>OY728121.1:2040189563-2042689563 GCA_963277665.1 Viscum album
CATATTCTGATCTTAGACGGCCCATACTCTGTGTAAATCAAATCTTGAAATCATATACATGTCATAAACAATCATAAGAGATCAATGATCCACCAAATTCAGGTCTATGAGGTCCCATTACACCTCAAAAACCAATGTTTGGCATTCATTAAAAAACCATACATAACATATACCCTATCAAACATCATGTATTTTTATCTATGAATATATCAAACCAACATCCATATTTAGCCCAACATCTATCACAACAACATGTAATCACTAATGCACCCTACAAGGCATGGTAAGAATGAATTACATTTGATCCCTAACAAATTCATATATGATGCATGAGATGGGATACCCTCATCTCATTAGGATTAAATAGAGTTTGAACCTAAATAAAATAATCAATAATAGTACAAAACATGTGAATCACTCAATGTGAAATCAAAGCAACTGTAATAATTGTAAAATGAGAAAAATTTCAATAAATGAGGTATATTGGCTTTTCCCCATACACGGTTTAGTTATTCCCAGGAATACCAAATTACCAAGTACCATATCCTTCTTATTCCTATTTATAGGCACCAAATATTAAGTCAAGAGAATATAATTCCTCTAATACAACTTTGTAACATCCTAGTTCCCGAAGCCGCCCTTAGGAACCCCGTACCTGGTTGGTCACATGGCCTCAAGCGCATTTCCCCTAATGAAAAAGGTTGCCTACTAGTAGCAAGGTCCTTGGGAGTGATAGTGGTGAAACTATTCCCTCACTGGCAGAGTAACATAGTATAATATAGACAAATAACAATAGTAGAAGTAGAAATAATATTAAACAAAAAGAAACAGCTGAAGACTAATAAAATAAATAGCTCGAGAAAATATAAATGAATGATGCATGATACTTATGTCTAGGAAAGAATCAAAACATGTCAAAATGCTGAAAATATATCACTAAACCAATTTACATGAAAAAGAGTAAACATATCCACAACATCACAAGAAAAAGATTGGGCTGAGGCTCAAAAGCTCCAAGTATACAAGTACCAGAAGTAGAAGGGAGATTCCCTTATCAATACCATCAAAAATATAATATATTTGGCCCCAAAAAGATGACACAAATTGGGTGTGATACTAAATCCCCATATTCAACCACCATGAGATATGTTACTAAATGACAATGAATATATATATATATATAAGGAAATATGAAAAAGAATTAGTAAACAAGGAATTACTCAATAATAAACATTCGTATAATTTCAAAGTATGAAAAAACATCAAGGAAAGTAAGTAGATAATCACAAATAGGTATCCCTCTTGGATAAACATATATCCTATCCCTTATGGTCCTACATAGAAACCCAAACAACCCTCTAGGAAGTACTCATAGTCTTACAACTATGGTTTAGCATTAGAGTGGACTCTTTGGGGAATCACTCTTCGTCATTCCCCCCTATAGTCTCATATCGGTAACTAAAGTGCTCTGGGGAAGAACTTGCGTCACATTCCCCATGTGGAACAAATCGAAGAACTACAGACACTATGAAGAAACACATACGTCAATTCCCCCATGTGGTATCTCATCATAACAAAAATAATGGACACCATGTAGAATCCCTTACATCTATTCTCTCTATGGTATACTACACCAGATTTTCATGGCCCTATGTAAGTCAAACAAGCATAGAAAATCATATTGGACAATGTAAACCTAAATAATTACATGGCTAACCAGTCTACAGCGTATCAACATAGTAGATAACAAACCCACTAAACCCTAAAATAAATGACATGGGAAACAAAAAATATAGTCATATAGGATATGACCGACCAAACAGTCATAAACAAACATGCCTTGGAAAACAACTCCAAGGCATAGCAATTAAAAATATTCTCATTCAATTATCCTCTAATCAAGCATGCAAGCATGGAACGAAATTAACATGGATAAATTAGTAAACATGAAATACCTCGTTCAAGGGTATTGGGAACTTTTTCACATATAACTCAAAGACATTCAACTGAAATGAACAAAATACCTACCACAGTGTTGTAGGATCGATATAAGTGAACCTCAGGCCTTGAATCACCTAATAACACCGTAGATCTATAAAATTTCTAATAACACTCAAATGAAGGTAACTTTAGAAATTGGAGGAATTAGGAAAGGATGATCTATGAGAATGAAGATCTTACCTAGGTGATCCCAATGCAATTGACGATGGTTGATAACGATAACAGACAATCAATCAGGAGCTTAGAAAAGGATTGTAGTTTCACCCTTTCTCTCAGATGTACAAGACTTAGAAGGAGGGAATTCTACCAAATAGACACGACCCTGGTGCATTTAATGAATAAATGAATGTACACTGCGTGTAATATATAAGTACATGACATGTGATTGCCTTAACCAGCCCCTATATTTGGAGGTCTCTATGTCACCACACACAACAATGTGCATGGCCGTTATAAGGCCATCACCTGACATCCCATGGTAGCTGAGTACACAGTGTGTACTTATAAATTACACGACATCTACTTCAAAAATATCCAAGAACACATTTTTTTCTCAAAAACAACATAAAAACAAAAACAAAACTGAAAACAAGGTTCTGTTTCTTACAAGTGTCTAGTAGGAATTTTTCAATCTTTACCTATCATAGTGTAGAAATGAGAGGAAATAACAATGAATTTTTTGACAAGTCTCCCATGAACAACTAAGAAGCATGATGCCAAATGGGTGATTGTGTATCACCTCACAATGTCGGCCCATTTCATTCCAATTCTTGAATCCCATACAGTGCAGGATCTTTCCAAAATCTATATCTAGGAAGTGGTATGGAGGCATGGTGTTGTTGTTTCGATTTATATCAAATTGATTTCTATGGATCACATCTTGTTTCTAGTAATCCTTTCTTAAATCCCATAGTAAATAGTTTATGATGAGAATATCTTATCATCCTTAAATGTATGGTCAATCCAAGAAGATGATAAAAGCACTAGATATTATGTTATGGGCTTCGGTGATCGATTTTTATGGATCATGTCCGGATCACCTACCATTAGTGGAGTTATCCCATAATAAAAATAATCATGATTCGATATATATGGCTCTGTTTGAGGAATTTAATGGGAAACCGTGTTATTCCTCACTATTTTGGGGGGAAATGGATGGGACTATAATGATTGGACAGGGCCTTGTTTAATAGACTACAAAGAAGATCATGTTAATCATAAAAAGGATGGTGATGGCTAAATGTCATCAGAAATTGCACTCAGACCATCATTGATGATAGTTTTTTTTCGAGGTGGGTGATAATGTGTTTTTTAGAATCTCACCTTGGTTGGGACCTCGTGTATTTGAAAATAAAGGTATGTTTTCTCTAATGTATATTGTTCCTTTTGAGATAAATTATCTAATTGGAGATTTGGATATTCATTTGGATTTTCCATCACAGTTTAGTGTAGTGAACAATGTGTATCATGTGTTGCAGTTGAAAAAGTATCATCTGGAACATGACCATGTGATTCATTGGGATTATGTTGAGGTAGAACCAGATGCTTTCATGGTGCACGTTCCAATGAATATTGTGTATATGAAAGTTAATTTAGATACCCAATCTTGACGTACAAGGACATTAAATTACATTTGTGGAATACTTAATACATAATAAATACAAACACCAAATGACCGTAATTGTATAGTGTCTCTGGAAACCTGGAACATAATCTTCTAATCAGGGTAAAATATCTTCAACATCTCCCATAAAGATATTCCACTTTTGTTTTCTTACCTAAAACATTTCTATATATCTTGGGGAAAATAAAACATAAAAAGGGTGAGCTCAAATGAATAGTAAGGGTAATCATAGATAACATAAAACTATCCATAAACATATGAATGCAAAAACATGAACCTAAAATCTAAACATCAAAATCTTGAGAAAAAACATAAATCATGGAAGTATGTAAGGTATATATCATAATGGAACATAAATCATGATAAAATAGCATGTGACTAATACACGTAATTGTGTCAACAATTATTCCCATGATATGATTTCCATAGTAGCCAAGGCATTGCTACAAATACGATCTTAGTGGACAAAGTCCCTTTCTGAATCGAGTTCACTCCTCATTCCAGTCCTATATCACTAAACTGGATTAACTTTCCATTCCACCCATGTCTATATCATGTGATATAAATCTTCAGTCAATGCATTGGAGAGAGATATAGGTCCCACACATCTCATAATGAAATCATTCTTACGTGTACCACCACATTAACAAAAATCATTCATCATAACCCAATGAATAAAATGGGTTTCATAAACATCATCTCATCATAACATAATCCATATAAAACAAATGGATATCTTTTCATCATAAGAAAAGTGAAACCATGTAAATAATAGAGACATTATACTTGAAACATATACAAATGAAATAATGTCATCTTAGATAGAAAAAGTTTTTGATAAAACACTTGAAATAAATTCTTGAGGAAAATATCCTTTCTTATTCAAAATCATTTTCTTTTTAGAAAAATCCATGAAATTTTAAGATAAAATGGTTTTCTTGAAAATAGTAATGAATTATTGTAGAGTACGCTTTATGAAAATAAGGTTTTATGAAACCACAAAAAAATTTTCATGCTGTATATGTTAAAAAAACATTCTCCTAGTACTTTAGTCAGAAAAGTCAAAAAGTACCTTGTATGGTAAACAAAAGAAAGATTCCTTCCATATGATGTGGTAAAAGTAAAAAAGGGTAAAAATAACTTTAAACAAACATTGATGAAATGTAAAAATTTTATGAAAACTATTTGAGAACATATGGACATGGATATTAAACATAAACCTAGTAAATACATACGAATAAACAATCTCAGATAAGAATGAGATTGGAATAATTATCCCTTACAAAGATCTTTTTGTAAATAAAATAGATCACATATGTGTATTCACAATAAGGTCACATAAATAAATTATAAATACATGATAAGATATAAAAATTCATTTCTCACATAATCAAAGAACAACATAAACATGAAAGAGAAGATCAACCCAAAGAACAGAAATTGGGTTAAGAAGTTCCCTTACCTCTTGTCCGACTTGACATGATCATTCATTAATCTCCTGAATAATAAACCAAAGATAATTTCTACTTACTTAAGAACCTTTCTCATGTTTATTATTCCTTTTATATCACTTATTACCATGTTATAAACATTATGTAACCATTTCAGTTAATATCGTTCGTTTTATCGATATTTGGTACTTGAGTCAAAAATGGACTTCTTATAATTACATGTTTTTCATGTGGTCAAAGATTTATTTAATCCAGAATTATATTAATGATATATATATCATATATATCATATATATTCATAATATACATGTATTTATAATAGTACATAACATTTGGAGGTAAGAAATGGAATGCACCGTTCATGAAGTCGGTAAGCCGTTTTCATTTTTATTTTCTTATTTTAATGGAATTAAAACATAATGATAAATAGGTATATTATAATTACAGTATAATATCATATATAATATCTTTAACTCCATCGTTTATAAATCCCACATAAGGCATTAAAGAATCACATCACTTTGAGGGGACGGTAGTCCACACTTCTTCAAATGATATTATTGTATTTACCCACTATGGAAAGCATAAAGGCTTGATATAATTGAGAATTTAAGAAGTATAAGGAAATAATAAAAAAAATCATATATAAATATAGCTCCATCATAATATCCACCATGAGAGGAGGTAGGGGAATATCTAACAATCATCGTTTCATGAGACGTTAGTTTTCCATCCACAGAAACATTATGTTCTTCATCCATTAGATGGAGGTGTCTGTAAGTGTAGTTTGAATTCATATAATAATAACATACTAATATATTTACGATACTGGTGTTGATACAAAATAAAGGATTAAAAACATTTTAGGGGTTGGATATGTAGAATGAACGAAAACAATTTAAGATAAATCAATACCTTTAATTTGGGTAACTTCCTTTGGTATGAACCAAAAGGACTTCTTGAAGTGCCTTTTTCCTAATAAAAGGCTTCTAGGATGAGGAGAGGGATGTAGGGAGCATAATTGGGCAGAGTTTTGATGTGAGAAATGTCTTGAGAGGTGTGAGAAATTTTATAGAAATGGTCTCTTTTATAAGGGGGAGGAGCGGCTCTTTTGGAAAGTGTGAAAATATTATTTTATTAGAAACTTATCATCAGTTTCAAAATGAACAGAAAATCATTAGAGATGAAGATAAGATGACTCATGATCGAAATAAAAATCATCCAATCAGAATTGGACATGTTTTGGATTATATTTTAATCATTATAATCATATTTATTTAAATCATTTATTAATGAGTGAAATACTGCATCATTATTGTGTAATAATTCATTTAATTTATTTGATGTCTAAAAATTATAAAACAAACACCACCCTGTATGAAATACTTTTAGATTTCCAATGAATTTATATTTCCGAAAAGATAATTTATATAACCCCTTATAAAACTTAATTACTAAAATATTTTTGTTAATGTCAATTCTGTCATTACATTAAATTAATTAATCCAAATTGTCATTATCACTACCAAGTGGCTAAATGGGGTCCCAAAATCGACCCACAGATTCCCATGGTCAACCACTACTAATCCAATAAGGTTAGTACAAGTATTAAGGTAATTATTAATTATTATAATATTTTTTTAACCGTGAATTACCCTATTTACAATTAACCGCAGTAAAAAAAGGAAAAAGTTACTATTCACCAAAAATTATTTTCATCTTATTGAACCACATTTTACTTCTTGATAACAACCATATCTGTTAGATGTTTGAAATTCTATTCATAGAAGTAGTAAAATTTCATTTAAAGGAAAGAGTCAGTTTTTTTAACTACCACTAAGTGGTTTCACTATTCATCAAAAATTAAAATTTTTCAGAAAAATACCAAAATTTCTGCATAAGATATATTTGATATTACGAATTAAAAAATTATTTCTATTTATCCAAATTCAAAACATCGAAGTGGAATTAATATATTTTAAAATTAATTCCTCTTATCAAAACAAATAGCGTGTTTTTAAGAAACAATAACTATCAAAAGATCGACACTTGTTTATGTCCAAATTCAAAGTGAAAATAATTCCAACGACCAAAATTAGATTAAATGGTAGAAATATATTCTAATTAAACTTTAAAACCTATTAAAAAGATAATATAACCATATAAATTATGGTGTTCAAAAAATTTGTTTTTAATTAATATATAGCGTGCTTTTTACTATTCATTAAAATATGAAAGTTATCAGAATAATATGAAACATTTATCCAAATTAAATTTTTATATCTTGATTCCACGAAAGAATTTTATTTTTTCAATTTGAACTTATAAACATATAAAAATGTAGATTCAAAGTGGGTGCACCATCAAAAGGTGACAAAACTGTATTTTTTGAAAAATACTTATTTTACACGAAACATTTATTTAGTTCTGATAGCATGTTCTAGAAAATATGTAAGATGAATAATAATGTTATAGAATTAAAAATGTAGTTAATACTATTCATAATGACTATTCCATAATAATATTATAACAATATATCATTGTTTAGTGAAACACAGTATTGCGTACTACACATACTATCGAGGAAGGTTGCGATTGCGTGCAATGAAAGCCAAGATAGGGTTGTGTGTAGTGAAAGCTCCCATTGGTGTTGCATATAACATAATAAAAACATATTTAATTTATACATTAATCCAAATATATACTTGGTGTTGTGTAGACTAATTTCTACAAAACGAACATGAAATTGTGTGTAACATGAGCCAAGAATAGTGTTGCGAATACTGCAAGCTAATACGGTGTTGCTTATAGTACAATATATTCATGGTTTAGTGTACACTAGAAGACATCAATGAAATTAAAATTAATATATCTCATAAAATCTCTGGGTGTTACATTCTACTACCCTTAAAATGAATTTCTCCATCGAAATTTGTCAGAGTTATAAATCGTTTTCTACTTGACAGTTTCATTCATTGAATCCCACATCATAAAAAGGAATACTAAAATATTAATTTTAAAAAGTGAAGTATAAAATGTAATGGTTACCCGAATTAACTTATCACTAGGTTTACACATTGGAGAACATAGATGAAAATATGGATATGGAAGAGAAATATAACCATTAATTTCTGATGGAGAGTGGTAGAGAACATGGCTATGGAAAATCCCACAATCACAAAGCCATAAATTTGTGATGATCTAAGGTACCATATGATTCATCAGATATGAGGGTAATTAGACAACATTTTTGGTTTTCAAGATCATTTACCTAATGTTGAAGAATTTTTTATTTAAATGAAATACTTACTTGATTTTGGTACAATCTCACTATTGTTTGTGCCTTGAACAATTTCCACTTCATTTCTTAAAGAAATGAAGTTGAATTTGTCTTCTGTGAAGTGATAGCAGATCATGTGATAGAATAATAGGTCATTCCATCTGTCTCAAACATAAGGATAGCAATAGTTATATACATAAGTCCATTTATGGTGAGATTAATCTTATAATGTTCCAAAAATGGACTTATACTTTATATATCATCCTTCTTAATAAAATAAAACTAGTTTCAACTAACCAGGGACTTCTTGTAGTCCAGTGGTAGGAGATAAAGGCCTGTCGCACTTCGGTTGAGGGTTCGATTCACACAACCTGTCTGACGCGACGGGTTGTCGCTTGTCTTATGGGTTTTCCTTTTTCTAAAACTATACTTTTATTACATTACTAAAATAATATCAAAAATTTATAGCCTTAAACAATACTATATGATTTCCGACATAATCCATTCATGTCTTTAGCCTTATCCAAAATACATATGTCCAATATCATAGTATAAAGAAAATGATTACTAGAAATGTCATTAACCAAGCATGTGAATACCATCATTTCTCCCCCATATAACATAAGATATATCTTGTTGATCGCATTCCAAAAATGTGAATACCTTAATCATGTATTATTTTGAAACATGAATTACCATAGCACCTTTGTGAAAACATTATTGCTGTCAAAAGTTAACTCTTTCCACATACCAAAATCCCAAAATTTCTATATACTCAATCCATGATATCACTTTGTCCATATATCAGTCATGAGCTCATGAATACTATCATACGTATTATTTTCTCCTTATACATTCATTATTTGCATTTCATCTTCTTTCCAAAAATATTTCAATCACTTTCAATGGTTACTGGTACCATAAAATTATTGAAAACCACAATGGACCAATACATAGATATTCCAATATACCATTAAAGTAACCCAAAAACATTATTCTTGAATACCAATCCATAAAATCTTCAATCCAACCTTTTTAATGATTGTCATGGAATAAGTCCGTCCTTGATTTAGAAGTAACCTCTTAGGTCAGGGCATTGAGATGGAAAATACCCATGTTCTCCAAAGATAAGACATTGAACTCCATAACAGTCTGTCACTCTATGACCATTCTCTCCACAGAGATAACATCTTCCCCTCCATTTTATGTATTCATCATGTTTCTTCTTCCCTTATTTAGAAATCTCAATCATCCTTTCACTATTCTCCCCATCATGTGAATATGCATAAATGATCATCTTCATCTTATTTTATGAATTAGGAGTACCACTAATGATCACCTTGTTGAACACATATCGTGATGACTGATTCGGCATAATCCAAAAATCATTCTTTCTAGGAATTACACAATTTCGTTTCTCGTAGTCACAAATTTTTCCATTGGATTCAATGTTGACCCAATTCCTTTTGGTTCCCTCCATTGACTAAAACCAAAAAACATGGTGTAAGAAACCATTAAAATAACAAGGAACCACATAATCATAAAATGTCACTTTTCGATGGTGTAACTTATCGCACATTCTTTAAACCATGACACCCTAGGTTCACCCTAGGTTATTCATGATCATAAAAATAATTCTAGGACTTTAACCAATAGTTATACTAAACCAAATGGATATCCTTATTCATAACTTAGAAATATCTGTAGGGATCTCGCTAAAGTTTTCGCTACATTGTTTCCAAAGGTGAACTAAAACTATCCTCTGATTCCAACTATAGAGACCCAAGATTGACGTACATGGATATTACATTACTTTTTGTGAAATACATAATACATAACAAAAAAAACACCAAAGGACTGTAATAGTTTAATGTCTTGGGAAACATGGAACATAATCTTCTTATCATGGTGAAAGATCTTCAACATTTCCCATAAAGGTACTCCCATTTTTTTCTTACCTAAAACAATTCTTTATATCCTGGGGAAAAGAAAACATAAAAAGGGTGATCTCAAATTCTCAATAAGGGTAAACATAGAGAACATAAAACAATCCATATACATTTGAATGTAAAAAACATGAACATAAAATCTAAACATCAAAATCTTGAGTAAAGGCATAAATCTGGGAAGTACATAACGTATATATCATAAAGTAACGTCAATCATGATAAAATAGGATGGGAATAAAACATGTAATTTTAGAAACCATTAAGCACATGATATGATTTCACAATAGCCAAGTCATTGCTACCAAGACAATATTAGTGGACAGAGTCCCTTTATGAATTGAGCTCACTCCTCGTTCTAGTCCTGTATCACTGAATCTGATTAACTTATCGTTCCATCCATGTCTATCTCATGAGATATAAATCATTACCCAATCCATTGGAGGTATATATAGGTCACATCCATCTCATAATTAAACCTTTCATACGTGTACCACAACATAAACATAAATCATTCATCATAACCCGAAGAGTAAAATGGGTTTCATAAACATCATCCCATCATAACATAATCCATATAAAACAAATGGATATCATTTCATCATAATAAAAGTGAAACCATGTAAATCATAGATACATTATACTTGAAACATAAACATATGAAATAATGTCATATTAAATGGGAAATGGTTTTGATAAAAAAATGAAATAAATTCTTGAGGAAAATATCCTTTCTTATTCAAAATAATTTTCTTTTCACAAAATGCCATGAAATTTTAAAAGAATAGAATTTTGTAGAAAATAGTCATGAAATCTTGAAGAGTAATCATCTTGAAAATAAGGTGTTATTAATCCATAACAATTCATTCGTGCCGTATAAGATAAAAAAACATTTTCCTCATACTTTGGTTGGAAAATTCAAAAAATACTTCGAATGGTAATCAAAATAAAGATTACATCCATATGATGTGGTAAAATTAAACAAGTGTAAAAATGGAATTAAACATACATGGAAGAAAAGTAAACATTTTATGAAAACATTTTGAGAACATATGGACATGGATAATAAACATAAACCCTGTAAATAGTTATGAATAAACAATCTCGGATAAGAATGACATTGGAATAATTATACCTTACAACGATCATTTTGTAAATAAAATAGATCACTTATGTCTATTCACTATAATGTAACATAAAAAAATTATAATTACATGATAAGATATAAAAATTAATTTCTCACATAATCAAAGAACACCATAAACAAGAATGATATGATCTGCCCAAAGAACGGAAATTGGGTTAAGAAGTTCCCTTACCTCATGTCCGATATGACACGATCGATCTTTAATCTCCTGAATAATAAACCAATGTAAATTTATACTTTCTTAAGAACCTATCTCAAATTTATTATTCCTTTTATATCACTTATTACCATGTTATAAACATTATGTAACAATTTAAGTTAATAATGTTCATTCTGTCGATATTTGGTACTTGAGTAAAAAATGGACTTCGGATGATTAAAAGTTGTTCATGTGGTAAAAGGATCATTATATCCATAATTATATTAATGATTTATATATCATATATATATCATATATATCCATCATATAAATTTATTTATAATAGTACATAACATATGGAGGTAAGAAATGAAATGCACCGTTCATGGAGACGGTAATCCGTTTTCATTTATATTTCTTATTTTAATGGAATTAAAACATAATGATACATAGTTATATTATAATTCCATTATAATATAATATATAATATAATTATATCCATCCATAATACATCCCACATAAGTCATTAACGAATCATATCACTTTGAGGGGGCGTTAGTCCGCACTTCCTCCAATGAGATTATCATATATACCCACTATGGAAACCATAAAGGCTTGATATAATTGGGAAGTAAATAAGTATAAGGAAATAATGAACAAAATATATATCATATATAAATAAATTTCCATCATATTGGCCACCATGAGAGGTTGTAGGAGAAAATAAAACAATCATCATTTCGTGAGGCGTTAGTTTTCCATCCACAAAAACATTATGTTCTTCATCCATTAGATAAAAGTGTGTGTAAGTGTAGTTTTAATAATTCTCATAAAAAAAATACTAATATATATATGATACTGTTATTGTTACAAAATAAAGGATTAAAAATATTTTAGGTGTTGAATTTGTAGAATAAAAGATAATAATTTAAGAGAAACTGATACCTTTAATTTATGTAACTTCCTTTGGTTTGAACCAAAAGAACAACTTGAAATGACTTTTGCCTAAGTTAAGTCTTCTATGAGGAGGAGAGGGATGTAGGGAGCTTAATAGGGTAGATTTTTGAAGATCCAAATGGATTGAGAGGTGTGATGAATTGGATATAAATGGTATCCTTTTATAGGGGGGGAGGTGCTCTTTTGGAAAGTGTGAAAATATTATTTTATAATAAACTTATATTTGGTTTCAAAAGATCATAAAATCATTAACGATGAAGATAATATGACTCATGATATAAATAAAATAATACAATCAGAACTGGAAATGTTTTTGATAATATTTTAATCATTATAATCATATTTATTTAAATCATTTATTAATGAGGTAAATACTGCATCATTATTTTGTCATAAATAATTTAATTTATTTGATGTTTAAAAATTAAAAAACAAAACACAACCATATAGGAAATATTATTATATTTCCAATGAATATTTATAGTCAAAAAGATAATTTAAATAAACCCTTCTAAAAATTAAGTACTACAAGATTTTTGTTAATGTCAATTTTGTCTTCACATTAAATTAATTAATCCAAATTTTCATTATCACTTCCAAGTTTCTCAATGGGGTCCAAAAATCGACCCAACTATGCCCATGGTAGGCCAATACTCATCCAATAAGGTTAGGACAAGTGCTAAGTTAATTATGAATTATTATAATATTCTTTTACCCTTGAATTACCCTACTTATCTTTAACCGCAATAAATAAAAGTCAACAGTTACTAATCACAAAAAAAAATTCATCTTATTGAACCACATTTTACTTCTTGATAACGACCATTTATGTCGGAATTTTGAAATTCAATTCACAGAATTGGTGAAACATCATTTAAATGAAAGAGTTGGGTTTTTTTAACTACCACTAAGTGGTTTCACTATTCATCATAAATTGATGTTTTTTAGAAAAATACAAAAAATTCAGCCTAAGCTATATTTGATATTCCAAAATCAAAAATGATGTCTATTTTTTAAAATTCAAAACATCAAAATGCAATTCATTAATTTGAAAATTAATTCCTGTTATCAAAACAAATAACGTGTTTTTAAGAAAAAATAACTATCGAAATATTAACACTTGTTTATGTCCAAATTGAAAGTGAAATTAATTCCAATGACCAACATTGGATTAAAGGGTAATAATATATTCTAATTAAAATTTAAAACAAATTAAAAATATAATATAACCATATTAATTATTGTGTTGAAAAAAGATGTTTTTAATTAAATATAGTGTGTTTTTACTATTCATTAAAATATGAAAGTTATTAGAATAATATGAAAAAATTTATCCAAATTAAATTTCTATATCATGATTCTAAGGAAAATTTTTATTTTGTAAAATTGAACTTATAAACATGTCAAAAGCTAGATTCAATGTGGGTGCGCCATCAAAAGGTTGCAAAACTGCATTTTATGAAAAATACTTATTTTACAAGAAAAATTTATTTAGTTCCCATACCATGTTCTATAAAATATGTAAGATGAATAATAATGTTTTAAAATTCAAAATTCACTTAATACATTTCAGAACGGCCAGTCCATATTAATATTATAACAATATATCATTGTTTAGTGAAACACAGTATTGCGTACTACACACGCTATCGAGGAAGATCGCGATTGCGTGTAATGCAAGACACGTTAGGGTTGCGTGTAGTGCAATATCTCTTTGGTGTTTCATATAACATAATCAAAACATATTTCATTTATACTTTAATAAAAATCTATACTTAATTTTGCGTAGAATAATTTATACAAAATGAACATGAAATTGTGTGTAACACGAGCAAAGAATAATATTGCGTATACAACAAGCTAATACGGTGTTTCTTATAGTACAATTTAATCTTTGTTTAGATTATACTAGAATACATCAATGAAATTAAAAAGAATATATCTCATAAAATCTTGTTGTGTTACTGATAATGTCTAGTGTGGTAAAACAGTCAATTTAGAATATGTTTTGTGGAAATCATGATCTGATTCCAGAGGAGACTGTGGAGAGGTAGAAAGTGATGATCGAGAAATGGAACTAGATCTTTCGATAATGAGATGGTTCTTTACTTTCAAAGGCCATAATTTTCAATGGAGGGGAGATTGTAGCACCATAATTTTGAGGTATTTATCCTTTTTATGGATTTTTATGTTTTTAATGTTGATGGGATGAGTTCGGATGTGTTTGGGAGAGTATGGGAAGGTTTTGGAAAACATTGGAGGCCTTTTTAAGGTCGCCCGGTTTGAGCACAGTTAGAAGAAATTGTGCCCGATAAAGCATACGGGTAGTGTCGTATGCAAGACTTGCACTCAATTTTCCTAACCAAGAGGGGATGGTAGTGTGAGGTTCCCCTTAGAGGTAGTGGTAGGTTCACGATTAGCACATAATTTGTCAACTGTGAGATCAAACCATGTGGCCCATAAAAATTAGTTTTTAAAAAATCATGGAATAGTCAAAATTTCCAAAAAATACACCCAAACATTCACCCCCTTGAGCCTCACTTTATATTTCCTCTTCTCAACTATATAGAGTTCTCTAACACTAGTTTTGAAACAAAATTGAGGTGTTTTCTTGGTTTGGTGGAGCCAATTCTTCTATAGTAACCTCCTTGCTTAGTTCATTGTGGTTTTCTCTAGATCTACACTTCCCTCTCTCTAGTTTTTTTGATATACACCCATTGTGTGTTGATATAAGGTTTTTTTTCCTTGTGTGTTTATTTTAAGGTTTTTTGTAGATATATAAGGTGATCTAGAGTGGTTTTGGAGGTGCAGTTTTTCAGATTTGTGGTGTGGTTTCTTGTGGGTTGATTTTTCCATAACCTAAAATGTAGGTTTATTATCAGTAGATCCCACATGGTTAGAACATTTAGATTTTGTTAAACATAGTTTTTTCATGAAATTAATTGTTATAATGATGTTTGAATCTTTCTGGAAATCCATTTGGTGATGAATTGGGGGATTTATTGTAAAACATTGATTTTTTGCAAAAGGGGGCTTCGATGTGTGATTTTAAGTTTTTGATTGTAAAATCATTAGTGGTTAATAATAAAATATATATTTTCTGAAACATGTTTTTCAATGAATATGTGGTTTATTGAAATTTCGGTGTTCATGTAATGTTGGTTAGAGGGGGTTTTTAGTAAATGGGTGATTTATTGATGTGAATCAGTAGGTGATGGAAATGAAGGTGTGATTATTGTGTGGAATTGGTGCATTGTGGTTATTGGTTGATTAAGTGTCATGGATTGTGTTTATTGTGTGGAAGTGGGTGGGAAGTATCACTACTAATGGTGATTGATAGTGGATGGAAGATCCACAATTATTGATAGTGGTTGGGATGCACCACTATTTGGGAAAATAGTGAACGAGTTGGATGAAAGCTCCACTGTTTTGGTTTTATTTTTGTGTGTTTCTATTCATGATGTATTTTTTGTACTAATATGAAATTGAGTAATGTGATGTGGCATGGTTTATTTGCTTTCTAATGTGTTTTGGGCTTTGGGTGAAAATGGTTCGGTAAATGAGTTTTTTTCCTCTTGTATGTTGTTTCACTATTATATTATTAATATATTTTTTTATATAAATATGATAATGCTTTTATCCTAGTGGTGTGTATAGGGAATTCAATTTGGGAAAAGATATTGAGTATTTTTACTCACCCCATGTATTGGAACATGGGTGATTTTTTATATGTTGTATTATGGGACACAAGTTAGAGTAATGAATCTCATTTTGTTAGTAATTCGACATGATTCTTTTCTGATGTTGTGGTTCTTGGCGTATGGTTCTCGGTGTGGAGCTATGGGTGGTTTCCTAGTTTTTTGGGTTATTGATATGTAGTCTTCTTTCTGGTACTATAATTTTGGATTTTTTGTTTTTGTAATTAGGATACATTATGAAACAAATTTTTTGTCTTTTGGAAATGTATTTTTTTGGGTGTCTTTGTTAACATGCATCATGTAGTTTTGTTAGTCATGGCTTGTTGAGTTGGTTGATTTTATCTAAAAAGAATATCTTTCCCCAATTTATTCTTCAAACCATAACCATTTATTTATAGCATTTGGCACCTTGGAAACATCACTTAAAGAAATTTACCATTCATCACCCCTCCCAATCAAATGAAATGGGGCAGGATGTTACAACATCTTTCTAGAATAAAAGAGTTTTTATGAGTAATAATATATCTATTCATGTCACATGGCTACAAAATGAGATAAAAGTTAAATTTTTTGTAGAATATATAATATGTTTATTTCATTAAAATAATTAACCAAAAACATTTTCATTAATTTATTGATGTAAAATAATTTTTTTTCATAAAAAAAATTTCATACAAAAAGGTCATTTATTTTAAAATAGTTATTACTTTCATTTTTAATTAAAAATACACTTATGAAATCATTTTATTTAAACATTTAAACCATATATTTAAAAATTTTAGTTATTTATATTCATACCCTCTATTCTATGGGATAGGTGATAAATATCATATTTAATAACAATATTTTAATAATATTCCATTTATCATTCAAAATCAATGTTCTGTGTGACAAATGGTAATATCAAGTTTGCGCATAATGCAATAAAAACATATTTTTTTGTGTAAAACAAGAAAAAATCAGTTTTATGTGTGACAAAAAATAAAAAAAAATATTATATTAATTGGAAAAAAATATATTTCATAAAATCTCAGGGTGTAAAATACACTACTAAATATGTTTGAGGAAGATAGGAGGAGAGGATACATTTAATGACTGACGATAGGGGAACCATTGAAATTAAAATATATATTATGAAAAAAAATTAATTTTCATAGAAAAATGTAACTAGTTTTTTCCAACTAGAAGATAAAATATGTTTGATTATAAATCATGTCATCCAATAAAATTTATATAATTTTTTACTATTTTTTATCCTTATCTCTTTCTTTTAACACCATTTTTACAATTCTGAATGATATAGTGATATAAATGTTTTTACCCTTCAAAGGATAATCAATAAAATATAAAAATTATTTGTAGATGGAAAATTATTGATATTTTAAACAATATCCCCTTAAATTGGAAAAATATACTCTTCTTATGAATATTAAATCAATTATTAGAATATTATTTATTACTAAATATCATTAATGATATTTTTTGATATACATGAAATATTATAGTGTAATATGGGAATAACTCATTTAAAATGGCTTTATAGTAACATTTAATAAAATATAATGATTAAATGGTCTTAACATAATCATCTGACAAAAATTTTCTGTGTTTTAATGAAGTGTTATAATTATCATATAGAGTATAAATTTAAATAATATATATATAAGTGGTTAAATTTTAGACATGTTATCATTAATTTTTTCCTCTTTTGTGGTATTTATGATTATTAAATAATTCCATAAGCTAAATTTAATATAAAATAATAAATTTTTATTTCCATGAACATAATATGACTACAAAAACATCATGAAAGATATGTTAATATAATATAAAACACTTAAAAAAAAATATGTATTATATATCATAAATATTAGAGTGAAATTGTATCCCACACAAAATATATATTACTTTTATAGTTTTCAAAATAATTTACTTCACTCCTTTACTACGTTTATAAGCATTGTCTCATTGATTCCTAAGAATTGAAAGAAATCATTAATAAATAATACCTATATATAAATATTCATTATAAAAGAAGCTATTTATATTTAAAAATAATATTTACAACATAACATATGTATTTTCTATCCCTCTGAAATTATTTTATATATTAAATGAAAGAATGTGACATTTTCAACTTTTTATTCACTTAAATTATCATAAATTCTATAATTTAATGAAAGTGGAAATAAATTTATCTATTTCTGATTTTTAGAGCATTATGGACCATATATAATCACATATTAAAATATTGGTTGATTATTATTGTTATTATGGACTTACTGTATTATTTTTATCCTTAGTTACTAGATTTACTAGAAATGTGGTAACCCAAAATTTATTATTGTTACTATTCACTATTATAAAAAATTAATGATAATTATTTTAAAAAATTTAATTTAATGATTCAAAATATGGAATAATTTTTTTTCAATAAACATTTAGAAGTCTATAAAATCATATTTAATATAAATTCATATAATAAATCAAATAATAGTTTTTATATGAACAACTTTTTAAGGAAAAAATGAACTTATATAAAAATATGGTATAACACACATTCATATATAAATAATTTTATTATATCCAATTAAATAATAATATCATACATCAAGATCAAATTCAATATACATAATATCTTTTTAATGAAATCAAATAATTGTTTTACTAAAATTGGTATTTTTACCTATTCACAAAAAAATCATTTTTTTTGAAATTTTCAAAAATACCATCATAAGATAATTTAGATATGTTGATTTAATGAATGATATAATTAAAAATTAAAAAAAATTGAATAAATTGCTTGAAATATTTACTCATATAATTTAATGAAAACAATTTTCTAAAAAATTGTATTTTTGATGAATAAAATAACATTAGTAAGAATTGAGTCTTATTTGGTAAGACTTAATAAATAATTTTTTATTAAGTATATCAATTATATATATTTCATAAATTTAATTATAATATTCATACACAATAATTTAATAGTTATGTTCTAACAATAACATGTATATATGAATATTTCATGTTATGATCACACTCGTTGTGGAATGTTTTATATTATATTGAATGTGGTATTCTATTAAATTCTCCTGATATTAAATATATAGTCCCAAAACATGAACTTGTATATAATAATTATAATTTTAATTTTAACACACATCGAATAACATTTCTAGAAGGTAAAACACATTACATATTATAAAATTTTAATGCTTACTAAATAAATAATTAGAAATTTTCTTATATCATTTCAAAAATAAATATTTGAAGGATATAAAATTATTATATAAAATCATTATTGTGATGGGTTTACGATTCAAAACCCCTTATAAAATTACAATTCATTGGAAAAATCAATCCCATATTATATCATATAGTGATTGGAAATTATTACCCATTTCGGATGTTGAAACAAGATGTATTGTTTAAAGCCACACCAGAACCCCATCACATGTTTACCCTCTAAATTTATATAACATAAACATGATAAATATGATCAAATGATGAAAAATAGAACCTATAAATTCCCTTTATGTTACATCCATCAGTATTATCACCTTTTTGGTTCTTTAATAAATGATTTATAACCACACCCCTTATGAATAATGTCATTGGTGAATAAGGAATGAAAACTCACGATCTCATATTATTTTTGGATAATTTAGTGTGTTAGGTATTGAATTAGTGGTATATTTTCTCTTTTGAATTATTCTACCAAGTTAAACCACATTAACATATTAGAAATTTTACCAAATGAAATATATCATTCAATATCAGTTTGTTTGTAATAAATATAAATGGATATTAACCTACTATATTTCTAATTTTAATTAAATTTAAATACTACTTACCTTATTGGTTATCCACATAAATAATAAATAATTCGTAAATTATTAATGTATTATATAGGCAAACACAAAATCTAGTTCGACACCGAAGTATTATTCCCACCATTAACTCTGGTTCAATACCCCATCAAAAAACCGTCTACCATTGTTGGTTATAGCCACCAACTATCCATGTTATGTCATCTTAATTATATTCTAGTTTTACAACCTACAAAAAATATTCATTAGAATGTGGTCATATTACCATCATATAATCCCATCTTCTGTATTTTTTTAATCAACTATAGAACATATTCATAGTCAGAGGTCTTTTCTCTATATGAATTTTCATACATCATTTGGTGATTATGACTTCCTCAATATATTGAAATTAATATTAAAAGAGTATATTGCTTATTAGGCATACAATTGAAAATTGAAATGAAATGATATATTTATACTAAATATTCTTTAACTTTTTTGTTATATATCCTATAATAAGAGTCAGAACTCAAAAAATTCATATAGTTCCCTAGTCGTGTTACTCCTCAATATCACTTTTTCACACTAATTAACTTTTCCTAGGGATCCTCGGTCTGATTCTTCTCCATCATATTCAATTCAGTATAATGATCCTCTTCCTCAAAAACTAATAGTCGCTTTTGGAATTTATTACGTTATTACCTTTTTTCAAACATCCATTTATTCATATCAATTTCAATAGAATTATATTAAAAACCCTCCACCCATTTATATTAGCATTCCTCTTCCACAAATTTACCAAAAAGAATGGTCTCTTATTTAATAATCTTAATGAATTAAATCTTCACTTAATCACATTCACACACATTGAAATATCTTATTATCATATCATTTGAAAATTATTCCACAAATAAAAATTTCAATAATCTCTTCAGGAATAATTAAATATTTCAATATTTATGATCATTCAAATTAAATATTGTCATAGCCTCATTATTATTCATTACAATGTTTTGTAACACTACCCAAAACACACTCTACTTTATGTATCTCTAATTATTTTTTATGAATATCCCCATCAAGTAATATTATATATAAATTACCTCTATAAAATTATCATTGTATGATCGGATCAAAATTTTAAAATAATGATTAATTTTAATCTTTCACATTAGAATATTCCACAATATGGTGGACACATAGCTGTTTTGTGACTTGATCTATTGGATGCATTGTCACATATATGTCTGATAATAACAGGAAGGTTCATCCAAAAATATTAAATTTCTCTATCTACTGTCCTCTAATTTTATTTCTTAAATAAATCAAGGATCACTATCTATTTAAAGTACATCTTACTTAATATAAAGTATAACTTAATAGCTATCTATCTAATGAAAAAAAATCATATTTCTCTATAGTATTTATATTTATATATTTCTTTTTCTTGTAATCTATATTGTCTTCCTTCTTAAAATAACATTAAAAATATATACTTTATATAATAAAATTGTTTTTATATCCCCAATTTATTCAATATACCAATTTACACTACCAACATCCTTTTGTTGAAATTATATGTCTTCATATATTGATCATTATATTTCCAGATCATTAAGCACAGTAAGATAGTATTAATATATATATTTCTTGTAATATTAGTTAGGTATATCTGATAATAATGGATTAAATTAACCTTTTTCTATATCAGTTATATTACTAATGGTATTATGGTTTTTTATGATGAATATTATTAAAAGATCATTTAATTATAATTTTTATCAAAAATAAGTGAAATGTTGTCATGATAATTTATCGATGTAACTTTATCTTCAAGAAAAAAAAATTATGTTGAAAATAAATTCAACCATTCCATATTGGGGAGAAGAATATCCCCATATGTGAATGATTATAATACTTCAACACTTCCTCAAAAATATTCATTGACAATGTGTGTGTGTTCTCAGTTCTTTTTCTCCAATGATGTTTCACTCAAAATTTTATTTCTCCGCCTTATTTATAAAAAAATGAAAACAATGAAATTATCTTCCATCACCACATAAGAATAATATTATCACATTGATATCTACATAAATTCCTTTAATTAGACAAGTATATATGAATATTTGTTGAACTAATGTATAAAACCAGAGTCTTTAATCATGGTGGTCAATGTTGTTCATAAAAACAATTCTATCTAATAATGTCTTCTGGATCACCCCATAATATTTTTAGTAGTTGATATCCATATATTTGTTTATGCTAAATATCACACACTAATAAAAATACATAATAAAAATTATTTTTTATAAACTAAACTTCCCGTATATCATAGTTTTCATAACAATCATTCTCCCTTATTGAAGGCCAATTTTTTATAATTATTATATTTGGGATACACATACCTCAAATTAATTATTTATCCTCACAAATAGTAGCTCAAAATTTATTAACATATTGGTAGTAATGATATATTATGCATATATTTTTTTAATAAATCCTACAATAACATTCTTCTACATCCTTTACATATTCCCCTTCATAACCATAAATTTATTTCAAGAAAAAAAGAATAATATGAATTAAAAATATCATTATTCATTAATATAAGTGACATTAAAACAAAAATTAATCTCTTAGTATATACTTATTCATCAAATGTTTTTTATTTTTTGAAATAATTTCTTCATTTTCTTCATCCTCCATAATTTTTTGTGGATTTCCTATTATCTTTTGAATCATCTAATAATGTTGTAATATTCATTTATGTTTTAGAAACAACTCCATATTATTGGGGTTTGAACATGAATATAATAATTTATTATTTTGATGAAAGTATAAAGGTTCAATATTCAGTATTATTCCCATTAGGAACAAACCCCTCCGATTTCTATGGAATCATCAATCCACCATCTATATAAAACTTTTTATCTACTCGTTTTTCATCATATGAATCTTGTAATTTTTCCTTTTATTTTAAATATTACAATGTTTCCCAAAATCATTATAAGCACTTACATTGTGTCTATATAACTAATTAGAAATTATATCTTTCATTTCTCTACATTCACGATCATTTCTCATTTAACACATAATGAATTAACATTCTTCACCATCTGATCATTCTTCTCTTCTTTTTCAATATTTTATAAAAGATTTATTCATCTATTCTCATTATAGAACCTAATTAATTCATATCATTTTCCATGTTATGATAAATTTTTCAACAATATATTTCAATTGAGTTTCAATACTCTATAACACCATTATTTTACACTGGTCCTTGATCATTTATATAGATAAAATTTAGCAGGGATGCTTTTTTATAGTTTTATCATTACAACATGTGGGTATCATTTTTTATGGGAATCTGTTTTGATATATTAAAATTTATCCTTCTAAATGACTATTTATTTGAAATCTTCATGATATTTAGTTATTCAATTTTATCTTTTTATCCTACAAATACTTTAATGTCATATATAAATTGTTGTTTTTGGATATTGAATAAATTTCCTTCTATATACCCTTCCTTCCACAATCTCAATTGGATTATATTTTAACAAATTTTACATTAGAGTATTATTATATAGTCTTGTTTATAGTGTATTGTGTTTTATGAAATGGTGATTTAATATCTAAAGCTATCCATAATCCTCATCCAATATTTAATAAATATAATTTAACATTTTCTCAAATTAGGTAATCATTAATATGATTTTAATAGATTAATCAAGATTTTTTTTAATCTATTATATTGAGATTTTCTATTCTAGGTTGGGATTATTCGTGATCTTTCTTATTCCTTTTTCCATAGAGACATTATCAATATATTCATTGATCACATAGCATAGTTTTACATTCATTATGATATACCATACTTTCTAAATTTTTTTCCAATTATTTAAATAGTCAACTATTTCCACTCATTGTTTTTTTAATTTTTCTAAAATCCTAGTTTTAAAAATTTCATTTTAAATCCAATCTATATATTATATCTAATCCCCAAAAACATCTTCACTTCTTGATGAAGTACATAATATTTTAATATGGGATACGATGTTGACTTGAAAATTAAATATTTCATTAGAAATTGAATCATTTTTATGTATTCTGATGAATATATTCTTCACATGTATAATAAATCCGTTCACATGATTCCTTGACTGATGTTTCTGAGACTTCTTATCATTAATTTTAAACTATAAAAAATTAACATTATTATAAGGAATAAATTCGTCAATATAGCTAGATTAATTAAAATTCAATCACTTGAAAAATTGTTTACATTTTTTGTTCAAATTTATCTATTTTGATTCTAAGAAAAAGAAGATAAAGGATTTTTTAAAGTCATCTTTATCCTCTCCAACATCAGAATCGTTTTATTTTTCTAATATTTAGTGATATAGGATTTACACTTTTAGTAAAAATTCACATGACATCTTAACCTTATCCTTATTCACAATAAATATTAATTATCCTTAACTAATCTATGAAAATATTATGATATTCATCCAAATATAGATCCTCTATGTATTCTATAGACAATATTTTTACAAAACATGTTATAATATATAACTAATAGATTCTTAATAATATTAGTGTAATCAATCATCTTATTAAAACCTCTATTATTGATGAAAATTTCATTCACGATTACTCATTAATATTGTCTTCATCATCCATCATGATATTTATGAATCTTTCTTTCCAGATATGAGATCATGATTCCATGATTTTAATGAATCATTCCTAGATTCAAGTCATATTATTTCATATATAAGTAGCTATTGGAATACCCATATTTTTTTAAGCTACTCAATGATATAAATGAAAAATTAATTTTTATGTTTTTTATGAACATACATATTTTCCTTTTCTAGATCTGTCATATAAAATAGATTATTAGGATTAAATACCATTATTATATAATCTATCTCTTTTATTCCTCTAATGGATTGAAGGCCTTCATTTTTTATTGATTTGTGATTATCCACCTTTCAAGGGATGAGGTGAAACCCTTACAAGGCTCATTGGTGAAATTATTCCATAGCCCTAAGGAATTAAAAGAATTCATTGCATGTTGGAATCAAATATTACATACATCCTAGACTACCTACTTGGAATTGCTCCTCCCCGACTTCCTCATCATGAAATCAGCTCTTCACCTTCTCATGGTTGTTCGTCTAGGATTTCTCATGCGTTCATAGGCTTATCCCAATGGTAGGTTTCATACCATCTCATTATTTCAATCCATTTAGCTTCTTCCATGTTGAATGCTCTTTACTCATCCTCTTTTTTGAGATTGTTCCTTGATACATATTATGTGGTATCATCATATTCATTAAACTAAGGAATTTTTTGTCAGGGAATAAAATAATACACATCATGTTCACTGGATTCAAATTTTACATCCTTACAATATTTTTGGATCTTTTAGATCAATCCTAAAATTTTATTAAAAGTAACATTCTTTGATTAGAGTGAGATCCCTCAGAGTGGGATGGGGTGAATATGTGTTATATTTTATTTGAAAAATTAATTTATTTGGACTCATAATTTGAAAAATTCATGAGTTTCAACCCACAAATATATATCTCTCAACATAACATTGAATGAAAAAAATATAATGTGACATCCTCACATGATATTTTAAAAATTAATTATAAATAACAACTGTTTGGGAATTTGGATATCATCCAAAACAAGATATAATTACTAAATTATTTAAATATTACAATGGAACATGTAGAGAATGGGTTTATAGGCATGTAATCATTCCTAATTTTGAATATGGTTTTATACCCATGTACCACACTCTTCTCCCATAAGTAGTTATATCCTCCAACTATCCATCTTTTCCCACTTCATTATCAACTTTTTATGCCCATTATCCATATTATTTTATTGAAATTGGTTAACCGACCAACTAAATTCCCTTTTTTACAACTTTATTTATCAACAATATAAAGATTAATTTATTCATGTGATCTTTATATACATGTATGTTTGATGGATTTTTATTTTCTATGACATCCTCAAGATCTATAAAATCTTTCTAAAAAGACTGTTGATCATTAAACATTCTGAAATTCTTAGAAATAAATGTAGATACATAGATGCGCCTATCTAAAAAATTTCATTAAATATTACAGAGGTGTTTGTCATGAAAGACTCCATCATGTATTCATTGATCAATTCTCAATATTCCATAGTCTTCTATTTGATGCACTCTATATGGTGATCCTTAGTGTTATGAAAATCTATATAATGCATCATTATTTTATATACCCCTTTTTTTAACAATAATTATCATGGTGGGAACATCATACAAAGATCATTATCTAAAAAAATATCACCTCTTACCAATTGAAATAATTAATTTTTAATGATCCTCTACACTATTATTATGGATATATTCCCCCAAAAAAAAATTTGGATGTACAGTAACAAGTTTGAGTTTCCAGTAAATTCAAATATTGTTCAACAACCATCAATCTCATTAAAAATTCATCATACTTTTTCAAGTAATGTATTCATCATATCTCAACATCTTTGTTGTCTTTGTGAATCTATAATATCACCAGATTTATGATATTTGAAATAACATAAAGCATAGAATTTGATATTAAAATTTTAATGTTTTTTAATGCTACTAATAACTCTATCTTGTGTAGATTTATTTGTTTCCGTGTAAGATATTTTCAGTATGATGTTATTCTATTTGACTTCCTTATAAAAAATAATATATTTTACTATATCATTTTCGTAAACCTAGGATTCATTCTTCGAGTTTAATTCCTATTTTTCCAATTTATGGTGGAAACATGGAATTTTTTATAGATAGGTCAATCTAGTGAATTGGTACATCCCCACCAAATCATATATCTAAATTTAATCAGGGGTCATTTATATTTCCCTTTATAAATTTATTTTATTTCTATATTATATAAAATCATAGTTTTTTGAAGTGTATAGAACCATATATCATTCCATTAGAATGAAATTCATTGTTCTTTATCAGATAAAGACTATATATTTTTTCATTTAATTGATGTTATTGTTTTTTTCATATTAATCTCTAATCATGATTATTTATTTATTAGAATCAGTAAACTACCATATATCACTTATACTCATTCCATTAATCAAATTCATTAATACAGAAAAAAAATACTTCAATTAGATGTAGATGTATTTATATCATGTACTTTATAAAATCTCATCATTAAAATTATTGACATAGGCTTCATACTACTCCATGAAGAAAAATCAGTATAGTTAGTTCGATAATACTATATAACATAAACCATCCTATAAACAAAGATATAATCATGAAAATAATTATGATTTATTGTAAAATAATAAATCATTATAACATTTCCTAACTTATACTATTTATCTAAACTATGAAAAAACTATAATCAGATGTTTCTAATTGATATTATCTTTAAAAAACATATTAAGATATTGATAAAAAATTTAATCAATGCATATGGGGAACATAAAAACAATTGTATGATCAACCATTACTGGACATAGTAATAGTTTACTTTCTCACAACGCAATAAGAAATGCATATCATGTTAAGTTTGATAGACTATAAATTATATTCATTGACCATACATCATACAACACATGAATCTTATATAATCATTTCTGAATGTATTGGAATCATTTAGCTTATTTATAGAGTTATAATTTCATGAAATGATCCCCCACATTCACCAAAACATAACCAGTACTAAACTATACAGTGTGACTTCCATGAGTCATTAACTCCATAATTAGTAATCATTAATTAATTAAAAACCATTCAGACAATATTATATCCCATAAAATTTCATATCATTTAAATAATGAATATTTAATTGATCCTCACCATATAGAATTATGATAGAAAACCCAAAACAAATAAAGAAAAGATAATTAAATAAATAAACAATGAAATATCCATAATGAAACTACCAAATTATATACTCAATTCAATATTTATCACATAAAACACCACAAAAATCCTATTATAGTTCAAGTTAGTATCCTACCACACCAGAATATATATGTAACCATGACTGTAACAACCCCCAAGACCCTATCTAGAAACCATGCACTAATGTTACAACCTATTTCACCAATTCAACAATTATTAGATGAGATCAAACAAAAATATCACATCATATCGAAGTGAAAAAAAATTATAGGAGAGTATGAGATGAAAATGTCATATGTGAGGAAAATAACTCAATTTAATCTATATAAAAATAGAAAACCATCATGGATCAAATGGATTAAGGAGGAGGAAATGTGGGTGAGAATATAGAGACTCATGCTTCTCATTTAAAGATATTACATAAATTTAGATGAATATTCCTCACGTAAAAAATACATTCTGGAGGACCAAAATTATTTTGAGAATTTGGAATCATGAAAAATTATTTTCAAACATGGTTAAAAACATTTAATATCTCCCATAATCAACTTCCCACACAATACTCCACTTATAAATATCCTACCTAGTGGATTCTTGATTGCCTTGAGAAGGAAACATAGAAAAGTGTTCACTCATATAATTAGTAAGGATAAACATAACTAATAAAATTATACAATAATATGAAGGGAGAAGATATCTATACTGGTATGTGATCAGAAAAGTAACATTCAATGATCATACCAATTATATCATCAATCATAAACAAGAGTCATGGAATCAAACATTATCATTTAATAAATCTTGGATTTGTTAGTGATAAATAATTATAAATCAGTCATCATCCATATGAACATTTCATCGAACATTGGCTCTATAATTAATATAGAAAACAATTTCATGTGTAATATTTTACTAAAAATACCATAGACATAATTTATATGGATGAACCTATTTCCGAATGTTGATTTGAACACACTTAATTCCCTTAATGGATAATGATGCACCCATTTCCCTATTGTAGATCAGGATGAAACTATGTCCTATTATTAATTAGTTTGATCCTATTTCCCCTTATGGTTCACGATTGTTTAATTGTATCCCCGATTCAGCAAAAATAGATATCATTATTTACAAAACGCATTATAAGATGATATTGGTCCCACCCTTCACATAATGAATATCGCACCAATTTTTTCCTTAGGATTTTTAGGTATTTCGATATATCATAACCCAAGAAATGTAATGGGTGTCATTAATATTTCATTATATTGTATCATATAGAAATGAGAGTGTTTTTATAATCCTTTGATCTTAGATAAAACTAGGAATAAAAATCTGGTTTCATAAGAATTTAATCATTGACTAATCCATGGAAGGGAATCAGATTTCATAAACAAAATTTCATCATAGAAATGAACCATTAATTTAAATAATAATATCTATGTCCTTATATAATTTCCCTGGAAAAGAATTGACTATATCAAAGGATGTCATCATTTATTGAGAAGGATTTTGAAATATAACATTGTATTTTTTTAAGAATGTATCCATTCGTTGAAAATAAATTTTCAAAACACAATACATTTCTAATTTTTTTTAAAATCCATGAAATCATATAATGTAATACGACATAATCATTTAAAAAATTTCTTATAGAAGAATATCCTTTAAACAACGAAATCTCCATTTTAAAACATAATTAATTTTTTAAACATTTATTTCAATATAACTATATTAAATAATATATATATATAATAATCTATTAATACATTTTTTGAAGAAAATATTTTTTCTATATTGAAAAGTTATTTTTGAAATATAAATAATTTTTTAAAAAATTTTGTTTTAAATTTCATTGATTACATATAAAAGAATCATTGAAAATAATATAAAACACTTTTTAAAAATACAAAACATTATTAATATCTTATTCCTTGAAATAGAGCATAAAATTTTATTTAAAACCAGTTTGCAAAACATTTTTTGAAGACATGGTTTTGGTATAAAATATAGTTCTTATTGAAGAGAGAAAATAGATGATTTTTCATAAAATTATTCTTTTATCCTAAGAACTATTTAGTGGATAATGTTATTATAAAATTAATAATTCATGACTGACTATTTGAGAATAAAAATTAGGACAATTTATTAGAGGTAGGTATAGATATTTCAACATTAGAGACTTAACCAAAAAGTTTCTCAATAATTGTATAGATTGTATCATAAAATATTTACCACTTAATTAACATTAAATAATATTTTTTCATGAGTAAATAATATAATATGAAATTTAAAATTTTATTAATATTAATAAATTCAGATTATTACATTTTTATTACGATTTATAGACACCTTGTCAATGAATATAGGTGCATTACATAAATTACGTCTCTAAATGGGAAAATTGAGACAAGAATCATTTTCTTGTATGGTATCATTTCAATCCCAAAACCAATAAAATAGATAATAAAATTGGAACTCGTAAATTAAAATAATTTTAAGTATGTTAAACATAAAATTAATACATGGTATGGATAAAACAGAGATAAATGAAATAAGATCCGAATATGGAATGTGTCTCATAGAAAATTAAAGTGAGAAGTAAATCCATTACATTATGAATTGATATCCATCATACACATTACAACGTATTTTATAAAAAATATAAGTTTATTATACACCTATAATATAAAAATAATTATATTTATCATATTATATGTGTTTTTATTGTGAACATTTGTTAACAAGTTATTAATAACTAAATGTAAACATTTTGTTTTGGGTAATAATTACAATTTTTTATATATGTTTTTAATTTTAAATTTTTTTCCTATAAATTATATTATGGTTTCATCATGTAATGAATTTAAACCATGATATAAATATCTTATAAATTCATAAAATATTATTTTTTATAAACCAGAAATATTTATGATATGAAATTAAAAACTCTATTCAATGAGACGGTATGCAATATTTATGCATGAACATTGACTATATTTTCTTATCATATAGAATGAAAAAAAGTAAATTATATATATATATTATAATTCATATTGATTTTTTTATATATATCACATATTTTTATAAATCCATCTTTAATAATTCCTTGTAAATCATTAATGAGTCAGATCACCTTATAGGGATGTTGTCTGTAGTACCCTTTAGGGACTCTATCGTATCACCATGACATGTATAGAATGAAGTTATATGTGATAAAATAGGAATAAAAGAAAAAAATATCATTTATATCATAAATATTGTATATATAAATATTATTCCCTTTATTATTCCAAAAACTGAAAAGTTGGAATGGAAGAACGAATAACATCTATTCGCAAGGCAGTACTCGACACTACATATGAATGATGATTCCTTATCCAATTTGATAGAATTGTTTCTGTTTTTATGGAATTATCTTTAAAAAAATATCATAAAATATATGAAACTGATATTATTATATATTTACGTTATAATAAAATTTTAAGGGTGTTGAGAAATTAAAAAAATAATTATTTTCATGGAAGAACATTAACTCTTCTTCGGTATCCTCACTAGGTTTTCAATAAATTCCAATAATATGGATTTAAAAACTAAATAATTTTCCTAATATGAGTTTATAGATATTTAGAACTGTTTACTAGAAATTTTGGTATATATGCCTTTAAATATGTTAATAAGTTAGGAGAGTGAGTTATTTTTTACAGTTGAGGAGTAGTGGAATTTTTTAAAATACACAAAATTAAACAATATTTGTTGTACACTATTGCCTCATGTTGATAAAAAATTGATAGTTAGTAGGTTGGAGTAATTATACGATCAATCCAAACACTATCAAATGAATGTAACATTTTTAAAAAAACTCATTATCTTCTATTTTTTTTTCCAATTTTACCATTTGGGTTTTTTCACTAAGTTGATATGTTTTCAATAAATGTTAATTTATCCATTATAATTAAATTTAAGTGTTAAATATTAGATATATTGGAAAAACTAATTATAGATATAATAACCAATTTATAAAATTTAAATTTTAGGTTAGTTATAAATAATTTTTAACAATAACAATTTTAACTTGGATAACACATGTTTATTCATAACCACATTAAAATAATTTTTTCAATTTATTTGTTAATATATTAAATATAAAATTCTATTTTGTACATGTGTGGGATATGATTGTTTTTTATTTTTCTTCTAAAATTACATGAGAAAAGAATTTGTTTATCAATATTAAAACATTTTACAATGTATAATTTATCAAGTAATAATATAAAGTCAATTTTGATATTATTCAATTAAAATAATGTTAAAAATATTAATACAGTGATGTAATTCAAATATTTTATTTTAATAACTATTTAATAATATATATTAAATTATAATATAATAGAACACAAGAATTCTTTTAATTTACTTCACTTTAAATAATTTTATTCTTTTTTATTTTTTTAATGTTAACTAAATAAATAATATCTTTTTTATGATATACATAATTTAACTATTTCATCTAAAAAAATTAAAATCAATAATTTTGATAAATACATATTTATATTTCAAAATAATACTTATAAACAAATTTATATTTCTTTTTTCATTACTTTGAAGATTTATAGATATTAAATGGAATAAATGTTTCTATTTTGACTTTCTCATTACATTATATATTTTATTGGACATATAAAAATTAAATTAGCCAAAAATATTCCTTAATAAATAACCCTTGATGTTATACGGGTCGAAATAAGGCCCAAATATTAGTGTTTGGAAGATTTGATATTCACATTTACAAATAAATTACTAATTTATCCCCTTTGTAGACACATTTTTTCCTTAATCATTGTAAATAATAATTACCATTGTTACAGTTAAATTTTGTTAAATTTTAATCCAGACATAATATAACTTAAAAATAATATTGATTTAATATATGGAATCTATTTATAAATATTCATTTTATAAAAATAATTAATATTATTTAAAAATTAATCATGCATTTATGATGAGAATGTGGGATTGTAGGGTGAAAATGTTAATATGTTTACAATGTTGTTATATCTAAATTAAATATGAAATTTATTCGAATGGAATTAATTAGATTAATAGATAATAAATTTTTATAATTTAATTTTAAAAATAAATTAATACTATAAGGTATAATTATGTATAATTTAATTCAAATCACATTTTTTAATTAAAATTCAACATTGTTCACAACTCATCAAAAATTGAATCTTATCAAAAAAAGAAAAAAAACCACAGTTATATAATATGGATATTTCAATTTCAAAAATTTAGTCTGTTTAATAAAATTAATTTTCTAAAGGTATATAATTATAATTTTATTTTTTCTACTACATGACCTACAAATATTTTTTTTGAATATTTTGCTTTTTAAACACATAAATAAATTACAAAAAAAATATATAGATTATTATAGATATGTATTAATAATTTAAACCATTATTCATACTAATTTAAAATTTTTAATTACTATTCTTGTATATATGATTAATAAATAGGTTAAAATGGTCATTTAAAAAAATTGATATCATCACAATTGATGATAATAGAAATATATTTGAATTTCAAGACTTTATTCATAAAGTGGACTAATCTTCACGACATGATATACATACTTGTTTTCATTCCATTTTAGAAGGAAATCACACCCTACAATTGTTCCTTGATCAATTTCCACAAAATCTTATACTCCAATAATAGAATGTGGATTTGTTAAATATGATGTACTATCTGATAATAAAATTAAAATATTTAATGATAATTAACAATGTATAACTGTTGTTATCATCAAAACAAAATGGTTACAATAGGTGATCCCATATTTATAAATATTCATATGGTAGAATCATTCATTAATCTATGAAACCTCATCATTAGTTTAACATAAACCATTTCATATATTGTTATCCTTTTGAAACTTCTGAAATAATTAAAAAAATATACAATAAAGGTCAATTTTTTTTTCAAAATCATCTAAACACAGATCATATATATATAATAATGTGTATCCTTGTTATAACATAGAAAACATATCAATAACCTCATCATATATTCTATATATGATTGGTAATAAATATAATTAAAATTAATCATTTTTCAAAACATACATTCTTACTCATTCCATTCATAATAAATTGATTTTTTGATATATTATTTATAAATGAATAAAAATATTTAATCTCCAACCATGATAACATAATTTTTTTAATAATCCCTTATGGTTATTTTTACAATCTAATTTAATTATTGAAATCAACATTCTTTTTATTACAACATCATTATATCAATATCTAAAATACATTAACAGTTCTCTTCCATTAATAAAAATACGACATTTCTATTAAATAAATTTTCTAGTCCATCATAACTATTTAACATATTATTTAATAACTAAATAAAAATCAGATATGGAACAATATTTATATATTTCCAGTCTTTTAATATGTAATTGATCAAATAAAAAACATAAATTATTCTATTATTCTACCATATCCTCAGTCCATTTACTACACTTCTTCATCTTGTAACCTAATACACATTTCTAATCATATATATTTTATATTCACTTCATCATTGGGTGTATAAAAAATAATCATACCACCTTCCTAATTCTCTTTATTCTATTTCCCCATAGGAAATCAATTTTCAAAATTCCCTAAATCTCAACATATGAAGCATTATATTACAAATTATATCTTTTGGATCCCAAAATTAACATCAAATATAATAACTAAACTCTTCATTATTCCATTGTAGTAACCTTTATTGATTCTTTCAATTACATAGTGAAATAATATTACTATTACATTAATAAAACAATGTTTGTGTTTCCTCACACATTTTGGAAATATAGGAAACTGAATCTCCATTACCCTGTGGTCTCCACTAACCAAATAATATGATACATGATTTATTTAGAGATGAAACTCACTTTATATCAGGTGTTATTTTTATTTTATTAGTATATTTCATTCTGTTATTTTCCTCTTGAGAGTTTAGTGATGGGTTTTTCAAACTATTATCCCACATAATAGAAACCATTCACCCCCATAAGAAACTGAATTTTATGGTTCATGGTTTTTTGTAAATTATGCACCACTACCTAAGAAAAAAGTGCAACTTTTTAATTGACCAAAAAAATTCATTTAAAAAGTCATTAACCCTCATATTATCCAAAAATCAACAGTGACTCAGAAATAACCTATTCCTATCATATTGTATTCACTCAAATGAATTTCAAAGGGATCCTATCCTTTATTCTTCAGGATTCGTATCCCAAATGGATAATCTGTATCTCTCCCAGTAAGTGAATCATATCCCAATTGGTTTTCCTTCACTTTCCCATTATTCTACCTTTTATGGATGGTATGTTTTTACCTTTGGGATTTAGATCAATAAAATTAATTAAAATATCTTATTTCAATTGATCTTTTATCTATGATTCGAATTAAGATCTTGATCATTCATTTGATTAAGGTTTTGTTCTCAAATTCAAAATATCATTGATTAAGAGTTCATCGATGTTTTTGTTGTAGGCAGTCTAATATTCAAATGAAAACGTCCTGATTTCAATTACCTATCTGTAATTGATGTATTATAATTAGATGTTTAGTAATGGATATTCTTACATTAAATTAATAATTATGGTAAATTTATTAATTAATGGATTGTGAAATTTTGATATTTATTTAATTGAATAGGATTTATTATTTCTTGAATTAATTATATGGACATTGGGAATATGTAATTAGATTAATTATATATTGAAATAATTACTGGAATTTTTATGATTAATTAATTATTGTATTAATTGATGGAATATTGTAGGATTATTGATTGTTTAATTAATTAATGGAATTTATATAATTAAATGTTTTTTGGATTAATTAAGGATATTTATGTTATTAATTAATCATTGAATTAAATAATAGAATTTAGGATATTATTTAATTATTGTATTAATAAATGGAATTCATGGAATTAGTTAATTGCTGATATAATTAATGTAATTGGTGTAATTAATTAATTTTTATACCAATTAATGGGATAGATGTGATTAATTATTTGTTTAATTAATTAATGGAATGAGGTGAGAATACAATTTTGAATTCGGATTAATTAATCAGTCAATTAATTATGGTGTTTTTTAGAAGAATAGATATTGTGATATTTGTGATATTGTGGTATATGAGATATTGTGATATATGTGAAAACCGTGTGTGAGACATTCCCAGCTATATCAAAAAACAATATTATGAATTTTGATAATGAATGGTAACAACGAAAGTCAGATGATAATTGTGAGAATGAATTGTTTATATGGAACTCATATATGAATTGTGATAATAGATGGTAGAAATTGAATTTATAAGTGAATTGTGATGATGAATTGAAACAATTGAATTTAGAAATTAATTTTGAAGATGAATAGTAACAATTCCATTCGCATATGAATTGTGATGATGACTGGTAATAATTGAATTTATATATTGATTGAGTTGATAAATGAAAAAAAAATTCAAATATAATTTGAGATGATGAATGGTAAAAATGGAATTAAAAAATATGATACCCCTTAGGGATATAGTTTAGGTGAATCTGGGAACCCATGTGTTATTTGGTTAAATAAAGAGTAATTAAATAAATGTAAAAAACATACTATATCTATATAATTTATTATTGTAATAAATACATAAATTTTTTTACTGGATATTATTTTGGACAAAATTGGTGGTAGCTTATTTACTTCTACTAACACCCAAATTGAGCTTCATAATTATTACTAGAACAAATCTCATATATGCCTGGTAGGTTAAGGGAAAAGTCCCTCTGTTGGTTGAATCCGGATAGAGCATGTATGAGGTATCTATAAATGGATAAGGGACCCATAAGGGAGTTGTCAGTGTATTTATTAATTTTGGGGTTTTCAAATTGACACATGAAACGTATTGATATGACATATCTACTATTTAGTATTGGAAATTTTATTTCCTATTATGGTCACCAAGTTATTCTGGTAACATTTCTGTAATGGTTATATCATTTAATTATTTCATAAATATTTCCTTTCATCTAATAAAGAGTGTATAGTTTATCTATTTTCAATATTATACCCTAACTGTTAATCGGTTGTCACTAGAATTCATGGTGGAGTGCTTAATGTTATGTGACCGGCAAGCTTGAGGCACTTGTTTTTTTCCACCTGGGTCAGGAAGTTATAAAGTGGTATCAAAAGTGTTTCCTTTATTATAATTTTTCCTTACTATTGGGGAGTGGTATAAAGGATAATATGGTGTTTTATGTCTTTTATATGAGCACAAAAATGGGAGTTTCAAACCTCTGTATGAGGTTAAAACCCATGTACCCATTTTGGGATTCATTTTAGTTGTCTCTACTATTATATTTAATGTATTTTTCACATCATGTGATTCACTTCATAGGTGATGTGATTATTTTTTCTGAATTTTCCAGAAATATTACACATGTCCCAGAATAGAAAATGATTAGATAATTCATGTATAATTATTTTAACACAAAATTATTTTTTTGACATGAATCATTTTAGCCATGCATTGGAAAATATGTATTTGGTACGTTGCTGAACATGAAATGAATTTCTTTTCTTGTGTGACATAAATTGAAAAATATTCTTAATATGAAATTTAAATTAAATAATTAGGAAATATGGAAATAAATTGATGTCTAATGAGAAACCGGAATAATGAAATGAGTGGACCATTTTTTAAACCTGAACTAGACATAAGATAGTTAGGGTTACTGATAGTGCCTTGGTGTTAACCATGTGGAGGAAAAAAGGGGGAATGAATTGTAATGGATTTGTGTGAAACCATATTGTTAAATGTGTAACTATTTTTGATGGGTGTCCAAAGACGTTTTTTTTGTATGGTAGATATATTATTCCAAGGATACACTTATTAAGAGGAAGATATGAGTACATGGATGAAGATGCTCATCTAATAGAAGAACCTAAGGCATCTTTTGTGTCGGGTGAGGAAGATGGAGAGAAGTTCTGAAATAATATTCGTATTTTATGAAATTCATGGAATGAAACCCACTATGGGTTATGAAATGCATATCGGAGGTGACGAGGGTGTTTCGGTTATAGTACAATTAGATGTTTATAGTAGAGGGTGGAAATAAATAATTAGAGTTTATGATTGATTCCATCTAGACTATACATGACCATTTAGGGAATCCTTTTGAGAAGAGGGTCTTGTTAGATTCATATATGTTGTGATGATCAGCAGAACACTAGTGGAATGTATTATCCTGAATAGAGAAGGTAGATGGGATGGCTTGTAAGGAATTTTTGGAGATGTTATTAGATAAATTATATTATGATAATATATTAGAGGTGATGCAGATGAGATCATTTCACGACCCATCCTCGGGGCCAGTGCCGTGACTACCCCAAGCTCACCGTCCATAGGCCAGGGGCTGGCGACTAGCACCAAAGGAGATTCCTCGATAAAAAGGGAAGGGATTTCCATTAACCCTATAACACACACAGTCCGAACACAAGTAGTGGGATCAATAAGTACTAATATAGAAAAGATATGTGTCCTGAAAGTATGTGGGCTAGATTACAAACACAACTGAACAACAATTACAAGTACAAGTATAAAGGGAAAACAGCTTCGGGATCGTCCACTAGGGAATCCTACTTGAACGGTCGGTAAAGAACTCGAACAAACAGTCCTTGTGGTGCATCACGTCTAGTCCTTCTTTGATCAGCCTCTCGTCTGTCTCCCTCAGCCTCGATCACTACTGACTGTCGTCTGCACAAAACACAAAAAGGTGTGGGTGAAGCCCGTGCAGGGGTGAGTATAACAATACTCAGTAGGAGACCCCAAGACCACGAAAGGACTTCCAAAATCCACTAAGTATAAACCAGAGATGTAATATACAATCACCAAGTATCAACCAACCTTAATTTTGTATATGACCATTCATATTCCAATGTTACCAATCACAGTCTAGCTCTAACTATCGAGCCCAAGCACAACCCAGTCCACAAAGGAAGAAAAGTCAATCATCTCGATGATATCGACTAAAATTCAAGACTTAGCTCACACAGATATACATCTCTTGTAGAGTGATAGAGATGATCAGATGTAATCACTGATTCATCTAAGATGTCGGACCCACACATGATACATGACCAGCTAAGTTGTCAGACCTATACAGTATACAAGACTAGCTATTCTGTTTTCATTTATGTTGTCAGACCCACACAGGATACAGGACCTGCTAAGCTGTCAGACCCATATAGGATACATGACCATCTATTCTATTAGACCCACACAGGATCTAGGAACAAAAGTCAAAACTATCAAACCCATGAAGGATTCCAGTAAAGAAGGCATCACAGTCGAACCCATGGAGGATTTCGTTACTAAATTCATCACAATAAAACCCACGGATGATTCCGGTACAGAATTAATCATTGTCAAACCCACGGAGGATTCCGTTACATAAGTCATCACTTTTGAAACCATGGATGACCCAGGTACAACATCATCACAGCCAGCCCTAGGATTCTCACACACAACACGTTCGATTCCGGGAGGGTCTGATCCTTGACCCAAGAGTCGATACATCAACTGCCTTGATGACATGAGTTGAAGTATCCCATAGTTATGTCTCATCAAAAGAACCCAATGTGATATATGGCGCGCCAAACAAACGTTTGGTCTTTGAGTAATTGACTTTTCCGTTCCCGGGGCCCTGTTGGTTTTTAGGCTCAAACCAACCCGTTCATACCCCAACTGCGCCCAAACCTCAAGTGGAGTATTCCCAAAGAATCGTCTCACTCAAAAAATTACATTGCTGCAGATGTATCTCCATTCTGACACCTATAACCCTAGATGTAGGATAAAAGGTGTAAACGGCCAAAGCGGGTTCAGGTCCGGTCCGACCCAGTCGGACTGACCCGGGGCGACCTGGTCTGAACTGGGGTCTGACCCATTCCGCGGGTCCGATTCATACTGAGGAAGTGACCCGAGATGAGGGGACGACCCGACATGAAGTAACGGGTCGGCCTGACGGGCGGCCCGGCCTGAAGGCAGCCCGTCCAATGGTCGGCCCGACCTCAGGGGGCCACGCTGATGGTGGCCTAGCCACGGAGGCCCGGTCGGGCACCCGAGGGTGGGGGGTTTCGCGCCCCTCCCCAGTTTGTCGATCAGAAAGAGCATGTTGCACCAGTTCCGGGGCCGCGGGACCCAGCTGGTCCTCCTCATTCGGCTCCATAGAGGCCGGCCCAGCTAGCCGCCACTACTCCTCCACCATGGCGCGATAGCTCCGCGGTCCTCCTACTATTCACATGGAGCGACGACGTTGTTCCTCCACCGTCACGGACTTCGGCTCCACTACGCAGCACGACAACGCCCCGCCTCCCCCATCGCAGCCCAGTTTGGTCGTGGCTCACGTCTCCTCCATGTGGCATGATGGTGCCACACCTTTTTTCCAGTGGCGTTGTACGGCCGGTTTCTTTATGGCCAGCCCGTCACCGGCTGCCAATGCTCCACCATGGTTTTCTCTTCCGGTGGTGCTGTTGCGCCACCGCTGTCATTAACCAATCAAGAACCAACGAAGGGACGTTGGTCTGTGTTTGTTCATCCGGCTCCCTCTGCGTTAAGTGGTAACAATTGTCCATCATCAAACCATAATAATTGTCCATGAATGATGTTTTAATTGAAACAAAAGAAACCTTACCTCGTAATTGTCATTCATTGACGATTTTATAAAAGTGTGGATATCGATTCTTCAATTTTCTCATTCATCATGCACTCCCAATTCTCATGCCCATGCGTTGGAAAGGAAGAAAGGTACTCGTTGTTGGTAGACGAACATTCGGAGGTGACATCGTCATTGGTGGCGTTATTCGCGGGAAATGTCTTCTCCTTTGACGTGGATGAAGGTTGTTGGAGATGTCATGGGCGTCACTTCCCTTTCCTTGCCTCGATGTATGAACAATGAAGAAGATGGTGTCATCATGCTTCAGTGGCAGAAGAGACGTGCTTTATTTTATTCGTGGAATAAATGATCTCTCAATATCTCTAAGGCTCCACCAATGTATTATGGGCCCACCAAAATAATAGATTTGCCTATTATTTTATTCTTGACATGAATTCAATAGAATTAAAATTGTTCCAATTAATTAAGAGAGGTTCAATCAATTAATTACTTGGGTTGGCACACAATTAATGGTGAAGGTGGAGAGGCTCAATTAATGAGAGAGAGTTTCATCCACATAAATGGGGATTTCAAGAGTTATGGGTAGTTAAGGGGGTTTTATGATCGTGTGGGCCGCACCTTATAACATCCTCCCAAGGGAGGTTATGTATGGGTGGACCTCTCCACTAACCTCCCCTTGGAGGTTCTAACTACTATCTCAAATAAAAATATGGCTAACACATGTTTTTATTCAGTTTAAACCCCCCCCCCTGAAAACTAACTTCCAATCTCGATAAAACGAAACTATGGTAAAGGTCTCATTAAGAGAATACCAGTCTTGCGAGTTCAATAGTTTACTCAGATTTCAATTCCGAGCACCGGCTCAAAATATATGAAATCCCATTCATATGTTTACTGATCGTACCCGAACAAAACTACAAAAAAATATTATAAGTCACCCTAGACCTGCACCAGTCGAGGTTGGGCACTTCCTAAGTGAAACACACCCCAATAAACCCAATGGTACTCTCAATTTTTTAATCCGAGTTACCCTTAAGAAGTTATGAATTTTAAAATAAAATTATTGTCACATATTTATTTTATTTGTGGCAGTAAACTAAATTTTTATGGTGGTCCACACCAGCCAATGTTATTATCTGCTTAAATAATGCAAGACCTCTCATGTTCAGTAGTTCTCTCAGATTTTTAGTCCTAGCTACCATTTTTGAGTTATAAGAATTTGAAAAATATCGTAATTTATTTAATTAATTTATTTACTGTTATTCCATTTTTGGGATTTCTCACAGGAGGCTCGTGCTGACTAAACTTAAGTCGCGCCTAGGGTAAAATCACCATCCTCAGTACAATAGTTCCCTTAGATTTCTGATCTGATTAACAAATTTAAGATTTATTCCACTTTTTCAGTAAAACTACTTACACACATTAATTTACGCTTAAAAAAACTTCGACGGGTCATTCCGATCACTCCGAGCCTCAAAATCACACATCGTTAGAAACTGGGGACTTGTAAAATTCCTCTGTATTTATGAAAAAAAATTACATAGAATTTTACGATTTTTACAATATCCCCACCTCAGGGCTTTACGTTCACGTAAGCTACAACTCTCACTAAGGGAACAAATGGGGGTAATGAGCATGTTTCTGAGCCTCCTACTCCCATGGGCTCTCTTGGAGGTTCTCATGCTGCCATCGAACGCGCACCAGGGGTATCAACTATCAACGTAGACCTATTGTTGTCGATCCTAAATATCTACTAGAACCTCTATTAAAGTCACCCCATCGTCAACATCTATCTCGACATGGGCGATGATGTCAGAAGGGTTATGCACGTATCTTCTCAGCTAGGATATGTAGAAGATTTCATGCACCCAGTGCAACGGTGGTGGAAGAGCTAAGCAGTAAGCCACCTCACCAACTCTGATGAGGACCTGTAATGGTCTAATAAACCTCATAGAATACTTTCCACCTTGGCCAAATATTTATAGACCTCGTCGAGGTGAGACCTGTAGAATGAAGTGGTCGCCATCCTCAAACTCTAGAGGTCTCTGTATCTTTTCAGCATATGATTTTTGTTTGCTATGTACAGTCTTTATCCACTCCTGGATGACCTTCACCTTCTCTATGGTTACTCATACCATCTTTGGTAAGTAGGAAGATGGCCGACATGGTGAGCCGGTTGACGATTACCAAAATAGAGTCATGTCCCACAGAAGTACGTGGAAGACCTGTCACGAAGTCCTTGGATATCTCATCCATCTTCCACATTGGGACCTCTAAAGTCTAAACCAAGCTTGCTGGTACCTAAATCTATGTCTTCAGTTGTTGAAAAGTGAGGCATCATGAGACAAACTCTGGTACAGCCTTATTCATACATGGTCACCAGTGCTGTCATTGAAGGTCCTGGTACATCTTCGCCACTCCTAGATATACCTCTAAAGGGGTGAGTGAATCTCCCTCCACACTTCCACCTGAAGTGACATTGGCACCAATTTCATCCTTTGAATATGATGATGTGCTCCCCACCTTCAAAAAATACATCAGGTGCCTACCCTGTGGATATCTAAGCACGTCATGTCTCGCAGTCATCCTCCCAACGCTGCGCCTCCCTGACTTGCTGAAGAAGTGGAGGAGTGACTTTATGAGACTTTAGATAGGCTTCTCCATTTCTAGAGAAGTCTGCATCAAATCTCTGATAGTATCCATCCAAACCCAGGAATCTTCGTACCTCCCTCACACTCCTGGGTATCTCCCAAGCATGTACTGCTTCAATCTTCACTTGATCTAACCCAACTCCATCAAAAGTAGACATCCCTTCCACTTTAGGAGGGGGGGGGGGGGTTATCCTAGAAACATCTTTTTAAAAAATGTCCCCATGTTCTAACAATTATTTTTGGAACTGAAAACTCAATACTCCTGCTGCCACAAGGGTATGGTTGGCCGACTCAAGAGCGACCGGGTGCACTCTACTATGCATGACTATAAGATGTGCTGTCTAGGTTTCCTTTTTTGCCGACTAAGGAAAACCTCTTCCCAACATTATAGATAAACCACAACCTTTTTTCTTAATACAGTCAATCAGTGTATGAACTATGGTTTCTCAGTACATACCCAAACTAATTTCATAAGTCCTCGACATTGCCACCAAGAGGATTCAACCGAAACTCTTTCCTAAAGGGTCGGATCACGCTATTGGAATAAGTGTGATTATCTAGTCTCCTCCCATAGGTATATCCAGATGTAAGGCTCATGTCAATGGATTAACCAGAAAATCTAGGTATAGGACAAGATTTGTGTAAGGAAGCAATGATTCATATCTATGTCTATTGATATGGTAGCTAGTAGAAGACACAAAACATACCTCAAATCATTCCTAGAGCCCTTGTGTCACACTCCATGACTGCATGTAGCTGTTCTCTTCCCTTTCCATCATGCACACTGGACCTATAAGGGACTGCAAAGGTGGATGGTTGTAACATGTGTAAATGTTCACCACCTCATGCTCCTCTACTTGCTCTTCTTCCAAGTCTGTTTCCCTGCAGATTCATCTATCCATAACAATTCCTCTTCCTGAAACAATCTACACGCTCAAGTCTCGAAGACTGGAACTAGTTTCAAGCTTTCCTTCTGCTAACATTCATTGGGTGTATCCGATTATCCAATGAACATTCAACCACAAAGGTTCTCTCTATCACCCTAACAAAAGTAGGAATTCATATAGGAAAAAATGCTGGCTCAGATATCCTTAAACACACCTCTCTCAAAGGTTTGAGCTCTAAATAACTGATCGTATCATATTCATTGAGTACCAGGAAATATTGGTATGCCTCGATGAATACTTAGATACAAACACGTTGTCTTGTCGAAGATGTATAATCTCTAGAAAACTCTTAGCCACCTCCTCAAGCCAGTCCTCAGCTGCATGTGGGTCGGGCTCACCTCAGTACTTGAGGGACATCTAGTGATGAAACACATGTATGGAACTAAACATACAAGTGTCCTCTTCTGGTACCACTGGTAGTGTCTGCTGACCAACAGGCAGTGATATAGTTGGCACACTTCCCGAAGGTACCATCTCGGAAAACAGTCCATGTACCAAAACCATATCACTATGAGGACCAACTTCAATATCACTCACTGAAAAAGATTAGTACCTAAGATCAAAATATGCTCTACGACTGTATCAACTAGGTGGAAAACTCCAGTAATCACCTCCAAATAGTCCTCTACTTCCAGTGAATCTGTCTCACCTTGAAACCTCACAGGCCTCTACCGTTGGATCTTGTAAAACACGCTCAGACAGCGTGCATCGTCCGCCAGTGCGGCTGGGGGTATTTGATTACCTACGTGTGGTGGTGCTGTTGGTACACCACACGATGGTGCCAACAAAGTAAGAGGTCCCTAAACCAGATCCTCATTGCTCGGTGGGCCGTCACCGTGTACTCTCTCGGAAACCCGAGCTGGCTGTCTATGCAGCAACATCCTGATAAGGAACAGGTGCTCCATGGTCAACAAGTTATACCTGGTGAGATGACTCAAATATTTCACAGAGAAGACTCTCAAAAACACTATTGTAATCAGTGTTTTCTAGCACTGAGTCGGATATCAGAAGTCAGGGTCCTGGTGCATGAATACGTCGACTACTGCACCAACACTGGACTCCCTGGACTAAAAACCACACTCAATACTCTTAACAATATTGCTTCACAAAAAGAAATATCAGAGTCCTATTTGTTGTGGTAGAACCGACTGCTCTGATACCAATTTTTCACGAACCATCCTCAGGGCCCATTCCATGACTACACCAAGCTCACCTTCCATTGGTTAGGGGCTGGCGACTAGCACCAAAGGAGAATCCCCGATAAAAAAGGGATGGTATTTCCTTTAAACCTATAACACATACAGTCCGAGCACAAGAAGTGGGAGAAACATGTACTAATATAGATATGATATGTTTTCTAAAAGAATGTGGGCCAGAATACAAACCCAACTGAACAAGAAGTACAAGTACAAGTAAAAAGTGAAAACAGCTCCTAGATCATCCACTAGGGAATCCTACTTTAAGGGTTGGTATTGAACTCAAACAACCCATCCATATGGTACATCCCGTATAGTACAGCTCTGAGCTACCTCCTGTCTACCTCCCTCAGCCTCAATCACTACTGACCATCGTCTGAACAGGACACAACAAGTTGCAGGTGAAGCCTGTGCAGGGGTGATTATAAAAATACTCAGTAGGGAACCACGAGACCCCCAAAGGTCTCCCATAATCCACTAATGACAAACAAAAAAATTTATATACAATGAAGAAGTATCAAACAAACATACTTATGTATATAACCATACATATACCTATGTAACCAATCATAGTCCGGCTCCAACTCTTGAGGCCACACACAACACAATCCAAAAAGGAAGGACAATCAATAATCTCAATGATATCGACTGAAAGTCAAGACTCAGCTGACAGAGGAATACATCTTTTATATAGTGATAAAGATGATCAGATGTAGTCACTCATTCATCTAATCTATCGGACCCACACAGAATACAGGACCAGCTAAGCTGTCAGACCCACTCATGATAGAGGACCAGCTATTCTGTTTTCATTTGAGCTATCGGACCCACACAAGATATCAGACTGGCTAAGCTATCAGACCCACATAGGATACAGGACCAACTATTCTATCATACACTCACAGGATCTAGGAATAGAAGTCAGAACTATCGAACCCAAGAAAGATTCTGTTAAAGAAGGGATCACAGTAAAACCCCCAGAGTATTCCGGTATAGAATTCGTCATTGTCGAACCCACAGAGGAATCTAGTACGATGTCATCACTGTCAAACCCATGGAGGATTCCAGTATATAATCCATCACAGTCGAACCCACAGACGATCCTCGTACAGTATCGTCACAACCATTCCTAGGGTTCACACACACCGCACGCTCGATTCCGGGAGGGTCCACTCCTTGACCCAAGGGTTGATACCTCAATTGACATGAATTCTTGAGTTGATGTATCACGTTGTTCTGCCTCATCATAATGAACTCAATGTGACAGATGACGCGTTAATCGGATATTCAGTATGTGAGTTATTGGCATTTCTGTTCTAGGGGCCCTGTTAGTTTTTAGGCTCAAACCAACCCGTCTATACCCCAAATGCATCCAAACAATCAAGTGTAATATTCCAAAAAAATTGTATCTCCCCAATAATTCCATCATCGAAGAGGGTTTTCCATTCGGACACCTGTAACCCTTGATGTTGGGTAAAAGGTGTAAACAGCCAAAGCGGGTCCAGGTCTGATCTGACCCAGTCGGACTGACCCAGCCCAACATAGTCTGAACCAGGATCTGACCCTTTCTACGGGTCTGATACGGTCTTAGGAAGCGACCTGAGCTGAGGGAACGATCCAACTCGATGTGACGGCCCCACCCAAGGGCGGCCCGGCCAAGGGGCGGCCCGGACATGGGGGGCCCCGCTGAGGGCGGCCCAGCCTTGGCCCCCCGGCCTCAGGTGGCCCGACCTTGGTTTTCCTGGTAGAGGGGCATCCCAGCCTCAGGCAGCCCCACTGAGGGAAGCCCAGCCGTGGTGGCCCGACCGGTCCCACGAGGGATTGGGGTTCCGTGCCCCTCCCGGGTTTGTCAAATAGAACTGGCAGACTGTGCCAGTTCAGGGTCCGTAGGACCCGGCTGGTCCCACTCGTCTGGCTCCACGACGGTCGGCCCAACTAGTTTCCATCACTCCTCCACCTTGGCGCGACGATGTCGTGGTCCTCCTGCACTCCCCGCAGATCGACGGTGCTGCTCCTCCACTGTCACGCCCTTCGGATCCACCAAACAGTGTGAATGCGCTAGGCCTCCTCCACCATGGCACAGTTTGGACATGGCCCGCGGCTCCTCCGCGTGGCACGATGGTGCCATGAATTTTTTCCAATGGCCTTGTGCTGTCAGTATCCTTCAAGGCTGGCCCGTCACCGGCCGCCGATGCTCCACCGCAGTTCTCTCTTCTGGTGGTGCCGTTGCACCACCGCCTTCATCAACCAATAAAGAACCAATGGAGGGAGGTTGGGCCGTTATTTTTCATCCTGTTCCCACCATGTTATGTGATAACAATTGGCCATCATCAAACCATAATAATTGATGAGGAACAAGGATTTAATTTAATCAAAACAAAACCCTACCTCGTAATTGTCGTTCGTTGATGATCTCAGAAAAATGAAAGATATTGATTCGTCGATTGCCACGTTCACCACACACTCTTAATTCTCACGCTCATGTGTCGGAAAGGAAGAAGGGTACTCATCATTGGTGGACGTTTTTTCGGAGGTGATGTCGTCGTTCACGATGATCTTTGTGGGCGACGTCTTCTCCTTTGACGTGGCAAAATGTCATTGGAGATGTCATGATCGTCGCTTCCATTTCCTTTCCTCGGTTGAAGAACGATGAAGAATATTACCTCATCATGCTTCAGTGGTGGAAGGGATGTTTTTCATGTTCTTAAAGGGACGAATTCCGTCTCCATTTCTCCGAAGCTCCACCATAGTATTATGTGCCCACCAAAATAATTGCTTTGTATATTTTTTTATTCTAGACATGAATTCAAAGGAATTCGAATTGTGCCAATTAATTAAGAGAGGTTCAATCAATTAATTTCTTGGGTTGGCACAAAATTAATGGGGATGGTGGAGAGAGTCAATTAATGAGAGAGAGTTTATCCACATAAATGGGGAGTTCAAGTGTTTAGGGGGTTAAGGAGGTTCGATGCTGGGATGGACCCCACCTTATAACATCCTCCCAAGGGAGGTTATGTGAGGGTGGGCCCCTCCACTAACCTCCCATTGGAGGTTATAACTACCACCTCAATTAAAAATATGCCTGACACATATTTTTATTCAGTTTAATTAAAATCCCCCGAAAAATACATCCAACATCGATAAAACACAACTGCGGTAAAGGTCTCCTTAAGAGAATGTAGGTGCTGCTAGTTCAACGGTGTTCCAAGATTTCAATTCCGAGCACCGGTTCAAAAGATATAATATCCCGCTCGTACATTTACTGATCATACCCAAACAAAACATCGGAAAAATATTATCAGTCACCCTCGACCCACGTCGGTCGAGGATATGCTCTACCTAAGTGAAAGATGCCCCAACGAACCCAATGATACTCTTGGATTCTTAATATGAGATACCATTTAGAAGTTATGAATTTTACAAGAAAATAATTGTCACTTAATTATTTTATTTTCAGCCAAAAACTAACTTTTTCTGGTGTCCCACGCCATCCAAATTTAGTATCTACTTAAATAAAGAAATCCCTCATGAGTTCCCCCGTGCTCTCATATTATTAGTTTGAGAAACCATTTGTGAGTTATAAGCATTTGAAAATAAAATAATTTATTTAGTTATTTTATTTATGGTTATGATCTTTTTAAGATTTTTCACCGGAGGCTCATGCCGACTAAACATAAGTAGCACCTAGGGTGAACCCTCCATCTAGAGCTCAATGGTACCCTCGAATTTCTGATCTGAGTAACCATTTAAGTGTTCTTCCAGTTTTTTAGTAAAATTGCTTACACGCATTAATTTATGTTTAACAAAACTTCAACGGATCATTCTCGGAACACTGGGCCTTTGAATCGTGCGCCTTCAAAAACTGCGGACTCATAAAATTACCTTGTATTTAATAAAACAAAATTCCCATAGAATTTCTGGGTCTTTACATATCATGTGTTTGTCTCTGGGGATCATGTCTTTGATAGAATATTCTAGTCACTTTAGAGACATGCAATTAATTTTTCAAACACTAACTAGAGATGATACATGTAATGACCCACCAATTCTCATTGGATTGAGAGTACAACAAGTCATTAATAGGCCTTACGCGATATGTCAAAAACTCCAAAGGCTAGCAATAAATGATTAAGGGCTAGAAATATAAGTGGGGGACAATTTTACCTTTAAGAAAAAAATCCTACCAACCATAACCAATCATTCACTATATGATGCATGAATGAATTGAAAAAAACTAAACAACTTCAGGTATCTCAAAATCACATCAATGTTAGCAACAACAGAAGAATAACAAAGTATCAAAGTACACAACAAATATACAACACAAGACTCTCCAAATACCTCAAGACTCCATTTTCCAAAACTTATATTCCCCAAAATCTCAGAAATGGCCAAACATCATGAGGTAGTTCTAAACACATGTGAAACATTACCTTTTCCCGTGTCCCAGAAGATAGCATATGAAAAACCACCAAAGTGACATTGTATGGGTGATTATAAAAATCAGTAGGATTTTCCCAATGAATTCCCTGCTCACTCCCCTAGGACAGAAGAGTTAGCAACAATTATATAAAATATATTACATAAAAAAAAATTCAAAATCAGTTTCAAACTAAATATAATAAAACTTCCATAACCATTTCTTATGAAAATCATACAAGGGTAATTGAAACTAATTTTTTCAAAAAGTTATTTTTCATGAAAAATAATTAAACAATCTATAAAACCATTTCATAATATCCCATTATCATCATACCCAACCATTACTCAAACCCATGAAACCAACCACAAATGCTATGTTATAAAATTTCCATACTCTTGAGAGGTTTGTATTCGATCTACCAAGTCATCCCATGGTAATTGTTTCCCATGTGCCACTAACCCTTTCGCACCGAGCAAAAGGTCATATTTCAACCAAGCCCGGTGTATGAAATTCCCATGTTCCATTAAAACATTGAACTAATCACAAGGCCATATTTCAACCACTCCCCGTATATGAAACAAGAAAACACAAATCATATTCCCAATGATCATGCCAAACCATCCATTTCAATAAAAACACCTTTTTATTGAAAACCATTACTGTCAAAATAATTTCTATGACAAACCATTTCAATTCCAATCCATTTAAAAAACTACATTTTTATTGACAATAACTTCTTCCTCAAACATTTATAAATTCCATAAAAACCATAATTTAAATCCATCATTTTAAATTTATGAAACCATAACTTTTCCACAACTATTCGCTATGATCACACAATTTCACCAATACCATAAATCCTAAAAATGAATTTTTTTTCATGAATTTAATAATCAATAAACCAATTTGAATCTAATAGATTCAATTACAGAAATAGGAGATGAGAGTGAATCAACCTAAATCGAAGGATTTAATGAATCATTGAAAACATATATAGAACGCACAAGAAATCATGTCGATTCTCCACAAAAAACCATAGTTCTCTTATCCAAGAAAGATCACAACTCAACATTGAATTATTTGGAATCGAAAAAACATAGATCAACCCAGTATAGTTTTTTATTTGAGAGATAATGGATATCAGAGAAGTAGATCTAAACATATCTAAGAAAAAATGACAAATATAGAAATAATGGTGACATACCTCAAGAATCACATCAAGATTCCAAGAAAGCACCTTAGATCACTTCCTCAATAATGATGAACACCAACAACATATGAGGAAACATCAATGAACCTAAAACTAGGGGTACTACATTCTCTGCATAATTTGACTTTCAATCCTCAGAAAGTAAAAATCTCTTACAAGCCAAAATGAGTTTTGACCACTACCCTTTCACTTCATTCTAACGTTCCCAAGTCTCTTCCAGAATCTGACCATGATTCCATAAAACCAGCACTAAGATGATGCTTTTCCCATGAAATACATTCTCTTATCTATCCAAGATCTACACTGGGATATGAATTACTGATGCATCCAGCTCTAGCTCAATGTGATCCCATCAGATCATATTGTCAAGATCAGGGTGATACTTTTTGAACTCAAATACACGGAACACATTATGCACCGAACATAACAATGGTGGTAATGCTAACTAATATTACACCTCTCAAACCCGTTCTAGTATCACAAAATTGCCAATGTATCTTGGAGATAACTTTCCCTAATTCTTGAAGTGATTATGTACAAGCCTTTAAGAGATCCTCAAAAATACATGATCACCCACAGATGCCAAAGGTTGGAAATAAAAGCAGAAGGGTTCCAAATTCAACTGGGGGACTATGTATCCTTTAATAATTAATGGAATAAACCTACCAAACATAACAAAAATTTAACTATATTATTCATGAATAGATGGAATTCAACTGAAAAACATTATTTTTCTCAAAATATAATCAAAGTAAGCCACAAAAGAAGAACAACCAAGTGTCAAAGTACACAAAAGATTGACCATACAAGACTCTCTAAAGGACTTGAGAATCCATGATCCACAAGCTCCAAGATGAAGAATTATTGAACATCCCAAACATCATGAGGTATTGCAAAACATGTGGGAACCATTACCTTTTCCCTTTTCTAGGGAAAATATCCTTTGAAAAACCACCAATGTTCCAAAGCAGGGGTCAATATAAAACTTATTAGATTTTCCCTTATGAAATCCCTACTCACACCACTAGGATAAAATCTTTAAAAACAATTCTATAAAAATTTATATAAAAAATTATCTAATAAACAGTTTATAACTATATATAAACAATTTTCCAAAAGTATACAAGTACTATTGAAACCAATTTTTCTAGAAAGAAATTTTTCTGGAGAAGTAACTACATAATCATCCCAACTATTTCAAAATATCCCTTTATTGACATAACCAACCATTACTCAAACCAATGAAGCCAACCATTCTTGCTATGATATGACACTTCCATAGTCATGAGTGGTTTCTCATCCATATACCATGTTTTCACAAGGTCATTTTTTCCCATCTACCATTAACCCATTGGCACTGAGAACAATGTAATATTTCAACCAAGCCATGTGTATGAAATTTTTATTTCCATTAATCCTCTCACATCGAGAAAATATTCATATTTCAAACAAGCACCAAATATGAAAAATGAACACATACCACATATTCCAAATGATCACTCCAAAACAACCCTTTCAATAAAAACACCTTTTTATTGAAAACCATTTCCATCAAAACCATTTCAATGCCAAAAATTTTCAATAAAACTTCATTTTTATTGATTACCATTTTTATTGAAAATATATTATTCATCAACCATTTAGAAATTCCAGAAAGTCCATTATTTAAAATCATCATTTTAAATTCATGAAACAAAACCCACATTAACACAACTATTCACCAAAATCACACAATTTCACAAAAACCATAAATCATCACAACATGATGTTATTCTATGCATTTCACAATCAATAAACCAATTTGAATCTAATGCAATAAATTGACGTAAGTGGAGATGAGATTGAAGCCACTTTCCTCGAAGGATTTGAAAAATCCTTAACAATAGTTGAAGAACGCACAAGAAAGCAAGTTGATTCTCCATGAACAAACTTAGTTCTCTTCTCCTGGAATGATCAAGATTAAAAATTGAATTCTTTTGCATCAAAAAAAGTATATCTATCCACTATAGGTTCATATCTGAGAGATAATTGATACATGATAAGTAGAAAATGTTTCTATCCACCAGGAGAGTGTCAATCGTATGGTGCAATGCTACATCAATGGTAGTTTTGTAGGAACCATCCAAAAACGAATTGTGATGAACGATATAATCAGAACCAGTGTGTGAGAAGGGGATATTCTATACAATATCAATATAGAAACAAGATTTACAATGGTCATGGAATTAGAGGTAATTGACAAGGTGCTTCAGGGAATGATTTCATGCATTAGAGGAGTGGTGAAACTCAAGGGACTCAGACTACATCATCTTGAAGAGTAACAAAAAAATTTCATGAAATTCATCCATCACATGTCTATATCTTTCCAAAACAATCAATATTGAGGTGTAATATTCTTATATCTTCTACACTAGGTTGTTCTATATTAGATATCGGGGCCTTCTATTCTTTTATTTCATCACAAATTTTGAATGGCTTGATCCTAGAAGTAGTGTTCTTGTGCGGTGTGTTAATGGTAGATAAACCATAGGGAGTATGGTTGAGAGGCATCTATTTATGAAATGGGTGTTCTCATGAGTTTGGGGAGTATCAGTTTCTAGGGGATCATTAAATTCATAATATTTTAATCATTAACCAATTTTTTGGATATAAACTGGTTAGTAGCATACCATGACCATATATATAATTTACCCCAAGATAGTTACTTATATAACTTCTAAGGGAGAAAATTACACTCATCATGGTGAATGGGTTATCAAGGCCAAATATATAGGGCATGTTCACCGGAAACAAATTGATATTACCAGCTAGGTTACTATTCTGTTTCATGATGATGGAGGTGTGAACCATGATGTATTTCCACCTGATGAAAACATGTTTAATATTGTATTTTCTAAAGACTTCACAGGGTTTCCTCTTCAGAACTTTGTGGAATATATGGTTGATCTCAAGTATGGTGTTGTTTCAGATTCTGTTCTACAATATATAATGGCTATATTAGTGAATAACGCCCTTAAGACATGAAGGAAAGAGTTATAAGATAAGTGATTCATTTCTCCAATTATTTCTCCATGGGGATCTCTAGTTTTTTTTCAAATATGGAATACAAGACTCTTGGATTTTTTATTGATTATCAGGTATTGAACCATACGAAATTGAATAAATTTTGTCTCCTAAAATGTTACTCCCCGACACCAGTTATGGGAGTCAATTGATTATTTTAATACATTGGCATGATTACAAAGAATCAAGTCCAAAATGACCGATCAGTTTAGTAGTCTTGGAAAATATATTAAATACATGAAAAATACATTACACATTAGAAAATAAAATATAACATAATTTTTCCTTTGATAATTCAATTTATACCTTAACTTAGACCAGCTTATCAATCATAAAATACTTCTTCACATCCTGGGAAAATTAAAACATTGAAAGGGATGAGTTCAGATGCTCAGTAAGGATAACAATATAGTGGAAACATTCATAAATAAGAATAAACATTTATGGCATTTTATTAGACTAAAACAAAAGCATTTTAAACATCAATATCAGCATAATAATCCAAGATAAAATCAAATCATGCCATTTAATTATTCCCATAGATATTCTAATAGTCTAATAATCACATGTAATATCAATATCCACTTTCATAATGATAGAATTCAAAATTCCAGACTTCATAACCACATAGTCAGGGCCTTGTGCCAAGAATACAAATAATATTTTGTCAAGCCCTTGGTCTAAGACACTAGTTTGTCTCAAGAGACATACTGATGCATCGAGGAGCTTTAGCATACCCCACCCGTCACTTACTAAGTCCAATTCATTCCTCATATTAAATGGTTTAAACATAACATAAACATTATTATTAAAACTAGCATATGAAATTTCAATACATTATCTATAAACTTTGAATGGTGTAAAATTTACACATCCACAGTCCAACATATCACAAAACCATAAATACAATATGGAAGATTTTTAGCATAATAAATCAACTTCAAACAAGTTTGTAATCTATCAAAGGATGTTGACATAGTTGAAAATGATTTGTAAAACTTTTTGAGAGAAATATACATTTTCATATAAAATATTAAATGTCAAACAATTTTGAAAGGAAGAAACTTAAATATATTTTTCAATCAAAGTGTCCCATACCCCTTTGAATCTTTTGAATGTAATTATCTTTAAAAAAAATTCCCATATAAATAAAATCCTTCAAAATCATTTTTAAAAAAATGGACATTAATGAGAATGATTTACAAGAATAAATATTTAAAATATTTAAAATGATGATTTAGTGATAAATTCCATTAAAATAATCCATTTAGAAACTATTTCATGAATCATGGACATGGATAATAAATATTTCCCATAATATACTTATGTAAAAACAACCTCGAATAATAATGAGACTGTGAAATTGACCCTTACCTTGAACATTCCTTTAGTCGCGGGTACGTTTAACCTCCTGGATAAAGGCATTAGTTTGTTATTAAATTATATCAGAACCATATTAATATTTATGATATAATAAATGATTCTTTTAGGAATTTATAATACCCATTTAATAATAATTTCCATGTTAAATTAACATTCTAGGTAACAATATCTTTCTTTGTCGCACGCGTTTTAACTTGTTACACTTGATTGTATCACATAGATCATGATTTTAATACATCCAAAATATAAAACATGATTTATATATCTTATATATTTTGAATATAAATATTTATGATAGATGTATAAATTAAATTGAAAACACTATTTATGGAGATGGTAGGTCGTACGTATGCATAAACACTAGTTCCGTTTTCAAATTTTATTGATCAGAACTAAGTGAATAAGATATATGTAAGTACACATATATATATATATATATATATATATATATATATATATATATTTCTCTAGTATAATTATTATTTCATATATTACATACTTATTAATGATATATATTTTACAATCATCATTGAATGGCGAACATGGAAAAAAATCTCATCGCGTCATGGTGACGGTAATCCATATGTACAGACGAGTGAAAATATAATTATATTGATGGAGAAATCGTATGTAATAGGATTTTATATCGTATATAAAGAAACATTATCATGTTATATTTATTATTTAAATTATTAATACTCAATATTATACCCATCAAAATAATTAAGTGTTTGAATAACAAACTACACCATGACGTGGAGATGGTAATCCATACATACGCATGTATGGTGAATTTTTCATTTATAGGATGGAAAGAATAATGAATGTGGTTGTACCATTTTTATAATAACATCACATTATATAGAAAATACTGCAGTTATTATTTTAGAATGAAAACAACAATGAAATACAATGTGGAAGAATAATAGAACTTGAAAGATGTGATGAAATATATTTACCTTTTCTTTGGTTTATTCCATTTTATTTGATCAAAAGGGCTCCTTAGGATGGATATCCGACCAATTAATGACCTATAGGATGAAGGGAGGAAATTTGGGTGGATATTGGGGCTTGGTATGGCCGAACCAAATGGCTTTGGTGGTGTGAAATTAAGAGAAGAAGAAATGCCCATTTATAAGAGAGGTGAGGGTCACTTTAGGACAAGTTTGAAATATTAATTTATAATAAAAAAAATTTCGTTTTCTAATGGATAAAAAATGGATTATTTAAATGATATGGAGGGGAAGGGTCAAAAATCTCTCATATAATAGGTTATAAATAGGTTTAGGTTATCATATTATCCTTATCTTTTAGATATAACTATTAGTAAAATAGTTTGATATTTACACTTTCCCTTTGTGTTTTTATTTTATATGTTCAATAATCTTACAATAAACTTCCACGAGAACCCCAATAGGTTCATTTATGACATATATACTAATATTAATTCCCTTTGTCCAGACCGTATATTTTTATGAATATTATATCAACCAACAATATAGTATTATTTAAAAAACTCAATTATGTAAAATTTGACATTATTGAATAAATGATTTTTATTAAAGTTATATCAACCTTATTATTTCCAAATAAATTCATATTTTCAATACAAACATGTAATATTAACCAATAAAATTAATTTAATGCCTCAAAAGTCTTAAAATATATTTATTTTTATATTTATAATCTCAATTATTTAAATAATTCACTATTAAGGTAATTACTGTTTCATCATTGTGTCATATATAAATTAAATTATTTAATTACTAAAAATTATAAATAAAATATGATTATATAGGATATGATCTTATCTTTCTAATGACTATTTATAGTCGAATTATATTATGTATAACCCTATATTATGAACGGTTTAGTTATTAAACTTCGAATTTATCTCTTTGAACTCTTTGTTAAATAAAATAATAATAAATGTCATAATCTAATCCAATTGGACCAAAGAGGATAATATTTTATTCCTAAGGTTTTTTGGTCTAATTATACTTATCCAATAGAATTGGGACATTTTTAGGGTAATTATGATTTCATATTTACCATTAATTAACCTATTTACTTTTAATCGCGATAAATAATGGTCAAAAAATACTTTTCACCAAAAATTATTTAATATTATTGAACCAAATTTTACATACTGATATTAACTGTGTCACTCAGATTTTTGAAATTCAACTCACAGTAGTGGTAAAATTATGTTTTATACAAATTTGCAAATGCTCTTACAAGGTGTGTAAAAGACAATAAAATGTTCGATAAAATATTATATAGAAAAACTTATTAAAAAATGACTCCAATGAATGAAGTTGAAAATATATATGTATTATGTTTCTATTTTTACCCAAAATAAATTAAAATAAAATAACTAATTATTTTTAAAAATGTCAGTTTTATATAATAACACAATTTTTTTCACTATTTATCAAAAATTGAAAGTTTTCAGAAAAATATCAAAAAATTAACCTATGATAATTAAGAAATTACGAATCAAAAAATGAAGTATATTTTACCAAATTCAAAACATAGAAGCTGAATTTATTAATTTAATATTAATTCCTATTGTCAATACCAAAAAGTGGGTTTTTAAAAAGTAAAAACAATCAAAAGATTCACATGTGTTTATGTCAAATTTAAATGTGAAATGACTTATATTGACCTAAATTGTATTAAATGATAAAAATATGATCTAATTATACTTCCAAACCATTAAAATGAATAATTTATCACTAAAAATTATTTAGATTAAATGGAGTTCTTTTCAATTAAAACATAGTATTTTTCACTATTCATCAAAATATGAATGTTTTTAGAAAAGTATAAAAAATTTATCTAAACTATATTTTTATGACCCGATTCTAAAGAAAATTTTAATTTCATTAAATTGAATATATAAAAGGGTAAAAAATGGGTTTTAAAATGGTTTCACTTTTAAAATACCTTAAAATTGCATTTTTTGAAAAATACTTCTTTTATCTGAAAGATGAATATGTTCTTATATTATTTATATGAAACACATAATATGGATGTTAATATTATATAGATAATATAAGATTAAAAATCCAGTTAATACTAATCATAACCACTTTTTGAATGGTAGGTTTGGTAAGTTGTGGTGCACTTGAACTCGGTGTTGCGTGTAACCCATGCTATTGAATTACATTAATGATATAATGTACTATGAAATATTTGGGTGTTACATTATACCCTCCTTCAAAAAATTTCATCCTCGCAATTTGGAATTGCTCTTTGAAAATAAATGGTTTAAAATATAAAATTACCTTTGAGGAAGACCCACATCAAAAATTGGGTTAATAAAATTTATTCTTAATAAGAGGGAATGGGAAATGAAAATGTCCACACCAAAATATGATCTCAATTAGGAGAACATTGTTGGAAATTAGATCCACATAATTGGTGGGAAAACATAAATATTTATAGGCAGTTATTGAGGTCTTCAATCACAAACAAGTTTAAAATTGAGGGCCTCAAAGACATTAATCTAGGATGATGTAAAATATCATCAGTTCAACAAAACATATTGTATTAGGGTAACAAATTTTTTCTTCAAAGATCTCTTACCTATAGTTTAATAATTAATTTATTCATAGAATAAGAGGATATATATATATATATATTTGACAAGTAGTGTGTCATCCTTCAACTAATTCCCACCACAAACTCATCGTTCAGTCAAAAAGATAATAGAAATAAAAAATATTCTATTTATCCTAATCCAAAAGGGTTCAAAAAATAATGAATTTATAATTCATTTGACTGAATATTTAAAAAAACATGATTATACAAACTATGACATCACATAGGCTAGTGGTAGGCGATACACCCTTTTGAACCTTCTATTGTGGGTTCATGTCTCACAGCATTGTCTGATGCGACGGGTTGTCGTCTGACCTCCGCGTTGTCCTTTTTATGACAATCCAAAAATAATCTCAAGAAATTATTTGACCTTAAAATTAGTATCAAATCTCAAACATAATAGATTCCAACAATTAAACTTATCCTAAATACATCTTTCTAAACTCACAGTCCAAAATTTATAAGGAAGGTAAACACAATGCAGATACTTTTGGCCACATAATAACATGTGAATACCTTCATAGTGTATTCTTTTAAAACATGGTAACACACTGAATTATCATATAACTGTATTGATATCATTTATGATCCCTTATTCCATATAGAATACTGGATATACTCCTTATATCCAAAAAAGTTGTAAACTCCAACAATGATGGAGTAAACAAACCATTAACCAGTTCCAATGATGTCAATAATATCGAATATAATTTATCAAAATGAATCATCTCATATTCCAAATTCTATACCGTAGTATCTGAAACACATTAATATTTTGTCTTTCCTTCAATGATGTATTTTCCAAGATGTTTAAATTCCCATTGAGTCACTTTTCTTGGTTCCAGTAATCTCATGTCCTTAATTAAATAGTATTGTAGTATAATCCTTATATACTCTATAATTATTATAACATGTACATCATTAATACAATACTCAAATGAAATAATACTTTAATTAAAATAGATGTATTCTTAATTATTCAACTTAATCTTCAGTAGTATCATAACATGATAATTATCCAATATCAGCATTTGTGGTATACTCTACTGATTTGGACATTGATTTTCATAGTGTCCAAAATCCTTGCAAATGAATCATTATACATTTGTAACCATTTTCTCACCCTTACTATGACGTACTTGGTGTCCCTTTTCTCCACACATATAACAAACTCCCATTCCCTTCATTAATATACCAAGGTGATCCTTTCCACATTTATCACATATGGGAAAATCCATCATTCCTTTATTCCAATTATCAATCCTTATCTCTACCAATTTTTTCTTCTTTGGCTTCCATTCAAATCCATATGATTCAAAAGATTAATTACTTATCTTATTAACACATGATAATATTTTTTCATATGATGATAATATGAGGGATCCTATTTCATTTCTAAATGCTGGATTAACACAATGAATGTTACGATCCTTCTTACCATTTGGATCATGCATATTGTTGGACGTCTCTTTCCATCTACTGGGTTCCATTTGTAAACAATGGCATACATTAGGTTAGTTTATGAATCGTAATGCAAAATTCCAAACTTGTAAAATAGGTAACATAAATTGTATAGTTCGTGGATATATTCCATAACACTAAAATGTTTCTTTTAGGATATATATACTCATAAAACCTTTATAGTGGTTTGTAAAGAAAATGAGAATTATCCTAAACATATTCCTCTAGAATGTCATTACCAAGAGTGGAGTAAGGACCATTGTTGTTCGAGTCTTGCTCAAAGCGGTGTTTTCAGGTTTTACCCCTAGGTACATTTGTGCCAGAGTCGCCTCTACCTGCTCGTATCCTGACATGGATGTGTTTCATGGAAAAATAACAAAATATCTATAGTACCAAAATTCTAGAAAGTTCATCTATACTGATCCCCAAAGTCTATCTTGGGGGTGTGTTATCTAATCAATGTTTTTCTAAATCTAGTTTCCAAGGATATTTCTAACCTTCCTATGATACCAACTATAACTCTTCGACCATAGTTATGGGAGTCAGTGCATTAGTTTAATAAATTGGCATGATTACAAGGAATCAAGTCTCAAAAGACAGATAATTTTAGCAGATTGGGAAAATAGATTACATACATTAACCTTACAATACATATTAGAAAATAAAACACAACATAAATATTCCTTTGGGAGCATCATTAATACCATATAATAACCCTTCTTATCGATCATAAAATACATCTTCACATCTCGGGAAAAATAAAACATAGAACGGGGTGAGCTTAGAAGATCTGTAAGGATAACAATATAGAGTAAACTTTCAAAAATAATCATAAACATTTAAGGTAATGTATTATACTGAAACAAAAGCCTTTTAAATGTAAACATCATCATAATATGGCAATGATAAAATCAAAAAAATTCATTTACTCATTCTCATGGATATTCTACTAGACAAATAATCCCATGAAATATTATTAGCTACATTCCTAATGAAGGAATGCATAATGCCAAAATACATAACAACATTATCAAGTCCTTGTGCCATGACTACAAATAATATTTTCTCAATACCTTGTTCCAAGACAAAATTTTTTCTCATTAGACCTACCGATGCATCGAGGAGCTATAGTAGGACCAACTCGTCACGTACTAAGTCCAATGCATTCATCACATGAAAATGTTTAAACATAACATAAACATTTGTATTAAAACTAGAATACAAAATTGAAATAATTTATCCATAAACCATGAATGGTGTCAAAATAACACATCCACATTCAAAAAAATCACAAAACATTCAATAAAATATGGAAGATATGTATCATAATAAACTAACTTCAAACAAGTTTAAAATCCATCAATGGATGTTGACATAGATGAAAATGATTTGTAAAATTCTTTGAGAGAAATATCCCTTTTTCATGAAAATTGATAAAAGTCACACAATTTAGAAAGGAATACATTTAATGAAATTTTTGAATCAAAGTGTCCCATACAACACTGAAACTTTTGAATGGAATTTTAATTATAAAAATATTAAAGTCCATATAAATAAATCCTTAAAACCCATTTTTGAAAACCTAGACATTAATGTGAATAATTTACCAAAATAAATATTTAAAACATTTATAATGATGTTTTAATAAAAAATTCACTTATTATACTTTTGAAAAATATTTCATGAAACGTGGACATGGATAATAAATATGTCCCAGAAGATACTTACGTAAAAATAACCTCGGATAATAAAGAGATTGTGAAATTTACCTTTGCCTTGCACTTTCCTTTAGTCGAGGGTACGTTTAACCTCCTGTATAAAGACTGTAGTATGTTATTTTATTATAACAGAACCATATTAATATTTATGATATCATACTTTATTCATTTATGACTTTTTAATACCCATTTAATAATTATTTCCATGTTAAACTATCATTTTGGGTAATAATCGCTTTCTTTATCATACGTGTTTTTACGTGATACTGTAGATTGTATCACTTAGATCATGATATAAATACTTTAAGAATATAAAACATGTTTTATGTCTCATATATAATTGGAATATTAATATGTATAATATATGTACATATGAAATGGAAAACCCAATTTATGGAGACTGTAGGTCGTACGTAAGCATAAACGATGTTTCTGTTTTCATATAGTGTTGAACAAAACTAAGTGAATAAGATATATGAAAATATATATATATATATATCTCCAGTTGAATTACTATTTCATATATTACATAATTATTAATGATATATATTTTATAATCATCGTTGAATGGTGAGTAAGGAAATTAATCTCATCGCGTCGTGGAGACGGTAATCCATACGTTTGCACAAGGGACAATATCATTATATAGATGGAGAAATTGTATGTAATTGGATTTTATATCATATATACAGAATAATTAACATGTCATATTTTTTATTTACATCAGTTATACTCATTATTATACCCATCCAAATAATGAAGTTGTTTATTAACAAACTACACCACGACGCGGGGACGGTAATCAGTACGTACACACGTATGGTGACATTGTCATTTATAGGATGGATAGAATGATGAATATTATTGTACCATTTTTATAATAACATAAATTTATATAGAATATACCAGATTTATTATTTTATAATAGAAACAACAATGATATGAGATGTTGAAGAAGAAAAGAACTTTAAAGTGGTGATGAAATATTTTCCTCTTTTCTGGTTCTTCTTTATGATTTGATCAAAAGTGCTCCATAGGATGACATTATGACAAAATGATATAAGGCCCCATCCTTAAACCTTACTTAAAATTGAATTAAATGAATAATTCACATTGAGGATCTTTTCAGGTTTAGAGTTTTAGAGAATTAGGACATAACTATTACATCTCAAAAGATTACGAAGTAGTCTATTCTTCTAAATTTACATAAAATAAAAACTCTTAAAAAGAAACATGTATAGTTTCATGTTTTAGGTAGCATGACTTTCCCTTGATCCCATCCTTGACCCTATTCCACACTAAGTCCTGTGAAATACATTTCAAAAAATCTTGGGATTAGCATAAAAACATAGTAAGGGATACACAAAGAATAAAAACTGTTAGTTTATCAAAACAAAAAGTAAACCCTGTAAACTATATCAAAGTAATACTTTTCACATTTATGAAGTAGTAAAAACTCTTCACTGAATAAAATATCATTACTTACCTTTTTGTAACCAAAGGATTACCATAAAACCCATATAAAGAACACATAACATATATAAAGGTAACTTGGGACATAAACATACTTAAGTGGAATAACCATACGGTCGAATCCCACACATATCACTTAATGGAATAGCCATACGGCCAATTTCCATACATACTTAATGGAATAGCCATATGGCTGACTTCCATACACAATGCATTGGAGGTTATAACGTAACCACTCATCCTGGTATTCACGGCACCACCCGTCATATGGTTTATAACGTAACCACACGTTAAAATGTCCAAGTAAAAATATAAAATCATAAAACATATAACCAATATAAAGGAATGATAACATTTCCACATTTCAATAACAATATTTCATAAATATATTGACATAATAGAATCCTTTATCAAAACCATTTTCAATACCAAAATACATAATAGAGTATATGGTATTTATTTTATTTTAAAAACATTACGGCTTGTTGAGGAAGCCAAAGACCAAATAATACTCGCGGCGGCGGAAAAGATCGTCGTCACCACGTACGTTAAAAGAAACATTCCTTTTTGTCGTTTTGTAAAACGCTTCGTCGAAAATGATTCATTTTGTATAAAAGTAAAGGTCAAATGGGTTTATACACCATATAAAAGAATGTTTTATATAAAACGAAATATTCCTCAATGAAAGGAGATTGAGTTGAAGTCCCTTACAAAGACGATATCCTTGGTTTAAGGATAAATCAATTACATAATTACGTGTGACAAACGAATACACCAAATATAAGTGGATATTAAGTGTAAAATAATCAAAGTTCATTCACACATATTCAAAGGATGACATATTCAATAACTACATGTCGAACCCAAAGAAATCGAAATTGGGTTAAGAAGTTCCCTTGACAGCCTAACAGCGTCACATCAAAATGAGTTGATGAGAGATAAAAAGTGTATCTCATCACTTGGACATAAAATTTACATCAATAAGGATATATGAGAACATATCCCAAAAAAATAATATTTGAATTCAAAGACCCAAAGAAAGAAGTCTTTTAAAAAAAGGAGGGTGAAAGGTTCCCTTACCGACATGGGTATATTTCGAAACATACGACCAGTGAAAGAAGGACAATAAATCATTGAGTTAAATACTCATAAATGAAGGAATATTACACAATTAGTAAAATAATGGTCAGTACATACACCACTAAAAGTAAATTGTGGAAAATGTAGCATAAATCTCACGGGAATAAAAGTGAGATGAAAAAATCACTTACGAAAACTCGACAGCCTAATGGCGCCACATATAACATCCAAAAATGGATTGATGAGATAAAATAGGGTATCTCATCACATTAAAACAAAATTTAAAGCAAGAGTAATATGAAATAACATCCCCCATCATAACAAATAGGATCTTAAAAGAAGTGACATAAAGGGGAGTACTTAAAAAGAAAGAGAGAGGTTAGATCTCTTACGAAAATTCGGTAGCCTAACGGCGCCACTCAAAACTCCCAAAATGGATTGATGAGAGAGAATAGGGTCTCTCATCACATGAACATAAAAATTACAGTAAGTGTAATATATAATAACATCCCAATAACAAGAAAGATGATCTTTAGAGGGAATGACATAAAAGAGTGTACTTAAAAAGAAAGAGAGGAGTAAGATCCCTTACCTCGGGTCCGACTTGACTCGATCGTTCATTAATGTCCTGAATAATAAACTTGAGTTAATTTATACCTTCTTAAGAACCATTTTTCAAGTTCATTATTCATTTTATATCAATTATTAACATGTCATGAACACTATGTAATTATTTAAGTTAATAACGGTCGTTTTAACGATCATTGGTACTTGAGTAAAAAATAAGCCCTTTATAATTATATGTTTTTCATGTATCCATTATATCCATAATGGTATTCATGATGTAGATATCATATATGTCATATATATCCAGTACATTCATGAATTTATAATATTACATAATCATTTAGAGGTAAGAAATGAAATGCACCGTTCATGGAGACGGTAAGCCGTACGTACGCATGAACGCTACTTTCATTTCTATTTTGTATTTTATAGAATGGAATCATAATTATATAAAGGTATATTATAATTCTAGTATAATATCATATATAATATCATAGTTACATCCTTTATATGTCCCACATATGGTATTTAACAAATCAACTCACTTTAAGGGGGCGGTAGTCCGCACTTCCTTAAATGAAGATATCGCGTTTACCCATAATGGAAACCATAAAGGTATGACCAAAATGAAAAATACAGAAGCTTAAGGAAAACATAAACATATTATATATAATATATAAATATGGTTACATCTTAATGGCCACATTTGAAGGTGTTAAAAGAATGTTGAACAATCATCGTTTCGGGAGGCATAAATTCACCATCCACGGAAACAGTATGTTCGTTAACCATTAGATGTAGATGTGTGTATGTGTAGCTCGAATACTTATTATAACAACATCCTATTATATTGAATATACTGTAGTTGTTACAAAATAAATGAATAAAAAGGGTTTAGGGGGTTGGAGAAGCTAAATAAAACAACGGACTCAAGTGAAGACTTTACCTTAAAATCGGGTAACTCCCATTGGTTTGAGCTCAAAGGCTTCCTTGAGAAGTATTCTGCCCAATGTGAGGCTTCAAGGAGTAAGGGAGGGAAGTGGATAGACAAAATGGGCAGGGGTTGGCCGAACCAAATGCTTTGGGTGTGTGGGAAAATAGGTAGAGGTGGAGGCCTTTTATAAGAGGAGAGGAGGGGCACTCTTGGAAATTAAAGATAAGTTACTTTATTTTAAAAAAGTGTTTCGGATTCAAAAGGTCCCACATTGATTTATTTCGAGGATAAGGTGATAAGGTTTCTAAATCACTCAAACAATAGGTTTTTTACATGTGTAGGTCTTAGATATTACATTATCTTTCCATTTTATTTAAATCGTTAAATAATGAGGTCATCGCTGCATCATCATGATGTCATAAATAATTTAATTTTTTTAATGGATAAAAATTATAAAACAAATACTATGATTTATAAAATATTTTTATCTTTCCAATTACTATTTATAATAAAAAATCTGATCATTATAACCCCATGTAAAAAAATTTTTCGTAAAACATATTATGTTTCTGTCATTTTTACTTTTACATTAAATAAAAAGTTATTTATGTCATTTCCCAACCAAAGTGGCTCCATGGGGTCCCCAAGTTGACCCATGGCTTGTATTGGTCGGCCATGACACATCCAATAATGTTAGGACTTGTGTCTAGGTCATTTTATATTATTAAAGCATTATTTTTACCTTAAACTACACTAATTACCACTAATCGCGATTAAGAACATAAAAGTTACTATTCACCAAAAAATTATTTTAATCTCATTGAACCACATTTTACTTCTTAATGAAAACCATGTATGTCGGATTATTGAAATTCAAAACACATAAGTGGTAAAATTTCATTTAAATGAAAAATCAGTTTTTATAAGTACCACTTAGTGGTTTCACTATTCATCAAAAATTGAAGTTTTTCAGAAAAATCCCAAAAATTCACCCTAAGATATATTTGATATTCCGATTTCAAAAATGAAGTCTATTTTACAAAATTCAAAACATATAAGTCACGTTAAATAATTTAATAATTAATTCCCTCTGTCAGATCAAATAGCGTGTTTTTATGAAACAATAAGTATCGAAAGATTGACACTTGTTTAAGTATGATTTCAAAGTGAAATTAATTCCAATGACAGCTATTGTATTTAATGGTAAAAATATATTCTAATTTCACATTAAAACCAATTCAAAATATAATCTAATCATATAAATAAATTAGATTAAAAACAGGTTTTGAATTAAAATACAACTTTTTACACTATTAATTAAAAAAATGAACTTTATCGGAAAGATACCAAAAATTTACACAAAGTAAATTTTGATGTCCCAATTCTTCTGAAAAGTTTTATTTAGTCCAAAAGGATGTATAAGACTGAACAAAACTATATTAAATGACGGTTCTCTATCAAAAGGCGATAAGTGAACCTTTAGTGAAAACTAGGGCATATACGCCTAAAATTGAATTATTTCCGTATTTTATGCCTTAATCTTTTATTGGATAAATGTAAAAACATTAAAAAACATATATAGTCATATTTTAGTTATTTCTATCCATTCCCTCCAATACAACGACTACATGTTAACTACGATTTAAAATAATATTATTTTATTATTAGAGTTCAACGTAAGATTCCCAAGAAACTCGTTGTTGCGTGTTGGGTACGCCATCGAGCATAGCGTCCCCTTTAAAGTAATATTAATACTTTATTCACAAATCTGGATAAATATGAAAATGTCATATTCTTTATTTACCTGGGGTGTTACATCTTTCCCACCTTTTGGGAATTGCGTCCTCGCAATTTTAAAATTGCGCTTGGAAACATCCTTGAAAGTCCCACATTGGAACAACAGTCGGTAAAACAATCACTTTAAAATAAAGAAAGATAAGTACAAAGGTCACCCGAGTTAACCCATACTAGGATTACAAGTATGAAAATATGGACATTGAGGAGAAAACATAGGGTCATGTTCTGACGAAGAGTGATAGAAAACATGTTTAGGAGAAAGTTAACAATAATAAAATCACAAACTTGTGATGGGTTAAACGGTGTTGGGTTCCCCAGTAGGAAAAGTTAATAGACAACATTTTTGTTTTAAGATACTTTTTATTAAGGAATTTATTCTTGAGCTTAACTAAAACATAAGGAAACATACTTACTTATCATGTTGACTTTCAACTTTTACTAGATTTCTTACACAGACTCATATTTTCTCCAAAAGACGAGTATTTAGGAAGACTTGTTCGCATCAAGAGTACTATAAACAACTTCTAGAGGAGCACCTAATCCACACAAAAAAACTATACATGTCCCATGTCTTCAAACCGTAACCAAAACTAAAACCAAAAAAGTTTACTACAAGATCAGATAATCCAGAAAAGGATAACCCTTTATAAAAAGAAAATCTATTCTTAATCTCCAAAATTTGTCCATCAAAATCCAAAGTCCAACAAGGACCATTCGATAAACAAATTGTCCATAAAATTCTTCAAAGTAAACCAAACTAGGATCGAAACCCAAATATTTTAAGGATTTAGTCACATAGTCTTCCAAGTTAAATCGTAACATTTATCTCCAAATAACATCAATTGCTCCTAAAGTCTCGCATTGAAAAGTAATTATCCTAATCACATATCCTCCATGATTGGTTAATTATTTTCATAAATAAACCAAAATCAACTTACTCTTAATTCATAAAATCATATAACTAAAAAGAATCAGTCAAACTAACCTGGGACTTCACGTAGTCCAGTGGTAGGCGATAAATATCAGTCGCACTTTGGTTGTGGGTTCGATTCCCGCAGCTTTGTCCAACACGACGGGTTGTCACATGGTCTGCGTTTTTTCCTTTTTCCAAAACCATAAAATTTCTAAATCATTCCCCAAAAAGGGATAAAATCATCAAAAATAACCATAACATAATTTAACCTCAATTTTATCTCATTCCTTTCACTTCAATAATAACATATAGTAACCCATAATTACCTCAAAAGTAAGGATCATATAAACCCAAATGGTTCATTATAACTATGTCCACAAAAGAAAAGATAACTAAAATTTTCATATATTAAACATCAGTGTTACACATACTATAAAAAGTTTTCTAATGTACCCCATCATCAAAAGACACTTAATACTCTTAAGAATTTCACCATAACACTTGAAGACCTTATATGTTGACATCTTACTCATTCAATATTCTTCATGATCCATTAACCATTCCTTTCCATGTTATTCTGAAATACCTCTTTCCTACAAACAAAATCATGAATCATATCCTAAGATCCCAAATAGAAAACAAAAGATAAGAAATAATCCATACATTTGATTGGTCATTGTCAATTTCTTTATCCTCAATCGGAATGGTATTAGGTATTGGTAAACGAGTCTTTGTATGATCTTGGTGATCCCATTCACGAAACTTATTCATGGGACATGTGTTTGCATAATGACCATGCACACCACATTTAAAACATTCAATTGATCCCTCGAAAATAACTTCTTTCCCTTTCCTCGAGTCAACTGGATGCTTCCTTTTTCCACAGTAGGTTACTGCTTTATGACCTTCATTTCCACATCTATAGAATGTTTCTATCCCTTTGAAACATTTTCCTAGGTGTTTCTTTCCATATCTTTGACGCATGGGCTTTTTAACACACTTACCTTTATGATTATTACCTGTAGTTCCGTAGGGATTTTTTTCTCTCATATATGATGCCTTATAGAAATCACCAAGGTTTAGGTGGTCAATCATAACTCCAGATAGTTGGTTCAGGATAAACACAAGAGTTCTCATTACAGCTACCATATCATTCAGTTGCTCGCTCAGAAAACTGTCACAGTTTCCTTCACATCCACCGTTACCTTGGTGCCTGCTATATCATGCCATTTACTAAAACCAAAAAGGGTCAGTGAGAGTATAACAACAAAACAATCATGTATTAATGAGGAAGATAAACACTAAGATATTCTTACTCATTCACTTTATTTAGAACTAGGACTCTATCTGAAATCCTAACCATTATGTTAATGTCACTTATGCTTAAAGAATACACTAACCTCTAAAGTTATCTAAACCGACCATTCATACCAACTATAAGGCCCTAGCCTTAAACCTTACTTAAAATTGAATTAAATGAATAATTCACATTGAGGATCTTTTCAGGTTTAGAGTTTTAGAGAATTAGGACATAACTATTACATCTCAAAAGATTACAAAGTAGTCTATTCTTCTAAATTTCCATAAAAAAACTCTTAAAAAACATGCCTAGTTTCTTGTTTTAGGTTGCATGACTTTCCCTTCATCCCATCCTTGACCCTATTCCACACTAAGTCCTGTGAAAAACATTTCAAAAAAACATGGTATGAGCATAAAAACTCAGTAAGGGATACACAAAGAATAAAAACTAGTAGTTTATCAAAACAATAAGTAAACCATGTATTCTTTATCAAAGTAATACTTTTCACCTTTATGAAGTAGTAAAAACTCTTCACTGAATAAAATATCATTACTTACCTTTTTGTAACCAAAGGATTACCATAAAAGCCATATAAAGAACACATAACATATATAAAGGTAACTTGGGACATAAACATACTTAAGTGGAATAACCATACGGTCGACTCCCACACATATCACAAAATGGAATAGCCATACGGCCAATTTCCATACATACTTAATGAAATAGCCATACGGCCGACTTCCATACCCAATGCACTGGAGGTTATAACGTAACCACCCGTCCTGGTATTCACGGCACCACCCGTCATATTGTTTATAATGTAACCACCCGTTAAAATGTCCCAGTACCAATATAAAATCATAAAACATAAAACCAATATAAAGGAATGATAACATTTCCACATTTCAATCACAATATATCATAAATATATTGACATAATAGAATCCTTTATCAAAACCATTTTCAATACCAAAATACATAAAAGAGTATATGGTATTTATTTTATTTTAAAAACATTACGGCTTGTTGAGGAAGCCAAAGACCAAATAATACTCGCGGCGGCGGAAAAGATCATTGTCACCACGTACGTTAAAAGAAACATTCCTTTTTGTCGTTTTGTAAAACCCTTCGTCGAAAAAGATTCCTTTTGTATAAAAGTAAAAGTCAAAGGGGTTTATACATTCTATAAAAGAAAGTTATGTATAAAACAAAATATGCCTCAATGAAAGGAGATTGAGACGAAGTCCCTTACAAAGATGGTATCGTTGGTTTAAGGATAAATCAATTACATAATTATGTGTGACAAACGAATACACCAAATATAAGTGGGTATTAAGTGTAAAATAATCAAAGTTCATTCACACATATTCAAAGGATGACATTTCAATAACTACATGTCGAACCCAAAGAAATCGAAATTGGTTTAAGATGTTCCCTTGACAGCCTAACGGCGTCACATCAAAATGAGTTGATGAGAGATAAAAAGTGTATCTCATCACTTGGAAATAAAATGTACATCAATAAGGATATATGAGAACATATCCCAACATAATAATATGTAAATTAAAAGACCCAACAAAAGAAGTCTTTTAAAAAAAAGGAGGGTGAAAGGTTCCATTACCGACTTGGGTATCTTTCGAAACATACAACCCGTGAAAGAAGGACAATACATCATTGATGTAAATACTCATAAAAGAAGGAATATTAAACAATGATTAAAATAATGTTCAGTACATACACCACTAAAAGGAAATTGAGGCAAATGTAGCATAAATCTCACAGGAATAAAAGTGAGATGAAAAAATCACTTACGAAAAATCGGCAGCCTAACGGCGCCACTTAAAACTTCAAAAAATGGATTGATGAGATCAAATAGGGTATCTCATCACATTACAACAAAATTTACAGAAAGAGGAATATGAAATAACATCCCCCATCATAACAAATAGGATCTTAAAAGAAGTGACATAAAGGGGAGTACTTAAAAAGAAAGAGAGAGGTTAGATCTCTTACAAAAATTCGGCAGCCTAACGGCGCCACTCAAAACTCCCAAAATGGATTGATGAGAGAGAATAGGGTCTCTCATCACATTAACATAAAAATTAAAGAATGTTTAATATATAAAAATATCCCAATAACATTAAAGATGATCTTTAGAGGGAATGACATAAAAGAGTGAATTTAAAAAGAAAGAGAGGAGTAAGATCCGTTACCTCGGGTCCGACTTGACTCGATCATTCTTTAAGGTCCTGAATAATAAATTTTAGTTAATTTCTACTTGCATAATAACCCTTTTTTAAGTTCATTTTTCCTTTTATATCACTTATTACAATGTCATTAACACTATGTAATTATTTAAGTTAATAACAGTCGTTTTAACGATCATTGGTACTTGAGTCAAAAATAAGCCCTTTATAATTATATGTTGTTCATGTATCCATAATATCCATAATGGTATTAATGATGTAGATATAATATATGTCATATATATCCATTACGTGCATGCATTTATAATATTACATAATCATTTAGAGGTATGAAATGAAATGCACCGTTCATGGAGACGGTAAGCCGTACGTACGCATGAACGCTACTTTCATTTCTATTTCGTATTTTATAGAATGGAATCATAATGATATAAAGTTATATTATAATTCCAGTATAATATCATATATAATATCATAGTTCCATTCTTTATATGTCCCACATAGGGTATTTAACGAATCAACTCACTTTAAGGGGGCGGTAGTCCACACTTCCTTAAATAAAGATATCGCGTTTACCCATAATGGAAACCGTAACGGTATGATCAAAATGAAAAATACAGAAGCTTAAGGAAAACATAAACATATTATATATCATATATAAATATATTTACATCTTAATGTACACATTTTAAGGTGTTAAAAGAATGTTGAACAATCATCATTTCGGGAGGCATAAATTCACCATCCACGGAAACAGTATGTTCGTTAACCATTAGATGTAGATGTGTGTATGTGTAGCGCGAATACATCTTATAACAAAATCCTAGTATATTTTAGATACTGGAGTTGTTACAAAAGAAATTAATAAAAAGGGTTTAGGGGGTTGGAGAAGCAAAATAAAACAACGGACTCAAGTGAAGACTTTACCTTAAAATCGGGTAACTCCCCTTGGTTTGGATAAAAGGCTTCCTTGGGAAGTCTTCTGCACAATGTGAGGCTTCAAGGAGTAAGGGAGGGAAGTTTAGAGACAAAATGGGCAGGGGTTGGCCGAGACAAATGCTTTGGGAGTGTGGGAAAAGAGGTAGAGTTGGGGGCCTTTTATAAGAGGAGAGGTGGGGCACTCTTGGAAAGTAAATATATGTTACTTTATTTTAAAAAAGAGTTTCGAATTCAAAAGGTCCCACATTGATGTTTTTCTAGGATAAGGAGATAAGGGTTCTAAATACACTCATCCAATAGGTTTTGGACATGTGTAGGTCTTAGATATTACATTATCTTTCCATTTTATTTAAATCGTTAAATAATGAGGTCATCGCTGCATCATCATGATGTCATAAATAATTTAATTTATTTAAGGTATAAAAATTATAAAACAAATACTATGATGTATAAAATATTTTTATCTTTCCAATGACTATTTATAATAAAAAATATGATCTTTATAACCCCATGTAAAAATTGATTTCGTAAAACATATTATGTCTGTGTCATTTTTTACTTTTACATTAAATAAAAAGTTATTTATGTCATTTCCCAACCAATGTGGCTCCATGGGGTCCCCATGTTGACCCATGGCTTGTCTTGGTCGGCCATGACACATCCAATAAGGTTAGGACATGTGTCTAAGTCATTTAATATTATTAAATCATTATTTTTACCTTAAACTACACTAATTACCACTAATCGCGATTAAGAACTTAAAAGTTACTATTCGCCAAAAAAATTATTTTAATCTCATTGAACCACATTTTAATTATTAATGACAACCATGTATGTCAGATTTTTGAAATTAAAAACACAGATGTGGTAAAATTTTATTTAAACGAAAAATCAGTATTTATAAGTACCACATAGTGGTTTCACTATTCATCAAAAATAGATGTTTTTCAGAAAAATCTAAAAAATTCACCCTAAGCTATATTTGATATTCCAAATTCAAAAATGAAGTCTATTTTACAAAATTCAAAACATATAAGTCACATTAATTAATTTAATAATTAATTCCCGCTGTCAGATGAAATAGCGTGTTTTTAGGAAACAATAAGTATTGAAAGATTGACACTAGTTTAAGTCTGATTTCAATGTGAAATTAATTCCAATGACCGCTATTGGATTTAATGGTAAAAATATATTATAATTTCACTTTAAAACCAATTCAAAATATAATCTAATCATATAAATAAATTAGATTAGAAAGAGGTTTTGAATTAAAATACCACTTTTTACACTATTCATTAAAAAAATGAACTTTAACGGAAAGATACCAAAAATTTACACAAAGTAAATTTTGATGTCCCAATTCTTAAGAAGAGTTTTATTTAGTCCAAAAGGATGTATAAGAGTGAAAAAACCTATATTTAATGACAATTCTCCATCAGAAGGCGATAAGTGAACCTTTAGTGAAAACTAGGGCAGATACGCCTAAAATTGAATTATTTCCGTATTTTATGCCTGTATCTTTTATTGGATAAATGTAAAAACATTAAAAAACATATATAGTCATATTTTAGTTATTTCTATCCATTCCCGCCAATACAATAGCTACATGTTAAATACCATTTAAAATAATATTATTTTATTATTAGAGTGCAACGTAAGATTCCCAAAACACTCGTTGTTGCGTGTTGGGTACGCCATCGAGCATAGAGTCCCCTTTAAAGTCATATTAATAATTTATTCACAAATATGGATAAATATGAAAATGTTATATTCTTTATTTACCTGGGGTTTTACAAAGGAAGTCCTATATGATGAATTGGGAAATGTTTTTCGGATATCAGTTCATGGGATGGATGAGCCAAAAGGGTTTGGAGCTGTGAAGTTAATAGAATGGTAAGTGACCTTTTATAAGAGAGGTGAGGGTCGCTTTAGGAAAAGCATGAAATATTATTTCATAATAAAATAATTTTCTGTTTTTAATGGCTCTATAATGAATTAATAAATTGATAAGGTGCGGATAGGTCAATAAACTATAACATAATAGCTTTCAGACAGGTTTAGGTCATCATATTAACCATATATTTTAGATTTAATTCTTTGTTAAATAGTTGGACATTTACCATGTCTCTTTGTATTTTTATTTTTTATGGTTAATAAACATACTATAATCTTCCAAGAGAACCCAAGTAGGTTTATTGATGAAATATATAATATTATTAAGGCCCATTGGCCAAAACATTGATTTATAGTAATATTATATCTACCAATAATATAGTATTTGTTTTAAAAACTGAATTTTGTAAATTTTGACATTATTAAATAAATGATTTTGTTAAAGTCCTAAAAAAATTATTACTTGGAAATAAATTAATATATTCCAAACTAACATGTCAAATTATCCTCTAAAATTAGTTTTATTCCTCAAATGTATGAAATTACATTTATTTTGATATTTATAATATCAATTATCTTAATATTTCATTATTAAGTTAATTACTGCGTCCTTATTGTGTCATAAATAAACTAAATTATTTAATTTCAAATAAATATATATAAAATAATTTTATTTAGGAAAATTTTTTGTATTTCCAATTAATATTTATAGTATAACTTTTATTTTGTATAACCCTATATTAAAAATGGTTTGGTTATCAAATATTGAATTTATCTATTTTAACTATTTTTTAAATAAAAAAATAATAAATGACCTAATCTGATCCAAGTAGACCAAAGAGGACCATATATTATTCCTAAGGTTTTTTTGGGCCGAATTATACTAATCAAATAGAATTGAGACATGTGTTAGGGTAATTATGATATCATTTTTACCCTTAATTACCATATTTACTTTAAACCCTGGTAAATAAAAGTCTAAAGATACGATTCACCAAAAATTATTTTCATCTTATTGAACCACATTTTACTTCATGATATTAACCATATCTCTTATATTTTTGAAATTCATCTCAAAGACGTGTTAAAATTATGTTTTATACAAAATTTTCAAATGCTCCTAAAAGGTGGGTAAAATACAGTAAAATGTATGATAATATTTTATATATATAAACTTATTATAAAATTACTCCAATGAATTAAAATGAACATATATATATATATAATGTATGTATTATGACCTAAAACAAATTAAAATAAAATAACTTATTATTTAAATAAAAATTTGGTTTTATATAATAACATAGTGTTTTTCACTATTCATCAGAAATTGAATGTTTTCATAAAAATACCAAAAATTTACCCTAAGCTAATTTTGAAATTATGAATTCAAAAATGAAGCCTATATTAACAAATTAAAAACATAGAATTTTCATTTATTGATTTAAAATTAATTCTTGTTGTCAAAATCAAAAAAATGGTTTTTGAAAAATAAAAACTATCAAAAGATTGACATGTGTTTATGTAAAATTTAAATGTGAAATTACTTGTAATGACCTACATTGTATTAAATGATAAAAAAATATAATATAATTATACTTACATACCACTAAAATACATAATTTATCACTATAAATTATTTCGAATAAAAATGATGTTTTCAATTAAAACATAGTTTTTTTACTATTCATCAAAATATGAAAGTTATCAGAAAAGTTCAAAAAATTTATCTAAACTAAATTTTTATGTACCTATTCAAAAGAAATATTTAATTTAATTAAATTGAATATATAAAGGTTTTAAATATTTGATTCAAAAAAGGGATCACCATTAAAAGGTGGTAAAATTACTTTTTTTGAAAAATACTTCTTTTATCTAAAAAAATGAATTTGTTCTTATATAATGTATAAGAAATCCATAATATGGATGTTAAAATTATATAGATTATATATGATTCAAACTTCAGTTAATATTATTCATAATTGCTTTTTTAATGGTTAGTGTGGTAAGTTGGGGTGTGCTTGAACTCGGTGTTGCGTATAACACAATCTATTTAATCACTTTAATCAGATAACATACTATAAAATCATGGGGTGTTACATTAAACTTACAAAATATGTCTTTTACCAGTTTAAGGGAGCTTGCGTCTACTGAAAGACTAATTTTACTTCATGGTATCATAATTATAGTGCTCAAACATTTGATATATTGAAGTTTTTTTTAGAAGAATACATGGCCTCTATGAGTTTGATGTAATTCTATTTGGGTTGATGAATTCAGTAGATGTTTTTTATGAATTGATGAAACAAATCATCCATATATACATGGAATATTTTTTAGTGTTTTTTTGACATCTTGATGTACCCTAAAAACCATTAAGATCAATCCCAACATCTTTATGTCATCTTGTGTACACTACGTTATCATAAGCTATACACCATGATACATAACTGTCAGTTTTTTATATATTAGTAACTATTCATTAGTCACATAATCTTGTTTCAAGGTATGTCTGTGGACCAAGAAAAGTTATTCTTCATCATTTCATGGATGCATACCAATATTTTTCAATGTTTATAGGTTTCTTGGGTTAGCATGATATTATCAAAGATTAAACTATTACTTTTAACATTTAGAGGAAGACCCTTTGAACTTATACAAGATAGGGGAAATGTTTGAATGTTTGGATGAATTTGAGAATTCATTCTAGGAGTTAACGATGTGGTTTACAACGGCAATAATCTTGATTTAACCCAAGCTATGTGATGACTATATGAAGTATTTTGATGCTTCTGGAATAGAAAATGGAGTGATTTTCATATAGGAAGATTGATTTATAGAGTATAGATATTGGATTTTGAGGCCCCCTGAGAGGAACTACCCTACACATGATCTCATGTTCTTAGTATTTTTGTATGGATTTAAATTTTAGTATAATTATATGATAGAAAAGAATGTTTATTGTGTATACAGATCATAAGATCTAGATGTGTATCTTTTTGTAGTGAGATTTCAATATCCAATAGTGGATATGGATTGATTGTATGAACTCATTTGGTTTTGAGATAGCATACACACCCATAAGGGGAATAATTTTGGTTGATTCTTTATGTATGAAATCATAGTCATAGGTGGTTTAGGTGTCTTGTGTGAGTGGAATATGATGAATTTTCCAGCGGAGAAGATTATTCTGGTTACATGGAGTCAGGAAAATATGAAATTTAATTTAATTTCAGAGGATTATACTATTTTGAGCTTGATTAGTGATAGGAAGAATAAAGATCATGAGAGTTTTTTATGGTGGAATTTCACAAAGGCAGGGAGTCTCCTTCCGATTGCAGAAAAGACGAGGAAAGGTCATATATGTCTGTAATCGGGTCGTTTTTACTATAAGTATGTGGGAGGCATTGGTGTAGGAATTTCATTCCACGAAGTGGGGGTTCCTCAAAGTGTGTAGAAATATACAATGACCTATGATTGTAGTTTATGTGGCTAGTCAAGAAGTAGGACATAGTTGGGTTCAAGAAATGAATATACTCCTATCAATAGGAGAAGGCCTAGTATAAACTATAAGGATGAATACAATAGTTATTTCCCATTATGTAATGGAATTTGTACAACATTACCATAGAAATTTTGGTGGGTCACCTATGAATTAATTAGATGAATGATTCAATTTTGGTGCTTCTGGACTCTTTGATAAAGGAATAACATTTCTTATCCTTACAGAAGTCTTTCGTAGTGGAAAATTTGTGGGATTTGTGTCTCCGAGATATAGGCTATCTATATGGGGTGTCCAAAACAATAGTTCCAAATAGAGAAACATGAAATAATCTACCCTTATAGAATCTCCCCTAGAAGATTAATTTTAAATATTATTTACTATGTATGATTTTCCACCCACAAATAGATGAGAAGTCAAACATACCCTATAGTTTATTGAGAAAAATATTTATTCTTGTATCCCAGTCTTTGGAGGATCATAGAAGAAGAACATTGATTTGGGGGAGTTTTCCTATAATATATGTTGTCTAAAAAATATACAAATGGAACCATATTATTTACTATATTATTGGCCATTCAGATCTCTTAAATGATTTATGGGGGAATGGGATTCAATGAATTTGGGACCGAGTCTCATATAGGAGATGTCGTATTAGGTTCACATGATCTAGTAACATTTTGATATGGATCAGACTAGATAGAATTGGTACCCTAATGGATATATTATTCATATATATTTGTGGAGTGTGATCATGTTTTCCATCGAGTGATGGCGAGATTTGGTCCCCACCTTATATAAAGGCCAGGAATGTTGGTGTGTAGGCTTGTCTGACCCTTTGACGATGTGGAGTGAATATGATCAGTGGAATATCAATTGTATATTCCATAATGGTATAGTGTTATAAATGATGTTTTCTATGAGAATCATATTCAGCTGTATCACCCCAATCCATCTCAGCTGGTCAATGTGGATGATCTTGAGCTTGATATAGATAGATCCTTTGACAAGCATCTGATATATGTGTTGGATCTTAGTGAGAATGTTTTTCCAGAATAGTATTTGATGCTGGTATTTTTTATATTGGAAACATGTTCATTTACAATAGGGCACATAGTAATTATAAGTAGATATGAATGATCCGTGGCCCAGTCTTTTTTACCTGGAATCATACAGATAGTTGGCATTATAGCTCGAGGATATTATTTTATATGGTGTGGATATTGTGAGATCATGACAATTTCTATAGATGTCGCGAGTTTGAATACATGTATTTTTTATTAATATAATATTGGAAAATTTCTTTTTTCTATTTCCTTTGAAGAATTTTGGTGAGAATTTTAGAATTGTAGAGGGATGTGCGACTACGCACATTAGGTGAATGTTTTTAAAAATCAAATCTTTGATCCTAGAAAATTGTGTTAACCCGGATTGAGGGGATTCAAAAGGATATAAAATGCTTCTTCAAACCTTGAACCCCCTTACGAACCCTACCCGTAGAATACTCTAACAATTAAGGCAAACTGTTTAGCAAACCATGTTCCCTTTCCTTGGAAACTGTGTGCGTCCTTTTAATTGACCCTACAATAGGTTTAAAAATAAATAAACCCCCCATATTAACCAAATATCAACCCTAACTGGGAAATTTTCTATTCTCCCCCTCATTGGAGGATCCAAAATGATTTCTTAGGTCTCCTGACCAATGTTCTTAATGATTCAAATCTAGGAATGTAGATCTACACCACTCATAATAAGTGAATCATATCCCTATTGGGTTTCTATATCTTTCCAATTCATGTCCCCTTCTTTAAAAGGATATTTTCCAATATTGTATTAATATATAGATAAAATTTTTATATATTATAATTCAATTGATAATCAATCTTGGATTTGAATCCATATTTCTTTCAACCTCATTAATAGGGTTTTGCACTCAAATTGGGGATATTTATTCAAGAGCATCCATCAACATTTTTGAGGTAGGTGGCATATTAATCTAGTCCTAAATTATTTATTCAAATATCTTGTATATAATTATATAATTACAAAGTTGTTTTTTTATCAATTTTGTTTCTTACACCAAATTAATTAATTTGGCCCAATAATAAATTATGGGATCATGATATTGGTAGATTGAATTGATTGAATATGATTTATAAAATTTTGAATTATCTATAGAGATATTTTGATTATGAATATATATTAATTAAATTTACAATTAATTAACAAAAATGAGGTGATTAATTAATTTTTCTATCATTTATTAGAATTTATGTGATTAAATAATAGTTGAATTGATTTTTGGATCTAAGGTGATTAATTAGTTAAAAAATTGATTAATGGAATTGAAGTTATTAATTAATTATCTGAATAATTAATTGAAGTGAGAGGATAAATTTACTAATCAATTTATTAATGAAATAGTTTTGATTGATTAATTATTGGATTAATCAATATAAATGTGTTGATTAATTAATGGATGAAATACTTAATGTAATTGATTTTATTAGTTAATTTATTAATGAATTAATTTTTTAAACCTTACTTATTAATTTGATTGATTATTTAACAGAATTAGGTGATTTTGAAATTGTTAAAATATATTAATTACTTATTGAATTAATTAATTAGATGTTGTTGAATATGTAATAATGTGATATATATGTTTTTTTTTGATATTGTGATATAAGTGATAATCATGTATAGGAAATGATATAACACATCAAAGGAATATTGTATTAACTATGAATGGAAATGATGATTTAAGAGTGGGTCCTTTGGGAGAGCAGCGAGAGGCTCCTCCACGAGTGGCCATGGCGACGATGGTGTTGGTTATGGCCACACCCCACATACCCTCCATGGCCCACTCAATCCATGGAGTGGTGTTGACGCTCCTCCCTCAATCCATTTCCCTCTCGAAATCGTTCATTTTCCCCGTCACTGAACAGTCTTCTCTACCTCGCTTTCCTCCTATTCATGTGAGCCCTAATGTCTTCACTTGTGGAAATAGTGTTCCTTCAGTTGTGACTTCTCCCCTGGAGTTCACATATTCTTTGGAAATGCTGGATCTTACCTTGGTCACTCGTTTTGGAAAGTAGCTCCCCTTATTTGACACCATCGACTGGTTCATTTTCTCTTCTTGGAATCTACATGATCGGTTGGTTTTCGGTCTATTATATTCAAAGAATATTCAGATTTGTTTTTCAGCTAAGGAAGATATGATATATGCTTGGGCCTCTGCTCCGTGAGATTTCAATGGATTCTGGTTTAATTTGTTTTGGTGGTCCTTTTATTTTCTTCTGATGTGCGACTCTCCATTCAAGACGCTATGGATTTCGCTTCACGGTCTTCCACTACCGTTCCAGAATCCGGCAATTCTTCCATTAATCGGGAATATGATTGGCCTCTATCTCTGTTCGGATTCCCACACCAGCACCACGTGTCATCTAGTCTCCCTGAGAATTTTCATAGAAGATGATGTCTCAAACAGACAGTTGGACTCCATTATCATTGAGATTGAAGTAGAGATCCATTGGAATCAAAATGTGTGTTACGACTTGTGGGTTCCATTCTGTTTTTGTTGTCGTCATCTGAGCCATGATTCATGAAGATGTCGTTGATGTTGTTCTGGTGGCATGGATGCTGCTTCTTATGACAAAAAGATGAATTAGCAGGGTATAGGTGGTGATGAAATCCCTTCCTATGTTCAAAACGAATTAAATTCATGCAATCCAGATGTCAGTGGGGTTGAAGAGAATGGTGATTCGGGTTTCAATAAGACTGTTCAGGACCACTACCCAGTTAGTACTGCTGAAGGGTCTGGAGATGGTTGTGCTGGTTCTGGAAAGGGTACTAGCAAGGCTGAGGATATCCAGTGTTCAAATTGAGGAATAAAGAAGAAACTAGTTAAGAGCTTAACTCCTATACCCAGTGTATCGGTGATCTCCAACAGGCTGCGGATCGATCTGGTGAGTCCTCCGAACAGCAAATCATTAACTTAGGGTGCCCATACATGTGTGGTGGTTGAGGCATCTATGGATTTGAACAATGCACAATCTCAGGACCTGGGTTAATCTACTTGAGCTGCTATTCTAAATTACGAAGGTGCAGAGAGTTTTAATCCTTGTACCTATGTGGAGGTAGTGAGTGTGGGTGTTTGCAACAACTATGACACGGTGGTGATTTCTACTGGAAAGGGTAATCTCAAGGATGGTCAAGAGTGGGAGATGTCTTCCCATGTTGTTGGAAAAAAGTATATTACCAGTCATAGAATCAACCCGAAGAGGACGTTGTCCTATCTCAACCCAAAAAACCAATTTTAGAGTTCATGTTGTTAGGGAGAGCCTATAGGAAACTCCAACTATCCCTACAAGGTCGAATTTGATAGAGACAGACAACCCGCAAATGACACTGATTTTGAATAAGTTAGTAAAGGACTTCAAAACCAAAGGAGAATGAAAAGTAATAAGGAAAATAGGGACCCAGGGAGCTATATAATTTCCATGAAGCTGAAACCTAAGGCTCATAAGGGATACTCCTATCTTCCTAAACTGATGGATACACAGTAGGCCAAAAAGAGGGTAGAATTATGGGGCATGAGATCCAGTTAGAGGCAAGAGAGGAGGCTCAACAGGTTGGTGTCGTAGAACCTCAACTATAGTTGAAAGGAGCCTTAAAGGAGGATGAATTGGAGGTGCATCTACATTTGGAGGATTTGATGCTGGTGAATGGGGATGCTATTTCCCCTGGACAATAATGTGAGGTAGGTTCTCTAGATGGATTTCTGTGCCTGAAGAATGAGGATCTGGAAACACAGATGATATTACTCATGAATTATGGTGATTAAATGAAGGAGGATGTCCTGGTGATCATGTCAAAGAGGGAATATGTCATTCAAATGATAAAAAGATTATTTCAAGTGGATGTTTCTAAAGAAAAAGTGGAATGGATTGACAAGAAGGATCGCATATTGATTAGACGCTTAAATATGTAGAAGATCACTAATGAAGAATATATGAAAGCTTGGGAATACCTTGCAAGGCACTATCAAGACAACATAGAGAAAGATCTAGGCTGTCAGGATGTAACATCCTAAGCTTCCACGGTACGCTTCTCTTTGAATAATAAATAGCATGTGTTGTACGCAACTTCGAGTTCTAACACACCACTACCAATCAAACTAGCCGTTATGAATATTAGTACCCACTTTTTTAAATTTTATACATTTTATCTTTCAAAATGGACTTCCTTTTTGGATTCGAAATATCTAAATTAGCTTAGGGTGACTTATTTTTGTTTTTTCTAATAACATTCATATTTGGTGAATAGTGAAAAATACTATATTTTTACTCAAAACAACATCTTTAATCATAATAATTTATAGTGATAAAATATACATTTTAATGGTTTGTAAATATAAATAGATTATATTTTAACCATTTAATCCATTTTCGGTTATTGTAAGTAATTTTACATTGAAATTGGACATAAACAAGTGTCAATCTTTTGATTGTTGTTATTTTTTAAAAATAGTCCTTTTGGTTTTGACAACTGGAATTAATTTTAAATTAATAAATGAAACTTCTATGTTTTGAATTTAGTAAAATAGAAATCATTTTTGGTTTCTGAATATCAAAATTAGCCTAAGGTGAATTTTTTCTATTTTTCTGAAAACATTCAATTTTTGATGAATAGTGAAAAACACAGAGTTATTGTTTAAAACTGACTTTTTATTTAAATAATTATTTATTTTGTTTAAATTTATTTTAGATAATAATAGATCCATAATTCCTATATAAATTCAATGTAATTAAATGGAGTCAGTTTATAATAATTTTAGATATATAAAAATTTTATTAAACGTTTTCACCGTTTTTTACCCACCTCCTATGAGAATTTGTAAATTAAGAAAAAACATAATTTTACCACTTCTATGAGGAGAATTTCAAAAATCTGAGAGACACGGTTAATATCAAGGAGTAAAATGTGGTTCAATAAGACAAAAATAGTTTTTTTGTGAATAGTAAATTTTTACTTTTATTTACCATGGTTAAAGTAAATAGGGTAATTAAGGGTAAAAATGATATTAATAGTACCACAAAAAATGTCCTAATTCTATTGGACAAGTGTATATCAACAAAAAACATCATTAGGAATAAAATATTATCATATCGGTCCACTTGAATTAGATTAGGACATTTATTACTATTTACTTTAAAGAAGAGTTAAAAAAGTTAAAATAAAATATTAATAACTAAAACATCTTTAATATTGGGTTACTCATAAGATAAATTAGATTATAAATATTCATTATAAAGATAAAATATTTCCTACATAATGGTATTTTATTTATAATTTTTTTACATTGAATAATAAAAATTATTTATGACACAATAATGATGCATTATTTTCCTAAATAATAAAAGAATCAAATAAATGGTATTATTATAGTTAAAATAAATATATTTTGAAAGTATTTATGACATACACGAATTTTATTGGTTAATATTACATATTAGGATTGCTTAAATGAATTTTATTCGAAATAATAAAGTTGTTAGGACTTTAAAACATCAATTATTAAATAGTGTCAGAATTGAAATAAATGAGTTTTTAAAACAAATATTATATTATTAATTGATATTATATTCCTAAAAATGTAAGGTTCAACAAAATAACTTATATCATGATATTTTTATCATTAATGGACCACTTGGGGGTCTTTTGGATGTATATATTAAGTTTATTAACAATATAATATAAAAATAAAAAGTGACATGGTAAATGTCAAACTAATTAACTAAGAGTTAAAACCAAAAGATAAGGTTAATATAATGAACCGAACCTATCTAAAATCTATTGGATGAAAGTATTTCGACCCATTCCCACCTTATATGTTGAATAATCCAGTTTGGAGCCTTTAGAAACCGAATATAAATTTATTATAAAATACTATTTAATTTTTTTCTAAAGAGCCCCTCTTCCCCCTTATAAATGGACACCAATTATAACCAATTCATTACACCTCTCAAGCATTTTTTCTCGTCAATAATCTACCCAATTAAGAACCCTACATTCCTATCCCCCTCTTATAAGCCTTTCCTTAGGAATAAGGAACTTACAGAGTCCTTTTAGGTTCAATCCAAATGGAGTTACCCATATTAAAGGTAACAATTTCTCTTAGCTTCTTTTCTTTTATTTTACTTCTCAAACCCATAAACTCTTCTTAGTATTTTATATTGTAACAACATAATTATATAAAATATACTAGGATATTGTTATGATATGTATTATAACTACACTTACAATCACTTCCATCTAATGTGTGAAGATCATAATGTTTCTTTGGATGGAAACCAAACGTCTCACGAAACGATGATTGTTCAATTATCTCATACCACCTCTCATGATGGACATTATGATGGAAATATAATTAAATATGATATTAATGATATTTATTTTATATTTAATCTTCTATAATTCCACTTTATAGCACACATTATTCATTTCATGTTGTATATATATATGACAATTTCATTTGAGGAAGTGCGGACTACTGCCCCCTCAAAATGATATGACTCATTCATACCATAAATGGAACATATAAAGGATGGTGTTAATGAACAAAAGTAACATATATAAGATATTATCGTATACTGGAATAGTAATATACATATGTAAAATTTGGTTTTTATTCCTTTTAAAATGAAAAAATGAAATGGAAGTAGCATTCGTGCATACGTACGGACTACCATCTCCAAGAATGCGATGAGATTCATTCTCCATCGTATCAATTCAAGTATAATTCTCATTTTATGATTAAATAATTATTAAAGACTTGATATCATTCTGGATATTAATAATATACAACCTATCCATTACAATCACAGCTTATGTAACAGAACATATAAAATAAAATGATAAGTTAACACTCGAAACGGCGATAATACTACGATATTATTAACAAAGCAATGTTAAAAGATCATATATGATATCATATTAACATATATTATTCTTGTATAATATAATTAAAATTATTTTACCATTATACAGGTGGTTAAACTACCCTCAACGAAGGAAAAGTACAATGTAAGGGTTTATTTCACAATCTCTTCATTATCTGAGGTTATTTATACGTAATTATCTACTTGGACCTCTTTATCATCCACATAAATGTTTCATAAAAATTTATTTCAAAAAATTCTTAATATATTACAGAATATTGGTTAAATTCATTTATACCCTTTTTTGACTTTTTATAAGAAGTCTATAATGGAATATTTTCGTCATTTTTCAGACAAAGTCCTTTTTATCCTTTCGACCAAATTATGTTAAGAATGTCTTTTTTTAACTTTTACGATGGGTGTAGATATTTTCCACCATTGTCAAATCTTCGAAGCATCCCTTACAATATTATATGAATATTTTCAAATTCAATGTTTTATTTTATAATTATGTGACTTTTAAATTATTTAAAAAAAGATATTTCTCTCAAATAGTTTCGATTTCATCTATATCAACATCCTTTGATGGATTTTAAGCTTATTTGAAGTTGATTTATAATGATACAAAACTTCCATATTGTACTGAAGGTTTTTTGATATATCTGAATATGGATGTTTCATTTTTACACCATTCAAAATTTATGGAGAAATTATATTCATTTTTATGCTAGATTTAATATGAATGTTTATGCTATGTTTAAACATGTTCATATGAGGAATGCATTGGACTTAGTATGTGACGTGTGGAGCCCGCTATAGCTCATCGATGCATCGGTAGATATCATGAGACAAACTAGTGTCTTGGAATGAGGCTTTCACAAAATCTTATTTGTAGTCTTGGCACGAGGCCTTGGCTACGTGGTTATGATAGTCTGACATTATGCATTCCATCATAATGAAAGAGGTTATTGACATTGCATGTGATTATTAGACTAGTATAATATCCATGTGAATAAGTAAATGGAAATATTACATTTGACTTCTTCCATATTATATAGTAGTTTATGTTTAAAGTCTTTTGGTTTAGTTATGCATTTCCTTAAATGTTTATGATAATTTATAAAAGCTTCCACTATATTGTTATCCTTACTGGGCATTTGAGATCACCCATTTCTATGATTTATTTTTCACAGGATGTGAAGAAGTATTTTATGAATGACTTGTAGGGATAGTATAAGCGGATATGAGTGTAGAGACAAGATGTCGTTGTGGTTTTTACTTTATGATGTAATGTATACTTTTTGAATGTATCTAGTTTTTACAAGGCTATTAAACTAATCGGCCTTTTGAGACATTTTCTTTTGTGATCATGCAAATGTTATGTAATAATGCACCGAATATGGGTTACCTGAGTTGGGGTGTTACAGTTGGTATCAGAGGATGTTTAACAATAACCTTGGAAGATATATTTAAATAAACTCTTCTTAGTGCACATAGCCCTAAGATAGACTTTGAGAAGTAGTATAGATGAACTTCCTAGAATTTTTATTTTGTAGAGATTTTGTGAGTTTTCCTAGAAACACATCCTTTTCTAGATACAATCAGGTAGAGGCAACTCTGTAATATATGTACCTAGGGGTAAAACCCAAAAACACCGCTTTGAGCTAGACTCAAATGAGAACTGGTTCACGACAATGGGCCTTGTTGCACTTTTGGTTACGACACTCCTGGGGGATATGCTTAGGATAATTCTCATTTTCATTACAAACCATTATGAAGGATTTATGAGTATATACATACACAATGAAATCATTTTTTATGATTATTTATTATATCCATATACTATTCAATTTATGATAGGTATTTTACAAGCTTGGAATTATGTATTTTGATTCATAAACTAATCATGTTTATGTAATTGTTTTGAAATGGCTCCTAATGGAAGGAATGGAAATCATATCAATGCACATATACCATGTAGGGATTTCCCCCCTACTCAAGAAAATTATAGTGGAGCTGGTGATTCAACTAGTGTTGATCAGCTTATCACCATACTAAGACAAATCACTTAGGTTATTAATTAAAACCTTACCTGTATGGAGCACCCTGATCCAAAATGTGGAGTATCAATGTTAGATCACTTCATGAGGCAAAAAACACCAACATTCGAAGGGAATACAAATCCATCTGTAGCTGAGCAATGGATAAGTTCCCAAAAGAATATGTTTCATGCTTTGGGAGTAGTGAAAGGGAAAAAGTTGTCATGGAAGTTTATCTCCTCACTGGAGATGCAGATCAATGGTGGTTATTGATTCAAAACACAAAGGAGGATTAATAAGTATCATGTATAGACTGGAGGTAGTTTAAAGAAATTTTCATAGAAAAATTCTTTCCTCATGACCATCGAATAGATATGGAATGAAAATTTCTCAGTCTGAGGAAAAACGAGGATGATAATGTTGAAAAGTATGACGATAACTTTACAAGGTTAGCATGACATGTTGCAGATTATATACGTAACCTATGAAGTAAGATTGATCGTTTCTTTGATGTGTTAAAACCATTTCGCCGTCGAGCTATAGTATCTCAATCCTTCTCATCATACGAAGATATTGTCTCATGTGATATCCAGACAGAAAAGGAATTCTGTAAATCTTATGACAATAAATTAAAGCAAGAGAAGAATAGAACGATGGAGCAAGAGATAGGTATTGGGAAAATGGAAATATAGATTTTCAATTATGTGATTGTTGTGGGATGAAATACCGTGGTACTTGCCGAAAAGGATTGGGAGTCTGTTACAAGTATAGTGAAAAAGGCCCCGAAGCTCATGATTGCACGGGAATGAAAGTTGATGTAATCTTTGAATGTTATAATTATAGAGAAATGTGGCATTAAGAAAATGAATGTCCTAAGAGCCAAGGAATCTTATCTCAGAAAAGTCCAAGGGAGCAAGGCCAAGATTATGATGTTACTATAGTTGATGTTGAATAATTATTGTATTTGTGATTTTGGACTCAAGAACTATATTATGGTTATAAGAATAATTTGATATATATAAGGATTGTAATGATGTAATTATTGTTTTCCTTAAGGTTTTAATATGACTAAGGTAATCATATTTTCAGTATGTGACAATAAGAGAAACTTTACATTGTTTGGGGAATCTGATGTTACAATTGATTTTGGAATTAAGATACCTTTTACTAAGAGTCTAGACAAAGGTATTTTGGATAACTATAATGTTTGCAATGAATTAAGTTGAACATTGGATGGTATTGTTTAAGGTTAAAAGAATTTTTTTGATTATTTTTGGAATATTATAATATTATATTCTTGGAGAAGGACAACCTGCGAGTCGGGAGATAACCCGTCGCATCAAACAAAGATGTAGGAATCGAACCCACAATCATATTGTGACATGTATTTATTACCTAACACTAGCCTATAGGAAGTCCCTGGTTGATACAAAATAGTTTTCATCATTTAAAGGGTATATGTTTATATTTGGTACCCTATACGATTAGGATAAATAGAGTATTTTTTAGTTGTATTATGTTTTGGAGTGAAAGATGAGTTTGTGGTAGAAATTTATAAATGGATAAAACTATAATTATAAAGTAAATATATATCCTTATGATCTTATCCATTCTCATAAAAAATTCATCCACATTAAGAAAAGGAACTTAAAACAAAAATGTTGTCCTAGATGGTACCTTAGATCATCACAAATTTATGGCTTTGTGATTGTTGGCTTTTTCAAAGCCATGTTATCTACCACTCTCTATCAGATATTGATGGTTATATTTCTATTCCATATCCATGTTTTTATACATGTAACCCTAGTATGTGTTATTTTTTGAAACCTTCATATTTACCACTATTTATTTTAAATAGAGGCCCCATTAATCCATTTTTCGATGTGGGATTTCAACTAAGATATTTTTAAATGTCCACCCCAAGTTTCCAATACTGAGCATAAATTTCGAGGAAGAAATTTATTAATGGAGGGGAGAATGTAACATCCCAAGATTCCATGATACGCTTCTCTTTGATTAATATAATAGTGTTGGTTGTACGAAACTTCGAGTTGTAACACACCACAACCAATCAAACTAGTTGTGATGAATAGTAATACCCACTCTTTAAAATTTTATACATTTAATCATTCAAAATAGAATTCATTTTTGGATTCGAAATATCTAAATTAGATTAGGGTGAATTTTTTGTGTTTTTCTGATAACTTTCATATTTTGTGAATAGTGAAAAATACTTCATTTTAATTGAAAACAACTTTTTTAATCAAAATAATTTATAGTGCTAAAATATACATTTTAATGGTTTAGAAGTATAAAGAAATTATATTTTTAACCTTTAATCCAATGCTGGTAATTTTAAGTTATTTTACATTGATATTGGACATAAACAAGGGTCAATATTTTGATAGTTATTATTTCTTAAAAATAAGACTTTTGGTTTTGTCAACATGAATTAATTTTAAATTAATAAATGAAACATATATGTTTTTAATTTGGTAACATAGACATCATTTTTGGATTCTGAATATCAAAATCAGCCTATGGTGAATTTTTTGTATTTTTCTGAAAACATTCAATTTTTGATGAATAGTGAAAAACACTAAGTTATTGTTTAAAACTGTATTTTTATTTAAATAATTATTTATTTTATTTAAATTTTTTTTTCAAAATAGATACATAATACCTATATAAATTCAATGTAATCCAATGGAGTCAGTTTATAATAATTTTAGATATATAAAAATTTTATTGAACTTTTTCACCATCTTTTACCCACCTCCTAGGAGAATTTTTAAATTCCCATAAAACATAATTTTACCACATCTGTTAGTTGAATTTAAAAAATATGAGAGACACAGTTAATATAAAGGAGTAAAATGTGGTTAAATAAGATAAAATTTTTTTTGGTGAATTGTAACTTTTTACTTTTATTTACCACGATTAAATGTGAATAGGGTAATTAATGGTAAAAATGATATTGATATTACCCTAAAAAATGTCATAATTATACTGGACAGGTGTATGTCGACCAAAAACAAACTTAGGAATAAAATATTATCATTTAGTTCCACTTGGATTAGATTAGGAAATTTATTATTATTTAATTCAAAGAATAGTTAAAAGAGTTAAAATCAATGTTTAATAACTAAAACATTTTTAATATAGGTTTATTCATAAGATAAATTCGATTATAAATATTCATTAAAAAGATAAAATGATTTCCTAAATAATGTTATTTTATTTATAATTTTTATACATTGAATAAATAAATTTATTTTTGACACAATAATGATTCAATGTTTTTCTTATTAATAAAAGTATCAAATAAATGGTATTACAGATGTTAAAATAAATATAATATGAAAGTCTTGATGAAATACACGAATTTTATTGGTTATTATTACATATTAGGATTTATTAAATTAATTTTATTCGAATTAATAATGTATTTTTGACTTTATCTAAAATCAATTATTAAATAGTGTAAAAATTGACAAAAATGAGTTTTTAAAACAAATATTATATTATTAATTGATATTATATTCCAAAAAATCAATGGTTTGTCCAAAGAACTTATATAATGTTAGGTGTATCATCAGTGGCCCACTTGGAGTCTCTTGGCTGTATATAGTGTGTTTATTAACTATATAATATAAAAATACAAAGTGACATGGTAAATGTCAAAATAATTAACTAAGAGTTAAAACCAAAAGATAAGGTTAATATACTGACAAAAACTGGTCTAAAATCTATTTTTTGAAATTATTTTGACCCATAACCACCTTATACTTTTAATAATACACTTTGGATCATTTAAAAACAGAATATGAATTTATTATAAAATAATACATAATGTTTTTCCTAAAGAGCCCCTCCCCCTCCTTGTAAATGGACACCACTTATAACCACTTCCTCTCACCTCTAAAGCCTTTTGGCTCATACAAACTCTACCCAATTAAGCTCCATAAATCTCAAAACTCCTCTTAAAATCCTTACCTTAATCATAAGGCACTTTAAGAGTCCTTTTTAGTTCAAAACAAAGGAAGTTACCCAAATTAAAGGTAAAGATTTCTCTTAGCTTCTTTTCTTTTATTTTACTTCTCAAACCCCTATAATATTAATGTTCTTTTATTTTGTAACAACACCAATATAATAAATATACTAGGATATTTTTATGAGAAGAATTCAAATTACACTTACACACACCTCAATATAATGGGTGAAGAACATAATGTTTCTGTGGATGGCAACCAAACGCCTCACGAAATGATGATTGTTCAATTATCTCCTACCACCTCTCATGGTGGCCCTTATTATGGAACTATAATTAAATATGATATTTATTATATTTATTATATATATAATCTTATTTAATTCAATTTTATAGAATACCATTTTATTTTTATGTTATATATATATATAATAATTTCATTTGAGGAATTGGGACTACCTCCACCTCAAAGTCATATGACTCGTTCATACCATACACGGAATATATAAAGGATGGTGTTAATGAAAATAAGTAACACATATAAGATATTATATTATATTAGAATAATAATATACCTATGTATAATTTGGTTTTGATTCTTTTTAAAATGAAAATTTGAATTGGAAGTAGCGTTCGTGCGTACATATGGACTACCATCTCCACGAACGTGATGAAATTCATTCCCAAACATATCCATTCAAGTATAATTCTAATTTTATGATTAAAAATAATTTTTTAGGACTCGATATCGTTCTAGATATTAATAAGATACAACCTATCCAGAACAAACACGTCTTATGTAACAAAACATATAAATTAAAACGATAAATTAACACTTGAAATGACGATAATACTACGATATTATTAATAAAGCAATGTTAAAAGATCATATATAATATCATATTAATGAATATAATTCTTGAATAATTTAATAACAATAATTTCACTAATATACAAGAGTTTAAAGTACCCTCATCCAAGGAAAAGAACAAGGTAAGGGTTTATTTCACAATTTCTTCATTATCCGAGGTTGTTTATATGTAATTATCTAGTGGGACCTCTTTATCATCCACATCCATGTTTCATAAAAATGTATTTCAAAAAATTCTTAATATTTTATATAATATTGGATAATGTCATTTATACCCTTTTTTTGATGTTTTTAAGAATTTTATAAAGGAATCTTTCTGTCACTTTTCATACAAGGTCACTTTTAAACTTTTCAAAAAAATTAAGGTAAGAATGTATTTTTTTAACTTATACAGCTGGTGCGACTATTTTCCGCCATTGTAAAATCATTGAAGCATCCCTTATAATATGATAAGAATATTTTCAAATTCAATGATTTATTTTATAATTATGTGACTTTTTAATGATTTCAAAAAAAGAGATATTTCTCTCAAATAGTTTTGATTTCATCTATGTTAACATCCTTTAAGGGATTTTAAGATTATTTGAAGTTGATTTATTATGATACAAAACTTCCATGTTGTTTTGAAGTATTTTTGATATGTTTGACTGCAGATGTGTTATTTTTACACCATTCATGGTTTATGGATAATGTATTTACATTTCGTATGGTAGTTTTAATACGAATTTTTATGTTATCTTTAACCCTCTTCATATTAGGAATGCATTGGACTTAGTAAGTGACGGGAGGAGCCTTCTATAGATCCTCGGTGCATCAGTAGGTCTCATGAGACAAACTAGTGTCTTGGCATGAGGCCTTGACAAAATCTTATTTGTAGTCTTGGCATGAGGCCTTGCCTACGTGGTTATGATAGTCTGGCATTATGCATTCCATCCTTATGAAAGTTGTTATTGATATTGCATGTTATTATTTGACTTGTAGAATATCCATGTGAATATGTAAATGGAATTATTTCATTTTAATTCGGTCATATTATTCTGAAGTTTATGTTTAAATGTTTTTTTTAGTTATACATTGCCTTAAATTTTTATGCTTATTTATGAAATTTTCCTCTATATTGTTATCCTTACTGGGCATTTGAGCTCACCCCTTTATATGTTTTATTTTTCCTAGGATGTGAAGAAGTATTTTATGAATGACATGATGGGATAGTATAAGGGGATATGATTGTGGAGAGAAGATGTTGTTTTGGTTTTCACTTTATGATGTAATGTAATCTTTATGAATGTATCTAGTTATCAAAGGATACTAAACTAATCGGTCTTTCGAGACGTGATCTTCTGTGATCATGCCAATGTTATGTAATAATGCACCGACTCTAGGTAACTGGGGACTGGGCATTACACAGGTATGTTCCCTCCCTTAGACACTGCTGAGGGAAGGATATTCTAATCTCCTTAAAGTTGTGCATAACAAATCAATAGTTTCCTTTGTTGTTTGATCTTTTTGAGATGGTTCTCACTATCCCCTTAAAAGTGTTAGAAAATTAAAAAGTAAACATGGAGGATGTGAATTGTGATCTCGAATGGTAACAATATATTTAATGTGAGAATTATGATTATAAATTTTAACAATGGTATTCACTAAAGAATTTTGTCTATGAATAGTAACAATTGAATTTGGATATGAATTGTAATGATGAATTGTACCAATGGAATTCGAATATTATTGTGATGATGAATTTTCTCAATGGAATTCATATGTTAATTAAAATGATGAATGGTAATTGTGGTATTTAGATTTGGGATGATAAGATGCAAGTTGATATTAGAATTTGGATATATAGTATACTTTAGAGAAACTTTTTAGGTTTCCATGGGAATACATGGGTTATGTGGTTAAAAAAATAGTTATTTAATAAATGTAAACTATTGGATTTATTTTTTATTCATTATTCAAATGAACACATTATATTCATGTGATAATTTTTTAGTCATAATTGGTGGTGGCCTATGAATATTCACACACACACACACACTACTATGACGGCCTAATCAATACCCAAATTGATTTCATTGTTGTGTTATTGGTTAATATAAAATTCCCATTGATATATGGCTATGTTGGGATGATGAAATAATGTGGGAACCATCCTTTGATTTAAAACCCACTAGGGCGATGTATCAGATTTTTTTTTTGTTTTTTCATATTTCCACCTGACATATATTAACATTACATATATCTTTTTTATTTTTGGATATTGTATTTATTTTTTTTGTCATCATGTAAGTTGTGTATTGTTCCTTTTAAGGTTATACCATTTTGTTATTTTTAATTTATTTTTTCATTTTTTCTAATTTGATAAAGAGGGTATAGAATCCCCAAGATCAATATTAGAGTCTCACTGCAAGTTGATAGCCTCTAGTATACATGGAAGATGCATGAGGTCATGTGACTGACCTCATAGAGGTACTGATATATGGAACACAGGTTGAGAAATTACAATAATATTGATCAAACTCATTCCTTCTCATTTTTGTAGAGTATATGAGTTTGATATTTGTGTTCTGTGAAAACATATTAGAAATTATAATAAAATATTTTATTCCATTCATCATCTCATTTTTCTACTCATTATTAAATTTTAGGTCATATTCCATGTTAACACAGTTTCATATGGTTCCTGCCATAGACTAAAACTGTACAGCATAGTATGGGAAACACGTATCACAATAAAAGTCATAATAATAATATAAATCATTTATAAAATTTCATAATATTAAAACATTAATTTTTATTATAATGCAATGTATTTTTATCCTATTTATGTTATAGTAATCATCTATTTAAATCATTCATTATAGTTTCTAAATAAATTGTAAATTCTCAAATAATATCCCCTGAGAGTTTCAAACTATGTTTGCAACAAAATACAATGGCCTATAATATTTCATGATCAAGTCTACAATAATATAATGTTTTCAGGGTTATTACACTGTGGTCCTTCTGTTGTCGGTCCACATCCACTAATAGTACCCAAGAAGGAATTTAATTTTTTTTGGGACCACTCTCTCATTATGAAACCAAACATCTATTACATTTTCCTAATCATTGTATTATCCTTAGACACATAAATAAAAAATTACTAAACATATCTTTATCAATATAAATATGTATATCACTAAAATATTCTCATCCTAGTTTCAAATGGATTACCAAAAAAATCCATATGATATCAAAAATAGTGACCTTGGAATCCAATTCAAGGATATTAATTCTTTTTAGATTAATATTCAAAACATTCCATAATGTCACACATGAGGACTGTAATAGAATATTTCCATAAGAAACATGTAACATAATCAACAATTTTGGCTAAATATCATCAACATCTTCCTAAATGATCTTTACTCATTGTAAACCACATATAAATACCCAATCAAAACCGTTCTTTATAACATAGTTAAGGTAATATAATAAAGGTATGAATCAGATTCTCAATAAGGGTAAAATTTTGATATTTCATTCTTTGATCATATTAAATACTAATTTTATAGGAAAGGAATGTGATTATGAATAGAACATACAAATTTCATAAACTACCAATAATGGATCATAAACAAGATTCACGGAACAATACATTATCATTTTAGAAAACATGGGTTATAAGAGTGAGAAAAAATCATAAATCAATCACGAACCACATTCTCATGTCATAAAAATGTGTTTCCACATTAAATATTGGAAAACATTTCTTATTTCTTATTTAATGACCATGACCATGAAAAAAATTGGATCAATAAGTACTTGTTTCCTATAGTGGATCCCAATGAAACTCTTTCCCATTATGGATCAAGACACACATGTTTCCCATTATCACATAGGACTCACATGATTCTCTTTATAGATTAAGAAATACATATTTCAAATAATGGATCAATCATGTCGACTTGTTTCCCATTTTCATATCATAAGATATAAATATTTATCGAACACATTGGAGGGAGATATATGTCCCAACCATCACCCAAAAAAAATCATACACATGTGTGCCAAAAGATCATAAATCATTCGTTATATCATTACCCCTAAAATTAAACTGTCATCATTAACATTTAATCATATAATAACATATGAAAAGAGAAATGTTTCATAATCATTTAATCATAGAATAACAAGTAAAAATAATTGGGTTTAATAAGAATTTAATTATGGTATAAACCCTCAAAAAGAAGTTTATTTAAAACTAAAATTATCATTATAAACATGATCTATTTATGGAATGGCCATGACTGGTGTAATTCTATAAAATTCCACAAAATTATAAATTATGTCATGATATTTCATTTATTTGGGGAATTATTTTAAATGATCTCATTGAACATTTCATATTGAAATTAAAATTTCATTGAAAATAATATTTTACAAAATAATACATTTTTAAAATTCTTCTCTTTAAAAATAAACTTTAATACTTATAAAGGAAACTGCAATAATCGATTAAAATACATCATCATGAATAATATCTTCTCCGCATTGAAAAAATCATTTAATAAAATAATTAATTTTAAAAACACTTGGCTTTGAAAATAACTATGATAACATAAATTGTATTATTTAAATATAATATTAAAAATTTATTTCTGAAAATATCCTTTACTATTTAATAAATTATTTTTAAAAAATAAATCATTTTGGGAAACATTTTTAAATTATATTAGTTGTGAAATTATAAAGGATGTTATTAAAATAATTTAAAATAGTTTTTTAAAACATAAAAAAATTTCATTCGAATTTTATTTTAAAATATTCTTCAAATATAATTTAAATGGTCTAATTTTGTTTGTAAAACATGATTTTGGAATAAAACATATTTCCAACTAGAGATAGAAGTAAAGTTATATTTTCTCAAATACATTTTTTAGCCTATGTACAAATGAGTGGGAAAATTTTACTATTAATTTATTTTGAAATTAATTACTATAGGATAAGAAATATAAATATAATTAGTGAGATTTTGAAAATGAATTATCATAATTGGTAACATATTCATAAAAAATCCCAATAAATAATAATATTGTGACATAAAACCCTTACAAAATTTGTAACATTCAATCCTAATCTCTATGAAGGAATTATAGAAAATAAAAAAGAAATATCATGATGATTAAAAAATTCACGATATTACACATTAATGGTTATATATACACAACACATGAAATAATATATATGCATTACATAATTTGCATCCAAATGATTGTAAATTGAGTCGAAAAATCACTTAGTGATTTGGTATAATTTGAACCATAAACCCAATGGATGAGAGATATTCAATTGGATATTTAAATAAAAACAATTTTATGTATTAGGATCAATAAATAAATTTAGGTGTTGAATATATTCCACATTACAAATAATTTGCGACTACAGAATGAGTCTCATGGGAAATAAAAGTGAGATAGAAATACCTTACCTTAGGTCTTGACATTGTTCATTCTAACAAAAAGCTCATATATAACACAAAAATTAAATTATTCACCGATTATATAATATTAAATATATATATATATATATATATATATATATCATATTATATAATATTGTATTATTACCTTTTATTACACTCGAATTACAATTCCATGAAAATGTATTATTTTAGGTAATGACTACATTCTTTAATATATGTTTTGACATCACATTTTTGTACCTCTTATGTTGATAAACTTTTAATCATCTCTTGAGTATAATATAAGATATCAATAACATATGCATTAACAATATTTGTATTTATAATAATGAATAATTTTTTTACATAAAATTAAATATACAGTTATTGGATACAGGACGCATTATGTACGAATAACCATTATTTCCATTTTCAATTCACATTTAATGAATGAAAATTAAATATATATATATATATATATATATTAATTCTAGTACAATTTTCATTTCATATATATCGCATATTTTTATCAAACCCATCCTTAATGCATTCCATGAAATAGGTGAATGATTCACTTCTCTTAATGAGCCACCGTGTTATAAAATGGGCATTTAACATATCTAGAAATGGCCTCTACAAATACTAGAGAATAAATGACTATATGAGAGTTATTAAAATCACAATACTTTTATCAGTACTAAAAATATCTAATAATGTGTTCCTTTATCTGTGCTTATTTATGTGCCGATAAAGTATATTGTTATCTTATCTATTAGAAGAGTCGATAAATTATTCCATTATAAGTGCTTTTTTTTGTTTTGATAATTATTTACTTTATCGGCCCTTTTTGAAGATCTAATAAAAGATTCTATTATCAATTATTAATAAAGCGCATCTAAAGCATACATTTGTCCACACTTTAGAGACTATTGATAAAGGGTCATGTTGTAGTGTGTTGTATAATCCCACTTCGGCACAAGTGTAGTATACTGTAACAACACAGCATAGCACTAAAAAAACCATGAAATAAGGAAAATAAAGTACTAATGCAGAATTTATCTGAAATAATACTTACAAAGCCAATAAAGAAACTATATTATAGATATTTCAAACATTTATTTATACAATTAAAAATGTATAAATTATAAAGTAGATTCAAAAACATAATTATTCCATTATCTGTTTCTCCTAAACACTTCTATAATAATATACTAATGTATAATAAAAAAAATTATTTTTTAGTACAAATATAAATAAATAATGTAATATAAACTATTCATTTTCATCTAATATTTATGTTATACCAGGAACATTAATTATGAGGTTGTGTTATGGTTTATTTTTAAACATCTAACAATTTCTTATTCACCATTAAAAATTAACTCAATGAGAATTAATTAAAAATTATATGATAAAAATAATAAATATATTAATTATTTAAAATAATACGAAATTATATGAAAATAACCTAGGATCATTTTCTCAGTTTTGGTGATGTGATATGTGTTTTAAAATAAAAGGAGAGTAATATATTGAAAATACATAGTTTGACCTATACTAGTCACATCATATGTCATATTTAGGATTTGATGATTTCAATAAATTTCAAATTAATTTTGGATCAATTTCCTTAAGTATCAAAATATTCAAAATTTCATTTCTCAGTTTTCTGTACATCACTTTCAGTTTTTTAATAAAATGAAATTTTTAACAAAAAAATAATAAATTGAATCATATTGGTAACATCATTTATCAGTTTGACATGATAACAATTCTGAAATTTCAAAATTGAATTAACAATAATTTTCCCAAATTATCGAATCAATACAAAAATATTTTCTTGGTTTTCAAATAGTGACACTATTTTAACTAATTTTTATTATGTTAATAAAATTGAAAAACATTGATTCATACTGGGATGATCATGTATCAGATTATGGTGTGGTATATTCTTACACATCATAATTTACTGATGGGTAATTTTAATAATACATCAAAACAATCTGAATGAATTTTCATGGGTCTGAGTGGGTGAGTTAACCTTTTTTATAAATTTGATGTTAATTTGAAATAATAATGATTCAATTTAAGTCATACTAGTCACACTGTGCACCAGATTAAGGTTAGGATAATTCATGCATATCAAAAAAGGGAATATTGGTCATTTTCCCAACATACCAAACCTTCATGAATGTGTTTTATTGATTTTGAGTATGTTAGTTTTTATTTTTAATAAAACTGATGTAAATTTTAAATAAAAAGACTCCCTTGGAGTCATATCAGTCACCCCACGCGTTAGATTGTGGTGTGGATGAATTTAATAAGTTCCAACTGACGTTTGGATTTTTTTTTATATCAAGGCAACCCTAATTCGAATTATAGGTTTTCAATACATCATTTTTCTTTTTTTAAATGACATGTAAAACTAGAAACACGTATGTTGACTCATACCAATAACATATTTTAACATTTTGATGTGGTACCAATTCCGAAACATCAAAATTGACATATGAATCAATTTCATTAATTAATATGAAATTATGAGTGTCCTTTCTAGATTTCTGGTGAGTGATAATTTTTGAAGTGAATAAGTGTTTTTAAGATGAAAATGGATACATTGAGTTATACTTGGCATATCATGTATCAGATTTAGTTCAACCTGATTGCAACACATCAATAATAAAATATAGATATGTTTTAATAAGTATCAAGACACAATAAATGCATTATATTATATTTGAATAGGTCTGTTTGTCCATTTTATTACAATTGATATCAATTTGATATAAAAAGATGCACATGGGGTCATACTGGTCACATATTGTGTCAGATTAAGGTGTGACTGATTCATACATGTACCACATTCAAAAACTATCAAAACAATCTAAATTCTTTTTGTCGGTTTTTGAGTAGGACATTTGACGATATTACGAAAATTGAAATAATTACTAAATATAATGTTGTGATTATATTCACACTAGTCATACCTCCAGATAGATTGAGTTGAAAATAATTATAATGTATCTCAGATTACACATGGGTTATTTTTTAAAATAAAAAAAAATTTAATGTGTCTATACATTTTTGAGTATGTAACGTTTTTCAACAATATGACATTATACACTAGAAACACACACATTTTTACATACTGACCCCATCATGTATCAGTTGTAAATGAGACCAATTCTTACATATAAAAAATTATTTATGAATATATTTCCAAAATTATCAAAAAATCAAGGCCTTTTTTCTTATATTTATCTAAGTTACATTTTCTAAACTAAACTACAGATTTTAAAATGATAACTAAAACATTGATTCATATTGCGGGAATCATGTTATGGATTATGGTGGGGTTGATTCCTACACATTAGAAATGACATAAGAATCATTTAACACATGTATACAGAAAATACAAATATATAATCATTTTTTGAGTAGTTTTATTTTTTATTTTTTCTAAAATTGATGTCAATTTTAAATGAAAATGTGCACTTTGAGTCATATCAGTCACACGGTGCATCAGATTGAGGTGAGGTTTATTCCATCATCTCTAAAATGTAATATGGATTGTTTATAAAAATTATAAATATATTAATAATATGTTTTTTTCTTTATGTATGTGTTTTTTCATTTTTACTAAAACTAATGGAATTATAAATAAAAAGAAGTAATTAGATTCATTCCAGATTAATTGTGATTCGGATTGAGGTGAAGATGATTCATTAACAACAAAAATGTTATATTGATCATTTTCATAATGTTTCAAAACTATATAAATTAATTATCATTGATTTCACTATGTTACATTTTCTTTCTAATATTTCATTTAAATCTAGAAATAGTAAATTTAAGTCATATAGATCACATCATATATCAGTTAGACATGATACCAATTCTTATATGTAAAAAATGCATTATGAATCCGTATCTTAAAATATCATAAAAATATGACTATGTTTTCTCATTATTATGTGAGTGAATATTTTCAAAAATGTGGATTTTAAATTTATAACAGGAACTTTGATTCATAAGGGGAAATTAGTGTATTTGATTAATGTGTGGATTACTATTACACATCATAAATTTCATATAGATTATTCTATTAATGTATCAAAACAATAGAAATATTTTTCTTGATTCTGAGTATGTTATTTTTCTTTATGACTAAAATTACTACAATTTTTTAAATAAAAATAAGTACATTGATTTATACTAGTCACACCATGTGTTAGATTGGGGAATGGTTGATTCTACATGTCCCAATGTCTCAAAAAAAATCCTAACGTCCAATGTTACCTGGACTTCCATTTAATTTATTTTTTTAACATCCAACAATATATATTAACTTGGTGATATTAGTAGAAAACGTTTTCTCACTGTTGAAATCCATAAGATAAGTCGATGATTTTGAACCTATTATATAACTATAAGTTACAACAATGGTAAATTGGGCTTCCTATACTCTTTTATCCTTCAACAATGAGTACTTTTTTATAGTTGAGAACATAGATTTACTATTTTCTGATTGAATTTTGTCATATAAATTGAATAGAAATTTGAAACATGGTAACATTGGTAAAAAGAAACAATTTTTTTATTTTTTGGATTTTTGAAATTACATAAAATAAAAATATTCAATCCCAAAATTTCTTTGAATAACTAAATATGTCTTTTATAAAAATGATTTGGAATGTATCCTACAGATAGAATATTAAATGACTACAATAATAACTAAATAATAATGATATTTTACCTTTTTATGATGGTTGTATACATTCTTGAAGAATATAATTCTACCAATCATCTTAGTTACAATCTCAAAATACAGTCTCTCAGATTAATGGGAAGCCTCTAACAAACATCCCCAATATGAACAAATGATTCAACTTGTATTAGAAAAAAAAATATTATTTGAGTAATACTAAAAATTAATAAGTTACCCACAAATATAGAACATTATATTAATTTTATAGAGATTATTTTACTATGAATACATCCAGATTACATGTTTTTTGGAGAAGTAGAAAGATGTTGAACGAATGTGATAAATGCCAACACTATAGGGGAGAAATGGTTTTCAGGGAGGAGAAGTATGTGGATGTTTGTTTGGAGAATGTCAAGAAAGGTGGAAATAACACTCTAACTCATGAAAAAAGTATCCACATGAATATGAAAAATATTCTTATGTGAGTAATGTTAAAAATAAATAATTTAAATGGATCATCTTTTTCTACATCCACCCTAAAATTCACCATCATGAATCCCATTTTGAATGGATCATATTTTATCTTCAAGGTTCAGTAAATTCTGAATTTTACAAACAAGTATCATCCCCATAAGTTCATTTCCTGATTATTTATCATTGAATTTTGTTTTTTGAAACACATACCCCATATATTGTGGACATCAACTAATATTTATCTCAATACACTAGGTACTAGTCATCAAGGGGATGACCAATTCCCAGAGTAGTAAAAAAATATAAAAGGGAATTGGGATGGGTCACAAGGGAAAAAATTCAATAATAACATTTCAGGAGATGAAGTTTATGATGATGAATATTATACTGAATTTTGTTCTCAAAATAGGGAAATTCCTCCAATTTTTTAGAATAACACCACTTTTAGAAGTTATAAACTATTGGAATATTTAAATTGATTGTTTGGGAGCATAAAAATTGTTGTATGTTATTTAAGGGGTCTTAGAGGTGAGAAGTAATGATATATAAATATGTGGGTCCTCTATGAATTATATATTAATTGGAAAAATCTTACATTCAATACTTTCAATCCTTTAAATAATACTAGTACTACATCTATTTAAAGTATCCGTAATTTCATTATTAAATACCAAAATAAAAATAAAAATATAATATAAAAAGTATGGAGTAATTAGAAATCCAAATATGATAATCAAGATTAATAAAATGTCATTATATCAATAAGAATATTTATAAATTTGTTGATATATCATTTAAAAAAGTATAATTTCATATATGTGGATTGAGATCATAGATTCTTAAGGGTGTAACCATTACATATATACATAAATTAATAAATACATAAAAATAATTTTTAAAAACTATTCAAATATAAATAGAATTTAGTGACCTTCATTATATTTTCTTTAACATGAGATGTAACAACATAAAGAATTATTATATTTATTATTAATGGAATATCCAATATTGGAAAACATCTCAGAATAATAAATTCAATTAACAAATTAAAATTAATGGAAATATAATTTTACTAAAAGAATATACCTAGAAACTCTAAAGCATTGAAACATATCAAAATTCTTATTTAATGAATTTATCCATGAATTATGTCTTGACATGTTGAAAACAAGAATTATTTGCAATCAGATTAATATTATCATTTGTGAGAAAATTCTATCTTCATGGACATTGTGGGTTCTACATTTAGTTTGGGCACATATTACAAAATTTTAGTCACAAAGAAATAAAAAATTGTAATTATGGAAGATATCTAGTATATTTGTTAAATGGGATATTACCCACTCTTTTCAAAATAGTTTAGATGTGATACGAATCATATATGTAAAATTGGATGATTAATTTTAACCATTAAATGAACTCTATTGGATTATATTTGTATAATATATTTTTATAACATATTTCAATAATATAATGGTAAAAAAATTTATATAGTATAATTCAATAATTTATTTTTTTAAAATACATGTTTTTGTAATATATAGTATATAAATATATATATTTTTTATTTATATTTATATAATATATACCACTATTTTTATAATAATATTTCTATATTATATATTTTTCTAATAAAATATATAATTGGTTTTTTATAATATTCATGCATATTTACAATATTAATAAAATATATAAATATTTAATATTTAATATTTATTTAATTACATATAAATATATAAAAAAATGTTTATTTTGTAATTGTGTACAAAAAACATTTTGAAATATATTTTCATAAAATGTTTCTATAACATATTTTTTAGTAATATAATTGTATAATATATTTACATAGTATATTTTCATAATATAATGGTATAATATTATATATATATATAATATAATTGTTTTTGTATATTATATATATATATATGCATAATGTATTTCTATAATATATTTGTATAATATATATATATATACATGGAATTATTTATTTATTTTAATAATATAAAATTCTGTTTGTCTATATATATAATATCATACATTTTACACCTATATCCAAAACCGTGGAACCACAAGTAATTTTCAACATTCGATTCGTGAACCATGATCCAAATGATAATTCATGTAGTTGACCAATGGAAATTATATTCATTCATAAACATGATATGCGTCTCACACTTTTTATGTTTGAGTAACATTCATATGAAATATCATTTTAAAAATACCCATCCCCATAATTTGATGATCATTATCTTAGACTAAATGTAAATTTGTTTAAAATGAGATACATAATTATACATGCTTCCCTTCATGGTTATAGAGTGGAATGAAGTTACAGAATTAATGACCAATGATTCAAATGTAATTGTTAGGCTAACAAATAAACAGTTAATTCTATAAGTGACTTTGGGGTGGGTAGGATTAATTGAATTGGAAAGGTTGGCATAGGGTTGTGCAAGGAACTATATCCCTACTTCATTTCAACCAAACACCCAATAAAGACTGTTGGACACATGGATATGCCAATAGAAAAGAATGAATGATCATAAAAAATTGAATTAGATCTCTCAAAACAATCTATTAATGAGTGATAAGGATGATGAGAAAATAAGATACATTGGATTTATGCTTTGAATCATTTGAGAGAAATTTTAGATATCAAAAACATTGAAAACATTCAAGACATAGATTAATTTGACACTTGAATCATTCGTGCCTTGGATTTGAGCCTTGGTTCAATCCTAGATTCGAGGTTCGATTCACCAAGGAAGTGCATCGATAAATGATGGATTATGTGGAATGATTCATATATCCTGATAAGTTCCTGATTGGTTATAGTAATTTTAAATATATTGGGGCACTTTTATCAATGATTCAAAAAAAGGCACTAATAAATGGTTTATAATTATAATTATAAATAAAAACAATGTAAATATATTTCAATAATTATATATATATCTAATAAATACATAAAATATAAATATAGTAAATATATTCTTTATTTAAAAATATTTATTATAATTTTAAAATTCATAAAATATGTAATTATTTATATATAATTATATAAATAATTTCTTAAAAATAATATTTATATCATTATATATACAGATATAATTACATATATATTTAATATATATATATATAATATTCATATTTAAATAAATCTATAATAATTTTTTAAAATATTAAATATATATTAAATTATTTATTTACTATTTTACAAATGAAATTTTCAAAAATAATTATTATTTTGTAATAATATTATATATATAAATGTATACAACATAGTAAATATACATTTCTAAATATATATATAAATAAATAAGTATTTAATATTATATTTTTAAATTATTAATTAATATTTATTATTATTTCCCTGAATCTTTATAATTTGTGAAATCGAATAATAAAAAATGAGTACACATTATCAATATTGAAAAAATGGATAAGATGGATTTATTGTAAATAAATTATTAAAAAATAGATATGTATTGAAATATTGATGAATAAAATTTTTAAATATTTTAACATAGAATATATATAATAAATTATTAAAATTTATTAAATTAAAAACAAATAGTTGAGTTTTTGCATTCTATATGAAAATAGATTAATTATTTATATATGAAATGATTATAACAAAACTTTTCTTTGTTAAATTGAAATGTCAAACATTATTAAATTATATCCATTACTTGATGAAATTAGTGAGTATTTTTAATTCATTTTAATTTTTAATTATAAACTATTATCCACTAAATAAATTTTTATTTAGTGAAGAAATATTTTTTTTACTACATATATCATATTAATATAAATTCAGATATATCAATATATTTAATATAAACATTTTCTTAAAATTACTAATAAATATTTAATATAAACATTTTTTTTAAATTACTAACAAATATTTAATTAATTATATTTTAATATTTTTCTCAATTTTATAATTTTTTTAATTGTATATCAACAAATATATATATATATATATATATATATATATATTTAATTTATTAGTATCAATAATTTATATATATTAATATACAATTATTATGTTTTATCAAAAAAAATTAATTATTAAATTCTTTTTTAATAAAATCATTTTTCTATTTATATAATTATTTCATTATACTCAGAAATCATTGAGAGCTAAAAAATTATATATAGAGGATACCATTCTGGTAGACAAAAATAAAGCATTGGAAAAGGTAACATTTTTTCATCGCTACTAAAAATTTGATGATAAAGGGTTCCATTTATCAGTGCAATGAAATCTCATTAAAATGAACCATTTATCAATGCTTTTTTCTAGCACTGATAAAGGCCAACACTATTAAATGATTGATTTTGTACAGGTGGTGGTAGTCTGTTATACAATACAGAAACATTATCATAATCCCCCAAAATGTAAATCATGGTGATATGTGTGATTGAATTTTGACTAAATCATATTAATATCATAATTATAAAAAGTATCATATATAAATGGGATGTACATCATTTTGACCAACCGTTTAAGAGGTAATGGAAAATGGATGACATCAGTTAATGAGAAGGTAGTTCTTCATACATACGATTGATGATTTTGTAACCCACCTTATTGGTGTGTCTGTTATATTAGGTCACATATTTTACATAAAAAATAATTTCTATGTAATAAAATATAATTATTATATAAGCATGGTAAAAAAAATTAATTTATGAATGTAGAAATGAAATAAAATAAATAAACTCATTAAAGAACCTTACATCTATTTTGGGAATCCTCCTTAACTTTTCCATAAAGCCTTTGAAATATGTCTTTCTTCCCAAAATATTTCTTCTTGGATAAGGGTAGTGTATATGGTATGTTATTTTTGGAATATATTATTCATGTAAAATGGTTTGAGATATGTGAAGCAGAGAAGAGTGTTAATACTACTTTATTATTTTCGAGGAGTGGAATTCATTTAAATACTCAAAAATATCAAATTTTGGGAGGTCTATATTTCAAAAAAATTATTATAGATTGATAATTAATGATTTTTAGGAATTATATGGTGGTTGAACATATCCAATAAAAAATTAATCACTTTTTTTAACAGTTTTATCATCAACATCATAAATTCTCTATGTTTACCATTTTTTCTCTAAGGTAAGATGTGTTATATCCTTAGTAATTCATATTTTATGATTAAAGAAGATTTTTTATTATTATATAATCTAGAAAAATATATTATAATTATAATTTATAAATTAGACAATATAAATCCATTGTATATTAGATGTTAATTTTATCATAAGCATAAGTAACCTAAAAAAACACTACATTCCCTTTAAATTCCCTAACAAAATTTTTTCAATATAGGTATTAATATTTTCATTTTAAAATAAAAAAGTGTCCTTTAATTTAAATTTATTGATATTTATATTCATTTATAAATCTCTTAGAATAGTATACGATATTTTGTAATTCGGAATCATTAAATAAAATATATTTTTTCGAAAAATAATATTAATGATGATTTTGACATTATTCATTTAATTTTTATTTAGTAATACCTTTCAAATTATGGAATTATAATATATCATGTAATTAGTTTTATAATTTTATATATTCACATAAAAATTATTGGAACTTAATATTTCAGTTAATTTACTTCAAATTTTATATATTTACAATAATTTTTATATATAAATTATAACTAATTAATTCCAATTTTGGATTTTCATTAATATATAAACTATTTATTTAATATATAAAATTTAAAAAAAACTATCATCATATAAAACATATTTATATATCAAATTAATACATCCGAATTGAAATATGTTTTCATCATATCCCTATGCTTAATGGATATTGAAATTAGTAAAAGATTATTTTTTATCTTTTTATTTATATCACTTATTATACTATTCGAATTCAAATTTAAGTGTCTGAAAGACTCATAAAAATTGATAATTAGGTTTTAACCATTTAAATATTTCCATTAATATTCTATTGGTAAAACTGGTATGACATTTTTTAACTTTATATTTATAATTCAAAACTGCACAAACCCATGTTTAGCATAACCATAGTAAATATATTTTAGTATTTTTACTGTTCATTTTGGATAAAAATGTATTCCTTATTATAAAAAATATATATATAATTATGATTTCAAATAATATTCCAATACTTTCAAATTTCATTCACATATGGTGGAAAAAATAATTTAATTTGAATCCCATAAAAATTACGATAAAGTTGAGTTTTAATGTGAAAATTTTTTAAAGATAAAATTGTTTTTATAACTAAATTAGATGTGAAATTTATAACAATAACATTAATTGTATTAATATTAAAATTAATGAAGTCATTAAACTATAAAAAAGATTAAAAATATAATTTTACATTATTTATTTTATAAAATAGATGGTGTCCTTTAATTAATATTCAATGTTATTCAATATTAATCAAAAAAAATGTTTCATAAAAATTCCAAAATTTCAGCGAAATGTATTTTTGAATTATAAAAACAAAAATGATTTTTATTTTATCAAGTTAGTTTAATCAATGTTTCAATAATTAATTTTAATATTGATCAGAAATAACCTAATATATTTGTTGTGCAAATATTATTTTTGAAATATATAATGACTAAATAAAATTATATTTCTTATTATGAATATGTTATAATTATATAAAAACATTCCAAATGATATTTAAAAAGTTTTTATTATTATTTATATCATTTTTTCAATAGATAGGATTTAATGGTCACATTAATAAAATAAAACGGTTATCTTATAACATAGTGGGGCCTATAGAAGGAGATTAAACATGGTGCTTAGTTTAATAAACGTCATCAATAGAATATAAATATTTAAAGTAAACAATCCTGAAATCTCATTGATTTATTGAGAAAGTTTTATTCACCACTAGATATATCTATAATAAATTAGGACCCCCATTGGGTGGTTTTATTTTTATAACCTAAAAAACCTTTCTCCCCTCAATAAAAAACAAGTACTTAGTGTTCCGAGTACAATGTGCACCACTACCCGATATTCCCTAAATTATCTAGTAGATCTCTATAACATATTTTTCAAATAACTAAACATACATAATTGTCTCAAAACCACATACTTGTCAAGAAAATTACTCCAAAATAGTTCAATCATCATAAATAAAATTCTAAACAAAAATTATAATATCACACGTGATCTAATTTTCATAATTTATTTTTTATCCTTGGTCTATTTACAGTCAATAACTCAGGTTTTAACATAATCCGCACAAAAACACTAAATTTCATTAAAAAGGATTCCCATTAAAAAAATTATCAATGTCTTCCATTGATATAATTTTTATGGCCAAATTCTAGGCCATTTGGATGTTCATGGTCCTTTCATCATTTCACCAAACTAGTGAAATGGATAACACATCATCTATCAGTTACTCTTGTTCAAGAATTATAATTTTTATTCCTTGAAAAATTATTTTTAACCCATATCATATTCAATAAACCACTATATTTTTTAAACAAAATATAATGTATCCCACTACATTGATAACCTTGAATACAATGAAAATTCATGATCCCTGGATCTGGATCAATCAAATTTACTCTGAAAAGATTCTCTCATTTAATTGATGTGGATGAATTTACAAATCATTAATGTTATACAACCCTAGTTGACATTGTTATTTTTTACTAGGCCAACATTCACTTAACACTATACCAAAACATGTTCCACTTTTATATACAGTAATTTACACTATCATCCGATTATTATATTAATCACCAAAATCCTTAATTAATTACACATATCTATTCAATTCACTAGAGTAACGATGTTCCATAATTGTTAAACCATGATGGCCCATTCCCAAAACACATACCTATTCATACCACATTATTATTATCTAGAAAATAATATTTTTCACATACTTAATATAATTTATTTATAAAATATAATCATATTGATACTTTTATATGGGTATTTTACATTTAAAAAACATCACATGGACACATGAACAAAACAGTACAAATAAAATTCTACCAACAGTAGGTTTTTTCTATATAAGACATCATCCCATCATTCCTCCCCCTTGTTTTGAATCAACAAGTCACACTCTTATACCATCCATGATGGGCATTTAACCAGAGGATTTTCCATATTCCCAATTTGAGAGAACAACCATATATAAATTCATCCCACTACCAAATATTAGTCACTCATGGTCCATACATGTTTTATTTTGACTATGAAAACCCATGATCTTCCCACATGGGCCTTTAGATTAATATAAATCCATTCTTACATTTTTCTTGTTAATCATTAATCCTTAATTATATCCACCAAGAATTGTGCTCACATAAAGAAATCTCTGATCCAATCACTACCATTTGAAACATGCATTCATCTAACTCTATATTATACATGGTTCAAATAGTAGTTTTCAAATTTTTTGATTTGAAAATATCAATATGTACCCACCCTCCCACCACCATTTCAAGACAAAATAAACCACTCAATATATCAGAGGGAAGAACATATCTCATGCCTAAGCTATCAAAATAAGTTTTCCCATAATTAACATGACCCATCCATCTCATTATTATTTTACTATACAAATATCAACTCCTATAGTGTTTATATCATAGTTAAAATTTTTCCATTAGTAATTTTCTACATGAATAAATCCATAATTTCCCCCACATAATTAAGAAAAAGACAAAACATAAAAACGATAAACACCATAGATCATTTCTCAATAAAATTAATGTGTCTCACTCCATTCCATGTGTAATCTCATGACTATTCACATCATAGGTCTGATCAAACCTTGTGTATCCAAAAAAATATGTTCCCTAGATCCAAATAATCAACGGGTTGTGGAATCCTAAACCATATCATGACACAAAAGAACCTCTTAAGGTCCAATTATCTTATAGTTCCCATAAAACTAAAAAAACATCCAATAATAGTATAACTTGCACAATGGGAATTATCACATTTCACCAATGTACATAAATATTAATCATTATGTATTACTCACAATGTCACTAATCTATTATAAATAAAAATCTTACCATTTCAATTATTTAAAACCCTCAAATATGAATATTTTTTATACCATTGAAATCCAATATATAGGAAACAATTACTAAAATTACTTTCATTAGGTCAATCAAAGATTGTATAACTCAATAGAGCCTATATACTCAGTTAAAACTAATTATTTTATCTCAATGGAAATTATATAAACTAAACTAATCTTATAATACTATGTAAATAAAACTATTTTCAATCAAGGATCATATTAGAGCATGTGAATATCCATGTTCCATCATTTCCAATAACTTAAACCATGCCACTATGAGTGAAATCACACTTTTCCTCGTATCATTTCCATTATATACCATTATACATTCCCCTTATGAATAATAAATATAACATTACCTAAATAATTTACTATAATCTGACATTAACATATATTTTTTATCCCTTATGTATACACTAACACATCATCACACATTTCTCTTATGATTCTCCCATCATACAAAGTAACAACCCATTCTTACAGTCTATAGAAAATTTTATCTCCTGTAATCTCTTAAGGAACTCTCATATATATTAACCCAAAAGGGTATGACAAAGAAGGATTCACATTAGAAAACTTTTACACTACACACAACTATCCTATGTGGAACCTCATCAACCCTTGTAAATAAAATTAGTCTATAATATTATAAAATATTGGTTACATCCAATTAAGATACCACATAGATTTTGTCAATATTTGGTAATATATTCTATTATTCTATAATTCCCCAATTGTGGTTCTCTAACCAACATTAAGGGATACATATTTTTATAAAACCCCACTTTATATTCATCACAACAACCATATAGAACTCATATAAATAACTATCATATTGTTTTGAATAGGGAACCATCATGAACAAAGGAAGACTAAAAAAGAATTCATTTCTAGTTAAATGGATCAAACACATGATTCTTATACATCAAATATTTTATATAAGATTTCTGTACCCATAAACTGATACAATCAATATTCATTGTAATTTTATAAATAAAATTCCAAAAACAAATATTTGAACAACTCCATAATAATTTTCAATAACATTCATTAAGAGGAAAAAATAATTGTAATTGTTTCTCATTACTCTATATACACCCCATTCTTTAAATATTCTAAAATTATCGTTGTAATATCTCTCCCATTCTATCCAACATCAGGTTTATAATTATAATGATGAAAATAATCATTTGTTCAATTATTTAGGGTTTCTTCATTAAAAAATATAGGAAAACACTAGTTAATATTTTGTTGAATGAATAAATAACAAAAACATTTTTCAAAACCTTGTTCTAAATCATAAAAAATTGTAGATATTCTATATAAATTATATATTCCAAACATGATGGTGAATAAACACAATATTTCCTTTCTAAAAAATATTAATATCCTAAAAAATAGATTAATCTAAATATACATTAATGATCAAAACTTCAAACATTATAACACCACATCTCCAATCACCATATCGTTAAACAAACTAATGTAACCACATAACCTAACGTGTGATTTTCCATCTGTTAAAGGATATTGAATTGTAAAAAGGGATTATCGTGAATTTGGAGAGACAATACCATTAGTAATAAATTAAAATATAAATAATATAATAACCACATTGAAACATCAAATAAAAATAAAAATATAATATAATCATTAATGTCGAATAAATCCATAAAACTAGTATTTCATATGTTATAATCAATATTTCTTATATAGTTTATATAATAGTAAAACAAAAAAAATTATCCCCAAATAGAATTATTTTAATAATAATGAATAAATTTTGAAATAAAATAAAATGTGACCCACTACACTACCCCAACCTCTTAGAGGACATATAAATAAATCAAAAATATTCTCTATAGATCATCCATTTATACAATATCCATATCTAGAATATTGATATTTTATATATGGTGTAAATATCCACCATAGATCACATAAAGGATGTTAGGTCAACATAGTTTTCCACCACCAATGTATTCTACCAACAAAAAAAATATATAATGGAATAGAAAATATGTTTATTCTCTAATCAAATGTCCCAAAATGAAAACAATATAAATCACATCATCATGAGGTAAATAATATTCTTTATTGATAAATATAAAAATATAAACTCATTATAATATATGTATGAAAATATAACAAGTGATAATCCCCTATCAATGTGTTTTTTATAATATGATTGTTTTCCTTAATGATAAACATGATGATAAAAATTATAGAATATAAATATCATGTAATGGATATACATGATCCCAATTATTTGGATAAGGATCATGGAGTTCCTATAAAAATGATTTACAAAATTATATTGAGGGTGATAAGTTGATTTATGTGATTTGAGTTACTACCATTGGATAATAGAGATACATTCACATGACATCTCAAAATTTGTTAAAAATGAAATATTTTATAACTCTCCTATAGTAATAAGATTAAACATTAGGTTAAAGTGTTTCGGATATCACCTAGTATTATACAAAGAATAAATATACTATGATAGTTATTTTATGGTAATTATATAGTTGAATGAGGTTTAATGTAATTCTGTGGGGATTAAATGTAAGACTAGGTACTAACAATAATACTATTTGTAAATGAAAATGAATTAATATGGGAAGTGTAAAATTTTACTACAAAATACATACGTTTTAGAGAAATAATTAATGTATGAGATATAGTTTGGGATAAATACATTTTAATATCATTAATAACTCTGTGATATTTTTCATAAATTGTAGATCTAATATTTGGAGAATGAATAAATTTCTCATGAGTTGTTGTGTGGTGAATCATTAAACACAATACCCATGTATAAATATTTTTTAGAATGAATAAGTTGTTTTAATGAAATCCTGAGTGAATTTATCTTATCCATTTGATATTTTTTGAGTTCATAATACTTATCCAAATTATTGACAAGCCCTTAAGAAATAACCATAAATAATGTAAGGCCATCAGGGACAGTCAGTCTGGAATAATGGTTGACTGAAGAGGACAACATAATCAATGAAAAAAATAGGCTTAATTTGCATCATGAGAGTATTAGGATGTTCCTAGAATAAAACCATGATACATGGTAGCGATGCAGACCCCAATAAAGCGTAGGTATATTGAATTTCAACAAAACCCATTTCATCATCGAGACAAGTATGAATCGTCTTCATAAAATAAACAATTAAACTGAAATATATGTATCCTCTATATTTTTCATGTATTTAATGTTTTTTCATGTTAACTACCTTAAATGACAACCTATACAATATATTTTTTATACTATAACCAACTTATACCATTACTGGGTTTTCAAGCTACAATTCATTGAATATCAGAGGAAGATACATAAAATAAATTATTCAAAAAGTTTTTTTGGAATATTCTTGATGTATAAGACCATAGTAAAATTCATGATGTATAAAATTTATATAGAATAAAAAAATTTATATATTTATACATACATACTAAAATTTCAAATATCATAAGATTGATGATGAGGAATGTGGGATGCATGTCATGATAATAAAAGTATCGAAAGATCATTAATGTATAATATATTTATCAAAATTTGAAAAAATTAATATCAACATGAGAAAAATAGAGAATAGGAAACATATAGAAAATGAATCTAATGATACTAAAAATATACTGCTCAGAATTCAGATATCATTATTATTTTAGAAGATTTTGATTAAATCTAAAGAGGTATTCATCTACACTATGAAGAGGAAGCCACATTATTAATACAAAAACAAGTGGAATCTAGTTCAAATATTAAATATTGCATAGAATTTAGTAAATTTTAATTTATCATGAATAAGGATACTCTGAATCATTTGGTAGATATAAATGGATTATTGAACTTACTTTTAAAATATTTAAAAAAATGACAGAATTTCTCTATGATGTGTATTGAAGATTCCATTTTAAAATTACGAAAAATATTAAAAATTTAGGGAATATAAATATTAGAAGAGTATTATAGTCTTTTATTTTAATTTTTTACATTTTTGATATTTTGTAAGATTAAAAATAGTTTCATATTTTTAATTTATTTTTTATTGAAAAATTAAAGAAAATAAGTCATTTTAAGAAGGGAAGAATGGTTGATATATGTGTAAACATAAAAATAAATTCATCATATAATGAGGAATATAATATAGGACTATAACCATATATACATTTGAAACATAAAATAGACCACAATTATTGAATATGAACCATAAGATGACAATGGATCAGCAATGTTGTAGTGTTTGATGATATTAGTATTGAGACCCTTCAGAAAAGGATGAATGAAATGTAACCAAAATAAACAACTTTTTGAGGATATATTGTAGTAAATGTGGAAACATATTATTTTAATAAATATTTTTTAACATCAAATATCTGTTTCATGAGGAAGGATATATTATTATGTTTTTTTCATTAACATCTGATGAAGAGAGGGAAAATATTTTACAGGGGCTCCACAGGTATATTTGAAGACTAGTAGTTCATGTATATAAAATTCCTTCATTCCTAGTGGGAAGATGAAACATATAATGCATGATTTTTTTTCGCATGACATAGAGAAGAATATTTAAGTTATCATTCATGCTACTTATATAATATGGTGAAGGTATATTTTCATTACACAATGAATAATTTTCCCACATTCTGTTGTGATAAATCTATATTTTTAGTGATTAATATAGGTGTTATAATGCTACTAGAACAAATAGTTTTATAGTAATTGCCAGTAAAAAATATTACATTCATGTTTACTATTGATCCTTCTTTTATATTTCATTTCTTACATTAGGGTGGATTGAGATCACATTGATTGATCAGTATATATTAACCATGATATTGGTTTGACTATTAATATGAAATATCTAAAAAAATAAAAAATAAATCAACATTGGGTTAACTAACTACCCAATATAAGTGACTGATAATAACAAAAAATAACTTCATTTTATATTATGTAAAATATTTTTCCTCAAATTTTATTTTTTTCACATATGTATTTTTGAGACTCACACAAAGTGCATGTCAGATACTATACGACTACATGAATGTGTTCAATGTTGTTAAACTCATCTTCTAAATCTATTATATATTGTCCCTTTATAAAGGATACTATGTCTGGGGTTAGTATGATGAGGACAATTCTATGAAAATAATTTATTTATTTTACTTTAAAATTGAAATGTATTTATATAACCGAGCTTTTTAAATAATCACAAACATAATTACAATTTTACTGGTAGTGATGTATAGAAATTTATAACATAAATGTGATGTTTTTGAATTGTATAATGTAATGAGTAATATTGTCTTAATTTAAATTAATCCAATAACATTTATTTAATAAAAATAATATTTTATTTCACATTTTAATGAACACATATTGTCATTAGAAAAAGTAAATAAATAAAATTTGAATGATAAATCTGCAACTAAAAAATTTCTTTGATAAGTGATTAATGCATTAATGGATTTGAAAAATACCTCTGTTAATATTAATGATGTAATGTTTAAAGAAAAATAAATTTATATAATATATATTTCTAATATTTAAAAGAAAATTAAATGATTCTAGGACACATAAAAAATTTCAAAATGAATGTGAATATAATTTAAAATTATTTGTGGATAATAAAAATATCCTTAATTTGATATGAATTTATCTAAATATAAAACATTAAAATGTTTCAATATTCAAACCATGTATTACTAAATGAAACTAATAGAAGATATATTTCTTCCACACATTCTTACATGGGATATTTTTATGATAAAATATCTAAAAAACAATGGAAATATTGTCTTGTGATTAATTAATGATCATTTTATTACAGCCTATAAAAGTACCTTGCACTCCTAAAATTGATGACAATTATAAACAAATATTCATATAAATTATGGGATTAAAATTAATTTCTATAAAAAATGCTGATGATGAAAATTGATATATTGTTAATATTTCAAGGGTGGATTGAATAACTTATAGAAGTGATTGTTCCAAAAAATAATGATTGTCAATAGATAATAATGAAAAAATAATATATTATACTAGGCTTGTAAAATTTGGACAACATGTGGTTTATAAAATAATCCATGGTTTTTTTATTTGAGTGGGTGTTGAAATAGGTTTGGAAATAATTAATTATATTTTTTAAATAATGTTTGAATATCATAAAATCATATAAATCATATCTTGAGGGGGAATATATACTTAATAAATGTCTAATATTTGATAAAAAATTCTATAATCCATTGAAAAGATTAGGATTCTTAATCATTCTTTTGGAATATTAAATCAGGGTCATCATAAGAGTGATAAATTCTTGATTAAATTATCTAAACATATTTCAAAAATAAATTGAACATAAGACCATAGAATCTAATAATGAGATAAGAAACTACACTAGGAAGGAAAATAAATATTGAATCATGACATAATAATTATAATATCCGCCCAAAAGTAGGGTGATATTAATGAATCAATAATTTAAACATGGAATTACATTTTTTGATTAAAATAAATTCATTATTTTTGATATGCGGGTATAGAATAGACATGCACTAATTTTGTAATTTTAGAATATTATAAGTTATAGAATATTTAGATGATAATTAGGAATCATAAATACTTATAATATATATGTCTAATAGTGATCTAATGACTATTATATATTAAGAATTAGGAAAATTCAATTAACAAAGGAAATGGATGTGATAACCTCAATTAGTATGCTTATACAAATTGAATCTCATTTATTGTATCTTCTGAGAGAGATAACATCTCTGGTATTTATACATCACAAAAAAAATATGATATTAAATAAGTAAATCATGGGGAAGCCCATTAATATTATAATTTCACACTCATTTAGATCCCTTCCAAAACCCTATTTTTCATACCACGAGAAGAAAATCTAATCATCAATCACTTTGCCCATTAGGAATTAACGGGTGCTATTTATTTCTATGTATAATTACCATAATATTTTTTATATATATATTATTATATTATATTCTTATAATATTTATTCCTTTCATATTTTATATTATAAATGATTAAATAGTGATTTTGAAAAAATATATATTTAAATACAAAAGACATGAAGTGTATTTTTCTCTAATATTAAATTATAATTAAGATTTTAATTTTTAAAAATTTAGGAATTTTATAAATAAATTATATTTTAATAAAATAATATATTTAGATAATGTTAATTATGAATAATTAATATTTTAATTTTATGAATTAAAAAATAATTTTTTAAGGGTCAAGAAGTAGTTAATGTCAATAAAAAACAATATTTTCTAATAAATATGATTTTGAAAAAGGAAATATATATATATTTTTATTTGGATAAATTAAACATTATATTTGGATTTGGGTGTTCTAAATTATCCATCAGTGAATTTTTAATACTTTTTAAGATAGAAAAATATTTCTTTAAAATTTGAATTCTGTATAAATATAATGTTTGTGTTTTGAAATCATAATGTCCCTAAACTAATGTAGTATGTTCTATAAAATCATCACATTACCACATATATGTTTTTTTCGTTTAGAAAATGTTCATTGAGATTATTTTATTAATTTTACAAGCCCATTAAGAATCCCTCATAAACAATATTATATTTTAGGATTGAATATCAATTTGTTGTTTTCATGATTCACTTCTACATCATGAAGGGTCTAATTATAAATTTATCCTTTCAGGTAATTATAAAATAATTAAAAATACACCAATTTTGAAGAAATAAATTGGTATTATCAAAGTATTTTTTTGTCTTGGATACATTATTTTATAGAGTTCAAAATATATGTTTGAGAAATAATAAAGAAATTCCATATATTTCCATATATTAACCCTCCCTATTTCCCATTTCACTTCAATAAATAAACATGGATCATGTTATTACTCTATAATTAATCTTCTAGAGCTCTCCAATGGTTCCCATAATTACTTACGATGCTCTTCTCAAGACTTTGGAGATACCCTCTCCATGTTAGGGATCATATCCTTATATTCTTTATTGAAGCTCATTCATTACTTTTTACCTTTTGATATCTAGTTCCTAATATTTCTATATATGTATATACATACCAAATACATTTATTTTTATTTTAAAATTATATGATACCACCTTCTTTATAATAAAATAATTTGATCATTATCACTATATTATTATTATTTATTCAGGCTTTTTCTTTGATTTTTAATGATGATGAATTGTGAAGTGAATTCCAAAACACATTTTCATTCAATTGTATTAACCTATATGTACCTATAATTATTTTATTAGGTAATTATATTTATTTAATCAAAACTCCTTAATCATGAGATTAATATTTATGAAAAATATTCATTAGTTATATGAACATTGTAAAAAACATATGCATGTACACAATCCAATTATGATCGGTGTGCCAGATAGCGCTCTTAGTCATTATGTAATTTTTTAATATAATTATACTCCATGTAAGTTAGATGTGATTTTATCCTATGTATACTATTTTATGTGGTTTTTTTGGTTAACCATGAAATATTATTATAATTTCATATTTTATTTTCTGTCCACATTCCCATGTTGCCATTATGATATCATGTTGTACAATGCTTCATGCTTCATGATTATAAATCTAAATTACTGTGTAATGTTGTTATACTTATTGGATAATATTAATTATTTTACCCTATTCCATTATTTTTTTATTCACTAACAAGTATTTATAGATCCCCACTTTTTATGTACGTCCAATGGTTATCTCATGCGACTTTAGAAGATATGTGTAAATTTTTGAGATTGTTAAGGATGATTTTAATAAAGTCATTGTATCCTAATTTTAAAATATTATGTTATGTACCAAATATACCTACTACAAAAGGAATCTTTCTATATGTGTTTATACTAAATTTTAATGTATAAATGATAAAATAAAATGTGTTATAGATAATGGTTTTCAAAGTTCTTATTAAAGAAATATAGAGTTACTTTTTCAATTTGGATTAGAGAACTCTTCTAAAAGACTTAGTAATAAGATTGAACATCAGAAAACATAAAAAATTATTTCATAAAACATGGTGTTATTTGATTCTATGAAAATATATCCATTTACAGATTCTAATTATATATGTTGTTCTAAAACAAATTTATATAGAGGTAATAACCCTGGAAATAATTAATTAATCAAGAAGTTATCTGGAACTGTTGAAAAAAAATTGATCTTACTGCACATGTAGTTTGTCACTACCATGGGATATTAAATGTTAAATTCACAAGATCATTTACACCTATTGTTATTGAAAAAATATTAATATAAGATTTCATGTTTGGAAATAGATCTTAAATAACATAGATCGATGCCTCTTAAAGCATTCGTTAAGGAGTAAATGACATTTATGATTTTTCCCTTTAATATTCAGGGTTTCCTTTTTATTTTTTTGATAATTTAAAAATATCATCCCTAATATAACTTGATTTTACATATTTTCAAAAAATATATTGAATTGAGTTAGCCAATAATCTGATGGGAAATATGTGGACTTTAAAAATAAAATTCCCAACCCTATGAAAGTAGGAATCATAAACGTTGTGAATATAATTTCTCAAATGAATCATGTTTTTAACCATAACATAATTTAGGAGGAACACCAAAGGTACAATGAGAAAAATAAAATTGAAATAGATACATTCATGTATGAAATTCCACTCCCTTTCACTATATCTTATTGTCAAATACTTTTTGAAAATTAAACCAGCTCCATTTAAACGATATTATCCATCCATTTATGATCTTAGAAATATAATGTTGTGTTTTATTTTTATGAAAAGGTATATAATCAGTTAACTTGAATGTTGTGGTCATAAATATGAATCATGAAGATAAAATTTAGTTGATTGAGTTGATGGAATTAAAAAATAAAAATTCATGAAAAATATTTTTCTCAACCTCTCTATATGAAAATGGAATATGATTTTTGTATCCTCAAGAAAAGGAAGGGATAATTTGTCTAGGTGTTTGCGGATAAAATATAATGACACGAACAATATGCCTCTAGAATTATTTTACCCTAGAATGTGACTTTAATCTCTTATTTAGGGACTAATTCTATGTCAATGAAAATACATAGACTGTTAGGACTTCGTTAGTTGTGAGGAAATTTTACGTTGTTACCTCAATGTTGAATTGGAGATCAGTGAATCCCAAGGAAATCATAAATATTATTAATATAAACTAGATCATAATTCTAACGACCCAACCCCAAAATCCCAGAGTCAGTGAATAATTACATAACATTGGCATGATCACAAAACATCATGTCACAAAAGACCAAATAGTTTTGTAGCCATGGAATCACTAGATACATTAATAATGTATACATTACATCATAAAATGAAAACTACAAAAACATTGTCTCCATAGTCCACACTCATATCCCATCAGACTATCCCTGGAGGACAGTCATAGAATACATCTTCACATTCTGGGAAAAATAAAACATAGAAAGGGGTGAGCTCAGATGCCCAGTATGGATAACAATATTGCATAAACTTTTATAAATAAGCATAAACATTTAATCCAATGTATAAATAAAAAAATCCTTTTAAACAATAACTTCATCATAATATGGTAGAAATAAAATGAACTAATTCCATTAACTTATTCACATGGATATTCTAATAATCGAATAATCACATGAAATATCAATAACCACTTTCATAATGATAGAATGCATAATGGAAGAATATCGTAACCACATAGTCAAGGCCATGTGCCAAGACTAAAAATAAGATTTTGTAAAGGCATTGTGCCAAGACACTAGTTTGACTTATGTGGCCTACCAATTCATCAAGGAGATATAGTGGGATCCACCCGACACTTATTAAGTCCAATGCATTCCTCATATGAACAAGTTTAAACATAACATAAACATTCATATTAAAACTAGCATACGAAATGTAAATACTTTCTCAATAAACCATGAATGGTGTAAAATTAACACATCCATGGTAAAACATATCACAAAACCATCAATACAATATGTATGTATTGTATCATAATAAATCAACTTCAAATATGCATAAAATCAATCAAAGGATGTTGACATAGATGAAATCAAAACTATTTGAGAGAAATATCTCTTTTTTTAAATCATTTAAAATTCACATAATTATAAACAAAAAATTTACATTGAAAATATCCTTATAATCTTGTATGGTAATCTTCTAAGATTTTATAACTGCGGAAGATAGTCTCTCCCACTGTATAAGTTAAAAAAGACATTCTTACCTTAATTCTGTCGAAAAGGTTATAAATGACCATGTTTGGAAAACGACAGAAAGATTTCATTATAATCTTATTATAAAAAGTCAAACAAGGGTATAAATTAAATTTACCCATAGTCATTAAAATAGTAAAAATTATTTTAAATACAATTTTATGAAACATGGATGTGGATGATAAAGAGGCCCTGGTAGATTATTACGTATAAACAACCTTGGATAATGAAGAGATTGTGAAATAAACCCTTTCCTTGTAATTTTCCTTTGTCGAGGGTTGGTTAACCTCTTGTATAGTGGTGTAATAATTTCTATTAAACTATACAAGAATCATATACATTAATATGATATCATATATGATCTTTCATTATTGCTTTGTTAATACTATTTTATTTTTATCGTCGTTTCAGGTGTTCACTTACTCATTTTCCTTTATATTTTTTATTACATATGCCTTTATTATTATCCATAGGTTTTATATTATTCCTATCCAGAATGATATAATTTCCTTAAAAATTATTTTTAATCATCAAATTAAAATAATCTTGAATTGATACGATGGGGAATGAATCCCATCGAGTTCGTGGAGACGGTAATCTGTACGTACACACGATCGACAATATCATTCTTTTGATATTAAAATAATATATAATTGGATGGTGTATCATATATAAAGAATCTTTATCATGATATATTTATTATTTACATGAATTACACATCATTATTATACCCATCCAAAAAATAATGTATTGAATAACAATTACACCACGACGTGGAGACAGTAAGCTGTACATAGCACGTATGATGACATGTCATTCAAAGGATGGATAAAATACTGAATATTGTTGTACCATATTTATAATAACATCACAGTATATAGAAGATATTGGAGTTATTATTTTATATTGAAATAATAAATAATGATGAATTGGAAGAAGAAAGGAACTTGAACGAGGGTGGTGAAATCATTACCACTTTTTCGGGTTCCTCCTTTGAATTGATCAAAAGGGATCCATATGTGGGATATATGACTAAAGTAAGGCCTCTAGAATGAATTGAGATATGTTTAGAGGTTATTTGGGCAGGCTTTGGCCAAACCAAAAGGATTTGATGTTATGAATTTGAGAGAAGGGGGAGTTCCCTTTTATTAGAGGGGTGAGAGGCACCTTAGGAAAAACTTAAAATATTATTTTATAATAAATTAAAATTATGTTTATAATAGCTAAAAAGTGACTTATTTTAAGGATAAGGTGGGTATTGGTCTAAATCATTTCAAAAAATATATTTTAGATAGGTTAGGGTCACTATATTAACATTATCATTTATATTTAACTCTTAGTTAAATAGTTTAATATTTACTATGTCTCTTTGTATTTTTATATCATATGTTAATTAAGCATATTATAATAAGCCAAGAGAACCCCAAGTGGTTAATTATTAATATATATAACCTTATATATGTAATTTGGCCGAACCTTAGGTTTTTAGGAACATAATATCAATTAATAATATAATATTTGTTTTAAATAACACTTTATGTCAATTTTGATACTATTTAATAATTGATTTTTTAAAAGTTATAAAATATTTATTAATTCTAACTAAATTCATTTTATCAATCCTAAAATGTCATATTAACCTATAAAATTCGTGGAATTCACAAAAAAACTCAAATTACATTTATTTGGATATTTATAATATCAATTATTTTAATATTTCATTAATTATGTAATTACAGAATCACCATTGTGTCATAAATAAATTAAATTAATTAATGTCTAAATATTATAAATAAAATACCATTATGTAGGAAATATTTGTAGCTTTCTAAGGAATATTTATAATTTAATTTATATATTTTATAACCCTATATTATAAATGTTTTAGATATTAAACATTCATTTTAAATCTTTTTACTCTTCTTTGAATTAAATAATAATAAATGTCCTAATTTAATCCAAGTTGACCAAAGAGGTTCATATATTATTCTTATGGTTTTTTTGATCGAATTATACTTTGAGAATAGAATTACGACAAGTGTTAGGGTAATAATAATGTCATATCTACCCTTTATTTGCGTATTCATATTTAACTGTGGTAAATAAAAGTAAAAAGTTATTATTCACCTAAAATAATTTTTATCTTATTAAACCACATTTTACTCCTTGATATTATCTGTGTCTCCTTAATTTTTGAAATTCCACTCACAGAAGATGTAAAATTATGTTTTATGTGAATTTGAAAATTCTTCTTGGAGATGGATAAAAGACGGTGAAAAGTTCAGTAAAATTTTCATATATCTAAAATTATTATAAACTAACTCCAATGACTTCCATTGAACTCATATAAATTTTATGTATATATTTTGACAAAAAATAAATTAAAATAAATTAAATAATTATAAAAAATTCTGTTTTAAACTTTAACTCAATGTTTTTTCACTATTCATCAAAAAATGAATGTTTTCAGAAAAATACCAAAAATTCACCCTAAGATAATTTAGATATTCCGAATTCAAAAATGAATTCCATTTTGAAAGATAAAATTAATAAAATTTCAAACATTGGGTATTACTATTCATAATGGATAGTTTGATTGGTTGTGGTGTGTGTTAGAACTCGAAGTTGCATACAACACACACTATTATATTATTCAAAGAGAAGCGTACCATGGATGCTTGGGGTGTTACATTCTCCTCTCCTTCAAATAACATCATCCACGAAATTTCTATTATACTACCACATGATAAGACTCGGGTGGTTCTTCACCATAAATTCCTCATGTTCCCACATTGCGTCTTCAATCTTGTGGTTTATCCATAGATCTTTTAACAGATGAGTCGTCCGCTTTCGCAATAGTTGTTCTCAGGTATCAAGAATCATGAAGGGCTTTTCGCAGTAAGATAGATCTGGTTCATGTTTTACTTTCTCATAGGTGATTACATGCTTGGGTTCAGGCATTTATTTCTTCAATAATGATACATGGAACACATTGTGAACTTTGGAGAGACTTGGCCGCATTTCCAAACAGTAAGCTACAGCCCCAATTCATTCTAGAATTCCAAAAGGTCCGATGTACCTCGGACTCAATTTACCTTCCTTACCGAAACGTATAACCCGCTTCCAAGGATATACCATCAAGAAAACATGATATCCTACATGAAATTACAAATTCTTCCATCGGTTATCGACATAGCTCTTCTTCCAACTTTGAGATGCTTTAATGTGGATTTGGATTACCTTCAACTTTTCTATCATTTCCTCCTCCAGTTATGGGTCTATGAGTTTTCTTTCACCAACATCATTCCAACAGGTTGGTGTGCGACATCTCTTTCTGTATAATGCTTAATATGGTGTCATATGAATACTTGAATGGAAGCTATTGTTGTAGGAAAATTATACCAGAGGTAAATATTGATCCCACATACCTTGAATGTCATGTGAGCATGATCTCAACATGTCTTCTATGGTTTGAATAGTCTATTCTGATTTTCCATCTGTTTGAGGGTGGTAGGAAATGCTCAAACGAAGTTCAATATACCTTTCCTTCTATTGAATCTTCCAGAACCTTGAAGTAAAATTGGGATCACGATCAGAAACAATCGATAGGGGTACTCCATGAAGTCTCACAACTTCATTAATATATAGTCTTGATAGATGTTCAAGTGGTAAATCTTCTCTTATAGGAAGAAAATGTGCTGAATTGGTAATACGATCATCAATGAACCATATTGCATCATTCATTCTTGGAGTCATTTGTAGTCCCATTATAAAGTCCATCATAATATTATCCAATTTCCACTCAGGTATGTGAAGAGGTTGCACGACTCCTCGAGGCTGTTGCCTTCCAGCTTTCACTTGTTGTCAAACTATTATCTTAACACAAAATCAGAAATCTCCTTCCACATTTTGTCCCACAAAAACTATTCCTTCAAATGTCTATTAATTTTGGTGCTCCTAGGGTGTATTGATAAATTGGAACTTTGAGAATCATCCAACAATTCCCTTTTCAGATCAGTTATATTAGGAACACAAAGTATCTTCCCAAATTACAAAACTCCATCTTCATATAGAAAGTCACTCAATCTCCCATCATTCAAAGCTTTATTCTTCTTTTTAAACATTTCATCATCAGTCTGAGAACTCATTATCTTTTTTAGTAACGATGGTTTGGAAACCATTTGAAAACGTATTGAGGATTCACCATCCATGGTAATTCCCATATCCATCATTACTAGATACCTGTATATAGGATCATTTTTAACTCTCATCTTGTTCAAAACTCCATGATCCTTTCTACTCAAAGCATCTTCCACCTTATTTTCCTTCCTCGGGTGGTAGTGTATTGTGTAATCATAATACATGAGTAGTTCAATACATCTATTTTGCCTCATGTTGAGTTCTTTCTATGAGAAAATATACTTCAAACTATTGTGATCGGTATATATCTCAAATTTTTCAAAATAGAGATAAGGTCTCCATATATTCAAAACAAATATTACAGAAGCTAACTCAAGATCAGGCATAGAATTGTTTTTCTCATGAATTTTCAGCTGTCGTGATGTATAGGAAATAAATCTACCATTATGCATTAGGACACAACCATGTACTTTCATTTTTGATTAACTATAAACAACTAACCCATCATTCCCCAATGGTATACTCAATATAAGAGAATTGACTAAACTTATCTTCAGTTCTTCAAAAAATTCTTCACTCTTTTTTCCAAATAAATTTAACCCTTTTATGTGCGAGCTTCGTTAATTGGTTAGCCAATCGGGAAAATTTCTGGACGAAACGCATATAATAACCTGTTAAACATATAAAATTGTGTACCTCAGTTATACTCATCGGTGATGGACGTTCTTGGATTTCCTTGGCCTTATAAATATCAACAAGGAATCCATACTTAGAGACAATATGTCCATGAAAAGTGATCTCATGAAGCCAGAATTCACACTTTCTAAACATCCCATATAACTCATGTCTTCTAAGATTGTTCAGGATAATACGAAAGTGATTCTAATGATCTTTGTATCTTTTGGTGTATAACAAGATATCATCAATAAATACCACCACAAAATAATCATGATATTCCATGAAAACTCTATTCATTAGATCAATTAATATAGATGGTTCATTAGTCAGCCCAAAAGGCATTACAGTAAATTCATAATGCCCGTACTTGGTTCAAAATATTGTCTTTGGAATCTCTTCCTTATTCACACACAACTGATGGTATCCAGATCGAAGTTCAATCTTTGAAAAGTATTGAGCTCCATACAGTTGGTCAAATAAATCATCAATGAGAGGTAGGGGATACTTTTTCTATATTGTTATAGGATTGATTTCCCTATAGTCGATATATAACCTCATAGATCCATCTTTTTTCTTAAAAAGGATAGGGGAACCCCATGGAGAAAAACTAGGGAAATTAAATCTCTTATTACTCAAATCCTTTAGTTTTTTCTTTAGTTCAAATAATTCCATAGTTTCCATTCTATTAGGGTTCTTTGATATAAGCTTTGAACCAGGAATTAAATTAATGGAAAACTCAATTTCTCATTCTAGAGGATGTCCATGTAAATATTACAGAAACAAATCTACATATTCATTCACAATAGGTACATACGCTATTTGACCATTCCTTTCCTCATCCACAATTATTTCATTCTCTTCCTACCCAATAATTTAATTTAGTTGAGCTACTGGGGGTGGATCTAGATAAGAATTAGGCGGTGAAGATTCTGCTCTAAAGATAAAGTGTTCTTTATCATAATCATCAAAAATAATATCCTCCTTCTTCTTAGAATAAATCATCACATCATGGTCTGAAAGCCAATCCATACTGACAATTATATCAAATTAAATCATGGGTATGATGATGATATTAGCAGATAAAGAACAGTTATGTTCTCTAATGGAGATTGACTCACAAAACATTGATGCAATGATACTTCCCTTCGGAGTTTTTACTGACAACTCCATTGTTAAATAAAATTTGAAATATCTAATTTTCATAGAAAACTGGGAAGATATTAAATAATGTGATGATCCAGAATCGAATAAAGAATTTTCTAAACTTGAGGGAACCATTAAATTACATGCCACCACGTCTTTTGGAGACTCTACCTCAGTAGTAGTGATAGAATAACATTGTCCTTGATCCCTTGTCCTTTTCTTATTTATGTTCCCTTGACTCTTAAGAAATTCATTTTCATAATGTCCCATATCAATGTAATTTTATCATTGAACATCAGTAGCTTCTTTCTTCCCCTTGTAATCACAAGTTTGGTGGCCTTTTTCACCATACTTATAAAAGAATATAATTTCCTTCAAGCATGTACCAGGGTGTTTCTTCCTAAATTTACTATAGGATGGATATTCAAATTTTCCATTCTTCCCCTTATTTCCATTCCCAGAGTGATCAGCAGATCTCTTCTTCTCTTGATTTTCTTTTAAGTCATAAGAAATAAGAATTCATTTTCTATCTTGATAGAACATGAGACAATATCTTTGTACGATGAGATGGATTGTGAGACTAATGATTGACAGATAAATTTATTTAACCCATCAAAGAAATTACCAATCTTACTCCTTGGGTTATGTATATAATCTTGAGTAATCTCGGCTTACCTTGTAAAGTTAGCTTCACACTTTGTGAAATTATCTTCCTCCTTTTCTCTCAGACTCAGAAATTGCCATTCCATATCTTCTTGATAGTCAGGAGGAATGTTTTTTTATAAGAAAATATCTTTGAACTCCCTCCATTCCTTATTTGATACTTAATCGTCCTCCTTTGTCTTTTTAATCAATGGCCACCATTGGTCAGCATCCCCAGTGATGCTGTAAACTGCCATGATAAATTTTTGCCGGTCACTACTCCCCATGGCATGAAATATTTTCTCTAAAATTTTTTCCATTGATCAACAACTAATGTCTTCTTTCTCCCATTTAATGTTGGTGGTTGATTCCTCATGAAGCGATCTAACATTGATCCTTCACGCTGTGGATCTGGGTGCTCCATACGGGTAAGGTTATAATTCATAACCTGAGTGTGTTTTCCTAGTATGGTGATAAGTATATCAGCACTAGTTTTATCACCATATCCACTATAATTATCTTGAGCAAGAGGGAAATCCCTACATGTAGTGTGTGCATTGATACAGTTTCCATTCCTTCCACTAGGCACCTTTTCTATAAAATGGCATAAACTAGATCATTTTATATATCAAAATACATAATTCCAAACATGTAAAACACAAAACATAAATTTAACAGTTTATGGATATAATCCATATTCATAAAAATGTTTTCTTTGATAAAGTATATACTCATAAACCCTTCATAATGGTTTGTAACAAAATTGGTAATTATCATAAGCATATCTCCCAGGAGTGTCGTAACCAAGTGTTCAGCAAGTCCCGTTGTCATGCACCAGTTCTTGTTTGAGACTAGCTCAATGTGGTGTTTTCAGGTCTTACCCCTCGGTACATCTTTCCCAGAGCCGCCTCTACCTGTTCGTGTCCATACAGGGATGTATTTCTCCAAAAAAAACACAAAATCTCTACAATACCGAAATTCTAGGAAGATCTTCTATACTAATCCTCAAAGTCCATATTAGGTCTTTGTGCTCTAATCAAAGTTTATCTAAATATAGATTCCAAGGTTTGTAATAAACATCCTTTGATACTAACTATAAGGCCCCGACCCCAGAATCCTAGAGTCAGTGCATTATTATATAACATTGGCATGATCACAAAAGGACAAGTCTCAAAAAAACTAATTAGTTTAGTTGTCTTAGAATTACTAGATACATTCATAATGTTTACATTACATCATTAAATGAAAACTACAACAACATAGACTTCCTAGTCAACACTCATATCGCCTCAGACTATCCCTGCAGGTCGGTCATAAAATACTTCTTCACATCCTCGGAAAAATAAAATAGAGAAAGGGGTGACCTCAAATGCCCAGTAAGGATAACAATATAGCGGAAAATTTCATAAATAAGAATATACATTTAAGGCAATGTATAACTAAAACAAAATCCTGTTAAACATGATCTTAATCATAATATGGCTGAAATAAAATTAAATAAATCCATTTACTTATTCACATAGATATTCTACTAATCGAATAATCACATGCAACATCAATAACCACTTTCTTAATAATGGAATGCATAATTCCAGACTATCATAACCACATAGTCAAGGCCTTATGAGAAGAATAAAAATTTGATTTTATCAAAGCCTTATGCCAGGAGAGTAGTTTGTCCCATGAGACCTACCAAATCATCGTGGAGATATAGAGGGATCCACCTGTCTCTTATTAAGTCCAATGCATTCTTTATATGAACATGTTTATACATATCACAAACATTTGTATTAAAACTATCATACGAAATGTAAAAACATTCTACATAAAAAATGAATGGTATAATAATAACACATCCATAGTCAAAAATATCACAAAACCTTCAATAAAATATGAAAGTTTTGTATCATAATAAATCAACTTCAAATAAGATTAAAATCCATCAAAGGATGTTGACATATATGAAATCAAAACTATTTGAGAGAAATATCTCTTTTTTTAAATCATTTGAAAGTCCAATAATTAATAAATAAAACATTTACTTAGAAAATATCCTTATAATCTTGTAAGGTAATCTTTGAAGATTTTATAAAGGCGGAAATTAGCCGCACCCACCGTATAAGTTAAAAAATTCATTCTTACCTTAATTCTGTCGAAAAGGTTAAAAAGGACCTTGTTTGGAAAACGATAGAAATATTACATTATAAATGTATAATAAAAAGTCAAACAGGGGTTTAAATGTCTTTATCACATAGTCTGTAAAATAGTAAGAGTGATTTGAAATACATTTTTAAGAAACATATATGTGGATGATAAAGATGTCATATTAGATAATTACGTATAAACAACCTTGGATAATGAAGAGATTGTGAAATAAACCCTTACCTTGTAATTTTCTTTGGTCAAGGGTTGGTTTACATCATGTATAATGGTGAAATAATTGTTATTAAATTATAAAATAATATTATACATAAATCTGATATCATATATGATTTTTTTAATATTGCTTTGTTAATAATATTTTAGTATTATCGTTGTTTCGGGTGTTCACATACTCGTTTTATTTTATATGTTTTGTTACATAAGTCATGATTGTTATCCATAGGATGTATCTTATTCATATCCAGAATGATATAAAGTCCTTAAACATTATTTTTAATCAACAAATGATAATTATTCTTGAATTGATATGATGAGGAATGAATCTCATCACGTTTGTGGAGACGGTAATCTGTACGTACGCACTAGTGACAATATCATTCTTTTGTTATTAAAATAATATATAATTGGATGGTGTATAATATATATAGAATCATTATAATTTTATATTTATTATTTACATCAATTAAACATCATTATTATACACATCCAAATAATAATGTATTGAATAACAATTACACCATGATGTGGTGATGGTAAGTCGTACATAGGCACGTATGGTGACATGTCATTCAAAGGATGGATAGAATACTGAATATGGTTCTACCATATTTATAATAACATCAATATATATAGAATATACTGGATTTATTCTTTTAGAATGTATATAATGAAGAAATATGAAGTGTATGAATAATGGAACATGAATGAGGGTTGTGAAATCATTAACTCTTCTTCGGGTTCTGCTTTTGATTTGATCAAAAGGGCTCCCTAGGATGGATATCTGACTAAAGGAATGCCTCTATGATTAAATAAGGAATGTTTATAGGATATATGGGTAGGTTTTGGCCGAACCAAATGGCTTTTAAGGTATGAATTTGAGGGAAGGGGAGTTCCCTTTTATAGAGGTTGAGAAGCACCTTAGGAAAAACCTAAAATATTATTTTATAACAAATTAATATTCAGTTTATAATGGTTCATATGTGACTTATTTCAATGATATGGTGGGTATGTGACTCAATCCATTCATCAAATATAGATTTTAGATAGTTTTGGGTCACTATATTAACATTATCATTTACATTTATATCTTAGTTAAATACTTTAGCATTTACCATGTCTCTTTGTATTTTTTCATTATATAGTTAATAAACTTACTATAACAAGCCATGATAACCCCAAATGGTTCATTATTAATATATATAACATTATATATGTTATTTGGACAAACATGGTATTTTAAGGAATAGAATATCAATTAATAATATAATATTTTTTTGAATACTCCTTTTTGTCAATTTTGACACTATTTAATAATTGATTTTTGTTAAATTTCTATGAACTTTATTAATTATAAATAAATTTATTTAATCAATAATAACATATAATATTAACGTAGAAAATTATTTTAATTAATAAATAGAATCAAATTACATTTACTTGGATATTTATAATATGATTTATTTTAATATTTCATTAATTAGGTAATTACAGCATCACCATTGTGCTATAAGTAAATTAAATTATTTTATGTCTAAAAATTATAAATAAAATTCCATTATGTAGGAAATATTGATAGATTTATAATGATTATTTATAATCGAATTTGTCTTTTGTAGAACTGTATATTAAAAATGTTTTATTTATTAAACATAGATTTTAAATCTTTTAACTATTCTTTGAATAAAATAATAATAAATGTCCTAATCAAATCCAAGTGGACCGAAGATGTTATTATTTTATTCCTAAGGTGTTTTTGCCAAATTATAATTATCTAATAGAATTAAGACATGTGTGAGGATAATAATATTATCATTTCTCCCCTTAATTATCCTATTTACATTTAACTGTGGTAAATAAAAGTCAAAAGTTACTATTCAAAAAAATTATTTTTATCTTATTGAACCAAATTTTAATCTTTTATATTAACCATGTCTCTCGGATTTTCTAAATTCCACTCACAGAAGTGGTAACATTATGTTTTACATGTATTTTTAAATTCTTCTAGTAGATGGGTAAAAGACGGTGAAATGTTCAATAAAATTTTTATATATCTGAAATTTTTATAAACCGACTCCAATGAATTACATTGAACATATATAGGTATGATGTATCTATTTTTACCTAAAATAAATTTAAAAAAAATAAAAAATTATAAAAAATTTGGGTTTAAACTATAACTCAATGTTTTGTCACTATTCATCAAAAATTGAATGTTTTCAGAAAAAGACAAAAAATTCACCCTAAGCTAATTTTGATATTAAGAATCCAAAAATGAAGTCCATTTTTAATGATAAAATTTATAAAATTTCTGAAAGTTGGTATTATTATTCATAACGGCTAGTTTGATTGGTTGTGGTGTGTTTTAGAACTCGAAGTTGCGTACAAAACATGCTACTATATTATTCAAAGAGAAGCATATCGTGGAAGCATGGGGTGTTACATTACATGTTGGTTTCATAGAAAAAATATTATGGTGGAATAAAATTCTAACATCCAACATGTCAAAATTATGGGAAGAAGAACCAGAATGATTTTTTGAAGGGGATGTGTAAACATTTTAGGTAGGGAAATGAATAGAACCCTACCATAGATTGTTAATGGAAGGAACCCACCAATATGATGTAAGAGTGGAGTTATCCAGTAATCCGTCATCCTAATGTACAATTTTTCAAGTATAAGAAAAAAAGGAATCTTTCAGAACCATATCCCTTAGACAATGGTTGTCAAAAAAATCTACAACAATGGCCTACATGGTAGCAAGGGAGATTGTATACAATCCCAAATATATCGGTGGATCATGATACTGAAATAGTGATTGGTATGGAATTTTTTCATTAAATAATAGAAAAAATATTTTTTTATTTTATTTATAAAATTTATTTTTTTCTCATATATTATGAAGATGTATTTAACAACCAATGCAAAGGATAGAAGTCAAGATGTTGATGAAAGTGGATAAGAAGGGAAATAATTACATCCCATGTATATAACTCATCCCCTATAAACATATGTTGTATGAACAACCTATAAATCAATTTTTTAATCCCTTTAATAGAATTTTTTATATTATAGGTATGGATTTAGTTTCCTTATATAGATCAAAAATTAATTACATTGAAAAGGAAATCGACCTCTGTATATATATTAAACTTCTAATTCTATATAAGTGAAAAGAGAAGGATGAATATTTATTGGTACTAACTTCCCAGGAATTGATATTTTTTCTACGTGAGAAATTTTATCATTCTCAATTGATTGAGAAAAAATAGAAATATTACCCATAGAGACATGCCCATTGTGAGTGAATATGGTCATATTTTCTGTAAAGACCCGTAAAATTCAAGGGAAATTTTTTCTTAATTTTCTTTATAATTTTACAAGAGCGCGGTTTCAGACGGCACCTGATTCCGAGGTCCGGAGTGCCCGGAATTAATTTCTGAAGTTTGGCTCGGGTACGTTCAGTGAACGAACGAGCGGGTATTTCTAACTTTTGATACGGTGCTCGGAATTGAAATCCGAGGGCACCGATGAACTCGCAGCGCCGATATTCGCTTAATGAGACCTTTTCGGAAGTTGCGTTTGTTGCGGGTTGAAAGTTAGTTTTTGGGTTTTTAGTTTAAGTTAAATAAAATTTGTGAGGAACAAATTTTATTTTTATCTAGTTAAGTCCTACCAAAGGGAGTTGGGAGTGGGACCCACATCCACTTAACCTCCCTTGGGAGGATTAAGTGAGGTGGGGTCCACACGAACCCCAACTCCTCAAATTCTCTCAAAACCTCCCCTTTAACTCTTTGCATTTAATGTTGTCAACTTGGGTTACTTAATTAATTAAGGGAGTTAAACCCTTTTTGAATTTCAAACCTTTGAAATTCTTGTGGTTATGTTATGTAATAATATAAGTTAAAGCTTATATTATTCTAGGGGGATTCTTTTACCACCTTGGGAGGATTTCTTGAGAGCTTTGGAAGCTTTTCTCTTTCTTCTTCAACCTTGACGAAGAACACGAAGAACGCCGTTCTTCAACGAAGAACTCCTTCGCCGAAGAACACGGTCTTTCCGCGACGCCATATCCGCGACGTGACGTTCTTCTTCCGCATCATCTTTTCCGCGACGAACGCCATCGACAACGACTCTTCCTCCGACGTCAAAGGAATCGACACCGATATTCCACGACTCCGTCAACGTGCGACTATCGAGGTAGGGGTTCTTGAGTTCGTTGTTTCCTTTTTATTTGACTTTCCTCAAGACTTGACGTAGAACGCTCAAGTTCCGACGAAGAACGCCGCTCCGCTCTTCTTCGTCTTCGGTGTCAACGAGGGAGAACACCGCACATTCCTCGGACAACCTTCGTCGGCGTACAAGGATTCGCCAACGACGTGCCTCATCGGACGTATCTCTTCGTCAACGGAATTGACGAACGACTTCCGCGACGCCTGATCTCCGCGACGTCGACTTTCGCGGACATAGTCAAATCCTCGAACTTATACCCGAGGTAGGGGATGTTGATTTAATATTTAATTATCTCATTCTTGCTCGTGGTTCGTACGACTAACGTGAGGATGTTGTTTATTTAATGTTGCGTTATTAATTTAACGTGAGGGGGGCCGGACCGTACGAACATGGCCGAACCCCCTCCAACGTTCTTGTTTGTTCTTGCGGGTGGAAGCAAGTGGCGTGGTGCCGTCGCACCACGCGGTTGATCGTGCATTTATTTTACGCAACGCCGTCGCGCGCACACCATGGAAGAAACATCAAGAACGCGACGCCGTCGCGCCGCGTTGAAAGAAATTAAAGTGCGGCGGAGGGGCGCGGTGCCGTCGCACCGCGCCGGACGACGAACACCGCGGCCGGTTCCGGGCCGTGGCGGGACGAGAAGACCGCGGCCGGTCCCGGGCCGCGACGGGACGAGAAGACCGCGGCCGGTTCCGGGCCGCGACGGGACGAGGAGACCGCGGCCGGTTTCGGGCCGCGGCGGAAGAAAAGACCGGCGGCCGGGCCGCCGGCGTCGGAAGCCGAAGGAGGGGACCGGAAATTCCGGTCCCGTTTGAGAAAACCGGCCGGCCAGCTGGCCGGCCGGATGTCTTAAAAAACCGGGGGAAATTAATCCCCCGGCCTTCACTTAAAACCCCCCTCTTTATGAGGGGGGAGCGGTTTCCACGGGGGGGGGGGGGGGGGGGGGGCAGGCGGCTCCCCCGGATCCCCTTCAAAGCGGGCCCCCAGGAGGGGGGCTGTTGTTTTACAAAAACGGCGCGGCAAAGCCGCGCCGCCATCCAAAAACCGGGGGCTTGATTGCCCCCGCGTGCGCAGCCACCTCGTGGTGACTGGCCGCCGCGCCCCGCCGCGCCGCCGCCCGCCGCCGCCGCCCGCCGCCGCCGCCCGCCGCCGCCGGCCACCGCGCCGCCCAGGGGGGGGGTCGGGCCGGGTCGGCCCGGACCCGGACCCCCCGTTTCGAACCAGATTTGGTTTTTGGCTCATAACTTGAGCCTCGGACCTCCGAATGACGAACCGTCTGCGGCAACGCGATCCTTGGATCGAGACGGTCGTTTCGGTATATCGCACTCAAGGTTTCGGTTTACTTTGAGTTCGGCCGGGTTGGTTCGTTCACGGAACCAACCGGGCCTTCGGAGCAGAAACGCTCATATCTTGAACTACGGACGTCCGATTGACGTGCCGTCAGCCGCGTTGTGTTCCTCTTAGAGAGACGGATCTTTTGGCATACTCCGCCCGAGGTTTGGACGCAGGTGGAGTACGGTCGGGTTGGTTTTGCCTTAAAAACCAACCGGTCCCCGGAGACGAAAAAGCCAATAACTCACAGACCGGGCGTCCGATTGACGCGCCGTCTGTTTCGTTGACTTCCTCTTGATGAGACGGAACTTTTGACATACTCCGCCCGAGTTTTGGATACAGTCGGAGTATGGCCGGGTTGGATTGTACTCGAAATCCAACCGGGCCCCTGGAACGGAAAAGCTGATATCTTACAGACAGGACGACCGCTTGACGAGCCGTCAGCGGCGTTGGTGGTTACGTTGAGTATCGGTCCCTTTGAGTTTACCCTATGGGAGTTCGGGGTATAGTTGAGATACGGCCGGGATTGGTTTCGCTCTCGAAACCAACCGGGCCCCTGGGACGAAAAGGCTAATAACTCACAGACCGGGCGTCCGATTGACGCGCCGTCTGTTGCGTTGAGACCCCTGTGACGAGACAGACTTTTGAGACACTTCTTCGTGGGACTTTGAGATACTTGGAGTATCGACATGTAGCTCGTGGAGCGGACCCTCCCAGTGACGAGCGTGCGAAGTACGGAGACCGTGAAGCTGGCTGAGACCTGACGACTGCTTGACCGACTCGACTTGGAGTGAGTCGACTAGCCCAGTGGACGGAGCACTACTTTCTGAGGTGCAGACCCATGGCGGACGGAGCACTACCTGTGTGACAGTGCAGACCCGCGGTGCTCGTCCGGAGAGTACCTCAGCAGGCTACTAGGGGTTGTGCACTACGGTGTTTGGGTGACATACCTCGGCGGGAAGCACTACTGTGTTTGGGTGGCTGTCCCGCAGTACTCGACAGGAGGAGTACTTCAGCAGTCTTAGGTTAGTGAGCAGTACCTCGGAGTCGTGACAGGACCACTGTACACTCTAGAGACGGAGCTCTTCAGCAGTTACGGTTTCGATAATGAAAATCCCGGTTTGAGCTGAGACTTTTGACCTTGTGTTTACCTCATGATTGACATGGGTCACCTGCTAACTTTGGTATATGTATGGGCATATACCTGGGTAGTGGTTATCTGTCGTTTTCACAATCCTTGTGTTTCCTCATGCTTGAGATGGGTTACTTGATAACTTAGGTATATGTATGGGCATATACCTAAGTAGAGTTTATTTGTTGAGATCTTCTTGTGGTTATCCTTGTTGGTTTTAGTGAGACCTTGAGGGTCTCGGGGTCCCTACTAAGTATCGTTATACTCACCCCTGCACGGGCTATGCCCGCACCTCGTTGTGTTGGTTGCAGACGACGGCCAGTACTGAAAGAGGCCGAGTGTTCGAGGACTGGACGGTACCTGGAGGTGGACTATACGACGAGGCGGTACCCAGAGGCAGACCACTGGGCGGGACATACTCGGAGCAGACGGCGGGACCCGAGGAGCAGAGGAGCTATCTGTACCCACCCTTCAGGTGGGATTTCCAGTGGTCAGCTCGGCGTAGCAGCTTTACTTTTCAGTTGCTGTTTTTCCTTTCGAGTTGTACTTTACAGTTGGGCTTGTATTTCCGGCCCCTTTTTACTTTCCGCACTTTTAGTTGTACTCTGTTTTTGCTTAGTGTTACTTTCCGCTTGCTTACTCTGTGGTGTTTGTTTACTTTACAAAGGCAATGCCTTCCCTTTTTCTGGGATTTACGCCTTGGTGCTAGTCGCCAGCCCCTGGCCTATGGAAGGCGGGCTTGGGGTAGTCACGGCAGGGACCCCGAGGGCGGGTCGTGACAAATTGGTATCAGAGGTGGTCGGTTCTACCGCAGACTCTGATCTTTCTTTCTGTGAAGAAATAGTGTTAAGGGTACCGAGTGTGGTTTTCAGTTCAGGGAGTCCAGTGTTGGTGCGGGTGGCCGACGTATCCATACACCAGGACCCTGACAACTGATTTCCGACTTTGTGAACGAAAACACTGATTGCGTGTGTGTTTTCAAAGGTTTTCCCCCTTAAAACAGCTCAAACCAGGTCAGCTCACCAGGTATAATCGTTTGATCGTGTTACGTTGTTTCTTTCAGGATGTCTTTTCTCAGACGACCAGCTAGAGCCCGGAGGGATGAGCGTGATGACAGTCTGTCAAGCGACGAGGCTTCGGTACAGGGCCCTCTTGCAGTTGAGGCACCAGCGGAGGCACCAGCGGTACTACCATACGTTGGGCCACCGATGCCACCAGCCCCAGCAGTAGGCGATGCACGACGCTTCAGCACGCTGCACGAGTTCCAGCGCCAGAGGCCACCCAGGTTCCGGGGAGAGACGGACCCGCAGGCGGCTGAGGTTTGGCTGGAGGCTGTGGTGAGAGTCTTCAGGCTAGTGGGGACGCCGGCAGACTTCATGGTGATCTTTGCTACCAGCCTCCTTCAGGCAGCAGCAAGTAGGTGGTGGAGCCACTTGTTTCAGTTTTGCGATGAGATGAACTTCGCATGGGAAGACTTCGAGACCTTCTTCAGGGTAGAGTTTGTGCCAGTATCTCTACACCCCGAGCGTGTACAGGAGATTCTGCCTTTGCCGTGTGTTTTTCGATCAGAAGCCGAGTCATCTGTGGGCAGTAGACAGATGATGCAGAGGTCCAGGAGGACCAGACCAGCAGTTGGGCGATCTCGGGTTTTAGGACCGGTGGTGCGGGGCACCCGGGGTGGGGTCAGAGCCAGGCGTGCCAGAAGCAGACTGTGTTACTCGTGCGGTGGAAAGGGGAACCTGGCATGTGACTGTCCGACTCCTCGTACAGTTGATCCATAGGCTTTTGAGGAGCCACCGAGGTTGAGGCAGCGACAAATGCTGGAGCTCTAGGAGCAGGTGGACAGGGGAGGAACTAGTGGATACGTCTTTTGTACTTCTAGTTCCATGTTGATGTTGCTTTTGTGTAGCGTCTTGTAATATGAGCTGCAATAATAAAAGACGCATCCTTTGTGATGTTTTCTTTCCTGTCCTCTTTTGTGATGTTACTAAGAGGTTCCGGTTGACTGTTGACTTGACCCTCACTTGTGAGACATCTACTGGAGGAGACCCAGTTACCACACACTGATGCCGACAGTGTGACTCAACCCTTGGAGGCGAGAGTAACGGTTGGATCTGTTAGTAGTAGCGTCGAGGCCTTACGACGTCATCCTTGGTATAGATTAGTATCATCCATGTTAGGATTGACTGTTTTAGGCAAAGAATGTGGTTCATCCAGGGGATGAGACCAGGTTTCTCTTATCGGCAAAGAAGAAATCTCGCAGCTCTTGTGGGACCAGAGATGGTCCGGGCCACGTCAGAGGAGGTCCATGTCATCCAGGAGCGGATGAGGACAACACAGAGCCGGCAGAAGTCATACGCTGACAGGAGGCGGAGGCCACTAGAGTTCGAGGATGGTGACCACGTCTTCTTGTGGGTCTCACCTCGACGTGGTATTCGGAGATTTGGCCGAGGCGGCAAGTTATCTCCGCGCTTCATCGGACCCTTCCAGGTCCTCAGCAGGGTTGGTGAGGTGGCTTATCGCCTGGCTCTACCACCTCAGTTACACCGGGTGCACGACGTCTTCCACGTATCTCAGCTGAGGAGATACGTGCACGACCCGACGAACATCCTTGACCATGGGGAGCTTGACGTTGACAATGGGGCGACTTTTACGGAGGTTCCGGTGGAGATAGAGGATCGACAGGAGCGGGTCCTACATGGACGATCGATTCCTCTTGTGCGCAACAGATGGCGGCATGGGAATCTCCAGGAGAGCACATGGGAGCGGGAGGCTCAGATGCGTGCTCAGTACCCTCTTTTGTTTCCCTAGTTTTTGATGTATCTTTACGGGGACGTAAAGCCCTGAGGTGGGAGTAATGTAAAGACCCGTAAAATTCAAGGGAAATTTTTTCTTAATTTTCTTTAGAATTTTACAAGAGCGCGGTTTCAGACGGCGCCTGATTCCGAGGTCCGGAGTGCCCGGAATTAATTTCTAAAGTTTGGCTCGGGTACGTTCAGTGAACGAACGAGCGGGTATTTCTAACTTTTGATACGGTGCTCGGAATTGAAATCTGAGGGCACCGATGAACTCGCAGCGCCGATATTCGCTTAATGAGACCTTTTCGGAAGTTGCGTTTGTTGCGGGTTGAATGTTAGTTTTTGGGTTTTTAGTTTAAGTTAAATAAAATTTGTGAGGAACAAATTTTATTTTTATCTAGTTAAGTCCTACCAAAGGGAGTTTGGAGTGGGACCCACATCCACTTAACCTCCCTTGGGAGGATTAAGTGAGGTGGGGTCCACACGAACCCCAACTCCTCAAATTCTCTCAAAACCTCCCCTTTAACTCTTTTCATTTAATGTTGTCAACTTGGGTTACTTAATTAATTAAGGGAGTTAATCCCTTTTTGAATTTCAAACCTTTGAAATTCTTGTGGTTATGTTATGTAATAATATAAGTTAAAGCTTATATTATTCTAGGGGGATTCTTTTACCACCTTGGGAGGATTTCTTGAGAGCATTGGAAGCTTTTCTCTTTCTTCTTCAACCTTGACGAAGAACACGAAGAACGCCGTTCTTCAACGAAGAACTCCTTCGCCGAAGAACACGGTCTTTCCGCGACGCCATATCCGCGACGTGACGTTCTTCTTCCGCATCATCTTTTCCGCGACGAACGCCATCGACAACGACTCTTCCTCCGACGTCAATGGAATCGACACCGATATTCCACGACTCCGTCAACGTGCGACTATCGAGGTAGGGGTTCTTGAGTTCGTTGTTTCCTTTTTATTTGACTTTCCTCAAGACTTGACGTAGAACGCTCAAGTTCCGACGAAGAACGCCGCTCCGCTCTTCTTCGTCTTCGGTGTAAACGAGGGAGAACACCGCACCTTCCTCGGACAACCTTCGTCGGCGTACAAGGATTCGCCAACGACGTGCCTCATCGGACGTATCTCTTCGTCAACGGAATTGACGAACGACTTCCGCGACGCCCGATCTCCGCGACGTCGACTTCCGCGGACATAGTCAAATCCTCGAACTTATACCCGAGGTAGGGGATGTTGATTTAATATTTAATTATCTCATTCTTGCTCGTGGTTCGTATGACTAACGTGAGGATGTTGTTTATTTAATGTTGCGTTATTAATTTAACGTGAGGGGGGCCGGACCGTACGAACACGGCCGAACCCCCTCCAACGTTCTTGTTTGTTCTTACGGGTGGAAGCAAGTGGCGTGGTGCCGTTGCACCACGCGGTTGATCGTGCATTTATTTTACGCAACGCCGTCGCGCGCGCACCACGGAAGAAACATCAAGAACGCGACGCCGTCGCGCCGCGTTGAAAGAAATTAAAGTGCGGCGGAGGGGCGCGGCCGGTCCCGGGCCGCGACGGGACGAGAAGACCGCGGCCGGTTCCGGGCCGCGACAGGACGAGGAGACCGCGGCCGGTTTCGGGCCGCGGCGGAAGAAAAGACCGGCGGTCGGGCCGCCGGCGTCGGAAGCCGAAGGAGGGGACCGGAAATTCCGGTCCAGTTTGAGAAAACCGGCCGGCCAGCTGGCCGGCCGGATGTCTTAAAAAACCGGGGGAAATTAATCCCCCGGCCTTCACTTAAAACCCCCCTCTTTATGAGGGGGGAGCGGTTTCCACGGGGGGGGGGGGGGGGGGGGGGCAGGCGGCTCCCCCGGATCCCCTTCAAAGCGGGCCCCCAGGAGGGGGGCCGTTGTTTTACAAAAACGGCGCGGCAAAGCCGCGCCGCCATCCAAAAACCGGGGGCTTGATTGCCCCCGCGTGCGCAGCCACCTCGCGGCGACTGGCCGCCGCGGCCCGCCGCGCCGCCGCGCCGCCGCCCGCCGCCGCCGCCGCCGCCCAGGGGGGGGTCGGGCCGGGTCGGCCCGGACCCGGACCCCCCGTTTCGAACCAGATTTGGTTCTTGGCACATAACTTGAGCCTCGGACCTCTGAATGACGAACCGTCTGCGGCAACGCGATCCTTGGATCGAGACGGTCGTTTCGGTATATCGCACTCAAGGTTTCGGTTTACTTTGAGTTCGGCCGGGTTGGTTCGTTCACGGAACCAACCGGGCCTTCGGGGCAGAAACGCTCATATCTTGAACTACGGACGTCCGATTGATGTGCCGTCAGCCGCGTTGTGTTCCTCTTAGAGAGACGGATCTTTTGACATACTCCGCCCGAGGTTTGGACGCAGGTGGAGTACGGCGGGTTGGTTTTGCCTTAAAAACCAACCGGGCCCCGGAGACGAAAAAGCCAATAACTCACAGACCGAGCGTCCGATTGACGCGCCGTCTGTTTCGTTGACTTCCTCTTGATGAGACGGAACTTTTGACATACTCCGCCCGAGTTTTGGATACAGTCGGAGTATGGCCGGGTTGGATTGTACTCGAAATCCAACCGGGCCCCTGGAACGGAAAAGCTGATATCTTACAGACAGGACGACCGCTTGACGAGCCGTCAGCGGCGTTGGTGGTTACGTTGAGTAACGGTCCCTTTGAGTTTACCCTATGGGAGTTCGGGGTACAGTTGAGATACGGCCGGGATTGGTTTCGCTCTCGAACCCAACCGGGCCCCTGGGACGAAAAGGCTAATAACTCACAGACCGGGCGTCCGATTGACGCGCCGTCTGTTGCGTTGAGACCCCTGTGACGAGACGGACTTTTGAGACACATCTTCGTGGGACTTTGAGATACTTGGAGTATCGACCTGTAGCTCGTGGAGCGGACCCTCCCAGTGACGAGCGTGCGAAGTACGGAGACCGTGTAGCTGGCTGAGACCTGACGACTGCTTGACCGACTCGACTTGGAGTGAGTCGACTAGCCCAGTGGACGGAGCACTACTTTCTGAGGTGCAGACCCATGGCGGACGGAGCACTACCTGTGTGACAGTGCAGACCCGCGGTGCTCGTCCAGAGAGTACCTCAGCAGGCTACTAGGGGGTGTGCACTACGGTGTTTGGGTGACATACCTCGGCGGGAAGCACTACTGTGTTTGGGTGGCTGGCCCGCAGTACTCGACAGGAGGAGTACTTCAGCAGTCTTAGGTTAGTGAGCAGTACCTCGGAGTCGTGACAGGACCACTGTACACTCTAGAGACGGAGCTCTTCAGCAGTTACGGTTTCGATAATGAAAATCCTGGTTTGAGCTGAGACTTTTGACCTTGTGTTTACCTCATGATTGAGATGGGTCACCTGCTAACTTTGGTATATGTATGGGCATATACCCGGGTAGTGGTTATCCGTCGTTTTCACAATCCTTGTGTTTCCTCATGCTTGAGATGGGTTACTTGATAACTTAGGTATATGTATGGGCATATACCTAAGTAGAGTTTATCTGTTGAGATCTTCTTGTGGTTATCCTTGTTGGTTTTAGTGAGACCTTGAGGGTCTCGGGGTCCCTACTGAGTATCGTTATACTCACCCCTGCACGGGCTATGCCCGCACCTCGTTGTGTTGGTTGCAGACGAAGGCCAGTACTGACAGAGGCCGAGTGTTCGAGGACTGGACGGTACCTGGAGGTGGACTATACGACGAGGCGGTACCCAGAGGCAGACCACTGGGCGGGACATACTCGGAGCAGACGGCGGGACCCGAGGAGCAGAGGAGCTATCTGTACCCACCCTTCAGGTGGGATTTCCAGTGGTCAGCTCGGCGTAGCAGCTTTACTTTTCAGTTGCTGTTTTTCCTTTCGAGTTGTACTTTACAGTTTGGCTTGTATTTCCGGCCCCTTTTTACTTTCCGCACTTTTAGTTGTACTCTGTTTTTACTTAGTGTTACTTTCCGCTTGCTTACTCTGTGGTGTTTGTTTACTTTACAAAGGCAATTCCTTCCCTTTTTCTGGGATTTACGCCTTGGTGCTAGTCGCCAGCCCCTGGCCTATGGAAGGCGGGCTTGGGGTAGTCACGGCACAGACCCCGAGGGCGGGTCGTGACATTTTCCGTAATGGTTTTTTTCCTTCCTCCAGTCCTAAGGGATGAATCTTCAATCAATCATGTACGTAGATAATTTCTAACAACCCTGAATACAAAAATAATGGTCATTTAATAATTTGTAGAGGTAAAAACAACCACAAAAGAATCCAGATAATTTTTTTATATTTCCTAGTGCTTCGCTATAGGGTTTTACTAGTCCTCGTCATCAAGAAGAATGATACGTCAATGTTCTATTGCATCGATTTTTAAAGAATCAACAATACCATCTTATAGAAAAAGTTACATTTTAGATAGATTGTTGACTAGTTGGATAATCAATGTAAATAATGGTATTTCTCTATAATAGATCATCAATCATGGTATTATTAGGTAATTGTGAATATGGATTATATTCCAAATACAAAATTAAGTACAAGTTACATGCACTATGAGTTAATAGTAATTCTATATCAATACACTAATGATCCAGTAATCGATTTGGATGGGCTTAATATAGTCTTTACAGAATATCTCGAAAAAATAGTAGTCTTTATTAAGGATATTATAATATTCTCATAATGAAATGATTAACATGAGGTTATTTTTAATACTATACTAAGAAACATGTAGAATGAATATATGAAGTCATAGTTTAGTAAATATACGTTATGTTTAGAAAAATAAATATTACATGGGAATTTTACTACCAACAAATTTAGATCTATGGATCCCTAAAAATTGGAAATAATTGAAATGGGAAAAATACTAACCTCTTTGAAATAATTACATAATTTATAGTGATAAGAAATATAATATCATTTATTTATAATATAGTTATTTTCATTTTCAGACTCCTTAACCATGTTAACTGAGAAAGGAGTCATGTTTTCATTGATAATTGAATGAAATTACATTTCTAAAGAGTTTAATAATACATTGATCCCTAAATCTATTGTGATACTACCTACCAAGGGAGAAGTATTTTTATCTAACAATACGAATATAAATTTTTTGGGTTTTTTTATGAAAAATGACAATGTGATAGCTTATAAGAGTTAAAAACAAATGATCCATGAGTAGAACAATCAAAGTCATATTTAAAAGCTTAATACAATGATCATAAAATTAGTGATTTGGAAACATTATCTATTTTGGGAGAATATTGATATACGTATAGACTCTAAATGTCTCATGTATATATTAAAAAAAGGATCATAATATTCCATAATGGGTTTGCTTAGAGGTAATCATGGATTATTTTTACTGAATCCATTACCATCCTGATAATGAAAAAATACTAGTAGATGCTCAATAAAAAAGGAATCCTACTACACAATCCATGATGAGTATTTCCAATGATACAGTCATTTGGACATCAAATAGATGGATTTGGGAGTAAAGAAGGATCTTTATTTTAAATTAAAAAAGTAACTACTAAACCAAACATTTCAATAGATTCAAGGAGACTCCTAATGTTGATCATTTACTATAGATGAAGGATGTATATATTCAATAATTCATCTTCGATAATGATTGATTAAAAAGGATTGGAACCTCGATATGTGTCCCATCAAATCCTAAAACAAAGGATGATCTTCTGGATGATGTTAATATCTCGTCCTTATCTATTACATTAGAATGAAAATAAATTTATAGATATATGGAGAATAATTTATGGAGAATGAACATGAAGATAGATATTGTGGAGTTTGTATCTCGATGCTTGGAAAGCTAGTATATCAAGGATAAATGATAGATGTTTTAGGTTACGCTGAAACCACTATCCATACCAGCACGTATGGGGAAAATCAAACCATGAATTTCATCATAAGACTTTCTAGGTCACCTAAAGACAACAATACCATTTAGGTGGTAGTAAGTCTTCATATATAGATATTATTATTCATTAATAGAAAATAATATTTCTATATTGTACAACTCACCATGAAATATGTATAAAACATGGTAAAATTCCAGGGAGTTCCAAACATTTTTTTAATTGATATATATGTTAGATTTTCAATAATTTTTTAAAGAATTATTCATCACGAATTGAATACACAATTGAGATTCATCACATATTGTCACCCTCATATGGGTGGTAAAATGGAATGGACCATTAATACATTATATGATATGATGATATCATGTTCAATGAAATTACAAGTATGATGAGATCAATACCGTAACACCCCATGATCATATTATATGTCTCTTTTAAAAAAATTTCATCACATATTGTTTATGTTTCACACAACACCGAGCTTAAATCTGTAATATACTATTAAATATTAAAATTGGAATATTAATGTCACCACTATGAATAGTAACATAACCAATAGAATAGTAATCTCACCTTTGGATGTATAAATATGAAAGTAGGAATATTATAAAATAATTTATTGTATAATTATATAAAAGAGTTAGTAAATAATTGTTTTAAAAATGATAAATTAAGTGTTTGTATTTTAGTGAAACATAAATTATTTTTAAAAAGTTTATAATTAATATAATGATTTAAATTAAAGTCTTGTTCATTAAATTGATTTATAAATTAATATCTATTTTTTAATTATTTTTAGACAATATTATGGGATGTTGATGAATATTTCAAAGTTTCATAAAAACTATAATAATATTATAAACCGATTTTTGAGTAAATAATGATATTTAATAAAATTTAGTTCATTTTATAATTATATATTTGAAAAAATTGTTAGGGTGAATTTTAAAGATTTTTTCTAATATAATTTTTTTGGGAATTGGGAAATACAAAAATTTAATGTATTAATGAAATACATGAATTATTGAGACATTGATGATGTTTAGAAAATTTAAGTCCATAATCATCAACTGTCCTTAATTATTTTAATATATTTTGTGGCAAGTTTCAATATATGTATAGTATTCATCCCAAACTATAAACTAATGAATTAAATAATCAAAAAACGTCCATCTCCTCCACTATAAATACCACACCTCTCCACCTCTTCTACTCACACCTCCAAGGCTGTGAAGCTTTTCCAATTTACACAAAATCTCTCTCCCAAACATCTCCCTCAAGAATTGGTCATTAAATCTCACACAAATTCAATTTAAATTTTCATAAGGAATTTCTAGAGGAGAGGAAGTCAAGATGTAAAATCCCCTTTAATTATTTTATTTCTCTTTCAATTTCATTTCTTTTGTTATCATTTACATACCACATATGTGAAAACATGCATGAGAAATGAAATATATTATATATAATTTATTTTTATTATTATAATGGGATATCCATAATCAATTATTTTCTCTTCTCCATACGATTCTAAAAATTAAAACAGCATCTCGGTGGAATCGATTCCCCACCATCATGATTTGTGTGCCTTTCATCTTATAATACTACATCCAAATTAGGTCATAAGACCATTTTTGTGGAAAAAAAATATTTTCATATGTATATTATTTTTTTAACTATTCTTAAACCTATATATATATATAATATTAATTTATATAACTAAATATGTTTATAATTATTGGTAAATTGTAATAAAAATCCAAAATATTATTAATAAAATTTTATTTAAAGATTCATCTTCATATATTATAAATAATTATATATTGGGAAATTAAATTTCAATAAGTTCATTAATAACATATAATTTAAATTTCTGATATCTTTCCCCATGTCCATGTTTTTTTGTTCATGTATACAATGGATCCAATCATGAAAAATATGAAATTAAACACATCATAATGAAGGAATGGATTCTTATAACTAATTCAATAGACCATAAGAAAACATAATAAAATAATACTAAAAAATACATGGTTAATATGGTTGGAATTTAAATTTAAATTTATCAAATTTTAATATCTAGGATGTTATGTAACTATGATTAATGCTTTCATATATTTTAAGGGATTAGTCCTTATTATCCTTTTTTCATTTGGGTGTTTTTCTTTCTCTCTCTCATTATCCTAATGTAATTAATCATAATATTTTTATAATTAATTTAAAATATGTCAATATTTCCAATTAATAAGAATAAAATTCATTTCACCTTTCATTGTTGTGTAAATATATATTTTACAAGGACCCCATTTCAATTCCTTAGGATAATCAAGATCATCCTAATCCTTTAACAGTATTTTATTAAATCCACATTGTGGATTCATGGGAACCGCACATACCAATAACCAAATATCGAAATACAACGAGACTGAATCATATTATAAACGACAATACATGTGAATCCTAATTAAAATATTAAATAAAAATTATCCAATTAAACCCAAATATGATAATTGGAAATGAAACAGTGAACCCCGAATCTGACACCACAACCACCATATGTCACAATCCATCACCCTCTTTAATTTCTATAAAGTAAATTAAACATCCACCACATCATAATCCCCATAAAAAGACACCATTATAACCATCTCATCATCAAAAATGAATTTTGAGGGTAAGAACCAATGAAAAGAAACTAGAAACATCAATCCACCAACATCCCTGAGCATTGAAGCCACAAACCAGCACCACAACAGGCACAAACAATAAGCCAAGTGGGGATCCAAAATAGACATAGTTCGACCATGTAATATTCCCCTAAGAATGTTAATGACTAATAAAACCAACCTCATAAAACACATAAAGTTCTCAACATCAAGCATCTACTGTAAGAAAACCCATTTAACTCTTCCTTACATCAATCACCAAGTACACTCCATAATCATTTTTATAATAATTTTTTTAAAAAATACAAAAAATACATTAAAACGATCTGAAAACATTTCTATTTTTATGTAAAAATTTAATCCATTTTCCACTTTAAAAGTTTCTTATAGTTTCCCTCAAACTGGTCTAAAGTGTCCAATTTTTATTGTTTCTTAGAAAAACAGTTTAAATGTTTTCACTTTTTGATATTATTAATGGATAAAAACTAATTTATTTCTCTTAATTTTGTTGGATATACATATTTAAAATCTAATTTTTTGAATAGTAAAAATGAATTTTCAAAATTATCTCTTCATTGAAATTTAAAAACTGTATTTCACACACGAGTTTTTGTAATGATTTTATTATATTATTTATATATATTACATCACCATCTATTTAATCTTATAATTAATTGGGATATAGCTGTTATATTATATTCTACAATGTTTTATTAAATGGTTAATGATAAATTATATATTCCTTGTTCTATAATGATATCATTCATCACATTACTATGAATGTTTATTGATTTTGATTATTGTTTAGAGAATTTTTTTCATTTCATATGTATATTATGTTTCTGTTTCACTCCATTTATATGAGGAATTCATTATACTTATTAACTAGTGGTCTGGGGCTTCATTATTCAATTTTTATATCTATAGTTATCATTATAAAAAACATATATAGACATGGCCGAGGAATCAACTATTTATTTTCAATTGTGGATATTATTAAGGCCTTAAACTTTTATTCCTAGATCTATTGTACGAGGAGTTGAAGGTATTTTTAAAATTTCAATAATTATGAGTTCCATTATTATGATATTAGATACAGATAATACATGTTATTATTTACCTAGTATAATATTAAATTTCATGTTGAATTCTCATTTGATAATTTATATCAAATTATTTAGCCATCTTTTATTCCTTCAATATTATGCTCAAGATTATATTTTAATGGATTTTTTTTATTTTTTACCATTCCTTATTGTTTATGAATTTTTTATTATAACATATGCAATATTTCATAACCTTACTAAACATTTGAGCTCACCCATTTCTTATTTTTTTTTCCTTAGGATGTGAAGTTGTATATTATTAATGAATTGCAAGGATAATATAAGAGTTTATAAGTGTTTCCGATGGTGTTTCAATGGTGTATTCCATTTCAAAGTTTAATGTAACAATTATATTTTTATATTTATTATCAAATATTATAAACGATCTCATACTTTTGGTTGTGACTGCTTTTTCGGGGTTCCAATTTAATAAAGTAATTCATCGACTCCCTTCTACCGGGGTTAGGGTCTTTACCATTTGTATTAGTGAAATATTTGTATAATCCAAGTAAAAATGATAAGGGAACATGACCCAAATATAATCTTTGTGTTTTATTCTATAATAATGACCTAAAATTTTAGTAAAATATATATTAAGTGGATATTTCTAGAAATACACCGTTGTCTGGAAACTACAAGTGGATATTGTCTTATAGTGATGTATCTAGGGGTAACAACTCTAACAAGGTGTGTCACGCCTATCTCAGCATAACCAGGTACATATAAATGAGACTCATTATAAACCTAGTTTTAATTTTCTAGGAGATATGATTAAGATAATTCAAATTTTCATTATAAAAAATTATGAAGTATTTAAAATTTAATGTGTTCTAAAAGAACAATTGTTTTTTATCATGATTTTAGTTACTAATAAATTTCCAATTTATATTAAGTGTTTTCTTGTTCAAAAAATAATCAATGTGATTCATAACATAATTTAGTGTATTCTATTATATTTTAATATATCCTAGTAGCAGAAAAGTAAAGCCTTTCAATCAAGGTATTCCATTTAGTGATTAGCCTCATATTAATGAAAATAATGTTGGAGTAGGAGCAACAACTATATTTGAGCGACTTATAATTATACCAGGATAGTTGAGTTCAGTCACGAATGATATAATTACCTATATAGAGAATCAATACCCATATCACGGTTGAAAAATGTTTGTAACACCTCAACCCCAGTTATTGGTGTCAGTGCATTATTTTCATACATTGGTATGATTATAATTAATCATATCCCAAAAGACCGATCAGTTTAGCAGTCTTGGAAAATAGATTACTTACATGAACATTACATTACACATTATAAAATAAAACACAACATGAATGTTCCTGCTAGAACTCCCTTAATCCATTAGCTTAACCTAGCTTATTAATCATAAAATACTTCTTCACAGCCTGGGAAAAATAAAACATAGAAAGGTGTGAGATCATATGCTCAGTAACGATAACAATATAGTGGAAACATTTATAAATAAGCATAAAAATTTACGACATTGTGTTAGACTAAAACAAAATCCTTTTAAACTTAAACTTCAGTATAATATAGAAAATATAAAATCAAATAATTCCATTTACTTATTCCCATGTATATTCTACTATTCTAATAATCACATGAAATATCAATAGCCACTTTCATAAAGATGGAATGCATTATTTCAGTCTTCATAACCACATAGTCAAGGCCTTGTTCCATGATTATGTCGAGGAGCTATATCCGACTTATTTTTTATTCTTTTGTCAAGGCCTCCTGCCAACACACTAGATTGTCTCATGAGACCTACCGATTCATTGATGAGCTAGAGCGGGCTCCACTGATCACTTAATAAGTCTAATTAATTCCTCATATGGAATGGTTTAATCCTAACATAGACATTCCTATTAAAACTAGCATATGAAATGTCAATACATTATCTATAAACCACAAAAGGGGTAAAAATAACACATCCACAGACAAACATATCACAAAACATTCAATACATTATGGATGATTTGTATCATAATAAATCATCTTCGAACAAGTTTAAATTCCATTAAAGGATGATGACATAGATAAAAATGATTTGTAAAACTCATTGAGGGAAATATCCCATTTTCATGAAAACCATTAAAAGCTACATAATTATGAAATGAATAAAATTAAAGACATTTTTGAATCAATGTTTCCCATACCACTTTAAGACATTTAAAAGGAATTAATAGTGTAAAAAAATTCATGTCCATATAAATAAATCCTTAAAAATAATTTTTGAAAACATGTACATTAATGAGAATGGTTTACAAGAATAATTACTAAAACATTTAAAATTATGTTTTAGTATAAATCTCGCATAAAATAATCCCTTTGAAAACTATTTCATAACAACCTGTACGTGGATAATAAATATGTCCCAGAAGATACATATATAAATACATCCTCGGATAATAAAGAGATTATGAAATTGACCATTACCTTGCACATTCCTTTAGTTGAGGGTACGTTTAATGTCCTATATAAAGACCGTAGTATGTTATTAAATTATACTGGAGCCAAATTAATATTTATTATATCATACATGATTCATTTATGACTGTATACTACCCATTTAAAAATAATTTCAATGTTAAATTAACATTTCTGTTAATAATCGCTTTCTTTATCGTACATGTTTTTACTTGTTACTCTTGATTGTATCACATAGATAATGATTTGAATAAATTAATAATATAAAAAATGATTTATATATCATATATATTTGGAATATAAATATGTATAATAGACGTATATATGAAATGGAAAACACCATTTACGGAGACGGTAGACCGTACGTACGCATAAACACTGTTTCCATTTTCATATCGTATTGAACCTAACTATGTGAATAAGATATATGTAAGTACCTATATATATATATATCCAGTAGAATTATTATTTCATATATTACATAATTATTAATGATATATATTTTATAATCATCATTGAATGGTGAACGTGGACATGAATCCCATCACGTTGTGGAGATGGCAATCCGTACGTACGAACGAGTGACACAATCATTACACTGATGGTGAATTCGTATGTAATTTGATGGTATATAATTATATACATAATCATTAACAGGTTATATTTATTATCTACATCTGTTATACTCATTATTATTCCAATCCAAATAATTAAGTGTTTGAATAACAAACTACACCATGACATGGAGACGGTAATCCGTATGTACGCATGTATGGTGACTTTATCATTTATAGGATGGATAGAAAAATGAATAAGGTTATACCATTTTTATAATAACATCATAGTATATATAATATATTTGAATTATTACTTTAAAATGGAAGAAATAAATAAATAAGAAGGGGAAGAAGAAAACAACTTGAGGGAGGTGATGAAATATTTACCTCTTCTCCAGGTTCTTCCATTTGATTTGATCAAAAGGGCTCCATAGGATGGATTTCTGACCAATGGAATACATCTAGGATTATGGGAGGAAAGTTGGGAAGATATTTTTGAAGGGTTATTCCTAGCTAAAATTCTTTGAAGTTGTGAAATTAAGAGAAGGTGAAGTTCCCTTTTATAAGAGAGTTGAGGGTCACTTTAGAAAAAACATGATATATTATTTTTTAATAATATGATTTTCATTTTATAATGTCTCCAAAATGAATTATTTAAAGTATAAGGTTGTATGGGTTTAAAAATTCTCATCCAATCAGTTTTTGAATCGTTTAGGTCATCATATATAACTTTTCAATTAGTTTTAACTCTTAGTTAAATTGTTTGACATTTACCATGTATCTTTGTAGTTTTAAATTATATGGTTAATGGACATACTATAAACTTACAAGAGTACCCCAATAGGTTCATTAATGAAATATATAATATTATTAAGGCCCTTTGGATGATAAATATATTTTTTGGAATATTATATCAACCAATAATATAGTATTTTCTTAAAAAACTCAATAATGCCAATTTTGACATTATTTAATAAATGATTTTTGTTAAATACCTAAAAACAGTATTACATCGAAATAAATTCATATGTCCAATATTAAAAAGTCTTATTGACATATATAATTACTGAAATTCCTCAAAAGCCTAAAAATACATTTATTTGGATATTCATAATATCAATAAATTCAATATTTCATTATTACGGAAATTACTGTGCCATCATTGTGTCATAAATAAATTAAATTATATAATGTTTAAAAATTATAATTAAAATTTAATTATGTAGGAAAACGTTTTATCTTTATAATTAATATTTATAGTCGAACTTATATTATTTATAACCCTATATTAAAAATGGTTTAGTTATTAAATGTTGAATTTAAGTCTTTTAACTCTTCTTTAAATAAAATAATAATAAATGTTATAATCAGATCCATGTAGACCAAATAGGATCATATATTATTCTTAATGTTTTTTTGATCGAATTATACTTATCCAATATAATTAGGACTTGACTTAGGGTAACTATGATTTCATATTTACCCTTAGTTACCTTATTTACTTTTCACCATGGTAAATAAGTGTCAAAAGATACTACTCACCAAAAATAATTTAAATCATATTGAGCTGAATTTTACTTACTGATATTAACTATGTATCTCGGAGTTTTGAAATTCACCTCATGGAAGTGGTAAAATTATGTTCTATTCAAATTTGCAAATTCTCCTAGAAGGTGGGTAAAAGATGGTAAAATGTTCGATAAAATTATTTATATATATACTAATTATAAAATGAATCTAATAAATTTCATTCAACATATATAGTTATTATTTATATATTTTGACCTAAAATAAATTTAAATAAAATAACTAATTATTTAAATAAAAAGTGGTTTTATATAATAACATAGTGTTTTTCAATATTTATCAAAAATTGAATATTTTTAGGAAAATACCCAAAATTCACCGTATGCTAATTTTGATATTCCAAATTAGAAAATGAATTATATTGTACCAAATTAAATATATAGATTTTCCATTTATGAATTTAATTTAATTCATTTTGTCAAAACAAAAAAGCAGGTTTTTAAAAATTAAAAACAATCAAAAGATTGACATGTGTTTATGTCAAATTTAAATCTGAAATTACTTATAATGACCTAAATTGTATTAAATGAAAAAATATAATCTAATTATACTTCCAAACCATTAAAATTAATAATTTATCACTATAAATTATTTCTATTAAAAAAAGTTGTTTTCAATTGAAACATATTATTTTTCACAATTCATCAAAATATGAAAGTTATCATAAAATACAAAAAATTTATCTAAACTAAATTTTTATGTTCATATCATATAGAAAAATTTAATTTCATTACATTGAATATATAAAAGTGTCATATATTGGTTTTAAAAATGGTTCACCATTAAAAGGAGGTAAAATATCATTTTTTGAAAAATAATTCTTTTGTCTAAAAGAATGTCTTTGTTCTTTTATTATCTCTAAGAAACACATAATATGGATGATAAATTTATATCGAGTATATAATATTCATAATTCATTGAATACTATTCATAACATCTTTTTGAATAGTTAGTGTGGTATGTTGTGGTATGCTCGATCTTGGTGTTGTTTGTAGCACAAGCTATTGAATTACTTTAATGAGATAATGTACAATGAAATAATGGGGTGTTACAATGTTAGATTTCATCATGATTCAAAAAACTCCATCATTCCATAAACTAAAATCCCATTTGTAGAAGAGTGGTGTATTAGATCCTTATAGACTATTTTTCAAACCTTTTGAAGTTATGTAATGGAGAAGGTTATCATGGCATTTTCTTATATTTTAGGATATCAATATCAATGGATGTAATTAATTAAAATCATCTTAGTGGGGAAGAAATTTAAAAATTTTAATGGAATGATTTTGTTGAAATTTTATTTGAAAAATATTTCCCTAACGAATAGTGAGTTGATATAGAGTGGCATGTTTTGATTCTGATACAAAAAGAGGATAAAAAGTTTTCCATTAATGACTAAAAATTTACAATTATATCATAAAATTCAATGGATTCGATACATAATCCAAATATTAGTATGGATAAATTCATTTCATAGTTAAATCCAATCCTCTAAATGTCACTGGTCTCCCAATCTTTCTCATCACATGTTGATATAGTATCATGTGATATCAACAAAAAGAAATAATTATCTATGTATTATTTATTATAATGAAAAATATGTGATGAAGTGGGTATAATATCAATTAATTGATAATATACATAATAAAAAAATGTAATTTTCCAATGTGTGATACTTCTGTAAGGAAATATCCTTCTACATTCTTAAACAAAAAATGATTCTTCTACAAATATTGTGAGAAATTACATCAAGATCATTATTGAACATAAATGTAAAAAAATAAACATAGATTAATGGTCAATTTTATGGATATGAGACACTATGAAAATTATTTTCTGATGTGTCAAGGAATCATGCCTATGATAAATCCACAAGATCAAGGACATGTTTATGTAGCCATAACAATTGAGGTTGAAATTCTTAATGATGTGGTTGTAGGTACCTTAATCATATCCTCAAATATAGTTTATCCTCTATATGATTCTATATCATCATATTCCTTTATATCATTTCATTTTTAATTAAAATATCTAGATGTTCAATTATCCTAAACAAGGTAGTTGTTTTAAGGAGTCCTAGTGGAAGACATATTACAACAATGATTTGTCGATCTGTTTTTATTATGAAATATAAAAATATTTAATTTATAATTTTATCAATATATCTATAGTTAATTTGTATATAATCCTTTGTATGTAATTCATTAAAAAAATATAATGAAAAAAATTATTACAGAAGAATTAAATTATATTACGTGATGTTGGTATATAATTTATTTTTTTTAGGGGATACATCATCATCATATTCATATTTGGATCCATCTCTAGAATCTCTTAAAATTTTAATTCAATTGGATTAATAGAAAAAATTATTAAATTATGAGGAAATAAATTATACAGTTTAGTATGTACCTATTTTATAGTAGTACATTGATATATATTTTTAGATGATTTACTAATACATCTTCTAGTGTAGTAATTTGTGTATTCTATTGAATTAATTCATGATGAAAGGACAAAATCAGTGACTCCTTATAGAATGTATATTGATGAATTAGTAGATTTTATGAAAAAATTAGATGAGTTCAGTAATAAATGATTTATTATATGTAGCTTTTATACATGGAGATCATGTGTTATCTTTGCCAGTAGGAAAGATAGATCTATGAGTTCGTGCATTTAAGGCTTGGAGATGAATGAAATTATGATAAAGAATAATTATAATATGCCTCACATTGATGACTAATTTGATCAACTTCACTGAGAACAATATATTAAAATATTGACCTTCGATATCAATATCATCAGTTGCATGTGAGTAAGGAAGATATTCCAAAGACCGCATTCAAAACTATATATGGAAATTTTGAGTTTCATTAATTCCATTTGAATTTTCTAGTGCACCATCAGTTATTATGGATCTAAAAAATAGGGTTTTAAAGTAATATCTTGATGATTATGTTGTGTTATTTATTTATTATTTACTCAAGTATTCCAAAAAAAGAATAATGACAATGTGAACCACTTCCGGATTATTCTTGAGACTATTTGTAGAATATATTTATATTTGCAGTTTAGAAATGTGAATTATGGTGTTACAATATTTCGTTTAATAGCCATATTTTCTCTAGGGATAAAATATTTTTTATCCTATGAATACAAAGATAGTTCATGAATGGCCTACACTAAGAATAATTAATGTGGAATGTACTGTTGTTATTTTAGGTGGTTACTTTCAACGTTACATTTGTAATTTTTCATGATAAGCTAACTCATTAACGAATATTACATATAAGGGGAAGATTTTTTTTAGACAATGGAATGTGAAGAATTATTTGAAGAATTGAGTGGACGATTAGTGAGGACTCTAATCATGACTTGACCATTGTAAAATTGAGTATTTGTGATCTATAGTGATGAATCGAAAAAATGACTTTTTGTTTCCTTTTGAAGAATGATATAATTTTTTCTTATTCATCAATGAAGATAAAACCTCATATAAAGAACTATCAAAATTTGGATCTTGATTTTGCAGCTACAATATTTTCACTAATCATATAGAGAAATGATCTCAATGGGGATATATGTGAGATATATATAGATCAAAAGAGCATGAAATATAAATTCTCTCAAAAAGAAGTCATCATGATGAAAATTTGATGTCATGAGCCTCTCAACGAATATGATTTTTCAATACACTATCACCCAATAAAGAAAGATAAGGTAGAGTATACATCAATCCAGAAGGATCATGGAGTTTTAAAAAAATGATACCTTATAGGGATCCTATGTTCAAAGATATAGTGATAATGGATATGGTAATTATCAACAAATGTGACAAATAAAATCTCATTAAATTGGTATCACAACCATCATTACTAGAAATTATTTAATGTTCAAGGTCTAAAGAAGGGATTTTTAAGGGAAAATTAATGTTGTGAATGATGGGAAGTTGGAATCCATCGTGAATGAGGATATAATTCAAAATAATTTAATGTTTCTTTGGGTTATCTCTATACCCGATTGAAAAACAGAGTCATTGGATGATTCCCATAGATATATATTCTCTAGACACCATAGTACCACTAAGATGTATATTGATCTGATGGAGTATATCTAGAGGGATAATATGAAATTTGATATTTCTAATTATATTCCATTATGTGAATTATCTGATCATGTAAGGGTTTGATAAAAAAATCCTCTGGGTTTAAGGCATCCCTTTCCAGTTTCTACATTGCAATGGGATGACATTACTACTGAGTTCTAACAAGATTACCAAAATTCCAATAAATAATTTTCCATATGGGTAATTGTTGATTGACTTACCAAATGTACACATTTCCTCTCTATAAGGGATGATTTTCAACTAGAGCACCCAAAACAGATATATATTAATATAGCTATAATTCATCATGGGGAACCTCTTCCAATAGATTCTAATATTGATATATGATTTAACTCAAAATTTGGAGAAAATATTAGAAATAATTTGTTACTATGATTCATAAGAGTACCTCTTATCACCCTCAAACAGAATGGAAATCATAAATAACAATAAAAACACTATGAGAATGTTGGGATCTTTCACATAATACTTTAGAGGCCAGAAGGGTTATGATTTACTTTTTATAGAGTTTTCAAAGATCGATAGTTTCCATTCATGTTTCTAAATTTTATTATAGGAAAAATGGTATTGAACGAGATGTTTTACACCAACTTTTTGGGATGATGTTGCTGAAAGAAAAAATGTAGTACTAAAACATGTGGAGCAATAAAAACGAGGTAAATATTAATCAAATAAATATCATTGTATCTAAAATTAGGAAAAAGTGATTGGCTCAGAATCAATGGAAGGATTTATAGTTTCTATAGGGAGGTCATGATTCCATGAAATTATCACCAAGGAAGTGTGATATATGATTGGAAAACAAATGGAAACTATGCACATAATATGTCGAACCATTTGAAATCATGGATATAATTACAATTTTTGATTATAAATTTTTATGACACATGTAATTTAAAAATAACATAATGTGTTCCACATATCCTTGTTAATGAAGTACATGCTAGACCCAATGAGCGCCCTTATTTTTTGATGGAATATAATTAGAACATATTTTATCTTACTATGAAGTGTTTATCCAATTCTTGGACTCTAATGAATAATTTTTGAGGAACTGTATGACTTGGATGGTAAAGGTACTTTGAGAAAAATCATAAAATTGATGAGGTGGCTTAGGTACTATAGGAAATTATGATGAAGACCTACCCAAATATTTTTTTTGCGATGACACTCTATAAATCTTATGAATGATATTTTTTTTTCCGGGGATAATTTAAAACTACATGATCTAATGGTATGTCTCTTTTAATGTTTAAAACCCATGATATATTATGGATTAAACAATAATTATTTAAAAATAGTAATATCCTATTAATTATGAAACTTGGAAAGGTAATGTGGCCATTTGGAATAATAATATGACAAATAAAATCATAATTTTACCATTGATATTTTACTGTTTTGGTATCTTATAAATGAAAATATGGTATATTTAAATCATGAAATTACTAAATATATATTTTTTAAATGATAAATTAAGTGTTGAAATATTTGTGAAACTTACAATTTTTTTAAAAAAATATTATAATAATTTATAATAAAATTAATTTCATAAAATATTTCCATAAATTAAAATATTTTATTATTATGATTAGTTTTTAATTTTATAATACCTTAATGAATTTTTTATTATATCATAAAATAAAGTATAATATTAAAATCAGTATTTAATGGGAAAATCAATATTTTAATTAAAAAATAAATTTCTAATATTTAAAAAATTATTTTCATAAAATGAAATTTATATTTTAATTATACATGTAAAAAAATTAGGGTGAATTTTTGGCATTTTTTTAAAATATATAATTTTTTGGTGAATCGTGAAATATATTGATTTGCGATATTTAAAAAATACATGAAATACTGAACTATAGATGATGTATGGACTATTTAATCCCATAATCTCAAAATAACCTTAGTTATTTTAATATAATTAGAGATAATATAAAAAATATTCATAGTACTAAGAAAAAATATTAAACCAATTAATTAAATAATCAAAAGACACTCATCTTTTCCCTTATAATTACTGCCCCATGCCACCTCATCTACTCACACCCCCCAAATCCTTGAATATTTTCCAATTAATAACCAATTCCCCTCCCAAATCTCTCACCCACATTTTTTATCTCTTTTATCACCCAAAATCCCATTTCAAATTTCATTAAGGAGGTTCTCATATAGATGAATTCAAGAGGTCAAATCCAATTTCAATGTTTTTTCTTCGAATTAATTTTCCATTTATATAATTTTTTATCTATTCAGTACAAAAATGCTTGATAACTTCATTATAATATATTTTTTATTTAATTCTATTATGATAATGCGATATCAATGACCATTATTTTTCTTTTCCTATTTTTTAAAATAAACACATTGTTTATGATGTGTTTATTCATCACCATCAGGGATGATGATTTTGTTTTTTCTAATGTCTCCATAATGGATTAACATAAAAACATTTTTATTATTAAAAAATATTATAATATGTATATAGAACTTATTTAGTGTTCTGGAATAAATATATATATATATAATATAAATTTATATATTAAAACTATTGCGTAGTGATCGAATACAAAAACCAAAATAATCCAAATGGTTATCATTAACATTTAATTTAATTATTCATCATATTATGTGAAAAAAAACTATATATATGATCATTAAATTCTATTTTTTTATTAATAACATATTATTTCAGTTCCAGATAATAATACCCATTTCACATGATCTTTTTTACATGTATACATGTGACCCATTCAGGAAAACCAAGGAATGTAATGCATACGAATGAAGAAATTAAATAATATATCTCCTTCAACAGATGATAAATGATATTATAAAATTATACCTAATAAAATAAATGATTAAAACATTCTCAATTATTTTAGTAATGAATCTAGCTTCTTTATCCAAGGTGTTTTGTACAAATTCATAACTATTTTGAACATAATGTAATGAATTCGCCCTGAACATCCATTTTTTATTTGGGTTACCCTTTTTGTCTCTTTAACCCAATTTAATTCTTCTCTATTTTTATATACATCATCTAAATTATCTTTATATATTCCAAAAATATGTATCCAAATCATCTCCTCTTTCTCTGAATAGGAAATAGATCTTTTACAATGTTCGATTTTACAATTCCTCTCGATAAGAAATATTTATTCAAGGAATCATCACAATATATTATCTATTTTCATGTAAAAAACATCATATATTTATATATAGATATATTTTCTTAAAATAAATCATTTTACCATGAAAATATATATTTTATCTTTTTTTTGCATAAACTATTAATCCTTTGTCTTCTTTAAAGACTCCCTTATATTTTACCTCAAACTACTCTGAAGTGGCCCTTTTCTAATGTTTTTCTTAAAAACATTTTTTACTTGTTTTCACATTATATGTTAATCATATATGCATCAATAATTATTTATTTTTTCTTGGTATCATGGATATAAATATTTACAATATTATTTTAGGAAAATTTCAATTTATTTTTCGGAATAAACTATTCATTGCAAAGTAAAAAATGTGTATTTCTATCAACAAATAATTGGTGATGTTTTTAGAGTATTTACATATCTATCAAAAACCCATTTTTAATTATATAATTAATTATGATAGATCTTTTATAATATAATCTACCATATATTTTTAAATGGTTTATTATTAGTTTGACTGTGGATGTGCTATCTCGATACCAGTCATCATATTACATATAAAGGTTTGTCATTTTGTCTTCTAATTAGGGGATGTTATGTACATTTCATATGTATTTGTTTCTTATCATTTATTCCATTCATATGAGGTGCTCCGAGCTGGGATGTACATCAAAATTTATTACATTATTAGGATATTATAAATTAATAATCCATGTTAATATTCAACTAGTATAATGTTCATGGTTATGATTCTATAATGTCCTAGTACCAAGTGTTGACCACAGCTGCCTGGAGCCTGGTTGGACAGAAGACCTCAGGAATATTTCCCCAAACGCCAGATGCTATCAACTTGAAGTTAGGGATAATGTATGATAATGGGGAAACAATGCCCTCATTGGCAGTGTATACAAAGAGGAATAACAAATTTTAAGCATTAGAGGAATCAATAATACCATACAATGAAGTAAACAATGAAATACTAATAGTATATCAACATCATATATATATATAATTAATAATGCCTTTCACATGTATCTAAGATAACATCCAAACAAGTTACAACTCTTGAAATACAATACTAAAACGAAAGTACATAAAACTACAAACTCAAATATCATCGAAATCGTCAGTTTGGTCTCTTTCTCTCTATCTATAACAGCAATCTAGTAGATGATGAAGAAGGGAGGTTTCTATTATATAATCATGGAACCATATAATATATTTGGGTCCAAAATCATGACACAAACATGGTTTGAGATGAATCTCAGTAGGAAACAACCCAATGATCCATGCCTAATAGTCAATAAATGTATATAACATGTGATATGTATAAAGGAAGGAAAAAAAAGGAAGTACTCAAAAGTAACCAATAAAAAAAAATACATTTTCATTAATTTTAATTTATAAATTATTCAAACCATTGAATAATGTTACATTGAGATATTTCCAAATAACAATATCCACTTTTATAATAGTATCAAAAGATTTCTCAGAAGACCATCGAAACAATCAAGAAAGAATAATTCCAAGCTTGTTCTTTGTCTTGGAAAACTCATCACAATCATACAATCATTTAAGAGAAACCCTCTAGGAATGTTCTCAAAGTCTAATCACCTCTGGTTAAATATATCATCAAATTCATCATGACTATGACCCTCTATGAAAGCTTACATAGTCTAAACTTTTTAGTCCCACATGGAACTAATCATTTCCAATGACCAACTGGGTAGATCTCAAAGTCAATACCCCATTGGTCTGCGTAGAAACAAAAATACAATGACCCCCTGGTAGCTCTAACATTCATTGTCTTATGGTCCACTATTTATTTAATAACAACCCTCTATGTTTCCCTCACGATCTAACCACTTTGGTTAAGGACCCCACGACAGCTCTCATAGTCAGTGCTTATGGTGAATCATATCAAAAATTATACATAAATGACCCTACCTCATGAATCTCTCACTGTCAATTCCCCATGGTCAAATGTTCACAATGAAAAACACATGCATCTTATACAAACAAGAACTCCACCCTAACAACATTTGTGATGGAAAACCTGAAATCCTAACAGGAAAATCATGACCAAATGAACATAAATAATCAAACATGGGAAACACATCCTTAATCATGGTATTAAACCTTAATCCTACGAAATAACCAATTTTCAATCAAACCAACCATATTTGGAATTTCACAGTGTTAAATTCTCAAACATGCAATACCCTAAACAAGGTTATTTATCACATTTATCACATATAATCCAAAGAAAACTGATGAAAGGAATAAACCCCCTACCATGATATTATACAATGAAAACTCTTAAACGATGTCCCTTGAATATACCTAAAACATTGTAGATCAATTATAAGGTCATAATTGTTCAACATTGAATAACACATGAGATAGAAGAAATAAAGAAGAGAGACTTTAGGGAAAGAGGTAACTCACTTGTGGGAATACATCACACCCAATATATTCTCAATCAGATCATGGATGGATGAACAATAGGATCTTGAAGATCATTGGTCATACATCGCTCTCTGGTATGAGACAGGAAAAAAATTTATGTTCTATGGATGAGATTTGACCTCGGTCTGATTAATCATGTAAAAAAGGAAGGTAACCAACATTTATATTTAATGTACTTACTGTAAACTAGCATCAATTGGCCCCCACTTTAGGTAGTCAACCATGTCACCCACATAGCCATGTACTTGGCTATTACACATCCAGTACACTACTACACATGGAAACTACCTACACTGCGTGTACTCAAATGTAAATAGTGTGTACATAAAAAATTTACCCTTTATTCATTTAAAAAAACTACCCGAACTAAAGATCCATACCTGAAGCGATTATTCATGTTTATACAAACATCCTCCCTTAAAGAAATTCATCCCTGAATTTCTATTCAAAGGGTGGTGAAGAAGAAACGTCACACAAATTTGGCCACTATGATCGAACGTCAACCTCCCTCTCCCAAGTCTCTTCATGTACTCGCTCGTGCTACCATAACACCCATACTAGTAGAAAATACCATCCATAGAGAACCTTCATGTTGCTATCCCCAATCCATAAAGGGTGAACCTCAATGGATGAATCCACCTTCCACTCAACCTCCTCAAGTTGAAAAATGTGAGACTGGTATGAAAATCAATGGCGTAGATAAGAAACATAGATGAGGCCATGTATATCCCAATACCACTAATGTTACTGCAACTGATAGGAAACCATCCAGACTCTCTCCATCACCTCAAATGTCCTCATGTATCATGGTGAATACTTCCTGTGTATCCTAATCTTCCTATGTCCCAACCTCGGTGCGACAAATTGGAAAACCTGGTCTTCAACATCAAACACTATAGGTCTTTTCCATCGATGAACATATGATTTCTGGTGAGATAGTTTCATATCCATCCTCTATCGAATAAACTCAAAATACTAAGTGGTATCCTTGACATGGAAATGTCCCAACATAGCTTCCTCTCCTCCCTACTTCCATCATAGGGGTTAATGGCATGACATACCTTACAAAGCCTCATAAGGTGCCATCTATATTATTTCCTAAAAACTGTTATTGTAGGAAAATTCAACAATCATTATGTGTCTCTCCAAATATCCACCAAAATACAAGACCCATTCTAATATAATGTCATTCAAAACATAAATCATGTGCTTAGAAATTCCATCTGTATGCGTATGGTAAGAAGTATTCAAAAGTACATGTGTACCCAAAGCTCTTTTAGCCCCTTCCAAACATGAGAAGTAAACTAGACATACCTATCTAAAACGATTGAGTGTTGAACCCCATGAAAATGTATAATCTCTTGGATGTACAACCATCCATGATCATCAACACTACAGGTCTCCTTGATCACCAAGAAATGTGATAACTTCTTGTGTCATTCAATAACAACCCATATTTCATCATTCCCCCATGGAGATATCGGTAAAACCGTCACCAAATCCCTAAGGACATCATTCCACTTCCATTTGGGAATGGGTTACTGTTGTAAAACCCCTGCTGGTTGATGATGCTCCTCTTTCACCTGTAGAGAGGTGGAACATCTCATTACAAAACCAACTGCATCCCTCTTCATACATGGCCTCCAACACTGACGATGTAGAGAAAAATACATATTTCTAACACCATGATGAATTTCCCTAACCAAGGAAGGAAAAAATAGCATCAACACGTCACATATTTTTTTTGACCCCTATACACTTCTATGGAAATGAAATATCTTATCATCACCTATGGTCCACACAGGATTAGGGTCCTCTCAGGACACACTCTCTCATGAAACGTGGCCTTTGGAGTTTGATAGCGTCCTCATTCAAACATGATCCAATAGAGTCAAGGTAACATCTATATAAAAAAGAAACAAATTATCCATTATATCATGCACCACCAAATTCATATCTAAGAACATAGTAATAAGCATCCACTCACTACTGGCCTCCTGAACTACCTGTATCTTTGTCCTCCTACTCAATGCATTAGCCACTGTGTTGCCTTTCCCATTCATTTACGAAATCATAAAGTAAAAAGACTAAAGGTAATCCACCCACCATCACTATATACAATTCATATCATGTGTTTTAAAGATAAACATGGGACTTTTATGGCTAGTGAATACTAAAAAAACTAAAAAAAATATAATGTATCCAACAATGCAAAGCATACACAACTATACCCAACTTGAGGTCATGAATTGGGTAGTTCCTCTCATGTTGCCTCAACCACCGAGACCCATATGAAACTACTAATTGCCAAGGAATAAGCACTTACCCCAGAAAAATAACAAAAACATCAAAGTAAATAGTTTAAATCTTTCACAGTTCTTAAAAAACTCGGATGGGTGTAGAATTAAATATCCCTTTTTTCTTCTCGATTTCTAAATTGTAGGAATATCTCTATGATAACATTTACCACTTATTAGTCAGGCCTTTTAGTGGCACTCCTATGCATGAGAATTCTATAATAATTGTGCATGTAGTGACCATCCATCCCTAGAAACTTTGTAACCCAAAGACATTCTTCAGTTTCCCCCAAGGAAACTACTGCACTCGCTTTCTCTGGGTCTACTGATACTCCTTTCTCTGAGATAACATGTCCTAAGAAGTGAATCGGGTCCATCCAAAAGTGGCCTTTTGAGTTCATATAATATAACTGATGCTCTATAAGTATACTCAAAATGATATCAAGATGGGTGGCATGGCCATGTTATGTGTGAGAGTAGACCAAGATATCATCCACAAAAACTACCATGAAATAATCGAAGTAAGGATGGAACACTCGGTTCAAACGTGCCATAAAAACTACTTTCATGTTTATGTGAGCGAACAACATATCCAAATAATCATATACACCATACATATATTGAAAGCATGTTAGAGGTATATTTGATGATCTATCATTTAAATGATTATAATAGGAGTTCATGTAAATCTTTGAAAACACTTGTGATCCATGTAGCTAATCTAAGAGGTCATCAATCATCGACAAAGGATATATTTTCATTACCATCAACTGGTTCATCTTCTAATGATCCACCAAATTTAAAAGGGTATTGTCTTCCTTATTTGAAATAATAATAGGCAAACCCCATAGAGAAGTTCTGGTTTAGATGAAACCTAGAGCCTACAAATCCTCCAACTACTTCAAGAGGTCATGTAACACAGGTGTAGCCATCCAATAAGGATGAATTGAAACCAGTGTTTCTCCAAAAATAAGATCAATAGATAAATATACCTCTAAATATAGAGGTAAATCATTAACTACATCTACAATGGAATTATTAAAAAGATCCACAAGTGATGGAAATTCCATCTGCGAAGACCCCTAGTCATCAAGATATATAATATTAATCTGAACTGTAATTCCTCGAACCCTATGATGTATGGTCCCATCTCTACTTTCCTTGATATTCCATTATCCCTTTTGTAGAAAAGACCCTCCCTCTAGTGACATGAAACTCACCCTACTGATAATAAAGTCAATAAAGGCCTAAAAAAAGACTAACAAGTCCATTCCTAGAATGAAATTTAAGCCTATCATTTCCAAGAAATTGAGGTCCCTTATGAAGTGACCCCAGCAAACCTCAAGATGGAACTCCACTCACTAATTTACACTAGTAATAATAATCCCCAAAAGAGGTTCTAGCATCATAACATCTTTTGAAGTAATTTTATAGATCTCAAGGCTCTCCACAATAGAAATAGATATTAAACTAAGGGAATCCCCAATATTAAAAAGAGAAGAAGTGAAAATGGAGGCAAATAGAATCGTATCTCTTACCTTAGAGGGTTTGGGATCCTATTCAAGGTAGGTCTTCTACACTATAAAATTATGACATTTACCATTTCCTTGAGAACCTACCTGACTACCTTCATTAGATCCAACCTACATTCGTTGAAATAATATTGTCTGGAAGCCAAGACCAGGACCACCTCCTAAACCAGAACGTCCTGATGAACTCCAGTTCTCTGTCTTATGAGGAACTATTGTTCCTTCTCCTAAATGTGGAGTAATAACTGATACACCATAACCCTCTTCTTGTGAGGGAATCTGAAAGATACATTGAAGATGACCAATCTTAATGCATGAACGACACTCAACTAGGTCATTCAGAAAATGTGGTCTCGTATAGCCACTCTTCCCACATTAGTATCATACCACCTGGGTACCTAATGTAATATCATGTGAAATCTCCCTATGGTGCTTATAATGATCTGTCAACGGAATACCATCTCTAAATACTAAAATTCTTTTGTTCGTAGCTCCCAACGCCCACAAATTACGCTCAAAAATCTGTGTCAGATTTACTATACCAGTCACTTATTTCAGCCTTAAAAAAGTAACCTAAGATCAAATTATATACATGAGACCATCCTCAAACCGACCATATAATGATAACTCATCACATCCTAGAACAAATGTGAACCACTAATTCTTAGTAAAATGTGATGAGCAATTCATGTTTGAATGATTTCTATGCTCAATGTGCATGAACTCATGATCTCGATCAGCCCTCGACACCTCAGGATAGAAATTATAATAGAAGGTCATCAGAAACTCTTCCAAATAAATAACCCAAAGATGTTACTCCTATGAGATAACATTCCACCATATCTTGGAATAATCACATAGAATGTACATATCAAGCTTCAACCTCCTCACTGAAGGCTTCTCCAAATTCATAATTATAGAAAGCATGGCCTACAACCATGAATATGTAGTATGTGGTCCTCCACCCCTTGAGAAAGTTGGAGGATACTGTTTCTAGAACACCCGTGTCGGCTCATCCATAGATGGGTTAGTATATAGTTCTCCTAGAATTGTTTGTAACATCCTTTAAAAGCCTTCACAGAACTATCCATCAGCACCTATGTCCAGAATAATAGATGGTGCCAACATGGGCACGAAGGGAGGATCTATCGGTTGTCCTTGATCTATCCTTTACGAAGAATCATCATCACCATGTACCTGGCATAAAACTAGAGGATTTATTAGTATAATGACTCGGAAATGTTAAGTACACATATCAGTTTATGATTATAATGGACAATAACATAGAATCAAAAGAAAGTAATAGGATAATAAATCATTCATGTTTTTTAAAATCGTGTTACATTGCGTGTATGGCCCCGAAAATATGTGTTCCATTAAGCTGTTAACATGGAAGGTACCCCAACCTACCATGGTCATGTAACACTCATACACACGGTAAGTTCCTCCTAAGACACAGTGTGTACTTGTATTTCCCAACATGCCCAAGTTCTATTACATGGGTAGGACTACACAATTCTATCCTGGGGAACACTACGTAGTTTGTTCACCAAAGAAACAGTGTGTAATAGATCAGTTCCTTCTACCTGTGTCACTGGTCACTTTGTCGAATACACATTTAATGACAACACAATGTGTACAAGCTTGAAACAATGAGTACAAACTATGTTTAATCCACTTGTTTCATTGGTAACATGACCAGATACATGGTTATGTACATACGGCATGCACAGTCTAGACATGGAATGCTTTACAAATTTTTTCCAACAACTTATATCTTATCACCCAGTCAATCACATGGTAATGCACTACAGGGTGTGTACTCCAAGTACATAGTGTGTACTTAAGAATATTTTTTTCTTCCCGAAATGAAAAACACATGGCATGAGTTCATTACACCACACATTGTGTTGTCTGGGATTCCAAATATTAAGCCTCTAAAACATCTCAGAAACCCTTGAAAACCTGACATGTTTTCCAATGCATGACATATTTTGACTCGTGAGAACACAGACTCCCACGAATCAATGTTTTAAATCATTTTTAATATAAAAAATTGAAAATATTCCCTTAAAAATCAAACATGACCCACCAAATTCCAATCCAAGAGGGCCCATAACGCCTCAAGGAAATTTTTTTGGCATTCATCCAAATGAAACATTACAATTTCAGTTCCCTTTAAGAATATCACGTATTATATCATGGAATCTATCAAAACATCATGCATATCTAGAACACCATCAATCACAATACAATGCAATCCATAATTCACCATAAATTGAATGAAAAGAATACATGAAATGTGATCACTACTAGAAGACAAGTCTATAGCCACCGTTTTAAACAAAACCGTGGCTATAGGGTTCAATTTCAAAGGCTATAGCCACGGTTTAGTGAAACCGTGGATATATGTTTTTTTCGAAATCTATAGCCATAGTTTCACCCAAACTGTGGCTATAGGGTCTTTTTCAAAGGGTTATAGCCACAGTTTGGGTGAAACCGTGGCTATAGGGTCTTTTTCAAAGGGTTATAGCCACAGTTTCGTTAAACCGTGGCTATAGGGTTGGTATTTAGCTAGGGTTTTGGTAAAACCGTTGCAATAGGGTATTTTTTCATGAACTATATCCACAGTTCATCAAAACCGTGGCTATAGATCTCCCGCCCTTACACGGGAAAAAAATTAACCCGCGAAAAAATATCAGGAAGGTTTATAGCCACGATTTACATGTTATAGCCACGGTTTTTAATAATATATTTAACAATATATATATATATATATATATCCATAAATATGTCTGTGGAGTAGTGGAAAGGTGCTTGGTTTACATAGAAAAGTTACAGAGATCGAATCTCGATGGGCACAAATTAATTTTAGGCTATAGCCATGCCAATAGGTGCCACAGCTAGATGGAACCGTGGCTATAGGTTATAGCCACAGTTTTGACCCCTATAGCCACATTTTTTTACTGTGGCTATAGCCCAATTTTCCAGTAGTGTATCTCTATAAAGTGCCTATATTATACATGAGATGGAATACCCTCATCTCATTAGGTTGAAATAGAAACAGAACCTCAATAATATCATTGATAATAGACCAAAATAAGTGAATCATCCATTCATGAAATTAATTCAACTATAACAATTGGAAAACCCCAAAAAATTGCAATATTTTTGTTAACATGGCTTTTCACTATACACAGGTCAGAAACTCCATGTATGTACTTATTAACAACTACCCATTCCTTCTTATCACATTCAATAGGATCCAAATAGTAAAACAATGTTGAAAAGAAAATCACTCAATACAACTTTGTAACATCCCAGATCCTGGGGCTGACCAATGGTGGCCAAAACCTGGTTGGCCACATAACCTTAATCAAATTTCCCCAAGTGTCAGAGGCTTCCAACTAGCAGAGAGGGACAAGGAATGATAATGTGTAAACTATTATGACATTGGAAGAGTATATATAGTAGAATAAAGAATAATAATCTATAATGGAATAAGTAATAAAATAAAATAAAGTAAATAATAGAATAATGATAGTATAAAAACTGAAATATATATATAATGTATGATATGAGTCAAATATATTTAGGAAAATATCAAAACCAGTCCTAAAGCTAAATATACAATACTGAAACCAAAGTGTAGAAAACAAAAAACTCTAACTGCATTGCAATCCTCAGCTTGGTCCCATGATCTCTAGTTCCGATAGCAATGAATTACCTGATAAAGAAGGGTAATTTCCCTTATCTATACCTAAAGCCATATAATCTATTTGGGGTCCAAATTCATAACCCAAACAGGGTATGAGATGAATCCCTATAGGAAAACAACAATCATTTTGTACTTAACAGTAATTGAATGTATATAGTAGGAAACATGATGAAATGAAGCAATAAACTCGGAAGTACTCTAAAATAATAATTCCTACAATTTTCAATGACATTCATTTTTATTTATAAATTATTAAAACCATTTAATAATGTAATCTTGGGATCTAGCCTATGCTATGTATCCCCCTATATTTTATTAACAATATATGTCACAGAAGACCATCTTGACAATAAATTAAGACTGAGTCCAAGCATGTTCTTTATCCTGGAAGACTTGTCTCAATCCTTCCATCATTTAAGAGAAACCCTCTAGGAATGATTTCATAGTGTAATCCTCTTTAGCTCAACATATCATAAAATCAAAAATGACTATGGCCCTCTGGGAATTCTCATACTATTTAACCCCTTTGGCCCCACATGGAACTAATCATTTAAAATGACAAACTTGGTAGGTCTCATGGTCAATACCCCTTGGTCTACATAGAAACTATAAAATATAATATACCTGGTGGCTCTCACAGTCAAGGGGCTATGGTTTAATATTAATAAATATCAACCCTCTCGGTTTCTCTCACGGTCTAACCCCTCTGGTCAATTTATCCACAGTAGCTCTCATAGCAAATTCCTCTAGTCAATGAAACCAACAATTATACATAAATTACTTTACATTGGGAATATCTCATAGTCAATTCACATTGGTCTTAAATTCAAAATGATAAACACATGCATCTCATATAAATAGAAACTCCATCCTAACAACACTAGGCAAGGAAAACAAGAAAGCCTAACAGGAAACTCTTGATCAAACGGATATAATAAATCAATCATTGGAAACACATCCATAATCAAGGTATTAATCCTAAAGCCTAAGAAATAACCCATTCTCAATTAAACCACCCATAAAAGGCATTTAACAGGTCTAAATTCTAATACAATCAATACCTTAAATAATGATAATTGGCACATATGGCATATGTAACCAAAAGACAATCAATTAAAAGAACAAATCCCCATCCATGATGTTGTACAATAAACACTCTCACATTTCAGCCCTTGAATCAACCTAAAATGTCATAGATCAACAAAAAGTACAAAATTGATCATCCTTGAATAACTCATGGGAGATTAGAAATCAGGAAGAGATACTCTAGGAAAATAGAGAACTAATCGGTGGGAATCAAATACACCCAATGAAATATAAATCGAATATCAGATGGAGGAATGGGTGGAGCATGAAGAGCATTGGCCACATGTTGCTCTCTTATACCAAAAACCGAAATAAGAAGCCTATTCTAAATATTAAACGATACCATATTCTGATTAATCAAATAAAATTAAAAGTACATGGCGTTTTCATTAAATGTACACACCGTGTACTAGCCTTAACTGGCCCACGCTTAACCAGTCTTCCAGGTCACCCACACAACCCTGTACTCATTTGTTACACAACCAGTACACTGCTACACATAGAAAATTGGTACACAGTTTGTACTAAAATGTACATGGTGTGTACATATAATATTTCCCCTTTAAACATTTTTTATAATAAATAACATGAAATAAATATCCATACATAAAATGAAGATTCAGGTTCATACTGATTAATTATCATTTGATTATTTATAAGTCAATATTTAATCATATTTTATTCCTTCTTTATAATGTTTGATTTTATGTTTTAATGGACTTTTATTTTAGTAAATCACCATATTTTATCTTGTATGTATATTTTTTATTACTTTCATTTTATTTCATAACGTTTCTGAGCATCGGAGCTCACCCATTTCATAGGTTTTATTTTACCCCTAGGATTAGATGATTCATATTATTAATGACATTTAGGGATAATCTAGGATTTTATGGGTGTTCCAAATGTAGTTTCAAGGTTTTGTTACATTTAAATTGGTAAGATAATACATATATCTGTATCTAGTTTTCAAATGATAATAAATGATTCAGTCCTTTGGGATGTTATATCGTGTTAATAGTACCAATTTAATAAAGGAACATGATCCATGCTACTAGGGTCAGGGTCATTACAAACTTCTTCCCCTAGTGTAGTAATAATATAAAAAAATTTACATTTAAGAAATAAAATTGTACCATAAAATGATTTTTATGGGAAGATATTTGAAACCTAAAAATACTAGGAAAAAGTTAGAAAACATAAAATAATGGGACCTAATCATATATAATAGATTAATTATATGTTTCTAAACATTATATTTTATAAGAAATCAAGAAAAAGTTGATAGAAAATCAATAAAAAGAATCACCAATGAGACCCGGAATGTGAGGTTGGTGATAAATATTTTATTCATATGTCTCATAGGAGAAATTGATATTGTTTTGGATATAGGGAAAGAATATTATAAAATATATTTTTCTCTTTGAGATCCTATATTTCATTAGATTTGTGGCATATTAACTAGAACTCCCACCAAAACTATCTCAATTACATGAAGTGTTCCTTTTATCCCTATTGATTTTTTACATTCTAGGAATCCCACATGTACTTAATCCAAAGGTGATACCATAATAAACTAATCTTTCTTATTTTCTATAATCAGGGATGATATTAGATCCTTTAGAAAATGTTCTATGAAATATTACAACTCACCATTTCAAAATGTTGTGGTTAACCCAGATGTTAGAGGAATCCACAAGAGAACTAAAATAATTCATTGAATAGAATTACCCTCATATGTTCTCATGTGTAAAATGAATATTTGATTGTGAAATTTTTTAAGGGTGGAATAATTTAATGACATAAAAATTAATAATTGAAATTCCATTTTGTGATTAAATTGAATTCATTATTTATATTAATATGTTATTGATAACTCATTACCTAAATTGGTCATATTTGAAGATTATATATCATATCAATTTCAAAAGGCCATTACGATTCATAACCATTGATAAAATATATATCACATGGTGATGAAAAGATTAGTATATATTATGGTTTTTAAAAAATGCAATTTTCACACTCTAAGGATTTCATTATCTCGACCTTTTAGATCATAACATATGAAGCCCATTTATCATAGCTTCCAAAAGAGATAAAATCTCATTCATTTTCAATTGAATAATCTCATGAAATGATTCAATAACCAATGAAAGATCAAAACACTTTATGGGATTTGTTCAATATCATTGGGAACACGACCCAAACCCTGTTCATCAACCATCCCCATGATAATCTAAATATTTCATAGCTAACCCATAGGGTTTTTATTATATAATAATGTGATATGTATCTCAACAGTAGTTGTGTTAATATTAATATTTTATTTTCAGTGAAATAATGATTATAAATATTACTAATTTATGTTTCTTATTAAAATATTATATAGTGTGTTTCATTAAAATTATATTTCAATATAAAAAAAACACAAATTGTATGTTTGGGTAATACGAAATTTTAATTATGAACATACATTTAAATAATTAATGAATATTGAAAAAAAAATATTTTAATGATTTATTATATTAATTAATATTTTATATGTGTAGTTTTTATTATAATATTATGAATTCAAAATTAATTTTTCATTGTTTCAGAAAATGGGTTTTCAAAAAAACAAGAATATTTATCTAAACCTATAATTTCATTCAAAAAAATAAATTCTCATATTTATAAATTTATTTGGAAAATATAAATATTATTTTTGAATATGTAATGTTGAAATTATTTAATACTGAATTTTCCATAATAATCTCTGACAATTGACTTCGGGTGTTAAAATATTAATTATGGTATAACATTATGTTGTGTATTATGACAACATAATGACACAAAGTTGATGTAATATATATCAAAAATGATATATATAACAAAATATTTGTTTTCCAATTAAAATATTTCTTTAATAATGTTATTGGGTTAAATATATTAATTATTTATGATTCAAAATAAACCTATATTATATTTTTTGGTTTTAAAATCAATTCTTTATAAACATAACTCACTTCCAAATCCCCAAGTGTATTACCTTAATTTTCTGGGTTCATAGCCTACTAAAATATTGAAAACCAATCATATCTGTGAAGATATATATGAAAAATAGTGGAAATGTCTATTTTTTAATACTATAGTATATTGAGTTGTAAAAAAATTATTGGGAAATACTAATGAATCCATCTCCATTTTCTTATATAAACAAACATAAGAACCAATTACAATTTATTTAAAAAATGCGGATCATGTATATATTGTGACCATCCCTTTATGTATCCCTCCAATGGTTCCACCAATATCTCATGAATCTCTACATATTAGATAAATTTTGATTTCTAAATCATTATATACCCTTTTTATTCTCATTAAACCATTTTATGAATAATTATGTACTACTGTTATATTGCTAGAATTTCAGAGTGTCTTTCATGCCATCAATTGTGATATGAATTCCCATACAATTTTACACCCAACATTATTCACCTATATATACATATAAATAATTCATTTTTTTACTTCCATGTATGTAACCCATAATCCTTAGTCATGGGGTTAATAGATATTTAATATATTTTTATGTTATATGGTATTTGTGGTAAACATATATATTTACATGATAGGATTATAATGGGTGTGCCAAAATTCTTATCCAATGCCTTGGATAATTTTTTATTATAATATGACTACTCATAATTTTCATGAGATGTTATACTAAGAAACATATGTTATAATTTCATTGTGTTTAACCTTGAATTATACTTATGATATCTTATATTAAGTATTTTTTACAATCCCACATTGCTTTATGCAACCACGTTATATTTTTCCTCATTGTTCATGATTATGACTCTCACCTCTTATTTTACATTTTTATACATCATGGGTCAAAATTATTTCTTCACCATATTCCATTATTTTTTCTATTAATGAGATTTATTTTAGTGACATTAATTCTATATGTTTCGAGGTTACCACTTCCACTTTTAGAAGAGTGGCATAAAATCATGATTTTTTTAAAAGGATTTAAATAAATTTATTATATTCTTATTTTATGATGTTATGTAATTTACCTAATATCACATTTATATAAGGTCTATCATGCGTTTTGGTTGTTTTATGATTATTTTACATATTAAATCATGAAATAAAGTGTATGAAAGACAAGGGTGTCAAAATAACCCATTCATGGGTAGTATGGAGAAAATAATGATTAACTAAAGAGTCCCATGATGTAAAAAAATTTATTATAAACTTTTTTTGTGGTAAAGTTTGACACACCATAAACTCAAATAAATAGTCCATGGATATATATTTTTATGTATCACCATGACACATGATCTGCATAACCTATGCTTCATGACATAGGGGAACACTGCCTTCTACATGCCTGCACATATGGAAAAGGATTCTGACTATAAGTGAGGGTCTATTAAGTTATATTTTATAGACTATACCTTATAGTTATAATGATAATAAGATTGGTAGAAAAAGAAAAAAATATGTGTTATTGAAAAAATTCATTGAATGAATTATATTATAATCGATAGAAATAAAATAACCATACATACAGTTATAGAAGACATCAAATGGTTATACATGTGAAAAGAGGTTTAAAATAATGTAAACTTTCTTATGGGCAGTTAATATATATAGATATGAAATAAACCAATATAAACAATATTTTCATGTAAAACAACACCTTATTCTATATTCCATCAATCCCCTCCATCCATGGTGCAATCCTGATCACTATGGTCTAGCCCAAGAGTATAATAATCTACATGATCTTTGATCATTAATGTCTGCATGCAACTCAAGGGGCCCATGCATGATGTGTGTATGAACATATAATTCCAAAAAAAAAATTATCCGGTCTTATATCTATATTTTATGAATGTATTCATACCGTAATAAATATCACCAACCCACACATAATTAACCGAAATCAAATGTTCATAACAACATGATGGAATCATTGATGGGTTTGGACAATGCAGAAAATGGGATGGTGTATCTAGGGATATTCGTAACCAAAAAACCCAGAGTCTCTAATTCATATATATATATATATATATTTCATATAAACCCTTTTACAACTAATAAATATTTTCCAAAATAATAAATAACATTAATGTAACATTGAAACACCCATAACCATATCACAATTTCCTTAGACTTCTACATGAACAACCATCATCAGATTAAATGAATGACTTCCCAAGGTATGCTGATATATATCTTTCCCTAATGAAGATCCATCAGCCCCAACATATATTTGATCCTTACAACTAATTTGATGGTCTCACAACATCTGTTGTGGCTTTCAATAATGCACATGTCCTCTTAAACTGATCTTCACCACCACCTCCTAGGAAATAAATTCAATAGAGGTCTCATCCCACAATGAGTGGTCAACACCACCTCAATGAGCCTTAAAATGTTCACATGACTCTAAAAAACATTGACCAAACATTATTAGTGGGAATCACCAACGTTCCTAATACACACCATTATATGGAACTCCATCACCACATGTGAAGCTTGTTCCCCAACAATTTAATAGTTTTCAACCATCCACCTCAACTCGATTGACCTCATCACCTCATTCCAAATGATAATCATCAAAATAAAATATATTGGTCCATACAGAATAATTTCACGTTGTTCAAATATTATCACATGAAATTGGATATTAATTAACCAACCATAAAATTCTATTAAAATCACTCAAAAACCCCACATCAGTAGGTCATACCATCTCAGATGAACTTTATGTATATAGTTATAGAATATAAAATCGATATCTTCCAATAATTATAAAATTAAAAATTAATTAAAAAAATCCACACCTAGACCGCTGCTCTAATTTATAATTAAATATGCATCTTATAGAACATTTAAAAATAAGGATAATGTTAGAAAAACATACCTTTCACTCATATGTTTTTACCCAACGATGACATACCAATTATTCGATCAATATCTAAAGGAAACCATGAATTTGAAAAAGAACATGGAAATTATTTAACTGTTCCCAAATTTAAATAAAATTTAGAATAATGAGATTATATATTAATGGAATCAAGGGGAACATAGGCCATATCTATAGCTATAAAATGTGATTGACAAAACTCAATGAAAATCATGAATAAAGGAAGTCCCATAAATTAAATAAACAAGGTTGTGGGAAGATCTAAGACTGTTGTGAATGAGTTTGAATAGAAAAAGTTCATAATTATGTATATCACTGATCATGTAGATTTTTAAATTTCAACAATTTTAATGTAATACATGGTTTGGCCACACTATTTTGCTATCCTAACACCAATAATGTGGTGCTACTATCCAAAGGTTTCCACACATCACATGGATAGGTTCATGGTATGTTAAATTCTACACAACCCATTTATTGAAATATTAATTTTTCTATAAGTTTCACAAACAACTGTTCATCCATATTACATGGTTATCCCTAACTAGGCCTTAACAAACAAAATTAATACATGTTTTGGGAAGAATGCATAGCATTAATATTGTGATAAGAATGTTTGTAGTTCTATGTGTTCATAGTTATTTCATTTCTAATCCCAAAGCTTCAAAAATATATTCAAACCCTTGAGACAGTTTCCTATAATAGTTCAGAGATAAATAATAAAAAATTAACAAGTTTAAGTCCTCCTATTTTTTTTCATGAAGTATACAAGCCATTTCAACCCTATCACAAATAAAAATATAGGAATTCCCTCTGAATTTCATACACATTAAAAAACATGGGATAATTCAACCACCCCACATTCAGATATATTATACCTACGATATTTAGTGTCACTCTAAGATGATACATAATATACACATTTAATGAATACCACCAAACACTACTCTTTTCACTTACACATGAATAAATCTTTATATAGATTCCCACTATAGGAATTACCTACATGTTATATTTCTGACCTGAATATAATCATTTGAATTGTTTCACTAACAATCTACCATACATACATGTCCTTATATATCATTCTGACATTATAAGAATTAACAAGATTCCCAATTCAAACACACATCACATTGGATTCCCACATATTATTGTAACACCACTGACTCCCAAAAGAGATCCCACATCATACATATATATATATATATATTTATACATTCCCAAAAAATAACATGATTCCTATGCATATTGAATTACACACACCATTCCGGATTCCCACATATAAACTAGTTCATATTTAACTCAACCACCAAACATGAACCTCATCCACCAAAATAAGTCATAAAAAATCAATAGAACATTCAAATAATCATGGAATATCTCTCAGTTCCATCATCTCTTGGGTTTACTATGGCTCTTCTTGATCACCTTTGGCACATGGCTCAATGTCCGAATTCAAAAATCTAATCCCATCTATTAATCAATACCTCTCATCAACAAATTAACCATTTATTGGTTCTCTATCCCACTCCTATGAATTGTGTGTGTTGCATTATCTTCGATTCCTACTCTTGGTAAAAAATGTAGACCTACCTTTTACCCTTGATTTTTTCCTAGTCCTTAACTACCAACCATTCATGAAGTCATCTGGATAAATATATCCAGATTTCCCATCTGATAGAATATTTTAATATATAAAAAATTAATGATTATTATATAGATATTAAATGTATGAAAAATAAGTTCATATGTTTTTTGTTATGTTTATTACCAAAAATCACTCATTCATCCACAAAAGGGGTTATAAGCTCATCATCAGTTATTATGGTAGACTATATCCTCAGGAATTGATGTCATTCATTTTTTCATTACATAATTTCTAGACTCTGAATAATAATGAAAAAGAAAATTTTATAGTTATGATATTTATGATATTTTTATTCTTATGAAACTATTATATTACACATATGTTCACTCTTTCTATTTGGTGGGTATACGATAGTATTGCTAATTTGTACATAAGACTGACACCTCACGTTGTGAAGTGATTCACTAATGCTTTACATGAAATGTATATAGGATGGGTTTATCAATCATTTTTGAGATATATGAAATAAAAATTCTAATATAATGAATATATATCTATATATATATATATCCTTTTTTCTTTCAATATGATAAAAAATGGAGATATCATTTATGTGTGTGTATGTCCTACCATTTAAAAAATTTCTATTGTTAAATTCCTATAAAAAAATTCATGGATAATATAAATACATATATAATTCATATATATTATATTTCTATCATTTAAAAAAGTTGAGATATGATGAATCCATGATTAATATAATACGACCAAAAAAGAAATAGCCAAACTTATTCGAAAACCAAAGCATTTATTTCCTGAAACTCAAAATTAAGATGGAATTGTAACTAAATGGGTAATAAAAAGTCATACAAAAATAACATATAATATTATACATATATATATATTTATTTATTTTATTTGTGTATATTAAATTTATATTTATAGTATGTGATGTTTGAATGACTATGTAATATGTAAGGGCTAATGGTAAGGGATTTCCGTCTCACTTTGATTTTTTGTGGACACATGGCATATTATCAATTTATTTCATTTATCTACAATTAATAATACACAAAAATATATGTTATGATAATTATAACTAAATATATTTGTATTTAATCTTCAATTTTAGGATCTCTCTTTGATGGGGTGAACTAAATAAAAATTAAAAAACTTGTAGGTGTTTTTTATCTCAATTTTACTTATTTGAGATGTACAATATGTTATGAACCTATATTATATTATGCGATTTATATATAACCCCTTTTACTTGTAGTATCAATAATTTATTCATTATTTGGATATTTAATGTTTTTTTATGTTATTCTTACATGGGGCTTATTATATAATGTCACTAAAGAGGTAATGATTTTATGTCAAAATTTTAACATTTATTTAGATTGATTGTGATTTAGTATCTTGTTGAAATATCCTGACCTACCTATCAATAATTATAAGGATGGTTATTTTTCAAGGGTTATTCAAATACATTCAAGTTAATCTACTATTTTAAACTCTTCTTTACATAAAATTAAAAAATTAAGAAAATCTGACATTGTTTCTCAGTTCGGTCGGATGTCAATTTCACTAGAAAGAATTGTTTTCTACAAATTTATTACAAAATTTTTTAATTGATATTTTAATCACATATTCATGGATAAATATTTAGAAAATTAATTATGTTTTATACAAGTGTTTAAAAATAATTTCATTTATTCATTTGTAAATTTTGAAATTATTTTCGATGAAAAATTTCTTCAAAATGATTTATGTTTATATGTCATTCATCAGTGTTGAATGGATATTTTCATCATGAAATTAGTAAAAGGAATTTCAATTCCTACATTATATTTTTTTTAATGTTATTTTCAAAGAAAAAATATTTCGATGTAATTTAGGTTTTAAAAATTTTGTTTCAAATCATAATGAATATTTTTCAATAAGAAATATTCTAAATGATTATTACAGTTTACATTATAATTTTTCATGGTCATCCTAAAAAAACCATTTTGATAGTTAATTTTAAAAAGGTTCTTTTTGTTGAAATGTTAAATTTCTATATCAAATTATAAAAGTGATATTTAAAATCCTTCTACATATTATATAAAATATATTGATATAATTTATGATGTAATGGTGATATTATCAAGAAACACCATTATTACTGTTTCTATGAAAGGATTAAGTTCAAGGTGAAATGTTTTTTATGAAATAGATTCTTCTTCAATTGGTTATACCATGTTAAAATAATTATTTATCCCACTACTTTTTAAGGGTTATGCTATAATGAAATTATTATAGAAGCTGTCTCTTTTTTATATGTTATGATATGATGAATGTTTTATGATACACATTTCCTTTCAGTGATTATTATATGATGAATGTATTATGATATTGTTTAACACATTTTTATTATTTTCATTATGTTATGTTTTGGACCTATATCACCCTCAAATTAATTATGTAATGATTTACATCACATGAATGAAAATGGGAAACATGCCAATGGTGTTGATCCACAATGAGAAATAGTTTTTTTCCTAATCCACAAATTGAAATAGGTGCATCCAAATCAATAATGGGAAATAGTTTAATCCGAATGCCAAATTTTAAATTGGTTTGTCTTGATATACTATAGGAAACAGTGTGTCTTAATCGACCATGTCGGTGGTCTTGGTAGTTAAACATTACACAAGGAATGTTTTTCTATATTTATGATTTCTCAATAATTTTGTTAAATTATATTATTGATCGTGATCTATTTATAATTATTTCCCACTATCTGGACATATTTTATTGAAATGATAACGTTTTCATTAATGATTCATGTTTATGACCGATAAAATTTTGATTATGAACATTCTATGTCATGTTTAGGATCACATACCCTTATATTTATCTTATACAAATAAAGGATCAAAGATTTTTATTATAATATTTAACATTACTGCGAATATGATATCACCCTTTCATATGATTCCTTCCCCAATATATAATGAAGGGTTTATGAAAAGTATTCCTAAGAGGATTACTATGCGATAAGATCATTCTAAGAGATATTGAAGATCTTTCCCCAGATTAAAAGACAAAAATCGATGTTTCTGGTTGAAAAAATAAATTATTGTCTGGTGGCTTTTTTATGAAAAATGTATTCAATATTTATATAAAAAATATAATAATAATTTATGAGATGCATGGGTCATTATAGTTGGAATCAATGTAGTGGTTTAGTTAATATTTAGAAACTAGTAATCAGAATCATTAATGAGATCCCTAGGGATATTTTTGAGGATATTAATTTGGATTCATTTATGTAGAATTTGTAATGATGAGTCTTAATTTAAATAAATGGAATGTAATTTTAGTAAGTTAGTGATGGTGTTGTTCCCAAGTAATTAAATACCTATCAAGATACTATAAGTGGGTGTGGATCTTGAATACATGTGCCTATGTGTAAAATCCTTAAAAACATCATATTAATCTAGTCTCAATTGGGAACTAGAGTGTGTAAAAGGGCCTTATTACACACCAAGTATGAGAATCCTATGGGATATTCTCCGTAAACAACTAACTCATTACAAGACATAACGAATGAAAAAAATATTTGACGAATATGAGTAACCTTGGATAATCCTCTAGTTACATATATTTAAGATGATTATATCTTGATTTTGACCTCTTATAGTTGATTATCATTATTATTTAATTTCCTATTAAGATTAGTGTTTCTCAAAATTTTCATTTTTGTTTTAGTCAATACTATTAACTAGAAGGAACTGATTCGTCATTAAATATGAAATATTATTTAAGGATCAGTAGTAAAATGTAACGATGACTATAATAAAATACATTTTCATTATACTTTATCATTTATTGTTGAATATTACTAAAAAAATATCTGACTAAACTAATAAAATATCTATAGAGATTATTTATAGTTAAAATAGTGGAAACATTAGAGGAATAATGATACAATTTCATATGTCTTGAGAATGTTGGGAGAAAAACCCATAGAGATTTATTTGTGTATGATGAATTTGTTTTTAAAATGGAAAAGGTGGTCAAAATGTAAATAACTGCAAAATAAAAATGAAGAGTTCGATTAAAATAAGGGTTGGGAATATCGGTCTTCCTACCATAACACTAATTATTGATTCTATCAAAAGTATTTATTTTTTGTATTATTAAAATCAATGTCTTTAGTGGAAGGGGAATAAAGAGAAACAAAAAGGTTTTATGAGTAATTTTTATAACACATACAATGAATATTATATGTGTGACATATCAATGGAAAGAGATATTAGGTAAAAATATAAGGAATCCTAGATAATGGATTGATAATGATGATGAATTATAATGGTTATTAATTATTGGAATTCATGAATTTTTTAATATCAATCATGAAATAAATATGGGCTTGTCAGTATTATTTTTCCCTTAAGGAAATGAATGAATATAAAAAATGATTCTTATAGAATTTAAAAGTTATTTAATGGATATGTTATAATTTTTTTAATGTATGATAACCCTTAATATGTTCATGATGATGTGATAATGATTATGGGATAAATAGATGTATGATATAAATAATAAGATTTCATAACATTATTTACCTCAATGGGTTATTAATAATGTTGGTTAATCTATTATGGATGGAGTTTATAGAAGTTTGTTTGGACTTTGGAATATATCCAGTAGTCCTTGTTTTTGTAGTGAATGAGTATGTCCATTTTTTTCAATATAGTTTTATTGTAATTTTGGTTATTGATATGACTTAGGATAATGTATAATGAATTTATTAACCACTTTCATATGTAACAATCAATAGACAATTTATGACATCTAGGGGATCATTTTTAATTTGATTTTGAGAAATATAGGGGCCATATTTATAAATTGTTGGATTTATATATTTTTTTAGGGGATACAGAATCACTACTTATGAAATGTTTGATGATTAACAATTAATGATATTTTAGATAATATTGTATTATTTCTCTATATAAATATTTATTCATATTGGATAACCAATGGAGATTTTTTTTGATGGTAAATAATTATAGAAATAATTAATATTCATTCTATCAATGGATCGTATGATTATTAAATTATTTAGGCCAAAACCATTAACTGTCTTTACTTGTATTAATAGATAATGTTCAAATTCATCAAGGAACAATCACATGGTGATATTTTGATAGTGAAAATAAATGAAGTAAAGTTTGTATATACTCTCATAAAAATTATTCACCATTAAGAAAATGGGATTGAAATAATTTTTTCCCTATTTTAATCCATTTTTATGATAGAAAATACGTTTTTCAAAAATCATTATTTTACGGATTTCTGATTATTAACCTACTCTTGATCTTGTTATCTATATCCCTCCATTAGTATTTGGGTTCTAGTTCTCTCATATATATCGATGTTTTTACATCACACATATGTTATCCTATTTGAAAACATACTGTGTATTATCCAAGATGACCTTAACAAAAACATTTCACTTTTCAAGAGGTTGTTTTATTATCCCTTATTATGGTTGGGGTTACTATGAAAGGAACATTAATGTATTAAACTATTGATGGCCAAGATAAATTTTAGTTTGAAATTTATTTGAAGGGTGATTGAATGTAAAAAAAACATGACATTTCATGAATTATTTTTTAAATAAAAAACTCATTACATTAATTGATTAAAACCCACATGAAGTTTTCACAATACTATTCTACTTGAAAAACTCATTTTTCATGCAGTACAAGAAAAACGTTTTTTTTCACAAAACTGTGACATATTTAAGGAGGCTATTAACAAATATCTTTTAAACATTGTAATATGAGTAGTAATAAATAATTCGTAAATATTATTAATAATATATATATATATAAATTGATAATTAAATATATAATTTGTATTAATGTATTTATATATACAAATGACCCATTATTCTGACGAAATTACTTTTAGGTATATTTTTGAATAATTTTGTTAAAAAAAATTGAAATACCACTAGAATGATTTTGAATAAATAAAATAATTTTTTAATTTATAATATAATAATTATTCTAGTGTGAATTTTTGAGATTTTTCTAAAAAGTTTATTTTTTGATGAACAAAAATAAATATAGAATTTTATTTTAAAATTATGTTTTTAAAAAACTACATATAATTTTATATTTGAGTTTTCATTTGTTTTAAAGATAAATTAATTATATTATATACTAATTAATTTAATTAATTTAATTAATATAAATTTAATATTTAATTTATATATAAAGATAAGGAATTATTTGACCATTTTCACATTAAAACTCATTTTATCATCATGTATATGGGATAAATTTTAAATTAATTTTTTATAATTCTTCATATGGAATATGAAAAAAATGATTAAATAATATAAATCAGTATAATTTATATTTTTTATTTTTCAAAATTACATTTCTACACATATGAATAGTAAAAATTGTAACAACTATTTTCAACGGTTATAGTCAAAATGTGTGTATTAGTGGTTTAATTAAGAATATATGGGTTTAAATTACCTACTCGTTGGTCCAAAACCTAGTAAAAGGATTTTTTTTAGAACCTTATGACCTACCGATCTATTGTACATAGTTTTTTTTAAAACATTACATTGAAAATGACCAAAATAAATTGTCATGTAATTGAAAAGGACAAAAAGAAACTTGTTTTAATTTAAATATCTATAATTCTTTGGGACATTGAAAAAATATAATCTGTTTGTTTATAATTTTTTTAAAATATAAATATGTTTTTCTTCATTATAATTTAATTTATTTTTTTTAAATAATTTCTCTAAATTAATTAAAATCTTAAATATAATAATTATTTAGGTAATAATGAAATTAAATAAACAATGAAAAATTTATTAAAAGTGAAAAAAATCATTAATTATTATTTTTAATTATTTTTTAGGTGAATTGACCATAGGCATTAAAAAAATATATTTTAAGTTATTCATTGTCTTTGTATTGGGGAATTCAACATTAATGAATATTATCAACATCAATATTAGTATTATTTTATGATAAATAATATGTTACTAAACGATTCAAAATTTAAAAAATAGTATTTTCTTCTAAGTGATTTTTAAATAAAATATATTTCCAATATTTTCTATTCGTTGGAAAAATTTTCTTTAAATAACGAATAAATAAAAACCTAAATAGTAAAAACTAGTTAAGCACGGTTAATGTTGAAGTGGATTTTTTAGAATACCTAGTCTTACGTAAAAAATAATTTCCAACACACATATGATTTAGATATTATAAACTAGTTGTAATATTTATAATCAATGGGTCAAAATTATGTATATTTTTTCACTATAGTTTAGCATGAAATGATAAATTACTAGGTATATAAATTAAGTCTCCTTAGTGAAAATAAAAAATGTAAAAATAAGTAACCATAGATGATAAAGAAAAAAAAGTTTTAAATTTTTTTGGCATTGTTAGGTGGAGGTGTGGATATATAGGAACCTACCACAAAACCATTAATTATAAATTCTTTACCCACTTGGGGTATGATTTTTTTTACTAATAGTGAATATATTTGAGTATTTAAAGAATTCCACTCATACTCAACAATTAAATGCCACAAACTCTCTTCACTTATTCACACCTATAAATCAATTTGTATCAACCAAGATCTACCCAAATGAATTCCAAACATCTCTTCCATCGACATAGAAAACTTATTTTTTTATAAGTCTATCCAATTATGTATTTAGACCAAACCAATCTAGGATACCTAAAATGTGGTAATGTATTTCAAAAAGTATCTTTATATTGATTCTTTCTCCACATCCTTAAATTATTATTGTACCATAATAATATAGTAAAATAAGTTTATTCAATAAAATGACATGTTTATCTACTATTTTTAGGACCTAAAATTATATAAACTTCAATCAAATGGGTTTCAATTTTTTTTTCATATGTACGGTGGATTATGGACTCGTGAATCGATGGCAATTGTTTTTCCATTAAAAAATTATAATGATTGTAATAATGATGTGAATGATAATTATATTTTAAATTAATTATTTTTATGATATAATAATTATTCTATATCTTTTATATCACAAATACCATCATGTATTCTATTTTTTTGGAATATGATAGTGTCGCTAGAGTGTATGGAATACTACTACATTGCTAAGAGATATGATTTATTCACACATTAAATAGAATGGATTAATGATTAATTTAACAAGAATATGTGATATATATGAAATAAAATTTTATTATCATAGTAAAATATATAAATTTAATTTCCTTTTATTTCATCCAATTGGACAGGAAAATGGAAATAGTGTTCAGGCATATGTACAACCTACCCTCTCCATGAACTGTCTATTTCATATCATATCAACAATTTTAATTAATTTATAAAAATAAATATCGAATAAAAATAAATGATTTTAATATCATGTTTTAAATTTTAAAAATATTAAATACATGATCTATGTAATAAGAAATCATTGACTTGTCAAAACATATATAAAAAACAAATTTTTTATTACCTAAAACACATCTTTAACATGGAATTGTTAATAAAAATGAGAAAACTAGTCATTAAAAACTACATACTTTTAGATATATATTTATTATTCTATAATAGGTTTATAAGAAACATATATTTATTAGAATGTAGGCTTTAATGAGTATAAATAATGACATGACTAAAGGTAAGGGATTTCCTTCTCACTTGCTCTATGTAAGGAACATGCCATATTCACCACTTATTTCATTTTTTTGTGTTTATAATTACAATGAATGCAAATTATGATGAATATATATAACTATATTATTATTATTTAGATATCCAATTTCATATATCTATTTCACACGGTTTTCTATTAAAAAGATACCAAATGATTAAGGGGATTTTCTCTCAATTCTATTTCATTGAGATTTACATTATACTATGAATAGATATTATTTCATGAGGGGAGTATACATCACATTTGACATGAAATTTAATTATTATATTCCTCCTCATTATATTTTATGTTTCATTTTATGTTATATTTTATGGGATTTTTTTATTTAATTTTACTAATGTGATAATTATTTTTTGTTACTATATTTTCATTTATCGAGATTATTTATGCTAAATTATCTAATAATGAAATATCATGATCTAAAACTAAATAATTATCATGAATTTTCATCCCTATGTTTATTAATGAAATATTAATGCATTAAACCCATTTTTTCTCCCTTAAACATAATATAATAAAATTAAAAAAATCATACAATATTTGTCTCTTCGGTCAGAAATTAGTTTTATTCCAAAACCATGTTTTATAAATATGATTTCAAAAAATATTTTCAATGATATATTAACTGAATTTTCATTGAAAAATATTTCAAAATTGATTTATGCTTTAAAATATTATTTTAAATTATTAACATATCTTCCTTTATATTTTTTTAGTAGTATTTTTAATTATTTTAAACGATTGATTATTTAAAAGGATTTTTCAATATATAAAAGGAAATTTTCGTTAAAAAAATTTAAAAAATATTTCAATGTATTCCATTATAATATTTATAGGATTCATTGAAATAGATAATTTTTCATTGTTATTTATTTTTAAAAATTTATTTCTTGAAGGGGGAATGTATTTTTTCCATAAAGGAATATGTTAAATGGTAATTAATGTTTAATTTTTTATATTTTCAATGTTGTTTTCAAAGATAACTATTTTGAAAATATTTTATATTTAAAAAATTAATTTTCCACGAATGGTTATTTAACCTATGAAATGTTCGAAGGGGTCTCTCATAGTTCCCCCCATCAAGGATGACTTCCTCTTATATAATTTAGTATTTACATGGTATTTGATCCAAATATTCCATTATTATTTGACACCAATGGTTTGAACTTTTATTTATAGCTAATAAAGGGAATAAAAAAAAGATTTCCAGTATACATTTAGGGGGCCTAATGTAGTGATGACTTATAAAATCATCTCAAAAAAAGTTCCTCCCATCTAGGATAATTATCCACGGATAGAAAAAATAAGAGAATGATCATGTTGAGAAGCTATAGAAGAATGTAAATCTTCCAAAACATTCCCCTCCTTCCCAGTATCAATAATAATAATATGAATAGGCAAAAACCTCTTAAAGCAATATATAGAGTAAGTGGTGGATCTAGGGGATATATCATTTCGTTATACTTCATTAAATATAAAATACTTATGGAACCGTCTTATTTTCATGGGTTATAATATAATGAAATTATTATGAAAAAATTACTCTATTCCACAGGTTAATATATAATGAGATTTTTATTATACAATTTTCATTTCAAGGTTTATGATATGACGAATATGTTATGATCATGGGGAAAACATGTGTATAATATTCATTTTGTGACAGGTGGGACTTATATCTCATACAAAATCTTTGGGTAAAGATTTATGTATCATGGGATGAAAACAAGAAACATGTTTATGATAGTAATTCACTCTAGGAAACCATTACATCTTGATTCCCAGAGGGAAATATATGACTCGTGATCCATAATGTGAAATAGGCACATCCTGATCCACAATTGCAAACATATGCGTCCTGATCCCCTATGTGGAATAGTTATGTCCTGATTATCTATGTCAAGGATCTTGGTATTTAACCTTTAACATGAAATGTTTTTCTATATTTTTTATAATGAAACACTTTTATTCCATGATAGTTTGGTTCATGAGTGGTTTATGGTGAGTTATCCCTATTAAGACACATGATTTTAAAAATTATAATGCCTTATTCCTTTACTCTAGCTAATGATCCATGACGAGTTCGGTATGAAACTTTTACGATATGACCATTATTACACACCCTTATTATTATCATATGTATTCAAATTATTATTGATTGATATCTCATCTATTTATTATTATTAAGAAGATGAACATACCCTTTCTTTAGTTCCCTTCCAAAAGTTATAATAAATGGGTTATGGGGGATATCCCTTAGAGGGATAATATATGAGATGATAATTATGGGTTATGTTAAAGACATTTCACCAAATTAAAATATTATTTTCAATTGTTCATAATTCCCTTAATTATAATATTCCTAATGTTTTAGATTGAATTATATATTGAATTTTCATCTAAAAAACTATTATATCTAAGTATGAGAATCCTGGAATGATATAATCCAACTCATGAATAATTAAATATCAATAATAAATAAATAAAATAATTGAGGAGAATTTTAGATACCACCTACCCTATACACGTAGGTTCTCACATAAATGGAATTTCTTTTAATTCCCACAATATTAGAAGGAAATGAAGAATCAAAACTAATGCCTTAGAAATAGGGTAAAATTTTTCATATGGAATTATAATTACAAAAATTAAGACAAAATATGAAATTAGGTAAAAGTAATATAATACATACCTCATGTTTTATAATGAAATAGAAATTTCCTGAATCTAATACCAATTAAATGAGATCAAAAAAATTCCATAAATATGTAAATCCGGGGGATCTATTGTACTGTGTGTGTTGGTTTGGGGTGAAAATGAGAGATTTAATTATAAAATAGGGAGGGTAGAATGATAACTAAACAAATTTTAATGAACTCAATTATTTTTCTACCTACTATGGAAAACCATGCAGTAACCATGTGGTGCCAATGCTTAATCGGCACCCCTACACACCTAGTTATGCACAGTTTTTTTAAATTCATGAAAAATCCATGGGGTATTCAATGAATATATATATTGGTTGATAAAATAGCTTTGAACCCCCTTTAAAGGTTTTACCAAATAGTGACTCAACCCAAAAATTATTCATAGTTTGGCGAACAATGATAGCACTAACCGTGCAGCAATTGTGCTGCCATTATTTCACCTTTTAGGGGGGGTTTTGGAGATTATGGTTTTTAAATCTGAAATATTTCCCCCAAAAACTAACCATTCATTATCTCCCTTGTAATAAAAACACATTAACTTTTTTAACACATGTAATTTACTTCAAATGTGTACAATAATGTTTGTACCATCTACCAACTATTTTTCTAAATTCCACTTTAATTTTCAACAAAATCAAAAAGCAAGGATGTAACACGTAATTCCCCAAATTGGAAAATTTTTCAGAGTGTTAGTGAAACATGACCTCAATAATGATTCCTCATATTCAATAGGAGAGGAAAATTTTTATATGTAATAATACATACAATATGGGTATTATAAACTTAAATAAATGGAATTATCTAGTGGGAAGTGATAAAAACAAATACATCCTATCAATAATAATGAATAAGATTATAGTGGAAGTGATAAATAAATCCCACTTAAGATATAAACAATAATAATCCAACTAACATGAGTTAAAACACCATCCTAACATCATTTCATAGCCACTCTATGTCCTCATGCATTAATCCTGAATCCATGAAATATATCAGATGCTAGAAAATCATGCATTATTGGGAATATGGTATTTTATTATTTGAAAAAACTATTTATATTATGGATTTATCCACAATTCCATTCTTCCTATCATCGTAATCAAGCACATATATTCAACCTCCAAGCATATAATTCAACTAATGCACCTTCCTCTTGAAATTAATTATAATAATTAATAATAAAAATTTATTGTTACTTATTTAGTAAATTTAAATATAGGAATTATCACCTCAATACTCACAAATCATACCGACTACACCAAAACCATGAACACCCCCATGTAAAAGGTCCATATACCACCCTTGTTGACATCTTAGAAAAAATACCTATCACATGACACCTGATTAATCTTCAATTATTATTTTTATTTTGAAAAGGACATTAAATAAATTCATATAGAGGTATACCTTCGTTGGAATTGTGTGTAGGAACCATATTGGTTCCTCCTATAGAAATAGAACATCAAATACCAACTAAATTCTCATTATTACTCCAATAATAAGTGTATATGGTATCAAAACCAAATAAAAAATAATATATAATTAGATTGACAAAAAAATCGGGGCTAAGAAAAGAAAAAAACATTCAAATTCACCATGAATCACTAATAGATCATAAAAAAAATCATCTATTCTAAAGGGTTAAAAACAAGAGGAAGAGTGGGTGATGTACTGGCCAAATATCCTACCCCATATTCTGCAAACCCCTCATAAACATGATGTGAAAGTTTTGGAAAATTACATGTGTTCCCCTTCTAAAAATAAACATCCATGACACTATTCATAGCCTGATCCATGGGGTCCAAAACATGAATGTAACATTATAAATATATTTAGAGTATGATCCCTTGAATCAACATGTAAACTCTTCAAAATAAAGTCATTTTCCTCATTTAAAACTATAATAATTTAATAAACATTGGTTCATTGTGAAAATGGATATTTTTTGTAAAATTTAGTCCCCCACAGGTAATCATAACCAATATCCCGTATCCTCCCCTAAAACTATGTAATCCCATTATAATTCAACCATGTCTAAAAACAAAACAACAGGACATGAAAAACATTCAAAATTACAATCCATATATTAGTTAACAAAATTAGCCCCTCTAAATCCAAAATTTACTTTCCCCCTACAATGTAATGATATTGAAATCTATAAGGCTTTACAAATACCCTTACATAAATATTATAAACCAAAAGAAGTTGAAGTAGTTTTCTAGAAACATCTCTGGAATTATCATGTTCTCTAATTCTTTGAGAAATTAAGAGAGTCCATCTTTTTACCAAAAATATTTTCCCACAATGAAAACCTATCATCTAAGAAAAATAATCTCATCTGGACAAGCCACTAGTATCCTCAAAATTCCAACATCAAGACTATTATAACTAAAATTTCCTCTATGGACACACCATTGATTCATTTATCGAATTATCTAGAGGAACACAGATCTCCCTAAATGCAGATTTTTTTAAAAAAATGATGAATCCATCCCATGTTTCTCCTCACCGAAGGTACTTTATGACAAATTAAACTTTCATGGGTCCAATATCCCACTATCCACATACCGAACGACCATTCACATTTAGTTTCAACCTTACAACATCAAAAGTCATAAAATGAGTTATACCACATTTTGATGTCTTCTTATAAAATTTTATGTAACACCCACTGATAATTTCTATCACATCGGATTCACTTTCACTTAACATAGGATTGTACAATAAGATCATCCAAATCCCTAAAATAAATTTTTATCCCAACACCCAGTGTAAATCCATATATAGATAAAAAAACCACCTATATAATTTTTTCAACATTCTCCTCCATCACAAATCAACCACCAACCTGAACCACTCTTAGGTCACCGCAAATAATCATTGAGCTCAATGCTAATGCAATGACATTATCTAATAGAATGTGTTAACATAAAATTAGATATTAACTATAGTACCATATATCAAAAATTATTATCTTACTAAATCTTCCCAATTCCACCTCATTCTTCCTCCAAACAGTCAGAACACCTCCTCAAACCATATGATATAAGTGGTGTATACCCACAACCAATACAATTTTCCCTTTCGTGGGAGTGTTCTGACTATCACATTTTCAAAACAAACATCCAATCTCCACACACATTAAATTCATTTACAATTAATATTAACTAAACAAGACTATACTACTCATAATCGGGTTTAACAGAAAAAACAAATGATTAATATCCCTACCCTACTGGGAACCAAATTCCATAATATCTAATGGAACAACCCGCAACTATATGACTTCCATAAAAATTCTCCCTATGAAATTAACGTAAAAATTTCTCATCCACATACCCCTCTTATAATGACCAAAGCATGATATAAATAGAAATTACACTTTTTTTTGTGAATACATAATACATTACAAAATTATATGGCCAAGGATCATATTAGTTTTCTGCCTTTGGAATCATGGAACATAATCTTCTAACATGGTGAAAGATCATCAATATCTCCCATAAAGTTCTCCACCTTTAGATTTCCTACAAAAAAAAATTTCTTTATATCCTGAGGAAAATTAATCATAAAAAGGGTGAGCTCAAATTCTCAGTAATGATAAACATGAAGAACAACAAACAAAACATAACCAATAGAGTGATAAAACAATAACATAAATTCTGAATATCAAAATCACGAGTCATGAAATAAATCATTGTAGTGTGTATGGAATAGATCATAATGGAATTTAATCATGATAAAATATCATTGGAATAAATCATGGAATTTTGGGAAAATAGTAATAAAATAATATGACATCCATAGTATCAAAAGAATTGATTCTAATACCATCATAGTGGAAAATATACATTACTGAATAGGGTATAATTGTCATTTTATCCATCTATTACTAAACATAGTTTACATGACGTTCAAGCCCTATATTACTGAACCAGACTTGCTTTTCGATCTAATCATGTTAACTCATGAGATATAAATATTTACCCAATGCATTGGTGGGAGATATAGGTCCCACCCATCTCATAATGTAATCATTATTACATATACTGCAACTACATAAATCATTCATCATTGTATAATGCATTAAAATAAAATATGTTTCTTAAAATCATTCCATTATTACATAATCGAAATAAATATATCATTATGTCAATAACAAAACCAAATCATAGTAATAATATTCATATAAACATAACCTTATTCAAGGAGCATCATTTTAGATGGATAATAATTTTGAAAACCCAATTGAACTTTATTGATGAGGAAAATAACGCTTTTCTGCAAAAATATTTTATTTTCACAAAATGCCATGAAATTTCAAAAGAAATGAATTTAATAGAAAATAAAAATGAAATAGTGTAGTGGAAACTTCATGGAAATAATTCATTAATAATACAGAAAAATCCATTCATGTTGTTTAAGATTAATAAAAACATTCTTATCAGTCTCTTGGTGGAAAATTCAAAAAGTACCTCGTATGGAGAATGAATGAATGATTCCTTCCATACAATGTATTAACTATAAAAACAGGGTAAAAATGACGTGAAACATTCATAGAATAGCAGTAAAATATTTATTAATTTATTTTTAGAAAGCATTAACAAGGATGATAATTTTACCCCCAAAAAATACTTATGTATAAACAATCTCGGATATAAATGAGATCGTGAAATTATCCATTATATTTGGTTTGATATGCTTTGTATGTATCCAAAAATCATGTATAGTGGTTTTGATGATATTATTAACTTTTAAAAAAACCATAATAATATTAATTACCACATATAGGATTAACTTATGACTTTATATTACCTGTTCACTTATCAATTCCATGTTAAATGAATGTTTAGGGTAAAAATATGTTCATTAATCTTATTTGTTTTAACTATTTATTCTTGATATTTTTAATTATATCATGATTTGTTTACATAAAAAATTAACATAACTTTTATATCATATACATTCAAAAAATAAATTTATATAATATATTTTAAAATGAAATGGAATACATCATTAATGGAGATGGCATGTCGTACATACACATGAATACTGGTTATGTTTCCTTAATGAAATGAATTTATTAAAGTAAATGATATATATATTAGATTTATTATGTCATATTTTTCATGATTACTTATTATATATACCTTATTATCATTCTTGGATTGTTAACCTGGATAATGAATTTAATCAAGTCAAGGAGGTAGTAAATGATATGTACGCATTAGTGACGATATCATTAACTTGATGGTTAAATAGTTTGGAATTGGATATTATATGAATTTTAATGAATAATTACCATGTTATGTTCATTATAAACATCCATTATACTAAATATTATACCCATGAAAATTAATTATTTTAGAATAACAAATTACACCATGGTGTGGAGACAGTAAGTCATACGTACGCATGCATGTTGATATTGTTATTAATATGACGGATAAAAGGAGGTATATGGTTGTTCCCTAACAATAGTAAAATATTCAAATTTTTATGACACTGTATTTTTTTACATTAATATGGAAAAACATAATATGATGATGATGAATTTTTTTTTTGAAAGAGATGATATAAAAATGATATCTTTTTCGAGTATATCTTTTTTACTTGCACGAAAGGTCTCCGTGGGATGGATTTCATCACATATTGTGGATTTTAGGTAGAAGGGAGGGATGTGGGGAGCATATAAAATTTGATTTTGGTTGATCCAATGGGCTTTTATTATGTGTGTAAGTGGGTATAAGTTCTAGCCTGTTATAAGAGGGAGGAGAGGAACTTTAGGAATGTCTTGAAATGTTAATTTATTATAAATTTATATTCGGTTTATAATGGTCCAAAACTAATTTATTTTTAATACAAAATGATGATATGTCGAAATTATAACAACCAACAAAATTTAGAGATGTTTTGATTTTATTTTATGCCTTATCATTTTAATTTATCCATATTTAATCTATTTAATTTAATTGGTTATAATAATATTCTAAATATTAATTGGTTATAAATATTTAGTTACTTGTTTTAAATTATCCATATTTTGATACTTTATGAAATTTTAGACAATATAATTTTCAATTTGTAATATTTACATATTTTTTAAATTTTTAAATAATTTAATAATATATAATTTTTATAAAACATCGATAATGTAAATTTGGACACAATTCTTTTATTTTAATTTAAATAAAATTCAGAGGGAAGATAAATTCTTAAAAAAATTTAATACATTAATAACATGTCATAGTCACCTAAAAATTCGTGGATAACATTAATTAGTTCATATGATATTTATTTTTGTATTTTTAAAACCATTTATTTGGTATATATATATAAATAATATAGTTTTTACACCACTATTGTGTCATCCTTAATGGTAAATATATAATCGTTAAAAATACTTAACAAAATAAGTGTATGTAGAAAATGTAATTATATTTTTTTGTGACTATTTATGTTAGATGTTTTATCGTGTCTATCACTATATTAAATTTAATATACTTATAATAAATTAGACATTGACAAGTTTTCACTTTCTTTTGTTTAAATTAAAATTACATCTCATTCATGGGAAAAAATTAATTAAATGAATCAATTACAACCCATATGTGATATTTATCAACATTCATTCATCCAATATTATTTAATAAGGTGTTACTGAAATTTTATTATCTTTGTCACACTGTTTGTCACCCAAATTTACATTATTTACCTTCAACTATGGTAAATAAAAAATACCACCATTACTATTCACAATATCAAAAAAATTAACCTATTAACATAATTTGAACCCACTAATTCAAAATGTGGAATCCATTTTTCAATACAAAAAAACATAATTAGTATAATTAATTTAAAATAAATTCTCGATGACAAAAAACCAAAAAGAGTGTTTCTAAAAGGTAAAAACATATCAAAAGATTGTCATGTATTTAGGTAAAATTTATATTGGAAGTTACTTAAAATTAACAAAATAGGACTTACTAATAAAAATTTATTCCAATTACACATTAAAATTAATTAAAAAGATAATATAACTACATAAATAAATTATATGAAAAGGTCGTTTTGAAATAAAATGCAGTATTTTTCATTATTCATTAAAATATGAATATTATCAGAAAAATACCAAAAAATAAAACTGAGTAAATTTTGATGTCCCTCTTTAGAATAAGATGATTATTTTGTCAAATAGAATATATAAAATTTTTAAAAACATGATTTAAATTGGGTGTTCCATCAAAAGGTTGAAAAACTATATTTTTTTAAACAAAAAATACTTTTTTGTGAAAAATTGAATTTGTTCTTTTATAATGTCTAGAAAATAAAAAAGTTGAATATAATTGTTATTAAATTTTCAAAATGTGGTTAATAATATTAATAACATCTTGTTTATATACAATTAAATAATAAAATTTTAACAATATATCGTTGTTTAAGAAAACTTGATATTACATACAATGCAAGCAATCAAGGAAGGTCACTCTTGTGTGTAATGAAACCATGTTATTATTGTCTTTTGTTCATTAATTATTTAGTGTTTCATATAACATAATCCAAACATATTTATTTTATACATTGACAAAAAAAATTATAATCAGTGATGTCTGAAATTATTTCTATCAAAAGAACATGAAATTATGCGTGTAACATAAGAAAAGTATAGTGTTTCCTATATGGAAAGTTAATACAGTGTTGCGTATAATGAAAGCTAATATTGGTGTAGTATACTACAAAAGATATCAATGAAATTAAAAATAATCTATCCCATAAAATATTGGGGTCTTACACCTATGATAGTACTTGAAAACTCACCCACATAGGTAGACTATTCCACAACACCTTGATATATATCTAAAGTAACACCTCACCCTTGAGAAACATCTCCCATCTTATCCAACCACATGTTTCCATGCCTATATGTGTCTCACAAAATAAATTTATCACCATACTCCATGAGTTGAATCAAACTAGAAATACCACAATATTTTTTATGTGATAGCCCTTATGTTTCTCCTGAACCATGAAAATTCCAAATGGACCAATATATGACCCATTACAGTAAACCATAATCTAATACAAATTCAGAATAACCTAAAATTACTCTCCTTCATGTTGTAATGGTATTTCTTAAAAACGTTTTCATAGCGTCTCTCTACTTCTAATCGTATAGTGATTCCCAATGAAGCGCTCATGGGTTCATATCCCTTATCCTATATGATATCACCTAAACATAATGGTTTTACAATACATGAAAACCTGATCACACAACATAACAAATTATCCAATTATTTTTTCAACATTAAACCAAGGAAGATAAGGCTAACATACTGACCATGCTCGATATTCATTTCTATCACATCGAATCACCCATGGTGTCTAACTTATTCAATGTTTAAACACATGTTCACCATCCACATGAATGTGATTCCAAATCCTTGAGAATCATACCATGATATTACCACACCATATGAAATAACATCCTAAGAACTAAAGGACTAATCATCCAACCAATCCGGCCTTCAGATTATAAATAGGATACCAGAAATTACACAATCACCTTAAATTCTAAACGCCTAAGGAATTTCCAATGAATTTCACAAGATTTAAAGTTTAGTTAAGTATAATTCCACAAAGAAGGTAAATGTGAAATATATTATAGGTTACTCTAGACACTTTTTGATACTAAAACCACACCTTTAAGGAACCCCGTGATCTCCTCTAATTATTCCATAGAAATCCAATTAATTTTACTACCCATTAAGGGTCAATATACATCTCTTATACAAAGATAATATACTGTCACTATCAAAATAACTTCTTGCACCAAGATCCACTATACCTCCCATCAGAGAGATTACATTGGACTAAATTAGTAGAAATACTCCACTGATTAATATGTTGAAACTCTCTATATATTTTCATAGATCTTTATACAACAAAATTCCCATCATAAAATCCATCCACACACATGCAGGTGTATTTCATGTGAGTGATATATGCCAAATATGATTCATTTATATGGGACTTCCAATAACAAATGATAAAAACATTTATTTTAACCCCATCATATTCAATGAAAATACAATCCATCACATCTCAAAAAAATAATACAAATCCTATCACAATAGAATCAAGGATTTCCATCCCAGAATGTATTCATCACTCACAAGTATAATGCATATCATAAGATCAAAATCATTCATAAACACCATATCTAAAATCTATCCAAATAGTATGATAAGAACGAGGCTCAAACACCACATTGTGAATCCCCATCCTAGAAAAAATAATCAGATCTAAATTTCCACTTGGCCTCAATCAGTCCTCCTTAACACAAAAGGCTTATAACAAAAGATGATAAACTAATACCAATAATTGGGAGTCTATTTCATTAAATAAATATTTCTAACAATATAGAAGAATCCATAAAAATAAAATGTAATCAGATTATTTATAAATAAATGAAAACAACTCTCTATTATGTAGATTCTTATATAAAGTTATATATCCACAACCTAATTTCATAGAAGGTAAATCCAATATAAAATTAAAAAATAATGAATTCAATAAAAATTACTCCAATAACAATCCAAGAGATACACTACACTCCAAGTCACCTAAAACCATCAAGAGGACCAAAAAACACCCAATGTTTATTGTGTGATCAACCAAAATGCAAACATATAGTCTGCACATATATTCGGGTGCCCTTGTTCAGTGTGGGAAACACAAGTTAGAAGGGATTAACTATCTACCCCAAGTATTTTCTATCATATACATTTATATATGTGTCAACAAAAACATTTCAAACATATTTATAGACATTTTTTTCTATATAAAACTCCATAACTACTAACACATCGGGTGATCATGTGGAAAATGCACTGCAATGATACTCGATCATTCCTACTATGTATCCATTATAAATTTACATATTTTGGTAATAAAATAATATTTAATTAATTAATATCCCATCAATTTTCAAAAACACAGCTTAGGAATCATCTATGACAATGAAACACTACCCATTAGGACATGGTATACTCACATGTCTAAATTTTAACCCCTACCAAATCACTCTTTATATGGTGATTTTACACCTATAACATCCCATCATGATGCATCCCACTAACTCGTAGAATCCAACTAACATGACACAATTCCCTCAGGTTAGGGCCTATCATCGAATACATGCATCACAACCTGACATGGCCCTTCCCAGATGGTCCTAGGCCAACGAAAGTGATGGAATGGTCTAACACACACCCCAAGATACTCATTAAATGGCCCAAAACATGAATCGTGACTACTATGGTCATGGAAATATTTCAGTTACATCAGGTTCCCAACAATCCTATAGTGATCCCACTAGACATTTCACTCATGTGGAGGCTAGACATCACAATCCAAATCCCCAATGACATATATCTCATATCAAAAAAAAAATAACAGATATGGATGAAAGACTAGTGTATGTATCTCATTATCAAAACATATAATAAAGTCCCTACTTAATAATTCTCTCATAATGATCCCCTCATCTTGAAAAAACATTATTTTTAATTTGTAAAATTTCAATAATCACAACATTCTTATACATCCTATAAAAGAATCCACTATGTTCTTGCAAATCAACCTTAATATATTTTTTATAATACCACCACTCACAGATCAAACCACGGTGACATAAAATCCTTTAGGATTATCCCAACCCTTACTTTATGACCTGGACTAACATTTTTATGACCCCTAATAATTAACATCTTTCTACTAAGTGTACTTCTTCAAATCCCATACAATAATCCCCCTTAAAACCAGATTCCAATTCCCAAACAATTCCCACTCCCCATAAATGGTCTTATATCACACCGATCGTGGAATATATCCTCAAAAAACACATAGAGTAAACTCCTTATTATCACAAATCATCTAGTCATGAGGGACTAATCTTGGTCCCAACACTCAAAAATTGTCACCCACACTCAAAAGGGGGCCACTCGATTGGTGCGTGAAATATGAAAATCGCTACATTGTTACTAGAACTATGACCCTTATTAATTCCCATATAACCATGGGAAAGAAATATTTGGATACCTAAATCATGTATCAAACACTATCACATATTAAATTCATTAGATATCCTTGAAAAGTTTCATCAACCATTAGAGTCCCAGTCCCTGGGAGATCTTGATTCTCCATAATGTATTTTATTTGTTTTTCCATATCAGTTATCCATTTGTTTATCTCAATGTTTGGACATGATATAAAATGAAAAACTATGTGTTTATTTTTCTTTTAATAATGTTCTAAAAATCACTCATCTTATGTATAGGACAAACAAACACCATCTTTACTCCCTCCATAAGTTATTACTCGTCTCTATCATTTCGTCATAAACCCACAATATGTATATAAAGTTGTATAAAAATTCATAATATGGAATAAGTGGTTATATTATTGTGAAAAAATACCATCACTAATGATTTACCACTGATATCCAGCTCTATATCACCTCATCCATGACTATACATGGATTGTTATATGATATACCACCACGAATGCTCTTGGATCACATCATAAAATATAAATAAAATTTTATAAAATTTTATAATAAATTATTATGTTAAATTACCAATTATAATAATCACATAAATACTCATTAGGAATTCCCACCACATCAAAATTACAACCAACCACCAATAAAAGTTTCATGGAATACCCTATACATCATAATAACCATTATCTGTTCAACTAACCACCATATTATTCATTAAATTCATCTAGTTTTACAAGAAACTACTACATAAAATCATTAGTTGTTGTAACTTAAATCAAGATATTTCAAATCATATTCATATATAATCATGAGTCTCCACTATCCACTAAAAAATAATTCCATGACGATTTCACTCTATTCCACTATTATCTAGTCTAATAGAAAAAAAACACTAATCCAAAATTAGTCCAAATTATATAGATATAAAAGGGAGACCATGAATGTATGAAAATTGATAAACTCTAAATGAATTATCACTAGGACCAATCCAAAATCATAAATAAACAATGTTGAACAAATAATTCTGTATAGATTGGGAGTTTCCTTCCAAATGTCCCCCATCAGATGATGAAACCCCCATATAATTAATTTTTTCATGATGGAAAATTAATTGGTTTGATCCTATATAAAAAATCATCGATAAAACTATTTACAGTTTGATCTTAGATCGTTTATTGTGTGGATTACCCTTTATTGAACCAATCATTTTGTGAACCCCTATTTCTCTGCATGAAATGGGTGAGATAAAGGGATATCCCCTTGACTATTCCCATTCATGAGGTCATCCATGGTTCATGGTGTGAATTTTTATATGAGAAAAAATAAAATCCCCCTAGATACCCCAACCCTTCTTTGACTTACACCCAAACAAATAATGAATTCACTAATCCTCAAACCACATCAAAAACCACTTTATAACAAGATCTAAATACTCGGAATAAAATTTATGTCCTTTTTCTATTGTAATCCCCTCACCAAAACAAAATATAAATTTTCCCCCAAATCAATATGACTGAAATATTATTGGTGACATACATATATATTGATGGAAGTAAGAAGATAAAAAATGGGAATATCATTCCTCGAATTATTCAAAGGGACAAGTTTGGTTATGTTCACACATAATCATTGATAGAAAAATTCGTAAAATTATATTTATGTACCTAAATATTCAATGGAAATTTTTTCATATAATTTGGAAATGAAAATGGAATTTGAAGATGGATAAATGAAATCTAGTGATATATGGTAGGCTGTAGATTTATGAATTGTATCACATACATGAAATTTATAGTCAATTTTCAATCCCTTGATTACTCAAACTTGGTTACCGAACCAGGTTTGGATACATATAAACAGAATTGATTAATTGGATGATCTTAGATAATTAAATATATGGAACAAATCATACCCAAAATTAAATCAATATAAAATAAAAAAGCATATGTGAGAAATATATCTATTTGAAGATAAGTTATATTCGACTCCTACAAACACCTTTGTATTTATTATCACTAAGGGGGTGGAAAAATTTATATCAAACATAAATATTTTCATAATTCATATTTGAGGGCATTGAGGGATAATTAAGGGGGTTATGATGAATTTACATTCTAAAAACACAATTTTTTTGTAATAATGATGTTTTAATCAATGATAATGATGATGTAAATATATATAAAAGATGAATTTCATTATATAGAGATGTAACTTACTAATAATATTTTGATGGGGAATGGAGTTTCCAAGAAAAGTATTAAATAATTATCTTCAGTCTTGGAAGTGGTATAAATTAAATTTAAATACTTCAATTGGATAATAATGAACTATTCTCATAATGGAACATTTTTGAGGAAAATAAATATACATATTTATTTTCATTGAGATGATCGATAAAATTTTTACAGGTTTGTTTTCATTACTCATGTTGAGAAATATTAAGATTACAATATAGGTATTATTTTGTATAGTATATTACATAATGCAGTTTAAGTATTTTCCTAGGGGCATGGGAGAAACATGAGATAATAATTTTTTTGTAATTTGTCAACGAAACTGAATCAACTTATGAAGTATAAAATATATCAAAAAAATAAACCAGTTGTGTTGAAAACATTTAATTGTAAGATAGAGATTATGTTTCTTCCATTTCAATGTCATTATGACATCTATCTGTTTTTTTAATACTTTTCATTAATATTTTGAAATTTAATATCATAATATAAGTAGATAGAGAATCAATATTTGATTCATAAGATTGTACATGAACTAAATATGAATCTATGTGAATTTATAATAAGTGGGATTGAAGATCATATGAGTGACAAGAGATTCATTGTTTGTGTTTTTTTAAAGACATATAAAAAAATTATCCATCTGTCAACAACACACTACCTATAAAACCTAGCCATTAGAGAAAGTTGTTTAGGAATAAATATTCTCTATCAATGATAGAATATACCAAGGCTAAGGAATATTGGCAATAGTCTGAGGATGTTGTGGGTTATTTATCGAGAAGAGATAAATTTCATGGATTTTCAATGTAGACCCTTAATAGATGTCGATGATAATGGATTAGAAAGATTCATTTTACTACATCAAAATCAACAATGAATCAATACCCTGAATAAAAAAACCAAATTATGATTCATGTATACCAGATATGTTTCACATATTAAAATATTGGGTAAATTAATTAAAAAATCGGATAATATATATATCATCATAAACAACACACAATGAAATTAAATCTGTAATATTGTTTTATTTCTATAAAATCACGGATGTTCTCTAAAAGACAGACATGTTTTTTTTTGTATGATGATATGAAAATGAGTTTCTAGAAGTGTATGATCACAATGAAGTCCATGATATATAAAAAATATTCAATGTAAATAGTTGTGTAATGTTTTCATAGGTTCTTACATAAATAATAATATTAATTGTATCTGAGGAAGAAAATTGGGTAATGAAAAACTGATAACCTAAGATGAATACTATTTGAAAAATCATGCTGGAATTCACGATTATGTTAAGTTTTAAAAATTAAGTAAGATATGTCCAAAATAGAAATATGAAACCTTCAATAATAATTAAATATAATGTTTTTGATCTATTATTATTATTCAAACATAATTATCAATTTATTATATTGTGATTCATGCCAATAATATGTTATTTAAAACCAAAAAGATTATAGAAAATCATATATCTATATATATATTTCTGTAATTTTAAAATAAAATTTATTTCATATAATTTCTCATGTGTTCATATCAAATGAATATGGTAGCCTCATGTCTTCAGGGAGACATTAATGGATTACTAAACTCTATTTTGAATGTGTTTCAGAGTTATGAAATCTCAATGATGAGTTTAATGGTGTTTCATTATTGAAATATTGATCCATTTTAATTATACATGATATAAAAATATTATTTTGATAAGAATGACTTATATTAGATATTATTAATATTTTTGGATATTCTATAAGTTGAAAAATTGTGAGATAGGATAATTATAGAAGCTATGATAGGAATATTTCAATAAACTCTTTGATTTAAAGATGTGAATAACATTTTATATTTATTTACATTTGAAGATATATCAATAATCTAAGAAGGAATATAAGATAATATTATAACATTAAAATATTGTTAATTATAAAAAAACATTAATTGTTAATGTGGAAATTTTATATTAAAATTGATCAATAATATTTTTGTGACTAGTGAACATAATATAGAGACCATTATAAATTGAATAAGTCATCATGAATTAATCAGAATGTTTGTTTGAGGAGATAAAAGAAAAAATGCTTATTTATTTTCATCCATTCATTATTTTGGATCCTTGGAGATCTAATCAGTGTGTAAGAAGACATCATTCATGAAAATGAAGTCAAATTTTAACATCAATGATGAATCCTATTTAGGATTTTATATATAATAATTGAATATTGGGGGTTCTATAAAAATAGATGAAATCATTTTTAGTGGGAGGGAAAACAACTTCTGTGAGGTAGTAGACTTTTCTGCTCTCAATAAATAATGATTCCCATATAATTAATGAAATATGGGTAACATCGTGAATGAAAATTTTCATAATTATATAGTGAACACTAACTTCATTTTATATTAATAAATCTCACTTATTATTATGATTGCTCTAGGTCACTGAACATGACTTGAATGGAGAAAATATTATGGTTTAAAAAATGGGATAAGTCCATGTGTGTTTTAATTTATACTTTTATTATTTATTTATTACATAGATGTTGATTAATAGTTTCAATATTAATTTGAATGGAATCATCCCATAAGTTAATACAAAAATCACAATAGAGTGAATTTTAACATAACCATCCATCGTACCATAAATAATATGGTAAAAATGAATTTGGTGTTCCATGCCACATTAAAAAACCATGATGTCACATAATCTTTGTTGGAATCAATTCAAAATGATGTACCATTTCTTGTACTAATAATTTATAATGTTATATTCCATAAACAAAAAACAAAAATATGAAAAATCAATGTTCCATTCCATTAAAAAACAGAGTTAGTGTTCATGTCATCTGATTCTTCATGAGAAATCCATCTAAATGGTAATAATATCCCCCACTAAAAAAGAAATCATATTATATAGGAATATTGATCCCTTATATATGTGACATTAATATATATTGTCAAATCATCGCGATTTATATGTTATATAAATATGGATGTGAATATCATGTACCACTATTAGAGAAACCATGTTACATTAGAATATCAACCATAATTATAATAATATAATTAATCACAAGAAATTCGTCCTAGAATATAAAATTATCAACAGGAAGTTGAATATTAACCAACTTTTTATCATCGGGTCATCTATATATGGTAGTGATGGAAATTATACAATCATAATCATCTCACTATATCACAAATAATAAGATTTCTGTGAAATTGTTTCACTAAATATCTAGTGGAAATAAAATTATCAAATCAACATAATGTATTTCTAGTAGTTATCATGTAATTCAACTCTTCTCTACATATTATTTATAAAAATTTTATCAATGAACTCAAATATCAATAATATCAGTGTCATGAATATCATCAATAATATCTTATAATATTGTTGTTCGTTAGAATATCAGAAAACTAATATGAAAATAATTTTTAAGGAAATATTCTCATAATACTAAAATTTCCATATTAGTAAGAAACATTTTAGTATCAAATACATATCTCTATTCCACCAAAAGAAAATTGTCATAAAATATAATTCTTTATATCACATGAGGAATGTGTACCAGAAACAAATCTCTCCAAATAACACGGGTAATGTGAATAATGAAATAAACTCATAAAATTACAATTAAAAATAATTTTATCAAACACATATCTCCATATAACTAAGACAAATAATATTATCAAACTCATCACTATATATTTTTTATGTTAAGGATGACATCAAACTCATCTCTTTATAACATAGGTGTAATTTTTTCATCAGTCACAAATACATAAAAAATGATATAAACTATATTCATATCCATATCTCACCATGTCACTAGAATCATTAGTATCAATAGGGTACCCCAAGAATATCATTCCATTCATTATCATTATTCATCACCATTTTACTAATATTTCTAAAAAAATCAAAAAAACATAACCCATCTTGTATGAAAATAAATATCATAGAATCTTACAACATATCAGAAACCAATAAGTGATTATCATAATGTATATCATAGAAATAATTAATAAGGAATCTATTTCCAATATAAAATAAATATATGTTTAGGACTCTTAAAAAATTCTCCATCACCGAATTTCAAAACCATGGAAATGTATTCCTGGAAGCATTTTTTTAGGTATGAAACCATTTGAACATTCACATATTGAAAAAATTTACCTTGTTAATAACCAAAGTATAAATACATCATATGGGTTCCCCATACCAGTATCTCATTTAAAGAAGATCCCTCACATTATATAATTAGTATGGAACTTACCTATCTCCACTATTTTATTAAATATTATTCGCACTCTCCAATGGTTCTATTTTTGATTTTTTATATTACCTTACAATAGGAACTATTTCATTGATGATAAAATAATGAAAAAAATTCAAATCATAGAATAACTCTTGGTCCTACTGATCCTAGAATCTAAAAAAATAAACAAAAAAATATAATCTATTCACATTTAGATCATATCCATACATTCAAGATAATGAAAATATCACACACCACATGAAACTTATTTAAATTTATGGGAATGTCATGGAATAAATTGCATTGTATATAAATTAATCCTATTATGAAATGATATCCATCAATATCAAAACCATTAATTCTCCTAAACTATCAAAAACCATTTCCATGTGGTTATAACCCCATCATAGGATTACATTTATTTAATTATACATTATTCACAATTAATGCACCCATCTAATTATATATCCATCTAAGTAGAAATTTTGCAGGAAATTCTACGAAAATTGTATAATAATGCTAAAAAAACTAGAATAAAGGCATGTTTTATCAAATATTTACCACTATGAATATCCCATAATAATCCCATAATTATAAAACATAATTCAATCATAGTCCAAATAATCACTAAAATTAAAAATATTTCATGAGACAGGAATACCTATCACTAAACCACATGTAAACATGAATGATAGTCCAATATTGGAATCGTTAAGATACCACACATGAAATAACAATAATTTCAAACCAATTCAGTTGGATATTATGGTATATTCACCAAATCCTATATTCTTAGGAACAATACTTTCAACATTAAAAACATTCCTTATTCACCATAGATATAATTTCTAGAGTATTAGTCAATAGAGATGGGAAATATTTGAACATCCATAAATTTGACCATGATGAAATGGGGTATCCTAATTGGATATTGTATTTTTAAAAATCTGAAAGCCATATTCTATCTTTCTATGAAAAATATTACTGGGTCTACTCAGTACGCGACATTTACTACATCAGTTTCCTAGTGGAGTTCCCACTACCACAACAAATTTTAAACCTCAACCAGATATCCAAATTACTACCACAAGGTTATCAAGAGTAGATAATAGAATTTTGAAAAATCTATTCTATCACCATGTACCCAGTAGACACAAATATCCCCTGAAATTCAGTACCACTCAACTTGTAAATTTCATTATCATAAAATTCATATTCAAACTGCTAATATAGAAAAAATATATATAACAAAAAGGGAATTGGAATTATAAATCAAATACAAAAGAAAAAATTATTAAAACCTTTTATTATAGATCTATATAGACATTGTCTATATCTGATCCACGGACCACCACCAACAAGTCTATTATAATTAAAAAGGGAGTAATATCCATGGAACAATGATTTGGATTGGTTTTTTCATGGTATCCCAATTGGTTAAATTTTCAAAGAAGAATATTATTATTATAACAATTATGAAATTTGTTAATATATAATGGAAATTAAATATATGTATAAGGAATAAGGATTAATTAATTATCACCAACCCTTATCGGTTTTTTGTTTGGAGGATTTTAAAGTTGATGTTGTGGGGAATAGGGTTCTTTTAGAGAAAGTAGATTCTTTCGGGTTGGTATTTTACCACAATAATCTCATTACATCAAAACAAATAAGAATGTGCCATGGAAATTGTTAAGTAAGATTATTTTTTAGTCTTGAATGACAAAAAACATAAACTAGTTCAAGGTTCAATCAATAATTAAGGTGTGTTTTTTCTTTATTAGTGATGGATGATATTCAATTTATGACTAGGTAATATTATAACATGGGATATATCAGAAAAAATACTTTTATAGGTAATAGTTAATGTTGGTAACCAAGATTTTGGATGTAAATACCTACTCAATGGTAAGGTGTCAAGAAATATAATATAATATTTGTATCATGAATTTGGTACAATAGTGGTTAATTGATTCATGATGAGGGAGATTATTCTATGAGAGCCTAGGGCTTTGGATTTTTGATTCATCAATGATGTTGATCCCTTTTTCTTAATCATTATGGTTTACCCATAGGTAAACCCTTTCATAGTTTACTATATTAAATATTTAATTAAATTAATAATTTAAATATTTATTATAATAAGTAATCCATCATTTTTCTAAATAACCATTTATATATCCCTCTATATTTTCATATTCTGCTTATGTTTAAATACCATTCATCGAGGATCAGAATTGAGATTTACCTATCACTGGAGGTTGGTTGGGGTACGGATAACACTAATTATTAAATATTTTATTATTTAAATCTATTTTTCCCCATGTATCCTTGATTAAGACCCAATTTTGGTGGTTTTTTAGTATATACTTATTTTTTATGATTGAATTGAAATCATCTTGTGGTTTTGATGTGTGACACACTACTAGTTCCTAGTAAGTGGTCTCTTGATTTCCTATTATATATTTTTTTTAATGTATGATAGGAAGTAAAATATAATTTAATATGTTTTTTGTACCAAATGTATTTATTTATTAAAAATTATCACTACATATGGTATTATATTATCTTGTTCAACTCATAATAGGTCCCTTATTTGTTTACCATCATTATGGATGACCTATAATGATCATGTTAATTTTATTTTAAATGTAAACGCATGAATCTAGACACATGATAGGTACCTATAATTTGGGAAATTATACTAAGAGCCTCATGTGGTGTACTTTATTGTACCTTTATAAAAAATTTCATGGTATTCCAATGTATTAGGGGTGAGATAGCACAGTTTTGAGACTTTTAGTAGATTAGTGAATTGGAAGGATAACCCATATTTTATTAGATGATTTTAAATTGTATTAAAATTATTATAAGTGAACAAATACCTTCAATCGTGATTTTCTAATTGTTAATCATCTATAATTGAACACCTACTTGTATTCTATCATTCATGTGAGTTTCATTTTTTGTATATCATCCACCTGGGTATAGTATGATTGCAGAATATCACACAAAATGTTTAGTGATGACAATGGTACACCATAAACATTAATAGTATCCATGGTGGGTTATCACGCGCGTAAGGACATGTAATAGTTACATATTTCCACATTAGGACTAGTGATTTGGTTGTGATGACTGCCAAAAGTGGGATAGTGGTGGTATAATATCCACTCAATTATCCACTCTTGTTGTGTTGTTTTTGGGGAGTATCCTTGGAATGAGTTTTGTAAAGGTTATTTCATCATCCACCAAGGGATGTGTAGTGTTTTTTGACTATCCATTAGTGATTAGTGGAAAATAATTCATTATGTTATATATCATCCCCTATAAATAGTGTATAATTTATACACGATTCACCATGATTGAATATGGTATAGACACATTATTCACCAGGTAACTAGGAATTTTGATAGATGATTCAATGTATTTATTATATGAGTTGGAATATATCATTCATCCATGACTATTTTTTAGAACATGGGTGTGTCACCCCATTGTGGAACTGTTCATTCTACGTATGAAAACACTTGGTTAGATTATTGAGAACTCCATTTAGTTATAGGTAATTTATTTTTATTTTATTATTATCCCATACTGAACATGGACATGAAAATAATATACTTTTTAGGGATAGTATTGTGGGTATCCTAATTATTTTTACTAACACCAATATCTAAAATCATGGTACCGGAATAAATTTTTTTTTTGAAGCCAAGAAAGGGAAAGGGCCCTACTATATAGGATGGTTGATCTAGTATGTAGAGCTTTTTGAGGGAAACATGATCTATCAAGGACATATGACTTGTTTTGTTGTTGTCATAGTTACATTGTTTAATTCTATACCATGTTATACATGATCTTCCAAAGAGATATCATGCTTTTGCTAATTTAATTGCACGAGATGAAAAACAGTTCAATTTAATATTTCTTGATATTGATATTTATTATTTCCTTCCATATATAATTTTATTTCTACTTTTTTTATTTTTCAATATGGGTGGTTAATTCTTGATATTTTATTTAGTATGATTTTATAGTTATTTAAAAACTATGGAATAATATTTCAATTTTATTATGTCAATATTTTTCACAGGTTAACAACCTCTACCATATTAAAACATAACTTGAGGTAAGTAATTATATTGATCATTCATAATATTGGTGTACAAGAAAGGGAAATTTGCAATGCTAAATCAGATCCTTAGATTAATTTTTTCCGACAATTAAAAACATTAAAGGGGATATTGTGTATTTTTGGGGTTCAGTATATATATATATATATATTATAAATGTATTTATCTAACCCATATTTTTCATATTTCTATGTTAATATGTATTGGAAAAATTTTCATATTATTCATATTTTTAGGATTGTTACTTTTCTAAAAATAATGCATTTTATGCGGATTTTATGATGTACGATATTTAACAATTATTATTGGGTGGAAGGAGACTATAAATTGATATATATTCATTTATTCTAAGGATCAAAACAAATCTATATTAGTTTATGTGATATATATCCTCGAAATAATATGGGTTTTTATCATTAAAACACAAAATTAAATTTATTTATTTTTTTACTACATAACTTATAACTGAAACTCTAAATAATATACCCATTATTTTTTATTTATATTTGTGATATGTTATGAATATTATCTGAACAATTATGATATTATACCATGTTAGAGTGTGTGTTTTTTCTTTGAGACAAGATAATAATTTTTAGACCATTGTATCATAGGATTTTCATTTATTGGTGAGTGGTGTGTTCCAATTATTGCAAATTGAAAAATATGATATTCAAACTAGTGATAGAAATCTATTAGTTGTTATTTTTTTTCATTATAGTTATTTTCCACCATGGTTACCTATATTTTAGTACAATAATGATCAATAATAGAATAAAACAATTATGGAGGATATCAAACTATTCATCCCACATATAAATCATTTGGTTATAGGGTACCTGCTCAAACTGTTATAGTCTATGAGTCATGGGAAACAAGGTCTGGTTTTACCATTTCATACATAACACCTGAGTTCTAGATATATTATCCACAACTAATTATAGATGAGGAGGGATCATAGGGTATCAAGTTCTATATATGGTCTATACTAATAATTTTTATCAGCTTGAGACCTCCCTTGAGTGGTAGGGGAACCTCTATACCTACATATATTGAGTAACAGTAAAGAACTAGTTAGATGTTTTCTTCTAATAAGAGAAACCATTATGGCATAATAAGAATAAAGTTTTGAAACTATATATTTTTAATTTTAATGCCTGATACTCAATGTGATTATAGTTACAATGATTATATGTATATGTTATAAGAGTGCATATTTTTTATGAATTAGTGAACACACATTACTAAGATATTTTGATTTTTTTCTACACTGGAGGGCGAGGAGACAATTTTAGGTAAATAAATGTGAGGTTGTCCTAATTAATTTTATATTTTCACAAATGATTATATTTTGATTAACATCCTTCTCATTGTTCAGGTATAAATATCTAATTATTTAAAATAACCATCCTAAGGGTTGACCATTTTAGTAGAAAACATGCATTTTCAAGGCTATAATTGGGTCATTTGGAGGGAGAATTAGATTTTTAAGGATTCCGTCAATGGTAAATTATAGTAAAGTAACAACAATTAGAATTCGCCGCGTCCATTAAAATATAGAGATTTAATTGTGTGTTAAACTGTGTATCATGTAGAACCATATTTATTCTCCTTATGATAAAAAGGGAAAAGAATTGTTGATTATATTATAAAATAGATACTATACATAGGTATTTTTTTGTTGCGCTAAGGTTTCCAATAAAGGGTGGATTTAGTGAGACTATTGGGACAAGAGTAATTTGGAGGGTTTCAAATCATTCTAAAAATTTTGGGTCCACCTTTCAATTAGTTTTTTATGAGATCACGGAACCTATAGATTATGGAAATACTTATAGAGGGAAATGTTCATTTGGTTATTGAAGTGGTTAAATATCAGGGTCTAGTATTAGACCAACTTCAAAACATCTATAATACTCCTAAATCATTGGATAGTGATCCTTTTATAATTTTATGTATGATTGTTTTATGATTCATCCTAGTCTTTTTGATATTTAATATGGTTTTGATTCATTAAATTATATAAACTAAACTAACCTTTGGTCTAGGGATTATTTTATATTATTTGTATGGTGTTATTTTATCAATACAGCCATGTGGGGGTGATCAAAGGGTGTCATTAAATTTCTAATCAAATTTATTGTTATCTATTTTTTTGGATTCACTAGAATATCATAATTTTAGATATCTGTAGTATTTATATTTTCCATAAGATAAATTTCTTGACTAATAATAATCATATAACTACTACTATCATTTATGGGTATCATTCACCTCTCCCTAGGATAATGATACACATATATTTTTGGTTGGTATTTTTATATGACTATTTAATACTTGTACATAAATAGTTATGGGTGAACATGGACAAGATTGCTGTAATTAATTTAATTGTCAAGTATATGAACATGGTTGTCATTCCACTTATCATTAATTTGTTGTAGGATTTTTTCTCTAGGAATTTATTTTAATGTGTAATAAGTGTTTGATAATGGTTATAATCATTGTTAATATAATTATGAATCCTATATCAATTCCATAATATTGGATAATGCCAATTGAGTATTGAGATCTAAATAATAACTTGTAGGATTTATATTTGAAGGGTTTTATTCCCCCAATAACATCACATTAGGCATATCATGTGTTATGAATTTAGATAAATCACTACATATATATTTGTATTGATGGATTCTAAACCAGGATAAACATATTATTTGATATCATCTACCACATATCAATGTCATGTTCAGTTAGGTGAGAGTATACTATTAGTTCTAAAAAATTAATTTGATCTCATCCTATAATTAGTTTAGTTTTATGCATTCTAATATTAGATGTACTACAATTATGATATAGTATGATAGGTTTCTATTTATAATTATTCAATATTGATGAAAAGATATTCTTAATGTGTTTTTTGAGCCATTATAAATTGTTTCCTATCCATATAAATAATAAATTATTATATCTTTTGTTGATGAAATTATGCTATACTCTTAATTTAGGGAGAATCAAAGTGACTATTTTTCTTGGATATATGTAAACTTATGTAGAATATTTTGTATTAAATGCTCTCAAGATTTTAGTTAACGATCATAGAGGTTCACTTTTTAGGTCATCAAATATTTGAGTAAGACTTTTCAAAGGATCTAGTGAATTTGAGGTTGTGGTTTCATGGGGAAAACCCAAAATTGTCATTGAAATTAATAATTTCTAGGTTTTTCTTGGGTATTTATGAATTAATATCATGTAACACCCATATTATATATATACATATATCAAATAATCTAGCTTTATTTTATGGATTATTTTATATGCAACAAAGAGTCTAGATAAAAGAATTATATAGAATGTAGTTATAACTGCACCAAAAATTTAGTGGTATTAATAATAATAACAAAAAATTATGAATAATATGTATAAATATTTTATGCTATGAAAATTTATTAACATATTCACGATAAAAAATTATTCAACTTTTCAATAAATTATTTTATGCATAAAAATAAGGTTTCTTCAATTGATTTTTAAATTTATTTGTGTGTGGATGTAGTAATTATTTTATAGTAATTTTATAAATTATTTTTTTAATGAAATAATTTTTTCAATCACATTGTAAAAATTTATATAATGACATTTAAAATATTATAGAAAAAATTAATTTTTTTAGGGGAACATAAATAATACAAATTTTATAGAAAATAGTACATTCCATTGAAGTATTTAAGGATTTTCATTTTATTTAATTGACTAAAAACCATAATTAGATTATTGGTATTAAAAATTATCAAATTATATTCAATAGAAATGAAATTATTCATAGATTTCACATAAAATCATTTATATACATAAGAATTCATTTTTGGGAAAATTTCTTTTCAAATCATTTTATGGGTTTATTTTAAATTAAATTATTTACACATATAGAAAAGTAATTTGATTAAATAGATTTTATATTTTTCATTTCCTATTATATATTTATTAATGAGTCCACATTCCTTTTTTATAGTGAATATTTGATACAGGTAAAGATCTCACAAATATAGATAAAATGAGTAAACCAAGGTTGAAACCCAGAGATGAGGGTAATATTTCCAATAGAATGGATCTAAATACTATTGGATGCACATATTTAGAAAAAAAAATTCATAAAAATTTCTTTTTATTAATTTGGATGAATTTTTCTTGAATAAGATAGTATGTAATTTTAATCTTTTAAGACATTGTATGTGTGTCCACTCTCCTAGTTATAAAAGGACACAAAATCTCCTCTCTTCTCAATACTTAAACAGCTTATTATCTCTATCAATTCCTACCAAAATAATTTTCTAACCTCCATAACCAACTATTAAGGTTTGTATATTGATTTTCATTTCAACCTTTTATGGTTTTCATTGTAATCCAAAGGATATATCTAAACATATATCTATACTTTTTAACTAACCCTTTTCAATTTTATTTCCTCTACCAAAATATCAAATTAAATTGTATCCATCATAACATTATGATCCCAATATCATATATATAATTATATGTTCTTATGGTTATGTGAAAAAACTTTTTCTACATTCTTTCTACCAAATTTAAAAATGAATATATTTCTCGTGCGAATTTGTGGACTTCAACCTCCTCCTAGTGATATGATTCACTTACCATAACCATCACAATTGATAGATAATTATTATGTACATAATGTATATGTATGATATGTTTTAAATAATAATTTTTTAATTATATTATATTATTTATCTATTTTAAAAGAAAACAATTTTTATGCATACGTGAACACTATAGTCTCTAAGAAAGGTGTAATTTGATTATATATATCTATAATTATTGGATAATTCAAAATTATTTATAATGAATATATATATTATTTATATAATAACTAATTTTATACATATGAATGAATAATGATTAATGTACAGAGACAATAATTGATGAACTATAACATTCATGTAAAATTAAACATTTAACACCAACTTGTAATAATTTTAATATGAAATTATTAATAAATTGGTGATGAAATGTAATAAGTGAATCATATATAATATTATAATTATTTTCATGTTTTTCATAGAACTATATTATATTTTTAATTTTTATATATGATTTTAAAGTTATTATGGATAATGTTAAACTATTGGTAAGGTTTTACATTACAATCTCATTTTAATTGGGATTTCTTATACTTATATATGAAAATATGAAAATATATGATATTTATCACAAAATAAAAAGAATTTTATTATCATATAGTAATTATTTATTTTACAATTTTCATCTAATTATACTCTCTATAAGAACAAAATATTGAATCAATGTTTTCGGAACTAATTAACATTATTCAGTTGAGAATATTTTTATCCATAAAAATATTTTCAAGAAATACTATTCTACAAGTTTTAAATAATTTCATATTATTTTTTATGTCATTTTTTAGAATTTTTCACATTCTATACAGATATTAATGTAATATTCTTGTATTTTTCCAAATGAATTACTTCTGACCTTATTTAAAAATGATAAAAAAAATATGTTTTTTAACAGAGGTGGAATGAATATAATTTATCACCATCTTGGATTCACAATTATTAAAAATATAACTTTTATGTTTTAATTTTCCTTTTCAATTAATATTTTCCATTTATATTTTTTAATATTATTGATTTAAAATATTTTATTTCAAAAGGATACCAGTATCTTCACCATGAAACATTATAGTGTTCATCAAAAGAAATTTTTCAAAAAAAATAACATCCAATAATGTCTCTTATAATTTAATAGGGATACAATTCTACAATATTGTATTTAAAATTTCTCTCGGTAGTTTATTATCTTGAAAATTATATTTTGATTATTCATGTTTTGTTTTCAATTGGTTAATCATTAATGTAATGATAAATTGTTACATTATCATTTTATATAAAAATAAATGGGTTATGATTTTTATGGGTGGGGGGATATCTCAAGCCTTAAAAAAATGTACATGGGAGGGTATAAAAATATTGAAGGTGGTACATGAGTGTTTATCCCAATCTTATTATGGGATTAATCTATTTGCGGCTATCCTTGAAATAATATTCTTATAATTATAAATATTTGAACTAATTATTCCACACTTTTATGATGATATAAAAATATTCCAATGTTATTCAATCATAGATCATGTTATTTGATTCACTTCATATTCATGCCTTATGACCATCCAATATTTATTCCCTCGCTAGTTTTATAATCTAAAATTTATAGAGTGTAATTTTAAAATGTTTATATCATGTTATCATACCATTACACAGATGCTATTATTACATTTTCATTTATATCAATGTTTTTATCATACTGATCATCCAATATAACCCTTTATCAAGTCTCATTTTACACAGGATATGAACAATGGTTTTACGTATGATATCTCTATGGAGGATTATACTTATGATGTACTATGTTGGAGATTTTTTATATATTTAATCTATAAGTTATTTATGAATCATGGTTTCTAATGACACTAAATAGTTTTTTTATTCCATAGATGTAATATAGTTTAATGAATATTCATCCTTAAATATTAATATTTATGCATTAAATGTATAGGTCACCGTAGTTGATTTAAAATCAAAGTTTAGTTATATTTGGAGACTTGTATGATAAAAAATTATTGCAATCCCTTAAGATAAATCAAAATATAGGATAACATCACATGTTATGGAACTGAAGGGTGTGCATTTTTTTATATAATATATCTTCCTTTTTATTTACTATCTTGTGTATGTGGAAATAATACAGATGTAACTAGGGGTTGAAACTCTGAATAAAGATGATTTAGTATTAACTCGATCATCACATGTTCACAATTGAAGGGGTTAAGTGACACAAATGTGTGTTAATTATTATTTACTTATTCATTTTAATTTTTATTACATATTTATCCATCAAGTTTCCAAAGTTAATTTTATGAAAAATGTGAGTTTTGGGTCAACATGAGATGTATCATGGTTGGAACATGGTTGGGATAAATGTGTATCCTTTCCTAGGAAACCATGTAGCATAGTTTCATTTTAATATAGAAGAAACAATCATGATTTTCTCATGGTTTAAAGACAACGTGAGATAACCATGTGGTGTTTCTTCTTTGGTAATGAGGAGCACACTGTTTCCTCATGGTTTTGGAAAACCATGTGACAAAACCATGTCTCTTTTCAAGATCATATAAATTTTATAAATTTCAATTTTTTTACACATGGTCTTTAACCGAAAACCACCCCATTCGGACCCATATATAATTTTTAGCCATTTTTTCTCACTATGAGATTTCGTAGACCTCTTAGGCATCATTCAATAGGTGTATTTGACCATATAAATTCAAGAAATCTTTATATAAGTGGTCACTCCCTTGATTAGTCCTTATTTATAGTGTGTTATATACCGTTCTCTTGTTTTGTTGTTTTCCTATGGATTTTTAACCTAAAGGGTCATACAATCTTGTGATATTGGGGATTTAATTAAATGTTTTTTGATCATGCCTTTATAGGGTTTTATATAGGGGTGGTTGTGGTTTTACATTGATTTATTGAAGTTTCTAATTGAGATATTTGGGGTTTCATACTCTAAATTTATATTTATTCCTTTGATAATCCTTGTTTTCTCAATAAACAAGTTCTATGAAATTATTGATTGGTAAGAAATTTGTTTTGTGAAGATTATGACCATGATATTTGATAAAAATGTGATTTTAAAAGGAAAATGGGTATTATTTTTATGTGAATCATTATGTTCTTTTATGGAATTTTTTTTTGAATATGAGAATGGTTTGAAATTCCTTTTAAAAGACCCATGAGGTGAATATGTATTGAAAGTGTTTTTTTCAAATTCAAATGAATTATTTTTGAATGTGGGATGTTATATATCTCTTGTAAATGTGAATTTTCAAATTTATATTGATTTTCAGCTCGATATAAAATGAACATGGTTTATGTGTGGATAGAAAATGTTCATTAACCATGGAAAAAAGGATGGATTAATGGTATTTTTCCATGTTATTCTTCCAAATGAGTTTCAATATTTATGAATGTAGTTGAACTATATTTTGAAATGGTTTTGGTGCGTGTAAAATGGAATGTTGTTTTATTTATAGAAAATGATGGTTTCATGTAATTATCTATGAAATAGGTTATATCATTTTTTAAATATGTGTCATGTAATGTGTTTTTGAATTTGATGGTTATGTGATAATGTAATTTTCCAATAATGGGAATTCTGGATATCATTATTGGTAAAATCGAAGTACAATAGAAGTTATTCCTAAGAGGAAATCTCATATTCCATTATTGAAGAGATGATAGATTACTTATTAGTGTAAATTACTATATTCATATAAAATTATCTATTCCTAAAATACTAAAATATGTGTGATATGATCAAAAAACCAGAGTCTCATGGTATTATAATTACTTAACCATAAAACTTACTTAATATTGAGATAACTCAATAATTTCAATTTATATCACATCGAGGATAAATTCATGTTTAGTTTTCTAGATAATTATTTCATCACATATACAAATCAACTAGATTATTATAATTTATACACTTCTAGTCAACATCTATTTTTCATAGAACAATAACTTTTCAATGGAAACATAGTTTCTTTTCATGTTAAAACACCCTAAATTTAACATGATTCCATCCTACAAATTATTATCAATTAAAATCTTATGAATACAAATCAAACCCGGGATGGGAATTAAAATATCAATAAGGGATACAAAAATAAATAAAATTGTTAGCATTTGGACAACATGTAAACCATGACTAATTTTTCATAATGTATAAATTTTTTCCTTTATGAAGTAGTAAATACTATCTAATGAATATAATCTTAGTTCCATATATTTTGTGACCAATTAATTACCATAAAAATAATTGAAATCAATCATATCATATAAAAGGTATCTTAGGATATATTCATACAGAAATAGAATAAGCATATGGTCGACTTCCACAAATCATTATTATAAATGAAAAAACCATACATGAGGCTTCAGTTCCCAATGCATTTGAAGTTATAATGTAACCACCAATCCTTATTTTGTCATGGAATAACCCACCAATGTTTTTTCATGTAACCACCCTTCTTTTTTTACTATGTATCTACCTTTAAAATATCAATGTACCATTATATAATAATAAAATAGAAACAGTCGAATTTAAAAATATTTCACTCAAAAAATATAATTTTCAATAAGAATAAATCATTTAAAGATATTGAAATAGGCATAAATATTTCAAAAACATTTTCAATAAAAAAATAACCAAAATTATAAAATGGTAGTTCTTTTCCGTTAAAAACCATTAAAGATTATAGATTATTCCAAATATCAAATAATCATTACAATAGGGGAGAAGTCAATATCACCATATATGTTAAAAAACATTATTTTTTTAATTAGTAATATGAGTTGTAGAAAAAATATTTCATTTTAATTAAATGTCAAAGGGGTTTAAAATACACTTTATAAAAGAATTTGGTTTATATTTTCAAAATATAACTCAATAATATGAGATTGAGATGAACTCTGTTATCTTGAGTGTGACTTGTATTGTTAATTCATTAATTTCCTTAATAATAATAATAATTGGATAATTTATACATTCCTGTGAACATATATCATGTTTAAAATTCTATTTATATCACTTACTATCCAATTATAAATAATAGTTAATTATTTGAGTTCATATCAGATGTTTTGTAGATGTTCGGTACTTAAGTCAAAAATAAATTTGTTTGATGAAAATTGTGCATGTGGTCATAAATCTATTTTATCCATAATTATATTCATTATTTAAATATACTATATATCAAATATATATTTATTTATAGTAGTCCAATCTAATTAGAGACATGAAATTAAATGCACCGTGCATGGAGATTCTAGGTCGTACATACACATTAATGCTACAATGATTTTTTACATATTAATGGAATGAAAAATAACAGAAACATATGTATATTTTAATTCCATCATATAAAGTACTTTATATATGATACATAAGTTCATTGAATTCATTCATTATATGTTCCATTTATGGAATAAATGGGTTATATCATTTTGAGGGTGTGGTAGTGCACACTTTCTCAAATGAAATTATCATATTTACATATTAATGAAAGAATAAAGTTATGTCTTAAATAATAATTACAATATAATAGAGATAATAAAAATATAAAATATATCATATATAAATACAGTTCTATCAAAATTTTAATCATTATTAGTGGTATGAAAAAATTTATTAATAATCATTTCGTGAGGAAGCAGTTCATCATACACAGAAATAACATGTTATATATCTATTAGATGGAGGTGTGTGTAAGTGTAGGTAAAAACCGTAGCATAAAAATTCCTACTATATTAATGATATTGTTTTCATTATATAATAATTGAATAAAGATATATTATGGGGTTAGAGAGTGAAAATTTATTAAAATATCTTGAGAGAAGATGTGGCAACTAAATCGGGAAATTATTTTGTATTTGAGACAAAAAAAGGATTCCTTGAGTTTCTTTCATCCCTTGATAAGGATTATAAGAGGAATTTTGGGTTTTGATAGATTAATTGAGCATAATTTGGGCTAGAAATGTGGATTGAGATGTGTGAGTAAGTGAGTAGTGGTGATGACCTTTTTTAAGGGGGAGAAGGGGCACTTTTGGGCATTATAGAAATATTATTTTATTAAAAATTGTTTTTCTAATTCTAATAGATAAAATGTGATATATTTAGAGTATAATATGATTGCGGGTTTAAATACTCTCAACAAATAGGTTTTATAATTGTTCGGGACACAAATTTAACCTTATCATTTGTCTTTATCATTTAGTTAGGTAAATTAACACTTACCATGTCATCTTATATTCTTACACGATATATTAAATAATTACTATAAACTTCCAAAAGAACTTATAGTGGATAATTAATGCAATTTTTTATATTATCTAAGTTAGTTTAAAAATTATAATATTTTTAATACTATTATATCATTTAATAAAATAGTATTTTGTTTTAAAAGCTCATTTATTTCTAATTTGACTAAATATAGTAATTTAATTTTCATAATGTCATAAAAACGTTATTAATTAAAAAAACTACATTAACTCAAAGAAAAAATGTCATAATCCACCTTAAATTATTATTATGGAATTAAAATTTTCAAATTATGTTTAACTTTATATTAATAATATAATTTTTTTATTAATAAGTTAATCAATGCATCATCATTATGTCATAGATAAATTTATTTAATTAATGTCAAAAAAATTTAAATAAAATACCGTGATGTATGAAATATTATTATAATTATTATTATTATTTATAGTATAAAATTATAGTTATATAACCATATATTAATAATAATTTATAAAAAAGGTACATGTTTATATTATATTTCTTTTTTCTTTAAATTAATTATTATAACATGTCATTATCACACCCAAGTGGCTCAAAAATACCAAAATATTATAATGAGGATTATTTTGGTCTCCCATGACTCATATAAAATGATTAGTACATGATCTTGGGTAGTATTAGGTTATTATAATATTATTTTATCCATAATTACCTTATTTACCCTTTAACCGTAGTAAATAAAAATAATTTCTGAAGTAACTATTCAAATTTTCAAAAAATAAAAGGTGTGTATTTAAATAATTTGAACCTTATGATTCCAAATATAGAATCTATTTTTCCAATTTTAAGAGATACATGTCTCATTAATTAATTTAAAATTAATTCCCATTGTCAATACCAGAAAGATGATTTTTGATAATTATAAACTATCAAAACATTGACCTGTGTTTATATCCAATTAAAATGTGAAATCACATATAATGACCAATATTATATTAAATGGTAAAAAATAATCCAAATAAAATATTAAAAAAATTTAAATGATTACATTTCTGAATAAATATAATAGAAGGAAAATCAATTTTGAAAAAAATGTAGTATTTAATACTATTCATTAAAATATGAATTTTATAAAAAATTGAACCAAAATAAATATTGATTTCCCAAATATAAATAGGATGTTTATTATATCATATATAACATATAAAATTTTAAAAAACTATATTTAATAATGTTTTTCCCTCAAAATGTGGTAAAACAACCCTTTAAAAATATTATAGTATTTATTGCAAAGAGTTGGGTTAATTCTTATTTAATGCATCTAAAATTAATTTTATAAATATTAAATAATTTAACAAACCTTTTTAATAATAATATAGTTAGTTATGATCATTTTCTTCAATAATTTTAATAGGAGTTAACTCTGACATAAAATAATAATATTATTTTTGTATTATTTTTTAGTAAATCATAGTATTGTATACAACGTGATATTTCAAAAAAACTCATTGTTGTGTGTCAAGTAAGATATCAGAAAAAGCATCACATTCAATGTTAAATTAATATATTATTTATAAATTTTAATAGATATTAAAATGTATTATTATATAAATACATGGGATGTTACATCCTTCCACCTTTTGGAAATTTCATCCCCACAATTTTATTTACTTATCAAATAAGGGGGTGTATTTCTCCCCCATATAATTTTCATAGTCCCGCGTTTCCACTTCAACCATATGGGTTTTCCACATAACCATTACCTAATAGATCACCTTATTCCTCAACACTTTCTCTCTAAGTTCAAGAATATGGATTGTATGGTCATCATAAAAATATTCTCTTACAATTGAACTATTTCTAAACTCAAAACATGAGATGGATCTAGAATATTCATCCAAAACAATGAAACAAGAAAACAAATGTGTACCTAGGATATAAATGTAGGAAAATCCACTCTATAGTCAACTGATTCAACATGCTCTATAATTTCATATGGTCTAATGAACTGTGGATTCATCTTACCTTTCTTACCAAAACAAATCACACTCTTCCATGGTGATACATTGAGAAAGACATGACCTCCATCCTCGAAAGAGTGATCATTCCTATTATTATTTGAAAAATGTTTCTTCCCACACTGATTTGTCCTCAAGTGATTATTATTCAAAAAAACATAATCTACAATCACATGTATAAATTTTTTCCCATCAACTTCCATTCACCAATTTTATTTCAAAAATATAGACTCTGACACCACTTCCCATAAAATCCATCAAATTGTGAAATTTGAATAATAAAATAATTTTTTTTATTATAATAGACCTCAACCAAAGAAAAAAGTTGATCATATCTTCGATGGTTATAAATGGAATAGGCACATATCATATCTTTTAATATTTTAATTGTTTACTCTCACTTCCCACCTGATAGAGGATGAAAAGATGTACTAAAATTAAATTCAATACACAATAACTAATGAAGGAATTTTGAAAAGTTAGAAGTGAATCTAGGATAATCATAATATAAAATGGAGAAAGGATCAAAATTTTACCATACTATCTCATTACTATAGAATCATGAAATTTTATCTTCACACATATTGTCTCGAATCGGAAGAAAATTAACATATTTAGTCAATCAATAAACAACAACGCATATTGAATTATTACCTTTTGATGTCATCTATAATACCTCAATGATGTCCATGGATATATTTTCCCATTTCCATTATGATGCTAAAAAATTATGAAGCATCCAATTAGGAAACATCCATTAAAATTTTACCTATTGAAAAATCAAACATTTCAATGTAAAGTCTTCAATATCTCTTTCCATTCCATCCCACCGGAAATACTCTTGGAGGTCTCTTAACATCTATGTGCTACGCAGATGAATTGTAAATATAGAACTATTATCTTCACATAACAAATATTTCCTCAAATTTGAATCACATGGCACACAAAATCTCTTCCCAAATCACAAAACAAATTCTTTATCAATGAGAAATTCTAATAACATGTAGGTCCAAAAAATTATACCTTTTTATACAACTCACTATCTTCTATTTGTGCTTTATTATTTCTTTATAATTGATATAATTTAAATACCACATCAAACAAAACAATGGAATTTCCAATTCCAACATCTACCACGAAAAAATTAATCAAATCATTAACTAATATATCTAGTTCAAAATGTAACTAGGTTAATTTAGTGTTATTTTTTCGATTCAAAGCATCAGAAACATTATTTGATGTTCATGGATCATAATGAATCGTACAATCTAAAACCATGAATAATTACATCCATCTTTTATGTCTCATGTTCAGGTATTTATGAGTCAATATATACTAAATTTGTTTTTGATTGTTATATATCTATCACTTTACTCCATAAAAATGAATCCTCCAAATCATTAATTAAAAAACAACATGATCTAGTTTCAAATCACGAGAATGGTAATTTAACACAGGAGGTTTTAAATGATGTGAAGAATAAGTAATTAACTTTACATCACTAAAAATACAATTCAATTAAGATTCACTTTAGATAATAAACTCAGCATTCCTAAAAGGTAGGGCCAAAATGGGAGCATTTACCAATATTCTTTTTTGTTCTTGAAAACAATCATCACATTGTTTTTTCAAAATTAACATAACTCCCTTATGAGTTAATATAGTTAGTGGGCTAGATAACTAAGAAATTTTTTCATAAAAACGTTGCTAATAACCTGATGACCAATGATAACTATAAATCTTTGTGATATTTTCAGTTATTTGCCACTCTTCAAAATCATCTATTTCAGAAGGGTCAATTATTATGCAATCAATAGAATCATTATTTTTAATGAATGAAATTTATATCAAGAATAATTAATTCTTAATAAATATTCTATATAGTTTTTTTCATTTAAGGATCTGAAAAAATTATTAAATGACGTTCATGTTCCTCCAAAATTATTGAATATACCAAAATATCATCTATAAACAAAACCAAAAACTAATATTGAAACTTATGAACTAATCCATTTCTACCATCTCATCCCAAAAGAGATGTTCTTAATAGATGTTGAATTCATGAGTGGCTAATTTTGTTTGATTTCATGTCTTTAATCCTATGTAACACTAATTTGACTTAATATCATTTCTCAGATAAAATTTGGAACATACCTTGAAAAATGTTTGAAATTCTCATCTTAAGAAGCCATTGAATATTCTCCTTTTTTTCTCTATTCCAATAATTTATTTTACATCCTTAGTATAACAAGATTAAGAAATTACTTTTCCAGGTATATAATCTAAAATTCACCCCATTAAATGGTATCTATATCTTCACTTCCTATAATATTTTATATAGTGAACTCCACTGATCGACTTCACCTTCAAAACAATAATAAACAAGACTTTCTTTTTGATTGTCTAAATAACTCATTAAATTAATAATCTTTTCAATTTCATTATCATATTTATCCTTTAACAGGGTAAGATGATCCTCTGAATAATGGGGGACGTTACCTCATGAAATTCTCATCTAAAAACATATTATTCTACAGTTGGTATTATTGATCTCATACATGGGAAGAATATTGATTTATCACCTGAGTCAACTTATCCATCACAAAAAAAAAACAATTTTGTTCCAATTCCTACTATCATAGGATATTGATTTGGATGGGTAATATTTTTTGATGCCTTCCCAGCACAACTGCCCTTTTTTCTATATAAACCCATTATGAACAATCATATCCTAAACTAATAAAAATTTTAATATACAAATTCCATATCAATTAAATTTGATTATAATGTAAAAAATATTTTATGTATATTATATTGTTAATATTCTAACTCATAAAGTTATCTAAACAGACCTATGATACCAACTACAAGGCCCCGACCATAAACATTACATAATATTGAGTTATGTCAATAATTTGACTTTATTTCACGTCGAGGTTTTTTTATATTTAGGTAATTAGTTTATTATTCAGTCACTTGTACACAAAAACATGATTATTATAAATTTGACACATCTAATCACTTTCCATTTTTTCATAAATCAAAATCGTTTAAAATGAAACATTATTTCGATTCTTGTTTAAACATCCTATCATTTCTCTTATACCATCCTTGACATTATTCTACATTAAAATCCTATGAAAAAAATTTCATTCTTAGGATGAGCAAAAAATTCTCAATATGGTATACACAATGAATGAAAACTGTTATCCTTGAAAAAAAATGTAATTGATGAATACTTTATCATAACATTATTCTTTTAATGATTATGAAGTAGTAAATAGTATTTAGTTAATATAATTTCATTGTATGTCATTTTTGAAAACAAAATATTTCCATAAAACCAATAGGCAGGTCACATAACATATAAAAAGTTAAATTCGAAGATAATAATTCATAAATGGAATAGCCTTACGGGCAACTTCTATAAATCAATGTTCCAAAAAAATATACATATGGTCAACAGACAAACCCACTGAATTTAGGTTATAACATATCCCCCCATACTTTTTTTGTCAAAGAACCACCCATCATTAATTTATCACACAACCACATTTCAAATTTCCATGTACATTTATATAATCATAAATTAGAAATGATTGAAATTATCAAAATTTTACAAATAAAATTTCATTTGAAATCTCAATAAATAATTTAAATATATTGAAACAAACAAGACACATTCAAAACCAGTTTCAATAAAAAAATACCCAATAGTGAATAACATATTTCATTTCCCTTAAAAAAATTAAATCTTATAGAGGAAGCCAAATATCAAATATTGGTTACGATGACGGAGGAGTCATCGATGCAACAAATATTAAAGACATTCATTTTTATCATTTAGTAAAATGATTCTTAGAAATAAAATCCCATTAAATTAAAAGTCAAATTGGTTTATTATAAACCATATAAAGAGGGTGGGGTACATTATTAAAATATACCTAAATGAAAGTAGATTGAGATGAAGTCCCTTACCTTGAGTCTGACTTATCTTGATTGTTCATTAATTTCATTATTTGTAATAATTTGTTTATTTGTACATTCTTCATAACATTTTTTATGTTTATCATTCTTTTAATATCATTTATTACCCTGTTATAACATTTAGATAATTATTTATGTTCATATCAGATGTTTTGTTTATGTTCGGTACTTGAGTCAGAAATGAAAATGTTTTGATGAACATTTTCCATGAAATAAAAATTCCATTTTCTCCAAAATTATATTCATCATTTAAATATAATATATTTCCATCATATATTTATTTATAATAGTCCATAATATTTGGATATAATAAATTAAATGAATCATTCAGTGAGACGACATGTCGTACATACGTATGAATGCTACTTTCATTTATTTGTCAAATAATCATAAATAAAACTAGATGATACATTGATATATTTTAATTCTAATATAATATCTATTTTATATATGATACATATGTTCATTAACTCCATCTTTTATATGTTCCATATCTGGTATGGACATGTCATATTATTTTTAGGGGGTGGTAGTCCAAACTTCCTAATATAAAATTATCTTGTTTAAACGTTATGAAAACAATATTGGTATATAGTAAATAAAAATTAAATAACCATATATAAAATGTAGATAAAATATATAAAATATATAAATATATTTCCATAATAATGGAAAATATGATAAGAGGTCGGTGAAATTTTAAGAATCATCATTTCATGAGGCAATAGTCCGTCATACATAGAAACAATATGTTCTATATATATTAGATAGAGGTGTGTGTAATGGTATTAAAAACCTTACTATAGAAAGATACTATTATATTGAGTATACATTTATTGTTAAAAATTATTGGAATGACAAGAGTATAGTGGTTTGGAGAAGGAAAATAAAAAAATGGAGCTCGATAGAGGAAGTTACCACTAAATTGGTCAATTCCTTTTGATTTGAGCCAAAAGGTTTTGTTAATTTTATTTATACCCAGGGTATGGATTATATGAGTAAGTGAGGTACTATGGGAGATTATTTAAAAATAATTTTGGAAAACCATGAAGCTTGAGAGGGGTGAGTAGGTGGGTAGAGTTGACGGCCTTTTATAATAGGGGGAGGGGCACTTTTAGAAAGACGTGAAATATTATTTTATTATAAGATTATTTATCTATTTTTAATATCACCAAAGTCATATATTTTGAGTATAAGATGGTTATGGGTCCAAATACTATCAACCAATAGGTTTTAGAAATGTTTAGGAAACTAATATAACTGTATGTATTGTCTTTAACACTTTGTTAAATAAATTAACTCTTACCATGTCTTCTTGTATTTTGACACAATATGGATAATATAGTTACTATAAAATTACAACTGAACATAATGTAGATAAATAATAAAATTTATAACATTATATAATTCATTTATCCTAATAATATATTTTTATTACTATTATATTATTTAATAAAGTAGTATTTATTTTAAATACCCATTAATGTCAATTTTTACACATTTTAGTAATTGATTTTGGTTTGAATCCTAACAATATGATTCATTAAAAAAAATTAATAAATATATAAAATTTCATTATATTCCATAAAATTTTGTTAAAAATATTTTTGAATTACATTTATTTTTATATTTATAATACCATTTATTTGAATCTTTCATTAATAAGGTAATCAGTGCATGATCATTTGGTCATAAATTAAATAATTAATTTAATGTCCAAAAATTGTAAACAAAATAACATGATGTAAGAAATATTTTTTTAATTATAATTAATATTTATAGTCAAAGAGGTCAACTGTATTACCCAATATTAAAATTATTTTAGTAATAACATACATGTTAATGTTATATTTATCTTTACTTTATATTAATAATGATAACATGCCATTATCAAACCCAAGAGGATCCCAAATTCCAAAATATCGTTCTATGGATTGTTTTGGTATCACATGACTAATCCAATATGATTAGTACTTGTGTAAGGGTAGTTTCATTATATTGTAATATTATTTTTACCCTTATTATCATATTTTACCCTCTAATTGTAGTAAATAAAAATATTTGATAAATTTACTATTCATATTGTACAAAAATAAAAGGTAATACATAATTTTTCCCTATTGATACCAAATATGGAATCAATTTTCCAAATTCAAAAAAATTATTATTTAATTTATAATTAATTTATATTGTTAAAACCAGAAAGTAGTTTTTTATAAATAAAAACTGTCAAAAAAATGACATCACTTTATTCCAATTTGAATGAAAAATTACTTCCAATGGACAAAATTGGATATATTATTAAAACATAATCTACATACAAATTAAAACCAATTAAACTGATAATTTAACTATATAAATAAATTTTAAAGAAATCCATTTCTGAATTAAAATGAAGTGTTTTTCACTATGATTAAAAATAATAATTTTATCAGAAAAATAAAAAAAATAGTAAAAATAATATGTGATGTCTCGTTAATAAATAAGATGTTTAATATATCAAATAGAACTTATAAAATTTTAAATACTATATTTAATAATATTTTTTATTCTAAAGATAGTAAAACTACAATTTTAAAAAATAATAGCATTTAATGCTTAAAATTGGATTTATTAACATTTTAAGCATCTAAATTTCATTTGAAAAATGTAAAAAAATTTAAAAAATATGTGTTATAATATAATAGTTGGTTTTGTCAATTCCTTCCATTACAACATCAAGGTGATAACTACCAATTATAATAATAATATTATTATTGAATTATTTATTTGTATAACTTGTTGTTGTGTGCCACATAAAATTTCAGAGAAACCTGTTGTTATGTGTCATGTATGCTACTGATAAAAGATCCCTATTTAAAATAAAATTAAAATATTATTCATAAATGTTAGTATATATGAAAAATTATTTTTCTATAAATACCTGGGATGTTATAGGGATGTTCAATCATTGTTTCTTGATCACAAGAACATGTAGGCATTGTGATAATATATGAAGACCACTAGTACCAGTGAATTTTCCATCCTAGTGGATTGTACAAGAGAAATTTGTTTCTAGATGAGTTGTATGATATATATCACTATGATAGGAGGTTTTTAGTCACTCACTTGTGCTAGAATTCTATTAGGGAGTTACCAGTGGTGATTCATTATGACATTATATATGTGTTGTGGAGCGGACCATCAACATATGGTAAACCTTCTATACATTATGGTATATAGGGTAGATTATTTTAAAAAATGGTTTATCATGAAAGACAGTTTTAATGTTTACAAAAACATTCATTTTATAATGTATCATAGTGTTTTCATATAAATGGTCACATTGATTTATCTTCAAATGTTATAGAATGTGATATTTTCTTTTGGGTGTCATCCTACTTGGAATTGGATCACACCCAACTTGCACATTTGGGTGTATGTAATCTTTGTTCTGTATTGAACCATGTAAAGGTATGATATTTTGTGTTGATTTTAGTTTATATTACTAGAGAGTTCCAATTTTTTCTGATGTTGGGGGTGTAGTCTTGAGGTTGATGTCTATTATGTTTCATAGAAGATATTGGGATATTTTGGTTTCCTTACCATTTTTGTACATTTCCTTCTGGTTTAACTTGTAAAACATATATTATGATTTTTTTTTACCACTTTTAGTTATATTGTTTTTATATCTTTTTCCTTACTCTTTTGGGATGGATATTTGTATATAAATGGTCGAAATCATTCCCAAATTATATTCTTTATAAATTGGTACTCGTTTTTAGCCTATGGCTATAAAAAATTCCAATTTTAAACTTGTATTAGGACTGGTCATGTATCGATTTGTACTGTATCACTACCTGCATCATCATAAAATGGTAACATGGAAGTATTCAACTTTTTGTCATGATATTTGGGAAGGAGTCGAGGGACACTATAACTAGGATTTTCAGGGCATGAAGTTATGATTGTGAGTAGTGTTCCTGGATAGCACACAACATGATGGGACTCATGTCCTTATGGGATGTTGAAATGTCATTTTTAATTCTCCTCTATGTGTATATATGGGATATAGACTGTATAAGGATAGTGTGTGGGGTTTTAATTTTTTTCTTATTATTATGATGGAATTGGTTAGGAATTTATTTATAATAATGTTTGATTATTTGTTTTGTAACATAAAATTTTAGGAATGGTCATATTGATTATTCCTATGTCATTATTTATTATTTTTACAAGATATATCCATAGAGTGTTCAGGTGAATCTACAAGAAGAAACTGGAGGGAGATCTCCATCACCGATTCATCATAGGTTGGTTGAGGCAGCGGTTCGAGATGTCCATCCTTTGTGATATGGAGTGGGTTCTATAAGTTAATGGGTTAGAGAAGTCAAACTAGGTAATATAAATGAACAACAATAAGATTCCCTCAATATAATTCCTCACTCATTAAAGGGAAATGAAAAGCCACAAAAATATAAGGAGTTCCTTGATATTATTGGTAATATTATTGATTTTCATGAAACTCCTGAGGATATTAGAGTGAAATATTATTATTTTCTATTGTAGGGACCTAGTCAGAAGTGGTTGGACTCAATGGTGTATGTTGTAAAGAATGAGATGATTGGTACTAGATAATTCAAGATCTTCTTTAATGGGATGTATTATCTTCATGTTTGGTATTATGTTCGGTCCCGAGAATTCATAGATACTATACAATGATACCAGACCCTGGTGGAGTATTCCAACCACATAAAAGAGTTAGTATGGTGTGCACCTGATATCATTTCTAGTGAGTAGATTAATTCTTTGTGGTTGAATAGGGGGTTGTGGCCAAAAATTTATTTTTAGGGTCCTTCTCTTTCAGATAAAAATCAATTACCTAGTGTTTGATCATTCTATTATATTGGAAAATTATTACAATAGAATGTATGGTTCTTTTGGAGTTTTGTCTCCTTTAGGTAGTGGAAGGTCATCTTAGAAGAACTGAAAGAGGGAGGACTGTGATAATGGAGGCGGTGGTGGATTAGGCCATCTTTTCTAGTTGTCTTCATCCATGGGCTCCGGTGTATAGTCGATGGTCTACTATTGGTGTGGAAATGTGGGAAACAAGTGATCAGAGTGTTCATCACCACCCATACCATTCCATCGGTTCGAAGCATTGGGAAAATTGTAGTGGTTTTGTAACCTAATAACCCAAGAACATATATAATAATTTTTTTTCAATCTGGAATTTAACAGTCAAATTCATTATAAATGTATAATTTAAAAAGTGGAATTTATATTAATTAAGGTATTTATACTCATGGAATAGAATCTTCATCATAGGAATAATAATTTGGACAATATAATAGTAACCTCACCAATGAAACCATACAAAATAATCATGTATCATAAAAGTTAAAATATTATATATTTATATCAAGTTATTAGTAAATAAATGTTTTGAAATTGATAAATTAAGTTTTTGTACTTTTGTGAAACATAAATATTTATTTATAATATTATAATAAATTTAATGATTTAAAATTAAACGTATTATCATGAAATAGATTCATAAATTAATATTTTTCTTTCAGATGATTAAAATATAATTTTATTAGACCTTGATTATTTTTTTCATGGTTTCATAAAATAAGATTCTATTATAAAATGTTTTTAAAAATAAATTATAGTTTTAATAAAAAATTAAATCTCTCATATTTTATAAATTTTTTTGATAATTTTTTTTATTATAGAATTATAAATTCTGAAAAATGATTTGTGAAATTATTCATATTTTTCAAAAATACTTTAATTTTTATAAGTAATAATATATAATAATTTACAATATTTAACAGGATCATAAATTAATGATTCATAAATTATATATGAATAACATAAGCCTAAAATATCGAACTCTCCATGATTATTTTAATATAAATAGTGATAATTCCCGAACTATTCACAGTCGTGATGCAAAATAATAAGGCAAAAAATATAATAATGAGAAAACAAACCTCGACTCTACTATAACTACAACCACTCACCTCCTCTTCTCCACATAACTCATAGTATTGTAGCTTGTTTAATTTATGCATCCTTATTTTCCTAATAATATTCCTGATTTCCTTGACCTTTTGGAATTACCAAAAGTCAAAAATCATGGGCCTTAAAGAGTTTCTCGATGAGGAGATTTCAAAATGTAAAATGATCTTTCATTTAATTTCATTTTACTTTGATTTAATTTTTTTATTATACTCTCTTAACCTAACATCATCCAAATGGCATAAAAACCCAATTATATTTTATTTATTATAATATTATCATGTTTATGGATGCATTCATCATTAATATTCTTCTCCTCTCGCTTTTATTCTAGAAATGAGAACATCTTTAGTTATGTGTCGATTTATTGCCATCGTGGATGATAGAATTTATTTTTTATTATAACCTTCAATGCAAGTCATAAAACCATTATTAATGTTAAATAAAATTTATTATATATTATATGTTTTATTTATTATTATGGATCTAAATTATAATCATGATATTGAAAAAAAGGATATAAGCTCGTGAGGACCATAAAACCGCCATAATATTAAATAATGATAATTGCTGTTTTATATTATGATTCATCCTCCTATCAAAAAATAATATTATATGGAATAATTTAAAATTATGGAACCATATTAATATAATTTCATTCCACTCTTGTATTTTGACTTCTATTTGACATGAAAATCCATAATGAACTAACTACGGAAACCATGAAATAAATACAATAGATATAGGGATAATAACAAAATATTGTTAATATATGTGTGAAAAGATGTTAAAAAATCATAATATATTTAATTATAAATATTAACAGGGTTATTTAATATATTTATAATTACCTTTAAAATATTATACAAGTAATTTGAAAATGTTTCAAATAAGGAAAACTCGAGGTAAGGGAATTCTTAACCCAATTTCCATTCATTTGGTTAACCTTCTATATAATTGACTATGTTTTAATATGTTTTTTTATTATATTATAATTTATTTTGCTTATTTATAGTGTATAAAAATATACAATTCATTTTATTAATTCTCACTTCAATAATACTGTATTTTTAATGGACTTTTCTTAAAAAACTATTTTAAATATCATTTTTTAATATAAAATGAATGTTTTGTGAATGTATTGTTATTTTATTATTATGGTTTTTTGGTATGATTATGTTGGAGGTTAATTATATGGTTACTCTATGTGTAACATGGTTGGTTACACCATAACGTAGCTATGAAAAATACATCCTAAGGTAGGTGTTAGGGTTACATTATAAGGTATCCATTGGGGTTACAAATTATAGAGTATCTGTAAGGGTTACAGTATTCATTAAGTAATTCCCCAACATAAATCTATAGGATGATTTATATTCTTTGTAAATAGAAATTTTTTTACAATGTAACAGTATTATATATATTAGGTGAGATGTATGTATTGTGAAAATGATTTCATATGTCTTTATAAATTCATGTACTAACAGATTATCTCCTTATTTGTTGTCCCTTACAATTATTTCATATGTTAACCCCATGTTATGAAATTTTTTAATAGATTTAAGGATGTGTAAGAGATAATTATAATATAAGATGAATGTTTTGAGGACATTTCAAAAAAATATTTATTTTTTTGTTAAAATCTTTTATATCATTGGAGAAATGGATTGTTTTTTATTAGCACCCACTTTATATGTTTGTGTGTTTATATATATTATTAATGTTATAATTCTATTTATCTATAAAAAAATAACATTATGAATATAAAGAGATGAATAAAAATATAATTTATTATATTAAGTAATGTTTAATGTTGAGTCCTTATATTGGGTATCAAACAATGGTTTAGATAAAATTAGTTTTATGGATGGTATTAATATAATATAATAAATAATTTTTACCCTCTATTTATGTTGAAATTCAATAGAATTGGAATATTACAATGTTGCTTCATCTAAAATATGTCTCTTTAGAATTTCATTCAAATGTCTAAAGTGGAAATCTAGAGTAGGAAGGCACTAAAAGGATGAAATATTTCTAAAACTGCAACCTATAATAGTGGGAATTGGAATCGAATAGTTTTTTATAGTAATTTATCAGTTGACAACGTCTATAAATAGTGGTGGAATCTTTGAAAGAGAGAATCTAGGGATAACACAAAGGAACACGAAAATATTGGATCATTTTATAATGAATCACCATCCTTCATTTCAAGGATGTTCTGACCTAGTTGTGGTTGAAGGATGGATTAATTAACTTGAAAAGATATTCTATGTTATGGGGTGTTTAGATAATGAAATGATTATTTGTTACATTAATCATTTTGATAGTGAAGCTAGAAAATTTTTGTTAATGGTCAATAATATCAGGGATAAGGATGATATTTATGCCTTATAATGGGTTAAATTGAAAAATATTTTCCATGATATATATTTTATTAAGATGAATATACTAATTATGGAAAATAAATTCCTTGAATTGAGAGATAATAAAGGTGATTTTGTGGTCGGTTATAAATAAAAATTCACCCAATTGAAGGGTACAATCCAAATCTTATTTGAGATCTGGAAAAAAAATCAATTGTTTTTAGTTAGGACTGATTCCATGATATTGAAGTGCATTTGCCTCCATTGAATTAAAAAGTTATGTGTAAGTAGAATGATGTGATGAGGGGGTAGAATGGTGTTTTCTGATGACAAAGTATACTTTCATTACAAGAAGAAGAAGAGGTCCAGATAGAAAGACACAGTTAAGTATCTAAAAAATAAATCTGAAGGTAAGAATGTATAGATTCCATTTTATGAAACATGTGGTAAAAAAATGGGAATTTCTTATTAAAACATGGAAGTGTTGTCAATGTATTATGTTTGGATACATGTACCGATATTTTAATAAAAATGAATTTAATATTAATTCTGATAAGAAAACTATAACGTGTTTTAAATAAGGAGAGATATGTCCATATAGAAATACATTTTCTTGGAATGATCTAAATTACAAAATTTAACTAGATTTTAAGTAGAAATGTATAGTTAAGTCTTTTGAATCTATTTTAGAAGATATAGGTCTATCTAATGAAGTGGTCTCAAGTACATAGTTTTATAATCTTATTTTTCTTATGACTTGTTTGATCTGAGGTCCACACGTTCCATTATTTCTATGAATTTTCTTGATAATTGTTAATTTCACTCAAAAAATAAGGTGAGGAAAAATTGATAAAACACTAGGGGGAATGATATTACTAAAAGGAATTATAATAATAATATTATTGTTATATTTGGAAATAAATTACCTGAAAACATTATTGTTTCCATAAAAATATATTTTTTGATATTTTCTAATAGCCACTTTAAGGGTAAGTGGTAACCATACATCACAAGGTTCAAAAAACATCACCATATTACAAAAACGCAGAACATTCAAAAAACTATAGAAAACCATCACTTCCCACTTCTTCAAAACCAAAGCGTCATGCCACGAACATGGTTTCAAATTCAAATTTCAAAATCCTTAAACAACTATCCATATCACGTGCCAACTGCATCATTATGGGTTGAACCAAGAGCCTCCTTGAGACACATAATTTTCCCACCTACTTAGATTTGATCCGACGAAAAACCAACATTCAGACATCTCCTTTATCATCGCTTCTCAGAAGCACCACCTTCATCATCGACGGAGTTTCCATCACTAGTCTCGTCATCCTCCATCGGAAGCCGACCATTGTTTCTTGCTAGTCATCATCATCACCAGTACCTCTTTGTCATCTCCATCCATCAACACGTTTTCATCATTGTCCTACTACCACACCGAAGACCGCCATAGCCAGGGACTGTCGGTACCACCTTCATACTCACAACATCCATACCACCTTCTTCACACTCTTCATTACCATCCAAGCCGACATTGCACACAGAAACAGTAACGAATTACATTGAAACAAGATTCCAAAATGACTTTTCCACCTAATTAACATTATATAGATCAAGAATTTTCAAAAAATCACTACAAAACTTCACCAAAAACATTGAGGAAGAATCACCAAATAGATCTAAAAAAAACAAGAATTGTCTTCAACAGAGGACATCGACTCGTCCCGCACATCAATCCCCAAAGGCCGCTGAACCGCACATCCCAAAACATCATAGCAACCACTGCTCCAAAATTTGACAGGAAGAGGTGCAGAGGAACCTGAAGTCAGAGTAGGGTTTGGAAATCAAGAGGGTTCTGAACACTAGTGACGATGAAGCGACATAAGGCGAGATGCTACACAAGAAAAATAAAATTGACTCTGGTAGTGCTTGAAAGGCAGTCATCCATCGAACCAAAACCCAAAACCTTGTTGAATCCTCCGCTCCATCTCCAACCAGGAGTTCCGTAGAGGATTGTGAAGCTAGTGCAGGACTGGGGCGGCCGAGGGCATCCACAAAAAACCACCTTCGACGAGGAAGAAAACCCACCAAAGAGAGCACCATAGAAAAGAAACAAGAAATGAAGGAAGAAAGAACCATACGAAAAGAAGGAGAAAATCAGAAAAAATGAATGTTGTATAAGAGGGAGGAATGGAGAAGATCCATTGCGCTGCCATGGAAAACCTATGGGGGATTCCGAGGGAGAGAAAGGCCAGGAAAATGGGGCTCCATAATCTAAAACATTGTTGTTTCCCCATATTATAGTTTGATTTAATTTTGAGTATGGATTGGATTTTAATTTATCATGATAGTATTCATTGTAGATCTAATGTGTTTTTTTAGATATTTATTATGTTTTTTTATAGGAATGAAACTTATAACATGTTAGGAAATGGAGAAACTATTAAAGGATGAAAATTAAAGTAATCATGATCGTATTTTTAATAATATTGGAACTATTATATTTAATGATTTTCCATAAGTAAATGAATACAATGATTATTTTTCTAATGTGTGTCCTGCTGTTATACCTAATTTAGAAGATGAATTTACTATTAACATTATTCTTGATGTAATGAATATTTTAAATCCCCCTTATCAAATTGATTAAGACAAACTTCTATAATTTAAAAATATATTAGAGGATTTTCATGATAAAGGTTTAATTTGTCCTATCAAATCACAATGGGGTGACCTATTATTGTTAAAAACAAGTTCTGTTATAGGATAATTTTGATTTATTTTATATATTTATATGTCATTATTATTAATATTAAATATCATTTTACTTATATTGATGAATTATTTGATCTTCTCTAGGGAAATCATTATTTTTCCATGACTGACATATGATTTCAATACCATCAGATGAATGTGTATGAGGATGAAATCCCATCTATAGATTTTTATAATAGATATCAGAAATCATAGTTTTTTATTGTGACCATTGATTTGAAAATTGTCCCCTATATATGCATCAATCATATGAATATAATATTTTATGAATATTTGTATTATATTGTTGTTGTTTTTATTTTATGATAGTTTGTTAAATCTAAAATGATATGAGATTCATGATATGAATTTTAAGATTGTACTGAAAAATCTCCATGAAAATATATTATACGAGAAATTTTGAAACGGTTAATTTTTTGAAAAACATTTTTTTCATGGGGACATTCTAAATATGGACGGTATAAAGTTGATCTTGTCAAAAATAGTGATTCATGAATGTCCCAAATCTAAAAATGACATAGAGCTTCAATATTTTTTTGGATTAGATGGTTCTTAATGATAGTTTGTTTAAAAAAATCATATTTATATAACATTCTAACTATGTTTACACAAAAATGGGTTTAATTTATTTAGACATAAGAATGTTTTGTTTTTTTTTGAACTAAATGAAATATTGGACAATGCTCCAAATTTTCCCCTTCCATGAAAATGTTGATTTTTTCATCCACAATGATTCTAATTTTAAAGAACCATGTAGTGTTCTGATGAAAAATAATAATGTGATCATTTATTCATAAAGAAGACTAAATCAGAATTATTAAATTTACCCCACACATAATATGGAATTAGCAACTATGGATTTCACTTTGAAAATGTTTATGAATCATTTCTACAAGTCCAAATGTGAAATATATATTGACAATTAAAGTATTATGTATGTATTCTCTCAAAGAGAATTAAACATGAGGTAATGAATATGGGTTGAACAGATAATCTATTATGATTACATGATCAGTTACCATCAAGTAAAATATAACAATGTGAATGGTTCCTTGAGTTTAAAACATAATTCTACAATAACTATATTACATTTGGAACATTGACCCTTGATTAATGATTTGATGTATTTTGGCATGGATGTTGTTTGATCAGGAAATTCCAGTTTATCATTTTATGTTTATGTGTAGTCATCTCTATCATAAATTATTATGAAAGTAAAAAAGGAGGACTATGAGTTAATTAAGAATTTTCAATTGGTTATTGGGGTTAGATTGCAGAATTTTATATTGAATAATGTTGTTTTTTATATTTCTTGAAGAGATTTTGTATGCCATGGGATTCCAATATGAAAAAAGAATTGTCATTTTAAGCACATAGTTATCTTTTTTTAGTTCATCATTTTTGTAATAAGCTGTACAGATGCAATTGGAGTTAATACTTGTGGGTTGTAATGAAAATAGATATCGTACATGTAACATTGAACTATTTTAAAACACCAATAGTTTAATATTGAGAATCAAATACCATGGGTAATTCTCATCCTTTTCTAGTTCCAATGTGGAAAGTATAAAATACACCCATCGACATTGTGATGGGACTATACAATAGAACATCTCTAGGTAAAAATGAAATTTGTGTTCTTGTTGACAAACTAAATAAACTACAAATTTCTTTTCTATTTGAGATATTTTGTCTTTGGATCAGATTAATCTAATATATCTCAACGAGATTTTTAGGTTACATGGATTTTATCATACCACTATATATGATCATGATCCCATTTTAACTTATAATTTTTAGAAATTCCTTTATAATTCATTACACATGGAATTAAATTTCACGAGTAATTTTCATCAACAACATGATGTAAATAGCAAGGTAAATATTAGAAACAATTGAGGGCATGCTTCAATATTGTTTAATAGATTACCATGGAAGTTAAAATAAACATAATTCTTTAGTTTAGTTGTCCTATAATAACAGTTTTCATTTCACTATATAGATGTACCTTTTATGGAATTATATGGAATGTGGAGTCAAACTCTGTATTTTGGGATGAATTCAAGAAAAGGAATGTCATGGGACCATAATTAAAAGAGGATGTGGCTAATAAAGTTAATATGATCTATAAACACACGAGGATAGCTTAGAGCTGAAGAATAGTTTTCCAAATAGTGGTAAGAAAACTATTCTTTTGTGGTAAGTGATCATGCTTTTAATAAAATTCCTCCTTGGAAAAGTATTATGCATTTTAAGAAGAAAGGAAATATAATCCCATTTTTCATTGGGACATATGAAATGTTAGATAAATATGGCCATGTTTCCTATTGATTATATTTTCCTCTGAGTTTTTCTTAGCTATATAATGTTAATATTTTTTCTAGGTTGAGAAAGTATGTGCCAGATTTGTCTCATGTTTTGAGCCTAAAAGAAGTTTAGTTGGTAGAGATCCTTTCTTTTCTATATAAACATATTCAAATTCTTTATCATAAAGAGCATGTAGTTTGTAATAATTTAATTCACATGGTAACATTTTTTTTGGAAAAACACATGGTTGAAGAAGCATCCAAGGAATCTGAAAAATTTAAGAGGGAAATGTATCCTCACAAGTATTATACATAAATAAAAATTAGAATGATGAAATTTCATGAAGGTTCAATGATTGTAACAAACCATGTAGTTATATAATAATATTTTATCATTATGGTTTCAAATAACTCGATTCATTGTAAATGTATATTAAATAATTGGTAAGTATATAAATCAATAAATTTATACTGGTAGAATTCTAACTTGACCTTAGGAATAGTAATTTCAAAAATATAATACTATCCAAACCTATAATGTTGTAATTAAATTTCATGTATCATAATAGTGAAAATATGATGTAATTATATCATTGTATAAGTAGATAAATTTTCTAAAAGTGATAAATAAAAGGCTTGTATTTTGTTAATTATAACTGTTTATTTATAATATTATAACTAATTTAATTATTTAAAATAATTTTTTTCATTATATACGTTAATAAATTATTATTTTGTTGTATAATGATAATAATATAATTTTATGGTACCTTGATTTATTTTTCAGGTTGTTATAAAATATGTTGTATTTTTAAAATTGGTATTTTCAAATGAATTATGTTTATAATTATATATTATATATCACAATTTTATAAAACAAATTCATAAAATAAAATTTATTTTTTAATTCAACACATTTAGAACATATTAGGATGAATTGATTTTATATTTCTAAAGTTCATAAATTTTTAGTGAATTGTGAAATACAATAATTTATAGTATTTTACAAATTCATGAATTATTGAGTCTTAAATGAGGTAAGGCTGATTTAATTAAAAATTTCAAACTATCATTCATTGTTTATATACATATATAATGATAATTCTAAAACTATTAATATTTATGAGACAATATAATAAACTAATGAATATCATAATGAGAAAACACTCTCTCATTTACTATAAATTTCATCGCTCACCACCTCATATCCTCACACCTAAAAGACTTGTATCTTGTTTAATATATACCCAATTCCCTTCACATTTCCCTTTCCCATGTTCATGTCTCTTTGGTATCACCAAAATTCAAAATCCAAAGGCCTTAATGAGGTTCTTAATGAGGGGAATTTAAGAGGTAAAATACTCTTTCATTTTCTTTCATTTTCTTTTCAATTATTTTTTATTTATTGTAGTATCTTCACCTCCGTTCATTCAGGTGGCCTGAAGATTTCATAATCAAATATATACTATAATTATATCATATTTGTTGAAAAAAATCATAATCAGGCATCTTCTCTTCTATCTTTTATTGTAAAAATGTTTGCATCATCTGTGATGTGTTTATTTACCACCATCCTGGAAAATACAATATCAATTATCATTACTGACTTCATAGTTTTTTAAAAAACCATTATTATGGTTAAATAATATATTATTATAAATTTTAAAAGTTATTTAATTTTCTATAACCAAAATTTAAACAAGATGTTGAATAAAATGATATAAGTTTGTGATGATAATGAAAACTAGAAAAATAAATAAAATCATTATTATTAAAGAATTATTTAATATTCATCCAAAAAAAATTATATATAGATTCATTTAAAATTATGGAAAAACATTAACACCAATTCATTCCACTTCTGTTGTTTTTCATCTATTTGATATGAGAATCGACAATGAACCAACCATTGAAACCGTGAAATAAATGCACATCAAATAATGAAAATACCAAAATATTATTTTTAAATGGGTTGAAATATGTAATAAAATCATATAAGTAATTATATATATTAATATGATTAATTATATATTAATAACACTCTCTGATCTATTATAGATTATGTTTTAAAATTATTTAATTTTGACAGACCCAATGTAAAGGGTTTCTTAAAGTAATTTCAATTCATTGGTTTAACCATCTAATTCATTGATTATGTGGTACTAATATTAATAATATTTTTTTGTTATATTATCTTTTATTTTGTGGATTTATATTTTATAGGCATATTCCATTATTTTTATTAATTGTCACATTAATTATATGATATTGTCAAGGTATGTTTCTTTAAAAATCATATTTTAAATTTAAATTTTTACAAAATTACTGATATTTGTTTTTATGCATGTATTCATATTTTATGAGTATGGTTCTTTTGTATGTTTATGTTATTGGTCGACCATATGGGTAAAAGATTAATTGTGATGGTTTGTCCATAAGTTAGCTGTAAGTGTTACATCATAAGGTAGGTATATTGTTTATATTATGAGGTAGTCGTGCGGGTTAAAAATAATTTTGTATACATGTGGGTTACAATATTATGTAGGCAATGCATCAAGTTACCTTTATGGTATTATTTTTTATTTATTTTAATATGATTTTTTTAAAATATAACATTATTATTGTTACTATATGAGAAGTATTATCCTATGAAAATGATTTCTTTTGTTTAAAATTATTCTTGTAATAATGAATTCTATCATTATCTGTATGTCCCTTACTATGTTTTTTTTCACATTACAGGTTTTAAAGTGTTTATCAAAGGTATCATGGATGGTTAAGAGAAAAGAAGAATTCACAAGGAATGTTTTTAATACTTTTAATGAATATATTTCTTGTTTTTTGATAGAAAAATTTTCAATTATGGAAGAAATGGAAACTTTTTTATTAGTACAGACATTGTATGTTTATGGGCTGATATGTATGAATTGTGTTAAAAATTTCAAAACCTCTAATTTGAAATGATATTTGGGAATTTAAATATATTTAATTATAATACAATTTACAAGATTTTTTTATTTTTTAGGCACAGTTCTGATATGTAAGGTTTTCCCCCTTATCAGTGTGGTGCTGGATCTATGGCTTCTAGGGGGATTTCAACTCATCCAAAACCTTCCCCATAGGGGGATCTTAGTTTCGAGGTCATGGTAGCAGGGATGGATATTCTTTTTCTTATAGAATTTTTTGGATTATTTGAAGACAATTTAGGTTCTCGGGTTTAGTAGGAGATGTGGAATCGTCTTGTAGTGGAAAGAGTACCAGTGGAATCAAATTCATGGTTTGCAATAGTTTGAGGTGAAATTCTTATTTCATAATCGTTATCATTTTTCTGTTTGATATTGGTGTGTAATTTCCTATCATTTCTTCCAATCATGTATGTATGTTGATGTTTTCAATTAATATTATGTTGTATGTGATGGAGTTGGTAATGCCACATTGTATAAGCCATGAAAAGGGTCTCAAGTGTCTATCTTGTTCACTTACCATGTTAGGGGTAGAGATGGAATAGGATTTTTTGATTTGATAAATTGTCTTTTTTGACTTTATTCATTTTATGTTTTAGCTTGTTCTTTTTCATGTGCACGTCGACTTATATTATAGGCAACTGAGTTGTGTGGAACCTATTAGTAGTTCCTAGGTTTTTCCTTGTGAATGGGGTCCTCAATTAGTTTATGTTGGACATCCACTTATGGGTTTTGGTAAACATGTGTAATAATTCACATCACTCATGTTGGAGGATGGTCTAGGGCATTATGAATCTATATTAAAAGACATGGTGGATGAGTTTCCAGAGTTTTTTTGAAATGATAAATTATGTTTTCCTCTAGAGCACGATGTGGAGTTTGCTACTGATTTGGCACTAATAACACAGTTGATATCTCTTCCCTCATATCTTGTTTCCCTAATAGAGTTTATAGAATTAATGGTCTTGATGGATGCTTTGGAATCCAATGTATTCATTAAAATTAAAATCTCTCCTTAGGCTACCCCTATATTGATTGGAACGAATGCTATTGGATCTCTATATATGATCATAGATTACAAGAAGATCAATAATTTGATGATTAAGAATATGTATCCCTTACCCCATATTGATGACTAGTTTAATTAAATGATTGGGAAAGGTAGTTTTCTATGATTAAAATGTGTTTTAGTTACCAAAAATTCATTTTTGGAGAGGCAAGTGTCCCAAAATCAACATTCCAATTTAGGTATGGACATTTCGTGTACATGGCCTTACCCTTCACGTAGAAATATTCTATAGTGGTCTTTATAGTACATAAAATTTTGGTGTTTCATTAGAATATTAACTCCTTCATTATGGTGTTCATGATGATATCCTAGATTATTCTTGATATAAGGAGGAGTATAAGAATCATTTGAGAATAGTTTTTGGAACCCTTTTGGATCCACAACAATATGATATGTTTTCAAAGTTCACCTTCTAGAAAAGGGAATGGATGTTTCTGGGAAATGTTATCTTGGAGAGTGTTGTTTTGGTGGACCCCTAGAAGATCATTGCAGTAATGTCATGGTATTATCGAAGGAATTGTTTTCAGATTATGATCTTTCTTGGCTAGGAAGGATATTATCGATTTTTTGTTACAGATTTATCATGGATTTATTCATAAATAATGTAAATTACATAGAAATGAGTAATGACTGATTGAATCCTAGAATATAAAGTGTCCTTTTAAGATATTAGGCGGTGGCAAAATATTGACCATGTTTTGACCATTCCATTATTTGTAAAGGGTTTTGTGGTTTATTATGGTTCCTCAGTAATGGGTCTTGGGTGTTTGATGATGTAAAGTGATCATGTGGCATCTTATGGTTCTTTCAATATCCAACCAAATGAAAAGAATTACCCATCCCATGACATATAGTTATTATCTATGATGCTTGGCTTGAAGACGTGGATCCACTATATTTTTGGGGTGGCATTTTTTGTTTATTATAATCATAAGGACATGGCCTACATTTTCTCTTAGAAATATCTGAATTTAAGGATTCAAAGTTGGTTTGCATACCAACTTGTGTTTGACTTTGATATAGTTCACACAACAAGAAAATGTAATGTTTTTTAAGAGGCCTTGAGCAGTAATGTTTCGGTTAAGACATTTAAAGACTCCATTAGTGAGTGGAATTTGATGGGGCTTTTTGTTCATATGCAAATGGAGACCATAGAGCACAGTGGGGGTTCGTTCTTACCATTATGTAGCTGACAAATTCGTTTCTTGATTTCATTCAATGGGAGTAACCAGATGATGTGTTGTTCTATCGGTCATGTGAATTTATTAAAATATTGAAGACACTCTATGATTGTTTTCTGACTCCCAAGGGTGAATTTTTCAAAAATGTGTCTTTGTGGTTTCATTTCCTATGAGGAATGTGGCGATGTTGGGTAGGCACATATCTGAGTGGTTCATTCATCCCGTTTCATCCATGATTTTTTATTATATTTTCCAAATGTTTTGGTAGAATAAGATAATGTGGAAAAATTATAACCTTGTATCATAGTGTTATTGGGGCTAGCAGGTAAACAAAATCCACCAAATACACTTTGGTTAGTTTCAACATCTTTCTATTCCTATATGGATGTTGGAAAATGTGTCTTGGGATTTCATTCTAATAAAAAGTCATAAACATTATGGAAGGAAAGATATTTGGGTTGTGATTAACAATGTGACCATGTCATCTCACTATCTTCCAGTCGTAAATTTGGACATGGTGGATATGAAGGGCTGATTATATGTTCGAGAGATTTTGTGACATCATAGTGTGATATTTTCTATCATTTTTGATAGGGACCCATGTTTACCGATCAGTTTTGGGAAGGAATTAATAAGTATATGGGTTCATATGCCAAATCGATCATTGAATTCTATCCTAAAACGAATGATCAGATGGTGATGGTGATTTCTATTTTGGATGAAATACTCTAGGAATGTATATTGGTTCTTGGGGGTTCTTGAGATTTCCATTTGGTATTGGTTGACTTCACATATAAAAATATCAATCAATATTCTATTTGGATTTATCCATTTGAGCTACTTAATGGTCATCCATGTTGGTCCCCATTGTGTTGGGATGTGGTGGGTGAGTCCCTATTTTTGGAGTTTATCCGGGTATAAGAATCATCTAGGAATTTATAGTTGATTAGGGAGTGTTTCATAATTGATAAATGTCAATATAAGACTTATAAAGATCAAAGATACCATGATTTATAATATTTTTTGGTGACATGGTGTTTTCGAATGTGGAACCTCACCTAGGTGATCAACATTTGGGAATGTAGGGGATGATTAGAACAGGGTATGTTGGGAATATTGAGATTACCATGCTAATCGATAGGGTGGAATATTGGTTGACATTTCCTTCGCATTTGAAATCATTTCATTATGTTTTTAATAGTTCCCAGTTTAAAAATAATAACCCGTATATGTCTCATGTGTTGAGATGGAGGGAGTTTGAGTTGGAGCATAATATATCCTTGTATGAGTGGCAATTATGGATTTTGGATTCCCAAGAGGGAATGTCTCTTCGGAATTCTATTATACTGGTTTGAGTTTTGTGGTAGCGTAGTTGTGATAATAATATGTCATGGTAGTGGAGATCATCCATTGAAATGAAGTACCCATTCTTGTGTTCGAATTTGTCTTCAGGGTGTATTTTATCGGGTTGAAAGTTTTCACAGTGTAGAGAATTTTCACATATGTTTCTTCAAATTATGGTATTAATTTTGTTTAATTTTGATTCCATGTCAATCATTGATTTTCTTCATATTTTCTTATGAAAAATTTGTGTTTTGGGTTAATTGGATGTGGTTCACAGTTTGTGCATGGTTTGGAAAATCAGGAACCCATTCTTAGGAAACCAAGTACCCTAGTCTAACTATTGGATAGGGGAGAACCATAGGGTTGGCACACATTTTGGAGATAGAATTAGATAACCATATAGCATGTCCCTCATGGATAGTTATTGGTGTACGTTTTGGTATGGTTTGACAAATAAAGTGGTAAAACCATGTGACTAATCCAGTTCATTAAAACATTATCAATTCTATTTGTTTCATCTCAGGATTTAACCCTATACCACCCCATTCTTCATCATAATAATTTCCCATCCATTTGATCTTTCTCAATTATTCCATCGACCTTTTGAGTGTCATTAATTTTGTGGGGTTGGCCCCCAAACAAATAACATCTTCATGTAAGTTGTTAATATTTTAATTCTTCCCTCATTCTTGGATATTCATTCCCTTTTTGTTTGGATTTTCTCATATAGTAGATGTATAACCTATGGTGAGTTGATCTTGGTTTATTGGGGAAAACATTGATGGTTGGTGGTTGATCATTCTTATATAGCACATGTGGAGGTGCAGTAATGGTTTGCACTAATTTCGTGAAGTTTCCATATGTGATGTAGGTGGTTCCTTGATTGAACATTTTTAGATGCTTGGGATATTCTTGTTTGGATAAATAAAGGTTTCCTAATATTTTCATGTATGGTTTTAAATTTATTTTAGAAATATTTTGATAAGAATATGTGATGAAAATTCTATTCTATAGGGAATATAGTATTTTCAAATGAATTTTTTTTTATTTATATCATCATAGTTGTGTTTTATCATATATATATTTTTATGATTATTTGATGGAGAAAAAATAGTTTTCAAAGGAACAAGATGTGGAAATGTAATGACCGAATTGATTATCAATGTAATTTTAACCTTTTCATTGTAGTTTCATATTTTATAAATAATTTAACATCACTTATAGAACAAAATACAAAAACAATGTATATAATGAATTAATGAAATAAGAATTATTTCAAGAAGTTAACAAACCAATACACCTGAAATAGTAACATTACCTTAAGAAAAGAAATATGAACTTTATAAATAGTAAGCCATCCAAATGAAATGTATCCTCACCCATGATTGTGTAAATAAAATGTAGGCATCTTATATGTTAAATGTGATATTATTATTTCATATTATATGTATGTAAATATTTTAAAAATAATTAATTATGTGTTGGTATTTTTATATGTCATAATTATTTAATAACAATATTTAAGATTAATTGAAGAATTTAAAATATTTTTTTTCCAAAAAATATATTAAAATATTAATATTATTATTTCTTTTGATTTTAAGATATTTATATGATACCTTTAGTAATTTTTCAATGTGTTAAAAATCACTTATAATTTTAAAATCTGTATTTTCCTTGTAAATGATTACTTTAATTTAAAATTTAATTACTAATATTAAGAAAATGATCGGAATAAAATATACCTAATTTTTTGTTCTACACATCGAAAAATGGATTGGGTGAATATTTTGGATTTTTTTGAAATAATTTATTTTTTAGTGAATAGAAACATATAATAATTTACAATATATAAACATTATAAGTAAAATACACTATTCAATTAGTCATTGATAATGTAAGAACCATTGGATCAAGATAAAATTATTTATTTATTTTATTCAGTCTGAAGAATCAACATTATTTCTTTCCTTGTTCAAAATAATAAACTAATTTATGAAATAATGCATAAACACCATTCTCTTTCACTATATATTCAACCTCTCACACCCTCTTCTCCTCACATCTATCATGATTTGATCCTTGTCTAAATATCTCCCATACCTCTCCAAAATAATCTCTCCCACTTATATTACCTTGTAGTCTCATGAAAATACCAATACATCTTCCCTAATTATGTTCTCGAGGATGAATGATTTAAGAGGTATAATCCTTTTATTTTTCATTTAATTTCTTTTGAATTTAATTTATTTTATTCTCATATATAAGCCATATCTAATCCAAAAATCATGATAAATCCATTATGTTTTATATAATTTATTTATATCTTGTTAACGGAAGATCCATCTTCATGACCATACTCTCTCTCTCTATCAGTTTTATTCATAAAATGAAATCGTCGCTCGTGATGTTTCCATATACCAACATTATGGGAAATGCACTTTTATTTTCATTTAAAAACATTAAGGATGTTAATAAATCAAATAAATTATTCAAAAAAATATTCTAAATTGTATTTCATATCACTTTTCATGATCTGGAATAAATTTATATATAATACTAAATGATAAATCAAGACTAACTAATTGTGATCGAAAACCGCCAATATTATCCAAAAATGATCATTATTAACATTAATCAAATGATTCATCATCATAAAAAATAAGAAAATTATATATAATATCATTTAAACTTCTGTAAAATCATTAATAAAATATAATAACAATTCTGAAAATTTAATCGGATTTTTCATGAACATCCATTCATGTATACAAATTAACCAATCTGGAAAACCATGAAAACAAATGATCCCGAAAGAAGAAATTAAACTCAATAACTCCTTGAAAGGAAAATTACTGAACTTAATAAAACCTTAATGAATAAAATTAATGTATAGATATTTTTTGATTCATTAATTAATTAATTAATTGTGATTACACAAGATATTAATGTGAATAAAACATTCAGATAAAATGTATTCTGAATTCTCAAGCACAACTATCTTTCTTTTCATTTTCCCACATTCAGTCAATTGTTTTTATTGATATTCCATAAATATAATTTCTTAATAATTATATTTCCTTTTATTGGATGTACATGTTTTTTTACTTATGATTATGACAGAGATAATGTATTAAAAATACCTCTTTTAAAAAACACCATTTACTTACCGATATTGTTTCTTCTTCACTCAATGGTGATGATTCTTATATTAGGTATGTTATTCCCACTTTTATTTCGTAATAAATTTTTTTTGAATTTATCCTTATTAAATTAAACTCATTAATATCCATGGGTTATTTTATGTTCAATATAGATATATGTTCTATGTGGCATGAATGATAATATAAATGAAATGATGTGATGGGTGAACCTAGAATGATGTAGTGAACTGAAATTGTTATGTGGCAATTGGTGTTCCTAGATTTATATAGTGCTCTAATGAATTAGGTAATGTGATTTGTCTCTTTAGAAAATTTAAATATCCACGAACATTATTTTAGTTTTTTTCACAACTATTTGTCGAAGATGACGAATAAGACATGATGTTTCATTTTTATGCATTACCTCATTCTATACCTTTATCTTATGCTTACTCTCGTGATTATAAAAATGATGTTATGATTATTCTCACCCCATGTTATATTGCTTCATGTTTTTATCTATCATTTTATGATGATTTTATCTCACCCCTTTTTGATGTATATCCTCTTGTGATTTCTTTTACTAATGTGGATTCAAAGACCTCTATGAGGCCAGAGAAGACAGAATTTAATAAATGTTTATGTTTTATTTTCTAAAAGTTGTGTATTGTCCTCAATTTTCCCAAACACAAAACTTTTGGATCCTAGTCATATAACTCATATAATTTTTTAATATTTACAATTATGTAATAATAATATAAGAAAATCATTGTCACTATAGTCGGTATCAAAGCATGGTTTAGTAAATTTTGAAATTAGGATTTTAAAACCAAAGTGAACTCCCATAGTATGATACTAATTATAATTGAGAACCCAATAATATTTTTTTCAATATTTATAATCATTGGGAACCCCTAATATATTAATTTTGAGTTAATTTTACAACAGGTTAAATTATGAAGGACATATTGAATTATGTTTTTTATAACATTACCTTTTTTTGTAAATGGTGGGAGATAGGGGAAACCAAACCAACAACCCATGTGAATGACAATATATATATTTCCTAAAAAATTACACAATGATTTGGAAGGGTAAGTTAAAAATTTCATGATGATTCTTCCCAAGATGTATCATGTAATGAACAATATCCTAATTAACATGGAATGCCTTCATTCACCTAAGGGGGAGAAACTGCATATTAAATGTTCTAGGCTGAAAAAAACATCATTGTTTTGAGGATATTCTTATCCACTAGTCAAATAATAGTTGGAGTACTCATTGGACAAGAACATTTCAACTATTCACTATTCAAGGATTATGAAGGTGGCTCTCACTGTTTATCATCTAAAATGAGAGTCTGATCAATGGAGGTCCTTGATTAAGAAGATAAAGCCAAACAAATAAGCAGAACAGATCGAGTGGGAGGACATTTAGATAATGTTTCTTGACAATTATTTCCATCCAACTCATCATAAAATTATTGTCATTGAATTCATAGTGCTGAAGCAAAAGGAAGGAGAACTAGTCATGTTCTATAAAGTAAATTTCACATGTATTTCAAGGTATTCTTTCAGATTTTTTATTAGTAATGATTTAAAACCCGATAGATTATTTAGTACTTTAAAACTACACTTTATAAAGGCCCTAGAAATTGGAGACTTGGTTAGTTATAAAGACGTTGTTCAATGTTCACTCAAAGTTTAGATGGATATTGGAGAATGGTCTCATGGATATGGTGATATAAATTAATATTTGGAGTTTTATGATGGATTAATACATTACAGAAGTGGAAAGAAAACACAACCACCCACTTGTAAAAAATGTAGGAAGAGGCATCATGGGAACTACCATAATGTGGTGGAAAATGCTTTATGTTTGGGGGAAAAGGCCTCTAAGATAATGAATTTAATAAATACCTGAGTATGTAGGATAATGTGGTGAAGTAATAGAGAGCACCACCCATGGTCCAATATAATAATTATAGGGGGAATTGGTACTATGCTAGATATTTCACTCAACCCTTGATTCTTTGAGGGTAATCAGCATCAACAACCACCAAAACTAGAGGAGAAAGGAAAGGCTTATTCCATCACTACTACTAAAGTGGAACTATAAAATTAAGTCATACATAGTAAAATATCTATTAAATCAATAATTGAAAATGTATTATTAGATTCTAGTTCAATGCATTCCATTATATCATGACTATTTTCTAGAACTATTTAATCAATGTTCTCAAACGAGGAAGTAGGGATATCAATAAAAACACCTATTTGTTCAATGATTTAAACCAAAGTGTTGGACCCATCTCTTATTGGGTTATGTGGAATGATTCATTTAGAAAATCTCCTAATAATTCCCATGGTGTAATTTGATGATATAATAGAAATGGATTTACTATTATTATATAGAGAACATATAAACTATTAAGAAACCAAAAAAATATTTTCATATTCCAAACCATCCAATAATCCTCTACAATTTCAAGGAATATCATGAATCTCTTTTTGAAAATCCATCAATGGTTTGGGTAATTGTTTTATATGATGTAGCATACAATTCTCAAATGTTTGAGATAATAAAAGTTATCAAACTTGGGGAAATTCCCATCTTTTTGGAATTCATTGATATATTTTCGAAAGAGTTACTTGTATTTCACCCGGATTTTGAGGTAGAGTATTATATAGAACTCTGACCCAAATCTAGTATTATCTTAAAGTTTCCCCTTTGGATGAATCTAATCAAATGGGGGGATTTAAATAAGAACCTCATGTGAGTTTGTCAAAATGGTCCATAATATCTAGGCCATAGCCATGGGGGGAAAAAGTTCTCTTTTTCAAGAACAAATATAGATCATTGCAATTGATTATCAATTATTGGGAACTCAAAAAGATAACCTACAAGAACATGTATCCACTTCCATGAATATTGAAATACTCAATCATTTTTAAAGATATATGTATTTATCAAACGATGTACTACAATCTAGATTTCACGTCTAATGGTGAAGAATGAAGATATTCAGAAGACGGTCTTAAAATATTAGTTATGGTCACTACATGTTTATTTTGATTCCAATCTGATTTATAAATTTCATGTAAATATTCATGGATTTGATTAATATATTATTTAAACATTTCGTTGAAAATTTTGTGGTAGTTTTTATCAATGATATTCTCATTTATCCAAGAGAAGGGAGGAACATGAAGAACATCAAAAGCTTTTATTTGTGAAAATGAGGAAGTAATCTTTGTATTCCATGTTCATAAAAAGTGGATTTTGGATGAAGTATGTCACTTTTTAAGGACATTTTTTTCCAAATTAAAGGAATTTCTATTGGCCCTTCAAAGGAAAAGGTGATTTAGGTAGGGCAAAGCCCTTGTATTGTCATAGAAGTGTACAGTTTTCTTTGCCTAGAAGTGTACTATCAACACATTGTGAAAACAATTTCATGATTTTCAAGCCTACTAATTATGTTAATAAGAAAGGGGGTAAACAATATCTAGATAGACAAATTTGGGAAAATTTTTAAGGAGAAAAATAAATGGATGATAACTCAAACTACACTCATATTACCAAAAATTGCCGAAAGGATTGTGATATACAGTGGTGCTTTAATGAATTTATTTGGTTATGTACTCATCAAAAATGATAACATGATTTCCTACGTCTAATATTAATTAAATATATATGAGAATAACTAGAAAATGCATGATTTGGATTTAGTAGCTTTGATTATTCCCTTTTAAATCTAACATCACTACCTCTATATTGAAAAATGTGACATATATACCTTTCACGAGAGCCTAATTTATATATTCAAACAATAGGATCTCAAAATGCATCAACAGAGATAGTTAGAGCTAATCAAATACTACAGTTTCTCTATTCACTATCAACCTGGAAATGTAAACAACATAGCTAATTATCTTACTAGAAAAGAACCTTCTACTATATCCATGATGTATATTAAGAGAGATCCATTATTCATGGACATATAAGGGATGGATTTGTAAATCATAATGGTGGGGAATAGATCTTAACATTCCCAAAATGATTTCCCAAAAATATATCCAATATAATATTAATGAGGCACAAATGAATGATCGAGAGTTAATATATAAGTTGAGTATAGTAAAAGAAGGTAAAATATAGGAATTCAATAACTATGATGATGTTGTGATTCAGTTTGGAACAAGGCTATGTGGGACTTAATCACCTAGGATAAAGATGAGGCTATTTGATAATTCACATAGATCAACATTCTTTATCCATACATGGAGTACCAATATGTACCATGTTCACTGATAATACTTCTTGTGGGAAAACATGAAGAAGTATATTTCTATGTATATCTCATGGTTCTTGATATGTGAAAAAATAAAATTTGAGTGACATAGTATTTATGGGATGATGAGAACCTTTCTTCAACCCATGTGGAAAAGGGATAATTTCACTATGAAAATGGTTATGGGTCTCCATAATATATCCAAAGGAAATTATGTGATATCAGTTTTAGTGGAATGGCTCACCAAGACTACCATCTTTATTGCTATTCAGAAAGATTTCTCACTTGTATAACATGGTAAAATATATATAAAGGATGTATTGAGACTACGTGGAGTTCCAATCTTGATTTCCAAGGATCATTATCCCTAGTTCACAATTATATTTTCGGTGAACCTTTATCATGATTTGATTACTAAATTAAATTTCATCACATATTGCCAAACCAAAACTGATGGAAAATATGAAATTATTATTTATATGCTCAATGAAATGATAATATCTATCTTTTTAGAATTCAAAGGTGGATGAGATCAAAATTTCCCATTGGATGAGCTGTCATACAACAATAGCTTCAACTCAAGTATTCTGATTGGTCCATATGATGATCTGTTTGTAAATTAATGTAGATCCCCATCCTTTTGGGATGGAGTTAGTGAAAGAAATCCACATGGACATGATATTATGAAATAGATTGCATAGAATTATCAGACCATCTACCAATATATCAAAACCACTAATATTTGGAAAATAACTATATAGACAACCTTTGAATGGACATGGAGTGAAACATTGTACATAATGTATTCCTTCTAAAATCAACATGATATAAATTCATGGGGTTTGGAAAGAAATGGAAGTTGAGCCCAAGTAATATTGCACTCTTTGATATCCTTGATCACACAGGAGTGTGTCTATTCATCTTGCACATCCACAATATATGGATCTCATTTTTAATGAGTTCCATGTATCACTATTTTGGAATTACAAAACAGAATTCTCACATGTACTAAACATAGATGTGGTACAAATTGAATTTGATATTTATTATGAGGAGAAGCTTGTACGGATTCTGAATAGGAGAGATAAGTTTGAACCAAAAAATACAACCCACCTTTTCAATGTGTTGTGGAAGAACCATAAGTATAAAGAAGGAAATTATGAACCAGAGGAGGTTATCAAGGGGATATACCATCACATGTTTATGGAATACGAAATTTTTAGGGTGAATATTTAGAATGGGGGAAGAATGTAATGACCAAAATAATTATCAATATAATTTTTCCATTCTTATAGTAATTTCATATACTATAAATATCATAAAATCATATATAGGGAGAAATTATAACATTATAATTGAATAATTAATTCAATAAGAATTATTTCTATATTTTATGGGACCAATAGTAATGAATGATTAACATGAACTTAAAAATATTAATATAACCTTAATAAATAGTATACTATCCATGTAAAATAGTAGCCTCAACCATGAATGTATAAATAAAATTTAATATTATTATAAGTGAAAATATGATATATTTTTATCCTAAAATATGTAGGTACATATATTAAAAATTTTTAAGTATGCTCTGGTATTTTTACAAGTCATAAATATTGTATTACAATTTTATGTATAATTTAAAAACATGAAAGAAAATTCATTTTCATTAAAATTATTAGTATATTAATATTTTTATTTGACATTATTTTAATATATTTTTCTAAGACCTTATTTAATTCATCAATGTGTTATAAAAATCTAATAATTTTAATATCAGTATTTTATTTTAAATTTATTGTTTTAATTAATAATTAAATTACACATACTATTAATATTATTTTCATAAAATGGATTTCATTTTGTTGTTATATTAATAAAAACAATATTACAGTTATTTTTTTGTTTTTTTCTAAAATAATTGATTTATTCTCAAATAGTTAAATATAATAATTTACTATACATATACATCTTAAGTTAACTACATTATTAAATGAGTCATTTATACTATAAGAACCAATGGTTCAAATTCACATGGTCAAATTAAGTTATTTAATTTGAATAATAAATAATAATACATATCATGTTAATAATTATATAATAATTAATTAAAAATTGAGAAAACACCCCTCTCCTCCACTATAAATACCACCCAGAACAACCTCTTCTTCCCACGCCTTACTAGCATTGATATTCTTCCAAATTCATCCATATCCACTCCCAAATCCCATATCCAATTTCCATGAGCTCCTGATCCCTTCAAAATAGACAAACCTTTTCCCTATGGATGTTCTCAAAGGGGAAATATTTAAGAGGTTAAATACTCTTGTTGTGTCTTTAAATTTCATTTAAATTTCATTCATTTTTTTCTCTTATCCTAACCATATCTTATACAAAAGTAATGATTAATTTAGAATTATTGATATACTATAATTATATAATTTTAATTTAATATCCAAAATCAAACTACTTTCTATCACTCACTTATACTATCAATGAATGTTTTACCCCTAATGTGTCAATTTACCACCATTGTGGAAGACGCAAATTTATTTTCCGTTAACAACTTTATGGATGATAATAAAACCATTAAATTGTTGGAAAAGGATTATAAATTTTATTTTATTATACTTTTTATGTTATTGAAGTAACAATTATACATAATACTAAATTATAAAACAAAACAGATTAGATGAGATTAGAAACTATCATAATTATCGTAAAACGATCATCATTAACTATTTTCAAATGATTCATCATCATACAACATAAAAAAAATATTTATAATATCATTTAAACTTATATAAAATAATTAAGATGATATAAAAACAATTTTTTTTATATTTATCCACATTTTACATGATCTTAAATTCGTATATACAAATGAATTGATTCAGAAAACCATCAAAATGCAGGCTCTCAGATGATGAAATTATACTCCACAAATCCTACAAAATCCCATTAAGGAAATTAATAGAACATTAATAAATCATATTCATGTATAAACGTTCTTTTATTTGTAAATTACATAATCAAATATGATTATACTAGATGTTAAAATGACTGAATAAATCATACATAATGTAAACGGAATTCTCGAACCCGACAATCATTCTTTTGGTTTTCCCTCTTCCAAAACATTTTAAGTATTTATATTCCTTAAATATATATTATCCATTATTATAATACAAATAATGGGATATAAAATTTTTTTACTTCAATTTATGTCAAAAACAATGTTTTTTAAAAGCTCTCTTTTAGAAAACACACATTTTACTTCTTGACATTTTTTCTTCTCCACTAAAGGTAGATAATTATTATATGAATTATATTATTCCCTCCTTCATTTTGGAACCTAATTTTTAGGAATGTATTATTAGGATATAAAACAAATTTTTTTACATGTGTTATTTTATTTTCAATATTGATATATGTTCTTTGTGCCATTGATGATAATGTTAATGTAATGATGTGACAGGTGCACTAGAAATTATATAACATAGTGATAATGTTATGATGTGACAGGTGCACTTGGAATAATATGGAACTACAATGCATTAGGTGGTGTTATCTATCTTATTTAAAAAGTGAAATATGATTGAAAATGATTCAATGTTTTTCTACAATAGTTTGTGATAGTTGACTACTAAGTAAAGTTGTTTCATTTTTATGCATTGACACATTCCATGCCTTTTTCTAATGCTTCCATTCGTGATTATGAAAATTATTTTATGATTATTCTCACCCCATGTTATATTACTCCATTTTCTTATCCATCCTATTATTGGGAATTTATCTCGCCCCTTTCTATGTTAATCCTTATGTAGTTTCATGTACTAATGAAAATGTGAAGACCTATAATAAGAGAAAAAAGAATGAATTAAATAAATTTTTAGGATATATTTGGTAAAATTATTGTATGGTAATAATTTTCCAAAAATAATGAACCATTAGATCCATATTTGGTAACTGTTTTATGTTTTTTATATTCAGAGTTATGTAATATTAATGAATTAAATGTAGGGTCTCTATATGAAATTTCTTGAAACTAGGTTTTCTTTGGAAAATGGATTAATTTTTCAAGTTGGATTCTCTTGTCCCACTCTAAATTGGATTTGTGAAATATATAATGATGTGAAGAACGTTATGAAATGTACTTGTTTTAATTGTTTATTAATATGGGGCTTGTCCCATGAAATATGGTTCAATTCATTTTGTTCCTTCCATGTGATGATTCCAAATAGGTCTCATGAATTATGAAAGTTGTGTAAAGTGTATTTTGAAATGGTTTTGGTTTGTGTAAAACAGAATGTGGATTTATTTATGTAAAATGGTGGTTTCCATGTATTTGTTTGTGAAATACCTGATTTCCTTATGTATGTATCTGGCATTGTCTGTGGTTTTGAAAGTTATAGTTTTTTGAAAAAGGATATTGAGTAAAAAGGGTATCAATGGAATCTAGGTGGGTAAACTAGAACTAGTATTCTAGAGATTCAAAATTGGAAATCCAATATTTCCTGAGTGTAGTGATTCTAGTTGACTGAAAGTGGAAATAATGTGATTCAATTTGTTGGATTTATGCTTTCAACTATCACTGAGTATGTTATATGATCAGAGACCACTAGGCCCTTAGGATATTACTTACTTGTGTCTTGTTCACAAGAACATGTTGTCATTTGTGTATTTGGGTGAGACCACTGGGCCCATGGTATTATCCATCTTAGTGGCCCGTGCATGGTAAATATGTTTGTAGTTGAGTTGGAGGATATTTTTCCCTAGGGTATGTGGTTCTTAGTGACTCACATGTTCTAGAAAATCCATAGGGACTTACCCATGGTGCTCATTTTGGAAACTATATGCATGTCTTGGTGATTAACAATTGTATAAGGTGAAACATTTTTTCATTCTTGCATTGAGGATAATTTATTTTGAAAAATTTTAATCTTGAAAGTATGTATTTTTATCTAGAAATTTTTACATGAATAGTACTTTTAAAAAATTTTCATGTGTTTTCATATAAATGGGAATATTGATTTATCCTCTAATGTTGTAGCATGTAATATTTTCTTTTTGGTGGAAGAATACCAGTCATTGAATCATACACTACATGATCATTTTGGTGTATCATGATATTCTATTTTATGAACCATGTAAAGGAGAGATGGGTCGTGGTGATGGGGGGTTCCAGTTGCTTGGGTGTTCAACGTGTTTCAGGTATTGGTTGTAGTCACATGCAAGTGATGTACCTCTTTTTTCATGTAGGATTTTAGGATGTTTATTGGTACCCATTACATTATTGAAAATTGTATTTTGGATTATCTTTTAAATAATTTATTCTAAAAATTATTGTACAATTTTTAGTTATGATTATTGGTTATATGTTTCCTTACTCTTGTGGGTTGGTTATTGTTATTTAAATGGGTGAAATAGTACCCAATGTTAATTGATGATACCTAGGTACTTGTTTCCAACACGTGGGGGTTAGTAATTACCTTTGATTCTCAACTTGGTCCAGGTCGGGTATTAGGTTGGATGGTATCCCAATGTGTATCACTACACTAAGACATTACAATAGGATATGAACACTCAAGGGATTTACATGATTTGATTCAAAATTTTATTATGAACCTTTATGATGGATTTTAAAAGATGATGATCGTGTATTATCAATGTTATAAATAGGTTATCATATATTGAAATCATGGTGTCATGATTTATAAATCCTATGAAATATTATTCATGATTACTTGATTTATAATTATGTTATTTTATTCTCAAACTATTGATTCAAGATATAATAAATGAATGAATATTGATTGATGATTTTGAGGTGTATATTGGATCTTTCACATATTGAACAAACATTGTTTTATATTTAAAAAATAAATTCCTTTATATTTTGAAATGTCTCACTAGATCTTCATTCATTTCCTCAATGACTAGATGTTGAGTTTTTATTAAAAACACATATTGGTATGATGATTGCATCTCAAGTATATATCCTCCTTCTAATATAAACTTGTGGGAATTTATATCCTACATATGTTTTTAGTCTCCCACATATTTATTTTTATGTGATTTTGGACATGGATTATATCTCCTTAAATAAATCGCATAATAATTTTTGGTGATGGGAAGTCACATTGGAAATTATAAATTAACATATGATTGCATATTGGTGTCAGGATAAATATAGGATTTAAATTGATATTACATCCATTTAATTTTTATTTATTTCTATTTAAAATTTTTATATATTTGATATTTCTAGGGGAAAAGTCATCTATGATATATTTTTTTGGATTATTTTTTTATGCCTTTCTAGAAGAGTTTTATAGTCTTCCTATGAACCGAGAAGATGATTTTTCAATATAACTTATTCCCAGTGTACCACCTATTTCAAACAATACATATATAATATCCTAGATTAATATATATGAATTTAAGAATCGACTCTATAAGAATATTTATAATTGAATCATTTCCCCATATGTTTTGACAAGGGGTGCACAAATTCTTTTGTAAAGGGAAGTATGGGTAAATTAAACATTATATTTCATATTGGGAACTGAAAAATATCACTATCAATAAAATATATCCTCTACCTCATAATAATGATTTATTTGATCAATTAGGTAGATATCTATAATTTTTTAATATTGTTATTTGATTTAGATACTATTAGTTGAGGGTAAAATATGAAATCATACTCGATAAATCATTCCATACGATGTATGTAAACAGTAATTTTTTAGTAATATAATTTTGTCCTATTAATTTACCTAATATATTCTTTTATTTAATTAATATAGTGTTTCAATATTTTCTTGATCATATTTTTGTACTCTTTATATATCATATACCTATATATTCATGGTTCATGGAAGAAAAAAAGGATCACATAGAAATTATACTAAAGACCCTAATCAAGGATAAAAGTCAAGGGAAATTTATGTAGTATGAATTTTGGATAAAAAACATTTTAATGTTATTTAATCTAAAATATAGTCTATCAGTGCATCCATAAATGATGGTGGTTATTGAAAATTGGATGATAAAAAATATGTTCACTATGATTCATAGATATCATGGTTTGTCTATATATTATCAATTATTTTTTAAGAGTTTATCAATAATATATATATGACTCTGCATTATGAAATGAAACAAAGACAAGTTCCATTTCATTGATAAATGGGGGGAAAATTTCCTGTAAATGAAAAGAAGTTTTTTTCATTGCACATATACTCACATCTACATGTATTTAAAATGTTTAATGGTCAATATGGGATTAGAAAATAGTTGAATATATGTGATATTAATGAGTATGATATTGTCTTAACATATCATTCCTGAAATTTTATCATTCACTAGAAAAATTAACTACCTCAATACCTTGGGTTAGTAGTGGTAATCGTTTCATTAATTATATGAACACATTATCATTATTGAAATATGTGTGACATATATGTAATGATCATAAAATTCATATTATATATTCAACAAGAAAAAGATATAAAAGTGCTAGATAATATTATTGGATCTAATTAGTGATTATAACTTATCAATACATTTCCTCCCACAGAAATAATATAAGGTGGCTACAAATTTGAGTTGAAAATATTCATATTGATTACTTATGATGGGGATCACAAAAGAAAAAAAAAATTTGAATATGGAAATTATAGACCATTACTTTATGATGGTTGAGAAAACTATCTTTCTTAAATAAGTTTACAACCATATAACCAATTGAATATAAAATACCCATAGATAGAAGATAAGGATATTTAATGGATGGTGAAAATTTTTATTATGTTAAAAAATAATTTTTATTGAATGATAAGGTTAAATAAATGAGTATGTGTACCATAAATTACATACAGGGTGAAGGAGAAATTTGATTGAGATGATAGTTCATCATTCATCCTAGAAATATGATGATATATAAAGATATGAATGTCTTTTTCTTGTGGGAAACCATGAATAGATACATTATTGAGTATATATATATATATATATATCTATGCATGGAATATCGAAAATTCAAGGCTAATAAATATAATTTTCATGTCACTTTACAAAACATTATCATGCAATAATTAGAATATGGAAAAGCTATTTATTTCATTATTAGACAACCAAAACACATATAAGGTCCATAATTTAATTTATTTAATAGTTTATCACCTTATAAATTTAGAGTACATAAATTTAATCTAATAATAGTTCTCTACTTATAAACCCACCAAGGATCTTATTTATTACGTTTTAATGCTTCATAGAGTACACCTTTATAATATATGTGATTGATAAATGATTTTTACCCTGATGTTGTAGAGATGTCTTGAGCATACTCTTATTACATAGTTCTGTTTCAATATGGATTATCATTATCATATAGATAGTGAGTCTGAGAGAACCATTTCAACCTTATATGATATATTTATATCCTTTTCTATTTATTTTAATTGTGGTTCGGAGCAATTAATTCATCTATTATTATGTTCTTACAATAATATTTTTCACTGAATCATTCTGATGGCTTATTATGAAGTCTTTTATGGAAATGTGTAAAGAAAATAATTTGATGGGATGAAGATTGAAAAAAAATATTGGGACTAATTCTAGATGAGGAATATCCAGAAAAATTATGTCCCATTTTCTTTCACATCAAGCAACCTCATAGTCAAAAGAAATGTAATACTAACGATCCTTGATGAAAATTGTAATTTAAAGTGAGTGAAAAGGTATTAATATTAATGTCACCAAATAATATGGATATGCTATTTACAAATAATGTAAACCTAATATTTTTTATATTTTTACCTTTTAGTTTATTGGTTGAGTAGTAATTGTAGCTTATATCATGGTATGTCCACTAATGATCTCTCATGTCCACGATTTGTTCCATGTATCTCTCTTGATGAAGTAAATAATAGATCTGATGCATATACATAACTTAGAGGTCTTACTAAATGATTATTATATTACTTGTGATGAGTAAATATATGAAATATATTAGCATATATATAAATTGTTGTGGAATAAATTTCATCAACTTGTAAAATTCCACAATAATAATCATAAATTTGATGAAGCTATATGGGAACTAGATGATGTAATGAAATAGATATATCCTTTTGGTTTTTAGATATTTTATTTAATTTCAAGGGAGAAATTCCTTTTAATGGGGAATAGTGAAATAACATGAGATTATATATATATATTCTTTTGATATAAACCTGATTAATTCGATAACATATTTTATATTCAACCTCAAGTAAAAAATGTATCTTGATATAATATGACAATATATCAAAGCTATAAAATTATACATATAAATAAAAATATCAAAATTATGTAAAGTATGTAAAGAAGTTTTATATTATTCACATTTATATTTATATTTATAATAAATAACTTCTTGATTTTTATTCATGTCATTTTATGCTTCAAAAATATGTTTTCTTAAAAAATGTCCTTATTTTTTTCGATGTACATATTATAAATAATACATAACAATATTTAATAGTTTAATTTATCCAAATAATATCTTTTTTTGATAATTTTATGTCAAAAATAACTTATTTAAAGAAAATTGTTTCTCAAACAAAAATTTATTTTTTATTGAATACTAATAAAATAACAATTTTATAAAAAACAATCTTTTCCATTCTTGTATTTAAAAAATTAATTTTATTTTAAACTAAATTTAAAATATATTTAGTTAGTTATGAACAAAAATAATTGAATAAATGTCATTGAGATCAACAATATGCTTCATATTGGTATAAAATCATATTTACACATAAAAAGGAATTCTCTATAAATTTGTTTATTGATGTGTTATTCATGGATATTTTAAATGATATTTATAAAATGTATTTAAATGGAATTAAATAAATATTTATTTCATATTTTTAATCATCATGTCTAAATTTTGAAATAAGTCGCATTTTATTTTTGGTAACGATGAATAGAAAAATAGTAAAAATTTATTTACCATGGGATAAACCAAGAGTAATGGGTAATATTACAATTTTAAAACTGAACATATTCTATTATATTGATATTTTTTGACCCTATTTTATCCTACCTATGAATCGTTATCTATTAGGAATCATTTGGATCAAATAAGAAATTATCATATTTTATTATTTTTAAAAATTCTATGTGTGCCCACTCCCCCGCATATAAAAAGGCACCTCCTATTATATATTCTCCACACATATTGAGCCTCGTATTGACAAAAATCCCTACCCATATCCATTCCTAACATCTTTATGCACTTCTTAGAGGTCTTAGTTTTTTTATAGTACAATCCATTAAAGGTTTCATATGTAAGCAATTTAGTGTTTCCCAAAAAAGTGGAATTGATCGTAACAATGCTCTCTCAATTAACAAATACTATAATATGATGATATCACAACATTTCAACCTCATTTTCCTAAAATGTGATATTAATTCTTTTCTTTGGTGTATCTGTGTAATATCGCCTCTATGTTGAGATATAATTCTTTTTTCTATCACCATAATTCAATGTTTATTATAATGATGGATTAAATATCAATATATGATATTTATTATACAATTTTTCTTTTATAAAGGAAAAATATTATTTATCATTATTTCAATATTTTCATTATAAAATCAAAGCATTGTTCATGTGTATGTATGGACTACAATATACATGAATGATGCAATAAATTTTTATATCACTAATATTTTGGAAGGTTTTATATAAAAAAATAATAATAATAATAAACTATATTAATATAAGATATAATACTCTTGATATAATGAATCAATTATCAATGTACATGTTCAATATATAAAATACATAAAAAGTTTTGATAAATTAAAATATAAACACTCTATAGTGATGACATTAATTAGAAATATTTAGTTAATTGTTGTTGAAATGCTTTAAATTGAACATATATGATATTAAATAGTTTTATATTGTTTTACTATAGTAATATAATAATTTAAAATTTATTATAAATGATTTTTTAGTGTTTCTTAATAATATCAAACCTGAGGTAAGGGTTTTACATTACAATCTCTTTTTTATCATGATAATTCATGATTAAATTGATGATGGTGAAATTATATGATCTTAAATTCCTAAATATTATATATATTATTATCCTACTATTATTTATTCATATTACAAATTTTTATAATTTTTTCTCCCGGTATGTACTTATGATACAGAACGATTGTTTTAACGTAAAACTAATAATTTTTACTATTCTGTAAGATCTCACTTATTTTGTAATTTATAAACTCATTTAATTTATTGAAAAGTATCTTCTTTGGTTACCATGGAAGATACCTGGGTGATGATGATTTTTAGTGTTTATTGGTATGGTTGAAGACCTGTGTTTATGGTTCTAAGAGAAAAATGATGAGGGGCGCAATTATCACAATAATTTTTCTAATTGTACACCATAGCCTTGAACCTATAAAATAGAGGAGTGATGTTTGATTAATTGGGAAAAGGGGGGAAACAATCAATTAAAGGTCTAAAATTTATTACTAGTGAAACAGGTGCAATTTGGTAAGGTTTTTCTCACCAAACACCAATATAATGTGAAATTTTGTGCTCTTAATATTAGGGATGCATAGCTAGCACATAGTTTGGCCAATCATGTGGCCCAACAGTGTACACTAATAAAAATCATGGATGTAGAATTTTTTCATTTTCATTTTGAACCATTTTCTAATTTCCAAACTCTCTATTTTTAGGAATCACCCCCTCTATGGATCATCCTTTTCTAATTGTAATTTTTTGGTGGTTCATTTCCAATCTATCTCTCATTCATTCATCATTAATCTTGTCGGAACAACCTATGTAAGGACATGACACTATTATATTCATTTATAAATTTTTCTTTCTTCTAAATATCTTCTTCATTTTATAAACATTATACCTTATTTTCAGGATTTTTTAGTTTTTGGATTTCTCTAATGCTAGACCAAATCTCAGATAAATTCAAGATGAGGAGTCATTTATAGGGCCTAAGTATGTGATAATTAATTTTCCATAAATGTCTTAATATTTATAACATTTTCACCTATGCCACACCAAATAATTTGAAAAACCATTCCCCAAACATGTTTACCTCTATTAACTAGTCACCAATACTTTGACTTACATATTCCAGGATACTATTTTATATCATTCTAAAGTGATGGCTTCCACTTGAACAAAACCTTTGGGTGAGCTTATTCATATTCTCATGAATATCGTGCATTGAAAAATTAACAATACTACCCAATAAGGTTACATTTTATTATCATATATAATATCATTGATTAAATTGATTAATTAAATTATAAAATAATGGGTAAACATCACATTGAATTAAAAATATTAAATAATCACGATTTTTTATCTCTTATGGACTTCAAAAAAGCTGTTAATAGTGTGGCCTACCTTTAAAAAGAATTGTATTTTTTGGTTAATTCCTTGATAAAACCAAAAATATTACACCAAATTAATTAATGTTAATTTTTGGGTGGTAATCCCTTGTTTTATTTGATAAATATATTAAATTAATTAATTCATATGATTAACACCAATATGTCACCTATAATGTCCATAGATTTTTAATGTAGAGTATGATCTTCTATGATACAACATGATTTCTAATGAAAAAGGATTACATGGCCTATATCCATTGATTTTAATAATTTATATCCCATGAGTTACATGTAATTTATCATGTAATTAAGCTAAAAAATCATAGTTGTGGAATTCAATGGGTTCACTAGATGGATTACACTCAAACTCAAATAGAACAACCTCTCCATCGGTGATTATGATTAGGCTCAACATCCTGATGTCATGGATTTCATAGTACATACATGGATTCCTTATGTTTCTTATAATTGTATTTCTAGGAAATGATTCCCAAGACCATCACACAATTAAAATATCATATTCTCAAGGAAAACTATCTTAGGATGATATTGGTAGGGTTAGTTAGGTATCCCATGAAATTCCTATCCATAAAACGGATCTAGTTATTTAACTACATGATATTTATTATACTTATAAATTTATATATATTATTATTGAATGTAAGAAATTAATTTGACACCATTGGTAGTGTCCAATATAATTTTAGACACAACCTCTATGGGTTGTCCTTTGGAACCTTAGTCGATTTCATGGATACATGTAATTATAAATTATAGTTCCTTGCTATGGATGTTTCACTACCTATAAGGATTGGATCTTTGGAGTATATGGAAATGGTAGTCCTTAGTATAAAAATTTCAATTCATTCTTTTTGATCATCTTATTTAATTTTTTATACTATTATTATTTTTATAATTTCTAACATGTATACCTCCTCATATTTTTTATCATCTACTAACAACATATGTATATGGAATTGTAATTATTTTTGACTATATAATTATCATTTGTATGGATGTTGTAGTGACTAGAAAATCCCATATTTTTATTTTACCATTGTTTTTAACTCTAATTGATAGTTTATAATGTCCCCAAAATAGCATTATACACCCTAGATTCTGGTCTGAATCCTATAGTGTGCGGGAAGTTCCGTTTGTGGCCTTATTTCCAACTGGTATAGTCACTTTTCTATGAATCGGCTAAGGGTTGTAAATAAATTATTTTAGTCCCTTATTTTTTCCTTTTACATTCTATTATGAGTTGTTATATTGGATTCTATGATGTGTTGGGAAATTTTATTTAGAAGCTTCTTATTATTTTCTAAACCACATGTGGGGGAAATTCCATGTTTCCTTAAAATAGAATTTTTTGTATTCTATTTTCCATTATAGAATTTTTCAGTATCCTCTTTTATCTATCCCACATACTTTACAAAATTTTGTTTTATGTATTTTTACCCTAGTAGAGGATGGAAAAGGATCATTATCTCATGCATCATTATCGGCGAATATGGATTTATGTGTAATTCATTTTCCATGCCACAAATATCTAATTTACATTATTTTATGTATTGTTTATTCTTTAAAATTTGGTTTTTTTTCAAGTAATTTCAAACATTTACTCTATGAAATGAATAAAATAAATTGGATACATATTGTGTCTTCATTAACCAAAATTGTCTTTTTATGACAATTCTTGTTGAGAAATATATATCTATCCAATATTAACATGGTTAATTCCATGGATCTATGGTTACATAAGATGAATTTTTTTGAGGGTTATAGTTAAATGGATTTACAATTTCTAATTTTATTTTAATTTTTTAAAAAAATGAATGGAAATATCTATAATTGATATAGAAAATATAAAATATTTTACATTATAAAACCTAATGTTAAATCCTTATTGTAGTCAAATGGATTTCCATGTATAACTTATATTTTTTACATATATATAACTTCAAAATAGAACTATGTATAACTCAACAATTATATGCACAAATAAAATGTATAAATTAAAAATATTTACAAAAAATTGGTTATTTTTATGTGGGGATTAAAATTCCCACATTATTTGTGTTTTACCTTACAACATAGATTTAACACCCAATATAATAGAACATTCTAGATAAAACATGATTATCTTCTTATAACCTGGCCCTAAAACTAGGTAGTTTGGTTAGTTTTCCTCCATTGTAGTGTGGCCTTGTACATTTCTTATTTTAATTTATCTAATTAATTATAACTTGTTTATATTGTTCAGGGATTTTCTTGTAATAGTAGATATGTACCTCTATAAGGGCCAAGGGTTGTGTTCTAAGAAGGTGGCGATGACCTTGATCCTAATATGCTAGGACATAAACCAACAAACATACCCCAATTGGAACCTCATATAGTACAACCTATTGTTCATGAAATAGTAATTGATGAATATTATAGAGAGGAATTTTTATATATAGTTTGGATAATTTTGGGTTCACTATGACCTCTGTAAACATTTTCGACGTTGAATAGGGAATTCCCGAAACATCATCCACCTAGTTTCTCATTAGGAGTGGTCCTCGGGCTAAAATTTCTCTGCTAGATTATATGTGTACTATCATAGAGCATGTAGAGAATAATTTTAAAATAATCGTAATTATCATAGAATATATGAATCGTGTATTATCTAAGTGATTAGAGTATGTTATTACAATGTATAATCAAAATCAAGATATGATCAAGTGGGACATACACATTATATTTTATGAATTCATATTCCTAGTGATGTTGTGTGATTACTGATCTTTGTAATTCATATGTATATAGTAGTTTAAAATAACTTTTATTGATTAAATATCATGTTTAAATGATATCAAATGTTTATTAAAAATACATGATGATGGCGATCAATGTAGGGTGATGTTGATTGATGATGGGATGAGGTATTCTTACAGATCTCAAATGAATGTTTTCTGACTGACTACCATCTTGAAAATAGTGAACCATTCCCTTGTCAACTAGAGTAATTTCAAAGAAGTAAAAGGTATTGGTTGTGGTGGTTCCTCATCTAGGTAGGGATGTGGTTTCTCGGATGGGAGGAAGAGTCTCTTGGATATTTTTATTAAGGGAAGCGGTAGTAAAAGTGTACACACTTTCACTTATGTGGTTTTATAACAATATTAAAGTAAGGGATACATAATTTCATAATGTTGAAGATACCCATGAGAGATTCATGCATTTGTAATAATTTTCCATCTATTGATATTTTGATGGAAATTTCCTCAATGTATTGTGGGAGTGGATCTAAAACATGTAATTTTTTTTGGTTTGGGATCTATGTCTCCACACCAAGAAGGAAGCTGGAGTACAATTGGGTTTTTAGAATGAGGGGGTGGTTGAGGTCAAGGAAGATAGATACATGTTTTGGGACACTATTAGAGAATACCTACATAAGGAGTGGTATTGTATCATATACCTAAGGATATGATTTTCATCCCATCTTCAATACATGGTTAAATTATAATAACTTCAAATTTAGTATCAACATTGCTTTTAGCAGGTTCTTAGTCTCATTTTTATCTTTTAAACTAACGAGAATTATGGTCGTGATATTGAATACTACAACTGAATAATATATTTTTTACACAAAATTTGGAATTTAGTCACTTATTTTTCATCGATTCAAGGAGATTCTTGTCAATATAGGTTGGATTCAATTTCATTTGGAACCTTTTCAACCTAATAATGATATACATAGACATAATTTTGGGGGTGGATTAGTTAGTACATTTTTGAGTACTTGTTATCTTTGAGGGGGAATTTCTCATCTATAGAGAGTTGTAACAACATTCAAAAGTGATAATGGTATGTTTAGGAATCCTAACAAGAATTAGAAACCTACATTGTAGTTAGAGAACCCTGAATTCGAAGGGGATACAATTCACAGTACTTCTCTATGGGGGTCACCTATTCATTTCTCAAGGATGATGAATGATTCCCTAATGATTATAGTGGATTACCAGTGTTCAAATTGGATTAAAGTTCAGATATGATTAAATATTTCATATAGATAAACTTATTGGCCATCATCATCAAGAAATAGTCTTCTTAAAGAAGGATTATAGATAGGGTTATAATATGTTGAGAGTTAGACCCTATGATAAACCACATATAGCAATCAAAATAATGAATTCCTTATATTAATGTCAATTTATGTTTTTAGAATTAATGAATACACCTATTTTATTTATGGATTTCCTAAATTAGGTTATCCAACTATAAATGGATGCATGTTAAGGATTTTTTGGATGATAAATAAGGGTACTCTCACACTAGACATGATCATTCCAAATCTATTAGCATAGCACTAAGTACAGAAAGAGGGATGTTTCTATATTCCAAACTCATTATGTTCCACTTTTGGATTAATATTTTTTACTTAAAAATCATTGGTATATGAAAATAAACACTATTTTGGGTTCTAGGGTATTTTTTATCTATTACTTCTATAGAGGATCCAAGGAAATTTATGTGATATTTGATTTTTATTCGGAAAGGTCGGTTACTACTAAGGATTTATCTAATGTTTTACATTCCATGTACCACCATATATATGTTTGACCAATAAGTGTGTAATATTATCATGGTATTAATCTTGTGATAAGTACTTTCAATAGTTGAAGGAAATTCATACATGAGAATAAATCCAAATTTTTACTAATCTTGGTAGGGGTATATGGTTTATTGTGAAAAATTCAGCATCAGGTTCAGAGTTACTTTGATGTAAGGCGAAAATTACATTAATATAGGACCCATCAAATTTTCTCCCATAATTTTTATAAAATAAATTTCTCAACATTGATGTTATTGTTCATTCCATGAATTTTCTGGGGATTTCCTTATAGGGTAGTAGATTTGGTTATAAACTAACCATTTATGAATCAAATAAATATTTTCACGAAAGTATTTATAACTTTGGAATAATATATGGGGTTAATATCATTAATATTTCGAAATTGAGATTAATTACCTATCAACAACTTTAAATTTAGTTGTTTTTTAATTGAGCATAAAAAATATGATTCAAGATAATCAAGAAGTTAATATTTAATGGAAGTTGATGTTTACTAAATCTGAAATGAATTTATAAGATTAGTTATTTCACTAAAATCCTATCTCTATGGATTAATAAACTACCTCACCACTTTTGAATAAATTTAATGGGGGGGGGGGGTACATTCAAATATACAAATATTTATCCTAGGAGAAAGTGTTTCTTGTGAGTACCCACCAACTAGTTGGGTTGTTGGTGAGGATTTGAACGTGTAAAACCCAAGATGTGTTTTGGTTCATGAAAACGTGGGGGAATAATTAATGGGTGAATCACATTCTTCTAAATGGAAAGTCATACCAGAATCACATATATATATATATATATATATCATGACTTAAAACAGTAATATTTGTGTCTGGGGATGAAAAAATAGATCACTAGCTTTATTATGCCATAATCCACCAATTAACAGGGGAAAGTGGAACATCTGAGACCAACTTAACATTTATGACCACTCCATATATGAAATGGAAATGGGATGATGTCACTGTTAATTTTTTTATGTGGTTACTAAATACATCATACATAAGTGGATCTATATAGGTAATTTTGGATAGGTTTATGATGTTCCCAAACATCTTACCTTTCTAACACAACATATTTATAGATGATATTGGTTGGCTATATGTCTAAGAGAGTCTATGCCTTCATGGAATTCCATGTACTGTTTTATCAAATACGGATGCTTATTTTTATTCTTGAAATATTCATGGGTGGAAAGGTCTATTGTTTCATAGGTACATTTATGTACAACATACCACCATCAGGCCATTATTCATTACGATCACACTATTCAAGTTCTACAGAACATTCTCTGTAGGTGTGTCCATGGTTTTTGACGTACTCTTGAAAATAATTTCCCCCATTTTGTGTTTTACAATAATAAATCCTTCTAGTTGACTATCCAAATGGTTCAATATGAGTAACTCTATGGTTGGATGTCTAATTAATCTCTGAACTAGCTATAGGGGTCAAGGTAGCATTACACGGACACCTTCTAATTCACCATATAGTTGAATAGGTTTATTTGATCAAGATATTTATGGCTATATTACATAATAGTGAGATATAATATGTCTATTTTCATCACCAACCTATAGATATGGTGGAGGTTGGTCTTTTCTTATTATATGTCTCCCTTGATGATGTTATCAACTGATTTAGAGGAATTTTATACTAGAACCAAGAAACATTGGGCCTCCCAAGATCATAGATAATATTGGGCTCATAGCATTTCAGATTGCTCTTACCTATCTTCATTTTTCGATGCATGATGTCTTCCATGTTTCTCAATTATAATAGTATTACTCTGACCCATTTCATGTATTTGATCCTACATGAGTTTAGATGGAGGATGATAACTCGTTTTAGGAGTATCATTTCTATATCGTCTATCATAGAATGAATACCCATGAAGGTATGATGGAAACTCTATTTATACTGAAAAGGATGAATAAATATATTCAAGATGAGACATAAAAATGGAAATCTAATCTATATTCTCAGTGTCTAGTGTTATTTATGGAGGAAACTCATTCGTCCTTATAAGTGAAAATTAATGATGATTTTCATTAAGTTGATAGTTTGTAAGATCCATGTTATTTTATAAGGTATATACACTTTTAATTTATATAAAATCATTTTCTTTTACAATAATGTATGTTCTAAAGGGAATATAGGATGTTTCATGAGATTTTTGTATTATTCAGGGATTTGTGATCCTGATTTTGAAGAATCAATTTCTTGTATATGGTATGTGCACGGTTTGGTAAACCATGATCTTCAAAAATAAATCACATAAAATATAATGTTATTTGTTTATAAACACTATGATGGGGTCCTTTAATACATGAATAGTCATCATCGTTTTATAGGTGAAATGTGTATAGATTTTCCATGGTTTATCTGATTATGTTCACATATGGTTAAAGGTGTGGTTCTCCTAGAGAGTCACTACTCACTGTTTAAACAATCGTTGTTCCAATTTGATTTCCCAATTAATATTCTGAATATTACCTCCCACATATCCTTTAAAACTAATTCCTAAACTCCTCCCTCGCTATTTTGGTATAGCAACCCATTTATGTATCTCCAATATCCCTTGGGAGATTTGTTATGGATCATTTTAGTGCAACCTTCAATTCAATTAACAACATTCCTATTGTAACACCCTCGATAAGTATAAACTATGTTATATTACATTCTAAAATTTCATATATTTAAAAATATCTTCCCTTCTTTTCATGTATATACCTTATTTTTAGACAATTTCTCAATTTTTCAAATTTATCTTGTTCTAACATAAATTTGAATCCAATACCAGATGTGTAGCCATTTACAAGGATAAAGTAGATGATTTATATATTTTTTCTAAAAGGAATACATATTTTTGACAAGTGTCATTGTTATGGATGATGTACTTTCCTCATATTTACACTAAAATGGTAAAATCATTAAATTTTTAATCAATACAATAACCTATATATTCCATTACACTCTTTGACACAATTGGATGATGATAAACTGAACATAAACCACCACTTGGGGTTTCATTGATCAATGGTGTTTGACAACACGAATATGACTATGTATCCAAACCTCCCATTAGCCGATGATAGGATTCTCATTTATAAATGGAATGACTATATTTATTAAATTCAACTAGTAAATTATATTGACACATCCTGAAGACTATTAAATGTTTATTAATCATTATTAGGTTTTATCTATAGACATATCCACACTATAAAAGGTGTGTATTTCTATAAAAATCATTGCATTTCATTGGGAATTCATTGAGTGGACTCATAAAGACAACCCTTTATATTGATGAAATATACCAGTTTCAAACCCAATTTGGTTTTAGTCAATTCCACACATTTAGCAATTCCATAGTCTAGATATATTGATTCACATAAAAACATTTGAATTTCATAATCCCTAAGATGAGTTCCCCAGATTTGGCGTGGTGATGTTATACATGGAATTCCTTATACTATCTTCTCGGATAAAAGTCAATCCTATCCCAATATTATTATATTAATACATCATAGGATCATCAATAATTTCAAAGGAGAGTAATACCGATAGTTGTTTCATTATATTACACTCATTCTGAATAGTGTAACCTACTAGTAAATCACTACGATTGGGTTTAACTTAAAAAGTTCATGAATGACGAGCGTACTTCATGGATTATTTGGGGTTATAAATCATGTATTCGATATATATGTTCTACTAGAACCTAGATAAATTAAAATATAATATTCTCATGGAAATTTTACTTAGGATGATGTAGGTAGGGTCATATGGGAATCCCATGATGAGGCCATGCTCAACAAGGTATATATTTTCCCATCGTTATATTTTTTATACAAAAAAACAATTTCATTTTATACTCATACATAGTATTTTGATTATACATCAATTCATGTGTCTTATAGAGTTTTCTAATAAATTTTTGGGGAATAAATTTGATATCTAGGCTGAATTGGTGGATTTAGTCAAGGATAATATGAAACACCCAGGTATGGACGCTGGATTTTTTTAGCATGGGACTTAAGAGAAGATGATTGTACCAGTTTCTATGATTCCCATGAGGATAGTTTCTTCTGGAAATTTTATTTTTTTTATACGTGTACTATTTTAATGCATGAAACCATGAATTTCAATACATATTTTTTTTCCTCAAATGAAAACATATGCTTATTATATTTTTTTGTTTTATGTCTGTTTATTATTATATTGTTAGATGTTATACTTCATTATCATTCCATATTTTTTTATGATGTGTTTCATAATGATTAAGAGGCTATATTCTCCACACTATATGATTAAATATCCTTTTTTTATTTAATATCATCTACCATAACATCATCTAGGGGGATTTTATCCCACTAGGACAGTGAATTATTTATGTACCATGTGAGGGAGGTCACAATTTATTGAATAATTTTTCCCCATGTAAAATTTTTTATTAAAACATTTTTATTAATTTTTTTACTATTCTCATTTTTTATTAATTTATTTTTTATTCACGCTTAAAAATATATTAAATAATTATAAAGAATGTTTTATACCTTTATGTAATGAAGTCCATTATAATTTAAAAAAAATGTGAATGGAATAATTGTTTTAATGTAGATGACATGAATATCATCTTCCACTAACATGATTTTCCAATTCATTGAACTTATTATTCATTTTTACAGTCATTTTAAAATAAAATATTTTCCTTATAACTTTGAAAATTTTTATATTTTAAATAAGTGATTTTAAAATGATATGTGTCCTTTCCTCCAAAAAATTTATAGCAATATATGGAATGATTTTTTCATCTATGAGAACATCCTTTGATATTTTTTATGAGTCAGTGAATATATAATTCTAGGATACCATCAATATTAATTACCTATATAGTTTATGATTATATTGATGAAATAATAGTGAACAACATTTTACTTTAGATGGGTTGTGAATTGATGTAGTGATATTGTATCCATGATTAGGATTCAGATATATAAATTGACTATAATTATGTGATTGTTGGTTCTATCATATCCCTCCAATGAATTGGTTAAATACTAACATTATTTCATTTCAAAGGGTACATATGAGGTTATCCACAACCCAAAAAAGAGTGTACACTAGAGTTTATCCCATCCAAAAATGATTTTACACATGATGTTATCCAAATCTCAAATCAAGAACATTGGAGGTTTTCAAATGAATAATACATGACAAATGACATGGTCAGTATCTTTGAAAAAAAATGATTATGAATATTCAAATGTTATTTTTTCATGGATCTTGTTATTTTATTACTTTATGATTCTTGACTTATGATATTCCGTGATTTATCCCGGACATACGTTTATGATCTATTATTTATTGTGTCTCATTTTCTAATGTAAATATCATGTTAAAATACACGTATAATTATATCATTATTAAATTTTCGTTTATATCTACCAAGTATTCCCTTAATGAATATATTAGTTGGCCCCATATTATTTTTCCATTTCCCCATGACATGGAAAAAATGGTTATGGTATGTTTCCTAACGTATCTAGTAATGAATATCCTTGTAAAATATTATTTAGATCATTTATGTTGTAGTAATTTATGTATAAAAGTTTCCAAATACTCTTAGACGTTATTTTTTTCATGGATCATAAAATTATTTAATTATTATAAATATAATAATATGTAATTTTTATTAACGAAATTTAGGGGTCTCTATATATCTTCCAATGCTCCTATATTAAATGAGTGATAAAAAATAATTCCAAAAAAGAAGATGAGGTTAATGTGGAATTATTTGAACAAGGGGTCCATTCAGAATCTAAAATTAAGGTTGATATATATGCCAATATTTGCATGATATTTTCTAGGTATATATTATTCATTATATTCGGATGCATCAAGAGTATATTAGAGAGATTTTTTAATACATGGTAATTGAGTGTCACGTAGGGGTCTATGTTTCTAAGGTACCCTTAGTGGAGGCACAATTTCTGGGTACTATAGTAGTACTATTGCATGTACTGTACTGGCCACTATAGTAGGATCTGTTTGGCACTGTAGAAACTGTGAATTTTCCCCTGTTTGGGCCTTCGGGAAACAGATTTGGTCCTCGAGTCCTTTAAGGCCTTCGGGCCACCCATGCCTTCAGGCCAGTAAGGCCTTCGGGCCACCTCAATGCCTTCAAGTCATCTTAAGTGTAGATACAAACCAGACAACCTACAAGGAACAAGCTCTATGGAGGATGATCAATGAGATTTCACCATAGTATAATGTATATGGATTACAAGAATGAGAGGTTATGGCATGTGCAATCATGACAATCCTGTGAATACACGAGATAGGCTAGCCAAATATCCATGCGAAGGTGGAGAGATGATTCCATGATGAAGATGTTTTGGTGGAGCAGTTCCATGTAGTTAGTCTGGGTTGTATGTAATGTTTGAAACCTATGGGTAATGAATTCCTCTAAAGTCCTATTTTCCATTTAATAATGGCACCTGCAGGCATTGTAAGGGTTCGACCTCACCCCTTGAAATCTGGATTATAAACATCAGTAAAAATGAAGTCTTTCGGGCCATTGGATGGAGAGACCTGAAAATGATTGATTATTATATCCTCACTATCTTTTAGGGTGAAGGAGAGGTAGTAGTATATGATTGAATTATTTCTAATAAAGGATAGAAAATATAGTAAAAATATACCACCACATTGGTCCCTTGAGTTCCTTTATGTCCATTTCCATTTTATGGCCCCTATGAGGATGTACAAGTGGGTGATGCAAGATTCACATTCGTTTATATGAGACATTCAACCAAATCACAAAAACTCGAATCATTGAATTAGGGGAAAATATTTGTGAACTAGAAGAAAATAATGAAATCACAGTGTTCATATTCAAATGATTTATGTCACAATCAATGGAAACATAGAATTAGTAACCCAGCAAACTTATTTGGTCATTTCAAATTCTTGAGTTGAAGTGGAATTATATTTCATTGGAATTCATGATAGTATTTTTATTTTCTTATTAAGAGATTAATCAAATAAATGTTATCATGGACTATTTATGAAAGGTCGCTTATTTCCTACTGATCATGGAAACGTATTTCATCAATGGGGTGGGATGGATATACATCTTGGATATAGTGCATCTCAACGATTTTCCTTAGATAATAATTTATAATTGGGAATCCAAATTTCAAATATGATTCCATTCATTGTTATATATGTTTAATGATATACTTGCGTATGTATGGATGGTCTACCATACTTAGACCTATGGGAAGTATTTGGCTACCAATTAGGTATTTGATGACATGTTATGACCATGAATCAATGATTTTGGTGATTTATTAGAGAAAAATCAAGTGGTCTTTTATTTTTCCTATATTAATTCATATCATGAAATAATTTTTCTGATGTGGTCTAAGACCTTATATAGAATAATGTGTTAGTCACCTCAATAATGGTTAGACGTAGGGGAATGAGTTCTTATTGGGTGAAGTCTCACGAATGAGACATCAGAGTATATTTCAAAAGTTATGAATTTTTTAGATAATGATCATATTATATGGTGATCATATATAGATTTCTAATAACATCCTTTTTATTTTATAGTGGGAGAGTGGGTAATTTAATTAGATTCCTATCATTTGTGGATTTGGAATATTCAATGGTAAGAAAAATTGGTTCCCATGTGCATAAGGTGATTTATGGTTATTGAGAGGATGAGTACCATGGATTATAATTTATTGATATCTTATGAATATAATTCAATGAATTATGTATATTGGGTTTCATAGATTTTTTGTTACCAACCCAAAACATCCCACATAACAAGAGAAAATGAAATCATTCTAGATCTCTAAGGGTCTCTATAAGAGAGATTAGTTCCTATAGTGTATAAGATCATGAATAATCTATAAGAAATTATAGTCCCTTTATTATAGTTGTAATGGTAGCATGATAGTATATATGAGGAGTCATATGGGCAAGATTCTGATATATAGGTGTAGTGGATGGAACATTTATGTAACAAAGCATGATGATACATGGGGATGAAACTCAATGACGAATAGATATATATTAGGTATGACGAAATAAATAGCATACCTATTAGATAATAAATTGACTCAATTTCAACTAAACCTCCTATTTTGTATTTTTTGGACTCTTGGAATTGTTGGTGGGGACATTGGGGATAATATCAAGTAATTAGTCCAGGTTCAAATTGTGATTTTACTATTCTTGTCTCTTCATAGTGTATAATAGGTAATCTTATCATGGATTGTGTCATCTAATAGTTATTTTTATTAATTTGTAACTAAAATTTATCAATGGGTCAAATGTCACACCCAAGTGGAGGAGGAAAACATAATGAGGTGGTTTTGTGCGTCTAACATGGGAGCTATATAAGAGAATATATTAGGCGATATACAATTTAAACATTATAAATGTAATAGGTTATACCAAAAAACCTATGTTATTTACATAATCCAATCTCAGGAGGGAGGTGTTTCTCCATAGAGTCTTTGGGTTCTACCATGGAGCTATTCTAGTGAATGACTATTTCATTGTATGTATAGATATTAGGTTTCTTGATCCATCACTTGAGAGGTTGGTTTGTCTTGATCCTTATGTGCACATCACAATTCACCACAAAATCCATTTATTATGGTTATTTTTTTAATAAATTTAAATTTTTAAATATTAGTATTAGTGAAGAAATTTTTTTTCCAATAGCAGTAAATCTGTCACCATCTCTACAATCAACATTATAATGAATATGGTTTTTATTGATTAAATCCTATATTATTTTAATATATATTTATAATTTCTATAGTGAACCTTTCATAGTGTTTTAAGAATAATAGAGCACTTCTATTTATATATTAAAATTAATGTATATATTTTAAAATATGAATTCGATCATTAAATAATTATATTACTCAGCATGATTTGAGTATTTTATGGGAAAATTAACACTAATGTTTAGTATAAAATATAGTTTTTAAATTTTGTAGGGTAAAAACATTAACTTTTTAAGGGATCTAGTGGTTTCAACATCATTACTGTAATATTGGATCAAGAAAAAATTATTAAACTAATTTAAATTATCTATAGGGAACATTAATACCCCAAACCCAGATAACCCTCAATATAATAATATCACTGTCTAATAAAAAAATTTATCCACAAAAAACCATGATATTAGTGTATTTTCTCAGTAGAGTAGATGACATACATACGTAGATTCATAGGATCGATGAATGAACATGGCCAAAATTGAGAATAACTCAAATATGGACTCATTCATATATAGTGATTGAAAATTTGTTGAGATAGTGAATTATTATTTTAAAATTTCTCTCCATTATATAATTCCCAGGAAGTAAATATTTATTTCATATTTTATTTCATATTCTCATGGACCTATATGGATTCATTTTATAATGATTTATTTTCTTCCATTTACAAATCATTATTTAATTCAATTTTTTATTTGAGATCATTTATCATCGCATAAATCTTTATCATATCATCATCATACATAGGATTGGAAAATAGATAAAAATATTTTTTAGTTGAATGATTTTTGATTTACTATTGGACCACAAGTATTTATTTTGTGATTTGATGATGAACAATGAGGTGATTGGATTGATCATCAGTTGGTAGAGACACATGATGGAATTAATGAACTGGTATGATTACTTGGTAGATAGTGGTGATGGATGACATGAGTGGACAATGGAAAGTGGATCTGATTCCCATTTCTCACAAAAGTTTTTCAAACGTTGAAAATTTGGGTTTGGACATTCAGGGATAGATTGACTAGCTATAGAAAATGAATGGAAATAAGTCAAATCAGAGAGGATAGTGGCATTTCATACATGGGTCGTACGTTTTATGAAAAAATAAAATTCACAACATGTAGTTTAGAGGAACACGTGTCATGTATCCTTATTCATATGGCTTCAAGGGTTTCAATCGAAGATAAATATAAAACTCTGTAAGAAAAGATCGACACATCAAGTACCCTTATTAGAAAAGTATGATGTGTATGAGTAATAAATTATTAGGTGGTTTTTTGAACTTATTATTTATGTGGGTTAGAAACTCAAGTATTATATCATTGGAACATGATAAATATATAACTCATTCACATTTATTACCATTTCTATCTTTAGATTTCATATATTCTGTACTACATGTTGTGTATGTTTCTCTTACATTCCATGTTATGTTCTAATACATGTCAAGGTAATTACATTAAGGATACCCATCATGTGAGATATAGAACACTATTTACACCTTTCACACCTTCAAATTTAATGGATCTCCAATCATGGAAAAGAAATTTAATAAAGAGAAAATTTGACTATCCATTTTTTCATTATATTACCTGATGGCGAACCAAGATGATAAATTAATGAAAATACAGTTGGGAAATTTATGGTTTTGTTAGCATTATATTTATATAACTAATGTTAGAAATTAGGAATTACTTTTTAAGCATTCATGTGGTCAGTAACCCACCATTTTAGCCATGACACATTATTAATTGGTTTATCTCACTCTCCATAGGTTAATATGGAATCATTCTCATTCATTTGTATAATGGAACCCAAATTCCAAGATAATGTGTGTTTAGTATTTCAATCCTTCATTTATATTGGGTTAGGATCATCAACTAGTGAATTATATAGAGTTGGTATTCTAACCAAATTTATGGGACTAGGATCCATTATCTATTGGGTCTTTTCTCATTTAATAGATTAAACGTTGTTATGATACATCAATTCAGTCAATATTCCCACCCAACTACAATATATGTTGATATCCTTCATTAATTTTTTTTTGAGGATTCATTAGAGGATGAATATATATTTTTTAAGATTATTAGATTGTTTATTGATATTCCATTTGGTATGATATAAAGAACAAAAATATTTTTGATCTCAGGTTATTTACATTATATAAAATCAATATTTTTCATTATACTTTTCTTGATGATTTATGTTTATAATATGAATAATCTATTAATTTTTCATTGTTGTATTTTTTGTTTCCTTTTGGTAATCTATATGATAAACCTTTTTTGGTAATGTTTCATCTAGATGAAATGTATTTTATTGATGACATACAATTAAATCCGGATCGTAGAAGACCATGTGACTTTGGGAACATAAGGGTACTTGTTATTGGTGTTAAAATGTGTTTTCTTGTCTTTGTATCATGATAAGGGACATTTACCATATCATTCATATGGATGATTTTTCATTTTTGTTGGTTTTATATTATTCCCCACTATATTATAACTTTTCTATTTGTTTTCACTTATACATTTTAGTTTTTTTATGTATTTATAAAATGTATTTGTTGACTTCGTTATTCATTTTTATTATTGGAAAATTAAATAAAGAATTAATTTTTAAGTTGTTATTTATGTTGGTCTGACCCATTTAATTGTTATTCCTTCTCATTAAAAATCACCAATCCCAAGCCTATTTTATGTTGACTTGGGGTGGAACATTTAGATTTTATCATTACCAGAGGGGAACGAGTGGATTGGGTCTTGTAAATGTTGTATCAATGAGTGTTTCCGTAGGTAAAATGTATGGTTTATTAGTTTTTTTTTTGAATTGGGAATTTAAGGCAACTGTGTTAAGGTGTTTTGATTTCAATATTCCGACATGGAAATACATCGATGGTGAAATTGCTAATGAATCCATTCATTATGACTCTAATAACCTTATAGTCGACATGGTGTTGTGAGAAAAATATTGAATAGAAGAAACTATACATGAATCATATTGTAAAAAATTATAGATATTTCATAGACTTGTTGCATCATCTCTTTAGATATTTTCTTTCAACTTTATTCCAACATTATTATTTTAGGATTCCATGACATAGACTTCCATATAGGATTCCGATGTACTATTGGGATGATAATTTGTTTATCAAATGATGCTTCTTTCCTATAGTCCAGTTCATGAGCTATTTTCTCATAATGGGTAGAGAATGGCTTCATCTTACCTTAAGGGGAGATAAGACCCTCCTCTCATGATTGAGGAGGATATTTCATTTCATGTAGATATATTGATTATCCTTATGGTTTGGGATGAATATGAATTTAATTTTATTGTTTTGAATGAGTTTTAAAGGAAAAGGTTCCCCATTTAACAAGGTGAGACTAACCCATATTCATATAATGATTGAATCAGGTTAGTGGTCAGATAGTTTTTAATCCTTCAAAAACCTCTAGAACAGATGGTGGTTCTAGTTTCTAGTACTATTTTTAGTGTAGTAACATGCCTTTATTCCATTTCTTCCTAGATTCACACTGAGTTGAATTTTCCTTAGGTTGAATTTTATCACATTCTCCATGGGGATTAGTAACTAGTGACCTAATATCTATACATATATAGGATCTCTTAGATCTTAATATGGATGTTATGGATATTTTGGGGTATGCATCTAAGATTAATGATCTCACAGGATACACCTTATATATGTTACATGGTGTACTCCTCTAGGTCGATATGTTTGGGTAGGGCCTTTATTGAAATATCTATGTTGTCGTGATCCATTCCTAAATTCACTATTACACTACTGTAATAGAGTGGCCCATAATATTTTTTGAACTCGTGGTGGAAAAGAAGTAGGTGGAAGGTGTTGGGGGAATAAAACATTGAGTGAAATCATCAATATATGATGGATGGAATAATGATTCAGAGAAGTGACAATAGAGACATCAGATTTTAGAGATTTATACTATAGGATCAGTAGTGTAGGGATAGTGTGGAAGGTCTAGAAATCATGGATATGGAAATTAATATTCCACTATGTGGTCAAATAAAATTTTACTAACAAACCCATTATGGAAAAGGGGGATAAAGAATAATTAATTGATCACCAAATCAATGATAATGGAGAAATAAATGGCCTTTGAGAAGTGGTTATGGGTTCCATAACTGAGTTTAATTTTTAGATGATTTAGTTGTTGTCCAGGACGGAATGTAGGGATGGATGGCATTTTGAAATGACTTCACCACCAATACCATCGGGTGTGTGGTACAAGACATAGAGATATAGCGACCAGGGATGCAGTCATATGTAGGGTGTTCAGTGTTATGAACTGAAGGCACCTAACATGATTTTATGTAATATATGTGTATTTTATACCATGTAATCCATGCATATATATTAATATGAAATATATTTATTTATCATTATGTACCTTGTTTGAGAACCTGATGTTATAGTAAATTCTATAGACTGAAAAGTTAATTAATATACTACTTCTAGAATTTATTCCATGATCCAGAAATCTTTCAATGCGGTTAAATAATAGTTTTTATCGATAGGTTTAAAAGGTATATATTTATAGATCCTATGAAATTGAATAAAATAATCCCTAATATGGACTAGTATTCAAATTTTCACTACTAGACGGACTATTTCCTCACAAGGGAAAGGTTTCATAAAGAAAAGAGGAAAGGATTAAATTTTTTGGGATGACAGATGTCTCATTTGTGTTGACTGTGAATCCTTCATAAAAGGATGTAGCTGATTATGCACCAGTCAAAAAAATTTCACCATGGTGTTGAATATTATTTGGACATTAAGCACCAATCCCTCGTGGAGGAATATATGGAAATATTCCCTAAGGATGTACTAGGATTTCAATATCATTAGGAGTCATCAATTGAAATTAATTTTCCTCCTAGGAGATATTTTATATCCCTTGGGGCTCTAGTGTTGTTCACCATGATAGTGTATGAGATCCTTATGCATTGTGTGGAATATCAATATCTGACCATAGTGACAGTTAAAAATATATACCCTTTATCGAGAAACAATAATATATTTGAAAAATTTATGGGAAAAATTATTCCTGAATAGAAATCTCATGTCCAGTTTTCATCACATATGGGTTATTATTTGGGATATACTAAAAATAGTGTTTGATATTAGTATGAACATTATGAGTTCATGGTGATTCCATTTAGAAAGAAAAAACTATATTTATGATCAGGGGAAGGATGAATAACATATTTTAACCATGCCTAAACTTTTTCATTGTATTCTATATCAATGACATCATCCTTAATTTTGTATTTACGTTCAATCATATGGAGAATTCTGAGGCTATCTGAAAACATATTCTAGGATAATCAGCTATAAATTAAACTATCAAATTATGATATTAGGATAATGGATGTCTGCATAATGGGACAGAATATCTAAAATTATGGAGTAGTATTGGACCCTAATGGGTTTTTGTATTTTCTAGCTTGCGAGCCACACAAGGTTGTTTTTTAGGTGAATAGTTTCCTATAGTTAACTAGGTATTACTATATTTTAATGATTGGGAATTTCATCACCATTCCCCCCTGGACTAACCTTACATGAAATAGGAATCTATTCATTTGGTAATAATGGATTATGATTACTTTTGAGTAGATATGATAGATACTGAATAGCCCCTATATCTTGAGACATTGACAGGAGTTAATTGTGTATATTGTTTTTATACATCTAGAGATGGGCTGGATGTGTGTTAATGTAGATTCTAATAGTGATTTCTTTTGTCTCTATGAATATGAGACCGCATGATTATAATTACACAATATATAATATGGATATGGAAGTTGTTGTATTCACACTAATGATATGGATGTATTAAATTCAAAGTGAGATAATTTTAATCAACTCAAACTACTAAAGTATTGTGTACATATTTACATAGAGAGATTTCAACCTCGAATAATAGTGTTGTCTAATTTTCATGTAGCACTATGACTTTGACATATTCTACACATAATGAAATTTAAATTTAGGGGTATATTTCCTTGTCTAGATGTCCTATTATATGATTATGGGAGAGGAATCAGAGCTATTATCCTTGTTTCAGATTACCCAGATGGGAAAAAGAGGATGAACATACCTCCAATTAATAGTAGAGGTCCCTCTACATATTTAGAGTTTGAGGGAGGATATGCTCCATGCAATATATTTTGAGGTATTACATGATCACTTATTCTTATGTGATTCATTGGAAGAATATTTTTATTGTGGGGAGAATGAAATCCTCCCAAAAGTATGGATGGTAATACTATTCTGGTAGGGATATGATGTGTTTAAGGAGTTATATATATCTTCCATGTTATTAAATCATAAATAAGTAAATATTAAGAAATACATTCGATGCCATATTTGATGGGTATAAATGATGATTTGTTTTTAAAAAATATCTACCCACTTATCTCTAGGTGATGGAGGAGAATCATTTCCTAATTGGTTTATCCCAATCCATAATTGTTCAATTGATATGTTTTGAATGTATATAAATGGATATTGTTGTGGGACAAAAATGATCAAAGGGATGTCTTATTTTTATATTGGTGATTATTGACCAGCTACACATTTCAATCCACTTCATTGAAATCATGGAGTAGATTTTTCTAGTTTTCTTGGTTAACCAATACACTGAGGAGGTCATATAGAATAAAGGGGTACCCAAAATGATCATATCATATTAGAGTTTCCCAATTTATGTGTTTTTTATGTAGAGTCTATGAAGGATGAATTTGTGACTCATTTAAAATGTGTATAATTTTCTATCATAATATGGATAGTTAATCTAAGGAAATCATTTTTTAGGATAAACTAAAATATTACTTATTATAATCATAATGAGGGTGGGAAAAAATTTTACCGTGGTGTAGTTATCTCACAAGAATAGTTATCACTCTAATATTGACATGGAACCATTCATCTCTCTCTATGGTAGATTTTTCTTAAAACCCTTGCAATAGATTACATTGGATGAGTCATTAATAATTTCATTGATGATACTATATGAAATAATAGAGAATGAACAAGTGATTTAGATCTAGGTGCATATTTATTAGATCCTTCATTGTTCTTATGCATAATACTGATGAAGGAATTCCGAGTTGGAGCAAGGTACCATGACATCATAGTGGTCTCATCTCTATATGTATGATATAGGATACATGAGGTTTGTATATTATTCATATGACACATTGGTATATTCAAGATCCTATAAAGGGATGGAATGGTTTCCTACCACATGGTGCTACCACCCAAATCATGGACTAGGTGAAAAACATCTTCCATGTGTCTCCCCTAAGAAGATATGTGTATATACCAAAATACATCATTGACATGTAATAGAAGGATATTAAAGATGAAGCTACCATTTTTGTGTACTTAAATTTGATTAAGGATTATTAGGAGAGGACCCTTTAAGGATAATTTAATCCAATGTTGTTTCCCCTTTGGATGTATTCTTTCTATCAGGATAGTTCATGTAATTGTGGGTGTGAAATTTCACCTTTGTACCATTACTATATCCTGTCGATTTAGATTTCAAAATGCAAAATCTATAATGTTTTAATGGTATAAAGGTTCAATTTTTCTGGTTCAACTCGTAGAATATATCAACACATAATTCTACATTTATTTAGGAAACTGGATCCATTATGTAGGCTCCATAGATAAATGATACTAATTTTTTAAAAATATACTATCATTTTTATCCAATGTACGTGAAATTTCATGAATTATGAATTTCTTTTTGATGTCTCTGCTGCGAAAAGTAATACTCTTTTGAGTTTAGAACATGTTTATTACAACATAGAGGGTATAATTTTAATCTTCTTTATATACCAAGGTGTTTTTTCCATTATTGATTTATTATTTTACTAAAATAGACAATCAGAAACTAATTATAATTATATATTATGCAAATTAATACAATAAACACTAGTAAACAAATATGTCATCATATTGTTATCTAATTCCAATGTCTAACTGTGCCAAACATATGCTAGTAGATATCCAAAATTGGTGGTAGATGTGGGATATAGGTGGAAATTTATATGATTATTGAATGAACATTTTGAGAATTGGTGATTAATTAGTATTCTACTCCTTCCTCACAACAATTGAATCACTGAGAAGATAGGGATTTAATGTTTATTAATATATATTTTTATGTTATTTTGACAGATGATATAATTATATTCCTTCTCACTTCCAATTATAGTGGACTCGTTGGGTTTAGATTACCAAATTATTTCATGGGTACCATAAAAAATTTCAAATTTTGTTGAATTAGGGGTCAGTGATTAGTGATTGGGAAATTATTTGGACATTATATGTTCCCTCTTTTGAGTATTAATGGATTAATATTGAAATTCATTATGATATCTATATTCTATATCAACATGGTAGATCTTTTTATTTATTATAGGAATATAATGACACATTATTTAATCTTTAACTATGACCATTTGATTTGGTATTTGAAATTAATGTATTAGGAATGTTGAGTGATCATCAGTTTGTTGTGACCAACATAGGCATAAAATATATAGTTTGATTCACTGGTAGTATGATGTGATGGATGAAGTGTGTTGAATTTTAAGGATGATTCAATCCCTATTTCAGTAAAAAAAAAATTGAAAAGTGATCATTGGAGATCCAACATTCATTGACTGATAGACTAGGTAATAACCATGTCTGAGTAGATGTGAAATTAGAGAACATGATGAGGTTTCACTGAGGGGATGTATCTTGTTTGAAATTCAAAAATATTGTGTGACTCAAAATAACATTGTATATATATTATGAGTGGTTCAATAGTTATGGTTTTGGTCTATGTTATTTATCACTCCTCATGTGACATCTCACAAACAATTTGTTCCCCTAGTTGACCAAAAAGTAGTGTACGGGGAGTACAAACACTGATAGTTGTTTGGTCTTACACATATTGTGTGTAAAGACAATAAATTGTGTTTTTAATGACATTATACAAGTTGTGGTGGTACATTATGACTATCCCACTTGTCCTAATATGTCATATAGTCTATTCTATATTTTGTATTAAGGTCTCTTTCACTCCATGTGGTGTTTCAGTAAATGGCTTGGTTATCAGTTAGGGGATACACAAATTTTTTAATATATAACATTTTTTTCTCCTTCCTAAACCACTAATTCCTCATATATACATGCAAAAAATACAAATTTGTGAATGTTAATATCATATTCTTAGTTTCATACAATATTGAACATGGTGTCAGTAATTACCAGAGTATAATGGATAAACGTGTGTTGTGTGGCTTGCATTTTTCTATTATCGTCATTGGATAATTTATGTTACATAATTTACATGATATTTAAAGAATTATGGAGGTTAATAACTCATACTTTTATCTACATCATCTCAATAACATATTCATCACTTTTTCCTCATGTAGGGTTACAATATTACTCATTTGTTTTAGGCAGGGATCCCCTACTCATGGATCTGATAAGGATTTTTATTTCAACAATTCAATCATAAAAGGATGATATACTCAACATGAATATATCATGAAATTATTATTTAACATTTTTTCTTTGATTATGGATCCATTTATATATATATTTTTAATTTCACATGTCTAAGAGTTTATACAATACCAATACCCTCCATCAGAGATAGTATTTTTCTCATCTACTTTGGATGTTAGGATTTCCCATTATAGATTTTGAGAGGCTATGTGGGTTATAGTATTTTTATTATATTGGATTCATCGAATGTTAATTGAGATTACACATTAGATACTTATAAAAAACATGAATATTTCTATTATTTTTATTTTTTCTCCATTAAGAATATCATGGAAATTATCTGATATCATTCCGTTACAAATGTAAATGAGATGACTATGCTCCAGAATTACTATTAATATTTTTTATAGATTTGATTTTTTTGTATATAATCACCCCTATATGGGTATATTTCCCCTAGGTGTAATGTATTATGTAAATGTTATGCAGTTTGGCTCGGATCAATTTAAACCATGTTAGTAATTATTATATGATTGTCATTATGTTGGTAATTTTTCTTTCCCCTTTACATTATGTGGTTTTATTAGTTTTAATTGACAGATCATATAGTTTTCTTCATGTATTTAGCACATTTAATCATTTATTCTATTGTTAACATTTCATTACTATGTCATGTGTACATGTGTTCAACATATATATATATACCTTAGAATAAGTCTTCCCATTTGATTTTTATAAATATTCATTAATAGTCACAAACTCCTTTCAAATTATTTGTGGTATTGGGGTGTCAAGAATATATTACCTACAACATGGAGGGGTCCGAGTTGGTTGCGTCTTCTCCCTCTTTTACCAACGTTTAGATCTCTTTTATCTTTGATTAAAATCAATGGATTTATATCCATGAAGGTTGAATCTGATAAGAATAACACTCATTATTTAATATTTCTCTTATTTTTCACAATTTAACTATTTATTATCTATTAATTATCAATTTTATGATTTGGTCAGTTTTCATGATTTCTATCAATTGAATCCATATTGGATATGGTTTTTGATGAGTAGGAACGTGATAGTTCTATGTACATCATTTCTTTCATTTCCAATTGTATTTATATGTGTCGAATGTTTTATATAAAATTTCATAATCAACATTTTTTATACTCTAGAAACTGATTTCAAATTCAAATCTTCATAGACTTTGTTATAAATTAAATTCCATAAACTTATGAGAGGTCCATTGAGTGTTGTCCATCGACACTTATGACTACTAATGAATATTTTCTTGGTGATATTGAATGTAGTTCCCAAAATTTTATACCATGATGGGTGAATATAATTTTGATATATCCCTAAAAAAATTTTGATTTCTTATGATATTTATTTATATGGAATTACATGAGAACCCATTTGGCTAGGGGTAAACTACCCAAGATTAGTTACACCAATTTGATTAGTGTACTGAGATCAACTCCCTTAATGTATTAAATGATAATAAATAATATGAGAATGAATATAAGTGATAATGTTATTGGGATAATGAGTTTTATTGGATCTCCATCCATCCATGATGTGATGGTGGTATCACATCAACAATGTTAGTTGGGATGGTGGTATATCGTCTACCTAACACTAGTAAGCTTGTAGTGCATCATCCATCTTGGGATTTGATTTTGCGGGAAGACCATAAACATAAATAGTTTCTTCTATTTTTCATATTCCATTTATAGAATGGTACTGATTTTATATAATCCATCTAGGGATTTATGTGGGTGGTGAAACAAATACCCTAGATATTTATTTTGGTAATTGATCATCCACCCGATGACTATTTTATTGGTGGTGTATCATCCAACTAAGTGATATAGAATTTATATATGACCCAAAAAAGGATAGTATTGGTCATATATTATAAAATCAGTATTAGGGATTCCCCAATCAGTAGGTGATGTCTTGTTCACCATTGACATAGGATTAATGATGGATCATTCACTAATACACATTGTCACTTTGATAGATTATATATCTAGTGATTATTGCTGGTGATAGATTAGTAAAATTATTTATTATATGAGTATTAATATATAATTCATAAATATTGTGTGTCCAAACCATGGGTTTATCTTATCATTCAATAATCACCTTTTAAATAAGATCTGGTCACTTGGGGCATGGCTATTCAGAATCCCACATGATGATTGGTTATTTATAGAGTCATTATTAATATTATATATCGTTAATTCTTGTTTATTTAGAAAACCTTTTATAGAGATTATTTTTTTGTCTCTAATAATTTAAATACAACATTTTATGAATTCATTCTACCAGATTAGACAATATATTTTGTGACCCAGGTAAGAGGAATGGCTCTACTGCTTCAAATGGTTGATCTTGAATACAGAGTCATTGAGGGGAGATAAGATTGACCCAATGAACATGAAGTGTTTTGTGGAAATAAACAATACATATCTTTATTTTTGTTTTAGAGAAAACTATATATGATATTACACTAAGAGGTCATTTAAATGATATATTAATTGTATGACATGTAATTTATCCTATTTTGATATAACACGATGTTGATATTGACTTTTGGTTAGAATTTAATTCTGTTTTATATCATATATTATATGTTAACAGGGATGAATACTTTGGGATATTTGATCTATTATGTTTGGAAATTTATCTTCAAAAAAAGGTATAATCTCCACAACTATTCATATATCGACCATCATCATAATTTTGAAGCCTCTACTATAGCAGTAGACATTCATGATATATGTAGCCACATGGTTCGATTATAATATAGATAAACTAAATTTGATATGTTTCATGAATCATATGGTAGTTTATTCAAGTGATTCATTCACACATTTTGAAAATCGATATTTATTGGTATTACCTTCAATGACATTTAAACAAATAAAACACATTCATGGAATGATGGTAGGTTATCTTATAAAGAGTAAGGTTATTCGTAATAAAGACCCATAATAACATAGAAAGAAGAAAACTCATAAATGAAAGATATAAAATCTTTTTTGAGGAATACTGAAATTTTCCAATATAATCAATAGTGGATATTTAGATAATTTTAAAATGGATAAATATATAAATACAGTTGAATAAAATTATACCGAATGAAAAGTCCCAAAAGTAATGGAAGTGAAGAGATAAATTTTTTTAAAACATCCACATTAATTTCATAATGATTCTATTGATAATATATTTATACAATGGATGAATATTCCTGACATAAATTTGAGGAATTATATATTTAGTTTTGAAGATAACGAGAATGAATCTATAAGAGAACATCCAATTTGGATTACCGTAGTTGTGCATTCCTACATCAACCATAGGAGATATGTTTTTGTTATTAATGGTTATAATATGTTTTTCCCACGTTTAATTTAATAAATTCTATTAAAATGTCATATTTAAGAGGTTTTACTGATAATAAAAATACATTTATATATTTTTGATTCATTAATTTAAGGTTTAATCATTATATATTTTATAATACACATAATTTTGAGCATTATTCACAGAAATTAGGAATTCATCATTATATGAGTAATTATAGAAAAATGAAAACAATACATCATTACACAACCTGAAACATAGATTCATGAAATATATTCCTCGAGCATACCACATAGTATCTAAATTTCAAGGCATTAATTATATTTTCAATACGTGGACCACATACTCTATGTGAATCCCATTTACTCATCCGGAATTCATCAAAGACGCAACCTAATGAAGTTACACGATATGAGATCAATGCATGATGTAAAAAATTTCAAATTATGAATAACAAAAATGAAACAATCCATAAAATCCATGAAATCCTTGATATTCGGATATCATTGATTATCAATATTATATGATATCAATCCCAATTACATGTCGTGAATAACTAAATGTAGAAGGAATATAAAAAAGTTAAATGATATTATACATATTCACATCATGTAATGTTAGGATCGATAAATATTTAGTGACCCATGACATGTAGAAAATTGTTTGATGTTATCAAACATTTACTAATTTCATCACCATTTCATTCTTCTTTTCTAAAAAAATTTATATTTATTTTATTTATTTTTTAATAAATATTTTATTACTTATTAATAATTACATGAATTTTTAATTGTGAATTATTGTTCCAACGCATGAATAAAATTTTATTTGTTGGGAAACAACAATTATACCTATTTTCTTCCTTGTTTCATCATTCCGATTTATTCTTAATTGGATTTATATAATTTTAGTTATCAATTTGTTTATTTTAAATCATTTATTTCTTATTTTTAGATTTCCATCTTTTTCCCTTCTTTTATTTAATACTATTTTTTGGATTATTTTATTAGTGTTAGAGGTCATGTTTAAGGGTATGTTTTAATTTAATGAATCTCCAAATCAAACACTGGTTACCCTATAAATAATAATTAGGTTAAATAAAATATTTTTCTTATTCTTTTGTAATACCTTGTCCATGGAAGAAGAAATAAAATTATTTGATCCTAGTAGAAGTAAATAAAGATATGACCAATTTCTTGTGATCCTTTATTTAATGAAGTTTATAATAATGAACCTAGGATGTTGAATATATCATGACCAAAAACAATTTACATGTAAGATTGTTATAATGGGATAGACTAAGACCAATTAGTGACCATTTTAGTACTTTTCACCCTAGATCTTATGATTATATCAATCTAGATATAGGATTATCTTTCTCTCTTAATCCCTAAAAATAACACTAACCAATCCATGTTAAAATGTGTTAAACCCGAGATATGTATTTTATGGAATATTACTAGAGAATGGTCTCTAGGACTCATACCAAAAGGTTCTTTCCTATATGTTTCCTTCATACCAGCTATCCCTATGGGTTTGACCCCCCCGCCCCACTACAACTTTTTTTTGGCATTACATCATATTGGTTTTTGGGAAATGTAAATTCTAATTTTATCAATAAATGATATTAATAAATGATGTTGTGGATGAAAATAAACTTTGGTGATGCTAGCTAATATAGTTGTGTTTCAAAAAAGTGACCTTCAGTACAATCTTGGATTATATTTCGTCCATTTTGTTTCGCCAATTTTTTATACCATTCATACATAGAATAAAACCAACATATTTTCTAATTCATCATTGTACAAGAATCAGGGCCCTAGGACTCATTCATGGAGTCCTAAGGATCAATAGTTTTTCACATTTGACTTTATGATCGAATGGTACCAATATTCAAATAAATGCTAAAAAATTCATTAACGTAATAATCTTATGCCACCACACCCCACCAAAACATCCAAAATGTGTCACCTGAACACAATGGATAGTTATTATCAATATAATAGGATGCCATAATAGGTTATAACCTATCCTACATAAGTATAACTATAGATAGCATTTTCCACCCTCTTATTGAGAAACATTATTTTGAAATAAAATAGGGTATCATCCACATGAACCGTCGCATAAGGAAATATAGTGGACATCAGAGTAAATATACACATGAGATCATATAAAATTTTTTATATGATATTGACACCCTTCATATTCAAGAGGTAATATATTATTCCATTGTAATTTTATTCTATCCTTTCTCATTTTTTTATGTTTCAGTGAGTGTCTTAAAATAAAAGCACTCATGTACATAATGAATTGGAATAATTTTGTAGAGTAATTTATGGATAAATACATTCCATGCATATGAACTTGGAAGCTCATGAATGAAATAAATTACTCTAACTAGAAATATGGAGTGTAATCCTGCACAGCATAGGAATATTTTATAGAGCGGACTTGGAAATAAACACATCAGATACTCAATGTGTGGCTATAGCTCCATGGTATCTATGTGGGACACCAAGAAACTACAAGTGTTATCGTAGATGTTTCAAGTGATTGTAGAAGAATAATGAAGACCCCATAGGTCATTCAAACACTATTAGATGAGATAAACCACATTTATAATCTATTGTAGTGTGTATGAGGACCACCTAGGCATGGAATCCATCAGGTTGATGGGATGACATTACATGTAGTGTCAGATGAATCCCTAACTAAAACGAATGAGTATTTTATGCTACTCGCTACACCACCACCTCCTTTTTACCCTATTATGATTTATAAGAATGTAAAATCCCTAGATTCTAGTACTTATATCAATAATATTAATCAGGTATAGGATGTAAGAACCTGGTTCCTTTTTGTTGTATTAATCATTTCTTTTCAGTTTGTGTTTTTGAAAGCAGGGGAAACATAGGTTAAGGGTTGAATAAAATATTTCTGCATAATGTGAGATTGGGGTGGATGTTGTGTAATCCTAGTACACTCCATGTATTGATGTAGGTAGGAATTTTTATGTTGTGTATGGAGTGTCGGCAGAAGGAGGGAAAAATATAATTTAAATGGTAAATATTCTCAAGTACACACCATGTACTTTTCTATTCATTTTGTTAAAATGGGCAGTATCCTTGTTTCTTCATTTCTTGCATAGAGGACCCAATGTGATCATGAACCATAGTGCCAAACATTGTATCTCCTCCTATTTGATCATCCGAGCACCAATTTGATCATCGTCAGATGTGCTGGAACCCAATCAGAATGTTCTTGATTCCTCTTAAGTCGTTCGTCATGTTTTCTTTTCCAGGTCATGTTGTTGAGGCTTGATAATTTATGATAATTTATAGATAAACTCCCTTATAGATCTAATTAGAGGTTGATGTTGGATGAGGATAGTTTTAATAGCATGAGGTAGGTGGTTTCATCCATTTCATTAATTATCAAGTAGATTAAAGTTATCGGAGTCCCGTAGTCCCATTTTTGGGGTGTCATCTTGAATGATTTTTTCCAATTTCTATTATCCAATATTTGTTTAAGTAATTTCCTATTTTATTAAAATCATGTTAATGATTCTTAACATGAATTAGGACCACCTTATGTGTTCATTTTCCCTTATATTACATTTTATGGTCATATTTCCTAGGATGCCTATGAGCAGGCCTTTGATTTCCCTACCTTCTATTGTTTGAAATGGAATTTTTAATATTAATGTTTTTTTTACATGGTATAGTTGGTGTTTTAGACTTCTGATTGTTTAAATTTCATGATATGGTTGTTATATGAATTGTTCCCATGTGACTTACTATGGTTTAAACCACGTAAGAGTGTGATTTATATGTGTTTTCTGTTATACGATGTTCCAAAATGTTTTTATTATGTTTAAAAACAAGTAATAGTTTAAAGTAAATTTTTTTCTTGTTGAGTTTTTTACCTATGTGAGTAATGGAATGTATATTCCTCATGATTTTGGTTAGGAAGTAATGTCCATGTTGTGAGTGATCTACCGGTGTAGCGGTTGAGCTCATGGAGGCTTTACTTAATTTTCAATGTGAAACATGGATTTTTGAGGGAAGACACACAAAAATACTATTGGTTTATTTACATTTATGGAGTTAAAACTGGGGATTCATTATTGGATATCTAGTAATGTTCTTGCTGGACATGTTTTTATACCACCCCTATAGGGGTACAATGATTTCTATATATGTACAATAGGATGGGATTGTAAGACGTTGGTAGGTTTTAACCTAGAGTGACACTGGAATTCCATAGAGGTTCCCTAGGATGGGATTCTTAGTTGTATATAGATATTTACCTGGAGTGATTCTATAATTCTAGCTTAGTATTTTCATGGATAGACTTCAGTTATAAATTGAATGTTAAAATGAAATTACTTATGATGCATCTTCCAAGATAAATCACAGTATAGGATTCATTTTTCCCTTACTTGTTTAGATATCCTTTTGAGGTATATGTTGTTCTTTTATTTACACAAGGATGTCGGGCATAGGTTGGATCCCATGTATTATATAATTCAATTTAATCGAATTAATTAATAAACATGAAATTAATGCAAATGAATACTAGTGCTTGTAAGATTTTTTACTTTTCAGTGCATCCTAGATTACTACTTTAATTATTGAAAACTACCTATTATATATATTCATTTATAGACTGGAAAAGTTCATTAGTGTTTACTTATTGGTATTTATTCTCTCACCCTTTTTGGGTCATGTTTTTTGACCCAAATAGATTATATTGTTATAGGTGACAATAACGGTATGAACCCTCCTACATGTACTTAATTTTATGTTAGGAGTGAAAGAACTTGTTACGAAGCTGAGGCTAGCGATGCTTCTAAGTATCTTTTTTTACATTTGGTACTAGTATCATGTATTACTATAGTGTAACTAGTTTTGGATACTTTCCAAGAACATGTAACCTATAACATAATCATTTGTATGCTTGGACATTTGGTTTGTTTATTAGCCTCCTACTATTTATTTCGGTTAGTGTATTACTACTTCTTCTATTGAATTTTTATTGTTTCTATTCTGTAATAGTCTACCAATTAATACATAGATTTACCACTATTGTAGCTTCTCTTCTGATTCTAGTCAGTAGCCTCTGGTGTTTGAGGAAATGCACTTAAGGCCATGGGGCTAACCAGTTACTGGGCACCATAAAGTAGCATCCAGATCTAAGACATTAATAAGTGGTATCAAATGAGACCTTTCTTGGTAGTATTACTATTTGGTGACATTATATATGGATAGGAAGGAACTTGAGTTTGGTAATAAAATATTCCCGAGAGTATCCACCCAGTGTATAGGAAAAAGAAAATTTTCCTAAATTGACTTTTGATTTTTGGATTTTTATTTGTGACAGTTGATTCATTTTAACGATTTTGTTACGCACTTTTTTTCTGTTATAATTCATATCACTGAGATTATATTTTTTGCAACCCAATGATATGAGGGTATTCCAACTCATTCATCATATAGTCACTTGTAACAAAACACATTCCATGAATTCCTGTCATTCAATTTAGAGAGAATTACTGATTTCGTATAGTTATGTTATATGAAATTCGAGATATTCGTGATATTTTGATAGATACTGTGATATATATTCATGTTATTATGATAGGTGTATTGGTACATGTTATTTTTTTAATTTTATTGATACAAAACATTAGTATCAAAGATATATAGTCCCTCTTGGATTGTAATTTGTTGAATCAAGTTTTTCCCTTATATTGAATCATGTTATGATGTTGTTATATCTAGATTTCATACATTTTTTCGCGAGGAGTATGGGACCCCACATATTGTAATTTTGTATTCCACCATTCTACATTTAAAAAATAGGGTTCTGGGGATGTTTTAGAGGTTTCCTATTTGAAAACCAATAAAATACGTCATGTGATGCAATGAAAACATGCTATGTGTTCTTATATTCAGGATGAACACTTTTCTTAATCATATGATTTGTACTATATTTACATTCAATGTGGTAACAGGCAGTGTGTCTAGAAATGTGATGGAGAAAATGGAATGATGTTTTTTCTATATTGAATGTTGTGTACTATTGTTACAAATTGTGTAGTGTTACTCAGATAGAACTCATGTGGTTGTGGCTATGTAAAAAATCATGGGTATGAGGGGAGACATGAGTACACGTTGTGTATCAGTCAAAAATGCCATGTATCAAGGGTGGTTACCCCACCTGGTCGTCAGAAGTACATGCCCATGTAGGAGTTTAAGGTTACACATTGTGTATGGATTCTACATTCCATGTACTTTTGTTTTTGTAACCACTGATGGTTTTATTCTACTATTTAGTTATTTATCTTATGAACTGTGAATTTTGAATATGAGCTTCCACTAAGATGTGTGCATGACCTTATAGACTCATTCCTCTACAAGGACCTCAATAATTTTACAAGGATAGTGAATATGATCATACCATATTGGGGGTAGGTCAAGGGATACCATTTGTTCATCTAGTCATGCCAATTGAAAAACCAACTACTATAAAAGACTCAGGTTTTGATGGAAAATTCTGTGAATGCATTATATGGTTCATCCAATCATTTTTGGGAGCACCACGCCCTACTGAATCTATGGTAAAGATTATGTGAGTGTTCCTACAACTGCATAACCCCAAATATTTAGGTGATGGTGGACTAAAATCGAAATTTTCTTGGATGTAATCCACGCTAATGATCTTTATTTATCTAAAGACACCTCCCAAGAGGATGGTAATGCACGTGATGTATATTCTATGTGAGTATACCAATAGATGGTGGGATGTTCTCACTCAGGTAGAGTAGCATCATGATATGTAATGGGATGATCTTTAGAGAGTCATATATGGTTATTTCAATCCTAAGACACTAAGTACTGAACGATCCATGGAGTTAATGCATCTGGAGAAGTGTACTTTGTTTGTGAGGGACTACACATCACATTTTACTTAGATTGGTCATTTTTCACCTATTCTAATGGGTGATGCTGTATCTATGAAGAGGTTTTTCGAGGATGGTTGTAGCTCCCATGTCTGATGATAGCAAAATTTTCTCATGTTTTCTTATGTATCTTCTATTGTAAAACATTTATAGATTACTGAGCATTATCTGAGGGAATCTGGAGGTGCGAGTATGGGCAGTTCAGCATCGAGATCTGATACAGTCTATACTGGTAGTAAAAATAATCATATGTATCTTTCTTATGGTGATATTAGAAGTTCGAAAGTATCATCAGGTAGACATGTATGGTGAAAATAGTGTGGTAGGCCAGGGAAAATGAGGCCATAGTGTCTTCACGATCCATTAGAGTGTCAATCTTATGGAATGATGTGTCATATTCAAAACTTCTGCATGACATTTCTACTATTATCTAGTGTGAGAGGGTTTGAACCAACTACATATTTAGGGGTAGGTTCAGCTACATTTCATCAGCCACAGAACCGGAATGCTTAAGGACATTTAGGTCAATGAGGTGGTCATGGTCACTGTAGCGATCCCATGGGATCTCAGAGATAGAATGACAAATTATCTCAGGGTAGCCAAGAAGTGTCTCAAGGCTATGGCTTAGGTCAGACTTATGTAGTGTAACAAAATTAGTATGAGAAGGATCTCAGTCCCTTTACATTCATTGCTACTCTTATAGTCACCTTTGTTTTAGCTTATTCGTCTTTTGATATAGGGGCTTCACGTAGTTTCATATTTGTGCCCATTATGGAGGTCCTTGGGCTCTATTTTTTAACTTATGATGATGTTATGATGCTAGACACTATATTAGGGATTAAAAAGGAAATTTTATGTTAGTTCAAGTAGTTCCCCCTTGAGGTTGGTTGGTGTCACTTATTATTGGACCTCTATGTCATAGAGATGACATATATTGATGTCATTCTCAGGATTGACCATTTTTTATCATTTCCATACTTTTTTTCTACCATTATAGGGTGAGAGTTACATCACTAAAGGGAGGATCATTTCTACATAAGGATGAATGGAATGTCCACCCAAGATGAGGTAGACCTAGGAATCATGGGTTGGGCCGTGTGATATCTCATATTGTGTGTTTATATCTAGATGAACGTGGAACATGTCTGATGGATTTCTTTCAAGTAGTTGATAGTTTGAGGGATGTTTTAATGTATCAATTATTTGGTTTACCTCTTGTGACTGAGGTTGATTTCTCTATCAAGATAGCCCCATGAGCTACAACGTTATCCATTTCATTTTAATGGATTTCCACGATAGAGTTGCAGGAGACCAAGAGGTAGCTAGAGGATTTTGAAGCTATGGGTTTCATCGAACCCATTACTACTCCATCGGTTTCATTGGTACAGTTTGAAAAAAAAATTGGACATTACCCTCATGATATGCGTGGATTACTAGAAATTTAACTACTTTATAGTTAATAAACTCTTTCCTCTACCATGAATAGATGATCTATTCAATTATCATTGAGGAGATTCGTTATTCTCTATGATCGATTGGAGTTCTAGTTATCATCAGGTTTGTGTTAGATCATCATAAATACCACACATTAATATTTGGAGTGGGAATGGTATGTATAAGTATTTTGTCATACCGTTCTGTCTCATGAATATCTCTACAGTCTTTATAGACCAGATGAACCTAGTGTACCATCTTTATCTTGAGTAATTTTTTGTGGTTTTCACAGATGATATCTTGATGTATTTTCACAATCCACAAAACCATGAAACAAATAATGAGGTCATTTTGAGTACACTGAGATATCATTCGATATATGAAAATATAATAATGTTCCAAAACTGGATGGATTAAATTCATTTCTCGATCACATCACCTCAGAGACAAGAGTATTATTGGACCCAGAGAAGGTGAGAGAAGTTGTTTCTTGGGAGCATCCCAAGAATTTCTTTGAGTTGTGATGTTTTATAGGGCTATCTAGTTACAATAGACACTTCATAAAATTCTTCTCGCATTTTGTAGTGCAGATAACATGCTTTTATAAAAATGGTGTGATGTCTATATGGATAGATTCCTATGAGACAAAATTTTAAGAGATGAAAAGGATATTGAATTTGGTGTCAATACATATTTTTCATGATACAAGGAGTAATACTGTGTATTTTGATACATCAGGTATCGAGCTTTAAGTAGTTCTTATTCATGGGGATCGAGTTACTACATACTGGATTTGGTAGCTGACACCACATAAGAGGAATTATCTGTCTCATGGAATCTTGTTATCCTTAATTATCCAAGGATTATGATATTTGAGAATTTACTTATTGGGGTAGTGTTTTTGGTGTATACATCTCACAGAATCCTGATGTACATATTCACTCAATGTGATATTGATATTAGGTTGTGGTGGTCATAGGAATACACTCTGTTTTTTGACATCAGGCTTTCATACATGCCTAGTAATAGAAATTCAATGGCTGATGCACTAAGAAGGAGGACTCAGATACATGTTGTGAAATAGAATAGTAGTGAGTGGAATCATATGGATTTGTTATCAAAGATGATATTAGTGGTCCACAACATGCAGGGATAGATGATTCATTCATCGTTCGTTTTTACCTATACCCTACTAGATATATTATAGATGTTGCATCTATTAGATTTAAAATTCCCAGTTCTACAGGAGTGTGTGGTAGGTGATGATGCTCCTCCTAGTTATACTATAAGTGTGGATGATATTCGACCTATACATGGTTGTTTATGTGTTCCAGCTGACATGTGTGAGGAGATGATGCTAGAAAATCATTCCTTTATATAGGAAGTGTAGACCAGTTTCGGCATGTTGTATAAAGATTTAAATCATCAGTATTGGTGTCCTAGTATGAAAAGGGATGTAGAAATTTTTCTCAAGAAGTGCTCCACCATTTAGTAGGTGAAGGTAGAACACCAATGACGCTCCAGACTTTTACATCTCCTACCCATTACAGAGTGAAATGGAATGATGTCATGATAGATTTAATGATGAGGTCATTGAATTTTCCTCAAGGTAACAATAAAATATGGGTGGTTTTTTTACAGGATATATAAATTTGACCATTTTATTCTGATCAGGGAAACCTTTAGTGTTAATGATATTGGGAGGTTGTATATCTGTGAGGTTGTATGCCTACATGGGGTCCTGCATTCTATTTTTTCAAATTGGGACACCCAATTTACTTCTAGTTTTTTTATAGGGATATAAATGGAACTGGGTAAATAGTTGCTTCTGATCACAGTTTATCACCCTCAAACAGTTGGCCTATTAGAGCACACGATTTAGGTGCAAGAGGACATGAATGAAGCATATGTCCTAGATTTCCGGGGTTCATGGGAGAGGCACATACCCCTAGTTCAGTTCACCTATAACAACTAATTTTAGGATAATATTAAGAAGGATCCATATGAGGATTTATATGGTCATCCATGATGATAAAACCTATATTTGATCGAAGGAAGAAAGGCATCTATGTTGGGACCTCATCTTTTCTATGAGGCCACTGAACAAGTTTAGTTTATTTTGAAGTTGATGGTTGCTATGTAGTCCTGTTATAAATCATATGTTGATCCCCATAAAATACATATTATGTTGATGTTTGTGGATATATTTTTCCTACTCATTACAAAGAGGCTAGGAAACAAGAGGATATGGATACAAGGTAAGCATTAATTGAGGTATGTTGTGCTATTTGAGCTTCTGGAGTGGGTTAGGCCGGTTAGTTATTAGTTTTAATTGCCTCATTAGTACCAGACTATGAATGATGCCTTCCACATTTATCAGTTGTGATGCTACTTTTCATATATGTATCACACTTTTATATGTGAGGAGTTTGATATAGAGGTAGATTCATCCTTTTAAGAGAATCATATAAGAATTTTAGAACGTAGCATGATGGTTCACCATGGATGATCAATTCCTTTAGTACGGGTGCAATGGAAGAATGACCGAGTATAGGATGAGACTTGGGAGAGGGAGGCTATTGTATGATCACAGTGGCCAGAGTTGTTCTCAAATAATTAATTACTACCCTCGGAAGGGAAATTGCAATAAGAAATACATTAATGGGGATTCTTGTAAGAACCTGGATCATCCATTGAGGTATAGATAATTTCTTTTTAATTTTTATTTATGAAAATTAATGAAATAAAGTTAAGGGTTTAATTTAGGACTGATACACAATGTGACATAGGGTTACATACAATGTATTCCTAGTACACAACATATATTGTTTTTGGTAGGCCATTTAATGACGTGTAAGGAATATCGGTAAAAGGAGGGGAAACTGGAAAATACATAGAATGTATTATCAGGTACACACCACATAGATTTTTTTGCTAAAGATAGTATTATCCATGTTTCTTCATTTTCTGTATAGTGGGATCTATTGGTTTGAGAAACACAATACCAAACCATGTTTCTCCTATCGTTTGATCATCCAAACATTTATTTGATTTCCATTGGATTCATAGTAACCCAATCAATATGCTCTTAATTCATATTGATATGTTCTTCCTGATTTATTCAACTGATCTAGTTATTATACAAAAAAAATTAATCTTTTTGTAGATATAATCCATTCACGATTGAATTAGAGGTTGAAACAGGAAGAGGAGAGTTTTACTAGAATGAGGTTGCTTTTCTCATTCTTTTCAATAATTATCAAGTTGATTATATGTGATAGAGTGTCATGCACCCATATTTGCGGTTTCTCTATGAATGAATTTGTCCAATTTATATGTGCTATTGTTGTTTCAGTAATTTATTATGTGAGTCGAAGAATGTTAGCATTGTTTACCTTGAATTATGGCCACCCCATGGGTGTGTTTTCCTTTGTATTATTTTTTATGGTAGTTTGGCCTAGGATTCCAATCGGTAGGCCTTTGATTTCCATACGTTGGGTTTTTTGAAATGAAATTGTTTATATGTGTTTGTAATTTGGAATTTGGGTCCATGTATGTCCTTTATGCCCTATTGAATTTTATTTTCTCATCAAGTACTTGTAATCGGGTTCTCATTTTCCCAATCATCAAAATGATATCTTTCTTTTTGTGTTCAACGAATATGGTTTTCCCCTCACCATTGAAGAAAATTGATTAAATTTTATGATGAGATTTTTATATAAAATGTGCAAATGTGAGATACTACTATTTAATACATGTAATAGTATAATTTATATGTGTTTTTTGATATATAAATTTCACATAATTGATTATTATTGTTAGAGACCTATAATAGTTTATATTCAATGTGTTTCTTATTGTGTGTTTACCCATTCGAGTAATCAAAATGAAAAGCCTTATGAGGTTTTTCAAACTCTTATGTTTAAGACATGAGTGATAAATAAGTGAAGGATTTGGGCTCATCGAGGCTTTACATATTTGAACGAGTGAAACATGGATCACAGATGTTTCCATTAATGGACTATATTGGCTTTGTGCACATATCCTGTGTGATACCTATGTTTTCATTATAGGACCACTGAAAATAGTCTTAGTTGACATGAACTTATACCACACCTAGAGTGATACCATGATTTCCATAGAGCATCGATAAGAAGGGATTGTAGGATGTTGGTAGGTTTGTACCAAGATTGATACTGGGTTTCTAGAGTTGTTTTCTAGGATGGGTTTTTATGTTATAGATAGACTTTCACCAATAATGATACTTGAATTACAACATTGGATTTTCATTGAAACAATTGTCTTAAAAATTTAATATTAAACTGAAATGACTTATGATGGTTTTTATAATGCAAAAAATATTCATGTATTTAGTCTTCACTTACCTATTTTTATAGCCTTCTAGGTATATGTTCTTAATTAATTGAAATAAAGAATTTTGGGATTAATCCCGATCATGATACTTATATAATTAAATGTAATTTAATTAATTAATGAACATGAAATGAATGTAAATGAATACTAGTGCTTCTAGGATTTTTTAATTTTATTCACTTCCAAGCATACTTCATTCATTATTTTACAGTACTTTTTATACACATTCACTGAAAAACTATAGCAGATCATGGTTGGTTGCCTACTAGGATTTAGTCTCCCAGCCTATTTGGTGCTTGGTTTTTGGCATAAATATATTATATTATTGCAGGTGTTGATAATGGTAAGAACTCTAATACAAGTACATTATTAGTTGTTAGGATCCTGTGAAAATTGGACCAATCTGAGGCTTGCAATGCTTCTGAGTATCTTTTGATTTTGTTTTACATTAGGTACTAATATCATGTGTTACTATAGTGTATCTAGTTTTGTCTATTTTCATAGAACATGTGACATAAAAAATCATCCTTTTTATTCTTTGACATCTAGTTATTTTAATTAGTAGTATTGCATTTTGTATTTATATTAGGGTATTACTTCTTCTGCTATTTAATATTTATTGTTTCCTCTTTGTTATACTTTACCAATGAGTGCATAATTTCCATACTATCACACCTAGTATCTCGCTACTAGTTGGTAGCCTCTGGCATTTGGGTTACTGTGATTAAGTCCATGTGCCCAGCTAGGTACGAAGCACCTTAATGTTGCATAAGGATCCAGGAAATTAAATTAGAGAACCACAAAACCAAGATATTAATTACATAAATTTCAATCAACAAAATCATTTGTCTTAGTAATGAACATAATACCAACAAAAACTTCATCAAAAGAAGTCAGATCAGTTTCTAGAAAGTCCACTCTATGGTTAATATCAATGGTAGAGTAGTAAAGCCAGACCCTGGAATGATGGTGAACCTGGGAACAAGCCACTAAATCTACTACCCTGAAAAAAAAATTCGCAATAACCTTTTTCATTCAGTTTGTAGTAGTAGTATTTTAAACATGATCTTCCTATATTGTAACACACCAAGCTTCCACGGTACGTTTCCCTTCGAATAATGCAATAGCGTGTGTTGTACGCAACCTCGAGCTCTAACACACACCACAACTAATTAAACTAGCCTTTGTGAATAGTAATACCTACTTTTTGAAATTTTAAAAATTTTATTTATCAAAATGCACTTAATTTTGGGATTCGGAATATCGAAATAAGCCTATGTTGAATTTTTGGTATTTTTCTGAGAACTTTTAATTTTTTATGAATAGTGAAAAATACTTAAAAACAAATTTTTTAATCAAAATAATTTATAGTAATAAATTATACTATTTAGTGGTTTTAAAGTATAATTAGAATATATTTTTACCATTTTATCCAATGGTGGTCATTAGAATTAATTTAACATTGAAATTGGACATAAACAATTGCTAATCTTTTGATATAAATTGTTTCTTAAAAACACGCTATTTGTTGTAACAGCGGGAATTAATTATAAAATTAATTAATCCAACATATATGTTTGGAATTTTGTAAAATAGAAATCATTTTTGAATTCGGAATATCAATTATATCTTAGGGTGATATTTTGGCCTTATTCTGAAAAACATCAACTTTTGATGAATAGTGAAACCACTAAGTGGTTGTTAAAAACTGATTTTTCGTTAAAAGGAAATATTACCACTTCTTTGATTTGATTTTCAAAAATCCGACATACATGGTTGTCATTATGATGTAAAATGTGGTTCAATGAGATTAAAATAATTTTTGGTGAATAGTAACTTTTAAGTTCTTAATCGCGATTAGAGGTAATTAGTGTAGTTTAAGGTAAAAATAATGTTTTAATAATATGAGATGAGCTTGAAACTTGTCCTACTCCTATTGTATTAGTCATGGCCGAACAAGAAAACCCATGGGTCAACTTGGGGATCCCATTGAGCCACATTGGTTGGAAAATTACATTAATATATATTTATTTAATGTTAAAATTAAATTGACACAAACATGAGTTGTTTTACCTAAACAGTTTTTAAGTGGGGTTACACAAGTCCAAATTTTGACTATAAATATTAATTAGAAATATAAAAAGATTTCCTACATCATAGTAGTTTTTTTATAATTTTTAGACATTAAATAAATTAAATTATTTATGACATCATTATGATGCTGCGATGACCTCATTATTTAACGATTTTAATAAAATGAAAAGATAATGTAAAATCCAAGGCATACACTTGTCCAAAGACTATTGGATGGGTAGATTTAGAACGCTTATGACCTTAGCCACGAATTATATAAGTGTGGGACCTTTATAATCCGAAAAGCATTGTATAATAATGTAACATTTCAATCTTTCCAAAAGAGCCGCTCCTCTCCTCTTATAAAAGGCCCCCACCTCTACCACCTTATTCACACTTTCAAGCCTTTTGGTTCGTCCAAACTCTGCCCAAATACTCTCCCAACTTCTCTCCCTTCATCTTAGAAGCTTTACTTTAGTCAGAAATCCATCCTATGGAGTCCTTTTGATCAAATCAAAAGGAAGAACCCGAAGAAGTGGTAACATTTTCACCACCCTCTTTCAAGTTTTTTTCATCTTCCACTCCCTCTTTGTTTATTATTTCAATTATAAAATTATAACTCCAGTATCTTATACATACTGTGATGTTATTATAAATATGGAACAACCATATTCAGTATTCTACCCATCATTTGAATGACATATCACCATACGTGAGTACGTACGGCTTACCGTCTCCACGTCGTGGTGTAATTGTTATTCAATATATTATTATTTTAGATGGGTATAATAATGATATGTAATTCATGTAAATAATAAATATAACATGATAATTATTCTTTATATATCATATAATATCCAATTATATATTATTTTAATATCAAAATAATGATATTGTCGCTCGTGCGTACGTACGGACTACCGTCTCCACGAACGCGATGAGATTCATTCTCCGTCGTATCCATTCAAGTATAATTATCATTTGATGATTTAAAAATAATGTTTAAGGACATGATATAATTCTGGATATGAATAACATACAACCTATCCATGAAAAACATGACTTACATAACAAAACATATAAAAGAAAACGAGTAAGTTAACACCCGAAACAACGATAAATCTAAGATATTGTTAACAAAACAATGTTAAAAGATCATATATGATATCATATGAATGTATATGATTCTTGTATAATTTAATAACAATTATTTCACCATTATACAAGAGGTTAACCTACCCCAACCAAGGAAAAGTACATGGTAAGGTTTTACTTCACAACCTCTTCATTATCCAAGGTTGTTTATACATAATTATCTACTGGGACCTCATTATCATCCACATCCAGGTTTCTTAAAAATGTCTTTCAAAACATTTTTACTATTAAATGGAAAATGGGTTAAAGTAATTTATACCCTTATACATTTTTGAAAGGAATCGTACCGTCATTTTCCAAACAATGTACGTTTTGACCTTTTTGACAAATTTAAGGTAAGAATGTTTTTTTAACTTATACGGAGGGTGCGGATATTTTCCTCCATTATAACTTCATCGAAGCTTCCCTTACAAGCTTATAATAATATTTTCAAAGTAAATGTATTATTTTATTATTATGGGAATTTTAAATGATTTCAAAAAAGAGAGATATTTCTCTCAAATAGCTTTGATTTCATCCATGTCAACATCCTTTGATGGGTTTTAAGTTTATCTGAAATTGATTTATGATACAAAACTTCCATTGAGAATTTTGTGAAACATTTGACTGTTGATGTCTTATTTTTATACCATCCATAATTTATGGAGAAATTGTTGACATTTCGTACGCTAGTTTTAATACGAATATTTATGTTTTGTTTAAACCTATTCATATGAGGAATGTATTGGACTTAATAAGTGACGGGTGGAGCCCGCTATAGCTCCTCGATGCATCGGTAGGTCTCATGAGACAACTAGACGTGGAATTGGCCAAGGCCCTTTCCCAATTTGATTTATGGTTTTGGCCGAGGCCTTAATCATTTTAGACGTCTTGGCCGAGGCCTTGACAAAATGTTTCAGAATGTCTGGCATTATACATTCCCTCATTATGAAAGTGGTTATTGATATTTCATGTGATTATTCGTCTAGTAGAATATCCATGTGAGTAAGTAATGGCATTATTTTATTTTAATTTTTCCATATAATTCTGATGTTCAAGTTCAATAATTCTTTTGTTTTAGTTATACATTGCCTTAAATGCTTATGTTTTCTTATGAAAGTTTCCGCTATATTGTTATCCTTACGGAGCATTTGAGCTCACCCCTTTCAATGTTTTATTTTTCCCAGGATGTGAAGAAGTGTATTATGACTGACTTACAAGAATAGTCAGGGAGGATATGAGTGTGGACTAGGGAGACCATGTTATTGTAGTTTTCATTTTTATGATGTAATGTAATGTTTATGAATGTATCTAGTGTTTCCAAGTCTACTAAACTAATCGGTCTTTCGAGACCCGATCTTTTGTGATCATGCCAATGTTACGAAGTAATGCACCGACTCTGGGAAGCTGGAGTTGGGGCGTTACAGTTGGTATCAGAGAAAGTTTAATACAAACCATGGAAGCTAGATTAAGACAAACTCTGATTAGATCATCTAGAACTAAGATGAACTTTGAGGATTAGTATAGAAGAACTTCCTAAAATTTTGTTATTGTAGAGATTTTGTGAGTTTTCCGAGTAATACATCCCTGTCTAGATATGAGTAGGTAGAGGCGGCTCTGGCACAGCTGTACCTAGGGGTAAAACCCGAAAACACTGCTTTGAGCTAGACTCGAACGGGAACTGGTGCACGACAACGGGCCTTGCTGCACTCTTGGTTACGACACTCCCGGGGGATATGCTTAGGATAATTCCAATTTTCTTTACAAACCACTATGAAGGGTTACGAGTATATACGTCCTCAAAGAATACATTTTTATAATTATGGATTATATCCATAATTAGTTCAATTTATGTTAAGTGTTTTATAATTATGGAATTATGTATTTTGATTCATAAACTAATCTAGTTTATGCCATTATTTAGAAATGGCGCCTAGTGGAAGGAATGGAAACCGTATCAACGCACGCACTCCGTGTAGGGATTTCCCTCCTTCTCAAGATAATTATGGTGGAGCTAGTGATACAACTGGTGCTGATCAGCTTCTCACCATACTGGGACAACTCACACAGGTTATGAATAACAACCTTACCCGTATGGAGCACCCTGATCCGCAATGTGGAGGATCAATGCTAGACCGTTTCATGAGGCAACAACCACCAACATTCAATGGGAGTACAAATCCTATAGTATCTGAGCAATGGATAAATTCATTAGATAAAATATTCCATGCCTTGGGGAGTAGTGAAAGAGAGAAAGTTGTCATGGCAGTTTACCGCCTCACTGGAGATGCCGATCAATGGTAGTCACTAATTCAAAACACAAAGGAAGATGATGAATTAACAAACATGGAATGGCAGGAGTTCAAAGAGCTGTTCTTAGAAAAATACTTTCCTTGAGACCATCGAGCGGATATAGAAAGGCATTTTCTGAGTCTGAGGCAGAAGGAGGATGAGAATGTCACAAATTATGAGGCTAACTTTACAAGGTTAGCAAGGTATGGTGCATATTACATACGTAACCCAAGAAGTAAGACTGATCGTTTCATTGATGGGTTAAAACCATTTCTCTGTCAAGCTTGAGTATCACAAACCTTCTCTTCATACGAAGGTATTGTCTCGTGCGCTATCAAGATGGAAAAGGAATTCTCTAAGTCTTATGACTTTAAATCAAAGCAAGATAAGAAGAGATCCGCTGAAAACTCTGGGAAAGGAAATAAGGAAACAGGGAAGAAGGGTAGAAATGAATTTCCACACTGTGATAATTGTGGTAGGAAGCACCCTAGTGCCTGTCTAAAAGGAAAAGGAGTATGTTACAAGTGTGGTGAAAAAGGCCACCAAGCTCATGAATGAAAGGGAAAGAAAGCGGCTGTCAACGTGGAATGCTATAATTGTAGAGAGAAGGGACATTATACAATTGAATGTCCTAATCGTCAGGGGAACTTACCTCAGAAGAGGCCAGGGGATCAGGGCCAGGCTTATGCTATCACTACTGCTGAGGTGGAAGCTCTGAAAGACGTGGTGGCAGGTAATTTAATGGTTTCCTCAAGTTTAGCAAATGCATTATTTGATTCTGGATCATCGCATTGTTTCATATCTTCCCAGTTTTCTAAGAAAATTAGATATTTCCAATTTTATTTAACAAGGGATTTGTCGGTCAAAACCCCTAAGGGATGTATTGTTGCGACAAAGTTTTGTCGATTAGTTCCCATTAGAGCACCTAAATGTTCTTTACCTGCTGATCTCATCGTCATACCCATGATTGAATTTGATACAATCCTCAGTATGGATTGGCTTTCGGACCATGATGCAAAAATTTATTGTAAGAGGAAATAGGTTACAATTCATGATGATGATGATGATAAGGAACACCTTATCTTTAGAGCAGAATCGTCGCCACATAATTCTTATCTAGATCTACCCCTAGTAGCTCAACTAAATTCAATTATTGGGGAGGAAGAGAAGGAAATTACTGAGGGTGAGGAAAGGAATATTCAAATGGAGGATGTACCTATTGTGAGAGAATATGTTGATGTGTTTCTGGAAGATTTACCTAGACATCCTCCAGAATGAGAAGATGAGTTTTCCATTGATTTAATTCCTGGATCAAGGCCCATATCGAAGACCCCTTATAGAATGGCCACTCTGGAATTAGTTGAACTAAAGAAACAACTAGAGGAATTGAGTAATAAGGGATTTATTCGCCCTAGTGTTTCTCCTTGGGGATCCCCTGTTCTTTTTATTAAGAAGAAAGATGGATCTATGAGGTTGTGCATCGACTATAGGGAGATCAATGTTATAACAATAAAGAACAAGTATCCCCTGTTGTACCCCTCTCTCTTGGATTTTAATGATCACAATCACTTTCATCGTGTTCTAACTTGTTTTCAAGTTTGTTTTATGATAGGAAAAAGTTTGCCAAAGAGTTGGCCCAAGAAGACTGGAAAAAGGACTCTCTGAGTCCACCAGCCGACCGGTGGATTACCACCGGCCGACCGGTGGTCTCTGGCAGAAGCAAAGCTCTCTGCCAGGTGCCACCGATCAGCCGGTGCCTGACCACCGGCCCGCCGGTGCCTGACCACCGGCCGGCCGGTGGAACCAGACAGTAGGCCTTGCCTACTGCCAGGTGCCACCGGCCACCCGGTGTCTGCACCACCGGCCCGCCGGTGGAACCAGACAGAGAGCTTGCTCTCTGTCTGGAGCACCGTCCGGCCGATGGCCAGGCACCGGTCAGCCGGTAAGCAAATTCAAACTAGTCGTTGGGCCTTGACCAGGCTTGTCCACTTGACCCCCAACAGCTCCGAATTCCCTCCAACGGCCATATTGAAGTATTTGGGGATATTTCTCCTATAAATAGACGAGGATGGATGCCGGGAACACCCCCGATACATTGGAATGATATTTTGATCCCTTGAAGCTCTAAACGACAAATCTCTAATGCTACTTGTGATCCATCTCCATCCTTGAAGCTTGGGCTGCCTCTACATCAACTACTCTCACACTCTTGGCGCTCAAGGCTTCCTCAAGTTTGTTGTAATTTATTTATTTCAATTGTTTAGTTATTCATTGGGTTTGTATTAAAACAAACCATCCTTTTCTTCCTCACTTTCATTTTGGGTTTCTTGCTACAACCATAATAAAAAAGCAAGTTGTACGAAGGTGATCTAGCCTACCTTAAAACGGCTAGTGGGTTTCTTGCTACAACCATTAAAACGCAAGATGAAGTAAATCTCTCAACGGTTGAGTTGGGAGCGGAGACGTAGGCTTTGGTTTAAGCCGAACTCCGTTATCAAATTGTGTCTTGCCCCTTTTTATTTCCGCTGCATTTATTAATTGTTTTTAAATTGTTAATTAATTTTTAAAAGGAAATTCACCCCCCTCTTGCCATCACTCTCCGACCAACAATTGGTATCAGAGGGACGTTTGTGTAATACCTTAACCGGTTACAAACCTAAAATCCATAGTGATGGCTTCTTCCTCACAAGCACCCGAAGGGTATTCCATGACTCGGGCTCCATTCTTTGATGGAACCGACTACACTTATTGGAAAACTCGCATGATTACATTTCTTAGAAGTATTGGCTATCCTATATATAGAATTGTTATGCAAGGCTACACTCTCTCTAGCAAAGATGAGTCTAAATGGACCCCCGAAGACATTTCTAATTTTGAGCTTGATGGCAAAGCCATGAATGCACTTCATTGTGGGTTAGACCGTAATGAATTTAATCGTATTTATACTTTCACCACTTCTCATGAAATTTGGAAGCTTTTGGAAGTGACCCATGAGGGCACTAACAAAGTCAAAGACACTAGACTAGATATGTATCGTCAAGACTTTGAAAGCTTCACCATGCACCCACACGAATCTATTACGGAAATGTTTACTCGGTTTACTGATGTGTGTAATGGGAGAAAGTCTCTTGGAGATGATGTTTCTGCAGAGACGATGGTCAAGAAGATTCTTTGGGTCCTACCAAGCTCATGGGCCCCAAATGTGACGGCAATCCAAGAAGTGAAAGATGTCAAGAAAATTCCGGTTGAAGAACTCATTGGATCACTCATGACATATGAGATTACCATGAAGAGGCAAGCCGATAAAGAAGGTAAAATCTTCAAGGAGCAAAAGAACATAGCATTCAAAGCAAAGCAAGAAATATCCTCCGATGATAGCGGATCTGAGATTGCACAACTTGCAAGAAAAATGAGCAAGTTCATGAAGAAAAAGAAGAATTTTCAAAGGGCACGAAAGGAAGAGCCAAAAGCAGAAAAAGAAGTTACATGTTTTGAATGTGGAAAGAAAGGCCACATCAAACCGGAGTGCTCTCTTTTCAAGAAAAGGTTAAAGGAAAAGAAAAACAAGAAGGCTTTCAAAGCGTCAACATGGAGTGCAAGAGATGACTCCATGTCTTCAAGCGACTCAAGCGATGAAGGTGGAAAATGCCTAATGGCACTTGATGAGGTATCTTCTTCCGACTCCTCTTCCTCATCTTCTTCTTTTAATAATGATATGTCTTACGAAGATCTCAAAAATGCGATAGATCAATTAGAGGAAGGTTTTCACGAACTTACCTCTAAATTTTTGGCCTTAAAAAAGAAACACAAAATTCTAATTTCTGAAAAAGATCAACTTCTCAAAAAGAATGAGGAACTTGCCCTTAAGGTCCAAGATATTCCCAATGTTGATTCTTTGAATTCAACTATTAAATATTTAAGGGAATCTCTTCCCAAGTTCACCCAAGGTGAACAAAACTTGACCAAATTGCTTGGTTCTCAACGTTCGGCTAGAACCACACATGGACTTGGCTTTAACAAGCAAGCCACCTCTTCTAGAGAACCCACTACTTTTGTAAGGGGGAGCTCTCAAAATAAATTTTGTAATTATTGTAGAAAAACCGGACATATGATTTATGAATGCGATTGTAAAAATGCTAGATATGGCCGCCCCAAAATCATTACCTACTCGGATGAATATCTTAGGATGAATCCCTCTAGACAAGTATGGGTTCAAAAGTCTCTTTTAGCTAATCTTTCCGGACCCAAACTTATATGGGTACCAAAATCTATTCTCTCTTGATTTTGTAGGATAAACACCAAAGAATTAGTCCTTCGAAAGGCTCGTGGTATCTCGATAGCGGATGCTCGAGGCACATGTGTGGCGATCCCTCCGAGTTCAACTCCCTTGAAGAATTCGATGGAGGATACGTCACCTTCGGTGACAACTCAAAAAGCAAGATCGTCGGAATAGGTACCATTGGTTTTGGTAGCTCCTCCTTAATTAAAGATGTTTTATTTGTTAAAGGTCTAAAACATAATTTAATTAGCATTAGTCAACTTTGTGATAGTGGTTTTTCGGTGAATTTTCAAAATGATTTATGCAATGTGTTTGATTTTCAAAACAAATTGATATTTTCTGCTTCCCTTTTTCAAAATGTTTACATTATTGATTTAAAGTCTTTAGCTAGCCAAAATGTTAAATGTTTAAGTGCTCTTGACAATGAGTCTTGTCTTTGGCATATAAGGTTGAGGCATTGTATCTCTCATTCACTTCTAAATGTTAATAAGAACAAGCTCATCCGTGACCTTCCTAAACTTAAGTTTAAGAATGATTTGATTTGTGAGCCATGCCAACTTGGCAAGCAACACAAATCTTCTTTCAAATCTAAGAAGGAAGTGTCCACTTCAAAATCTCTTGTGCTCCTTCATCTTGATCTTTTTGGTCCTACCCCTGTAGCAAGTCTAGGTGGAAAATCCTATACCTTTGTCCTTGTAGATGACTTTTCTCATTTCACTTGGGTTTTCTTTTTAGCTCATAAAAATGATGCTTGTAGAACCTTTTTAAAATTCTCTAGGAAAGTAGAAAACGAAAAAGGATTTAAAATTATATCGCTCCGTAGTGACCATGGTGGCGAATTCGAGAACAAAGAATTCGATGAATTGTGTTCCTCTCAAGGATACAATCACACCTTCTCTGCCCCTAGGACTCCACAACAAAATGGAGTGGTTGAAAGGGGAAACCGAACTCTCCAAGAAATTGCTCAAACCCTCCTTAGTGAATTCAATCTTCCTCAATATTTCTGGTCCGAGGCGGTAAACACTGCTTGTTATACTATCAATAGAGTCCTTGTAAGACCCCTTCTTAAGAAAACCCCCTATGAACTTTGGAAAGGCAAATTGCCCAAAGTTGGTTATTTTAAAGTGTTTCGTTGTAAATGCTTTATCCTTAACACAAAAGATAACCTAGGGAAATTTGATGCCAAATCCAATGAAGGTATTTTTCTTGGGTACTCCAACTCAAGAAAAGCCTATCGTGTCTTCAATAAACGTTCAAAAACCATCGAAGAATCATCTCATGTCAAATTTGATGATACTCTTCCAAAACCTCACCCGGTTATTGAAGATGTTGAAGATAAGCTTGATAAGCTTCATTTGAATGATTCCTCTTCTCCTCCCAAGGAGGATGACCATCAAGAACCCTCTTCACCTTCTTCGACTTCCACCTTGCCTAAGGTTTGGAAACCTTCTAGAGACCATCCTTTAGAAAATGTTATAGGTGATCTTCAAGCCGGTACTCGAAGTAGAAGATCAATCCTCAACGAGGTTGAACATCAAGCCTTTCTTTCTCAACTAGAGCCTCAAACCATTAATGATTCCATTAATGATGAGAATTGGTTTCTTGCAATACAAGAGTAACTAAATCAATTCTCTAGAAATGATGTTTGGACACTTGTTGAAAGAACCAATGATCATCCAATTATTGGCACTAAATGGGTTTTTAGGAACAAACATGATGATCAAGGAAATATAACCCGGAACAAGGCTCGCCTAGTAGCTAAGGGCTATAATCAAGAAGAAGGAATTGATTATGGTGAAACCATTGCGCCCGTTGCTAGATTAGAATCCATTAGGATCTTGTTGGCATTCGCCGCTCACATAAATTTCAAAAATTTTCAAATGGATGTTAAAAGTGCTTTTTTAAATCGTTTTATTTCTGAAAAAATCTTTGTTGAACAACCCCCCGGTTTTGAAGATCCAAAATTTCCAAATCATGTTTTTAAGTTAACCAAGGCTCTATATGGCTTAAAACAAGCCCCTCGGGCTTGGTATGATCGGTTAACAAAATTTCTTTTAGAAAATGATTTTAAAATAGGTCAAGCTGATTGTACCCTATTTTTAAAACACACTTCCAAAGATCTTTTAATTGTCCAAATTTACGTTGATGACGTTATCTTTGGTTCAACCAAAGAATCTCTTTGTACGGATTTTTCAGATTTAATGAGAAAAGAATTTGAAATGAGCTTTATGGGGGAATTAAAAATTTTTCTTGGTTTTCAAATCCTTCAAAATTCAAATGGTATTTTTCTAAGCCAAGGCAAATACACAAACGAACTTTTAAGTCGTTTTGGTATGGATCAAGTAAAGGAAATTAGTACCCCCATGAGTACTTCTTGTAAACTTACGTTAGATGAAGCCGGGAAACTGGTGGATAACAAGCTTTATAGGAGTATGATCGGGAGTCTACTTTACCTAACTGCGACCCGTCCTGACATCATGTTCAGTGTTTGTCTTTGTGCTCGTTTTCAATCCAATCCCAAAGAATCACATTTTAAATCGGTCAAAAGAATTTTTAAGTATTTCAAAGGATCCAAAAACATTGGTTTGTTTTATCCCTCTAATACATCTTTTGAACTTTCTTCATATTCGGATGCTGATTTTGGCGGATGTCAATTAGATCGTAAGAGTACTAGTGGAACCTGTCATCTTCTAGGCAAGTCCCTTGTTTCATGGAGTAGAAAAAAGCAAAACTGTGTTGCTCTTTCTACTGCCGAGGCCGAGTACGTAGCAGCTGCTAATTGTTGTGCCCAAATTATTTGGATGCAGCACACTCTCTTGGATTATGGCCTTTCCTACGATCATGTCCCTATACGGTGTGACAACACTAGTGCCATTAGTATTTCTAAGAATCCAATACAAAATTCTAGGACAAAGCATATAGATTTAAGGAATCATTTCCTTCGTGACCATTTTCAAAAAGGGGATATCACTTTGGACTTCATTTCTACTGATTTCCAATTAGCTGATATTTTTACCAAACCGCTCCCGGTTGAACATTTTGATTTTATTAAGGGGGAGTTAGGAATGATTCGTCTATGATCACTATTAAATATTTGACTCTTTTTGGCTTTCTTTTATTTCTTTTTAAGTTATTTAAACTCCTTTTTTATTTTATTTTCTTTTAATTTTTTTATGAATTTCAATACCACCGGTCAACCGGTGGTACATCACCGGTTAACCGGTGGTGTCGGGTTTTCCTTTTTTGGGTCGGCCGGAGGAAGGGTTAAAATTAAAACCCTTCCCATTTTTCTTCTTTCTCACTTGTGCGGCCCCTCCTAACCCGCGCCTCCTCCTTGACCTAGCCTCCTTTCTTCCTCCTTGCTCTGTCAAACTCCTTCTTCTCTCAATCTCTCTCAATTTTCTTCCTTTTGCCATCATGGGTCCTCGCTCTTCACGCAAGGGAAAGGGAATCGCTCAAGAGGCACCTCCTCCTCCTTCAATCCCTCAACTTCCGGACATTTGGCATGACAAAGTCATTCTGCCGGGTAGAATAATTGATTATCTTGGATTTCTTCTGCTCGTCTTGAGCTTTTTTCCATCATTGAATATCAACACTGGCATTCTTTTTTTGAACCTCCTGAGAAGGATGTTATTTATCCCCTTCTTGTCAAAGAATTTTATGCTCACCTGACGTGGTCGGTTTCTGACGACGTCGATACCATCTCTACCACCGCTCTTGGGCAACCCATCACTATCACTTCATTGGAGATTTCCAGGATGGTAGGGGTTCCTCATGTTGGACCTCATACTTTTGCTCAGGGGGAGTTTCCTCGGGACCCTGATTTTGATCTTGCTGTCGCTCTTGAGCATCTCACTGGGCAGCCCACCGATCCCATTGTCAAGCTCTCCCAGCTCTCCCCTAACCATCGCATCATTGAGCGCCTCATTCAGACCACCCTTTCACCCTGTATCGGTGATCACGATACGGTGAAATTTATTGTCATTTATCTTCTTTCTTATATCACCAGAGGCGTTCATTTCAATTTGGTCCGGTTCCCGTTCCGGGCAATGTCTTATGTGGCTGAGCACCCGCGCCGGTCCAAAACTCTACCTCACGGGCACTTGTTGACCAAAATCTTTACCTTTCTTGATATCCCTCTCCGTGCTACCTTCTTCGAGCAGCCAAAGAAGGATAGCATCATCAATTTTATGATGGTGCAACGGATGAACATTCGTTGGCATCCTTGGCGTCAGGAGTGGATTACTGACAAGGAGGGCCTTCTCAAGGCTTACTCCCCTCAGACACATTCACACCCTCCTACCCATGCCATGCCTCCTGCCATTGCCGCTGCCTATCCTCTTTCAGATAGTGAGGACAGTGGTGATGATGAAGAGGAAGGGAGTGGTGACAACGAAGGTGAGGCTGCTGCTGCTGCTGATGAGGGAGATGGAGCGGGTGATGATGCACCGGAGCCTGCTGAGGCTGTGCCCCCTCCCGCTGATACTGGTAGCTTGACGGTGACGGCTGATCAGTTCCTTCGCTTCTAGGATCAGATTGAGACCCAGCTCGACATACAGTTTTCTTACTTCAGCTCTCAGTTTGATCAGCTCCACTCTCGGATCGATTCTCTTGATCGTCGCTTTGAGGCGGTCCAGGCTCCTCCAGCTCCTTCGACCTTCAGGCGTCGCTGTCACTCTCGGCCCGCTAGGAGTGAATAGAGTCGTTCCTATTTTTTGGCTTGTCTTTGTATTTGTATTTTTAACTTTCTATGTAACGTTTCATCTTTTATGAAATTCAAGTTGTATTATCTATCAATCATTTTTTTGTCATTACTTACTTATTATTGTTTTTCTATTTTTCTTTCATACTTTTCCTCCTATTTTGATAATCCCAAAGGGGGAGAAAAACTCTCTATTGCATAGTTACTTATTTCATTTAACTAAGTGCTCTTTTTAAAAGTTCAATTTTAAGTTATTACTTTCATCAAAATCTGTTTTTAAATGGTTATGTTTTTGATTCCAGGTGTTTCTTTTAAATGACCTATGATTACCATTTCAAAATAAACCATTCTCTTTATTTCAATACTTACAAGATTAATATCATTTTCAATACATCATACATCTATGAAATTCTTGTATTAAAATGATCACTAAAATTTTTCCATGTCCAAGTTTCTTATTTCTTTTTTTTACTTGGAATATCCTTTTTAAAAAGCTTTCTCTGTTGTGATTGTGATCATCAAAATAGGGGGAGATTGTTGTACCCCTCTCTCATGGATTTTAATGATCACAATCACTTTCATCGTGTTCTAACTTGTTATCAAGTTTGTTTGATGATAGGAAAAAGGTTGCCAAAAAGTTGGCCCAAGAAGACTGGAAAAAGGACTCTCTGAGTCCACCGGCCAACCGGTGGATTACCACCAGCCAGCCGGTGGTCTCTGGTAGAATCAAAGCTCTCTGCCAGCTGCCACCGGTCCGCCGGTGCCTGACCACCGGCCTGCCGGTGCAACCAGACAGTAGGCCTTGCCTACTGCCAGGTGCCACCGGCCTCCCGGTGTCTGGACCACCGGCCAGCCGGTGGAGCCCAGACAGAAAGCTCTGCCTTCTGTCTGGAGCACTGGCCAGCCGGTAAGAAAAGTCAAACTAGCCGTTGGGCCTTGACCAGACTTGTCCACTTGACCCCCAACAGCTCCGAAATCCCTCCAACGACCATATTGAAGTATTTCGGGATATTTCTCCTATAAATAGACGAGGATGGATGTCGGGAACACCCACGATACATTGGAATGATATTTTGATCCCTTGAAGCTCTAAACGACAAATCTCTAAGGCTACTTGTGATCCATCTCCATCCTTGAAGCTTGGGCTGCCTCTACATCAACTACTCTCACACTCTTGGCGCTCAAGGCTTCCTCAAGTTTGTTGTAATTTATTTATTTCAATTGTTTAGTTATTCATTGGGTTTGTATTAAAACAAACCATCCTTTTCTTCCTCACTTTCATTTTGGGTTTCTTGCTACAACCATAATAAAAAAGCAAGCTGTACGAAGGTGATCTAGCCTACCTTAAAATGGCTAGTGGGTTTCTTGCTACAACCATTAAAAAGCAAGCTGAAGTAAATCTCTCAACGGTTGAGTTGGGAGCGGAGACGTAGGCTTTGGTTTAAGCCGAACTCCGTTATCAAATTGTTTCTTACCCCTTTTTATTTCTGCTGCATTTATTAATTGTTTTTAAATTGTTAATTAATTTTTAAAAGGCAATTCACCCCCCCTCTTGCCATCACTCTCCGACCAACATCCCATACCTCGCATTGATGATTTGTTTGACCAACTGCATGGAGCTCAATACTTTTCAAAGATTGACCTTCGGTCTGGATACCATCAGTTGTGTGTGAAGAAGGAAGACGTTCCAAAGACAGCATTTCGAACAAGGTACGGGCATTACGAGTTTACAGTAATGCCTTTTGGATTGACTACTGCACCCTCTGTTTTCATGGATCTAATGAATAGAGTTTTCAAGGAATATCTTGATGAATTTGTAGTGGTATTTATTGATGATATCTTGGTATACTCCAAAAGCCACAAAGATCATGAAAATCACTTACGCATTATCTGGAAGACTCTTAGAAGACATGAATTATATGGGAAATTTAGCAAGTGTGAATTCTGGCTTCAGGAGATTTATTTTCTTGGCCATATTGTCTCTAAGGATGGAATTTCAGTTGATCCTTCTAAAACCAAGGCAATCCAAGAATGGCCAGCACCGACAAGTATAACTGAGGTACGCAGTTTTATTGGTTTAGCAGGTTATTATCGATGTTTCGTCCAGAATTTTTCCAGATTGGCTAACCCAATGACAAAGCTCACACGTAAAGGGATTAAATTTTTCTGGACAAAAGAGTGTGAAGAATGTTTTTAAGAACTGAAGAGAAGATTATTCAACGCCCCTGTATTGACTCTACCATCGGGGAATGATGGGTTTGTTATTTATAGTGATGCATTGAAGAAAGGACTTGGTTGTGTCCTCATGCAGAATGATAAGGTTATTGCCTATGCATCACGACAGCTAAAAATTCATGAGCAAAACTATCCTACTCATGATCATGAGTTAGAAGCTGTGATCTTTGCTTTAATGATATGGAGACATTACCTCTATGGTGAAAAATGTGAGATTTATACTGATCACAAGAGTTTGAAGTATATTTTCTCACAAAAAGAACTCAACATGAGGCAAAGGCGATGGCCTGAACTACTCAAGGATTATGATTGCACGATACACTACCACCTGAGGAAGGAAAACAAGGTGGCAGATGCTTTGAGTAAAAAAGACCATGGAGTTTTGAATGTGATGAGAATTGAAAGGGATCCAATTTTCATGGATCTAGTGAAAATGGACATGGGAATAACTAGGGAAGGTGAAACATCAATGCTTTTTCAAATGGTTGCCAAACCATCATTACTAGAAAGGATTAAGAGTTCTTAGACTGATGATGAAGAATTTCAGAAGAAGATTAAAGATGTGAATGATGGAAGATTGAGGGACTTTGTGTATAAGGATGGAATTTTGAAATTTGGGAAGAGACTTTCTGTTCCCGATATACCTGATCTAAAAAGGGAATTGCTGGATGATGCTCATAGTTCCAATTTCTCTATACACCCTGGGAGCACCAAAATGTATAGGGATTTGAAGGAACATTTTTGGTGGGACAATATGAAGAGGGAGATTGCGGATTTTGTGTCGAGGTGTATGGTTTGTCAACAAGTGAAAGCTGGAAGGCAACATCCTGGTGGAGTATTGCAACCTCTTCCCATACCTGAGTTGGAATGGGATAATATTACGATGGACTTTGTCATGGGACTACCAAATACTCCTAGAAGGAATGATGCAATATGGCTCATTGTTGATCGTCTTACTAAGTCAGCACATATTCTGGCTATACGGGAGGATCTACCACTTGAATGTCTAGCAAGACTATATATTAATGAAGTTGTAAGACTTCATGGAGTACCCCTATCGATTGTTTCTGATTGTGATCCTCGTTTTACTTCAAGATTTTGGAAAAGTCTTCAAAAGGCCTTGGATACTGAACTTCGTTTGAGTACTACCTATCACCCTCAAACAGATGGACAATCAGAACGGAATATTCAAACCTTAGAAGACATGTTGAGATCATTATCTCTTGAATTTTAGGGTATGTGGGATCAATATTTACCACTGGTAGAATTTTCCTATAACAATAGCTTCCATTAAAGCATTCAGATGGCACCTTATGAAGCATTATACGGAAAGAGATGTCGTACACCAACCTGTTGGGATGACGTTGGTGAAAGAAAACATGTGGGACCAGAACTGGTGGAAGAAACAATGGAAAAGGTGAAGGTAATCCAAAACCACATCAAATCATCTCATAGTAGGCAGAAGAGCTATGCCGACAACAGAAGAAAGGTTTTGGAATTTCAGGTGGGAGATCATGTTTTCATAAAGGTATCTCCATGAAAGTGAGTTATACGTTTTGGTAATAAGGGTAAGTTGAGTCCCAGGTACATCGGACCTTTCGAAATTCTAGATCGTATTGGGGCTGTAGCTTATCGTTTGGCGATGCCGCCAAATCTCTCCAAAGTTCACGATGTTTTCCACATATCTCTATTGAGAAAATACAAGCCCGACCCAACAAATGTACTTACCTATGAGGAATTAGAACTAGAACCTGATATATCTTATTGCGAAGAGCCCATCATAATTCTTAATGTGAGGGAGCAGGTGCTGAGAAACCGAACGACTCGTCTGGTAAAGGTTTTGTGGAGAAATCATAAAATGGAAGAGGCAACGTGGGAACCTGAGGAACTTATGATGAAGACCCACCCGAGTCTTTTTATGCAGTAATACCCTAGAAATTGCGAGGATGAAATTATTTGATGGATGGTAGAATGTAACACCCCAAGCTTCCACAGTACGTTTCCCTTCGAATAATGCAATAGTGTGTGTTGTACGCAACCTCGAGCTCTAACACACACCACAACTAATTAAACTAGCCATTGTGAATAGTAATACATACTTTTTGAAATTTTATAAATTTTATTTATCAAAATTGACTTCATTTTTGGATTCGGAATATAGAAATTAGCCTATGTTGAATTTTTGGTATTTTTCTGAGAACTTCTAATTTTTTATTAATAGTGAAAAATACTTAAAAACAACATTTTTAATCAAAATAATTTATATTAATAAATTATACTATTTAGTGGTTTTAAAGTATAATTAGAATATATTTTTACCATTTTAACCAATGGTGGTCATTAGAATTAATTTAACATTGAAATTGGACATAAACAATTGCCAATCTTTTGATATAAATTGTTTCTTAAAAACACGCTATTTGTTGTAACAGCGGGAATTAATTATAAAATTAATTAATGCAACCTATATGTTTGGAATTTTGTAAAATAAACATCATTTTTGAATTCGGAATATCAATTATAGCTTAGGGTGAAATTTTGGCCTTATTCTGAAAAACTTCTATTTTTGACGAATAGTGAAATCTCTAAGTGGTTGTTAAAAACTGATTTTTCGTTAAAATGAAATATTACCACTTCTGTGATTTGATTTTCAAAAATCCGACATACATGGTTTTCATTAATAATTAAAATGTGGTTCAATGAGATTAAAATAATTTTTGGTGAATAGTAACTTTTAAGTTCTTAATCGCGATTAGAGGTAATTAGTGTAGTTTAAGGTAAAAATAATGTTTTAATAATATGAGATGTGCTTGACACTTGTCATAATCCTATTGGATGAGTCATGGCCGACCATGACAACCCATGGGTCAACTTGGGGACCCCATGGATCCACTTTGGTTGGAAAATGACATTAATATATATTTATTTAATGTTAAAATTAAATTGACACAAACATGAGTTGTTTTACTAAAACAGTTTTTAAGTGGGGTTACACACGTCCAAATTTTGACTATAAATATTCATTATAAATATAAAAAGATTTCCTACATCATAGTATTTTTTTATAATTTTTAGACATTAAGTAAATTAAATTATTTATGACATCATTATGAAGCGGCGATGACCTCATTATTTAACGATTTTAATAAAATGAAAAGATAATGTAAAATCCATGGCATACACTTTTCCAAAGACTATTGGATGGGTATATTTCAAACCCTTATCACCTTATCCACGAATTATATAAATGTGGGACCTTTATAATCCGAAAACCATTGTATAATAATGTAACATTTCAATCTTTCCAAAAGAGCCCCTCCTCACCTCTTATAAAAGGCCCCCACCTCTACCACCTTATTCACACATTAAAGCCTTTTGGTTCGGCCAAACTCTGCCTAAATACTCTCCCAAATTCTCTCCCTTCATTCTAGAAGCATTACTTTAGTCAGAAAGCCATCCTAAGGAGTCCTTTTGATCAAATCAAAAGGAAGAACCCGAAGAAGAGGTAACATTTTCATCACCCTCTTTCAAGTTTCTTTCTTCTTCCACTCCCTATTTGTTTATTATTTCAATTCTAAAATTATAACTCTAGTATATTCTATATAATTTGATGTTATTATAAATATGGAACATCCATATTTAGTATTCTACCCATCATTTGAATGACATATCACCATACGTGCGTACGTACGGCTTACCGTCTCCACGTCGTGGTGTAATTGTTATTCAATATATTATTATTTTAGATGGGTATAATAATGATATGTAATTCATGTAAATAATAAATATAACATGATAATGATTCTTTATATATGATATAATATCCAATTATATATTATTTTAATATCAAAATAATGATATTGTCGCTCGTGCGTACGTACGGACTACCGTCTCCACGAAGGCGATGAGATTCATTCTCCGTCGTATCCATTCAAGTATAATTATCATTTGATGATTTAAAAATAATTTTTAAGAACATGATATCATTCTGGATATGAATAAGATACAACCTATCCATGAAAAACACAACTTACGTAACAAAACATATAAAAGAAAACGAGTAAGTTAACACCCGAAACAATGATAAATCTAAGATATTGTTAACAAATCAATGTTAAAAGATCATATATGATATCATATGAATGTATATTATTCTTGTATAATTTCATAACAATTATTTCACCATTATACAGGAGGTTAACCTACCCCAACCAAGGAAAAGTACAAGGTAAGGGTTTACTTCACAACCTCTTCCTTATCTAAGGTTGTTTATACATAATTATATACTGGGACCTCATTATCATCCATATCCATGTTTCTTAAAAATGTCTTTCAAAACATTTTTACTATTAAATGGAAAATGGGTTAAAGTCATTTATACCCTTATACATTTTTGAAAGGAATCTTACCGTCATTTTCCAAACAATGTACTTTTGGACCTTTTTGACAAATTTAAGGTAAGAATGTTTTTTTTAACTTATACGGCGGGTGCGGCTATTTTCCGCCATTATAACTTCGTTGAAGCATCCCTTACAAGATTATAATAATATTTTCAAAGTAAATGTATTATTTTATAATTATGGGACTTTTAAATGATTTCAAAAAAGAGAGATATTTCTCTCAAATAGCTTTGATTTCATCCATGTCAACATCCTTTGATGGGTTTTAAGTTTATTTGAAATTGATTTATGATACAAAACTTCCATTGAGCACTTTGTGAAACATTTGACTGTGGATGTGTTATTTTTATACCATCTATATTTTATGGAGAAACTGTTTACTTTTCGTGTGCTAGTTTTAATACGAATATTTATGTTATGTTTAAGCCTATTCTTATGAGGAATGTATTGGACTTAATAAGTGACGGGTGGAGCCCGCTATAGCTCCTCGATGCATCAGTAGGTCTCACGAGACAACTAGACGTGGAATTGGCCGAGGCCCTTTCCCAATTTGATTTATGGTTTTGGCCGAGGCCTTAATCATTTTAGACATCTTGGCCAAGGCCTTGACTAAATGTTTCAGAATGACTGGTATTATACATTCCCTCATTATGAAAGTGGTTATTGATATTTCATGTGATTATTCATCTAGTAGAATATCCATGTGAGTAAGTAATGGCATTATTTTATTTTATTTTTCCATATTATGCTGAAGTTCAATTTCAATAAGGCTTTTGTTTTAGTTATACATTGCCTTAAATGCTTATGTTTTCTTATGAAAGTTTCCGCTATATTGTTATCCTTACGGAGCATTTGAGCTCACCTCTTTCAATGTTTTATTTTTCCCAGGATGTGAAGAAGTGTATTATGACTAACTTTCAAGAATAGTCAGTGAGGATATGAGTGTGGACTAGGGAGACCATGTTATTGTAGTTTTAATTTTTATGATGTAATGTAATGTTTATGAATGTATCTAGTGTTTCCAAGGCTACTAAACTAATCGGTCTTTCGAGACGTGATCTTTTGTGATCATGCCAATGTTACGAAGTAATGCACCGAATCTGGGAAGCTGGGGTTGGGGCGTTACATAGATAGACATAGTGTGACCCACTTAGACAATAAAATCAAGAAAACCCACTCAAATTCATCATTTATGAATAATATTATATGTCTACTAACTCTGAAATTGAAATATAGAACCAAGGGGATGCCCAGTGTAACCTTGAGAACCATGTTTGGAAAATCAATAACATTTATGAAATCTATTACTGTATAGTTTTTCAAGTAATACTAATATACATCAAATAGAGTAGATTAAATATACATTCCTTAGCATTGGAATAAACCAAGTCATCATCCATTCTTATGATTGGAAATTCGGTTAAAATAAAATGAAAAACTAGTGACAATCATCTTCGAGAATGATTATTATAGCATAAATAAATACTTTTTTGGAAAAACATATAGAAGAAGTTTCAATTGAAAAATATCCAATTAATTAGAAACCTGAAAAGGGTAATGTTTATGTTTCACCAATACCATATTATCCCACTATACCATTTCTATATAGGCTGATAAGAGGAAAATAAAGGGAAATAACACAATCATTCAATATAAGTTAAATAATTACACATCAGTATCCCATTTCTTTTTTTAATTACTGAAACAAGTGATAATGAAAGGTTCTTAATAGATTTCATTTCAACTCGATGGAAAAGTGATGACTTAGGATTCATCACATTAAATGAAATGTTCAATGTATTAATTCAGTAAAATCTTCCACAAAAAATGTAGGACCACATACATTTCTCAAATCCCTTCAATATAAGGACTAGATATTTCAAAATATCCTTATGGGGTCTTGGGACATGTATAAATCTCATGACTATGAGTATATTAAACAATATGGTGCTCAAATAATTGATTCCAAGTATATTTTCACTTCAATTGGTTGATATCTTAGACATTTATCCTCAAGGACATCTTGAGGATGTCTTATTAATGGTTGGAAGGTTCAACATTTCCAATGATTTCCATGTCCTTGATATTGTGGAAGAAGGATAGTCCACATCATTCAAAGGAAACCATTTATCACCACTATGAAGGATTTGATTACTTGAAATCAATTTTTTTCATATTTAATGTTTGTGAAGAATAATCATATAAGATTTTGTTAATGTATCCAATAGAAGTAGTGAGTCATTAGATTTTCATGAAAACATTATTACAAATGAGAATGATGCTTATAATTGTTTGGATGACAGAGAGACCATGTATACTGATGAAAATCTATAATGTGATCACAGGAATGTAATACCAGTGATACTCAAAAAGGAATATTTTTCCATAATTTATACACTCATTAATCAAGACATTATTTCTAGAATTGATACCACATTTGAGACCAGTAATGTATTCATTCATAGAAAAAAAATATGAACTACCAATAATTATTATTTCATATATGAATAAAATAAAAGAAGAAAATCTCAATTATTTTAGGTGAAGGAACAAAAATTAAGTTTCTTGGGAAGTGGATGACATTATTTGGATATAAAATAAGATATTAACCTATAATAGTTTTTTGGATGATGGTAACAAATTGAAATATCAGTCCCAGTTTGAATAAACCCACTGATGACAGAGGGAGTGACAAATGAATTTCTGAAGCCTCTTTATTCTTGTATAATATTTTCAATCTCTGAAAGTAAACGTGTGAGCCCACTATAAGTCAAATAAAATAATTGGTGTCTTTAAAGTTATTAAAAATGATGAAGACAATATAATCTCATCTTAAATCATCATTGGGTTTGGATTATTATTGTTTATTGTAATATCCATATAGGAAACCAAAAGGATCATCTTTCACTCCCATTCATGGAATATATATTGGGGATAGTTGATGGGAATAAATTCTATTAGTAACTAGATAAAATTATGGATGTAATAAAATTTCATTCAACCCAAAATATTACACCAAAATGACATTAACATGTCCCTTTTTGTCCTTCTCATATAGATGGATGTCATTTAGAATATTAGACATACGAGTGTTGTTTGAGAAGTGCATGACAAACATATTTCTCTATATGGAGGAATAATTCATGTAGATTTTAATGGATGATTTCACAATATATAGAATATCATTTATTGTTTTCATGAATAATATGGAATTAGTTATATTGAACTATGAAGAGATGTGTTATGTTATGAACATCGAAATGTGTCATTTTATAGTTCGAGGGAGGTATAGTCCTTGTACATAAGATAATAGTGAATCCCACTGACGTTGAATTTGTATTGATCAATGTTATTAATGACTTACCTAAACCCATGATATAGAAATGTATCTAAAATATTCATTTCCATATATGATTTTATCGCTACATTTCCTTAAATTTTTAAAAATATAGCATCCACTACAAATCAACTATGATGGATATTTATATAAACATCACTAGAGAGTAGGGCCAGGAATTCAACACACTAAATAATATTAAGGTTGTTGTTCCAATTATTATATCACCTGAATAAATTAAATTTCATAAAATAATGTGTGATGATAGTGTTTTTTTTGGTGTTTCTTTATGACCATGAGTGGGAAAACTCTCACACTATATTTATAATGTTAGTAAGACACAAAATGAATCTTAGGACAATTACACGACTATAGAGAAAAAATTACTAGTAGTTTTATTTCCATTTGAATTGTTTTTCTCATAAATTTTTATTTATAATGTTGTTTTCTGTACATTTCATTATTCACTAAAATACCAGCTGAAGAAACAGAATTCTAAAACCAGTATAATTTTATGGATCCTAATGCATCATGAATTTAATAGCATCATTAAGGTTAAAAATGAGACAAGAAATGATGATTCCAACTTGAGGACATCCAGAGACTGAAAGTAATGTGTCCAAGATCTTATAATGTGGACTATTATATCCCACACTCCATAAATATGTGAGGAGTTTTGTTCAAATCAATGATTGGTGCTTGTGAAATGGGAACACTGAAAAAAGAAATGAAATTCCTAGGAACCACCTACCTGAAGTCAAAATATTTGATATACAGGGAATCATATGTATCAGTCCATTACAAAATTATCAAGGGAATTTTGGTATCCTGGTTGAGATAAAATAAGTTTTGAGGTGGGATGATGACGATTCCACCACCGATGAAATGAATATTTTTGTTATGAACATTTTACGATGAAACATTTAGCTTGAAATTTGGAATTCCCCGATTTCCCATTACAGATCTGTAAACTGAAATTACATATAAATATATCAATGTTTTTCTCCAAAAATATCTAATCTTATATAATGTAGGAACTCCCAAAAAATTGCAGACAATTGGGAATGTTTAATTTTCTATTAGTTAAATTATAAAAATTCTATAAAAGCTATTGGATTCATGTTTAAAATAATAGAGTCACAAATTGGATGATGTACATTTAGTTTATAGAACACTTTATAAAACACCCTTTTACACGACTCTATTAAATTTTATTTACACAAATCCATGATAATTTTTAGTTGAATTAGAGTATCTCTATCATTGGGAAATTAAAAAACTAAATATAGATGACCAAAAAATCCATAATACTTATAATTCTATAAATTGAAGAGCTTAAAGAGATCAAACATGACACTCATGATGAGGGATATATTCACAAATAATAACAATAAAATAGAAATAACACTGCATTATATGATAAATCATCACAGAAGCAGTAATTTTTTTACTTTTAAATTTCCAATTGAAACTATTCCCTCAGATGTTGATATCCCTATGGTCTTTTCTAATTAATGTTATCATTTTATTACTTATGCTGAAATAAAAAATAAATGAGGTGAAGGACTACACTTTAAGGTCAACAGACAAAGGATAATAAATTATCATGAACCATTTTTTGAATGGTGTTACATTATTTAAAATTATATTGATCATTCATCCATTTATCTAAATGATAATGTCATTTGTGGGAATTAAATCATATTTTTTCATTTTATTCTTTTCTTCTATTCTTATGAAAATTTCGCATTTCTAAAACTTTTAATCCATAGGATGTACAAAATATCATTGTAGTTTATTCATGAAATTATATAAGATGCTTTATCATACTAATATCTGTATTTTTCTTCCCATTTTTTTAATGGCTTGTGAATGAACCCCTATATCCTAATGGTTTAACTTTTTCATTGATTTTATTTCAATCAATTACTCATGGGATAAGAAATTCACTTCTTGATACAACAATTTTCTTCATGTGACGCCATTCATTATAAGGAGCTATATATTACTAGATTTTAAATTCTTCATTTTAATTACAAATAATCATATGATTATATTTCTATATTTCCCAAATATGTTTCCCAAACTATGTGCAGGCTGGTAAATTTTATTTTTGGGTGAGTATTTATTCAACTTCATTGTTTTCACACTTGTATGATCCCATATTTTCGAAATTCTAGGAGATAATTTTAATTAAAATCATTATTTAATGTGAAATATCATTAAACCCATTTAAATAAAAGAAAACGTTTGCTTTTATATTTTGAAATACATTTTTTGAGGTATATAATTTTTGATAGTTTACTATGATTAGTATTTTAATTATACTTAAATAGTATTTCAATTTCATTTTATTGATATTTTAATAGATATTATTCCCTGAGTGATTTCTAGTAATTTTATTCCTCCATTATTTTTAGAATTCTAGAACAAAATTTTTATATTCTTTTATGACAATTTTTTGAGAGATACATGGTTTAGGTGACACAATCAGTACATGAATTAGAATCTAATCAATTATGTTATTGAAACGAGACCAATTAAAATTATCTAGGTAAATATTTTTTATTGATTTATCCTAACACCAACCTATACATATTTCCGTCTTTAGCACACGGTATTCATGGTTAAACATGTTAGGATGGAATAAATTCTATTTATTTTACCTTATTAGCCTCAATTTCGAACTATACACGATTTTATTTTGATTATGTATGTAGGATTTTTCATCTCTTCCGTAAATGAGATATTAATGGTGAGGGGACATACGGAGAAATGTTCATCATATTTATATGACATGGTTCGTGATTAACTTAATCAGTTTCAATGTGCTGTATGTTTCTAAAAAATGTTCAAAAACTTCCATTACAAAACCGATGAATCTTATGATGGATCAAATGTGGTCAGCTGATGGATTCGAGATCTACACAAGACATGATTTGCAAAAAAAATAAAAAGGAAAAGTAAATGGAAATTTTTAATTTTACTATTTTTCAGGATATATTAATGGGTCCACATTGATCTATTTGGAGAATATATCCAATTTTTTCCATGGAGGAGTTACTTCATTACACCATTCAGGAATATCTTGCATTATGCTATTGAGAATACACTACATTTTGAGGATGATTTTTTTAATCTACCCACTTACCCTCAGACTCAGATACATTTAATCCTTGTTTCTTAAGAACTCATAATTTATTTTTTATTTTCCTTATGATATTAATATATTATTAAAATTAAAGCCTATGTTTTATAACATCTATTATTAGTGTTAGAATAACTCAAATTCTATTTTACCTTTAGCGATGAGTTAAAATTAATTTTTAGGTATATTAAAAAAAATTAGGTTTTCAAGATCATATATGAAAGTTTAATTAATGTAAGAAACATTCTAAACAAAAAATTAATCAATGAGGAATCACTTAATTTCTCAACATGATTAATTCTTGAAGATTTTCTTTTTCATTATTTAATTAGTTTTGTTTTTTGGTTCTTATCCAAATTTCTCATTTTCAATTTTTTTTTTAATTTTGAATCCCTATTGGGATGAATTTTTCATAAGGACAAGAAATTATTCAAGTATGGAAGAATTTAATAAGATAAATTCGTATAAAATTTTCAGATACATTTATTTTAATTTTAATATTTAATTATTCAATAATACAATATGACTACATGTGTTTTAATAGGAAATAAATATTTATGATTCAAAGGTGTAATGATGTTAAAATGAAGAAAATGCATCATTACATTTTAGAAAACATAAATTCTTAATGGGATTTTCTCAAGAAGACCACATTCCCTCTGAATTACAAGGCATAAATCCCATTTACATTATGTGAAACATGTACATGATGTTAATCCCAAGAAAATGTAATGAAATATTTCAATAAATAACCTACGGAATATATATATGATTAAATGCATGGGATCCAAGATATATCGAGAAATTTGAGGATATCGAGACTACCATTTGAACCCCAACTACACATCCTGAATGTGTCCATGTATAAGTCACATAAAAGAGTTACATGATGTGAAACATATATATATCACGTAAATTTCTATCTATAATTATTTAGCAACTGTTGATGTGTAGAAAAGAGTTGTATGAAACCCAAATTTTTCGTTCTTTCTTCTTCATTTATTCCTTATTTTCATCTAAACTGAATGAAAGTTATTTTTCATTATACCTTAAAAACCAGGGTTACACGTCACGGAGAATGAAAATAATGAAGGCCAAGTGATTCCTTTCGAACCACATTAATACACTCAATAGGAAGAGAATTGATTCTATCATAAACCACCAGAGTCTCCTCTGGTCTTCCCCAATGAGCCAACGAGTCAGCCGCAAAGTTGGACTCCCGCAGACTATGATGAACCATCCTTCCTTGATTAGTCACTGCTTTGTACCTACGCTAAACATAAACCAAATACCAAGAGATTTCGTGATTTCCCTGCAGATATCTGACCAGAACATCCGAATCCGATTCCACTTCCATCACCGGAAGGACATTCCTCCTAGAAACAATTAGACCTGATAGAAGAGCTCTAAACTCTGCACCCATAGAGTTATCAGGTCCAGAATAAGCACTGAAAGGAATAAGAACTGAACCCCAACTATCCCAAAGCAATCCACCACCCCTCATGAGTCCTCCCAAGCATGAACCATCCACATTCAGCTTCAGCCCAAATGTTGGAGGCATCCACCTTACCCACCGTCCTCTGTCCAAAATCTGGATGCATTTGTGACCGAGGTTCCCCAGCATAACTGAATGAACTCCGTTCACAAAAAGAGATGACAGTTCAATAATGAGAGATCTCATCCGGACTAAAGAGTTAACAAAGACCTCCTGCAACCCAACTAAACCTGATTGCAAGCCTCCCATATTGTCCAACATATGGAGACCAGAATGATAATATGGGTTGTTCGCTCCCCTTCCCTACTACCAAAACCAGAAAACCATAGCCACAGATAATCCCGAACTGAATGACACTCCCCATGTGGAAAACTATATTGAGATATCTGAGACCAGAGGAAACCAGTCCATTGTCCCTGAAAAAATAAATGCAAGGTTGACTCTGAACACGGACTCTCACAACAGTAGCATCTCGATGCCATACAAACCCCTCTTCTCTGAATATTTTCCTCAGTGGGAAGTGCTCGGTTTTGGATCCTCCACACCAGAAATTTCATTCTCTATGGGATAAAATTGAACCATGAATCCTCATCCCCTTCCACCACCATATCACCGCAATGAAGAATCCTCCTGTAACCATTCATATTAAAATTCCCCGAGCTAACCTCTCTAAAACAACATCATTCTGTTTTATCACTCATAACAACACTGCTAAATAGGTTCAGTTGTGACAGGTTAAGGGTTTCATGTATAAACTCATACCTTACTCATGCCTCCTTAAAAGATATTTCAGGATGAGGACAGTCTTCAAACATAATCCTCTGCTCTGCCCATGTATCCTCCCAAATGTTGATCTCCCCATGACCAATCACCCATCTGTTGTGATCGAGTAGCACCTCCAGGTGAGAAAACATGCACATGGCGAGATGCGTCGCTCCACGCATGCAAAACTACCCATTCCAACCATACCGTGCTCTAAAAAATCTAGCACACTGAGACTTACCAACAATCACCTACCAAGCTAGTCTAGCTTGCATCCCCATAATGGATTCGTAAATATCTTGGAGTCCAACCCCTCCCTTCTCCACTGGTCTGGCCAACCTCTTCCAAGAGTCCCAATGACATCTCCCTTATCTCTTTACGTCCCACAAAAAATACGTGATAATGTGTTTAATCCTATCCACAGTTCCCTTCGGGGTGTTGAAGATGGAAAAAACATGCATAGGTATGGATAATAGAACACTATTGATAAGCATGATCCAGCATCCAAAAAAAAGCACCTTGTTCTTCCAGTTGAAAATCCATCCCAAGATACGGTCCAAAATCCCATTGAAATGATTCTTTATAATCCTTCCACTGGATAATGGAACTCCCAGATAAAGAATGGGGAGTTGTCTCTATCCACAACCGAGAATATCCTGGATAATCCTGCACCTTTCTCCTGTGGCTGCTAATTTGTGTAAAAACTTTTTTTTTCTTAATTCCATCCCACAACAGTGGCTATGGGAGATGTAGTCAAAGAATCATGACCTATTTGGTTTAGAGAAATATTAGACCAATAGATTGTGATTATTTATTTTTTTAAGATAAGAGTAAAGAACCTAGATTTTTGACCATATCAAAACCAATGAATAGTTACAGCTTCCGTAGATCCAATTTGATGGACTAATACCTTTTGGTGAACTGGTCACATCTTCTCTCACAATACCATATGATTATATAATGCTTGATTAGAGATTATTTTTACCTAAACCATGATAATGAAAATGATCCCCTCTTGTTAATTTGAGTTAAATATAGTTTTCATAGTTTAGGCCAAACCAAACCATAGATTAATCATGAGGAATCATAGGAAAAGGTTCTTGTTAGTATTTTTATTCATACAAGATAACCATGTGGGCCCAACCATTCACTACAATTTCACTACACATTTATTTTCGAGAGATGTTTGGGAAATATAATTTATAATCTAATAAGTTCCTATACATAATTAATAATGTTTTTTGAGTCTATCAGGGGACTTCTATTATAGATAGTAGGATATGTATTTCAGAGGATATTTATGGGATTATTGATAATTTTTAGAAAAATTAAAAGTTGGTTTAGAAAAAACCTCAATAAATATTGAATCTACAGAGTATCAATTTTTTATTCTTTCTTTAGATTTATTTTTAAAATTTTTTATTATATTTATAAGGGAACAATATTTATCATTAATTTTACTGGGAAGTATTTTTTCCATTTTTCCTCATATATTTAATCGTTCATTTTTTGAATTCTATTATTATAAAGGATGAGTTATTTGGATTAATTTTCTATTTATAAATATTTAAACTATACTATATATATATATTAAATTTTATATTATATCCTAGTTTTTTGTGTTTTCTGTATCATACAGAATAGATTTTAAGATATATGATCCAATTACACATTATGATAAGTAATATATCCTTTATTTTATTAATTTTTTTTTGATATTAACTTAAATTATGTTTTAGGAATATATTTTATTATCGAACACATTATGCATCAATACCTAGGATAGTTTCTATAACAACGCTTCCCATATAAAATCTATGAATAGAATTAGCTGGTATCTATTTATCTGGTTTGATATTGTAATTTAATTATTTTTTAATTCTATATTTTCATTAGGTTAATAATTAATTTCCAATACTTATGAAATTATTTTTAAATCAATATTTGTTTATTAATGAAAATAATATCAATAAAAACTATATGGAATCATTTTAATTGAAATTAAAAATACTTTTTGAGCATATTATCATCAGTATAAGATCGTGTCAATGTTTTCGTGAGATTTAACATGGAATAGTTTGATATTATTGACATTTTTATTGTCATGTTTTTTATATTATCACTATAATAGTGTGATGGAATCAATGTAGGACTATGAAATGACACTGATAATGAATTTTAGTACACTATAGAGGCTAGTAGATGTGACCAATATATTAAGGGAAAATAATATATAAAATTCGTTGTGAGGTGCATTAATAAGATAATTTACTATTTAAATTTAATTTACATTTTAATAGAATGGGTATTTTCAAAAAGTATTGTACCATTAGTATTCCAACATATATCATTAAAATGTGTTAATTTATGATTTATTAGAAAAAATACACATAATACAGTTCTAGGGGATCATAAAACCTAGTTTCATTGGTAAATTTGTTACATAGAACTTAAATTTGAAACATGGGTACAATAACAATATTTCAAATCTACAATACATGACATTATAATCCATTGATCTTCAAGTAATGTATATAAAATCCTAGGATCATATGTAAGAAAAAGGTCAGAAATAAATCCCCATATGGGAATAATTAAAGCCTAACATGATCAATGTATTACATTATTTTGACGAGGGATTGAAATGTGACATAAAATTTGTAAAATAATCAAACTTAATCATTGAATAATGATATAATATGATAACATCAATAAAAATATAAAAAATTGAAACAACACAAAACATGAAATAATTAGAATATTTCAAGCCTAACCACCTTGAAATCATAACATATTGTTCTTAGGATAACCAACCATGCACCATATATGCAATATCATGAGATTAAAACATCACTCAATCCATTAGGGGGATATATTTTTTAAAATCCCACCTATCACATTCAGATCATGTATATGGATAAGTGTAACACATATATCATACAATGTAAGAATGCTCTTCATTACATTAAATCACATTTTTATGCATTCTTGGATAAAAAATGATTCACCAAATCAATGATGTATAAGACCATATTTCACAGTAAACATTTGTGTAAATAGGGATAGTTATTAACTATACCATATTTCTCAAGGAAAATAACATGATAATTTTGGAAACATATCATGTGTACAAAATAGTTGTGGAAGGGGTGAATGGGGGTAAATGATGGTACCTCATTACAAGAGAATCATAATTATATTATAGATATCCATAAAAAAATTAATCAGTAATAATTTGAATAATATAGGATAAGGGAAAAAACATTACATGAATAAAAAATAAATTGAGAGAGTCCGTTAAATTTAGAGGGTTCTTTGAAATCCATGATAGGATTCTTCTTAGGAACATGGAAACAAATTATGATTGATTTGAAGAGGGTTAAGGATTGGAAACTTTTTCTCAATTGGTTTTGAGTGAATATGAGTAGGAGTATGGGTGTGTATTTATAGTCAAAGTGGGTGGAATTATTTATTAACTTCTAAACATTAGTTTTTTTTAATATATATGATAAACTAATCACAACCTATAACATTTTAATGGAGTTTTCCTATGGATTCATCAAATAAATAATTTTTTAAGTATCAGTAAATGTATAGAAAAAAAAATTATTCAAATTTTCCACTAATGGTGTGTAATTGAGTCATGTCTACAAATAATTGATAACAAAATAATAAAATATAATATAGGTTTTGTAAGGTTCATTAACGGTTTCATATATTAATAAAATAACATCAAAATCACAAAATGTTAATGTGGAAACATATTTTTGTCCATTTATTACCTTTATACTATTTACCACTAACTATTGTAAAATTATGGTATCATTCTAAATAATTTATATTTATACCGTATTTGGTTATTACCTAAGAACGTGAATTTCACATAACATTTTGATAAATTCACTATTTTTTAAATTTGATATGATGACTTAAAAAGTAAAATATATTTTAATAACATATTTGATTAATTATAAGAGTTTTTAATTTTAAATGAAAATGACAATTTACTAGAAAATACTAGATTTTATGATATTAACCACCTTATTACACCTATATAACATAAATTGGACTAAATTAAATTATATTGTCTATTATATTTTGATATTTATTAACTAAAATTAATAATTTATTAAAACATCATTTATTTCAAAAAAAATGATGAATTTTTCATAACAGGGTCTTAATTGAACCTAAAAATTACAAAAAAAATTAACTTTTGATTTAATCATATATAATCTATTCTAATAAAATAATACTTTTGAATATGGGATAAATATAATAATTATTTTATTAAAATATAAAATATAAAAATTCATACCACTACTTTTTCTAGATATATAACCTCTTATTATACAAGTGTACTCCCCTAAAGAAAATGGTGATCAATGGTTGGGCTTTCCGAGGGATTATTGACAATCATGGTGTGGCTTGTGATATCGATAATGTTAAACATCTCCCAAACACATTTTTGTTCATGATTCAGGTTTTGAATTTCATCTTGGAAATGGTAAAGTTAAAATACAATTGATTCCATCTCACTCAGAATCTCTAATAAGTGGGATTTAGAAGGTACTATCCAACTGTTTGAGGGAATCCCTCTATCCATTTGTTCAAATTATACATTATCAAAACTTTTAAAATAAACAAATATTTTTAGTAACTATACAGTGAATATATTATCCATTTATTTTCATAACAATCTTCTAAATATTATGGGAAATATATTTTTATTTGGACAATGTAACTAACAGTGTGCTTGTGTTATCTATAACAATAATGAATTAACTCATTAAAAAAGAAATTTAATTTTTTAATGTTTATGTTTTTCATTCATACCAATCTCAAATATTTCTACCATTAAATTTCATTTTAAATTGTAAATGAAATTAGGGTATTTTAATTTACTGCCTCTTTTTTGTGGGGAAACTTCCTCAATCTTTTGGTTTTTGGTTAACACTTTTAGTAGGAGAGTTTTTATGTTCATGTGAATTTTTTCAAAGATATATGATCATAAATGGATTCTACTCTTATTAAATATCATTTTCCTGGAGTAATACCCTGGGATTCAGTACATGTGAGGTTTCTAGAATGTACTTCCTCGAGAGGGATATAATGAAATTATATTGTAATTGAGATATTTTTTATGGGGGTGAATGTTGATAAGATACATATCTAATTTAACCATTAATATAAAATGAGATTCTATATCATAGACTAATATTTCCCTTATTCCCAAACAACATGAAATTTTTCCATGGTGATATATAATGGAGAACCATATCTTTGACGTCAGACTCAACATATCATCATCGATTGTCAGTATATATTTTTATTTATATTATGCTGAATTAAAATGATGTTTAAGGGTTTTAACCTTATATTTCGTCTTTTCCACAAGATCAGGTACCACCAGCTTTCTCTCAATAATATCATATCTTAATGTTTCAGTCTGACACCTATTCATATACAGAGCCTCATAATATTCCATTTGAATGCTAAAATTAATGTATTTTTTATTAGATTACTATTATATGGGAATATGATGATCCCAAAATACATATAAATCAATTTAGAATGTTATTAGGATAAAAAATTTAGTTTTGATGGTTTTTTAGACTAAAATAAATCTATGGGTGGAAAATTTTACAGAAACATAGACCAATGCCCAGTGCTTACGGAAGGCTTCCCCAAAACCTTGAGGTAATGATCAAATGACTATCATATAGAATGGAGAGTGTTAATTGGTTAATTATTTTACCTTAATTGATTTATATAATTATATGTAATTAATTAGACAAATCATCCATATTGGAAATTAAATATGATGATTTATAAGGTGATCGAGTACATCCCATATATTGATATACATTTAAACGACTTAAGGAGTCCTAGGATGAAAATAATGGGTTTCCCCATTTACATAATGGAAGGGGATGCGAAATAATAATACCCATAGCCTTATATCCTTCTATATTGTCTTTTTTCATACTAATCATCAAGATACAATATTATTAATATCCTTCTACATGTTATCCCTCTAGATGTGTTGCTAAAAATCACTACAAAACATAGTTATTCTAATATGAATAGATAAGAAAATGTTGTGTGAATCTACCATTTATCTATTTTTTGGTTATATTTTCAATGGGATATATTTCTAAGTTACTACCCTTTAGATGAAATGATGATGGATTTTCACACAAAAAAAAGTTTGGTTGGTAAAATCATGTGATAATATTGGAATCATAAAAAGATTACATAAATTTTAATAGAAATGGTGAATCAGGTAAAATATTGGTATCTCATTACATGGGAAAATAAGTATTTTAAATTTTGTTTAAAAATACTTTACAACATTTACAATTGGAATTGAAAAAGGGATTAGTATAAATAATGTACAGAAAAAGAACACAACAAAGTCCCTTACCTGAATATAGTTCTTCTAAAATCCTTACTGGGGCTTCATTAGTGTTTGGAAACACATTGGTAGTGATTTGGAGTTGTATTTAAAGTGTAACATACTTATTAATTGGATTTTTGTAAATATGAGTTGGAGGATGGGTGGGTATTTATTTCAAAATTGGGGGAATTCATTATTAATTTCAAAAAATTATTTCTTACTCTATATGATGATATAATCAAAACTATAATTCTTTCCATGGTAATTATAATCCCTAGACATAAACATCACATATTCTAATTTATTAACCTAGATCACACTTTTTTACATTTCCAAATATCACTTGATGTTATATTGTTAGAATGTTATGACATAACTCATACATATCACCCCCAGTGAATAAAAAGTGGGTACCATTTAATCGAAAACATAAAATTTTAAACAGAAAATGATTTCTTGATTTCCTTGAAAAATATTCATATCATTTTACTTTACATTCTTCTTTATATGACACGTCTTTTTAAGTGGTGAAAATCATTTAAAAAATGGGATAAGCTCAGAAAGCATAGTAAGGGATATAAAAAGAAGTAAATAGATCATTAGTCCAAGAATACATGTAAACGTATTAAATAATTTTCAAAAAGTCATACTTGACTCTCATATATAACTATATTGAGAAACATATGATTTGAAAAAGACTTATATAAAACATAAAGAATATAAATATAACCATAAATTTATCTTGTGGTATTACTTACATAATCCAGCAACCCACTCGGATACCTTATGATTAGTAACCCCCACAGCTACCTTACAATATAACCCTCACAGATAACTTATTGTGTAAGAATCACAGTTAAACTTGGAGAAACCATATGACCACCCTAAAAAATACAAATAACCAATTAATTTTATGGATATATAGATCCCATCCTACATCATAAGCAATTCCCAAAAACCAAAACATAGTCATAAAAATGAATAATTGCATAAAAACATTTCTTTTGAATTTTGTAAAATATAATTTTAAAGGAGGATTTTAAATAGAAAAGAAACCTAAAAATATAAAATAATTTTATTGAGACCTAATATAGTTGATGTAATATGTATAAAATCTATAAAAACATGTAATTAAATTTAATATACACAAAATTATTCACAGAATGAATTTTAATACCACATAATAATGGAAGTAGAAGGTTAACCCAAAGAATGGAAACTGGGTTATGAATTCCCATGTCTTAGGTTTTTCATACTTTAAATGGTTTTAAAACTATTGAATAAATATTAAAAGAGTATTATAAATATCTTATAGAAACATATTTTTGTTTATAACACCTTATATGATCATTTCACAACATTATTTCCATAATTTATTATTTGTATTTCGTTCCTTCCATTGTTTCAACTATACTCTTTACATGATTTCCATGGCCAGTTTTGTATTTGATTTCCTTTTCATATAGAAATGAAATTAAAAATGATTAAATAAATTGTATTAATATGATTTTAGAATTATAAATTATTTCAAAATCGTTTTGGATAAATTTTACGCGGATGAATCAACAGATAAATCTTTAGTTTTATCCATTTAGATCATTTTTTAGGTTCTCTAATAATCACGAACTAGTTTTATTATATAAAATAATATTATCTATATATGTAAACTCCAGAACATGAAAGAGGATATATCATACACATTAAAATCTGTTTTAACCATTATAATGGTTTTCTAACCAGCTTTGATGGATGTAATGTAAACTGGAATAACATCGTCCATGATTTTGGTAAATCAGCACATCATTGATGGTGTTTTTAATTTCAGACTATGTGGAAGAGAAGATGATGAATGATGATGATTTTTACCATAAACATGATAAAATCTAGTATATATACAGTTATATAGATTTAAAACCTCTTATATTTGGAGAGGGTAAGGGAGTATATGAAAAGAAAACATACAAAAATGAAAGTGGATTCTTACCTCTTGATCTCATATCCTTGAGATACTCCATAAGGCCTTTTTTTTATGCTTTTTGGTGGTACCATAAGGTATAGGAAGTGGGTAAGATCCCTGTTAATTGTATTGGGTAGAACATAGGCAATTATTAATGCTCGAGAGGTGCGAGAGGAAGCGAGGGTGAGGGTGGTATTTATATTGGAGGAGAGGAGGAGTTTTCCATTGTTTTAAACATTAATTGATTAATTTTTCTCAAGAATATGAAATTTATTTAATTTTGTGACAAAAAAAATAATATGTTCATGCGAGTTCTATCCAAAATCCATTTACATCATCCACAACTCAAGCATGATCCAAAAAATAATTAATTTATCATATTTCTTTATTCTCAAATTTCATTGTTCACCAATAATTCATGTATTTCAGAAAAATCCCAAAAATTCACCATAATCATTTTTTTACATGTATAATTAAATAATTAACTCATTTTTAGAAAATATATATATATATGATTAATTTAATTTTTAAATAAAATGATATTTTATTCCAAAATTTACAATTTTAAAACTATAATGGGCATTATCTCGCCTTGAAAATTTATAAATATCTCATTCTAATATAACCTTAAGGAGATAAAATAATAAGTGATTTACTACTCATTACGTTCATATTAGTATTCCTAAGGGAATGATACTATTCACCAAAAAATCATGTTGGTTCTATCAGCCTCTAAATAACTTATTGATCACAATCGTTGATGCCTGTTTTTCAAAATTCAAATCATTGAAGTGGAAATATAATGTTTAAAAACTATTTTACCACTATGTACATAAAATAATTTATTATGTTGAGAATTATAATTCATGCATTTAAATTTATTTTTAAAAACTTGATATGTAACATTCAACCCACGTTTTTGAAATTGGGAACTCACTATTTTATTTACTTATTAATAAAATCAATGTACGATACCCACATAGCATTTTTAGATTCCAAATATGATTTTTCAAACATATGGTTTCTCGGAAAAACCCTTAACTATTGGATTACAATATTTAAAAAACATCTTCTAATAAATCATGAATCTGAATTGGTTTCTCTTAATAAGAAAGGTTCTCTTCCATCTGAACTACTTCTAGGATCAAAACATCATATGAATCTAGAACATAATTTTTCAACATTGAATCATGAAAAACATTGTGTACTAGATATAAAATTACACAAAAATATTCATGGTAGGAAACTGGTCCAATATTCTCTAGGATTTCATAAGGTCCAATGAACCCTGGACTCACCTACCCTTTCTTACTAAAACACATAAAACATTTCTATATTGATATTCCAAAGAAAACATGATCACATACCACGAATGAAATGTCTTTCCTCCTATTATATGAATAATTATCTACCTTCTATTTTATATCCTCATTTCTTACTGTATAATCTTCACTTTCTCACCCACTTCCTCTAATAATTATTATCTAATCAACTTCCATTCTATAACATTATCCCAAAATGATGGAGTTCAACATTGCTTCACATATAATGCCTCAAAAGGTGCCATTTGTATACTGGAATGAAAACTATTTTTATAATAAAATTCTAAAAAACAAATATGATGATCCCAACTTCCCTTGAAATCCATTGAACAAGATTTAAGCATATCCTCCAAAGTCTTAATTGTCTGTTCTAACTTCCTATCCTATTGAGGATGAAAATATATGGTTAAATTTAATTATGTTCCCATCAACATCTAAAGGCCTTTTTCAATGATAGAAGTGAATCTGGGATCACAGTCAAAGGCAATGGAAAGAGGAACCCCATGTAACCTAACACTATCATTGAGGTACATTCGACAAAGATGATCCAAATACATAGTACCTCGAATATGATGGAAATTAGAAGATTTATTTTGATGATCAACAATAATCAAGATTGAATTGTTACCACTAGAAGATTTTATTTGTCCCATAATGCAGTCTATGGATATATTTTACCATTTATATTATATAATAAGCCATAATTCCATGTAAACTTTTTGAAACATAAATAGGATTATTTCTAGAAGAGGCTCTAAGATAGAACATAATTATGAGGCCTCATGTTTTGGGAATTTATTTTTGAGCTATTTTTGAGATTCATTAAATAATTATATGAGTTTCTTTTTCTAAATATTATAATGGTTCCCTACTCAAAAATGAGGGCATTATTTCACTCAGAGCATTGGGATACACAAAGAAATGGCCTAACATTGGCTGGCGCGAGCCAACAATGGATGTTCTTTTTTATCACAAAATAAAATATTTAAGTAAGAAATATTTTATTTTTCAAATACTTATAACTCTTCAATGGTAACATGGATTTGAAATTTGATAGTACCATTAAGCTCGTGAGGGATTTTTTCCCTTTGGCGAATCATAACCTCATTCAACATAGGTAGATAGTGAAAGATAGTTTTCAGATGTTTTAAGAAAAAATAAAATAAAATAAAATATATTATTAAATTTTTATTTTGACATTTTGAAATTGATGCTATGAAATGGAATTGTAACACAAAAAACTAAAATTTTGGTTAAGAAATTAAATAGTGTAATAGAAATGATATGTAATGGTAATGGAAAAGTGGTTCTTCCTATAATGATTAAACTAGGGGTGCATCATTGAATAATTGAAAGAAACACTATGAATCATTGATGGATCGCTGATGACGAATGGGAGACAATGATCACCAACAACTTGAGAACTCCCTCTCCTCTTCGAGAGATCCCTCCCACATCAACAGATCAAGGAGAATAGCGGATGGATCACCTTAAATGACTGATTCATCCTACGATCAAACCCCAACTAGGTAGTGGCTTAAATCCACAGTGAATTGGTTTTCCACATTCTCCCCCTGTAAAAAAATATACATATTAACTCTCTACCATGGAAGGATTTTCCTTGTGGGGTTTGGGAATATAACTGGGATATGATATTGGGATTAAATCATAGTGAATTATAGTTCATATGTCGTGATGCCACTAACATCAACAATTCTGGTCTAACAGGAACAAAGGATGGTTGTTCATTTTGGTTTTATTTTTGATCCACTATTTATATTTCCCCAAATTCATTATTGAGTAACTGAATATGGGGGAACTAGGACATGGCACCTGACCACGGCAGTGGCACCAGGCCACGTCACCTCAGGTGTGGCGGCAGGTGGGAGGAGGCATGTCAGCAGTGCGCCGCGATAGCAACATGTACTGCTAGCATGGAAGCCTGTAGCTAGAGGTAGGTGGACGTGGACACCTGGCCCAGTCAGAGGCCAATGCAGTTCAGAGATGTAGACCTTAAACTATGGGGGTCAGCTGGACCCATGGTAATGTTGCGGGCCACGGGGGGGGGGGGGGGGGACCGGTCTGTGTGAGCGGACCGACACAAGAAGGCAGAACAGCTCAAGCACAAGAGGGTAGTAACCCTCGAGTATAAGAGGGTGGTGCCACTCGGGCACCACATTGGAGGAGTAGCATGTGATAGTGGGCCACTGTGTGCATCTGGAACACTGTACCACTTGGACCATGTTCGGTGCAAATTGGATTCCCAGCAGGCATCCGGGAAGAAGGATTCCCAGCCCACCTTGTCGGCTTGGTTGTAAGAACCCAGTTTTTGTTGTAAAAGGCTTTGGAATATTCTTGATGATATTCCATAGCAGCGCCTTCAGACTGCGTTCGATTCCGAGCCCCGGAGTGGTCGGAATTAAATTTTCTGTGCGTTCACACTGGAAACACTAAAAAAATGGGATAACTCCTAAACGGAGTTTTAGATCTGGGATCCGAGTGTATGGATGGGTCTGGAATGGGGTGTTTACCCTAGGAATGACATAAAACTAGTCGGCGCGGGATGTTTGGACCCCTCGCCCGCTCCCGGAACGCTAAACGGATAAATTAATTAATTAATTTATTCGTTTATTGGTGAAACACTAGTATCTCTTAAACGGTAGATCGAATCAGAAAAATTAGAGCACCGTTGAGTTCGGAGCATGCCGTTTACCCTATGAGGGGTATAAGTTTCACGGGCGCGGGCCATCTGTGAAAAATGGCCTCAGGGGCGTTTTTGTAATTTGGCGGCCTCGGGCGCTAAGTATAATAACATTTGAACGGGGTCTCGGAATAAAATTCTGAGACATCTGTTGCACTCAGAGCATGGTTCTTAGCCTAGGGGATGCTAAATATTGAACCCTTCGGGAGTTCGGGTTCGGGGCTGTTGGGAGGGCGTTTAAGTGATTTGTACTTAAACACGCACCCCCCCCCTTATTCCCCTTCTTCTTCTTCCTCACAACCCCTCCCCTCCCTTCATCCTTTCCGGCGACCTCCAGTGAGCTCCGGCGAGGCGACTCCGGCGAGGTGGCTCCGGCAAGACGATGGCACGCGGCAGATCACGTGGGAAGCGCCGGGTGAAGCCCAACGAGGTAGGCAGATTTGAGTTTTCCTCCCCTTCCCCATTTTAATCCCCATTTATGATGAATCACGCCATCGTATTCTCGAAAAAATCCCGTGTTTGCGTAGATCCCTTCCCAAGCTTTCCGGAAAGCTATCCGGATCGAAATTTCGACCACCGGATTGTTCCCGGTGGTCCTTGGAAATTTTCCGGCAACGGCCGGTTTCTGGTGAGGGCCGAAGGCGGTAGAAGGCGGTGGCGCAGTGCGGCGCGGGGCGGAGCAGGGCGGTCGGCCGAGGCTTCGAAGGCGGCGGCGGTGATTCCGGGAGGCGGCGGCGGCCTTCGGCGTCTGTTGTCGGACGCCCGCCGCGGGCGCTGGCAAGCGGAGGAGAGGGGGGCCGTGAAGCGCGCGACCCCCGTGCACGACCGCGACCCACAAAACGCGGGTCGCTGTGGGGAAGCAACCGGCCGCGAGGCGGCCGGTTGGTTGAAGCAAGCCGTGGCCCGCTGGCCGCGGCGGGGTGAACCGAACCCACGGCTGAGCCGCGGGCCGGCTGTGCAGACTTGGCCGGCCGACGCGGGCCTGCCCAAGCAGGGCGGACCGGCCGGTCCGGGCCGGTCCGGCCCAAGGGGCTTTTCCCCTCAGTCATCAGACGCCCGTATTTTAGGCTACGGGCATCCGTTTTGTGCACCGTCTATGGTAGCGCGGAGCTTGCATCAGGATATAGTTTTTTATATGGTTTTGGGAATTTTTATTTCCCGAAACGAGGGGCCACGGAGGCACGGCATGTACTTAAGTGGGCGAGCGTAATTTCTCGAGATTCTTGTATTGGACGGCGCAGATGCGTCCGACATCCGATTTAAGCGTCGTCAGCGGCGTTGGAACCCTGGAATCAAGGAAGAGGATTCCAGTGTGGTTCCGAGCGTTGAAGCCAGAGTTGAGGCATGGGCCCCACGACCCGTCTTTTGAGCTGCGTGTAGATTTTAGCGACTTTTTCCTCGGACGTCCATTCGGGGCATGAGAGCAGTCGATGTTGGGTGTTTTTCCGAGGGGATTGCAATGGTGCAATCCACCCGCTCAAATTCGGCATGATGGTGCGGGGCCCACGAGGGCTGTTTGGGCGTCGACGGTGATTTTTCATCTTTATCACCGGGCGACCATTTTGGACAAGTGAGTAGTCCATCTTGTGTGCTTTTTCGAGAGGATCACAACGGTACGATCCGTTCGTGGAGATTCGGGACCGGGTTGTGGGTCCCACATAGTACCGCTCGTGTGCGGTGCACCGGGATGCATCTTTTTTCACCGGATATCCATTGCACTCAAGTGAGTTGTGCTTTTGATGTGTTTTCCTGAGGGGATCGCAATGGTGCGATGCTCCCGACTGATTTTGGGGCCGAGGCTCGGGATCACGGGACGCCGTTTGGGCGTGAGGCGGTGTTGGTGACTTTTCCGTCAGGTATCCATTGGAGGCGAGTAAATAGTTGATCTCGCGTGATTTTCCATGAGAATTACAACGGTGCGCTCCATTTGGTTGTGCAAATCCTCTTGCATGATCTTTTTAAATGTCGAAGCATGGAAGGTGCTCCAGTGGTGGTTTGCCCTACCTTGTTTGTACCGGACCCTTGGTGTGTGATCGTGCACTCTTGGGAGAGTGATATAAATGGTTCACGAGATGTGGTTGGCCGTGCATGGGCCTTTGAGGTGGAGTTGTTACGTCACGCCTTTGCGTTGACGTTGGGTGCCGTGTGCATGATATCCCTTGGGCAGGAGACATGGTATACTATCGGAGTATACGAGAATGCATGGAGGTACGTGTGGTTGTTCATACCTGAGAACGTTGGTGCGTTCAGTTGGGGTTGAGATGGGGCCACACGTTGTGTGGGCCCCATGTGTGTGCCGGGTTCTGCTTTGCGTACTTGGACCTCTCGTGGAGTAGAGGGTTCCTCTGTGTGTTTGTTCTACTAGAAGGGTTGTGTGGTCTTCCCCTGGTTTCATTCTCGATGGATTGGTCGGTAGCGGTGCTAGTGAAACCCAGTGCTGGGGCAGACGCTGTATCAATTTTGGGAGAGTTGTTCTGGAGTTGGGTGGTTGTGCGACACCCACTCCGTGTTCGGTTGGCCAGTGTTGTACCCTCCTGTAGAGATGGGCAGAGTGGTTATGAGTTTTACCCTCCATCGGGGCTGGGCAGTGGGTTACTCATCGACTTCCTCGGGCTTACCCTCCAGCAGGGCTGGGAAGTGGGTTGCTCATTGACTTCTAGGGTCTACCCTCCAGCAGAGACTGGGCAGTGGGTCACCCGATGCTCTTAGGGTCTTCCCTCCAGTAGGGCTGGGCAGTGGGTCGCCCGTCGTCTAGTTCTAGGTCTACCCTCCAGCTCGGCTGGGCAGTGGGTCACCTGTCTACTTATTCTGGGTCTACCCTCCAGCGGGGCTGGGCAGTGGGTCGCCTGATGATGTATTATGGTTTACCCTCCAGCGGGGCTGGGCAGCGGGTCGCCTGATGATGTATTATGGTTTACCCTCCAGCGTGGCTGGGCAACGGGTCTCCTGATGATGTATTATGGTTTACCCTCCAGCGGGGCTGGGCAGTGGGTCGCATGTTGATGTATTATGGTTTACCCTCCAGTAGGGCTGGGCAGTGGGTCACCCAGTATCTTAATATGGTTTACCCTCCAGTGGGGCAGGGTAGTGGATCTCCTGTTGATGTATTAGGGTTTACCCTCCAGCAGGGCTGGGCAGTGGGTCACCCGATATCTGGTTATGAATTACCCTCCTGGGGCTAGGCCGTGGGTCTTTTGTTTGTATTCCAGACTTAGTCCTTTATACTAGGCTAGTCTGTGGATTTTCCTCCATGTTAACCAGAGCGGGACCCTTGGTTGTACGGGTCGGTGATGGAACGACTTTAGCTTTGAGGAGACCTCTCGACTGTGGGGCAGTGACGAGGCGTGGTTTGACTTCCCCTATAACTCTCAAGTACGAGGGACACCTTCCCCATCGAGATGCGTTCTTGTGACGCGATCTAAAACCGTGCGGCGATTCAGTACCGCCCAAAGCGGATAGTGTCGAGGTGTGGTGATTGAGCCCTTTGGCTTGCGGTTCGGGGTAGACGTGTGGGATTCTAGGCATCGATGGGTTTAGGTCTGGGACTATTGGCTACTTTTCATGTGCTGAGCTACGGGATGCGGATCCCCTTACGACGTAGTTCGAGTTTCTTGATGAGCATACCGATATGTATATACCTTGTTTCCGGTACCCACTTCTTTGGATTGGTTACACTCCTTCCAGGAGAGGCGAAGACACGTGGGGTATGCCACGTGCTTTCCATGTCTAGCTTTTCATGGTTGGAAGAGTCTACTCTCCTGCTATAGGTAGCGAAGACTCGACGGGATGTTCATCTTCTCACCGTTTCCAGCTCCTTGTGTCTGGACGAGTCTACCTTCCTTCCTCTTATTGGGTTAAGCTGGACTCTTTACTGCACTCTCGGTTGTACATATCTACCTTTCTCTGTTTTCTCTACTGCTCCCCCTTTGGTACAACATTTGTTGCTCCCTCTATCCTTCGGGGTATTCTACTGAGTATTTTTATACTCACCCCTGCTTGGGCTTTGCCCGCACTTGGTGTGCCCTTGCAGACGACAGACAGGTGGAGTGTGACTTCGGTGGAGCGTTGGAGCTTGGGAGCTTGGACCGCGTGCAGTGGTCGTGGCTGGGTTCCAGGTGGGAGACCCGTCAGCTGTTTCCTTTTTGTTTACCTGTTGTCGTGTTGTGGCACTTATTGGTTGGGCGCGTGTTTGGCCCCTTCTCTTTTCAGTGTACTTTCAGCTTTCTTTGTACATGTAGAGGTCGATGCACTTTGTGGTATATATATAGCAGTTTCCCTTTCCTTTTCCTTTATTTCCTTTACTTTTAATTTGGATTGTTGCATTGAGTTTGCAGCGTGTGTGTGTACAGGTACTTAGGCAAAGGCCTCCCCGAGTAATTGTGCCTTCGGCGCTGGTCGCCATCCCATGGCCTATGGAGGCGGGCTTGGGGTAGTTGCGGCTCGAGCCCGGGTATGGTCGGGTCATGACAAAGTTGTATCAGATGTGGTTCGTTACTTGGTACATTGTGTGGACGTCCCTAAAAGAGGAATTGGTTGGTATTTAGGGAAACAGTGTCAACGTGTCTCGAGAGCAGCTCTTAGGCCAGGGAGTCCAGTGATGGTGCGGCAGCCGACGTATCCATTCACCAGGACCTTGATAACCCACTTGTCGACTCGGCATGCTGAGACAATTGTTGCAGGGAAATTTGTTTGTGCATCATGTATGACTGAGTCTTTGACTATCCTTCTTGAGTCATCTCCCCATCGTTGTTGTTGCTGGTATATACATATGTTCTCATCTGACGACGGTACACCTTGAAAATTTTCAGGATGTCTCCACGAGGATAGCCAGCCAGGATACTAGCTTGGGTGCGTGACGACGACCCTGTGAGCTACGAGGCCATAGTCCAGAACCCATCATGTGATCCCTTTTCTCCAAGTGGGCCGGTAGTAGCACCCCCACCTGTTGAGCAGCAGGCCGTTTCAGCAGAGCAGGCTGAGTTTGAGCACAGGTTGAGCGCGCTCCATGAGTTCCAGCGGCAGAGACCGCTGAGGTTCAGTGGTGAGCCAGATCCTCAGGTAGCAGAGGTTTGACTCGAGGCAGTGGTTCATTTTTTCAGGCATGTGCAGACGCCGTCAGATCAGAGAGTGGCTTTGGCAGCCTTTTTCGTGGAGCAGCTTGGTGTTGGAGGAGTCTGGTGACTCAGTCTCTTGACTAGTCGTCGCTTTCGTTGGACAAATTTCATTTTTTTCTCCATGAGGAGATTTTCCCCTCCTACTTGCGCTCCGTTCAGATTCAGGAGCTCCTGCAGTTTCATTAGGGAGGGATGACGGTGGCCGAGTACGTGGCTAGTTTTGCAGACCGTGCACGCTTTTACCCGAGCTTGGTCTGTGACGACAACTTCCGAGCGCGGAAGTTTGAGCAGGGTCTCTGCCGAGAGATTCGTGCTGTCATAATACCCTTGGGAATTTCCACATATACCAGGGTGCCGGGGAAGGCATTTGTTACAAAGGTATTCCTGTCGTGTTCTAGAGTTGATGGCGGCAGCAGGCACGTTGGAGACGAGATGTCTTCCGCAGCTAGTGGGCATCTGCAAGCAGGACCTCGACACAGGTGGCCTTCCCACTGCCGGTTTCGGAGACGTGGTCGTATACCACTGTGGAGAAAAGGCGCAGGGCCTCAGCCGCGAATGCCCTTACGTGAGTGGATCTCGGGCCATGGTCGTCCACCACAGTGGCACCGGATGGCACCAGGGAAGCCCATAGAGCGTCGGTGCTATGCTTATTACGTGTGAGGTCACTTGGCACGAGACTGCCTGACCCGAGTTACTGAGAGCTTCGGGCAGGCAGCAGGCAAACCACCATGAGAGGGGCAGCGCCGTGACCGGAGTAGTGGCCAGAGAGGTGGTGCTAGAAGAGGAGCGGGAGGAGTTGGAGGTGGGGGATGACATTACGAGGTCTCCCTATCACCGCTAGGCAGTCCACGTCAGGCTTCAGGAGCTGTTAGTTGGGACCACGGACAGCCGCGAGCATTGGATGTCTACGATCCTGTAGAGCACGGGATGTTGAGAGGTACCCCTAGCGTCTATTCTACTTCTTGCAGTATAATTGTTTGGCTCTGCATGTGAAAGGTGTTTCTCCCTGCTCTTTGTTTGAGGTGGTACCAGGGTGACGCAGGGTGTCAGGTGTAACCCTGTGTTGGTAAGGAAAAAAGTGTGAGACCTTTTCCATTAGTCGATGGTGTTGGCTCCTTCGCCTGTTGAGCATGTAAGAGAGCATCAACTATGGAATATTGCGTGACCAGATATCCTTGGGTGTTTCACCATATGGATATTCTGAAGGAGGGAATCACCGGGCCTTGTTTCAGGTGCGGGCGGTGATTCCAGTCGCGGCGTGCGACGTATAGGCTTGACCGGGGAGGTGAGCTACCCCTGAGAGCCTTCGGGCTGTTTGTGATCATGCAGAGGGATGGCGAGGTTCCCTACCACCTTGCCCTAACCTCGATGTCTAGACTGGGTCCACGACGTCGTCAAGGGCCGAACTAGCATGAACGGATCAATCCTTTGGTCCATGTGCGGTGATGCAATGTTGTGCATGGTTCTTCTGGGTATGGGAATCCAGGTGTGGGCTCTGTACCCTATGTTTCTCCCTAGTATTTCTTTTTGAGGATGAAAAGCATGAAGGAGGGAATGATTTTAGAACCCAGTTTTTTCTGTAAAAGTCTTTGGAATATTCTTGATGATATTCCAGAGCAGCGCCTTCAGACGGCGTTCGATTCCGAGCCCCAGAGTGGCCGAAATTAAATTTTCAGTGCGTTCAAACTGGAAACGCTAAGTAAATTAGATAACTCCTAAACGGAGTTCCGAATCAGGGATCCGAGTGTAAGGATGGGTCCGGAATGTGGTTTTTACCCTAGGAACGACATAAAACTTGTTGGCGCGGGATGTTTGGACCCCTCGCCCGCTCCCGGAACGCTAAACGGATAAATTAATTAATTAATTTATTCGTTTATTGGCGAAACGCTAGTATCTCTTAAATGGTTGGTCAGATCGGAAACCTGAGAGCACCGTTGAGTTCAGAGCATTCCATTTACCCAAGGAGGGGTATAATTTTCGCAGGCGCGGGATGTCTGTGAAAAATGGCCACAGGGGCGTTTTCGTAATTTGGAGGCCTCGGGCGCTAAGTTTAATAACAATTGAACGGGGTCTCAGAATAAAATTCTAAGACTGTTGTTGCGCTCAGAGCATGGTTCTTAGCCTAGGGGAGGCGAAATCCCGACCCCGTCGTGAGTTTGGGTTCGGGGCTGTCGGGCGGGCATTTAAGTGATTTGTACTTAAACATGCACCCCCCTCCTTCTTCCTCTTCTTTTTCTTCCTCACAACCGCTCCCCTCACATCCTCCTTTCCGGCGAGCTGCGGTGAGCTCTGGCAAGGCTACTTCAGCGAGGTGGCTCCGGCGAGACGATGGCGCGCGGTGGATCGCGTGGGAAGCGCCGGGCGAAGCCCAACGAGGTAGGCAGATTTGAGTTTTCCTCCCCTTCCCCATTTTAATCCACATTTATGCTCAATTGCGCCATTGGATCCTCAAAAAAATCTCTTGGTTGCGTAGATCCCATCCTGAGCTTTCCAGAAAGCTATCCGGATCGAAATTTTGACCACCGGATTGTTCCCGGTGGTCCTTGGAAATTTTCCGGCCACGACCGGTTTCCGGAGAGGGCCGAAGGCGGCAGACGGCGGCGGCGCAGGGCGGCGCGGGTCAGAGCTGGGCGGTCGGCCGGGGCTTCGAAGGCAGCGGTGGTGCATCCAGGAGGCGGCATCCGCCTTCAGCGGCGGCTGTCCGAAGCTGGCCGCGGGTGCTGGAAAGCGGAGGAGAGGGGGGCCGCGAAGCGCGCGACCCCCGTGCACGACCGCGACCCACAAAACGCGGGTCGCTGTGGGGAATCAACCGGCTGCGAGGTGCCCGGTCGGCTGAAGAAAGCCACGGCAGGGTGAACCGGACCCGCGGCTGAGCCGCGGGCCGGCTGTGTGGACCGGGCCGGCCGGCGCGGGCCGGCCCAAGCAGGGCGGACAGGCCAGTCCGGGCCGGCCCGGCCCAAGGGGCTTTCCCCATCAGTCTTCGGACGCCCGTATTTTGGGCTACGGGCGTCCGTTTTGTGCGCCGTCTGCGGCAGCGCAGAGCTTGCGTCAAGAAAGAGTTTTTGAGATGGTTTTGGGAATTTTTAATTCTAGAAACGAGGGGCCATGGAGGCGCGACGTGTCCTCAAGTTGGCGAGCGTAATTTCCCGAGATTCTTGTATTGGACGGCGCAGACACGTCCGACATCCGATTTAAGCGCCATCAACGGCATTGGAACCCTGGCGTCGAGGCGGAGGATTCCAGAGTGGTTCCGGGCGTTGAATCCGGAGTTGAGGTGTGGGCCCCATGGCCCGTCTTTTGAGTTGCGTGCAGATTTTAGCGACTTTTTCCTCGGACGTCCATTCGGGGCGTTTGAGTAGTCGATTTTGGGTGTTTTTCTGAGGGGATTTCAATGGTGCAATCCGCCCGCTCAAATTCGGCATGCTGGTGCGGGGCCTACGAGGGCTATTTGGGCATCGACGTTGATTTTCCATCTTTATCACCGGGCGACCGTTTTGGACAAGTGAGTAGTCCATCATGTTAGCTTTTTCAAGAGGATTGCAATGGTGCAATCCATTCGTGGAGTATCGGGACCGGGTTGCGGGTCCCACGTAGCACCGCTCCTATGCGGTGCGCCGGGATGCATCTTTTTTTCTCTGGATATCCGTTTCACTCAAGTGAGTAGTGCTTTTGACGTGTTTTCCCGAGGGGATCGTAATGGTGTGATGCGCCTGACTGATTTTGGGGTCGAGGCTCGCGATCACGGGACGCCGTTCGGGCGTGAGGTGGTGTTGGTGACTTTTCTGTCGGGTATCCATTGGAGGCGAGTAAGTAGTCGATCTCGCATGTTTTTTCGTGAGGATTACAACGGTGCACTTCGTTTGGTTGTGTGGAGCCTCTTGCATGATATTGTTAAATGTGGAAGCATGGAAGGTGCTTTAGTGGTGGTTCGCCCTACCTTGTTTGTAGTGGACCCTTGGCGTGTGATCGCGCACTCTTGGGAGAGTGATATAAATAGTTGAAGAGATGTGTCTGGCCGTGCCTGAGCCTTTGAGGTGGAGTTGTTACATCACGCCTTCGTGTTGACGTTGAGTGCCATGTGCACGATAGCCCTTGGGTTGGAGACATGGTATACTCTGGGAGTATACGAGAATGCTTGGAGGTACATGTGGTTGTTCTTACCTGAGAATGTTGGTGCGTTCAGTTGGGGTTGAGATGGGGCCACATGTTGTGTGGGACCCACATGCATGCCGGGTTCTGCTTTGCGTACTTGGACCTCTCACGGCGTAGAGGGTCCCTCTATGTGTTTGTTCGACCAGCAGGGTTGAGTGGTCTCCCCCTGGTTTCATTCTCGATGGATTGTTCGGTAGCGGTGCTAGTGACACCCAGTGATAGGGCAGATGCTGCACCTCTTTTGGGAGAGATTTTCTGGAGTTGGGTGGTTGCGCGGCACCCACTCCGTGTTCGGTTGGCCAGTGTTGTACCCTCCTATAGAGATGGGCAGAGCGGTTCTGAGTTTTACCCTCCAACGGGGCTGGGCAGTGGGTTACTCATCGACTTCCTTAGGCTTACCCTCCAGCAGGGCTGGGTAGTGGGTTGCTCACTGACTTCTAGGGTCTACCCTCCAGCAAGGACTGGGAAGTGGGTCACCCGATGCTCTTAGGGTCTACCCTCCTGCAGGGTTGGGTAGTGGGTCGCCCATCATCGAGTTCCAGGTCTACCCTCCAGCTCGGCTGGGCAGTGGGTCACCTGTCGACTTATTCCAGGTCTACCCTCCAGCGGGGCTGGGCAGTGGGTCGCCTGATGATGTATTATGGTTTACCCTCCAGTGGGGCTGGGCAGTGGGCCGTCTGATGATGTATTATGGTATACCCTCCAGTGGGGCTGGGCAGTGGGTCGCCTGTTGATGTTTTATGGTTTACACTCTAGCAGGGCTGGGTAGTGGGTCACCCAGTATCTTAATATGGTTTACCCTCCAGCGGGTCTGGGCAGTGGGTCTCCTGATGATGTATTAGGGTTTACCCTCTAGCAGGGCTGGGCAGTGGGTCACCCGATATCTGGTTATGAATTACCCTCAAGCGGGGCTGGGCAGTGGGTCTTTTGTTGGCATTCCAGACTCAGTCCTTTCTACTAGGCTAGTCTGTGGCTTTTCCTCCATGTTTACAGGAGCGGGACACTTGGATGTACGGGTCGGTGATGGAACGACTTTAGCTTTGAGGAGACCTCTCGACTGCGGGGCAGTGATGAGGCATGGTTTGAATTCCCCTATAACTCTCATTTACGAGGGACACTTTCCCCATCGAGACGCGTTCTAGTGACGCGATCTAAAACCGTGCGGGTGAGTCAGTGTCGCCCAAAGCGGATAGTGTCGAGGTGTGGTGATTGAGCCCCTTTGGCTTGCGGTTCGGGGCAGACATGTGGGATGATGGGCATCGATGGGGTTATGTCTGGGACTATTGGATACTTTTCTTGGGCTGAGCTACGGGACGGGAATCCCCTTACGACGTTGTTTGAGTTTCTTGTTGAGAATACCGATATGTATATACCTTGTTTCTGGTACCCACTTCATGGGTTTGGTTACTCTCCTTCCAGGAGAGGCGAAGATGTGCGGGGTATGCCACATGCTTTTTGTGTCTATCTTTTCGTGGTTGGATGAGTCTACTCTCCTGCTATATGTAGTGAAGACTCGACGGGAAGTTCGTCATCTCACCGTTTCCAGCTCCTTGTGTCTGGATGAGTCTACCTTCTTTCCTCTTGTTGGGTTGAGCTGGACTCTTTACTACACTCTCAGTTGTACTTCTCTACATTTCTCTGTTTTCTCTACTGCTCACCCTTTGGTACATCCTTTTTTGCTCCCTCGAGCCTTCGGGGTATCCTACTGAGTATTTTTATACTCACCCCTGCTTGGGCTTTGCCCGCACTTGGTGTGCCCTTGCAGACGACAGACTGGTGGAGCGTGACTTCAGTGGAGCATAGGATCTTGGGAGCTTGGACCGTGTGTGGTGCTCATGGATGGGTTCCTGGTGGGAGACCCGTCAGATGATTCCTTTTTGTTTACCTGTTGTCCGGTTGTGGCACTTATTGGTTGGGCGCGTGTCTGGACCCTTTTCTTTTCAGTGTACATTTAGCTTTCTTTGTACTTGTAGAGGTCGATGCACATTGTGGTATATATATATAGCAGTTGACCTTTCCTTTTCCTTTCTTTCCTTTATTTTACTCTACACTTTTGCATTGAGTTTGCTACGTGTGTGTGTACAGTTGCTTAGGCAAAGGCCTCCCCGAGTTATGATGCCTTCGGCGCTGGTCTCCAGCCCCTAGCCTATGGAGGCGGGCTTGGGGTAGTTGCGGCTCGAGCCCGGGTAGGGTCGGGTCATGACATTGGTCGATGGCACGAACTAATCCACTGGTTGGCCCGGGATAGAGAAATGTTTTCCCACTGATGCGGGATGGATCAATGGGGAAAATCATGCTACTGGGAAGCCCGAAATGGGAATGAACAGGCCCACCAGTTGTGGGCAAAGCTGGATGAAACTAGGTCACTGGGAGACCAAGTGGGTGGGACACATGGTTGAGTAGGGATGGGTCCCGCAAGTCCTAATGGTTTTGTCCTAGTGGTCAGGCCGGATCCGGATAGCCCTTCCCCAACCATATCAGGTCTATTTGGCCGATTTGGGTTGGGTTTGCTGAACCGGGAAGGGTAAGGCTGAACCCCTGGGCTGGGTTTCTCGGGTCGGTCTGACCATTTAGGACTAGGTCCAAACACAATCATCCCCTATTTACTAAAACACATATATCATTCTTACTGGGAATCTGATTGAAATTTATTCTATGGTGTCGTGACCCTTCTCATGAGATTGTCTATTAGGCGTACACTATGTTAGTGTTTGTGGTAGTTGATATCCGACCAAGGTCTTGAGGAGAAGATTCTTCCATACTAAGTGCGATGTGAGATGGAATCCTACAGCTGGCAGTGACATGAATGATATGAAGAGTGGTTTTTAGTGATCTTGCTACCCTAGAGATGAGATGGTATTAGTGATCTGGCTAGCCCAGAGGAGAGTGGCAGTTAGTGATCCAGCTGACCCAAAGATGTGTGGGGGATAGTGATCTAGCATGCCAAGAGATTATCAGGTTATAGTGATCCAGAACTCCCATAGACGATCGGGTATTAGTGATCTTTAGGTACCTAGTGACAAGAAAGTCATTATGATCTAGCTGGACCTGGTGAGGAGCGGGCACAGATGATGAATCCATCCAAAATAAAAAAATTAAAATTTATAACTGATAATTCAACTTCCTATACATTGAGTTATAACTGGTGTGAGATGGTTTTCTTTGTGATCATGCTTTCTTGTTGTCCGTTGTGGTTATACGTTGTTGTCTTTCCTTTTTTGTATTGGGATCCCTATTGGGAATTTTATTTTTAACCCCTACACGTGCCTCGCATGCATGTGGCGTGTCTCATACATATGATCAACACATCAACAAAGAACATGGTGATATTGAACCTTGTGGTTCACTGAGATGGGACGGATGAGATGTACTTATACATCTACTGACAGTTATCCTCCTAATATCATCCAGGTAGGGTTTGAGTTGAAGTACCATGGAAGATATACCTTTCTTCTAGATTTATTCTTGTATTCTAGCCTCCGTTACTTTTTAGTTATACTATACCTTCAGTAGGTGTCTTGTGATATTTGTGTGTTACTTAGTGGTTTCCTTTCCATAGTCTATGATGTATGCATGTGTAAACATTTAATAAATAATTCCTTCCCATTATGGGATATTATAATTTCTTTTCTAGTCTTCGGCCCCTAAGCTATGGATGGAAGGATTAGTGTAGTAAAGGTATGTGCCCTAAGGGACGTGTTATAATAAAAGTGGTATTAGAGGTGGTTGGTTCTACTAGAAGAACTAATTTTCTGTAAATTTTGTGGGGGAAACAATGTTATGTGTATTAGGATCAGCTTTAAGTCTAGGGAGTCTAGTGTTGTTGTAGCGGCCAACGTAAAGACACACCAGGACCCTGAATTCTATTTTCCAACTCAGTACCTAAAAACTCCAGTTTCATGTCTCATTGAATGTTTTCTCATTAAATTTCTGATTCAATTTCAGCTCACTTAGTATAATCTATTAACATTGGTCAATCTTGATTATCATTCACGATTCCACCACATAGACAGCCTGTCATGATTCCAGTAATTAACCAAGAGGATGGTCCGCATAGTGATGAGAATTCAGTATAGGGACTCTTTCCCATGATGGAACCTTCAGATGGTGTCCCAATGATTTCATCACCCATCGGTCTATAGTTACTACTATCACAACAAGTAGAGGATTCACATTGGCATGGAGCCATAAAAAATTCCAATGATAGAGACCTCCTAGGATCAATGGAGTGATATATCATCATGTCACTAAGTATTGGCTAGAGCAAGTGATGTGGGTCTCCTATATAGTGAGGATGCTACTTGACCAGATAGCGGTTGTAGGAGCAAGCCATCTCCATGGCTCAGTGGGGGTGATGATGGAATTTTACCATCGAGACTAACAAGGAGGGGACCCTCACCTAGTCTAACATCAAGAGACTTTTTAGGCAGGTGTTCTTCCCTATGATAGTGTTCTCAGCAGGCAAACATGTGTCACTTAACTTATAACAGGGAAGGCTATTAGATGTTGAGTACTCTGTGAGGTTCAAATACCTCTCCCATTACTCTACGGATATGGTGTGGGACCCTTTCTTCATAGCCCAGACATTTCATAAGAGACTCCTATTAGAGATCATGGCATTGTTAATTTCCTTCAGCATCCCGACATATGATATATTTTTGGAGTGAGCCCTAATATCAGAGAGCTTACTCAAAGAATAAGAACTGACTATGGGTGCCACCACCGAGAAACATGTAGCTAATTCATCTGTGGTAGGAAACTGACTGATGATATAGAGGTCCAAGTGGACCAGACTATCCTGAGTAAAACCCCAGGACTCATGGTTAGTGGTTTGAGGCCACCGGGGTAGCGGGGGTCACCAGAGAAACATGACGTGCTACCCGTGTGGCGGGTAGGGACAAAGGAATCCTGACTGCCTGACACGCCACACAAACAACTAGTGAACAGTTGAAGGGCCACTAAGGTAGAAGAAGTGTTTCGAGTGAAGTGGTCTGTAGGAAGGCCGGCGTAGAAATGGAGTGGGAATAATGATAGATGGTGGAAGAATGTTTGTGGTGATACCACTACCACCCTTAGGTGGTCCTCCACGGTCTCCAAGAGATAGAGGAAAAGGGTGATGATAGATTCAAACGGTGGAGGCCTGTGATCACTACACTCCAGAGTTGATTAGAGGTACAGTCTATGTCTTCTCCACCATATTTGATGTTATTATAGAAATATATTCTAGTCACCACCTCCTTTTCAAGAATCTTGTTCAGAGCTCAAAGATTTTGATCGATCCATTTTCTCAATCCTTATGATTAGAGACTCTTATAAAAAGGGACTGGATGATTCCACACTAGTGCCAGCAATGTGAGCATACTCTTAGAGGTGATATATTTGGTCAGGGATCTCATAGTATTGGTGTCAAGGACTTATGAATTCATTTTGGGTACAAACTTGTAATCATTATTCCATGCTCAGATCGACTATTTTCGACACATATAGTGATGTATCTCTGAAGATGGGAACATGGTTTCCTTTGTCTTTGAGAAAGAAAACGAACTAGTGTAAGATGGACTCAAACATAGGAGGGTGTTTCCAATCACTCATAAGTTGGATAGCATGACCCTCTGTGTAATCAATTATATGAGTCAAGTGTTTCTTACAGTGGTGGAAAATTTGAGGACGTATTTCTCTAGGATGTTCTAGGACTACCTCCTCATATAGTTTTCGAGTTTTTCATTAATAGGTGTCCAAGTAAGGAACCGATATCTACACCTGCATATCATATGGATCTTATAGAGCTCTAGGAGGGGAGGGTACAATATGTGGACTTCTATAGGAAGGGTTTCAGAAGGCCCAACGTTTCATCAAGGGCAGCCGTAATGTTGTTTTTTAGATAGGAAAAATGAAGCATGAGGTTAGGTGTGGACTTCCTGTTCCTGAACCAGGTGATCGTGAATAACATGTATCCTATACTAAGGATTGATGGCCACTTCGATCAGTGAAAGGGAGTGAGATGGTTCTCAAATATAGAACTCAGATCAAGTTATTACCATCATCGAGTGCGATATGAGAACTTTTCAATGATGACCTCCAGATGTCGCTATGGACAATATGAGAACATAGGGATGCCATCTAGGGTGATGAATGCCCCACCTGTTTTCTTGGGAACCATGAAGAGTTTATTGCACCCATACGTAGACTAGTTTCTAGTGATATTCATTGATTAAATCATTGTATATTCAGTATCGTAGGATGAGCATGTGATACACCTAAGTATTGTTCTAGACACACTCCGAGAGAACTAGATTTATGGTATTCTCTCGAAGTGCATGTTCTAGATATGATAGTTCCACTTCTTCAGAAATTTCATCTCCGAATCTAGAGTTGAGGTGGATCTAGTGAAGAGAGATGATTCTTACTCTGCGAAGCCACCCATGTTTGTTTTTGAGTTGTGATGTTACCTTGGGTTGGATGGGTACTATCATATGTTTGTACACAAATTCCCCAGATTAGAAGAATCCATGATGGAATTTAATAAGAAGGTAAAACTATTTGTGTGTATTGAAATATGACAGCAATACATTCAGTGGGTGAGGTAGAGCTTGACGAGTGCTCCTATCTTGAGACAGTAAAAGGAGGGCACCGACTACATGGTGTACAATGGTGCATCATGAACTGGGATTGGTTTTATCCTGATGTAGGTGAATATAGTTATTACTTATGGCTCATGAATTTTGATACTGCTTGAGTATAACTATGAAACTCATGGCCTTGTGTTGGCAGTGGTAGTCTTCATGCTGAATATGCGGGGACACTACCTTGTGGGAAAAAGATTCATCGTCTTCTCTGACCACAATAGTATCAAGTATATCTTTTATCAGAATGATATGAATCTGAGACAATGATGTTGTGTATTGTTCCTCTATGACTATGACATCAAGAGAGTATATACTCCTAGTAAGGGGAATGTGGTGGAAGATTATCTCAACAAGAGATCAAGTTAAAAACTATTGAACAATGTCTCAGAGCAGTTGGCCTCGCTTGAGATATCCATTGTGGATAGATTTCAAGAAGCTTACCTTTAGTCGATGGTAGATTCACATATATTATTATATTGAGTTAGGGAGGCACAACATCGAGTTGCCTGCTGCGAGGCTACAGGTGGCTAGATTTCCATACAGAATGTCGCTGTTGGATATTCTAAAGTGGAGATCATGTCATACTTTTTAGAGGATACACAGTAGTACCAGTGGCATTAAGGGAGTATGTGTTCAGGTAGTTCCATAAATTTTTTTTGGTGGTAAATCCATGTGTGGCGTAGTTGTACCAGGACCACCGATGTGAGTACTAGTTTCCAAGGATGAAGAAGGCTATAGTAGAGTTTGTGTCGAGATGCCTCACCTGTCAGCTAGTGAAGTATGGTCACCAGGTTCCAGTAGGTTTGAAACAACCCCTCAAGTTTCTGGGGTGGAAGTGGGATGGAATATAGATGGACTTAGTGATAGTCCTTTCATGTAAATCCTGGGGTCATGATACCTTTTTGGTTATCATAGACTGACTCACCATGTTGTCCCACTTTGTACCAATTTGAGATCAGGGTTTAGTAGATAGCCTGGAACACCTCTATGTGTAAGACATAGTTAAAATCCATGGAGTCTCAACTACGATAATATAATATTGTTATGTTTGATTTACATTATAGTTTTGGAAGGGATTGTGATATGGTTTTGGGACTCAACTACACTTGAGAACATCCTTTCATACCCAGATCGATGCTCAGATGGAGAAGACCATATTAAAATTTAAAGACATGATTCTTGCTTGCGTCATTTATTTTTTTCTAAGTTGGGAGGAGAAGCTTCCTCTAGTTGAGTATGCGTACAAAAAAAACTACCACTACTCCATCAGTATGAAACTATTTGTGGTATACTATAGACTACCATAAAGGTCATCGTTATACTAGACAGACATAGGGGAGTCATTAGTCATGGGTTCAGAGATACTATAGGTTGCCACAAAAAGGGGTGGTCATCTTAGTGCAGATGAAAATCTGTACAGAGCCAACAGAAGACCTATGCTGATAGGATATAGATACCCTTGGAATTTTAGGAGGGGGACCACATATTCCAATGTTTATCTCCTCGACGAGGGATTAATATAATTGTATGGGGTGGAATGTTATCTCCGGTGTTTATCAGACCAATCATGATACTGTGTATATTGTGGGAGGTTTTGTACCACTTTTCTCTATTTCCACAGTTAGAGAGGGTACATGATGTATTCATCATCTCCAATCTGAGAGGATATGATCATGATCCTTCTCCTTTTATCGACCATGGCTTGATGGAGATTTACAACAGGGTGACATTCATGGGGTACCCAGTCATGATAGAGGATCAACAGGAGAGGATACTTAATGGATGGTTGATTCTACTAGTGCATGTTTATTAAAAGCATGAGAATATCCAAGAGATCATGTGGGAAGGGAGGCTCAGATTTTTTCTCATTATCCCCATTTGTTTTTTAGAATTTGTTTTGTCTAAATAAGACATAAATCTCTAAAGGGGAAGTAATGTAATACCACATAATTACATGTAACATTTTTTTTAAAATTGAATGGGATTATTTCGATACCAGGCACATAGAAGACACACAATTCCAAGGCCTAGAGTGTTTAGAATGTGTTATTGAGATATTTTGAGGTCTATTAAATAATCAGGCATTTGGATTTTTCTAACATTTAAAAATAAATCGCATATCATAAATGTGAGGGCACTGTTGAACTCAGAGCATTGAGATTCACCTAAAACAGGCCTAACATTGGCCGACACAGGCCAATAGTGGATGTTAGTTTTTGGGTGTAAATAAAAGAATTTAGTAACAACTATTTTATTTTTAAAATCATTATAAATCTTAAATGATATCTTGGATTTGAAATACAAGAGAACTATGGTGGTCGTGAGGGTGTGATTATGTTAGGTGGATCATAACCTCATCTACTGTGGGTTAAGGGTGAAATATATTTTTCATGCATTTTATGAAAAAATAAAATAAAATAAAATGGATTATTTTATTTTTATTTTGATCTTAAGAAATTGATGCAGAAAATCTGTGTATATAAGGAAAAAAACTGAAATGTTGATTCATAAATGAAACAACACAACATAACTACAATGAAACAGTAACAGAAAAGAATTTCCTCCTTTAATGATTTAATCAGTGATTTCATTGACACGTTGGGAGAAACATTCTGAATCTATGATGTATCACCATTAATGAATGAATAATTATGATCACCAACAACAGGAGCACTCCCCCTCCTCTTTGAGAGATCCCTCCCTTGACTATGGATCAAGGACCTTAATAGATGGATCGTTTTTAGCAATGGATTCTTCATACAATCTTACTCTAACTAGGATGGGGTTTAAATTCATAGTGTATTGGATTTCCCTACTCCCCCCTCTATGAAAAGAACATAGATCAACTCTCTAAAATTTTTATCCAGGGATGGATTTTCAATACAGGGTTGGGGATTATAATATCATGTTGATATCTAGATTAATTCATAGTGATTTTATGTTTATACGTCACGATCATGCTAACACCAAAAATTCAAGACCAACAAAAACAAATGTCAATAGATCATTTGGTTGTTATTTGTGATCCCCTCTATCTCTCTCCCCATTCTTCTTGGTGCAATGGAATGTGGTTGAACCATGATGTGTCACCCGATTGTGTTGGAGTCAACAGGAATAGAAAGCCATAGAAGCCAATGGCATGAAGGCAGGTGGATGGTAGTAGGAAGACGCGGCCACAGAACATCATCAGAGGCGCACGCAGTTCCAAGCCATGGTCTGTAGACTGCGAAAACAAGCTTGACCCGTAGAAAATTTTTAGGCCAAGGGGGGAAACTGGTTCATGTTTGTGAACTATCATAGGAGGGTGGCACCACTTGGGAACTGCATTGGAGGAGTGGCCCACAGTGGGTGGTTGGAACATAGTAGGAAGCGGGCAAGAGGTCCCTGTATGACCACATGAGGAAGTGATCTAGCTGGCCTCATCCGACGTCGTCTGGGGAAAACCAGAAGCCTAGCGGGCATCCAGGAAGAGGGATTACTGGCCCAATATGTGATCCAGGTTGGTGGCACAAACCGGGCTACTGGACAGCATGGGCTGGAGAGTAGCTGGGCCGCCAATTCGGTCTACATGGATGGGATAAAGATAGACACTGGGAAGCCCGGTATTAGAAATAACAAGCACAATTGTTTTTTTCATTCTAGATTTAACCGGGCCACTAGATGACCAGGTGGGCTAGACCGATGATCAAGTTGGGCCAGGTCTAGTAAGACCAAATGGGCCTAGAAAAGAGGCACGGTTGTACAAGGCCGAAAAATAACCAACCATACAGGGTCGAGTTGTCCAAACTGTGTCCGGTCATTTGGGACACCCCGAGTTAGGTTGTTTGGGTCGGTCCAACCTCGTCGGACCAGGTCTGGACATAATTGGCCCATGTTTTCTAAAATGACTATACCATTTAAACAAGGCCACCAGTTGATGTTTCATCTATAGAATTGAGAAATGTGTGATGAGAATGTCCTTTGGGCTTAAATTAAGTGTCTTTTGTGGTAGTTGTGATTCCACTAGGGACATAAGGAGTTATTATCCCAGAATTAAGTGTATTGTGAATAGGAATCCTATGGCTAGCATTGATATGGATGATATGAATAGTGGGTCCTCGTGTTCCTGCTGAAAAAGTGAAGAGAGGGTCTTAGTGAAACAACTGTCCTAGAGAAGAGTGGGTCTTAGAGATACAATTAGCCAAGAGACATGGGGGTCTTAGTATCCCATACGACTTAGACATGAGTGGGTCTTAGGGATTCTACAGCCGAGAGACTAGTGGGTTGTAGTGATCCAACTAGCCTAGAGACACTGGTCTTAGTAATATAGAAGGATTATAGACGATCAGGACTTAGTGATCCAGATGGCCCACAAACTAGTAGGTCTAAGTGATCTAATCTTACCATAGATGAGCGGGTCTCATTAATCCAGTTGGCCTAGGTGATATGTAATCCATGATGATGACTCCCTCAGTAGTATGAATGATCAACTTTATGATTGATAATTCTACATCTTATACATTTATTTATACCAAGTGTTAGTTGTTTTACATTATGATCATGAATTATGTTTTTTATTTTTCATTATGCTATTTTGTATTTAATTTTTGGATTGGGGTCCCCACTGTTTATTGTGTTGTTCACCTCTGCATGGTCCATTCCGACACATGTTTTGTCCTGTGAAGGTGATCAACTCTTCAACATAGAACATTGTGGTCCAATACTTGGTGGTTCCTAGTGAGATGGAACAAACAATATGTACTTATACTTCAACTAACATCTATCCTCCACATACCCTCTAGGTAGGTTTTGAGCAGACAGACCTTGGAAGCTATATATTTCCTATGTATTTGGGCTTGTAATCTAGCCCATAGTAATTTTATGTTATATTTTACATTCAATAGTTTTCTTGGGATAGTTTTGGTTTACATATTTTTTGCATATATATAGTTTTTAATGGGTGTGTGTACAAGTTTAATGTTAAATTCCTTCCATTTTTGGATTTCATTATTTGGTGCTAGTCTCGACCCTCTGGCCTATGGAAGGCGTTCATCAGGTGGTCACAACATGGGTCTTGGGGATGGGTCGTAACACACATTAGAGATGGTAAATGATGAATCATCCTCTTCAGTAACTACCACTATTTATTAACATGATTACATGTGATGCATTTCATAGTAAAATATGAAATATCAACTTTCATTACATCCCTCCAGAAATACTCTCAAAGGACTCTATACATTTTGGTTCTACCTGGATGAACTCAAAATGGAGAACTATTAACATTAAAAAACAAATATTTCTTCATCTATGATTCACAAGGAACTCATAATCTTCTTCAAAATATTAATAAACAATCTTTATCAATGTCATATTTTATAAAAATGGACATTTTATCCAATTATACCTTTTTCTATAGCTCTCTGTCAACCTTCTGCACTTGTTTAATTCTGTTTGACAAAGATGACTACACTAAAACCTAAAACATAACAAAGGAATTTCGTCCACCATCGACTTGAATTCCAATATTCATCAAATCATTATTCAAGGGATTATGTTCCAAGTAAAATGTTCAATGATGCTTGATTTTTTCAACTAAATCCATCTACCACATTGATTAATTTTATTATCTCGTAGTCGATTGTGAGATCATAATCTTTTATCAATTTAAGCTATATTTTTTTCCAAATTTCTATTTCCATCTAAGTGAATATATACATCAGACTTTTATGGTCATTATATATTTCACATTTTTATCTTTATAAATGATGACTCCAAATTTTCAAAGCAAAAAACAATAGATTCTAATTCCAAATAATGTCAGGAAAAATTTAACAAATAAGGATTTAGCTGTCTTTAAGAATATGAAATTACATAATCATTGTGTATCAGAATAAAATCGTGTACCTTCAATGAAGCATCATTATAGATATCCAAAAAACCACTTCGTGAATGTAGGATCAAAACTAGAGCATTCACCAATATATTTTCTGTTCTGGAAAAAACAATCAAAACATTCTTATATCCAATCAAATTTAACTCCTTTTCATGTTATCTTATTAGGCTAGCTACAAAAAACGTGATTTTTCTTACAAAAATTTAGTAATAACATTGTAGTACAATAAAAATATGAATATATATAATATTGGTAGGTATTGGATATTCATAAACCACTTTTTTTCAAGATCAACTATTATTCCATCTTTATTAATAATATTCCCAGGAAAAGAAATATTTTGCAACCAAAATTCACACTTGATGAAATTCCCATATAGTTTTTTTCTTTTATGGTTTTAAAAACAACCCTTAGAGATTTTTCATGATCCTCCTTAATTTTAAAAAATCCCAAAATGTCATCAACAAAAAAAACTACAAACTTATCCAATAACTCTTGAAATATTCTATTAATATGATCCATAATTACAATATGTGTATTAGTTAATCCAAATGGAATAACAACAAATTCATAATGACCTTATCTATTACCGAATATAGTATTCATGATGTCTATTTCCATTACATTCAACTGATTTTTCCCCGACCAAAGGTCAACATTAAAAAATGATTGTACACCCCGATGGTGATCAAACAAGTCATCGATATGAGGCAAAGGATACTCATTTTTAACAGTGATTTTATTCAATGCTCAATAATCAATGAAAATTCTCTTGGAACCATATTTATTTTAAATGATAACAATAGTAAAACTCCAAGGTGATGTGCTTGGATGAATGAATCCTTTATCAAGAAACTTCTATAACTAAATTTTAATTTCATGAAGTTTCATTTCATCCTTTCAATAAGGGCGTATTGAAATTGGCATAGAATTAGTAACTAAGTAAATTGTAAATTCAACTTCTTGTTAGAGTATAACACTAGGTAAATCATCAAAAAAACATCAAGATATCCATTTACCACTAGCACATCATTAATATAAATAGTTCCCCTATTTTTTCCCATAATAGGAACATAACTTTCATTTAAATATTTCCAAAATTTCTCAGCTACGAGAAATGTTATCAATTGTACGGGTTCACTCTAGTTATCAAACTGAAACACTTTCTAAAAAACAAATTCTTTAGCTCTACAATCAATCTTAGCATGATAAATAGAAATCCAATCTAGAACAATAATGACATCAATCTCCTCTATGTTAAAAAAACAAGGTTTGTAGGTAATGTATTTATATGGATAAAAATAGTATGATTCCTAAAATTCATTTTTATTGTAACATTTGTCCTTGGTGTTTTAACCATATGTTATGGTATCAAATGTTGTGGTCATATTTCCAATTCACCATAAAATATCCCAGAAATAAAGGAATGCATTGACACTCTATCAAACAACACTTCAGAAAAACATGATTAAATAAACAAAGTACATGATTCCACTTAATTCGGTGGCCCGAAATCTACTAATGTAGTCATTAAAAACAAACTACACCATTCTTCATACTATCTTGATACTTCTCATCATTCAAGTCTTTATTTGGAAAGGAATTTTAATAATAATCCTTCTCCCCAAATTTGGAACACATTTTAGTTTACCTATGAGGATTAATATTAGGATAACTTTCGTTAAAATCCATGTCCATATGTCCAAATTCAACACATCAAAAACACCTCCCAGTTTTTATTAGGCTTTCCTAGTGTGCTTTTTACCACACTTTTCATAAACTTGAAACTGAGCTTTCTTACCCACATATTTCATTAATTGATTCCTACCCATCTCTTGGTAGCATGACCTCTTCTTCTCTTTGTTCTCAAAGAACACATGATCATCAGTGAACAACATTCATACCCTCTAAAGACATCAGAAAAGTTTCTCATAAATATTGAACTATCAAGAATCCAATTCCCTTCAATACAAATAGAAAAATTGGTATATATTTTTTATCAAGATCATGAATATAATTTAGAGCGTTCCATGCTAGTCCCGTAAATTTTTCTTCATAACCAGCCCCTGAATCTTCCTCCATTTTCCCCAATTCAATAAATTTATTCTACATCCCATGTAGAACCACATTTGGAAAATATTCTTCATTGAAAAGTCTTTTAAATTCATCCCACTCTAATGATCAATCTACTCTCTATCCCTTATATTATTGACCGTTGACCAATGAGAATTAGAATCACCTTAAAAATGATAAATGTGAAGACATAACATTAGATTATATGATAATTCCATAGCATCTATTATATTTTCAAGGGATTTAACCCATCATTTAGCTACTATACGGTCAGAATATCCACTGAAAGTAGGAGGGTGTTGCCTCATAAAATGTTCAATAATCATCATGTTCCTTTGTGGTGGCTCTGATTGTTCTCTTGCATGGATGCCACAACCATTTAATTATTTCATTATATGATCTAATATCAACACAAAAATATCATTTCCATTTCCCACCATTCCATGTTTCCCATTTTGGTAGATATTAACCTCTCTATTCCTTCAATATTTTGCCTCCCTATTTCTCCAACAGAAAACCAATTTGAACAGACATATCATATATGACTAAACATGGTAATTGGTAACTATTATACCATTTCAACATAAACATAAGGAAAAAATAATTTAAGGTATTATATCTACAACATACTGTCTTCTAATGTTTTATAAACTATGCTTTGATACAAACTATAAGTTCCCTACCTTCAACATTATTTATTATAACTATTTCAACCATATATCTATTATTTATATTCCCCAAGAACATTTCAGTTTTGAGTTTCTGACAGTTAGTATATAATTCATACATATCAACCCACAATAAAAAAAGTGGGTACCATTAAAATAGTTTCCATTTCTTCAAAAACATTAAATTTTAAACACAAAAAAACTACAAGATTTCTTTGACAAATCATCATAACATTTAACATGACATCCTTATTTCTCTTACACAACCTTATAACTTGTAAAAATAATATAAAATCCTAGGAAGAGAACAGAAATCTCAGTAGGGGATATTAAAAGGTGGAAAGAAGACATTAGTCCAGGAATACTTGTAATCATGTGAATCCATTTTCAAAAAAACAAACTTGACACCCATATATACATACATTGTAGAACATGAGATTTCAATGAGATTTACAAGAAAATAAACAACATAAATAGAACCATAAAGGAATCATGTTGTATTTCTTACATAATATTTTAACCATATTAGCTACCATATTATTTCAAACTGTCAGGACTACCATACAATGTAACCCTTGTGACTACCATATTCTGTAACCATTGTAGTTAAACATGGAATAATTGTATTGTTGACCTCCACCATATACATACCCAATAAATTGGAGGGAGATATGTGTAAAAAAATCATCATAAAAAATTCACAAGAACCATAATATAATCATAAAACATGAATAATTTCATAAAAACGTTTCATTCAAATTTTGTAAATCATACTTTTAAAAGAGGATTTTAAAAGAAATTCCCTTTAAAAATTTAATATAAAGGAAGTGGGAATTAATATATTATATGTAATATTTATATACAGTTAATACACATAATTAAACATAGTATAAACAAATTTAATCATAATTGTTTTAATATATCATAATTAATGAAGCAGAAGGTTGATCCAAAAAATGGAAATTGGGATAAGAATTCCCTTAACTTGGTTTTTTATACAAAAAATGAGTTTGTACCTCATATATAATGGTTAAAGCATTGAGATTAATATCTTACATGAAAATATTAATGTTTATTAAAATTTATATGATCATTTCCTAACCTCATTTAACCCTTTAATTATTAGTATTTTGTTCCTTCCATTGTTTGGGGTGTGTTCATTACATGATTTCCATGACTGGTTTGGTATTTTATTTCCTTATCGTATGGAAATTAAATTAAATAAATGGAATTAAATGGTATTAATATGATTAAAAATATTACTCTATGTTTCAATAATTTCAGTTATATTTTATGAGTATGAATCATTAGATTAATCTTTAGTGATATCTCTTTAGATCATTATGGTGGTTCTTTAATAGTCATGAACTAGTTTCATTATAGAACAGAATATTGTGTATATATGCATAATATAATAGTCTATAGATGATATATAATAATATTAAAAATATTTTCAAACCATTTAAAGGGTCTTATAACCAATTTTTAAGGATGTAATGTAAATTCAAAACATAATATCCATGATTTTGGTAAGTTGGCACATCACGGATGGTGTTTTTATTTTTAGAATAAGTTAAATAAGAGAATGAGAATGATGATGACTTTTTTCCCAAAAAATTATAAAATCTAGAGTATATATGATTCTAGAGCATTGAAACTGATTTTATTAGGGTTGATAAATGGTGTATATGAAAAGAAAATGAATTAAAAAGAATGCATAAGAAAATGAAAGAGGATTCATGCCTATTGATCTCTTCTCAATGACATACTCCTAAAAGACATTGGTTTTGGACTTTTGGTGATACCAGATGGTATTAGACGTGGGGAAGAGGCTTGGGAAGGGTATTGGGTTGAACATACAGAAGGTACATAGCTCGAGAGGTGTGAGAGGAAGACTGGGGTTAGGGTTGTATTTATAGTGGATGAGAGGAGGGGCTTCCATTATTTTAATCATTAGTTTTTTATTTTGGATCATAACAGTGAATACTCATGATTCATGTGAAAAAAACACTAATAATTTCGTCTATGATCTAACCAAAGGCCATTTACCTCATCCAAGACTCAATCATGATGTAGATATTCATTTATTTATCATATTTCTTAATTATCAAAATTCAATATTCACTTAAAATTCCAGTATTTCATAAAAATCCCAAAAAAAACACCAAAACCATTTTTCGACATGTAAAATTAAAAATTGAACTCCATTTTTTGAAAATAATTTCCTATATAATATTAATTTAATATTTCACTAAAATCATTTTTATTCCAAAAATTACAATTTTAAAAGTATACCTAATTTTATATCACATTGAAAAATTAATCAAGATCTCATTATCTTATAACCTTTTAAAAATAATTAATAATATGTTATACTATTAATTTTGTTAATATTACTATTCTTATTATCATTCATAAGGGTATGTTACTATTGAAAAAAATCATGTTGGTTATATCAATCTATAAATAACTTAATGATCACAACCATAATTTTTTTTAAAAAATTAAAATCACAGAAGTAGAAATATTAATGTTAACATCTAGTTTACAACTATCTCCATAAAAAAGTGTCACTATGTAGAGAATACTTATTTCATTCATGTGAATCTATTTTTAAAACCATAAGGTGTTTTAGTTATTCCCCATGTGTTCTTCCAATAACGATTCATTTGCGTATTTTATAAATACTGGAATTGAAAATATTAAAATAATACCCATGTTGATATGAATGTGATTCATGTTTATTAATAATTGAATTTAATAGCTTAAAATAAAATATTGTTTTTGAAAGGGTTTATGAAATTAATCAATTAACCTTCAAACACATTTCGTAAAGGGGAAACATATTTTTTTGTCTTGTATTAGACTTATACTATTTGCTAGATAAATTTTTGGATACAATGATGTAATAATATGTATAATATATTTATATTGTACTAAAGTTTTATCCTAAATCAAGTTAATCTCAGAAAATAATTCAAAATCCACATTTAGTGATATTTTAGATGTATATTAAAAATTATTTAATTAATTGTAATAGTTCTCTAAATATGAAATTATTTTACTTTAAAATAGAAGTCACAATTTACTAGAAAAGACTATTTTTAACTATATTAATCACTATTGAACCATTATAAAAATTAACTTGTTAATATCTAAATTATATTATCATTTATATTTAAATAATTTTTTAATAATATTAACATGTTATTATAATATTATTTATTTAAAAAATATAAATTTAACAAAATAGTGTCCTAATTGAATATATATATGTCCCAAAAATATAGTTTCTACTAATTTATAAAAATTTCACTTTATATTAAATTGAAATAATGAAAATGGATAAATATAAACAAAATTATATAATAAACAGAAGTATAAAAAATAATACTACTAGGGAATAGACATATTACCCCATATTAAACTAGAATGTATTGTAATGTTATGTTGTGCGATGGTGGGACTATATTTGGGTGGTTCAGGGAACGTGGTTTTCGTTTTGATCTCAATAAGCCTGAACATATCATATAAACAAGTTCATTTTTTCTTTGGTTGTGAAATTTAAACTTCATCTTGGACCTGGGGGATTCCAAATTATTTCACATCTGTTGGAAACACTATTAAATTGGAATAATTGGTATGATCCTACTGTTTAATTCCATCATTACATACCTCTATCCGAATTAAAATTTATCATATCCCTTAATATATACTAGTATTATTGGTCACTATGAAATTTTAATATTATCTAAATTTAATATTCCTAATAGTTATTTAAATATGAAATACTAAATTTTATAATTTTATCACAACTATTATGGTAATACATGAACTTTCTATTGCAATATGTCATTTACCAAATAAAAATAGGATTTTATTTATAATATTTCTCATTGATAATGTAAAAAATTTAATGTTGAATTAATGATGTACATTGTTTTATCACATAATTATTAATGAAGAAAATTGATTCTTGGTTAGGAACAGGTTAAATAGAACGCCTACAAATTAATTAATGTGCATTTCATAATAACAATTCCTCAAAATATTAATTATCCAAAATCAAAATAAAACTCATTGATGGTGAAATTTCAGGAGACTACTGTTGGAATGAATATTTTTATAACTGTGGAAGGAAAATTTATAATACTAGAATTATTAATTGAGATAAATTTCTTTTTTAATATGGAAAAAACATTCAGTAATTCATCTATGCACTATATTATATTTTCCTATGGGTTGTATATTTATATTATAATTAATTTAAAAATTTTATAGGGATTCACTGTAATATTTGTTTTATGATATTACCATTGAAAATAATTTTATTTAGTTTGATTTTTCCTGTTTATAATTTATGGTTTTATTATTTTAACTAATTATATAAAATGAAAAAGTCTCATAGTTGTATCTCCATTAGAAATTGAATATTTAAATGAATTTTTAATCTACTATAAATGTTACTATCAACAAGTTATAACCAACATTCTAGGAATATGAATGTTATGAAGAGATGAGTTTGATCATATTTAAATGAACTAGTATATTAATAATATCATTATTTACATTGATATTATATTGACATAAAAATTTTAACGTTTACCCCTCCACTTTAGATGATAGTCAATATTATATTCCAAAACAAACAAGATCAAAAAGATTATGTAAAATGAAGAAATAGTAGAAAAAATAATATTCTAACTAATTTAAATAATTATAAGGGTGTTTATTTTGTTTTTTACAATTTAAATAAAATACCTAATTAATTGATGATAGTTTATTGATTATCAAATTTATTGTTTATGTGCACTGACTATGTATTTATAATTATAATTCATTAATAACAATATTTAGATTATGATGTATTGAAAAAAATTCTTGTTAGGAGATAATTAATTAACACTTTCATATTGGAAGGCATTTTTAAATTCAATGTCTGATAAGATAACCAATGATGTGATATAAAAATTTTGATTTGGTGTTGAAAAATATAAATATACATAGATGGAATATAAACATAATCATAAATCCTAAAAAAAGTGAATCCAATTTTTTTGTATAATATTTTAATATCATAGATATTAGTGAAGTGAAGATAATGATCACTTTTTTCATAAGATCAAGATCATGCAATTAAGGTGACCATAAAATACATTAAAAATAATAATATAGTATGACCTAATCATTTACATGTTCATGTTGTAATTTTTTTATTTTTTTTTAAATTATAAAATTTTTTATTATGATTTTATAGAAATGTTTGTATGAAGGAGAAAAGTATTGATCATTATTCTAAAACGTTAAGTGAAATATATAAAATTTCAAAATTATTGAACGGTTATGATAATGATTCATATTATTAATTTATAAAAAATAATGGTTTCATGAATGTTTATAAGTAAGACATTAAAATTTAAATACATATTTACTTGAATATTAGAGATTCTAACCAAATAAGTTATATTATTATAGAGATATTGGGTGGTAATATATAAATTGAAATTAAATTACAATAACAGTAATGTTGGTAAATAAATATATAGAAATTATATTTTATATACATGGTTAATTAATTAAATACATCAAATTATATGGCATTATGTTTACATCATCAATTTTTCCAAAATTTGCTGTTAATGAGACCATAAAAGTAACATGAATAAAAAAAATATTAGGATGAAATTATATAAATTTTGATTTCTATAAGTGTACATGAATTTATTATATTCTTTAATGTGTTATAATGATTTCTATAATGAATATATATTAATTTAGGTATAAACATTAATATGTACATTTAAAAATTACGGCTATGCACTATATAGTACTTATTATAAAGTAGAAAGGTGATTATTCAAATTATGAAATTAACAAAAAGAATATTTTTTACGATAAGGAATAGGTAATTGAATATTAAAAAATGTATTTATCATAAAATTTGAGTATTTAATCACATAAGTGGTCTGAATTTATAGAGGCCATGCACATAAATATCAAAATAATGAAAATGAATAAAACATTATTTTCATTACTTTAGCAATAATCTATACTAAAATATATAATAAATTTTAATGAAAAAATTGTGAATAAAATAAGTCAATTAAAAATATTAAAATTTTTAATGATATATAAAATGGTATTAGTATTTATATTCATACATAATATGATTTTCTTAATAATTTCATTATAAATATCGGATTGGATTAAAGATAACTAGAAGCTCATCTTTTCTATTATAATGCTGAATCAAATTTGAAAATATATTTTTCTCCAAATTATCTAATTTTAAAAACTCAATAATGGGAAAAAATTCATAAAATAAATTTATGGGGTAAAGGGTAATTTTTAATTAATACTATATTTTAATTATGTATAAGGGTAAACAAATATATAAAATGTAATTTTAATAAATATATATACACAATTATATAGGTAGTAGTTGGATAACATAGAATCACTAGAGCAGAAAACATTTTTTATGGTGGTTATTTTTTATTTTTAACGTCGTCTTTTGGAAGACGTTATTATAGGAGACAATATAAACACAGTTTTTTACATTGGTTATTTTACAACCAATGTAAAAAACTCAAATTCGAAGCGTTTTTCACGTTGGTTGATAAAAACCCGGCATGGAAAACGATTCTGAGTCCTAGTTTATTATGTTGGTTATATAATAACTGATGTGGTATATACCCTTTGACATCGTTTATATAATAACTGACGTCATAAAACACTGTTCCAATGAATTTATCACATCGGTTATTTTTATAACTGACATGCTAAACATGTCTGCCAAGCAGTTTCCAACGTCGGTTATATAATAACCGATGTTAAAACATATCTCTGATGCCTGTTATTTTATAAATGATGTAAAAAACTATCCATTTCCATTTATTTTGTCAGTTATGAAATAACCGACATAAAAACCATTTCCCATGAATTTATTACGTCGGATTCTGAATAACCGATGTAAAAACTAATTTCTTTTTTAAATATAACTGAACCACTACAATGCCTAGCAGAAATACCCGAAACATACAAAAAGGTTACCAAAAATATACTATATTGGACCAGAACCCCCCCCCCCCCCACTAGACAGCCCCGACTACACCCCTGGACACCCCCAGGCCCCTAGGCTACCCCACCCCCTGGACAGCCACCCACACCCCTGGACAATCCCCACCCTCATGGGCACTCCCCCCCCCCCACACACCTGGACTGCCCCACCACCCCCTAGACAGCCCCCACACCCCTGGAACCCCCCCCCCCCCCACACACCCTTCTGTATACCCCCCCCCCCCCCTCGTGGATAGCACGCCCACACCCTTGGATAGACCTCCCATGCCCCTGAAACAGAACTAAAAGTTACAAAAAATAGTCCAAAATAGAACAGAACCCCCCCCCCCCCACTGGACAGCACCCACCACACCCCTGGACATGAAACCCCCCCCCCCCCCACTCACACCCCTGGACTGCCCCCCCCCCCCCAACCCTGGACAACCCCTCACACCCCTAGACAACCCCCACACGCTTGGACACCCCCAACACTCCCCCCTTGGGCAGTCCCCCACACCCCTAGACAACCCCCAACCATCATGGACATCCCCCCCCACACCCATGGACTGCCCCCCCCCCTCCACCCACTAGACTTCCCCCACACCCTTAGACAACCCCCCCCCCTGGACAGCACTCCCACACCTCTGGACAACCCCCCCCCCCACACCCCTAAAATAGACATAAAGGCTAGAAAAATAGACCAATACCAACCAGAACCCCCCCCCCCCTGGACAGACCCCACCACACCTGAAAAAGCCCAAAACGTTACAAAAGATAGACCAAAACAGACCAGACCCCCCCCCCCTCCACCGCACTAGACATCTCCACCACACCCCTGGACACCCCCACACACAGCTGGACTACCCACCCCTCCCCCCAACCCCCTACCCCCACCCTCTAGACAGCCCCCCACACCCCTGGAAACCCCCACCCTCTTGGACACCCCAACTCCCATGGACTACCCCCACCCCCGGGATAGCCCCCCAGACCCCTGGACACCCCCCCCCAAACCCTCTTAGACACCCCCCCTCTCACCCCCTGTATAGCACTCCCACACCCCTAGGGAGCCCTCCGACACCTATATAACCCCCCCTATAAACACTCCTACCACATTGGACAACACTCCCTTGGAAATCCCTTCCGCAACACAAGAACAACCCCCCCCCCCCAAACCCCACAAGACTACTCCCACACCCCTGGACACCCCTGGACATACCCCCACTCATCTGGACATCCCTCCCACCCACATGCACAGCCTCCCACCCCACTGGACAGCCCTCACCACAGCCCTAAACACCCCACCTCACTGGACAACCCCAGACCAAAAACAGACCAGAACCCGACCAAGACCAGTCCACAACCCCCCCCCCCTCTGGATAGCTCCTAGATAGCTTGTGTTGGGAGAGGAGGCATTGCCATCCCTCGGGGGGATGAACACCAATAGAAGGTACTCATCACTCCCACATAAAAATCTTGAGCTCTCAAAATGTTTCACCAATTATTTCTACCCCTGTAAACATCATTCATTCTGTCACATTGATGAAATTAATACTAGGGGAAATTTCGTCATGTGTAATGGTGTTTTCCCCTGGTTATACTGAACTTAATGTTATATAATGAATGATGTTTACAGGGGAACAATGAATTGGTGAAACACTTTGAGAACTCAAGCTTCGCATGTGGGAGTTATGCGTACCTTCCAGTGGCGTTCAACCACATGAGGGATGGAAGAACCTCCTATCCTACCCCCTAAACATCCTCCCATCCCCATGGACACACTGGACACCCCCATCCCACTGGACAGCCCACCCACACCACTGAAAAATCCCATCACCCCACAGGACACCCCCACACCGCAGGACACCGCCTGGACAGCCCCCCACTCCCCTGGACAGCCCTCCCAACCTCTTAGAAATGTTCCCATCCCCTGGACTTCCCCCTCCCCACTCGTAGGGGAACCTAGAACACCCCCATCCCCACCAGACATCCCTCCCACACCCCTAGATAACCCCACCCCACTGGAAAACCCCACACCCTTGGAACCCCTCCCCCTAGACAAGAATCTATACCAGAAAAACCATCATAAGTAGACCAAAACAATAAGTATATAAAAATTAAACATTCGCATATATAACATTCAAAATATACAATTATAACTTAAAAAACTAGATACAACCTAAACTACTACAAAATACACAATTACAATGAAAATATTCAAAATTACATTTTACACTACGAATAACTAAAATTCATCAAACCTGTAAAATAATTTGATGCTTCCACGTGTAAGTGTTTGACATCTTTAGAAATAGAGGATTGGGGGTCATAAGATAGCTACAAATCAAAAGGATAGTAGTTAACATGTATAATGAATAAATTAAATGAAATATTATGGAAAATCTTAAAAGAATATCTTACCATCTCAATGTTTACAACTGTTCCAGTTGTTATTATTTCATACATAAATCTTAGCATATAATATCCACATTCGATGAAACCTTATAGTTCATGACAATATTTTTTGAATGAGTGTAAATTCAATATAGTTTTTTTATGTAATAAATCAAAAAAGTACAAATTTTAAATGTATATTTACCATTACATTTACATATTTGATCTTTGTGCAGCTTTTCTTTGTGTTTTTACGAAAGTAGACAAATCCCCTATTAAAAAATAATACAAATGGGATAAATTGAAAATTCATTATAATATATAAAACTATTGAGAAATTGAAACTTACTTTTCCAACATTTTCTTAAAGTATCCACGCACATCACCATGAATAGAGAATATCCAATAAAGTGTTTTCTCCCTTGGGAAAAAAACCCCTAACATCCAATGATCACTGATAAATGAAAATTTAAGGATAGTGGTTTTTAGTTTTAAAAGATATTGAACTCTTTGAGAGAGATGTGTTTCACACCTCTCACAAAAAGGCATCATCCAACATTTTTTGAATATATTCTTTTCAAGTATTTCAACAATATAAAGCATTCTTAGTTCCACATCATATGAACATGCTTCAGGAGAAATCAAATGTGGTTCCATGAATCAATATACATCTATTTGATTATTCTTCTCACCAATGTTATAAAGATACCAAAATAAATAGACATAAGTATACATTTTTAATAAATATAACACAGGGAAACGGTGTTAAGACATATATTGAAAAGATTTTCACCACTTTGATGCCCAACTTATCTCCAGTAACAAGATCTATGGTATCATTTTTCACAATCCCAACAGTTATTTCACATCCAAAAACATGAGATTCCATTGGAAACTCATAATGATCAACCAAAAAATTTGATTATTTTGACAATTTTTCAATTCTACTAGAATCTATATCCGATGTCATAGCCATTTGTGTTTGTTATTGTCTATACAGTATTTCTTTACCTTTGAAGTATTCCTATAAAAATAAATAGAAAAATATTTTAGTTTTCAAATGATATAACAATTTTAATAAAAAACTAAAATAGAAGATATAACATACATACCTCTATGGTAACGAGTCAAAGATGTCTGGATGGAAAAATTAAAAAATGGATGATACTATGTCCAACTGTCGTCACCTCATCTGTAGGCAATGGTACTCGAGCTGATCTATCAATAATATCCTATACAGTGACCCAATGATTTTATTCCTCTAATTGTTGATGATGAACTATGTCTCTTATAATATATACCAACCCATATGCAACTATATGATGTTTAGGGTCATCAACATACAACTCTAAATAAGTGGTATGATTCGGTGGAGTATTAGGACAAAAAATGGGGTCTGTAGGCTGAGGTGGGGGAGTTGGAGCTACTGGCGAAGGTGGAGGGAACATAATGGGGGTTTTAGGGGGTGGAGGAGTGGGACCTGCAGTCTGAAATTGTCTTTGCATGTCTGCAAATAGATATTGTACTGACACTCTAATATTTTCCTCCATATTTTCATTAATATTTTGAACATTAGCCTCCCAGGATTCTATTTTTTCTAAAAACACTCTACATAAGAAGTTGAAGACTTTGGAAACACTTATCATACCAATACACCTACCGGATGTCCTTGTACACGACTAGGATGTTCGGGCTTTCCCAATGTTGCAGATAAAATATCTTGCCTCCCAACAGCTGTAAATACCCCCTATGAGCTATGCTCCTCAAGAAATTCCTATATTAATTAATAAATTTTTTAATAAAGAAAAAACTTACAATATCTAACATTTTATGAAAACAAAAAATGTAAACAAGAAATAAACCAATGTTACCTGCAATTTGGTAATGCACAAATTTATTGTATTCCCAAATTCCATCATCGTGATCGTTCCTTATGGAACAATCAATGTCTTCAATAAGATCATCATTATGTTTAGTTAATTTTTCCATGGAAGTAGGGATCTCAAATAAATCAACATCTTCATCAAGTTCAACCTCACCAACATAGAGGTTTTTCCCTTTTAAAACAACAACCCACTGCATATCTGATTGATCTACTACATAGAAAATTTGTTTTTCACGTGTTTCCATTATAAAAGAATTAGTTGTGTCTTCTAATCTATTCATATTAAAAACTGTCATTCCAAATTCATCCTGTCTGACATTGTTATTACTGATAAACCATATATAGGAAAAAATAGGAACATTAATTTTAAATTAATTGACCTCCCATATGTTTTCAATCACAACATAATATGCACTTGATGTAGAAATTGGGGTTCTATCATAAGAACTCAAATAATGCATTGCTTCTGCAAACACAATTACACCATTATTTTGAACTGCACTTCTATTATACCAATCTTTTGTATGAAATTTATAGCCATTACTGTCATAACCAGACCATGTTATCACATTTAATCATTAACAACCCACTACCCATTTTAATGTCTCTGATACATCTGATCTACCATGCATGGTCTTTTTAAACCATGAAATAAATGTTTTGTTGTGGTAATTCAAAATCCACATTTCATTATTATTTGGCTGACATTTTTTGAACTCATTAATATGCAATGTGGTATATGCTTGAAAATCTGCAATGTTATTCAAGAAGTGAGATTCTAACTTCTTCATCTATTCAGCTGACAATGATTTCACATTCAAGCCCTGAATCCCTTTTCCCTCAATATTAACTCATTCATGGTGAGATAGAGCCAAACATATGTGCTACGTCACAGCCAAGTAGCTCGTATAAAACTCTTCATCCTCCTAAAAAATATACTTTTCAATAATATAGGCTTCAATTCAATATGGATTCCTAACATACCCCTTCAATATTTTCATATACCTTTCAAATAGTTACATCCAATGAAGATATACAGGTCCACAAAACTTTATTTCACGAACCATATGAATCATTAAATGCACCATTATATCAAAAAAAGTTGGAGGAAAATACATTTCTAATTGACAAAGTATACACATTTCATCCTTTTCCAAAATGCTCAAAGCATTTCCATCAATCACCTTATTACAAATTGAATTGGAAAAAATAATAGAACTTCATTATAGTCTTTGTGACACGGATGGGAAATATTCTACACAATACAACTGGTAAATTTTTTTGCATCATGACATGACAATCATGAGATTTCATACCTATATACATCAAGTCATTCAATGAGACAAAAAAATTTACATTTGAAGAATAACCTTGAGGGACTTTGATATCATGAAGACACTGACAAATTATAATTTTCTCCCTCTTGGATAATGTATGAAAAGTTGGGGGGGAAGAAATGTTTGTCTTCCATTAAGAGTGCGAGCTAACTCATAACATATTCCCATTGATAGTAAGTCTAATCTTTCATTCAACCCATCTTTTGTCTTTTCTTTAATATATAAAAATGTTCCAGTCAAACTATCAGATATATTCTTCTCCACATGCATGGCATCAATATTATGTTTAACTTCACGATACCTCTAATATGGTAGCCCAAAAAATATTGACCTTTTCTTCTAAATATGTCTATCATTACCAGATTTATGTGTCTTTCACAATGTCATATCATGTTTTTCCACCCTCTCAAAATACAGATAAGGGGATAAATATTTTGGGACAATATCAAATTCTTGTGAGCCATTGAATGCCTTTTTTAGTCTTCTATACGAGTGATCCATAAACAAAAAATTTTTATGACCCATGTACACTATTTTCCTACCATGATGCAATTGAAAATATGAAGTCTATTGTTCGCAAATTGGACTTGCATTATTCCCTTTAACACCGTTTCTAGAAAAATATCCATATGTTGTGAAGTCATTTATAGTGAACATAAGCACTCCATATAGTTGAAAATATTCCATTTTATAAGAATCATACACCCTAATACCATCCTCCCATAAAAGTTTCAAATCATCAATCAATGGTGACTAGAAAACATCAATATAATTGCCGGGTTGCTTTAGACCAGAGATCATCATACACAACATGACATATTTGCACTTAAAACAATATTTTGGAGAGAGGTTGTAAATTACCAATAAAATCGGCCATGAACTATACATTCTACTAAGTGTTCGATATGGATTCATTCTATCTATGCACAAACCTAGTCTGAGCTTTCTAATTTCATTTTTAAATGTAGGATACTGCTCCTCAATTTTCATCCATTGTGGAAAATCAGATGGATGACGTATTTTTCCATCACATAACTACTCATCAGTATGCCATCTTAACCTTTTTTCATCATGTGAATTTTCAAATAAACATTTGAAACGATGAACTATAGAAAGACACCAAAATACCATTTATGGGATCTTTGTAATCTCTATATCAGCCTATGATTTTTATTTCACCTTATACCGTAATGTCCCACATTTAGGACACTTAGATTGAAATTTATATTCCTTCCTATATATCATATAGTCATTTAGATATGCATGTATTTTGTTGTATCCCAATCCCATCGGGCATTATATTTTCTTGGCCTTATAATATGAATCTGGAAGAACATTATCTTTTGAAAGAATGTCCTTCATCAATTGTAGCAACTTTGTAAACCTTCTGTCACTCTATCCATGTTTCACATTCAGGTTAATCACTCTTAACACTGCCTAAAAAACCCGTAAAATATATACAACCAGGATACAATGATTTTTCAGCATCACAATATAGATGCACAACTTTCAGTTCTATCACAATTTGTTTTTCTGCAATATCGCGAATCATTTCTTCAATTCCATCGGAGTTACCATCATGCGAATCATCATCATCAAGGAAATTCCAACCTGCTTCACCATGCCAAATCCAAGGGCTATAACTCGGATTACAACCATGAAAAATCTGATGATCCTTTATCTCTCTACTTTTCAACTTCATCATATTCAAACATTTCAGGCATGGATAGAAGAAAATGACACTACTTGGAAAATTGTGTTTCGATAATTCCAAAAAGGCATCAACACCTTCTTCATATTCACTTCTCATTCAATTTTCCATAATCCAACATTGACTCATTATTACTTATAATAAATATCAAAATTATACAACTTTTTAAGATACGTCAAATATATGTTTATTTGAAAAAAATCATAATTTTAATTTAAAACAATTTTGAAATATAATACAAATCTATGCGTATTTAAAAAAATGTTCTTGAATATGATTTTAAAAAGAAAATATACTTAGATATAACACTTTTAAAATAATCTTGGATCCTTTCTTCTAAAGGTTCACAAAGAATACATCATCGTGCAACTAGATACCCATTTCACCCTTCCGTAAAAAAGAAATATGAAGTATAAATATTAAAATATGTATACATTCACTATTCAAAATTACTTAGATCCTAAAAATTTGAAACCACTACGCAGCCCCCCCCCCCTCTAGGTAGCCCCATGCTCCTTGGACACCACCCCACCCCCTTGGACACCCCTGGACACCACCACCCCCTTGGACAGCCCCCACCCCTCTGGACTGCCCCCCACCCCTGGATTTCCCCCACCCCTCAAGACATCACCCACCCCTCTTAATAACCCTAGAACACATCGATTACTATTAAATAATTAATTTAAAAATGAAAAAACATCCATAATAATATTTGGAATGAAGGAGAAGAAGAGGTGGACCATGAATAAAAAAAGAATCAAAGAAGAAAGGAAGAATACCATGGAATAAGTAACTTATTTAACAAAATTACATAGAATCCAAGAAAAACAAGGGCCTCCAATGGTTGAGAGAAAATTGGAGAAAATGGAGTAAACCTATGAATCAAATCAAATTTAGAATAAAAACTATGGTGGAGAAAATCATAGTGTAAAGCCTATCATCATGGCACAAAGGGGTCAGGATAATAGTGAATCTTTGAAAACCACGACATGGTCTCCCCCATAAACCATAATTTTCTCATACTCAATGACTAGTAAAAATATATATAAACAATTAGAATCATATTATAACAACCCTCATATTTTCATAATTCTTGAATCCCTAAAAATCAAAGTGGAAACCTCAAACAAAGATTTTACCGACCCACTTAGACACCACCCCCCATAAACGCGGACACTACCCCCACCCCCCTTAAACAACACTAATAAATTATAGCCTAATATCCACGAAACAATACAATCATCATGTCATAATATCACAAACCATGATGAAATAGTCAATCCCAACTGACAATTATCCCCCACCCCCTTGGACACCACCCACACCCCCTTGGACACCCCATGGACACCACCACCCCCTTGGACAGCCCCCCCCCCCACCCACTGAACACCACCCCACCCCCTTGGACACCGCCCTAGACACCACCAAACCCTTAGATAGACTCTACACCCCTCTAGACATCCCCCACCCCCTGGACAGCCCCTAACCCCTCTAGAAACCCCCATCCCCTTGGACACCCACACCCATCTTGGACACTACCCCCACACCTCATACCCCCTTGGACAACCCCCACGACACCCCCCAACCCTCTGGAACACCCCCCAGGAAACCCCCAAACCCTCTGGAGAGGCCCCCACCCCCTTTGACACCCCCACCCACTTGGACCCCACCCCCCCACCCCACCGAATCCTCTGGACACCACCCCCACGCCCTCTAATCACCCCCTAGACACCACCACCCCCATGGACATCCCCCCACCCCTCTAGACATCCCACACCCCCTGGACATCCCCCACCCCTCTAGACACCCCCCAGAACACCCCCACCCCCCTAGACACCACCCCCACCCCTAGCCCCTTGGACACCCCCCTGGACACCCCCAACCCTCCACACACCCTAGAAGACCCCCCAAACCCTCTGGACAGGCCCACATCCCCTTGGACAGCCCCCACCACCTTCTACAACCCCACCGCCTTGTCCCCCCCCCCCCCCACACACACCCCCTGGACTCCCCCCCCCCCCACACACATCCATGGACTCTGTGGACACCCCCCAGCTCTCTGGACATCCCCTTGAACACTCTGGACAGCCCCCATACCCATTGGATAGACCCTGCACCCCTTGTACACCACCCCCACCCCCTTTGACATCCCACTCACCCCTTGGACACTATAACCCCCTTGTAGAGCCCTCTCCCACCCCCCCAGACAACACCCACACCCCCTTTGACACCCCCTGGACACCCCCACCCCCCTGGACAGCCCACCCAACACCACGGAACACCCCCACCCACTTGCACATCCCCTGCCCCCCTTGGAAACCTCATGTACGCTCACACACACATGATAGAACACACAAGAATCGTAAACATGAATGATATCACTTCGATTGGTTTATTTTACCAGAAAAAAATTTATAATGGTTTTGATGAATACTATGAAACTTACCATGATAGCAAGAACAAAGAAAAATAACATCTCAAAAAATTAGTCTAGGGCATCGCTGAAAATAAAAACTAAAAAGGAGTCGTGTGAGGCTTACTTGAGTGTTGTGAGTCAACCTCAAAGATCAGATAATAATAAATATGAAGAATTATATTGGTAGAATGAGGCTGGAGGGAACAACTTTGATGAATCGTTTCTAGTTTTTCCGCGCGAGGGAGACGAGTTGCAGGTCGCCCGATCGAAGATAGAAGAATGACTAAATACAGAGTGTGATAAATTATTTAAAAATATTTATCACATTGGTTACTTAATAACTGAAATGGTAAACCATTTTTTTAATGTATATAACGTCGGTTATTTAATAAATGACATGGAAAACAATTTTTCATGTCATTTATAAAATAACCGATGTGATATATGTCTCTTCCTACCGACGTGATAAATTGCTGGGATTGGCTTTATCTCATTGGTTTTTTTATAACCGATGTGGTAAAGAATTGAGTTTTCCTTTATCAAAAAGGTTATAAAATAACCAACATGATAAAGCACTGATATTTCCTTTATCACATCGGTTATTTTATAACCGATGTTATAAAGCGTGCTAGATTCGATTCTCACGTCGGTTACACAATAACAGACGTCAAATGAAAATCTCCATATATATTACATCAATTATAAAATAACCGATGTAAAATATGGATCCTGATCGATATATCACATCGGTTATAAAATAACTAACATTATATATCGATCATTAAAGCTTTACACGTTTGTTATAAAGAACCGACATGAAAAATGCCGACGTGTTAAACGTTTTTTCAACTTGTATAAAAACAATGTTACACAATTTAATTATCATGGATCAATTATAAAATTCAATGATAGAATACATAATGGTGTGAACTAAATTATTAAATCTATAATTCTGAAATAAAATAACCCAAGGAGTAATTTATTACCCAAATGATCCCTAAATTGGGACATTTTTCTCACGTTTAGATACCATCCTTAGTGGTTAATGAAATTTAGTTTTGGGTGATGAAATTGACAAATGAATATAAACTATGGATATTCTTTATGCGAATGTTTTATTTATGGTCAAATAAAATGATATAAGATTAAATAATATGATTATATTCCTAAAATTTTATGGGAATGTACTATTGAGATCATGAGGGATTGATTTTATAAAAATATCCATAGTAAACAAATTACAGTATTATATAATAATTAGACCTAGTGGATGGCCAAATAAGACATCATGATTGGTAATTAAATAAGATATATATATATATGATAGAATTTAAAAATAGTTATGGTTCAAAGAAATCATGTGCTAAAATGTATATTGTTATTTTATTTTGTGGTATAAATATATAAAAAAATTAATAATTATATGAGATTTCAATTCATCCATAAAATATTATATAAATAAATTGAAAATTTTTGGGTAGAAAATAAATTATTCATATTCCATCTATGATTTTTTAAACACACACATTGTTTATAAATCGTAATATTATGTTAATGTTACTATAATGCACTATGACTTGAATAATATTTATCTAATAAATTGGTTGTGTTACTAAATAATAGGTTCAATTTTTTGAATTTTTTTAAAACATGTTAAACACAAAAAACATTTATTTATTTTTTGTTGTTGTGTAGTTCGGATTTGTAAAGATTTTAATTTTTTATTTGTTTCTCAGATTACAGTTGGAAGGATATATAAAAATTTATTTTCATTTTAAATAACAACCAAAAGAAATTTACTATTATAATTAATTATTAATCATTTTCATGTGTTTCACTTAATAGGTGATTGGTTGTTTCCACATGTTAAAATATTCATATTTCTGGACTTGCTTAATTTCAATACATAGTACAATAAATAAACATGAGAAGTGATCTATTTTATAGAATATATATATTTTTAAGAATTTGTGCATATTTTAATTAAAAAAGTAATATTACCTAAGTGAAAAATAAATAAATAATCCTCACTAAAATAATTGATCTATCAAAATTTCTTTTCATCCTAGAATGAATATGATTTGAGAGAGAGAAAAACAAGTTAGTTGTGATGAAATAATTTTTATAAAATTATATATAATACTATTTATAAATATAAATATTCTTTTTCAACTCATAATATTTCATTTGATCATATTTGGTGTGAATTATAGTTGCTAAAACATGTAATATTAATTATTGGGTAATTTATTGAGAAATTCATTTTCAAATAAAACAAAAAAATATTCCCTCATTTATCAATAATTGATTATTTATGTATTTTAGTAAATTCAATCTTTTTATACTTAAAAAAATATCAATAATTTTTAATCAATTAACTCATTTTAACTCTTAACAAAATACTCTTGTCTAATTCTATTCAATGGGATGGTATCAAAATTTTTGTATGTGAACGTCTATTGATAAAAATATGAATTCTGTCCCAATTACAACTAACTATAATGGGTCAATATTGATCCGAGAATATGTTTTTGAATGGGTCTCCCTTTATAATATTATTTCTAGTATTGGATTTTATTTATTAGAATTATTTTTCATATAAATTTCCACAAAAAATTTTTTTTAATAAATCAATTGAGTTTCATTTGTTTCCTTCTAAAACATGCCTTCCCAAAAATTAGTACTAATGATCCACTGACATTGGACGCACATCCCAATATGATTGATTCTACAAAATAGTTGTGATGGTCATGCAGGTGATAGTGGGTAGCATATAACCAAAGAAAATAAAAGAATGTAATCCACAATTGAAAAAATATCAACATAATTATTTATCTATATTAGCTAAAAAGTATAAAAAAAATATATCCCTAAAATGTCACACTAATACTATAACATCAAACAAGTCTAGATATAGTAAAATTGTATAAAAAATGTTTATAAATGAAATCCATCACCTATGTACCAAAATCCAATGTTACCCTAATGGTATATCTACTGCACCTTTAGTTTGTATTTTTCTATTTTATGACTCTTTCCATTACATGAATCCCAAAAAATAACATCAAGCTTCCCAAAGGTCTCATTCTAGGTGTAAGTATATAATATATAGGAATGTACGGATTGTGTCCCTAGATAATATGTATAGTTAAATGTGTATATGAAAATTGAATCATATAAAAACCAATATAGTAAATATTACCCACTATACTACCTACTTGACTAGACACTAGTAATGAATTTAAATACATTTTCAAATGACAATTTAGGAAGATTCACGCATAGTCTACACACCCTCTAAAAAATAATTATTAAAAACCCCTCATATAATAAATAAATAATACCACATCACCATGCCTACGGTCACTTGGTGAGTAACAAATCACTAATTCACACACCACAAACCATATTACTAGTTCCAACCTCAACCACCCCGAACAATTATACGTATAGTGAGAATCTATGAACATATTCACTGCATATCCTATCATATCCACCGTAAATCATTCCATACATGGATATTTTTCTTCTCCCAATCAATGATAAAAACCACACCTCCTTTCCAATGACCACCTATGAAATTTCCAACATCTAATTTGATTATCAACACCCTCAATCTATTCATCTCATATATAAATGATACCACCATATACTATGTTTTAAATACCAACATATTATCACTTCTCTATTTAACATGATTCCAATAGCATTGGAACCATAGTAAATGATGTCAGAAATCACCTTTTTCAAAAAATCAAATAGAAAACCTCAATCAACACCAATTTATCAGTTCATCACCACTCAAATCACAACGATAAACTATGTCACCCCATGGACATTGAATCCATACAAATGAATTCCCAAGGAATTATATTAAGAAAACCATTAGACAATCTATTAATTTATATCACATGGAAACATTCAAATAAATTCTGGAAGCATAATAACAAAATATATTATGAGAAAAGTATATTAACCATTCATTAAACACTCAAGACTATATCTAGGAATCTATCATGAACTACATAAACGATAAATGATTCTATTCATACTCTCACATACAATCATACGTATTTATGAAAATGAAATAATATATAAAAACATGTCTAAAAATAAAAATATCAATGAAACACATACCAGATTATTTTTTGTGGCACAAATATAAGGTATTTTTATTCGATTCATCTCTGATTGTATGAAAAGAAAACACTGTTAAAAACCCCATAAAAATGATATTTTAGATTAAAGCCATTAAATTTTAAAAAATCCATAAATATCTAGAATTAGTTTCCAATACAATCTTAATGTGACCACCTATAATAGACCAAATGAATATATAATAATTAACGGTTAAAAATCCAATTTAGTGGAAGAGAGTATCAATATAGATGATAATTAATATTATCTCCCATAGTGGCTAGGAATGAGTACGTATCACCATAATTATAATAAATTAATTAATTTATTAAATAAAATAATTTTTTAAAAAAACTACTAGATATCCATCAGGTACACAATTAGCTACTACTAGGTATATTTTCAATGATTAAAAAAATGATTATGGACCACACAAATTCACCTCCCATTCTCTTTAGGGCCCACCATATACCTGATACCAGTCCACTGAGTACCTAGTTTAATTATTCTTCTATAAGATGACCCAAAACTATGACCTCCTTCATAATACCAAATTTTATTCCATCACTAACCCCTTTAACACAATGTATATGTGAAACTACTCATATCCAAACAAATTTTCGTCGAAAATATTTCTCCTAAATAATTGAACTATTACATATTAAATAAAATAGAATAACATTACATTAATATTAATATGGTCACATAATAATCAAACTCTACTAAAGCTAATTGGTCTTACTCACTTAAAACATTAAACTTTAATATGAAGTTTAATTCATCCCACTACACCCAAAACACATATCTAATAAGAATTAAAAGAAATTCCACAAATGGGTAGTCCCCATTATAGGAATTACATACCTAGTTACACTACACCCATTATTCCCAACCAGAATATGGTATCATCCTCAATTACATAAATACATTACACAAATACAAAAACACCATTCATCTACTATACTATTACTATACATCATTACTGATACCCTTGCCTCAACTAGAACCTTGTCGATCCACTTACACATAATGCTCATCATGAACCAGTACCCTCATAAAAGATAGTAATAAAAAATAGTTGAATATTTATAACTGTAAATGACTCTCTAACTAATGAAAAACACATAGCCTAAACCTTGTGAGACTAACTGGATTCCTGATATTCATATGTTTTACCCCACATTAGTGTCACAAACTATATTGGTCACCATCCATTATTCTGATCACCTCTTCTACCACCATGACCTAGAAGTATAGAAAACCCTAGATTTTTTTCTCAACACATCTCTTATCCCATCCTTAGAATCCTATTTTTGAATAAATACTCGAACTCCACCTAAATACAATAAGATATTACAAGAAATATCCACATATCACTTCTTGAAAATATATTGGAACTCAATAGGGGGTTGATTATATACATTCTGGATGTATCCAATCATCCAAAACATATAACATAACAAATTAATCCCACCAATAAGTTGAATTATGGATCCCATACATTAACATCATTGATGGGTCTCAAAATTCATCGTATTCAGTATATCTATAGAGCCACTATAGGGCACATCAAGAACCACTATCAAGATAGGTACACCACGAATGTCCATGTTTCACTATATGATCAATTCCTTGTTCAACATATACAAAATTGAGTTTTTTCTAAATATATTCACATATAACCTCATAGAATATCATGTAACATCCAAAATTCAAAACACATTTGGAATAACATTCCCTGCACATTTTGAAAAAAATCACACCAAATCATTGAACCTAGATGAATTTTTAATAATAGATGTATCAACCCGCCACATGTTTATGGACCCATAATCCTTTTTATCCCTCGATATATCAAATAAAATTTTGTAGTTCCCCACATCAATTATTCTTGGTTAATATTGAGAAAATTTTAGGAATAATGATTTTTGATTTGAATCGATTTTAGTTATCAGAATACTATTGAGAATTAATTTTATTTCTTGTCATTCATATTTAGAAGGTTGTTTTTTGATATGGGTTATTTAGAGTAATGATTCAAATAAGGATATTATTGTTGAAAAAAAGGAATGATAGTCGCCACAAAAATACACCAAAACCCCAATATAGGGAACTATGGTTCTATTGGTTGAGAATTAAACCATAGAACCATGCCACTATAAGTTAATTGTTGTTCCAAGAGAATCTCAGTGGGCAATAGAGGACTGATTGTTGTGTATCAGTATTTTGTTTTTTTGGTTAGTGGTGGTATCTCACTACCTAAGAAGATAAAAACTAATTGGAATTATATTATGATTTTGGTGGAATCATTGAATATTTAATGGTTATTCCACACTTTTGGTGTAAATGTTTTAATATTGTTATGGTATATTATTAAAAATCACCCACATAATTGGGTACATATTTAGGGTTCACTAATGTCAAAATATGGGTTGAGATTGGAGGTCAGATCACCCTACCTCAAATTCTTTTAATCATTTGCTATTCACCATAGATGATCCAATTTGTTTTCTTCATTAATTAACATGAATTTTCCCAATTTACAACTCAAATTTATCATCATATATTGTTCTCTAATTCATATTGAGTTATAATTAAGCATTTCTTATTGATTTAAAAAGATCAAGTTGGAATTATGTTGGAATGATAGTTGATGATCTCAAGATTTATATAGGTCGAACCCATAGGATGTTCAAATTTAGTTCCATTAAATTCAGTTATAGTTAAGGAACTTCATTAATATATATCTTTTATCTCATCTGATTTTGACGGTTCTATGGGGTAAATTAGCATCAGCTTATGTGGATATAGTTTTTTTTGGTCTCATGTGTGTGTTGAGAGTGATATGCCCCGCACTAGATGAGGTGTTGGAATAATCACAAAACTATTCATATTTTCCAATAATATAGTTATTTTACTTATTATGTTTTCTTATAAAAACCATTAATTTTTTAGTATATCTATCTTCAATAAAATTTATGTGTTTGATACATTGGGACACACACAATACCTATCTAATGTGAGTAACAACTTATATAAAATATAAAATAAAATAAAGAAATATTTAGTAAAATTAAATTAAAATAAATAATGTAAATAAAGCTATTAAACAAATTCATGAATGATTTGATAAATAATAAAGAAGGTCGGTCTAGTAATTATTATCTAAATGGAAATGTTTTGTTTACACATATTGATTTTATTATATAATTTTGTATAAAATATATTTTATTTTATTTTAGGTGTTAATAATATGGAAATGTGTTATTTACACATTTATAAAAAGTATTTTTCGTAAATAAATTGATTACTGAATGGTTAAAATGAATACAAAGTCAATTGATGTCAGAAAAATTAAATTAAAAAAAAACAATTTTAATGTCTACAATATGATTTTTTAAAAATAAATTAAATTGAATAGTATTGAGGATTTAATCTAATGATATATTTAGATAAAATATTCCATTAAATTATCGATTAGATACTTTTTTACTCATAATAGAGTAACGGTAAAATCATTTCTATTATTTAAAATAACCTTTTAAAAAATGGATTTTATGTGTCTTGTGTGCAAATATTGTAATAAATTTCAACAACCTATAGATATTGAAAATAATAAAATTAATTCCATGTTTGGAATCAGAATATTAAATATCAATTAATATTTTCAAATTTATTTTTAGTTATAAAGAATAGTTATTTTCATAAAAATATTATCAATATGGAAATGGTTAAAACGGTTAACGAGGGGTTTAATGTACATGAGAAGGAATCAATTATCACAAAAAATATACAAAATATGAATTTTGAGTGTTTTTTAACCCAAAAATTCTATATCAAATGAAATTTCAACATTTGGTTTCCCTTTATTAATAAAATTATATTATATCAATATAATTATAATATTATTTAAATGGGTCCTACTCCCCCCACTTATAAAAACGCACTACACCTTATCACATCTTCACACACGTTATAAAATAATTTTTAACTACCCAGAATTTAATCAATGGAATTATTTCATATATCAACATTATAAAGTCATTAATAACATAGATAAAACAAAAAAAAATTGTTCTTATCAATGAGGAATTGTCCAATTGATATAAAATGAACAAATTATAATGCTAAATATTACAGTGGAATAATAAAAAGATAAAAAGATAATAAGAATATGAAAATTTGGATCTTCTCGATCCACAAGAATGAGCTCACTCATTAACAAATATATTGAAATAAATAAAAAGATTAAAAATATAATATTAATTCTTACAATAAAATTATATAAACTTTAATGAATGTAGATGTTAATAAGGAATAAATTAAAAGAGAGGTATTTTTAAAAATTAAGGAACCTATATGACTGTTATAAAAATGACCATTGGGATAGTAATATGACCATTAATAATATATATCTGGTTATTAAAAGAGTAAAAAAACTAGTGAAATCATAAAATATAATTTCAGTAACTTATATATAATAAAATAATTTATTAATATCATGGTATAAGAAAATATATAATTTAAAATTATAAATTAAGTGTTGGTATTTTTTAAAAAATGTAAATGTTTATTTAAAATTTTACAATTAATATTATGATTTAAAAGTAAATTTATTATCATAAAATAAAAAGGTATATTTACATTTTATTGTATTCTAATTATATTATAATTTAATGTGACATTATATAATTTTTCAGTGGTTCATTAATCAATTTAATTTTTGAAATCATTATTTTCTGAATAAATGATGATTTTATTTAAAAATTAATTTTTTTATGAATGTTATTTTCATAAAACGGATTCTATTATTAAAATTTGATCTATGATAAATTATTCAGGTGAATTTTCAGGATTTTTCTAAAATAGGTGAATTTTTTATGAATGGTGAAATACAATAATTTATACTGTTTAATATTATATGTTATATTAATCAATGTTTAATGATTGAATGATGTAAGAATGCTTTAATCAAAAACAATTTCTAGATATCTTAACATATTTATTGTTTTTAGTTATATGAATCATCACTATTCATAGTCATGAGCCAAAATAATAAAATAATGAATATAATAATAAATAATAACTCTCTCCTCGACGTATAAATACCACTACTCACCAACCCTTATCCTCACACCCTGTAAGAATTTTAAAATTTCAATGTACTCTTAAATTACCGTATAATCCTCTTCGCCATTTATAATAGATACTGGTCTCAAAAAATACTTAAACCCAATTTCATTAATTATTTAGTCAAGGAAAAACATTCAAGATGTAAAATCAATAATCACTCTCATTTACATTCTTTTATTTTATTATCCTCTACTCTGATCACCTATAAAAAGTGGAATGATAACTCTATTATCATATATATAATATATTTTTATATCTTTATAAAATATCCATTATTGAATATATTCTCTTCTCCTTTTATTCTAAAAATGAAAACAACACCTGTGATATGGTGTTTCACAGCAATCGTGGACGACAAGTTTTCGATTTTCCATACCAAAATAAAATATGGTCATAAAACCATTATTATAGTAAAAATTATTTTTATGTGAATATTATAAAATTTCCCATATTATGGAACTAAAATATAGAAACAAATTTAAAAAATAAATCTAGTTTGTGATTCTTATAAAACATCCTAAATAAATAAACATTTATCATTAATGTTTAATCAAATGAATCATATTAATACTTGAAAATGATATATGGGTCTATTTTAAATTATATAGGTTAATTTATAAAATATAATTTCAGTTAATTATAATATTCAATTTTGAAAAGAATTTTCATAAATTTAAACAAGTAAACCAACCCTAGAATAACGAAATTGAACACACCTATAATGGTGAAGATACATATTATAAATCATCTAAATGGCCATAAGTTAAAATAATAGAATTATAATATATCAAATAAATTTTTAAGAGGTTGATATTTATTTAATTAATGGATCTAAAGTTGTTATATTGGATATTAAGTGCATGTGTAGATGTCTTTTGATGTCAGGTAAGGGATCTCTCTATAACAATGTTTTTCATTTGTGTTACTCTTTCTCCATATTTTACAAAATTTAATTATTATTTATTAGTATATAATTAAACTAAACTCTAATTATATTTTTAAAACATGTGTATATATCTCAATTATTTTTTCACTATGTTTAAATTCATGTTTTATAAGGTTCTATTATCAATTCCTCTCGATAAGCATGCCTGATTGAAGGAAAATATAAATTTATAACCCAATTATGTGTACACTCCCTAAAATATTTTATGAATCCAATATGTTCCAAAAATGTCAAAATTTATCAGAAAAACTAATTTAGTTCATCATTGGATTAAAATTAATTATTACATTATGCTCTTTAAGGACTGTTTAATCCTTTCCCTTATATCGCACTAAAATTGCTCATTTATAAAGACTCCAAAACACTATTTCGATATTCTCATATCAATTAGAAATAATTATTAATGATATGTTCTTATTTTTATTTTATTATTGTCTATAATTTATTTAATACCATCTCTTATGGTTACCATTTTGATACACCAATTTTCTATTCCATATGACAAAATTATGAAGCCTAGTTCATTCCATCGGTAACCATTTCATTTATTAATTATGTTTAATTATTTATAAAGAAAATTTAAGTATAAAAATATTATGATGGGTTTTACTAGATATCACTCTAATTCATTTGTAAATTTATGTTTCCTGAGATGCTGTTTTTGAGAATAGAGAGTAAATATAATCCCTTTGGGGTCATTGTCCAAAAAATGATACCATATTGTAATTTGTTCTTGACAAATGTTTATGGCATGTTATCTATTGTTTCCACATTTATATATTTCTATGATCATATGAAACCTTATTCAATTTTATATTCTTCTAAATGATTATTTTTCCCATGCATTTTATTTTATCATGTTTTATTTTCTAACTAATTTGATATTCCTCAAAAACATTTTTTCCCTTATTGGGTTATTAGATCATACGATTTTCTCTATATATTATCTAGGTTATCTGATGAGGTAATAGAAGCACATGGGAAGTTTAGAGGTCATTATGGATTATTAATAATAGAATTTTTTTTTCAATATCCATGTTTTCAATTTTCTGTCCCTAGTCTTCCAAATACAATAGACATTATGATCTATGGTTTGTATTTGATGGTTAATTATGATTAAAATCAGGTAATAATATTAGTGATCGGATAGGGATTTTATAGTTTATATCAAAAAAAAATTTGTTAGTAATTGTGATGTGTATAGTAAATAATTAGTAATAACCTTACTTATAAATAAATCAAAAGGTATAACCTATAACTAATCATAGGTAATAACATGTTATGATATCCTTTTCATTTATAAAATAATTCTTCAATGTTCATAGATGCCTCTTATATGATTATTCGCTATGTATACATTCCCCATAAATGTATTTTATTTCATTTTCATGGTTAATGAATGGAAATATGGGATCCAATTCCATCATTCAATGTGATATAATTTTTTTTGTTTTCCCTAATTAAATGCCAAACATGATGGGAACATGATATTAGACCAACATTATTGTAGTGGATCAACTAGTTGATATGATGAGTAATACCTTGTATTGTGTATAACTCTATCCTTATCTTAAGAATGTAATGTTATGGTTTCATCCATTATTCGGGAAAGAATTCCAATCATTTCTTTGTATTTTATTCACCTCATCGAGGAACAAGATATTACCTTCATTATGAATATATTCTCTATTATCCAATACAAAGGAGATGGTAAATTCATATAGTTGTCTATCATTCTTATGGGGAAGCTGATCAGTGGTGAAACAAAGAAAAATCAAAAGTACAATGGCATAAAATTATTTCAAGTATTAGGAAGGATTTTGTAAATTACTTTTCAAGAATTATTTTCTCCAAAATCTCCATGTTAATATAGATATGGTGATTATTGTATTTATTAAAAAGTTATATAAACTTGTCTAGGAATATGAGGAAAACATTAAATGGATTTATTGATTGATGTCTGGATTTGGAATTAACATTTAAGGAATTTTTTTATAAATTATTTAGTTGATTAAATACATTAATATGAAAATCCATGGAGATTTGATAAAATGAGGACTATGAAGAGATTATATGGTATAATTTTAAAGTTTATATGGAGATCAATGAGTTAATTTCAACTTTTAGGATCATAGATTAAAAATATTATATTGAGTTTAACGTGTGACTATCAAGAGATAAATTCCATGAAGGAAATAAATATAAACATCCCACATGTAAAAATAATGAAAAGAAGCATCCTATGAACTATTTAAAGAGAATCATAGATGCTTCATATGAGAAAGATAAGGCCATCATGATAAATATATACATAGGTTAATTTTAAAAGCCCATTAATTCCTAATAATAATATATGCTTCCTATTAAAATACAACCTATAGTTCATTTATTCTACTATAAAAAAATGATAATTATTTGATATAATGCCCTATAGAAAGGTTTTTTAGAGATAATCAATGACAACAGCTTCAATAGAAGTATAGAATGGAATATTTTATCTGTATTTAAAACATGAATCCTAAAAAATATGTGGCTTCATGTACATTGGTTATTCATTGAAGAGTAGAAAACATAATATTTGATTATGGATCACTCATTCATTCACATATTTCATGTTTAGTATAACTATTCAAACAATAAGTCAAATTATGATAGTTGAGTAATTTATGAGAATAAATAATGGAAAAAATTATTGATTCTATAGAACATAACCCCTCCTTAGATAATGTTTTTGGACTAAACAGCTCAAAAAATATTAGTTTACCTCCTTCATTGGCGTTTGATGCAATAATGGTTATGAATTGGATATCATTATACTATGCCAATATCAATTGATGGGAAAGTGATATCACTCTTCACATACCATGAATTCCCCCATGTATATACAAGTTTAAGGTGGAGAATTATTCTTTTTTAGGATAATTTTCCCAATTATAGATTTTTTATATTTTTGATAAATCATATCTATATCCAATGATTTCGATAAAGGATAGGATCATGCTCAAGTAAATTCCCATTGTTATTAATTATATTGATGTGTTCTGTAAAGAATTTCATTATCTTACTTCATTAATAGAGTTTTAGTAGTCAATTGATCATATACCCGAATATATACAAATATCAAATACACTTTATAGGATTTCCACTATTGAGAAGGATATAATGATTAATCACCTAAAAGAGAATTTGGACAAGGATTTTATATACCTGAGTGCATCATTGTGTGGTGTAGTAGTCATATTTTATTGGAATAATGATGGATTAATGAACCTATAAATTTATTATGATGATATTAACAAATTCATGATAAAGAATATGTATCCCCTACCATGGAAAGATGACTTCTTCTAACCACTAAATACGGCTATATATATCTATAATGTTGACCTTCAGTTTGGATATCACCAATTAAATTGGATGAGGGGATACATTCCCAAAACTATGTTTCGAATGACGAATGGACACAATGTGTTCAGGGAAATTCACTTCATACTCACTGATGCTCCAAAAATTTTCAAGTATGTAATGAATAGATATTTTTGAGATTACCTTGAAAAATTTATGGTAGTATTTTTAACTGATATTTCGATAAACATTAAGATAATTTAGGAACAAATGGAGCATAAGAACATTGTTATAATGACAATGAAAAAAGAGAAACAATGTGAAATGTATAGTAAAAGATTCTTCTGTAAGCAGGATGTATCATTATTAGGTAATGTTATCACAAGAAAATGAATATTTATAGAACCATTTATGAAAAGGAAAATTGATGAGTGGCCTTGACCAATATCTGTAATATATATATATATATAGTTTTATTCATAAACCTAGGTATTATAAATGAAATTTGGGGAAATTATAATTTGTATAAGACACAGTAACCAATATTATTCGGAACAGAATAATTTTTGTTTGGACTAGTGAATGTGAGGATAACGTCAAATTATTGAAAAAGTGGTTTATCATGACACCAATATTTACACTACCCACAATTGGTTAAGTCTTCTATGATTACATTGATTCTTCAAATAAGGAATTAGTCTGTGTACTGATTAAAAATTATGAAATGATAGTCTTTTCCAACTGGTGGGTAAATTTTAATGAGAACCATTATCCCAATCAAGATCTAGAGTTGTAAGGGGTGATCATGGAATTGATAATTTGGTGAAATTATCTTTATGGGTATAGGTGTGAAATATATATTGATCATAAGAGAAACAAATATATATTCAAAAAAAAAGAGTGTAATATTATCCAATTAAGATGGTCATAAATCATAAATCATAATGACTACTCAATTCACTACCATCTTTGTAATGAAAATAACATGAGAGATTCAATAAGTATAAAGGATCTTATAACATTATCAATGATGGAAATTGAGAAGGATCCAATATTATTATTATTGTAATGGGTGGAAATGAGATTCATAATGAAATTCACATCATCACTTATTTCATAAATTATTTCTAACCTATCTCTTTTAGTGAAAAAGGATTTTCAAAGGGATGATGTCAAAATTACAAAAAAATGATCTTATATTAAACAGGAAATCATCAGAGTTCAAAATTGAGGGGGAATGATTCATTATATTTTTGACATGACTATGTGTACCATTCAATCTCAAGATAGTGAAAGATATTTTGATTGATTCCCATATATCAAAATTCCATATTCACTTAGGGGGCACAAAGATATATTGATATCTCTAAGAAAACTATTTTTGGGAAATTATGAAGAATAAAATCACAAAATATAAATCAATGTGTTCGGTATGTCACCAAGTGTTGGTAAAAAGGAAAAAATTATATGGGGATGTAGCATCCTTTACCCATACCAATATGGAAGTGGTAAAACATCACTATAGACCATGGAACTGGACTCCTAAGGACATCAATAGGACATAATGTTATATGGGACATTTTTTATTGAATTATAATTACATTCCACTTTACTATTATTCAAGATGACTTCTCACTTTTTTAATATACATGGTAATACATTAAAGAAATGTGGAGGCTTCATAGAGTACCATTATCTATTATATTTGACCTTGATCAATGATTGGACTCCATTATCTAGAAAAGTCTCCAAATATAACTAAAGAATGAGTTGAAAATCTGTATGACATATCACCCAAATACAAATGGACAATATGAGTGTTCTATTCCTAAACATCAAGACATGATGATAGCATGTTCAATGGAATTAAACGGAGGATGTGATCAACATCTTCCATTGTTCAAGTTCCCTTAAAATAATATATTTACTCAAGAATACAAATGGAACTATATAATTCCCTTTATGGGAATATATATAGAAAACCTAAATTCTAGGATAAACATAGTGAACTTATGTGGTTGGGACCTGAATTGTTTAAGGAATAGGTAGAAAATGTGAAAATCATTCATCCGCACATCATGGTTGAAAAATTCAATAGAAGATCTGTGTAGATAAACATCGATGGGACATTGATTTTGAAGTTGGAGACATGGTATTTCACTTCATATCTCTGGTGAAGATAGTCAGGGTATTATAGAAAACTGAAAGTTACGTCCTATGTATATCCGGGACATTGAGATTATCAATCACAATAGAGTTATGGCATTTCAACTATCACTTCAACCAACCATTATCTGGTACATGATGTATTTTATGTGTTCCTCATGATGAGGTACATACCAGATAACTCACATGTAAAAATCTTAGAGGTGGTACAACAAGAAAATGATCACTTTTTTAATGAAAATCTAGTTATGATTTATCACCATAGCGACAAGGTTCTATGTATAAACAACTCTCACCTGGTAAAGTTACTTTAATGAAACTTTAAGAATCATGACGTGACATGGAACTAGCGGATGTGACAATGGAGAAATAACCTCACAAATTTTCATTTTAGTTTGTATAATGAAACTTTTTAGGTGAAATTTCAAATAGGGGAATAATTTAACAACCTAGAAATTTATAAATTCAATTTCCATCTTATAATTATTTCATTAAAATATACATCACATAGAAAACTCATAAAAATAAATATTCTAAAAAATTAAAAATGATAAATTATTTAGAAAATAATTCAATAATAATTCCATATATTTATGTGGGGCCATTAATAGAAAATATGATAATAAGAATGGGAAAACGTGGTTCAAGTCCATCAATTAGAATGACCACACTCATGAACAATGATTCAGCAATAAAACGTAATGTTAGTAATATAAATTTCATTTCAGAAATTAAATGATATAACCTTGACATATGGTTTATGTGAATTAAGAGTGAATGATACATGAGTTATTTCTAGAAAATATGGAAACTATATGGACATTATAATTCTTACTTTTGGGATAGTAATCTGACAATTAGGAATAGTAGTCTGGTCATTAGAATAGTAACCACACATATGAAACTATAATGTAATGTTTACGTATCTTATATGCTAAAAAAGACTATATTTATATTAAGGTATAAGAAATTAATTGTTTTAAAAATTCAAAATTAGGTTTTGTTTTATCAATAAATCATAAATGTTTATTTTCAATATTATAATTATTATATTCATTTAAAAAATTAATTTTCAAAAAATAAATTCATATATTAATATTATTTTTTATTTTAATTCTAATATAAAATTATCTTACCATAATTAATTTTTCAAATGGTCCAAAAATAGATTGTAATATTAATATCTATATTTTCAAAAATATTAATTTTATTTAAAAATTATTTTTTTTATTTAGATAATAATTTTCATAAAATGGATTCATTACTATAAATATACATTTATATGAATGGAAGGGTTATTTTATGAGATTTTTCTATAATATTGTACTTTTTTTTGAAAAAGCAAATTTTAGTAATTTATAGTATTTAAATTTATATGATATATATATATATATTTTTGAATCTTGGATGTTTTAGGCATGATTTAAGAACAAATTATTTTAAAATATCACGAACTATTTTCTAATTTAAATTTTTTGAATCAACTTTATTGATTGTATTGTTCCAAAATAATAAATTAATCAATAAAATAATAATAATAACCCATGCTTCCTTATAGATACCACCACTCACCACCTATTCCCCCAACACATCCTAAACCATTTATCATATAAATATTCTCCCAAATTATAATTCCACACCTCCTCCCCATTTCCATGATCTTCTGGTCTGAATAAAATACTAAACCCAAGTTCTATAAGGAGGTTCTCATGGGGACAACATTTAAGAAATAAAATCCCAAATAATTCACTTTTCATGTCCTCCCCTCAACGACAAATTCCAAAGATACATGATAAATCCATTATCATATATATATATATATATATATATTAATTTTATCGAGTTATTGTAATATCCTTCAAAAAATATATTCTTCTCTCCTTTTATTTTCACAACCAAGTCATTCATTTATGGTACATTTTTCCCTTCTATAATTGACCTAAAATTACTCCTCGGATTCCCCTACCCCCTAAATTCTGTTGAATTTGGACATGATTTGACTAGACAAAAGGGGGTGCATAGTTTGGGTGCACGGTTTCCAAAACTTTTCATGAAAACTGTGTTTCCTAGTACACCTCATTAAAATATTTTTTAATTCCAGATATAACCTTCCATGATTTAATGAAACTCACCCCCTAATTCCATCACTTGACCCTAGTAGCCATGGAGGCCTCCCAAGAACCTCAAAACCTCAATGGAACTCATTCTTGAAGTGGATTTTGAAGGTGGAACATTAATATATCTCATCTAAGTGGGTTTCCTCCATTCCTCCTCAAATTTACATAGGGTTTCCTCTACTTATCTTGAAGTTACAATTGTACATCAAGTGTGGATTTTTTCCTATGAATTGATCTCGTGTTTCTTGTCCTAATTATTTTTTAGGTTTGTTTAAAATACCTTGTATGGCAGCGGTGTTGTTGTTGTACTTTTTCCCAAGGAATTGGGGTTTTTGATACAATTAGTAGGTGATTCCTTGTGTAAGCACTGCCTGATGAGTTTGAAATTATTGGTTTATATTTTTATCATACTCCTCATTCATTTTTATTTATACGAAAATTATTCTTATTAGAATTTTTTAATCAATTTATTTTTAAGTGTAAATTTTTGGGCGAAAATGGGTGTTTTAAAGGTTTATTACATGTTGTAGCTTTGTAGATCATTTATAATTCATGGGAGGGTTTTATTAAAATGTTTTTCTGCTGAAAATTATGGTTTGGGGTAATTTTTGTGTCCATTTGGTTTTCAAATAGGTCTTTTAGATGGATTTTATGTGAAATGTTGGTTATATTCCATGAAATTGTTTTATTGAAATTATAAATGGTTTATCGAGATATATAAATGGTTAAAATAATGTGTAGAAACTATTAATGAATTTGTATTACTAGAACTGATGTTTCTGTGTTCATGTTAAATTTTGTACATGTGGAAATTGTTTGACCATACAGGGGGAAACTCAGGTATCTAGTTGGGCGGAAGCGTACTTGTACGCTAGTTATCCGGAGTTGTTTTATCCCTATTTCACATAGTATTTTTGATATTGGAAACACTAAACAACCATCATGATAATGATTGGGTATCACTAGGTGGTGGGTATGTTCCCTACTAGTGTATCATTCATGATTACATAGATGTTTTTTGTAACTTCAGACTGGGATACAAGGTACATAGGGCCTCAAACAATCTACTGCATAGGGGTGTCCCCAAGATTAGTGATCATCGACTATTTGGTATTCATCCTTGGTTAATTGTGTGTATGAAGGGAAAATTTGGTAGCCTATATGTTTTGTATAATTTTTTTTCACTCTTTGAATTTCCCCTTTGAAAATTATTTTTTAAAAAAAGATTTATTCTTTATAAATTATTTCCACCATTTCTTATTTATTAAAACATGCATGCTTTTTTTTCTTTTAATTCTTACTATATGGAATTCTTTTGGTGGTATCCTATTTGTAATAATCATAAACCCTACATACACCTTTTATTGGTATGTTTACATGATCATTTTTTACACTTGTGGAGGAATGGAATTGTGTGTTGGTGGTTGAAGATGTTACTTTCTTACTATGAGTCAGTGTTGTGGAGATAACTCCTGGGTGATGAACCTCAGTTTGGTTATGTTCCTAAGGATATTTTGATACTAATTTTATGTATTTTAGGACCTATTGTTTCACGTTTAAAATCTTTTATTTAGATTAAAATTTTACTTAATATTATGTCCCATATATTACATATATATAGTAATTCCACATTGATGAATATTTATTAAATGACCTAACAAAAACCATGCCAGGACCATATTTGTTTAGTGTCTTCAGAAACTAAGAAACATAAACTACTAGTTAAAAAAATATCGACATTGTATCCTGCATATTTTAACAAACCTAGACTCCTTTTTTAAATAACATAATTAATACCCTTCTTCATGTCCTGGGGAAATCAAATATATGAAAAGGTGAGCTCAAATTCATAGTAAGGGTAAACAAGGAAAAAATCAATCATATATTAATCATACGAACATAACATTTGACAACCATATGTTTTATATAAATGATCAAAATATAATGTTATTTTATGAATAATAAAAGAGTAATGTAATCATAATTGTCAAAAAATTGACATGAAATTTCGTGGAATACAAACATATAAATTTAAAATCATTTCATATATGTCAAGGTTCATTTTTAAGACCGTCATTGCAGAAAATGTCCATTACTAAACATAGTTTACTCCTCATTCCATGAATATATTATTGATCCAGATTCACATTCCATTTTAGTCGTGTCTATATCATGAGATATAATTCTTTAATCAATGCATTCGTGGGAGATGTAGGTCCCACCCATCTCATAGTGAAACAATTTTTATATGTTCCACAAAAACATAATTCAATCATCATAGAATAAACCATGATATAAAATGGGTTTCTTAAATATAATTTCATTAGCATATATGTAAAATAAATGATTTTCATAAACACAATCAAACAAATGTAATAATAGGGATAAAAAACAAAACCCAATGTCATCTTAGAGAGAAAATAATTTTGATAAAATTCATAAAATTAATTCCAGAAGAAAATATACATTATTTTTCAAAAAAAACTTACTTTTCTTGAAATGAAATAGAATTTTATAAGAAATGATTTTATTTCAGTATATAATTTTAATATTTTAGGGGATGATTCAATGAATAAAGTCCTTATTATTGTGTAAAAATTAGTTAATTTCATACAAGTTAAAAAACATTCTTCTCATAATTTTGGTGGAAATATAAAATGTACCTCATACCGAAAGAAATAAAAGATTCCATTCATATTGTTTAGAAAAAATTTACCAATGGGTAAAACTATAGAAGGATATAGAGAGTTTTTTTGAATGTATATTGGAAATATAGACATGGATGATAAATATAACCCCATTAAATACATGTGAATAAACCATCTTGAATAAAAATGAGATTTTCAAAGTTATCCCTTACCTTAAGTAGGATACGATTTGTATGTATATAATCCTACTATATAATGATTTAAATAATTTTAATTATTTAGTACAGAATTAAAATCATTTTTATTATAACATTGATGATCATATTTTCATCTGTTTGTAAAATTTCATTGTTACTCGTTATTCGGGTATTAACTCCATTATTTTAATATGCATGTTTTGTACTATATGTTCTTATTAAATATTTTAATTTATATTTATATCAAATAAAATGGTATTATTAAAATAAATTTCATATTTATTCATTCAATTCATTTATATAATCACGGTTTAATGAACATCATGTACAATGAAACCCATTGCATCGTAGAGACAGTAGACTGTATGTACACACAAGTGATGATATAATTTAAAACAATTATCAAATGGTATTTATGTTGATAGTGTATGATAATTCATAAATTTAATCATTTTATAATAATCATATATAGTTATTATTTCCTTCTTTATAACCATACAAGTACGGTTGTGGTGAAAAACAGATAACACTGTTGCGTCGAGACGGTATGTTGTACATACCCATGGGCGATGAATTAATTTTTCATTGGATGGATAAAAGATGAAATATGGTTTTATCATATTTATAATAACATATAATTAAAATATTGATACTTTTTCATTAATTTATAATGAAAAAATTTAATAGGATGTAGAAAACGATAGAATATTGAAAGAATCGGTAGAAGAGATTACCTCTTCCTTGACATGCTTCCTCTAAATCTCATCTTAGTGCACTAGATTTTGTTGATGAAGATGTCCAAAACCTCTATAATGAAAATATGTATGTTTATAAGGAAACATGGTTTGTTATGTCAAATATGTAACTCTCAAAATTAATTCAATATGTTAGGGAGGATGTGCCCTTTTATAAATGAGGTGAGGGGAACTTTTGGAAACTCCATAAAAAATAATTTATAAAAAATAAAAACTGTTTGAGAAAACCTCTGAAATGTCCTAATTTGGAATATGATCTGAGATAGGGCTGTAATATCATCATCAAATAAATTTTTGACATGTTATTCGATCAATTTTAACCATATATTTTTAATTGACACTTAGTTATTCTATTTAATTTTAATTGTTGTAATAATACTCTAAATATGTAATGATTATAAATATATAATTATGTGGTGTTAATTGATTTTAAATGGAAATATCATTAAATTATAGATCTTTTAATTATCAATTTTTAATTTTTAATTATTTATTTGATTTTTAAATAATTTAAAAAAACTTTTTTCATAAAACATCAAGAGTGTCTATTTAGACACTATTCAATTATTTGTCTTTAAAATAATACACATAAGAGATAAATTCATAAAGTAAAATTATATACACTCCTAACATGACATAGTAAACTATAAAATACGTGAAGCACAATGATTAGTTCATATTATATTTCATTTAATATTATTATCACAACTTATTTGATATTTCTATTAATAAAATAATTTTTATATGACTATTCTGTCATCATTAATGGTAAACATATAATTTATAAAAATAATAAATAAATTCCTATGATAAAGAAAATTATTTTATTCTTCCACGGACTATCTATAGTCCATATTATATCTTATTTATCAATATATTAAAATTAATATACTTATATAAAATGAGATAGTGTCATTTTGTCACATTTAATAATTTTTATTACATTCATGTCATATTAATAGGTAAGTGGCCATCATGTGATTAAATTTATAAAAATAGATTATAAGGGTCTATTTTATTAATCCAATAGGATTTTTATAGGTGTATAGGTAATTTTTTAATATTATTTTTTCCTTTAATTACATTATTTACCTTTAAAAATATTAATAAAAATAATTTCAAAAGTTACCATTCATAATGCCCCAAAATAAAAGTAGCCTATTAACATAATTTAGCACTAATATTTAAAAAAAATATGTCCATTTTTAAAATTTAAAAAACATAATTTCAAATAATTAATTGAAAATCAATCTCATTGTTAGAATGAGAGAACGAGTTTTTTTAATGTTAAACCATTAGAAAAGATTAATTGCTTTTTACATCTGTATTTAATATAAAATTAATTACAATGACCTCAATTATATTAAATGGTAAAAATATTTTCTATTTATACTTTTAAACCATTCAATAATTTAATATAACCATATAAATTATTTCAATGAAAAATGTTATTTCAAGTTAAAATTTAGCATATTTTAACTATTCATCAAAACTAGAAAGTAATCAGAAAAAATATTAGAAATTCATCCAATGTAAATTGTTATATCCTATATCACATTAACATGTTTATTTTGTCATATAGAAATTAATAATGTCTCAAAATATAAATTTTGTTGGGTTTCTCCTTTCAAAGGTGTAAAATTAAACTCTTTCTAAAAATAGGGTTTCATACATCAAAAAGGGTTTTATTCATATCCTGTGACTAAAATATCAACTGGATGAATATTAAAAATATTATATTATGTATATAACATATATAAATTTCATTATTTATATCACCAATAATAATTAAATCAAAAATAAAAATATCTAATTTATATTTTTCATAAATAATTTTTAGCCAAAAAATTCACAATGCATTTTCATAAGATAGTTATAATTATTCCAGCTAACATGAAGACTAGGCTATAATGGTAATTTTATACTAAGGGTGTTTCATGATTCTTTTAAAATCACAATTTCATGAAACACAAGCTACTGAAGAATTAAAATTATTCAAAAAAATATTTCATAAAAACATCTAGGTGTCACATTCTACCCTCTGAAACTAAATTTCACCCTCAAAATCCGTATCTTGGAAACAAACAGGTTAGGATACCTCTCCCTCATAATATCATCAAGTTCCCATGTAGCTTATTTAAATTTTTGGTTCCTTTATAAAATGTTAACCAAGTGAGTGGTCATGTTTCATAGAACTTTTTCACGACAATACTGAATCTTTATAGGTTGTTCTTCATAAGAATGATTTTTCTCTAGCTATACAACTTCCATGCTTAGTATATGTGATGGATCGGTTATATATATTCTCAAGATAGATTCATAGATCACATCTTGTACATTAGATAAATTTGGTGGAAGCTCCAATAGGAATGCTACCTTCCCCACATGATGCAGAATTTCAAAAGGACCAATATACCTAGGGCACAACATGCCCTTCTTTCACAATATATTTACGATTTTATTGGGAAATATTTTTAGAAACACCTCATCACCCACATCAAACTCTATTTCTTTTATTTGGTTTTGAGGATTACTTTTTTGTCACCTTTGATCTTTGCTTATATGTGGTTTAATAGATCTGACATTCTATCCCTTTTCATATATATGATATGGTACAAATAACTTTTTTTCCCCAACATCGTCCATGAAATGGTGGAGGTATGAACTTCTATACAGTGAGGGCCTTATAAAGAGCCCTATGAATACTAGTGTAGAAGAAATTATTGTATGAAAATTCAAGCAATGGTAGTTGTTGATCCCAACAACCTTTGGAATACATATAACAAGCTCTCAACATGTCTTCTCGGGTTTTAATTGTCCTCTCATATAGAACATCTGTCTAATGATGATAAGAAATGCTAAAACATAACTCTGTATCTAGATCATGTTGAAGACTTATCCAGAACATTGGGGTAAATCATAGTTCCTGATCAGATATAATGTAAAGTGGTACTCTATGTAATCTTACAGCTTCCATTACATATATCCTTGCAAGCTAATCAAGGGAGAAATTCTTTCTAACAGTAATGATGTGTGCTGAATTTGTAAGGAGATCAACTATAACCCATATTACATTATGGCCTATAGTATTTTGTGGATGTCAGAAAAAAAAAGTGATGTTTTCCCATTTCCATTTTTGTATGGGAAATGGTAGTAAAATCTCGTTAGACTACATTCTGTCATCCTTTACTTTCTGACAAAACAAGCACCGAGAGACATATACAAAATCATCTTTTTTCCTTCCATCCCACTAGAAATTCAATTTCAGGACCCTATAAATCTTTGTACTTCAATGATGAATTTAAAATGAAAAAATATGAGAATCATAAAAAATATTCTTCTTTATTTCTTGTATGAGAGGAATAAAAATTTTGTTCTTGAAACTTATTATTCCATCACTTCTATGGTTGAATTCCGGAACATTTCAAACATTATTTCATAACACTACATATTCATTTGGAACCTAATTAATCATCACATGTATAGATGGTTAAAAATTTATTTGTGAAATAAAATATTTCTACCCTTCCATTTAAATTTATAATTCTATCCTTTTTAAATCCCTAAATATTGGATCTTTTGTGATCCTCATTAAATATAATCTAGCATGGACCTTTTGAATCAAATCATATGACAACATGTTAGACTTACCATGGTTTTAATATATCTATATTCCCTAATAGTTAATCAACTCCAACCATCTTCATTGGTGCATATTCATCTTATTTTGTGAGAAAATATACTTTCGAATTTTATGATCAGTATAAATATCAAACATTTCAGAATAAATATATTTCATCAATATATTTAATGAAATAATTACTATAGCTAAATCCAAGTCATTAGTTGGGTAGTTTTTCTAACGAATTTTCAACTTCAATCAGGAATAAGCTATCACCATATCATTTTTCATGAGAACACATCTCCTCCCATTATTGGAAGCATCAATATAGATCATAAACATTTCTCCACTCTAAGAAAGTGTATGAATTGGTGCATTGGCTCACCTTATTTTTTGCTCCTTGAAATTATCTTAAAATTCCATAGTCCAAACGTACCTTACTTCATTCTGATTAAAAATGATGAGTGGATTAGATAATCGTGAAAAATCATTCACAAAACATTGATAATAACAATCCAATTGAAGAAAACTTCGGATCTCAGTTACCATTTTCAGTCTTGACCATCTTTCAATAACGTGTTTTTTGGTGGATCCATTGATATACCCTCTCCTGAGATTATGTGACCCAAAAATGAAATGTTATGAAGCAAAAATTCACAATTGTTAAATTTTTCATAAAGCTTTTTCTTTTCTCATGGTCTTCGATATAATTATCATGTTATCTATATGTTCTTCTATGCCCTTTGAATAAACAAGAATATTTCCTATAAAGTCTACCACAAACTGATCGAGATATTCTTCGAAGACTCTATCCATTACATCCATAATGATATTTGGGGCATTAATAAGACTAAAATGATGAAAAAAATTTATAATGCCCACGGATTTTATAGAATTCCATATTTGGTATATCCACCTTTTTTAGCCTTAAATTATGATATCATGAACGAAGAAAAATCTTGGAAAAGTACAGATCTCTACAGAGTTTGTAAAATAAGTTATAAATTCAAAGAAGGGGATATTTTATCTTGATTGTGATCTTTTTATGTTCTCAATAATAAATTCAGAGTCTCATTGATCCATCTTTCTTAATAACAAACAAAATAGGTTCTCCCCATGGTGACACACTAGGGTTTATGAATACCTTATCTAGATTCTCCTTTATTTGATTATTCAATTCCAAGAACTCAATTTGGTTCATTCTATAAGGTGTCTTGGAAATTTTTATAGCCCCTAGTACGAGTTCTATTGAAAACTCAACTTCACGATTTGGTGAATGACCTAGAAATTCCCCTAGAAATACATCATAAAACTATTATATAATGGAAATATTCTTAATAACGAGTTTCTACACAACCATTTTATTTAAATAAGCTTTATTTATTGAAATCAAGACCCATAAGATGGAATATGTTTCCACTAGAAGGTTATATTCATCATTCCATTGATAGATGATGGTAGACTGATTTAGAATATGAAACGGGAATTACCTTCCATGTAAATTGAAAATATATCTATATAGATAAGTCCATTCCATTCGAAGAATAACATCTAATTCGACTATAGGAATTATCTCATGTTTTTTAAGAAGCACATTCCATCATACCTCAACCGAAGAATAAAAATAAACTTTTGATGCAACTGTTCTTCCATTCAGAGTTGTCAAAACTCACTAAACATCTTATTATTGAGGTAATATGTTGATACCCTCATAAATATTTTCATAAATAATTGATTGGGTGGATTAACAGTCAAATAAAACATTTTCTACTTTAGATTCGATGGTATGTGTACCTTTCACCACTTCATTATCATACACCATGGCACCGATAGTGATTTAATGTGAAATTCTTTAATCTTTGTCCTTAAGTGTTTATTGACGTCGATATTCATCAATAACCTACAGATTAGGGAACTGAATATTTTAATTCCCCATTTCCATGCAATTGTGACATTTAAGTGTAGGAGGTAAATTCTATGTATCATTTTCTATTGTCTTATCATTAGACATCTTTTTCCCATCACATCAGCATTCAACTACCCGATGACCACATTTTCAACAGTTTAAAGATTTAATATTACCTTTAAGATAGTTCCCACCATGTTTCCTTCAACACTATGAGAATAAGTGAAAACTCGTATTCTTTTATATTTTATATTTATATTTTACTTTGAATTCCATTTTTCACTTCTTATCAACCCCATATGACTAATGGGTTACTCTAATATCTATCTCAACATAGAGATAACATCAAAACATTTCCTCATATCTATTGAAGTCCCTTATAGATAATTTCATTATAACACATTGGTTTATGCCACTAATGAATTGATAAATTTTACTCTCGATTTGGATTATAATTCTAGAAGAATACCTTGAATTTTTTGTAAAAGTTTCATCATAGGTACCAATGGATTCATCATCAATTTCTTAAGTTCAAAAAACTATTTCTTTAACATTGTTCAAAGAATTAATGGAATTTAATTGGTGAAAAATAAGTTCTTGAACTCAACCCAATCATTGGACTCAATTTCATCTCTTTTTCTTGTATTCTGAATTAGATTCCACCATTGATCAGATTCACCATCCAAATGATATATGACTAACATGAATATATTGTGTTCAGAACATTTTTGAACCGAAAATATAATTTCAGTGATATTGATGGATCATTCAGCCACTAATGGATCATATGAAATTCTGAATGATGGTGTTCACTGCATCATGAATGATTCAATAGAATTTTTTCTCTTATTTTCTAATTTGGAAGACCTGCATGATTCATATCTTGAGAATGTTGTATGAGTATGAATACATGATTTTTCATTTCATCTCCCATTACATTTGGTTTCTAGGGGGTAAATCATTTCATTACCCATCAAATTAATCATTAATGATATTTCATTGAGTTCTAAACATTGACTAAATCCAACAATAATAGTGTGAGAAACTTTAATCCTAATGGAAAAACCACATAATTCAAAAATAAAATTTAAATTTAGGAAAAATTCGGTTTTATCCTAGGTTATTCAAGAACAACACCAAAACACTATGACTAAATGGTATCATATTCTTAGACATATCCTTGTAGTTCTTACCAGGGTTCTCTCATCCTATTTTCCATAGGTAAACTATACATTTACTTTGATACCAACTATAATGGCCCATATATTATATATAGTTATTACTTCAACATTGAATAATATTTATTACATAACATAACAAAAACCACTCCAGGACCATCTAGGTTTAGTGTCATTAGAAACTAGGAAACATAATCAACTAGTTCATAAAGAATCCACATTTCCTCCAACTTATTTCTCCAAAACTACTATTTTCATTAACATATATTACATAATACCTTTATCATTACCTAGGGGAAACAAATATAAGAATGGCTGAGCTAAAATACCCAGTAACGGTAAACAAGGGAAATATAAGTCATAGTATAATAATAAGAACATAACATTTGAAAATCATATCCTGCATAAAAAATATCATAATATCATGTCATGGGATAAATCATAAAATTTTAATGTAATCAAAAAATACATAAAATAGGAAATGAATTTGATTTCTATATACCCATAAGAATATAAAATTAGTTTATATTAGTTGAGGCTCTTTTCCAAGACCATCATAGTAGGCAAAAGCCCATTACTAATATGTGTCCACTAATTGTTCAATCCCTATATTATTGTACCAGATTTTCATTCTGATCCATTCATGTCTATATAATGAGATATAATTCCTCACCTAATGCATTATAGGGATATATAGGTCCCTCCCATGTTGTAATAAACAATTTATACATGTTCCACAAAAATCACAAATCATTCATCATAGCATAACCCATGAAATAAAATGGTTGCCTTAAACAACATTTCATCATAAACCATATAAAATAAATTTATTTAAAAAAAATATGGACAGAAACATAACCATATTTCATCTTAGATGGAAAATTATTTTGATAACACACAAGAACTTAATTCATTAGGAAAATATCCTTTTTATTGAAAAACATTTTCTTTTCTCAAAATGCAATAGAATTTTTGAAGAAATAATTTTATGTGAAAATATTCATGTAATATTTTTGTTTATTCTTCAATTAAGTACATAATTATGAAAGTCTAAAAATCCATTCATGAAGTACATGTTATAGAAACATTCTTCTCTTACTTTTTCTGAAAAGGTAAAATGTACCTCATAAAAAAACGAAAAAATAATTCATTTAATCTGTTCAGTAAAAACATACCAATGGATTAAATTAATGTGGGATATAACTAATATTTTGAAATATATATATTAGAAACATGGACATGGATGATAAAAATACCTTTAGTAAATTATTACAATTAAACAATCTCAGATAAAAACAATATTCGAATCTGTATCCCTTACCTTACGTATGATATGCTACATATGTATCCTAACCACCTGTATAATGATGTAATAATGTTAATGATTTATTATAAAATAATAATAATTTATATGATAACATTTATTGTCACGTTTTAGTCTATTTTTAGTAACATTTCAGTGTTACTCGTTATTCACGTATTAACTGCTTTATGTTCTTATTCAAGTATTGTCGGATAAGTTATTATTCATATTTTTATGATATAGTTATATTTTCTAAGTAATGGTACAACTATAATATATATCATATTTATTCATTCAATTCATGTATATAATCATGGTTTAATTAACCTCATGTATAATTAATTGCATTGTATCATAGAGATGGTAAGACGAACGTATACTCGACCGATGATATCATTCCCAAAATTATTGAATGGTATTTGAAGTGGATGATGTATGAAAATACAGAATTAGTGTATTTTTATAATAATATTCTGTAGTTATTATATAAATATATATTACCATCCAAGTATGGTGGTGGGGAAAAATAGATTACAACAAGGTGTGGAGGTGTTATGCAGTACGTATGCATGTGCAGTGATTTCATTTTTCGTAGGATGGATAGGATGTGAAATATGGTTGTTTCATATTTATAAAAACATATCATTATATAATTGATACTTATTTAATTACTTTATAAAGAAACATCTAATAAATAGGATGTATAAAAATAAATAATTTTGAAATAATCGGTAGAAGATATTACCTCTTCTTTGACGTACTTCCTCTAAATATCTTCTCAGACCTCTAGAGTTGGTTGTTAGAGATGACCAAAACCTCTATAATTAAAATAGGGATGTATTAAATGAAATATTTTAAGCTATGAATTAGCATGGAGGCTCCAAATTAATTTAAGTGGTGAGGGAGGATGTGTCCTTTTATAATTAAGGTGATAGACACTTTTGGAAACTCCATAAATAATAATTTAAAATAAAAAAACCCTACACACAAAAACCACCAAAATTTCCCAATATTTTAGATGATATGGGATAGGGTTGTACTCAAATAAATAAATAAATTTCTCGAAAATTAGTTTGTCAATATAAGCCAAATATTTTTAATTGAAACATAGTTATTATATTTAATTTTAATTGTGGTAATATTATTATAAATTTTTAATGGATATAAATATTTATGTATATGGTGTTAATTGACAATAAATGTATATTTTATGACATTTTAGATCTTATAATTATCAATTTGTAATTTTTAAACATTTTTATGATTTTAAAACAATTTCATAAAATATCATGACTTCCAATTGTGACACAATTCCATTATTTGACTTATAAAAAACTCCATAAAGAAAATAAATTAAAAAAATATTCAATTCATTTTTAACATTTAATAGTCACCTATAATGTTATTTTAAAAAAATTATTAATTCATAGGATTTATATTTTAATATTTTTAAAAACATTTATTTGATATTTCTATTAATATTATAATTTTTACATCACTATTGTGTTATCATTATGGGTAATTATATAATATTTTAAAATTATAAATAAATTTCTATGACATAGGTAATAATATTATCATTATAGAGAATATATATAATTGATATTATCTTTGATAAATCTATATATTAAAATTAATATACTCATATAATATAATATTGTGAAATTTTGTCACATTCATTAGTTTTTATTACATTCCTATCATATTCAATGGTAAGTGTCCATTAAGAGATTCCATATCAAACAATACATGATAATAGTCTAATTTCATCATAAAATACGTTTTTTATAGGTGATAAGGTCATTTTATAATATTATTTTTACATTTAATTACCCGATTTACCTTTAGCCATGGTGAAAAAATAATTACCAAAGTTACTATTCATAATGCCCAAAAATAAATGTCACATATTAACATAATTAGGACCTACTAATTACAAATATGGATATCATTTTTTAAAATTCAAAAAATAGAATTTTTAGTAAATAATTTAATATCATTTCCATCGTCAGAATGAGAGAATGTGTTTTTTTAATGCTAAAACATTTCAAATTATTGAATTGTTTTTACATATGAATTTAATGTGAAATTAATTACAATTAATCAAATTATAGTAAATTGTAAAAATATAACATATTTATACATTTAAACCATTAAATAATTTAATTTCATCCCTATAAAATATTTCAATGAAGAAAGTTATTTTAATTAAAATTTAGCGTATTTTTACTATTCAACAATACATGAAAGTTATATGAAAAATATCATAAATTCATCTAAAGTAAATTTTTTAAATCTCGATTAAAAATAAAATGTTTATGTTTTCATATAATGATTTTTAATGTTTTAAAATCATAATTTTAAAGGTGTTTTCCATTCAATAGTATAAAATTAAAATATTTTTAAGAAAAATAGTTTTTATAGACCAAATGGGGTTTTATTCATTGCATATGACTAAAATATCAGTTGGATAAATATTAAAAAATTAATTTATAATTTATATAACACACATATATATATATTATTAATTTCATCCCAAAAAGTAATTCACTCAATAATAAAACTATCTAATTTATATTTTTTTTAAATAATTAAAAGCAAAAGAATTAACAATGCATTTTTATAAGTTATTTTTAATTATTCCCATTAACATAACAACTAGTATATAATAGTAATTTTCTACTAATGAAATCTTGTGATTTTTTGAAACATTCTATTGTGTGCAGTGGAAGATACTAAATAATGAAAATTATTTATTGAAATATTTCGTTACAAATATTCGGGTGTTACACTTAATGCCTGTTTGGATGGTAATTTTATGATTCTGTTTATTGATTGCATTGGGTGGTTAAATAATTCTAATCTCAGGTTAGTCTTTCACAACCAAATATTAATGACACTAATGCACTTTTTCTAGCCTATGGGAATAGGTTATTCCCTTTGAGTCTTTCTATTTGAGGGGTTTGGTGTCGGTTTTGATGGCGTCTAGATTTGGTTCGTGAAAAATTAGTATTAGACCAAGGTTAATGTTTTTGGGTCAAATCATTACATTGGGATGACTCGGGTCAGAGATGATCTAGGAATCTCAGGGATTTGAATATTGGTCATGAGTATGGGTCATGGTCCACACCATTCAGGATATACCTCGAGTCACCAGGGGGCATTGGGATTGTTTGTTTGACTTCACTTCCAAGTGAGACATGTGGGCTGCCGATTTCACATTGACATCGAGTTTTGGTGAATTAGTTGTTAGTTTTCTATTAAAATGTGTTTGGATTATTTATATTTTATTTTGTTTATGAAATTTTTCAGAACTATTGTATTTATTTTTGATCTTGTGACTATTTTGTTTTATAGCAACATGCCTCTACGGAAACCTCACATGCACCCCTGGTAGGAAGCCAGAGAGAGTTCACCCTCACCGCTTGATTATTGGATATTAGAAACTATTTTTTGGGCTTTCCAATCTCTAGGATAGGGAATAGTTCATATTAAATAATTTTTTAGAGATGATTAGACTGGTATAGGATGGAAAAAGCACAAGAGTTTATGAAAAATTAAACTCCTACATTCCAAGGTAGCACAGAACCCCAGGAAGAGAAGGACTATCTGGGAAAGATCATGTGCATGTTTGAGATCCTAGACACACCATGAGAGGTCATAGAAAAATGTTCCACTTTTCTATTAGAGGTTCCTAGCCACCGGTGGTGGGAATTAGTGCTCAAGCTAGGAACCATAAGCACATGACCTGGATGGACTTCATGGTTATCTTCAATGACCTGTACTTCTATATAGTTTTGGAAAAATCACTAACTCAAGTGTTTATGGAACATGTTCAGGGGGATCATTTAGTGATGGAGTATGCCAAATTTTTTGTTTAGTTAGTCTGGTATGCTCTGTAAATGTTCTTCAATTAGCAGTTCAAGCCCTTGAAGTTCTATAGGGGATTATGGCAATAGATCTATTCCCATATCTTCTTATTCTAGCGGAAAACCAATGTTGAGGTGGTTGAATGGGCATGTATGGTGGAGTTCCAACCTAAGGAGAGTGCTGGTTTCTATATGATATTATCATCAATTGGTAGTGGAATCTCTTCTGAGAAGAAAAAGAAGCGAGAGGAGAAGGGAAAGATGGGATATGGCAGCTCAGGCAAACCTTCCAAGTAGTTTTCATCGATAGCTTATAATACAGGGTTTGTCATGTGCCCCCAGTGTGGGAGGCCAAGTCATATAAAAATTGCATAAAAATACCCTCTGGATCCCTGTTATTAGTGGGGAGGTATTCTACACTAGCATTTTTTTTTGGGATGTCACATTTATTCTAGTTTGGGGCATGATCAGTGGCTTCTAGGGGTGTTCCAACTCAATCTAAGCCATCTAGAATTGGGAGATCATGGTTTGGTGACCATGATTTTAGAGATAGATCATCATCTTGAAAGATAGAATTTAGGGAAGTGCCATAGGCTAGAAGTTTTTCTCATGTAGGGGCTGGGCATCATTATGTGTTGAATTAGGTACCAGTGGGACTAGAGGCAGGACCGTCGACAGTTAAAAGTACCATTTTGATAGCCTCTTTTATATCTTGTTATCTTTTTGATATATATTGTTTTATTTCATTCATCTCTACCCGTATTTTGAAAACACTAAATGTTCTAATGATTTGTAGTCCTTCATTATGGAGTTATTGACAGCACTAGGAAATGTGGTGCAGGGTATCAGGTTCCCATCGTCTATGCTTTCCATAGAAGTGCTTGAGATGAAGTGGAACCTCCTTATAAAAAATATGGATCTATATGACATAATATTGCGTATGTATTGGCTGGTTCACATTTAAGTGAACATATTTTTCTGTAGGAAGTGGGTCTGTTTCATAACACCTGATGTGAGTCATCAGGTTTTCTTGGGGAATTAGATCCTTGGTCGGGTCACATAAGACATACACTCCCATAGGTGGGTAATCATGTCATCTAGTTATCATCACTCATTTTATAGGATGATGTTTTTACTCCATAGGGTGGAGTATCTCATGTAGTGGATGAGTTTCTGGCGGTATTCCCGGATGATTTTGAAATATTGGCTCATAAGCTAGGATGTGGAGTTCTCATTTATTTCACCACCAGGAAAACAGTCAATATCACATCCCACGTATCATATGGCCCCCACCGAATTGATGGAGCTAAAGAAATAGCTGGAAGATTTAGAATCCACTTGATTGATTCACCCAGGAATCTCTCCCTGGGCCATTAATATTCTATTTGTGATGAAGGCTGATGGGTCCCTCTAGTTGTGTATTGATTACATGAAGTTGAACAAGGTAACCATCAAGAAAAAATATCCTTTTCCATGAATAGAAGATTTTTTACAAGTTTATGGGAGAAAAATGGTTCATGAAAATAGGCTTCTATTTGGGTTACCATCAACATAGGTTGAAAGAGGCAGATAACACGAATAAGGATTTAAAAAGCTGGTATGAACACTTTGATTACATATTCATGCTCTTTGGATTGACCAATGCTCTAGGGGTTGTCTTGGTACTCACGAATAGGTTGTTCCACCAGTATCTATATTCATTCATAGTGGAATTCATGGAAAAAATCCTATATGACTCTAGATCTAAGGAGGAATGCGATCATCATTTTCATATTGTGATACACACATTACAGGATCATTGACTTTTTGAAAAGATGTCCAAGTGAACATTCTAGATTAGGTATGTTATTTTTCTAGGGAATTTGATATCAAAGAATATTTTTTTGGTGTACTCTGAGAAGATAGGTGTAGTTATGTCATGGGGGAAGCTGAAGAACGTGTTTGAGGTCCGGAGTTTCTTTAGCCTGGCTGTTTACTACAGGATGTGTGTTTGGGATTTTTCCCTCGGCTTGCTTCGCACATGACCGCACTCACCTGATATGGGATGAAGTTTGTATGGTACTATAATTTCAAGAATCGTTCAAGGAGATGAATTGGTTGTTAACTACCACCATTAGGCTGATTTCTCCAGAGTTTGTAAATGTGTGTGTGGTTTATTGTGATGCAACATATATGGGTTGTGGGTATGTGCTTATACAGAGTGATAAAGTGGTGGCGTATGGTTATCACCATCTCTGACCACATGAAATTAATTATCAAACACATGACTTGGATTTATTAGTAGTGATTCATTCTTTGAAAACCTGTCATCACTACCTCTTTGGGGAAAAGTTTGTTGTCTACTCCAAACATAAAATTGTGGCCAACATCTTCTTATATAAGGATATCAATCTAAGGAAGTGTTGTTGGATAGAGTACATGAAGGGGTTTTAAATTGTCCTCGTCTATACCCTAGAAAATGGAAATGTTGTGGAAGATTCCTTGAGTATAACTGTTCTAGTGCAAGCCTGGAGGATGTCTAGTGACGATTGGTCTCTGATGGGGATCATTTCATTGATGCATGTGGAGACCCTGGAGCATAGTGGTGGTGAATTCTTGGAGAGAATTCAGTTGACTCATTCTCTCTTATAGTTTATTTAATTTGGATAGCCTGGTGATAAGCTATGTCTGTGGTCGATGATGTTTCATCATGGTGGGGAGATTTCTTCTAATTTGTCATCATCTCCTGAGGGCATCATGTGCTTCAAGGACTGATCAGTTGTTCCTTCATCTCTATAGAAGGCGGTGATGCAGGATTGCAGCCAGTCTTAGATGGATATCCAGACAGCTACAGCCAAGATTTATTATGATGTTTGTCTACATTTTTTGTGTCTTGGAATGAGACATGATATAGTTGACTTTGTTTCAACATGATACACATGTTGGCTGGTGAAAGGGGAGCACCAACGGCCCTTCAGTTTTCTCCAACCATTGCCTATTCCTCCTTGGAAGTCGGATGAAGTCACCATGGACATTATTGTTGGTTTTCCTCGTAAACCTCTAGGTAATAATTCTATTTGGGGATTGATAGATTATCTTTCTGAGTCATTCCACTTCATTCTGATTAGAGATACAACTAATGTTGATGAGTTGGGTCATTTGTATCTTCATGATGGGGAAAGGTTTCATTGTGTTCTGTCAGTAGTTATCTCCGATAGAGACCAAAATATTACCTATCAGTTTTGGGAAGTCCTTTAGAAGTATTTGTGGTCACAGATTACGATGATCATGGAATACCATCCGCAAAATAATGCTCAAACATACCGGGTGGATCAGATTCTAGTGGACATTCTCTATTCTTGTGTTTTGGACTTTCTATGATCCCAGGATAATCATTTGGTATTGTTTGAATTTTCCAATAATATCATCTACCAATATTAGATTTGAATAGATACTTTTAAGGCACCATATTGTTGGAATTTTCATTCCCCCTGTGCTTGGATAAGGTTGGAGAGACTTCACTATTGGGGTAGAGCCTTGATAAAGAGACCTAAGAGATTGCCAAGTTGATCGTGAAGTGCTTATTGAAATATCAGTGTATCCACAAATATTATATAGACTAGATGCATCGAGACCAAGAGTTTTATATGGTTGATAAGGTATTCTAGAATGTGGCCCTTTATTTGGGCCATCGTAATTTGGAAAATTAGGGAAATATGACACCATGGTATGTCGATCCATTTGTGATCACTGAGTGTATTGGAAAAGTGGAATACATATTTGCTTTACCATATCAGTTTACATTGATTCATGAAATATTCCATGTATCTATGTGGAAAATGTAAAACCCAGAACCATCCCATGTGGGGAATGGGGAAGGACCGGAGATCGTTCCCTATTTATCAATGTTTGAGCGTCCTGTGAGAATAGTAGATTCACAAGAAAAAGAGAATCAGGTAAAGTCTATTCCACATTTTCGGTTTCTATAGTATCATGTGAATAATAGGTGTGAGACATGGGATTGGAATATATGGGTTGTGGAAGATCACCAATTCGTATTTTTTATCAAAATTCACGTTGGCTTTAAGGGATGAAATCTTTTCATGGGGTGATAATGGTCAAACCCATGTATTTTATTTATGGTACGTTTTTCTATTTTATTATTGACCTAAAATTATCCCATATGTTTGTTCTATTCCCCCTTATATTTGGTTTAATTTTGAAATGATTTGAGTAGACAAAAGGGGTGCACGGTTTGGGCGCATAGTCTGAAAACCCATTCAAGAAAACCATGAATGGTATTCCACCTTACAAAAATATATTGTAATTATATTTTTAACCTTTTTGGATTTAACCAAACTGACAAATTTATTCCCAAACTCAACCCTAGAAGCCATCGATGCTTCCCAAGATCCTTAAACCCTCCATGGAACTCATTATGGAAGTGGATTTTGGTGGTGAAACTTCATGATCTCTCATGTATGTGGGTTTCCTATTTTCCTCATCGCATTTTCTAAGGGTTTCATCCAATTATATATATTTTCCTAATTTTAAAATACTATGGCTGAATTTCTAGGGTCTGATCTGGGGTTTCATGATCTAATTATGTGGTTTTAAGATTTTTTTCACTCCCTTATGGTGCGGGGGTTGTGTGGATGAACTTTTACAAAAGGATTTGGTGTTTTTACACCCATGGTATGTGATTCCATGTGTAAAAAATACTAGATTAGTTAGCCTCTTTTGATTTATATTTTTAGATTTCTCCTCCTTCATTGTTCATTCTGCAAAAAATATTCTTTGTGTAATTTTTTAAGCAATTTATTTTTATCTTCCATTTTTTGCGTAAAAATGGGTGTTTTACATTTCCATTCCATGTTGTATCATATGGGGTTGTTTTATAATTTAGGTAAGGTTATAATTTAAAAAAAACTGCTACCAAATATAGTTTGGAATAATTTTGGTGTGCATATGGTTTTCAAAGGGGGCTTTTAGATTTATTTTAATATCAATGTTTGGTTGGGTTCCTTGATATTGTTTTATGGAAACTCTAAATGGGTTTTTGAGACATAAAAATGTTTTAAATCATGTGTAAATAATGTTTTTAATGTGTATGACCAGAACTGATGTGTTTCTATGAATGTGACAATTAGTACAAGCGTAAATTGTTTGACCACAAAAGGGGAAACCCGGGTATCTTGTTGGGCGGATGTGTACTAGTACGCTAGTGATCCATAGTTGTTTTTTCCCTATTTCACATAAAAATTTTGAAATTGGAAACACTAAAAAAATATCATGATGATAATTTGGGACCACTATGTTATGGGTATAATCCCTACAATTTTCTCGTGTGTGGGAACATATATTTCTATGGCTACTTTACACTGAGATACAACATATATGGGGCATGAAAATAACTAGTGGCTATGTGTGTTCCTAAGATTAGTGTTTGTCGAATATTTTGTATATATCATTCGATTATGGTGTAATTGAATGGAAATTTTATTATCTGACAGGTTTTATTAAAATGTGTTCACTCCTTTAAATTTCCCTTTAAAAGATGTTTACTTTTAAAAGTTTCGATCTTTATAAATTATTTCGGTCGTTTCTTGTTTATTAAAACCTGTATTATTTTTATCTTGTAATTATTATGATATGGAATATTTTGGGTTGTATCAGGTTGTAATTAGGCTCACACCCTACTTTCACCCATTGGGTGTAATTATAATTAATCATGTTTGAAACAGGTAATGGTCAGGCCTTGGGGGATGTCTGTTTGGGTTGCCAGTTTCTTTCCATGAGGCAGTGTTGTGGAGAAAGCACGTTAGTGATTACCCCACATCATGGGGTGTTCATTGGGATGTTCTTCAAATACTTTTATGTATTTATGGACCTCTTGTTTAATTTCAAAACTCATTTATTCAGTTATTATATTAACATAATTATTGTTTGGCTGGTAATTTTAAGATTCGCTATATTTATTTCTTGTAGTGGTTAAATGATTCTATACTCTCGTAAATCATTACCAAGCCATTATTGATGATACTCGGGGACTTGTTCGAGTCCATGGGGATATATACCACCCTTTTTTTCTTTCTATTTCTAGGGTTTGCTTCTAGTTTTGATGGAGAGTAGATTTATTTTGTAGAATTTATTCAAAAAATTAAAAAAGAATTCTTGATATGTCATTTCAACACCTATGTGATTGATGTGTTTTTCTATTGAATGATATTCATATAGTTTTTTTACAAGAACATTAATATTGAAAAATCAAATTTTGGTATATATATTTCATTTTTATTCATTTTCAATAACTAATATAGATACATAATATTAACTAAATTTGATGTAGTTTGTGATGTTCAGAAAAATTGCCCAAATAAACTAAACATTTATCATTACTATTTTATCAAATGAATCATCCTCATACAAAAAATTCGAAACATATTTCGAATCATATAAACATAATGAAGCTAATTAATTATATATAATTTCAATTAAAAATAAATATACTCATTTGGAATAATCTTCTATAATTATAGTATTATAAATAGTCCATGGAACCATGAAAACGAATGCACCTGGAACGATTAAATTGACCATTAAAACTCTTCAAAATGGCCAAAAAAATATTATAAAAATATTATAAAAATTTATATACAATTATTATATGTTCATAATTATGTAATAAACTAATAAAATTTTATTAAAAAGGATATTTAGTGGTTTTTAAAAATTCACTTGGACACAAGGTTTGGGATCCCGCCAAACTTCCATTTTTTCCTTCAGGTTACACTTTCTCTCTCATTTCCCAAATGTTATTCTTCTATATTCTTATATAATTCACATAAATTATTTGTATATTTTCAAAAAATATTTATATAACCTGGTATATTTTTATTTTATGCTTAAATAAATTTTCAATAGGTATACCTTCTTAATTAATCTCGATAAGAAATCCCAATTAATTTGAACTTCTGTATTTCATACCCATTTTCTTATACACTCCATAAAAAATATTAAGAAAAAAATTATTTAATAAAAAAAATCAATTTATAATGGAAAAAAATTTTATTTATTTTTTGGATTTATAAAAATAGTTATATTGTTTCCTTCAATAAAGACCCCTTAATCATTTCACTCACACTACACTGAAATAGATCATTTTTAAAGATTCATAAATAATATTTTAATGTACAATTATCTGTTGAAAATAATTATTCATCATCTAATATTATTTTTACTTCATTTTAGTCTGAAAATTATTTAGTCTCTTCTTTCGGGGATACCATTTTCACACACCCCTTCGTTATGACTTATGACATTATTTTGAACCACATTTCATTCCATGTGGAGCCCTTTCATTTATTCCTGATATTTGATTATTTATATGGAACACATATTGTAACACCCCAACACCAGCTTCCCAGAGTCGGTGCATTACTTCGTAACATTGGCATGATCACAAAAGATAACGTCTCGAAAGACCGATTAGTTTAGTAGCCTTGGAAACACTAGATACATTCATAAACATTACATAACATCATAAAAATGAAAACTACAATAACATGGTCTCCCTAGTCCGCACTCATATCCTCACTGACTTTTCTTGCAATTTAGTCATAATACACTTCTTCACATCCTGGAAAAAATAAAACATTGAAAGGGGTGAGCTCAAATGCTCCATAAGGATAACAATATAGCGGAAAATTTCATAAGAAAACATAAGAATTTAAGGCAATGTATAACTAAAACAAAAGTCTTATTGAACTTGAACTTCAGCATAATATGGAAAATGTAAAATAAAATAATTATATTACTTACTCGCATGGATATTCTTCTAAATGAATAATCACAAGAAATATCAATAACCACTTTCATAATGAGGGAATGTATAATGCCAGACATTCTGAAACATTTTGTCAAGGCCTCGGCAAAGACGTCTAAAATGATTAAGGCCTCGGCCAAAACCATAAATCAAATTGGGAAAGGGCCTTGGCCAATTACACGTCTAGTTGTCTCATGAGACCTACCGATGCATCGAGGATCTATAGCGTGCTCCACCCGTCACTTAATAAGTCCAATACATTCCTCATATGAATCGGTTTAAACATAACATAAATATTCATATTAAAACTAGTATACGAAATGTCAACAGTTTCTCCATAAACTATGGATGGTATAAAAATAACACAACCACAGTCAAATGTTTCACAAAATGCTCAATGGAAGTTTTTTATCATAAATCAATTTCAAATAAACTTAAAACCCATCAAAGGATGTTGACATGGATGAAATCAAAGTTATTTGAGAGAAATATCTCTCTTTTATGAAATCATTTAAAAGTCCCATAATTATAAAATAATACATTTTCTTTGAAAATATTATTATAAGCTTGTATGGGAAGCTTCAACGAAGTTATAATGGGGGAAAATAGCCGCACCCGCCGTATAAGTTAAAAAAAACATTCTTACCTTAAATTTGTCAAAAATGTCAAAAAGTACATTGTTTGGAAAACGACGGTAAGATTCCTTTCGAAAACGTATAAGGGTATAAATGACTTTAACCCATTTTCTATTTAATAGTAAAAATGTTTTGAAAGACATTTTTAAGAAACATGGATGTGGATGATAACGAGGTCCTAGTAGATAATTATGTATAAACAACCTTGGATAATGAAGAGGTTGTGAAGTAAACCCTTACCTTGTTCTTTGCCTTGGTTGGGGTAGGTTAACCTCATATATAATGGTGAAATAATTGTTATTAAATTATAAAAGAATCATATACATTCATATGATATCATATATGATCTTTTAACATTGTTTTGTTAACAATATCGTAGATATATCGTTGTTTCGGGTGTTAACTTACTCGTTTTCTTTTATATGTTTTGTTACGTAAGTCGTGTTTTTCATGGATAGGTTGTATCTTATTCATATCCAGAATGATATCATGTCCTTAAACATTATTTTTAAATCATCAAATGATAATTATACTTGAATGGATACGACGGAGAATGAATCTCATCGCGTTCGTGGGGACGGTAGTCCGTATGTACGCACGACCGACAATATCATTATTTTGATATTAAAATAATATATAATTGGATATTATATCATATATAAAGAATCATTATCATGTTATATTTATTATTTACATGAATTAAATATCATTATTATACCCATCTAAAATAATAATATATTGAATAACAATTACACCACGACGGTGAGATGGTAAGCCGTACGTACGCACGTATGGTGATATGTCATTCAAATGATGGGTAGAATACTGAATATGGTTGTTCCATATTTATAATAACATCACAGTATATAGAAGATACTGGAGTTATAATTTTAGAATTGAAATAATAAACAAAGAGGGAGTGGAACAAGAAAGAAACTTGAAAGAGGGTGATGAAAATGTTACCTCTTCTTCGGGTTCTTCCTTTTGATTTGATAAAAAGGACTCCTTAAGATGGCTTTCTGACTAAAGTAAAGCTTCTAGGATGAAGGGAGAGAAGTTGGGAGAGTATTTGGGCAGAGTTTGGTCTAACCAAAAGGCTTGAAAGTGTAAATAAGGTGGTAGAGGTGGGGGCCTTTTATAAGAAGAGAGGAGGGGCTATTTTGGAAAGATTGAAATGTTACATTATTATACAATGCATTTCGGATTCTAAAGGTCCCACACTTATATAATTAGTGGCTACGGTGATAAGGGTTCGAAATCTACCCATCCAATAGTCTTTGGACAAGTGTTTGCCTTGGAGTTTACATTATCTTTTCATTTTATTAAAATCGTTAAATAATGAGGTCATCGCTGCATCATAATGATGTCATAAATAATTTAATTTATTTAATGTCTAAAAATTATAAAAAAAATACTATGATGTAGAAAATCGTTTTATCTTTCTAATGAATATTTATTGTCAAAATTTGGACTTGTGTAACCCCACTTAAAAACTGCTTTAGTAAAACAACTCATGTTTGTGTCAATTTAATTTTAACATTAAATAAATATATATTAATGTCATTTTCCAACCAAAGTGGCTCCATGGGGTCCCCAAGTTGACCCATGGGTTTTCTTGGTCGGCCATGACTCATTCAATAGGAGTAGGACAAGTTTCAATCTCATCTCATATTATTAAAACATTATTTTTACCTTAAACTACACTAATTACCTCTAATCGCGATTAAGAACTTAAAAGTTACTATTCACAAAAAATTATTTTAATCTCATTGAACCACATTTTACTTCTTAATGAAAACCATGTATGTCGGATTTTTGAAAATCAAATCACAGAAGTGGTAATATTTCATTTTAACGAAAAATCAGTTTTTAACAACCACTTAGTGGTTTCACTATTCATCAAAAATTGATGTTTTTCAGAATAAGGCCAAAATTTCACCCTAAGCTATAATTGATATTCCGAATTCAAAAATGATGTCTATTTTACAAAATTCCAAAAATATAAGTTGCATTAATTAATTTTATAATTAATTCCTGCTGTTACAACAAATAGCGTGTTTTTAAGAAACAATTTATATCAAAAGATTGGCAATTGTTTATGTCCAATTTCAATGTTAAATTAATTCTAATGACCACCATTGGATAAAATGGTAAAAATATATTCTAGTTATACTTTAAAACCAATAAATAGTATAATTTATTACTATAAATTATTTTGATTAAAAAAGTTGTTTTTAAGTATTTTTCACTATTCAAAAAAATTAGAAGTTCTCAAAAAAATACCAAAAATTCAACATAGGCTAATTTCGATATTCCGAATCCAAAAATGATGTCCATTTTGATAAATAAAATTTATAAAATTTCAAAAATTAGGTATTAATATTCACAACAGCTAGTTTAATTAGTTTTGGTGTGTGTTAGAGCTCGAGGTTGCATAAAACACACGATATTGCATTATTCGAAGGGAAACGTACCGTGGAAGCTTGGGGTGTTACATTCTCCCCTCCTTCAAATAATTGCGTCCTCTCAATTTCTAGGGTATTACTGCATAAAACGAATCGGGTGGTTCTTCATCATAAGTTCCTCAGGTTCCCACGTTGCCTCTTCCATTTTACGATTTCTCCACAAAACCATTACCAGACGAGTCGTCCGGTTTCTCAGCACCTGCTCCCTCACATCAGGAATTCTGATGGGCTCTTCGCAATAAGATAGATCGGGTTCCAGTTCTAATTCCTCATAGGTAAGTACATGTGTTGGGTTGGGCATGTATTTTCTCAATAGCGATATGTGGAAAACATCGTGAACTTTGGAGAGATTTCGCGGCATCGCCAAACGATAAGCTACAGCCCCAATACGATCTAGAATTTCGAAAGGTCTGATGTACCTGGGACTCAACTTACCCTTCTTACCAAAACGTATAACTCCCTTCCACGGAGATACCTTTAGGAAAACATGATCTCCCACCTGAAATTCCAAAACCTTTCTTCTGTTATCGGCATAGCTCTTCTGCCTACTTTGAGCTGATTTGATGTGGTTTTGGATTACCTTCACCTTTTCCATTGTTTCTTCCACCAGTTCTGGTCCTACAAGTTTTCTTTCACCAACGTCATCTCAACAGGTTGGTGTATGACATCTCTTTCCGTATAACGCTTCATAAGGTGCCATCTGAATGCTTGAATGGAAGCTATTGTTATAGGAAAATTCTACCAGTGGAAAATATTGATCCCACATACCCTGAAAGTCAAGAGAGCATGATCTCAACATGCCTTCTATGGTTTTAATAGTCCGTTCTGATTTTCCATCTGTTTGAGGGTGATAGGAAGTACTCAAACGAAGTTCAGTATCCAAGGCCTTTTGAAGAATTTTCCAAAATCTTGAAGTAAAATGAGGATCACGATCAGAAACAATCGATAGGGGTACTCCATGAAGTCTTACAACTCCATTAATATATAGTCTTGGTAGACGTTCAAGTGGTAGATCCTCCCGTATAGCCAGAAAATGTGTTGGCTTAGTAAGATGATCTACAATGACCCATATTGCATCATTCCTTCTAGGAGTCTTTGGTAGTCCCATGACAAAGTCCATCGTAATATTATCCCATTTCCACTCTGGTATGGGAAGTGGTTGGAATACTCCACCAGGATGTTGCCTTCCAGCTTTCACTTGTTGACAAACCATACACCTCGACACAAAATCCGCAATCACCCTCTTCATATTGTCCCACCAAAAATGTTCCTTCAAATCTCTATACATTTTGGTGCTCCCAGGGTGTATAGGGAAATTGGAACTATGAGCATCATCCAGCAATTCCCTTTTTAGATCAGGTATAACGGGAACACAATGTCTCTTCCCAAATTTCAAAATTCCATCCTTATACACAAAGTCCCTCAATCATCCATCAATCACATCTTTAATCTTCTTCTGAAATTCTTCATCATTGGTCTGAGAACTCTTAATCCTTTCTAGTAATGATGGTTTGGAAACCATTTGAGAAAGTATTTATGTTTCACCTTCCCTAGTTATTCCCATGTCCATCTTCACTAGATCCATGAAAATTGGATCCCTTTCAATTCTTATCACATTCAAAACTCCATGGTCTTTTCTACTCAAACCATCTGCCACCTTGTTTGCCTTCCCCGAGTGGTAATGTATCGTGCAATCATAATCCTTGAGTAGTTCAAGCCATCGCCTTTGCCTCATGTTGAGTTCTTTTTGTGAGAAAATATACTTCAAACTCTTGTGATCAGTATAAATCTCACATTTTTCACCATAGAGGTAATGTCTCCATATCATTAAAGCAAAGATCACAGCTGCTAACTCAAGATCATGAGTAGGATAGTTTTTCTCATGAATTTTTAGCTGTCGTGATGCAGAGGCAATAACCTTATCATTCTGCATAAGGACACAACCAATTCCTTTCTTCGATTCATCCCTATAAATAACAAACCCATCATTCCCTGATGGTAGAGTCAATATAGGGGCGTTGACTAGTATTCTCTTCAGTTCTTCAAAACATTCTTCACACTCTTTTGTCCAGAAAAATTTAATCCCTTTACGTGTGAGCTTTGTCAATGGGTAAGCCAATCTGGAAAAATTCTGGACGAAACGTCGATAATAACATGCTAAACCAATAAAACTGTGTACCTCAGTTATACTTGTCGGTTCTAGCCATTCTTGGATTGCCATGGTTTTAGAAGGATCAACAGAAATTCCATCCTTAGAGACAATATGTCCTAGAAAATAAATCTCCTGAAGCCATAATTCACACTTGCTTAATTTCCCATATAATTCATGTCTTCTAAGAGTCTTCAGGATAATGCGTTAGTGATTTTCATGATCTTCGTGGCTTTTGGAGTATACCAAGATATCATCAATAAATACCACTACAAAGTCATCAAGATATTCCTTGAAAACTCTATTCATTAGATCCATGAAAATAGAGGGTGCATTAGTCAATACAAAAGCATTACTGTAAACTTGTAATGCTCGTACCTTGTTTGAAATGTTGTCTTTGGAACGTCTTCCTTCTTCACACACAACTAATGGTATCCAGACCGAAGGTCAATCTTTGAAAATTATTGAGCTCCATGCAGTTGGTCAAAAAATCATCAATGCGAGGTAGGGGATACTTGTTCTTTATTGTTATAGCATTGAACTCCCTATAATCGATGCACAACCTCATAGATCCATCTTTCTTCTTAACAAAAAGAACAGGGTCTCCCCAAGGAGTAACAATAGGGCAAATAAATCCCTTATTACTCAATTCCTCTAGTTGTTTCTTTAGTTCAACTAATTCCACAGTGGCCATTCTATAAGGGGTCTTCGATATGTGCCTTGATCCAAGAATTAAATCAATGGAAAACTCAACTTCTCGTTCTGGAGGATGTCCAGGTAAATCTTCCGGAAACACATCAACATATTCTCTCACAATAGGTACATCCTCCATTTGAATATTCCTTTCCCCACCCTCAGTAATTTACTTCTCTTCCTCCCCAATAATTGAATTTAGTTGAGCTACTGGGGGTGGATCTAGATAAAAATTATGTGGCGACGATTCTGCTATAAAGATAAGGTGTTCCTTATCATCATCATCAAGAATTGAAACCTCTTTCCTCTTACAATAAATTTTTTCATCATGGTCCGAAAGCCAATCCATACCGAGGATTATATCAAATTCAATCATGGGTATGATGATGAGATCAGCAGGTAAAGAACATTTAGGTGCTCTAATGGGAACTAATCGACAAAACTTTGTTGCAACAATACTTCCCTTAGGGGTTTTGACCGACAACTCCCTTGTTAAATCAAATAGGAAATATCTAATTTTCTTAGCAAACTGGGAAGATATGAAACAATGCGATGATCCAGAATCAAATAATGCATTTTCTAATCTTGAGGAAACCATTAAATTACCTGCCACCACGTCTTTCGGAGCTTCCACCTCAGAAGTAGTGATAGCATAATCCTGGCCCTGATCCCTTGGCCTCTTCTGAGGTAAGTTCCCCTGATGATTAGGACATTCATTTGCATAATGTCCCTTTTCTCTACAATTATAGCATTCCACGTTGACAGCCGCTTTTTTTCCCTTGCATTCATGAGCTTGGTGGCCTTTTTCACCACACTTGTAACATACTCCTTTTCCTTTTAGACAGGCACCAGGGTGCTTCCTACCACAATTATCACAGGGTGGAAATTCATTTCTACCCTTCTTCCCTGTTTCCTTATTTCCTTTCCCAGTGTTTTCAGCGGATCTATTCTTATCTTGCTCTGATTTAAAGTCATAAGACTTAGAGAATTCCTTTTCCATCTTGATAGCGCACGAGACAATACCTTAGTATGAAGAGAAGGTTTGTGATACTAAAGCTCGACGGAGAAATGGTTTCAACCCATCAAAGAAACGATCAGTCTTACTTCTTGGGTTACATATGTAATCTGCAGCATACCTTGCTAACCTTGTAATGTTAGCCTCATACATTGCGACATTCTCATCCTCCTTCTGCCTCAGACTCAGAAATTGCCTTTCCATATCCGCTCGATGATTCTCGAGGAAAGTATTTTTCTAAGAACAGCTCTTTGAACTCCTGCCATCCCATGTTTGTTAATTCATCATCTTCCTTTGTGTTTTGAATTAGTGACCACCATTGATCGAAATCTCCAGTGAGGCGGTAAACTGCCATGACAACTTTCTCCCTTTCACTACTCCCCAAGGCATGGAATATTTTCTCTAAGGAATTTATCCATTTCTCAGCTACTATAGGATTTGTACTCCCATTGAAGGTTGGTGGTTGTTGCCTCATGAAACGGTCTAGCATTGATCCTCCACGTTGCGGATCAGGGTGCTCTATACGAGTACGGTTGTTATTCATAACCTGCGTGAGTTGTCCCAGTACGGTGAGAAGCTGATCAGAACCAGTTGTATCACTAGCTCCACCATAATTATCTTGAGCAGGAGGGAAATCCCTACACATAGTGCGTGCATTGATACGGTTTCCATTCCTTCCACTAGGCGCCATTTTTAAATAATTTCATAAACTAGATTAGTTTATGAATCAAAATACATAATTCCATACTTGTAAAACACTTAACATAAATTGAACTAATTATGGATATAATCCATAATTATAAAAATGTTTTCTTTGAGGAATTATATACTCGTAACCCTTCATAGTGGTTTGTAAAGAAAATGGATATTATCCTAAGCATATCCCCCGGGAGTGTCGTAACCAAGAGTGCAGCAAAGCCCGTTGTCGTGCACCAGTTCCTATTCGAGTCTAGCTCAAAACGGTGTTTTTGGGTTTTACCCCTAGGTACATCTGTTCCAGAGCTGCCTCTACCTGCTCGTATCCAGACAGGGATGTATTACTCGGAAAACTCACAAAATCTCTACAATACCAAAATTTTAGGAAGTTCTTCTATACTAATCCTCAAAGTTCATCTTAGATCTACGTGCTCTAATCAGAGTTTGTCTAAATCTAGATTCCAAGGTTTGTACTAAACTTCCTCTGATACCAACTGTAACGCCCCAACCCCAGCTTCCCAGAGTCGGTGCATTACTTCGTAACATTGGCATGATCACGAAAGATCACGTCTCGAAAGACCGATTAGTTTAGTAGCCTTGGAAACACTAGATACATTCATAAACATTACATAACATCATAAAAATGAAAACTACAATAACATGGTCTCCCTAGACCACACTCATATCCTCACTGACTATTCTTGCATGTCAGTCATAATACACTTCTACACATCCTGGGAAAAATAAAACATTGAAAGGGGTGAGCTCAAATGCTCCGTAAGGATAACAATATAGTGGAAACATTCATAAGAAAACATAAGCATTTAAGGCAATGTATAACTAAAACAAAAGCCTTATTGAACTTGAACTTCAGCATAATATGGAAAAAGTAAAATAAAATAATGCCATTACTTACTCGCATGGATATTCTACTAGACGAATAATCACATGAAATATCAATAACCACTTTCATAATGAGGTAATGTATAATTCCAGACATTCTGTAACATTTTGTCAAGGCCTCGGCCAAGACGTCTAAAATGATTAAGGCCTCGGCCAAAACCATAAATCAAATTGGGAAAGGTCCTCGGCCAATTCCACATCTAGTTGTCTCATGAGACCTACCGATGCATCGAGGAGCTATAGAGGGCTCCACCCGTCACTTATTAAGTCCAATACATTCCTCATATGAATAGGTTTAAACATAACATAAATATTCGTATTAAAACTAGCATACGAAATGTCAATAGTTTCTCCATAAACTATGTATGGTATAAAAATAACACAACCACAGTCAAATTTTTCACAAAATGCTCAATGGAAGTTTTTTATCACAAATCAATTTCAAATAAACTTAAAACCCATCAAAGGATGTTGACATGGATGAAATCAAAGCTATTTGAGAGAAATATATCTCTTTTTTGAAATCATTTAAAAGTCCCATAATTATAAAATAATACATTTACTTTGAAAATATTATTATAAGCTTGTAAGGGAAGCTTCGACGAAGTTATAATGGCGGAAAATAGCCTCACCCTCCGTATAAGTTAAAAAAACATTCTTACCTTAAATTTGTCAAAATGCTCAAAAAGTACATTGTTTGGAAAACGACGGTAAGATTCCTTTCGAAAACGTATAAGGGTATAAATGACTTTAACCCATTTTCCATTTAATAGTAAAAAAAATTTGAAAGACATTTTTAAGAAACATGGATGTGGATGATAACGAGGTCCCAGTAGATAATTATGTATAAACAACCTTGGATAATGAAGAGGTTGTGAAGTAAACCCTTACCTTGTACTTTTCCTTGGTTAGGGTAGGTTAACCTCCTATATAATGGTTAAATAATTTTTATTAAATTATACAAGAATCATATACATTCATATGATATCATATATGATATTTTAACATTGTTTTGTTAACAATATCTTAGATTTATCGTTGTTTCGGGTGTTAACTTACTCGTTTTATTTTATATGTTTTGTTACGTAAGTCGTGTTTTTCATGGATAGTTTGTATCTTATTCTTTTTCTGAATGATATCATGTCCTTAAAAATTATTTTTAAATCATCAAATGATAATTATACTTGAATGGATACGACGGAGAATGAATCTCATCGCGTTCGTGGAGACGGTAGTCCGTACGTACACACGAGCGACAATATCATTATTTTGATATTAAAATAATATATAATTTGATATTATATCATATATAAAGAATCATTATCATGTTATATTTATTATTTACATGAATTACATATCATTATTATACCCATCTAAAATAATAATATATTGAATAACAATTACACCATGACGTGGAGACGGTAAGCCGTACGTACGCACGTATGGTGATATGTCATTCAAATGATGGGTAGAATACTGAATATGGTTGTTCCATATTTATAATAACATCACAGTATATAGAAGATACTGGAGTTATAATTTTATAATTGAAATAATAAACAAATAGGGAGTGGAAGAAGAAAGAAACTTGAAAGAGGGTGATGAAAATGTTACCTCTTCTTCGGGTTCTTCCTATTGATTTGATCAAAAGGACTCCTTAGGATGGCTTTATGACTAAAGTAAAGCTTCTAGGATGATGGGAGAGAAGTTGGGAGAATATTTGGGCAGATTTTGTCCGAACCAAAAGGCTTTAATGTGTGAATAAGGTGGTAGAGTTGGGGGCCTTTTATAAGTGGAGAGGAGGGGCTCTTTTGGAAAGATTGAAATGTTACATTATTATACAATTCTTTTCGGATTATAAAGGTCCAAAACTTATATAATTCGTGGCTAAGGTGATAAGGGTTCGAAATCTACCCATCCAATAGTCTTTGGACAAGTGTATGCCTTGGATTTTACATTATCTTTTCATTTTTTTAAAATCCTTAAATAATGAGGTCATCGCTGCATCATAATGATGTCATAAATAATTTAATTTATTTAATGTCTAAAAATTATAAAAAAAATTCTATAATGTAGGAAATCTTTTTAGCTTTCTAATTAATATTTATAGTCAAAATTTGGACTTGTGTAACCCCACTTGAAAACTGTTTTAGTAAAACAACTCATGTTTGTGTCAATTTAATTTTAACATTAAATAAATATATATTAATGTCATTTTCCAACCAAAGTGGCTCCATGGGGTCCCCAAGTTGACCCATGGGTTGTCTTGGTCTGCCATGACTCATCCAATAGGAGTAGGACAAGTGTCAAGCACATCTCATATTATTAAAACATTATTTTTACCTTAAACTACACTAATTACCTCTAATCGCGATTAAGAACTTAAAAGCTACTATTCACCAAAAATTATTTTAATCTCATTGAACCACATTTTACTTCTTAATGAAAACCATGTATGTCGGATTTTTGAAAATCAAATCACATAAGTGGTAATATTTTATTTTAACGAAAAATCCGTTTTTAACAACCACTTAGTGGTTTCGCTATTCATAAAAAATTGATGTTTTTCAGAATAAGGCCAAAATTTCACCCTAAACTATAATTGATATTCTGAATTCAAAAATGATGTCTATTTTACAAAATTCCAAACATATAAGTTTCATAAATTAATTTTATAATTAATTCCAGCTGTTACAATAAATAGCATGTTTTTAAGAAACAATTTATATCAAAAGATTGGCAATTGTTTATGTCCAATTTCAATGTTAAATTAATTCTAATGACCACCATTGGATAAAATGGTAAAAATATATTCTAATTATATTTTAAAACCACTAAATAGTATAATTTATTACTATAAATTATTTTGATTAAAAATGTTTTTTTTAAGTATTTGTCACTATTCATAAAAAATTATAAGTTCTCAGAAAAATACCAAAAATTCAACATAGGCTAATTTCGATATTCCGAATCCAAAAATTAAGTCCATTTTGATAAATAAAATTTATAAAATTTCAAAAAGTAGGTATTACTATTCACAACGGCTAGTTTAATTAGTTGTGGTGTGTGTTAGAGCTCGAGGTTGCGTACAACACACCCTATTGCATTATTCGAAGGGAAACATACCGTGGAAGCTTGGGGTGTCACACATATGAATGAAATTGTTGTGATGGGTGATCCTAGAAAATGATCCATTTAATTTTGATTGTTTAGTATCATCAGACATCATGTATTTGATTAGGGTGTAAATCTAATACCAAATGAAATTTTCACTACCAGGTGATGTCATCATGGCAGTTAACATTGAACCATGTTTAGATCATGTTATGTATTAATAAAACATTTATAAATTTCCATTGTCACATGATTCCATTTTTATATTTTAGGCCCCTAATTGTTTATTTATATTCCATAACAATTATTTTATCATGTTATGCCTTTCTAACTATGGTGTTATGCTTCATTCCAATGTTTAATCACATACTGGAATTTTAAACTCATACTTTTTTCTATATATATTCCCCATGTTTTACTATGATGTTGTTCGAGATAAAGGGATGTTAGGTTCGCATTATGGGAGACTAATAAATATAGGTATTATTCAAGTATAATTTTATAAATTTTATGTACCTATTCGTCTAAATACATTGCACTTTATGTTCCTTGGATTGTATTTTTTGTGTAATTATGACAAAGATCATGTAATAATATGTCTATAATAGATAGGAATCAATATATTGATAATAAAATACCTTCTAATATCTTTATTACACATTTATCCTAATTTTATAGAGTTATTTGTCTCACTAATAGATCATCATATGAATTCTTAAGGTATAATACAAAGCAATATATGCAATGAATTGGTAATCATCATTACCAGGTTCATTCATGTTTATTTCATCTTCCATATCCTATAAATATTCTATATAAATATTAATATAATTAATTTAGTATATTTATAATTATAAATTATTTTTATATTAATAATAATTTCATTTTCCATCTCATTTCCATCCAAAGGATAATTCTAGTGTTTCTCTTGGATATCTATAGACTACAATCTATGTGAGGGAAAATGTTTGAATTTTTCAAAAAAACTTTAAATGTATTCTTTTATTGTTTAATATAATAATTATATATGAAATTTATATGATAATTTTTTTATCAATTATAAATAATTATTTACATTCATTTCATTCCATATATTGAGAAATTAAAATATCACATGTATGGACGTGTGGATTACCCCCTCCACAAAATGATGTAATTTATTTTTCATCCCTGCCATCCATGTTTGGCTCTAAAATTGTATATAATGAATAAATATTATATTTAATACGTGAAATTTATTATAAAAATGACTATTCCATAAATAAGGTAAAAAATATAGAATAATAAAACTGAAACACACTTGATAATGAAACAGTTAACACCAAATATTTTGATTTTAATGGTGAATAATTATTAAATGGGAAATGTAAATTATTAATATATCATATATTATTTTCTAATTATAAGTATTATATTTATTAAATTAATAATAAATATATATTTATTATATAGGAAGTAATATAGAGTACAAAGATTTTCGGTACTTTAGATAAGTGTTTCCTTAACTCAATAGCCCTTCATTGAGATATGCCATATTTTCAATTCATTAAATTTTTGGGTGAAATATATACTACCCAACAATGTATATCATGAACAATTTAATGAAATTATTTGGGATTTAAAAATCCATCAATTTTTATTTCATTAAGGATGTTTTATTTCAATTGATACAAAAGATGTAATGGTTTCTATGGAAATCATTTTTATACCAGACTGTAAATGTCAAAATATATATTCGGAATATTATATATCATTTATCTCTAAAAACTCAGTTATTTTCATATCATTTGGTTTTTTCAATGGTTTCTAGTTATTAAATCAATTTTATCCCATTAGGTACAATGAAATTCCAAATCATTATGTTTAATAAAAACTAACTTTATTTTTTATTTTTTGTGGGAATTATTTTTTTCATTCATATCTTTAAAATAATGTTTAATTAATGATATATTATATTCTAAAATTATTTTTCATATTACTTTTCTAAAATATTATCTACATTTTGTTATCTAATTTAAAAATAATTATTATAATGTTTTGTATTTGTGTTAAATTAATTTTTTTAAAAAGTGTGATGAATATTTTCTAAAATTTTCCGAATGAAAACATTTTCTACTACAAAAACAATTATTTAATTTTATGAATCCATTACATGATTCCATGATCTAAGGAAGAAAATAATACTCTCATTTTCATGTGACATTATTGAATCTCTCAAATACAAGAGGCTGTATAAAAAATGAAGAATATTACAAATCATTTTAAAAAATAATTTTCATCTTTTTAAACAAACATTATTAAATATTATGTGTAGCTACCCATAACTCAGTAGCCTATAGTCGATATCTACATTATTAAATATTCATAAAATACATGGAATCACATCTCTATGGACCAAATAGTTTATTATCCGTGGAAAACATGATAAATAAAACTGTCTTATATTCCATTATAATATACAATTTACAACACATTTTGTATAGAATAACATTATTCCCTCTAATATATACTTTCATGATAATAATTTTACACATCATGGATTCCTAGTAAAGGAAAAAAATTAATGGTGAACTTGAATGTTCATTATGATTTAAGTTCAGTGGAAGCAACAATCAATCAATAAAGAATAAAAAATATTTACTGGTATATTGATAAAAAATATGAATTTTAAATAAATTAAAAACATGAATATATAAGGAATAATAAATATAAAAATTTAAATAATTTATAACAGAATCCATTTAATAAATAAACTCTTAATAAAATGAACTTGTATATAATATCGTAGTGAAAATATAATTGAGAAGAATAATTCACAAATTAATAAAGGAAATGATTAATTATTGGATGATATGATATAACAAATTATGAAACCTCTACCTTCATGGCCACTCATGATATGGTTAAAAACTATTGGGTACAATGAGATATGGTTTGGCCAAATATATCACAAATTTTAAGACCATTCTCTAGATAGTTTAAAAATAATGTGTAAAAAATAATATGGTATAGATACCTAATTTCATTCCACGAGACATACCGATGTACTGAGGGGGTTTCAATAAATTTTCCCCACAAATGTCTATCATTTCCAAATCAGCCCTCATATATTTAATAAATGATTTATTTCTAGATAAATGGACCTTATAAACTAAATTCATATTCAATAAAAAGTAGATATTTATCGATATTTTTCAATTGAATCAAATAACACTCAAAGTAATACACTGTAAGTAGAAATAATATGTTTTTTAAGAAAAAACATGTCCATAATAAACTATATTGAAATATACTTGAAATTTAATGTCCAAAAAATTTGAATAATTCATGATAATTTTAATGACTAAAAAATAATCAGGGAAGTGAATGTGAATACTTTTTAAGGTCATAATGATCATAAACCATCAAGAGGATGAATAATGAAAGAATTTATACAATATACTTTTTAAAGAAAAAATGATTTTTTTCCTTTGTTAATATAAATAACATAAAAATAAAATCAAATATATTCATGGAGAATATTATTTTTTTACATTGAAATTTACATTTTTTAAACATAAATTCTTTTGAAAATAACATTGGAAAACAGTGAATTTCTAGAATATTAGGTAAATAATTTTCATTAAATATAACCTTGTTAAATTGAAAAATAATATTCAAATAAATGATGATTATGTACTTTTGTAATTTTTTACAATTTTTACATGTCAAAATTAGACATTACATTACACTGTAGAATGGTTTTAAAAAATTCATTATTTGTAAAATGATAAGAAGGAACCTTTCACATTTTTGTTAAAAATCAATGGGGAGTTTTTTAAAATGATATAATATTATATTAAAAAATTGAAAAGAAAAATTGGTTAAATTCCCATTATTAAACTATTTTTAACAGGTTAAAAAAATTCAAAACATAATTAGAAAATATAATATTATAAGATAATAGATTTACAGTTAAAGGGAGAAATTGATTCAAATTTCAAAAAAAAATTATAAATTAATTTGTATACTACATAGTGTAAATAGTATTATTACATTAAAATAAAATTAATAAACATAGTATTATAAAATAAAATGTGTTTATTATGAAATTTTTAAATAATTTACATCAATTGAAATTCAATAACAAATCATCTTGAATAAAATGAAATTGTGAAATAAACTCTTATAATGATCATAACACTGAAGTGAGAATTATTCAATAAATCAATTTTCTGTATAAATTATAAATAAACATAAAAAGGTATCAATATAACATAATATAGTCAACATTTATAAATCTCATAATAATTTAATATCAATGATGAAAAGTAGTTATATAACCAAATGAAAGGCCATTGAGTTATGAAAATGTTTAAGAATTGGTAATTTTCAATTTAAATCCACTTAGATGAAATAATTTAAATTGAAACATAAAAATCCAAAATTTATAATATATTCATTATATTACTTGAATAGTGGTATCATGTGCACCATATTGAAGATGTTAGGTTAGTAACATTACCATTTTCCTCAATGTAATGGAACTGAGATGAAATTGGTTACACGGTGATCCCTTTTGATTGATTATTGTTTAACCTCATATACAATAATTTTATATTATTTACATATAAAAAATTCATATCAATACTTATAATAACATATATTATCTTCTTTATAACGTATTATTACCATTTTATTAATTATATTTTATTACTTTAAGTATTTGAAATGTTAATTACCTTGTTTTCTCATTCATGTTTCATCATGAAAGATCAAGTTCAATAATATATTATATAGCTATAATCAGAATAATAACAATCATAACCTAATTATAAAATTTTTATATGAATTATAATTTTAAAACACATCATTATTTATGATTAGAAATGTATAGTGTGTTATGATCATGGAGATGGTACGTCGTACGTATGCTGGAGCAACCGTTCCATTTTTCTATAATCATTATGGAAAAGAGGTAACTAATAATTTATCCTAAAAATATAACAATAATATCCTATATTCTTTATTATTTATTTTAATATACTTATATATTGTTGAACCATGTGGTTTGTTGATGAAAAGAGAATCACGTCACTTTTTAAAGGCGGATCTCCACACGTAAATGAATGATGTTATCATCTTTAAGTGACTCAAAAGGTATGAAATAATTTTAAAAATTAAAAATTATAAATAAATAACTAATATCATAATTATTTCATGTATATCAAATATATTTGTTAAAATTAATCTTGTTAAATTCCATGGGAAGTGTTAGTGAAATATGAATCACATCCCTACATGATGATGTAGTTCGTAAAACACAATAGCGACGTTATATTATACCCTATGGAATGGAATGTAAAAATATATATATGATATAGTAAATTAATAGGTATAAATATGTGATAAATATCATATATATACTTTATATCCATCATCATACTCAATTGTGAATGGTTTTAATGGAAAAACCGATTACATCAGTTCATGATGTGGATGTCTGATGTACCCATGAACAAGGAATGTGTTTCCCATTTAATGGTTGTATATATGGTTTTAGTTCATTCTCTTAATATATAAAAAATAGAATATTAATTATACAATGTTTATTATATATTATTATTTTAATAGTAATTGAATGATGTGGATATAAAATAAAATAATGATTCTCATAGAAGTACATTACCTCTTCTTTGTGTATCATCATTTGGATTTAATTAAATCCTTACTAGGTTGAATTTATTACCAAAATATTGTGTTAAGGATTTGGTGATGGAATATGGGAAAATATTTTGGTATGTATAGATCAAGAAAAGTTGTTTAAATCTATTAATGAGAGAGGATATAGGTGGGATTTTATAATAGAGATGAGGGACACATTTTTTGAATGGAATCAGTCATACACATGTTTTAATCATTCCATAATATTCCAAAATATGAAATTATAAAAAAAATGTAATATATAATGTTGATATATATATTTATAATGGGTGTTATTGTAGTTTGTAGTTAATTTTTAAACCTTATTTTTTTAGTTTGACCCCAAATACATCTATTTTTACCATATCCATAATAATTATTTTTTATTATTTTTACTAGTCATTTTAAAAAAAATTATGTTGATGATATTATAAATTATAATTTTTTATGATTCCAAAAATTGAATCCATTTTTCATAATTCAATTCACCTGATTTTAAAAATTTAAGTCAAAATTAATCCCCTATATATAACTGGAGATTGGGGTTTTTAAGGGAAAATATTCGAATGTTTATAATGTTTTTATTTCAAAATAAAAAATAATATTTCAATGAACTAAATTAAATAATTTGATATGAATTTAACTAATTTTAGTTTATAACTAATTAAAAATATACTTTAAAATTTAAAATTATTTAAAGGAAAATGTAGTTTTTAATTAAATTTTAGTATATTTTACAATTCATATAAAATATAAAACATTTCTGAAAATACCCAAACACTCACCCTAACATATTTTTTTTGTTAAAATTTAATAAATTAAGATTAATTTTTAAATAATGTTTTTAAAAATTTGATAGAAATTTTTTAAAATATCATTAGAAAGCATGATTAAACAGACTTTTGGATGAAAAAATATTGTTTTTCAGACCAAATTTCATAATTTGTAAATATTTTATTTAACATTTGGTATATTGTTTTTAAAATATCATTACAATGCATGATTAAATTGAATTTTGGAAGGAAAATATTTTTTTCCAGTCAAAAATGTGTGTCAACTATATATTTTTATAGTTTATTTAATAATAGTAAAACCTCTAAATATAAAGGGTAAGTGATAAAAATCAGATTAAATAGAAATATTTTAATATTATTGCACATTCCATTTAAATTCAATGTTGCATGTAATTCAATCTAGGATCGTTGTTGTATGTAATCAAAGATAAAGTTAGTGTTATGTGTAATGAAAGAGAAATTAATTTTTACATTTAATTCAAGATATTGATGATATTTAATTTTTTTAAAATACATATATCATAAATTCTAAAGGTGTTATATTTTCTTCAAAATATGGTGTTGTGTGTCACATATGATATCAAATATAATTTTCTTATTTTATAATTTACAGGTTTGAAATTATATTTACATTAAATATATTTAATCCTTAACATTTAATTATGAATTTTATATTCAATTTTTTATAGTTTAGAAGTCCATTACTGAAAACTCAATCAAATTTTTTTTTACTAAAACATCCTCTCAATAATGGATAAGTAAAATACCAAGGTAATAGGGAATAACACATTTCTAAGTTTCCATGTATGAGATCATTGGTGGAATGTGATGATATTATCATGGAGTAAAATAATATATGATTATATACATTGATAGAGTTCATTCATCATGATAATGTTAATGGTCAATGGAATGTTAAGGGCCTCATAACATAAATATGTGACGATTGAAATGCCCAATATATTTATTAGATATGAATGTAATATGATAATATTTTTTTCAATATATTATCATAATGTCGAGGAATTATTTTATTATCTAGTAATATATATATATATTCTAACATAGTAAATTTATATTTCAAAATAATTAATTTATCATTTATTTTTTCATAGATGAATTTCTAGTTCATCGAAATCTATAAAAAATGAATATCCAAAATAAATTATTCTTGATGCAAAAGAAATTAAATTTTAGTGGATAAGGGGGTTTATTATTTCTATATTTTCCCAATTATTTTTTAAATTCAGTATTGTTATCATACATTTTCTAATATGCCTATATATTTGTATAGTGATGTAACACCTTAATCACAAAAAACTCATCCAATGTTCAATATCCAAAATTTCCTAAAACGTTAACATAATATTCACTCCAAATTGGTAAGATCCATATCATTAGAAATAAGGTAACTTGATTACACATATGAACATATAATTAATCCCTCAAAAAATTTGAATTATCTATTTATTTTCAAACAACATACTTTTGAATACCTTCCTCATGTATTATTTTGAAACATTCTAATAACATGAATTATGATAAAACATTATTAAAAACATAAAGAACACATTATGTATTATTTCTTCTATGATAATTTGTTTTCCAAAAAATTCATGATTGGACTAAATTTATATTTTCGTCACTTATGATATTAAAAAAAATCATTCAAATCCATTATGAAAAGAATAGTGATATAGTCTTTATATATTTCATAATTTTAATTACTAGGATATAATTGATAAAATAATAAGATTTCATAATTCTTGAATCCAAACAAAATCACATGAATCATTCCTAATATTCTATGGTAATAGCATAGGTAAGACCATGGTCCACAATATTCTCTTATGGTATATTCCTTCGATACTTGAGAAATTGATTTAAATAGTTTCCCAAATCCTTATAGTTGAATAATTAAACTATGTAATCATTTTTACTAACCTTGAAATAATAATCATAACAGCCTTTCTCTCCAAACATGTTGAAAACTGTCAGTCACTTTAAAAAGAACAAAGATGTTTTATTCTAAAATAATAACATTTAGGAAAATCCATCTTTACCTTCAACCATTTAACCATTGTATTCTTCTTCATACTCTTCTTATATTGAATTCATTAAATGACACAATACTTAAATAAGTATTTTTTATATATTTTTAACACAAGATATTGTGTCCTTATATTATTGTAATGGTTGAGAGACTGGTTCCCATTAAAATATTGGTGTATTCTCATCATAAAAATGATTTTTATTACTCTTTATATCACCTTCATCGATGTGGTTATCATATCTCATATCAGGCCCCATTTCTAAATGTTGAAATAAACAATATTAGATCATAGTAATATGAAATATGATGTAAATTCCCTAAACTAGGGAAATACATAATAAAAATTTAAAAATTTATGGTTAACTAATCTCATAATCATAAATATTGAATATTTGCGGATATCGCTATTTTCAAATTCATTGTAATGGTTTATAAATAAAATTAGATTTATTATAAAAACATCCCCTTAGAGTTTCTATCTAGGTGTTTAGTAACGCCCATTTCCATGATCAAGGTAACATTCAGGACAAGTCCAATGCACCCTATTTAACTCTGTAATAGAACCACATCCACATGTAATATCCAAACATGTGTGAATAACCACAAAAAAACCACATAATATCTACCTTACCATAACATGAGGATGTTATTCTATAAATAAACTCAAATTTTATCTAAGATTTATAGTCCCAAATTTATGATTCTTTAATGTAGTTTCCAAGGTTTCTACGGAAAATAATATGATACCAACTATAGAAACCCATACCCCAGTAGCCTGGACCAGGTTTCATCATTATTACATTTTCATAAGATACAAGGAAATGGATCTCAATTCACCATATAGTTTACTAGTATTGTAAAACTATATATATAGATGATTTTTTTATTTCATATATATATAAAATTTACAACAACATTTTTTAAGAATAACATTATCACCTCAATCATATCCTTTCATGTCAATCAAATTAAACTTCACAAATTTCTAGGAAAAGAAAAAATTAAGTGTGAACTCAAATGATTAGTAAGGGTTAATTAAAGTGGATAATATCATCAATCAATAAATAATATTCAGTATAGAAATGTAAATAACATAAGAAATAATAATATTAAATTACCTAAATTCATGAAAAGGGAAAGAATAGTCAATATGTCTTGAAAATAAATGATAACACATATGATTTAATCAATAAACTGAGAATAAAATGCATCAAGAGATATTATCATTTGGAAGATTTGATGTACTATAGTAACTGAATTATTAATGAGGAAATTATTACCTACTAGATTCCTTGACCACATGCATAATGATACCTCCATCATCTATAACATTAACAATATTTATTAAAACTATTGGGAACTAACTGACATGGTTTGTCCAACTATATCAATAATTTCAATACCTTTAAATAGATAGTTTAAAACTTCTAGGTTATAACACATAGGGTTTGGCCATAAATCATTTTATCATGAGACCTACCGATGCATAGATTATATTTCAACAAATATTTCCCACCCATTTCATTGATGTGTAAATAAATCCTCATATATAAATTAATTAATATATTTTATTAAGAATGTTCTTTGTAAAAAACAATATATTGAGTAAAATATTTAGATGTATCAATATTTACATTGTCAGTCAAATAAATCTAAAAATAAAACACCATACATAAAAATGATATATATTTTACATAATGAAATTATCCATGATAAATAATATTGATTTTTGGGGAAAATTTAATGTCCACAATAATTAGAATGGTTTAGGGGAATGTTACTCATTAAAAATTTTATCAAGGAAGATAATTTCAAAACATTCTTTTGTTAAAATGATTATAACCCGTGCATAAGAATAATATGGATTATATCATTAGATTATATAACCATTGTAGAAAGAATAATGGTATTCATAATTGATCAATAGAAATTCCCGGAAAAAATATCAATAGAAATAATCAGATAAAATATATCAAATCTAATTTAAAGTCACATTCTTGAAAAAGTAAAAAATTTAGATAATCATGTTCCCTGAAAATCACATTTAAAAACTATGAATTTCTTCATTAATAGTAAACAAATTCAATAGTAACCATAAAAATATTTAAATGAAGCTTCAATGAAATTATTTTCATTTTAATGGAGAATTTTATATATGTATTAAAAGTTAAAAATATAAAATCATTTTTCACTATAATATGATTAGGAGAGTACCTTGTTTAGAAAATTAAAATAATAAACCATTAATTTTTTTTAAAAGCCAATAGGGAATATTTTTTAAAATAGAATATGATTCCTTTGGAAAAAAAATAAAAAAAAAGAAACAATAACACATTAATTTTTTAAATTGATGTGATAATATTTAATTTTTTTCAACATGGTTTTTGAATAAAAATGATATCTAACTAAATAGAGAAATGAATTCGAAATTTCATAATAACATTTTTTATTAATTTTTGTTCCATATTGTGGAAATCTGGTCATATTAACTAAAAATATAATAAATAAGTCTAAGAGATAAAATTATATGTGTTTTTTAAATAATTGTCAAATAATTTCCTTCAACTGAAGTTTTAGAATAATCAGTCTAGATTATAATGAGATTGTGAAATAACCTTTACGGTAATCATAATATTGCTGTGATAATTAATCAACTATTTGATTGTTTGGGTAAACTATAAATCCAAAAAATCCATGTCAAAATAAATGTAATATAAAAAGAAGTAACTGTACATGAAATCATATAATATAAAGGTCAGAGTAGATGTATCATAACTTGATAAAAAGAAATTGTGTTTCGAAATTATTTACAACTTAATAATTATCATGTCTAATAAACATCAATGAAATAATTAAAATTAATAAAAATAATAACATGATTAATTATCTATTGATGATATTATATGTCAATTGGCATGTATATACACTATAAAAAAGAAATTAGGTTTATCACATTACCATTTACCATAATGGAATGAAATTGAGATAAAATCCATTACCTCAAGATAAATTTTTATTGAAATTTATTTAAACAAATGTATAGTGGTTTAAACATGTTATTATCTATTAAATTAACCAAAATAATTTTTAAAATATCATATATTTTAATTTTTATATCATCTTATCACCCATCAGTTAACAATCAATAATTATTTTCATTTTTTCAAGAGTTAATTGCCTAGTTTTCTAATGCTTATTTCACCTGGAAGTATTCAGTTCATGTAAAAATTATAGAGTTATATCATCTATATCTTAATAATCTGGACGTAATTATTATATTTATATATTTATAATACTTTTGAAACTACTCCTAAAATATTGTTAGGAATATTGATGTATGTTATTCTCTTGTAGATAGTAGGTCATACGTATGCATGATTACATTTCAATTTTTCAATTATCATTTTAGAATAGTTTAAAATTTTATCTTTATATAATTATCATAATTAAAATATTATTTTTTTTATATTATTATTTATATATCATTTGTGTTTTGTGTTTATCAACATATATCTATATCACTTCGTGACAGTCGAAGTCCGCATATACATGAGTGATGCTATCATATTTATGAAAGTGTAAAGGTAAAAAAGAATATTATATTTTATGATTAATAAGTAATTCATTATATATATTTATATATATTGGTTTATTTCTACCACAGATTTTTTTTAAATTTAACTATATTACATTCCATGTGAACCATTAGTGAAAGGCGAATATCATCGCTTGGTGAAGCGGTAGTCTGTCATACAGATGAGCAACATTATCTTTTCCCCAACAGAATTGGAACTAAAAATAAATATATTGTATATGGAATAAATAGGAACAAATATGTTCTAAATTAAATATATATATATATATATATATATATTATTGAGATCTGTCATCTTACCCAACCATGAATGGTTGTCATATAAGAATGAATGACATCAGTTCACAGAGCTATATTCTTTGATACACAGGAATGATTATTTCATACCCATTTGGTGGAAGTGGATATGGTTTTAGGACACTATTTTATTATAAAAACATCACAATATAATTAATATATATATTTTATTATTTCAATGTGGTTTAATTAAGAAATAATAAGTTGGATAATGAAATAAAATAAATATTCTAATTAAAAAACATTACATCTTTTTTGGGTATCCTCCTTACAGTTAAACAAAAGCCACAATAGGTTGTATTTATTCCAAAAATAGTGTTATATGATGATTTTAATGATGTTAAGAATTTATTTTTTAGGTATACTAATATCCAAATTGTTTTTATTATGTGAATTAGAAGGGATATGTGGTGTAATTTTATAAGTGATCGTGAGTGGAAAACTTGTAATTATTCGAAAAGTCTCAATAATATGCACAATATAATGATTTCATAAGAGAAAAATGTGTTATTATGGAATCAAGAATAATTAATGTAGAAATTGGGTCATAAAATGGGTTTTTCAAAAGTATGTATGTCATTTTTAACACTTTTCAATATAGTTTAACCCCTAGTAAATCATTTTTTACCTTAACTGTGACAATAAAGTTTTTCAATTTTCATTACTAATTTTGGTAAAAGATATATGTTGAAATTATTATATATTATAATAATTTATGATTAAAAATAGTTAATACATCTTCTCAAATTCACCTCATAGAAGTGGAAAATTTTCATTTATAATTAATCCCACATACAAGACCAGAATGTTTTTTAGGCAAAATGTTGAAAATAAAAGAATATTCTTATATAAAATTAATTATGAAACATGATAAAATGAACTAAAATGGATTACATGATATAAAATTTAACTAATTTTACTTCCAAACCAATTCAACATATAATTTTCATTATATGTTATTAAAGTAAAAATACAGTTTTCAATTAAAATTATACATTTTTAAATACACGTCAAAAAAATTTAACTTTCAAAAAAAATTACAAAAATTAACCCTATGAAAAATATCATATTCCTATTTTAATTTTTTTAATCAAAAAAGTATGTTTTAATTTGTAAAAAACTTTATAAAATTATGAAAAAAACATGATTAATAATCCTTTAAAAAATACAATTTTTTTAGAAAACAATACTTTAGATATTAAATGATTCTTTTTCTATTTATAAAAAATAATTATAAAATAGAGATGTTTAAATTATATATTTACATAATTTATTTGATCCTACTCATACCCACCATTCCAATATTATAATAATATGTCACATTTTGTTTAAACTCTATGTTTTCGGTAACACAAGATAACCTCAATGATCACGTAATGAAATCTAAAATCAATGATTCAGGAAATAAAAGATTAAAACAATGTTGTGTATAATGAAATATATTTTTGTGATTTTAGTTATTGGAAAATAAATATATCCTAAAGTGTCAGTGTTTTATATTTTCTTATATGCTTGGTGTTTCATGTCGCATACACTATCTAATATTGTATTATTAATTTTGAATTTAGGTGTATTAAATTATGCTTCATTATAGATATTATATTGTTATACCACCATAATTATTTCCCTTCATGGATTATTAGGATTATTTTAAAATTCGATTTACATGAAACTTATTTTTTCCATGATTTAATTAATTTATGATGGGAAGATGAATGTTTTTCTGATATTATTGGACACATATATTGGGTTTCCATTATTTTACAAGTGGAATTCAAATTATATATCCCATTAATGAGTCATTTATGTTTTTAAATCTCCAGAAAAAACATGAAAGGGAATGATGGGTTATCCCAATCTAATATGGGACTCCATCCACCATGAATGGAAATGGAATGATTTGTGATCAAAATCCACAATTTGACACAATCCACTCTGTTATGATGATCTTGGTAGTGATTTAGGACTTTGATAATACATTTTTGTGCTTATATGTTTTCAAAAAACATATTTCATATTATTATTATAGTTACTCAATGAACAAGATTGATTATTTTTTATTATGAACTCGTATTACTCATGAATATTATTATAAAAAAAATATGTAATGACTCTTGAATTATTATCTACGATTAAATGGGTGAATTGTTGTATGTTATGATAATTTCCTCACACCTATATAATTTATCTAAATTATGATCAACAATTGATATAACCCACATTTACATTTTTGGAGAATATGTTCTTAATCATTCATAGGTATTATTGAATAGTTTCATGTATGATATATCTTAAAAGGGTACTAATTGAGGTGTCCTTTTTATGAGATATTGAATGTTTTCATTGAAATATTTCATTGTGTATCAAGTCTCAAAATAAATTAATCCATTAATGTTCATTTTCCTTCATTAGTGTGATATGTGTCGAATAATCATCTAAAATGTTGTACTATTAATTTATGTGATGCTTGGGTCACATAATTTGGTATTAGAGAATGATTTAGTTATTTTTAGATATTATATAATAAAAATATTTGGATATAACCTAATATAAAATTTGATTAAATAATAGTCCTATAAGATGATCCTAAAGTGTTATAGGTGATTAGAAGGTGTCATAACTTAGGAAATCTAAGTATTGTTTTACCATATGATAGGACTAACCACTATGATTATTATTTAATGATTATGATGCTAACCATTTTGGTTTTAGAAACATTTGGATTGAAATTTGTGGTAATTCACTTAATATAAATCTTTTTATCCTCCATATAATTACATTTAATGTGATTTACATCATTGATTGTATCTCTATAAATAGATACCATATCAATTTTTAGAAAAGGTAATCCATATGTTATATTTTGAATCAACATATGATAGTTTATTTACGAGAGGATGAACATAAATTTCAAATGGAAATCGCATCTATTATATGTGCCATACTAACTATTCATGCAATGTACTTATGTAAAATGGTCAGAGAGCATCCAAAAATTAAATATATTCCAATTTTTTGTAATATTATTATTTATTTCCTAATGTGTTCCTTAGGGACCCTATGAATCATGAAGTTGATTTTCCCAAATAACAAACACCTATTTCTATGTCAACTCAAAGAATCCATTTAGAATGGATATAATTGAGTTGAATGAATTGAACGTGTAACTCACTAAAAATATTATAAGGGACTCACTCATATATGTGTTTCAAAATGGGGTGTACCAATTATTATTATAATTAAAAATGATTGGTTATTGTTTCCATTCATTGAATATCATGTACATAATATTATAGTGATCAAGAAAAAGTATCCTCCACCATATATTGAATATTTTTTGATCAACTGTGAGAAGGTAATTTTTTTGGAATATTGTCATTTTATATGGATATCTTCAATTAAGGGTCGAAAGGGAAGACATTCCTATTATAGCCTTTTGTATAAGGTATATAAACATATAATTTACAACGATTTCCATTAGAAATAACAATTCCCCTACTATATCAATGAATAAAATGAATTGTCTTTAATGGTTATATCAAGAATTTTTTCTAACCATTAAATGTGATATTTTTATATATTCCGAATTAAGGGGATATCATGTGTATCGTTTATATATTTTATTAGTAACCTTGAAATAATAAGATTTGTGTCAAAAAGTTAAAAAGTGTTCCTTATGGCTATAAAAAGTAGCATTCTTTCATCATATAATTATAAGACAATGAATATCAGTGGATCCATCAATGATAGAAGTTATTGAAAATTGGGCCAATCTAAACATGGTGACTAAGATCCATAGTCTTCTTAATTTTTTCAGTAAAAATATAAGATTTGGAGAAATTATTTAATGACCATAAAATCCACTAACTATGTTGACAAATAAAAGAGTCAACTTCATTTGGATTGATGAATGTGAAGAGAATTTCAATTTACTAAAAAGAATTTTGGTCAAATCACATGGGATAAAACTTCTTTATAGCCAAACGGGGTTATTTATATACTATGACACATCAGAGTAGGTATTTTGATGTGTTATCATATAGAATGAAATTATAGTAATTTTTACGCACAAGAATTTTTGTTTCACTGGGAAAATAAACTGAATCATGATTTGGAGCGGATAGTGTCAAATTTATCTTTAATGATTTGGATATGTAATCATGACAGTGAATGGTCTGACATATATAGTTATTATAAAATCATAATGCGTATATTAAAATTGTAATATTTAAATAAATTAAAAATTACATGGGTATGGTTGATTAAAGACTATTATACTTTAATATATTACCACCCAGAGAAGGAAGACAATGTGTTTAATGCTTTGAGTCAGAATGAACATATTAGCATGTCCATGATAAATATTGAAAGAGAACTAATATTTTTGGATTTGGTGAGGATGGATATTGAAATTAAGATATATGTTTAAATATACAATCATTCATTTTTGAATTTTCTAAAATCTATTTATGTAAATATTTAAAAGGTATAGGAGGAGGATTTAGATCTCAATAAGAATGAGTGGAATATTCCTAAGTTAAACTATTATAATGATGGAATGGTTGGGTTTAGTGTTTGAGTATGTGTCCCATCAATACCGAAAATTGAGGAATGATCTATTCGATGAAGCACATAAATCTTCATTTCTTATCCACCATAGGAGTAAAAATATGTATTATGATCCCATGTATCATTTCCTATTGAAGACAATGATGAGGGATATTACATAGTATATATTTGTATGAACCATATTTTAAAAAAATAAGTTTGAATGTTAAGATTCTAATGAAATGATACAACCATTACACATTATTATATACTAGTGAATGAAAATTACTATGGATATGGTCATAGGAATATCAAATAAATCTAATGCATATAATTCCATTTTTGGTAGTAAATAACCATACAATGTCATTAAATTTTATTTCTATAAGATAATTTCTTCTTTTTAATAAAATTATAGGATATAAATTAAATAAGTCGTATGGTTGTATATAGTACCACCCTCAATAATATATTTTTTTAGATATATTTTTTACTTATATGTTAATGATAATACTTAAAAAAATTATTTAATACAAAATTGATCATTTGTACTGTATATCATCTTCAAATAGACCATTAGTTTAAGAGATATATTCAAACCCTAAATGATCAAGTGATGGTATATTCTATTGATTTCAATGGAGGTCAGGATAAACACCATTACCTGTATGAAATCTATAACAACAATATCTTTGACTCAAGCATTTAGATGACTCCTTAAGAGTCCCTATATGGAATGATGTACAAAGTAGCAACATGTTAGGATGATGTTAGAGGAATAAATCTATTTAGAAATGATATATATATAGAGGAAAGATATAAAATTATAATCATTCAATAACGCACCATGGTAAATTCGTTTCAATATAAATTTATATCAAGAACCTTATAAGGAATCTAGATATCGATGGTCAAGATAAGGTATACATATGGATATCTAATTGAAATATGTTTATGAAATTTGGAGTCAAGGTGATGTTGATCACTAGATATGTTAGTCTATATGATATTCTTTATCATGTTAATATGGTATCATATCATGTGGAACATCCACCAAACATCACATATGTTCATGATGAATTCCATGTATCTCTTTTGAGAAGTACAAACCTTATCATTCACATGTATATAAATCATATATTGTACCATATACCTAGTAAATATTTTTACTGACCATAAATTTGAGGATGTTTTAGGGTTCGTGAGGATATAATGAGGTGGATGTATAATTATTTATTTTCCTCAAAATTTAAAAAAATTGAAGGTGAAATTCTTAAAAGGGGTATAATGTAACATCTTGATATTTTAGAATATATTTCTATTTAATATATTTTATGTGTTCAATTTCGTATGATGAATATAAAACCAAAAAAATAAATGTCTATTGACTTGTTAAAAATATAAAATGATACAAAATAATAATCTTCTGAATGAGATTTAAAAAAATAATTAAACAAAATTAATAAAAAACATTATTTATCATTCATTCATGTTTTCCAAAAAGAAATGATTTTTAAAACGTTTTTTATTTTATATTTATTATATATAAGTTAATTTAATTATTTTTAGTATTAAAATTATATAATAGTATTGATTACAAATTTTTATGTAATATTTTTCATTCAGACATCGAGTATTATATGGTCAGACATGAAGTTAAAATAATTCAATGTTACATTGTAATATATTTTAGAAAATCATTTTTATCTTTACAATATGATTTTTTATATTTAGTTAAATAAAACACTATTGATGAATAATTTTAATGAAGTGTTTGATTAATATATTTAATACAATGATATAACATTAATCTAATGGGTTTTACTAGTTATGGAATACAATTAATATTTTTTAATACATAAAAATACATTTTTGAATGAAAAACATGTTGTAATATTTATTGATCTAGTTTTAATAAATAATTTCGAGAACCTATAAGAGTCGAATTTTTAATAATTTAGTACATATATTTAATTTAAATTTTTTGATTAGATAAAAATATTAATATAAATTGTTTCCACCTTGAATAGTCATTATGGCTAAGAACGTGTTACATCAGTATGAGTTAAAAGTTTAAATGAGGGTTTTTTACATAGCAATAAGGATTCAATAAGACTAATCAAAATTTTATTTTTTGTGTGTTTTTATACCTAAACATATATTACAATAATATCATTTTCCATTGGTTTACACATTCCCAAGAATAGGATGTGATATTATTTTAATGTAAATGGAATTTATAATAGTGCCACTCCACTTACATATAGAATATAACCTCTTCTTCTCACTTCTTCACAGTTTATTAGCACCCCAACTCCATCAATCTCGAAAAAAATCTATTCCCAAAGATGATGTCATCATATTTATCAACTTCAATAATTTTAATTGACTCTTATGTCATCTAAAAATATTATTTAACAATATTAATATAATTAATTTTGGATCATGACCATACTGAAATGTTTTTATGTTAATTTTATAACCATTTCTTATATATATTTCATCCAACTGAAAATGAATGTGTTGAACAAGAGTACATAAAAACGATTATATCCATGATGCTACCTATTTATTTTTCATCACCGACTAACATGTATGGTTATCATAAATGACTTAATCAATATATTTGGTATATATTAAATATTCATGATTTTGAAAATAAATATTATTTTTCCTTAATTTTTTTCTACTAATATAAAAATGAAAAAATCCTATATATGTATTTGTTGACTACTTCTACAAAAAATAGATGTATTTAATTTTTCGTCACCACGATACATGGATGGTTATAAAAGTATATATCGTAAATAATTATTATATTTATGATATGATTAATATCTATTTATTATGAAACCATGAACATGGTTTAAGGACCAAAATTAAAAATCTAAAACATGTGTTAAACACCAAACAATTAAAACCAAAACAACTAATTTAGAAGAGAATTATTAATTAATGGGTCATTTGAAATTATGAATTAAATATAACTATAATTATAAGAATGAATATGTTACTTATATAGATATATAAAAAATCTAAATTTATTAAATAGTAGTTTAGATAATTTATGTCAAAATTTCTGACATGAGGCAAGGGTTTCCATATCCCAATTTAAATTCATTAATATATATTGTAAAATCACCTCCATGTTGATTTTTTTGTTCTGTACTTACTATGTGTAAATATAAATTTTTATTATTTTCAGGAAAATTATTTTTATTTCTAAATACAAAAAAGGAAAATTTTTCCATTGTTTTTTAATTCAACGGTTTTCCATCTTATAAGTTTTAATTCTAGATTTTAATTTGAAATAAATATTGTTCATTTTTTAATCACATTTAGTGAATAGGTATTCTATATATATCTCTTAGAAACAAAAAATAATTTCATCCACTATATTTATTTCTAGATTTTTCATATATTTATTATATTTTCAACCTCCTTGGTTCCCAAAAAATCTTAAATAACTTTTTTAAAAAAAATTAATATATTTACTATTTTGATGGAGAATAAACTTATTCCTTATATATACATATTAAAATGTTTTAGGAATTTTATTTTCCAATTTATAATGATTTTATAATGTAATTTTCAGTAATATTTTAATTTTTTTAATGTTTTAATTTTTAATTATTATAATTTTTATGTACAAATTTTATTTTACATTTTCTAAAACTGGTAAAAGAATCATGTTCATAACATTTAGAAAAGGAATGTTTTCCCCATCATTATAAGAAATATTTGTTTTTATATTCCCATTAAATGTTTCGTTGATTTTAAAATTAATGTATTATTCCAATTTTATTGGAATTTGTTCATTTTTTATGATTCAAAATTTAGTGTATGATTTTTCTTATTTTTTAATGATTATTCCAAATATTTTTATAAATTTACTTTTCATCTGTGGAAGTATCTATTAATGAATCATATTATTCTCTCTAGATTTTATCATATTATACCAACCAATTTCATTCAATTTATAGATTCTGATCTAGATTATTAAGAAAAATTTTCTTGGATCCTTTTTCTTTCCCAACTGATAATTAAGCTATGATAAAATGATGATTGTTTTCTTAATTTTGGGGAGAAAATATAAAAATGAAAATTATAAAATGGGTGGTAATGGAGTTATATATCCCTATAATTAATATGGTAAGGAAGAATAACAAATTAAAATATAATAAATGGGATAATTAGTGGATCCAGTCCAATATGGAACTATACCCACAATGAGTGAAAATAGAATGGGGAGGGAACTCAATCCACTATAGGACTCAGTCTACAATGTTATGACATCCTTTAGTGATTCATAGCTATTGAAATTATTCAATATAGTTATTTTATTTCCAATAATATATTTTATATTCATAGGATATGATTTCTTGGCTGAAGATTGTTTATTTACGATTTTACACTTATAAACTCATATCCTTTGTTATGAAAATGTTTTAGCTCATGACTCAAGACTTATTATCTCTGATTGGTTGGGTATGTTTTTTTTGGATCATGTTTTTAATCCCGTTTTCTTATCATAATTCTCCATATCAAAAATGATTTATATCTCCATTTATTACCCTTATAGGGAATATAAACTTACAATTTCATATATTACAGTTTCCTTGAGTTGTTAGGGAAAAATTATTATAGGATTTTACGATGGAGGGAGCTATGTTATAATATAATTATTAGAGGTGATGATGATCATTAACTAAATAGTTTTATTATGTACCTAGTCTATAAATACACTAATCCTTTTTGGATACAAGACATGTATTATTGTGATATGTATTGACTATTAATCTAAAATGGTGTATTATTTGTATAATTGATTCGTAGAATGCCTTATTTATTATAATAATTAATTAAAATAGGGAAATAATTTAATTTTTTGGTTGTTTGATAGAGATAGGGCCTCTTATCTAGAGTAAGACGACTAGAAGTGATGTCTTAGGCTGTGTCTTTAGGGGTACAATTCCCTCATAAATTAGAGTGAGGAAAAAAATTAAAATAGAAAGTAAATATTCGATGATGAAATAAAAAAAAGAAATGGAAGAGATTGAAATAATCTAAGTAGTAAATATAAATAACTGTCTCCAGAATAATAACCAGTTATTATCAAATGATGATGTCTATAATCCTGTAAATAAGAGTACACGAGTAACAACTAAAACATGAACATACTATAATATATAATAAAATGGAAAAAAATGTTCAAACACTTCAATAACAGAATATCATGAATACACTTTTCCTTCTTCCCCCTACTCCATCCTCAATGTAGTAAATAAATAAAGCATCAGAAGACAAACTCTTCTCTTTATCAACAACTACAATCTTGACATCTCCAATGGTACTATAGATGGTTCATGTAGGGTGTCAGATACAATTGTAGTAGGAAACTGTCACATCTTGACCCAAAGGCACATGATAGTGCCCTGATCTACTTCACCACATGACCTCAAGTGCACCTCTTCATATGGTAGAGGTTGGTGACTAGTTGCGATGGTCTAGAAATTCATTAATAGGAGAGACTATAACCATTTTTGCCATAGTTAAACTCCATCAGAAGTAAATAAGAAATAGAAGAAGTGTATATAAACAAAAAAATGCTCATATCACAACAAAAAAACAAGAAAAACAACACTCAAATGAAAGGGAAAACATGTTATTCCAATACAACTTTCACATGTCTATAATGTAACTGAATGAAATGACACTACAACTCCCCAAACAGGTCCCAAACCATGTCCGGTTCCATCCACCAATCTCTATCCCCAAGTTAGTCACCAATCTGAGGGCCTTTTCCCTAGTCTAGTTCTGCAATAATATAATCTATTTGGGTACTTATTATGTATCCTACATAGCGTGTGAGTATAACTCAATAGGCCACCACCAATAGTCTCTAAAATGATATATTAAAAAGATAGTGGATGTTTTTCTATAAAGAAATATGTAAAATGAAATAATAAACATTTTATCACATTTTTATATATTCTTATCTTACTACATTAACTACAGGTTTCCCAAGGATACTTGTACATCAATATTAAATTCATCATGTCTCGAAAGATGATGTTTTCTGTAGATAATATCATATCTTAATATCTAATTCTCACCAATTCTTGATGTATTCAATGTTCTAGATGTCTGAATAATAGATATGGATCATTAAATAGTTTTAATATTCATGTGAGATGCCATAACTCCAATAGACATTATTTCTATTCTTTAATATAACATTTATTAGAAAAATTTCCAAAATTAACAATATCATTAATTTATGTAAGATTACCATGTTACCATGCTTAGACCTAAATGGAATGACCATGTTCACATTACCTTTACAAATAAGTATAATGACCATGTTACCATGTATACTTCACATTAGAATGACCATGTTCCCATTCTCTTACTCATATGTATGATTACCATGTTACCATTTGAACACACCAATTTTGAATGAGTTTGTTCCCATTCGTAAACCCATAATTAATTCATCCATTAATTATCCTCATCAATTCCTTCATTAATTCAAAAATTAGTTAAATACATTAAATTTGTTAGTTAACACTACAAATAACTAAATATATCAATCCTATTAATTATTTAAATAATTAATTAACCAATATCATAATTCATATCCCATTATTAATTTTCTAGAATTAATCATCACATTATAAGTCTCAAATTTCTATAATTAATCCCACAATTAATTATCAAAATCATAATCTCAAAGACCATAACTAATTCATAATTAATTATCTCAATATTACCAATTAGATATTTCATAATTAATCCCCCAATAAATTCCATAGATTAAAATACCTCTCTCTTAAAACTAATTTCCCAAATGTAATTATCTAATGGTGAATCCCCTTAGTCACATGATTAATTCCTCAATTAATCACCTATTTAAATAATTCTTCAATAACTCAATTGGTCAATCTCATGAACCCAATTCAAGGAAAACATATATATAGGAATCTAGAAATTATACAATATTTCATATACATATCAAATCTGTGACTATGGGAATTATAATTAGACAACCTACCGTACCTCATTAATTATTATTTTCCTAATGAAAATTCCCAAAATCTGAGCAGCAAAATGACATTGTTAAATGTTTCAGATCTAATTCTTGAATCCAAAAGCAAGATCAAAGACACCAAGGTCTCATAAATTTCGATCAAGATATCCATTAATAAGTCAAGATCTCTCTAAATAGTTTTCAATCAATGAAAATAAAGGATATCTTCCTAGACATTATTAGGTAAGGATTGAAGAAATAACTAGAGAAGCATCGAAATAAAATCCACCTATGGGGAGAAGAGAATATCTTTAATTTAAGTTTTTGAATTTGATGAATAGTGTTCGTAAGGCATTGAAATCCATCCAGGATGATGGGAGAACTTTCCATTATCCATAGGAATGTAAAATCATGAGTTATGGCATCATATAAGGTGATGAAATTCATTATAACTGGAAAATGGGTGAGATCCACAATTTTTGGATCTCACAATTGTCCCATGGACAGTTTAGTCTCAAAATTAGACAAATAATGAACTAATTGTGCATTAGACACTACTTCATAGGGAGACTACTATGAATACCTTAAAAGGCCTCTCAAACTATTCACCAATTTTGTTGAAGCTACTACCTCAAAATCAAGAGGGTGAACAGTTTCTCTTAAAAAACATCACGATTTGTTCAAAATGTGTGCCTACCATGTACAACCTCTTTACTCAATGATTTTCCTAGACTTCACCCAAAATCACCCCAATCCATAATCCAACCAAATGTACATATATAAAAACAAAAAACCTAATATCGCACCTAATATCATCTGTATAAATGATTAGGATCTTATAATCTCTCCACCATACAATTTCTCATCTGTGAGCTGCATTTCCAAGCCTTTATATGATTTTTATCCAAAAATATTGGGTCATTTAGACCTCATATCTGCTTCACATTCCCTTTTTTCACATTACGTGTTAATTTTTACAAAACACATGAACCATCGACATTGTCCTTCCCGTCAAAAATGTCTCACTGTGATCCAACACATGTATCAGATACTCCTCAAATGATGTATCTTTCAAAAGGTTATCCTAATCCATATCAATCTCATGAGAATGGTCGGAATGATACATCTATAGTTTTGATATATATAAAAAATCATGTGTAGGTATTCATCTATATGTAAGAGCCAATCAATATGCCACTAGACCGATTCTATTCAAAATCTCAAAAGATCCTATAAAACCTTGGCGCCAACTAGCCCATGCCTCTAAATCTTGTAGTGACCTGACCTAGGAGACACTCAAAGAAACACATGATCCCCACTCTAAAATATCTAAGGGTATACTCCATCTATTATCATATGAATTTTTTCTACTATGAGACATGACCATACATTTTTGAATCAATTCCACATGCTCTCATGTTTCCTACAAGAGACTCAACCCCATCAACTCTGACTCGCCAACCTCCATCCAGCATAACGGTGATCTACATGGCCTACCATAAATATCCTTGTATGATTCAATATATGTAGTTTCATAATAACTATTGTTATAGGTAGAATCTAATAAATTCAAGTTATTTTCCAAAGAACTGATGTGGTCAAGAACACGTGCCAGCAGCATTTCTACATGCACCTGTATAGTAGGTTTTGACTTTCCATCTATCAGTGGGTGGAAGGTTGTACACAATGAATCCTTCGTGCTAAACACATTATGAATTCCATTCTATAAATTTGAATTAATGATGAATAATGATCTAATACTATAGTCTTTGGTACTCCATGCAGACAAACTATCTCTCGAACATACAATTCTCACAATTATTCTACTGTAAAGTATTTATTTATAAGAATGAAATGAAATACCTTTTTTAGTCAATCCAAAATTACCCAAATATCTTTATTCTTCCTAAATATTACTACAATACCCTCTCAAAATTCCATTGTCGCATAATCCCAACTCAATCTTGGAGTAGGTAACATTTATAGTAAACATCAAGGTTATTAGTAATCCACCATATCCAACTTGCAAGTGAAACATCATATCCCAAACCCTTCTATCAAATTTTTCATTCCTGGCCATCATAACGTTCATCATATGTCATGGTAAATTTTGGATACACCTAAATGAACCACCCATTTATAAGGATGAAATTCCTAAATTATCTCCTCTAGCATGCTCAGAGGTACAAAAACTTGATTTGTCACATAGTTTATCTCATACAAATCTATTTCCCAGTATGAAGATGTCTACCCAACGTCAATGATTTTCCATAAAGTATAATAACTGCATCATCATACTGTCTATCCCCAATTTGTTTCAAAGGAATAGACTCCAGAGAAATTGAAACTAGACACATATGCTCCTAAATCTTATGAACCACTACATCCATTCTTTCACCAAGGTCATCATCTTGCAAGCTTCACTCGAATCATTTACCATATGATTCTGAGTTTTCCTACTCAAGCCATTAGCCACACTATTTCCCTTCCTATACGTATATGTTAGTTCAAAATAATAGGACTACATATACTATACTCATCGCTACTGCGAATGATTTAAATCACGCTTTGAAAATATAATCTTCATGTTATTTAATTCTATGAAAACTATAAACATTGATCCCAAAATACAGTGTCCCCAACTCATAAGAGCATAAACTACTACTACCAACTCGATTTCATGCGTAGGGTAATTCAATTCATGAGGCCTCAAATGGAAAGATGCATATGCCACCACTCGAAATCCCTTCCTCAGTGAAGCCCCAAGTCAACTCTTACAAGTGTCACAATAAACTGTATTATCCTCCCTTGGCTCAAGAATTATAAATATTGGTGCCGATCTCAAGAAATTATTCAACTCTTTAAATTATCCCTCATAAGAATCTCTCCATTAAAACATTACTCCCTTTTTTTAAATCCCAAAAGTGGCACTACCAAATTGGAAGAGACATTGACGAATATCCTATAATATCCTGAGAAGCCAAGGAAGATTCAGATATCAAATAGATTTTCGGTGTTCTTCTACGAAACCACTTCATGATCGTTCTCTGGCTCTACTAACAAACCTTTTTAATAGATGAAATTCCCCAAAAAAAATAGTTCCTAGTCAATCAAAAACTGACACTAAGATAGGATGGTGGATAACCGATGCTCACTCTGTGTACTTTGGATGATGAAAATATGTTGGGAATGATGTTCATTGGTCTTGGAGTACACCATGATTTCATCCACAAATACAATGAAAACATGATCCACATACAGATTAATGTTCTTTTTTATCATGTCCATAACCATAGCTAGTGCATTTTCCAACCCTAACAACATTACAAAAAACTCATAAAGTCCATACCAACTTCTGAAATTATTCCTCCATATATGTAAAGTCTAAAAACTCAAATGATGATACCCTAATCTCAAATCAATATTCAAGAAAGGACAATATCACTTAAACTGGTAAAATAGATCCTTGATATGTGGAATATAACATCAATTCATTATAGTTATTTGGTTCAACCTTTGGTAATTGACACCTATACATAAACTACCATAATCCATTTTTGCGAACAAAATAGGTTATCACCAACAAGATGTAATTGGATAAATTATTCCCTTATCTTACACTTATTCTTGATTAGTATTGATCTCTTAAAGCTCAGTCATTTCCATTCTATATGGTTTAATAGATACTAGATCCACCCTAGGGTTGAGATAAATAGTGAATTTTACATCTCTCTCTAGTTCCATCCTAGGTAAGTCTTCAGGAAAAACATCCTAAAATAGTTCAATACTTGTGGAAGGAAATATTGTATAAGACCCCCATCATCTAACAAAATACTAACTACATGGGTTATGAGATCTCAATATTATTGAGTAATTAGCCATGCTCGGCCTTCCCAGATAACCCACTCACCATGATGAATATATTGGTCACCCCTAGGAGATATAAAAATAACCCTCCTATAGTAATAGTCGATGTGGGAGACATATGAGACTAGACAAGACATAGCCATAATTAGGTTGAACCACATATTATCAGGAACATATGAATCCCATAAGAAATTATATTCTCCAATATCTAGTGAACATCACCAGTATACATAGATATATCTAGACCAAAATCTTAACTATGTATTTATAGTCATTACCCCACTCAAAAACACCACCACTAGGCTCAATCCATTACTTTGTTTTGCAGAAATAAAGGAATGAGAAGAACTATTATCTAATATGGTACTAGATAATTTATCATCTACTAGAATAGAACTTCACACTATCAGTGGTCCTACCTCACTATCAATAAGTGTTTGTTGTAATTCACGTAACTAGATTTCCCCACTACCTTGTGATATTGTCTAACACCCCTATGTGACCCCACTCTTCTGATGTAGTAGTTTCACCCTAGAAGCACCATATATACCACCTATATTGCCTCAGCTAGTAGAACTCCAACTACCTACCTTATATGGTCTAGAATAACTTCTTACCACACTATGAGTCTTCCCAGATGCTCCTTCAGTACCATTTTATCACTAAGACAGTCAAATTTATATAAATGATCCATATTTTGACAAGATCAACTCTACTGGTGGTCTAGAATAATGTCTATAATAGTTTCCTGGCCTAACACACTAATGATTGATCACCTCAGTAAGGTTCTATCCACCTATCCCTCCTTTAGGTGTACTTAGCTTCCTGCTACATTGGCTAATGTTGTCATAATAGCACTCCCTAATCTCTAAAGTCACACCTCCTTGTCATCTATAAACAACTACCTATCTAGCCCTAGAATCCTACCCCATGTTCCCATCAACTATATGATCATGATCCACCACTTCCATAAACTTCTTCAACCTAATGATATTCACCTGGGTCATTATCTCACACTTATGTCTATCCTAAGAACATTTCACCATAGTTGTATCATATCCTTGTATCATTGGGGAAAGAATTATACATTTGTGTAGCATCAATCATAGTTCATCACAGACATTCTGCCTTGTGTCAGATAAATGAACTCAAAAGATTTATCATGTCTTATTGTGTTTAGATAAAAGTGCTCCATGAACCTCTCCTAGAATTTCTTCCATAACATATCGTTATTCTATCCACTTCGCACATGAATGTCCCACCAGGGATTTTTTGATCCCCAAAGAATATAAGAATCCAACATAACCATCCTCTCAACTATACTCTCCAAATGTTAATGTATTGACTCTATGGATTCAAATCAGAATTCATCACTTTCAGGTCCACCCTCTCCAGTGAATGGAAAAGGGTACTGCAACTAAAACTCCCTGTTAAACTCATACAAACTTCTCCCAACCCACCCCGGGTTACTTTCAATGATTTTCTTGAATAATTAAATGTTCTCTCGAAACGATTCCATTTCATATTCAATTGTAATGATTTGTTTTCCATGTTCTATAATTCAAAAAATCATCCTAGGCATGCCCCTCAGTCGTCCTCTCATTAATCATCATGGATCAATACTCTCAATAAGTCCAAACACGGATCACATTTATCATAACACGAACATATAACGTTTATGTAAGAGGAAAAGAGTCAAATCAATACTTATTTCCCACCTCACCACACAGTCAAAACATTGGTACTATCACTACCCTTATACATCCTACTCCTTGGTTTTTTTAACATGGGTAAACACACAATCATAATTATGTTTCTTATTTATGAAACAAATTATTTCATTTTATATCTTTTTAAAATCTTTATCAATTCATTTTAGGAACCATGTATTCATTATAATATCTCAAAAAGGAAAACATTTCATGTTCTCCTACTTACTCATAACCCATTACCCCATACAAGCTTAAAATAATGCATGTCTCAATAACCGTGAGTGCGTTAAATGATGCATGAATAAGAAAATTTCATTCCATTCTAGTCCATGAATCAATACTAAAAAATTCTTAGAAACAATAATCACATCAAAACATAAGTGTGCCACCCAAGGTGATATATCATTCAACTATAACATAAAATATCAATAAATAAATCAAACCATGACTACTTGGGTTTCCCCTGTACAAGGGTTCAAAAATTCCACTCACGAGCTCATTCTCATGCCCCGACTCTTCCTAGTAAATTTTATAACTTTCCAAAAATAGAAAGACAAAAAATAAGAAATAAATATGGACCTCTGATACCACATTGCCATGTCACAACCTAGAAGCAGACAGTTCCTTAAGCATGTTCTCCACAAGACATCATTCTCACCTCCCCATATGTTGGAGGCCACCAACTAGAAACAAGGTTTGTTATGTCATTCACGGGGAGACTATACTCTCATTCATCAGTGTTAAACACTAGTATAATTCAATAATCAATAGAGAAAGCATATATATATCCAAAACAATACTCATGTTACAATATAATCAAATTGGAAATACCATATTCAACTAAAAGGGAAAAATTACTATGCCAAATAAACTATCTGGTGTATAAAATAAACTGAAATTGAGGAAACAAGGAATCCCCAAATGGGTCAAAAACCATGTCTGGTTCCTTCCACCATTCTCTATCCAAAAATTATCCAACTATCTTAGGTTATTTATCCTTATAATCTCTTGTAAAAATATAATATATTTGGGTATAGATCGGCCATCCTAAATATGGTGTGAGTACAACTCAGTAGGCCACCACGAATGGTGTCTCAAAAAATTCTAGTCCCAAGATAGTGAATGAATTTCTATAAGGAAATAAGTAAAATGAAATATTAAAAAATTAATCAAATTTTCATTTATTCATCTATAAATACATCAACTCAATGGTTCAAAAGGCTACCCATACCTCAATAATTACATCATATCATATTAGAGCCCAGAGTGTTCCTTTTGTAATTTTATTTCAGAATACAATCTTTTTTCTGAAGATCAATGTAATAATGGTGCTATTGTATGATCCTGGATCTTTTTAAGGTATTTTTTTGTTTATGTTTTGGTTTTGCATATTCTTTTTTCAAGATAAGTGTTTCCCAAGAATAGGTGGGGGCTTAGGGGTTCCTCTGGGAATCGAGGTGCAAAGAGTAAAGCAATCAGGCAAAGCTGTGCTAGGCACATGGTCTGTACATAGTTCGGGGTAACCGTGTTGGTAGACCATGCTGCCCATCCATCCTAAAACAGTTTCCTAACCAAGTTCATCATATGGTTAGGCAAAACCATGTGGGATTCCAAGGAAGTCATGCAGTCTGGCCTCTCACAGACATTATCTTCTGCACGGTTTGGTCAACTTTTGGCAAACATTGAGGTAAATCGTGCAGCCCAGAAAAGTTGTAAAAATTATAAAAATTCCACCTTGTGATTTTAAGACACAATTCGAGTTTCTCCCCCATCCCCCTCCTCCAATCCATGTGTTTCCCCAAGAACCTCAAGAGCTCTCATGGATCTATCTCCCATATTTCGTGGTCATTTGGATCACCATCAATTGTGGATAAAAACTCCAGGTAATCCCAATCCTCTCTTTCCCCCTCTCTTGTGGATTAGGGTTTTCGGTTTCATTCATCTCTTTTTGAATCTGTAAACCCATTGGTCAGGTATGAACTAGGTTTGGCCTCCAACGGGTGTTTGAATCCAGGTCGATGACCATGATAAAGAAAGTATTCATAAATGGGATCAAGGTAGGTGGTTTGAAAGTTTTATCACTTGAGTTTTATAGAGATTTTTTCATGTAGTGTTTTGATTCATTCCTTCTTTTGAAGAGTCTATAGTGCCATTATTGTGATGTGATGTTTATAATGTTTAAACAATCAACTAGAACCATCATGATCCTCACGTGATGGATGGAAGAATATGTGACCTATTTTAGGGCCCAACCAATGGGTGTTCCAATGTTCTCAGATAAAGATTTTAGATAAGTAAATTTCAGTCTGTGTGCAAGAACATAGTTCCCAGGGAGAATCTGATGTTAAGCTTAAAATATGTGAATGGGAGCCCTAATAATATACCTTGGTTGGGTGGTGATCTATGTGGGTATTGTTGGATTAAAAATGGGTTATGTGATATAAAATAAAAATCAAAGGGGTTGGCTTTATACAAGACTTTTCTTACTGAGAAAATCTTGGGAAATGGGAATTGTGATTGAATAGTGGAATGGGTTAATAAATGGGAATTTGGGGATCCACCTAAATGATTAAATTTAATAAAGGGATTGTGTTATGTGATATGAGAATTGTGTTTGGAATGCTGAAAGTGGTAAATTTTTGTGAAATGATAAATCAGATGAATGTTTTTTTGAATGGTCAATGATGAATTTGGGTAAGGCAAAGGCATGGTTGATTACACCTAATGGGATAAGGCACAGAAATGGGAATTTGGATAAAAGGATATGAATTGTATTTGTAAATTGTTTGAATAGGTTATTAAGTTGAAATGACTAGAGACCATAATAAACTGTATTATGAGCCTGGTATTGGAGCCTAGTGAGACATTCCCAATGAATGATGCCTGGTGAGATGGGAACAATGAGTAAATGCTTAGTGAGATAAGAGTGATAAAAATGGAATTGGGATAAATGGTTAAAATATGTTAATTTTGGAAAATGTGTAAATGGTTTTTGTAAAAGTATTAATTCCCATGTGGTTTGTTATGCATTAGAAATACTGATTCCAAATGTCATTGGTTATGTTATGTTGTGTTACATATTGTTATGACCAATGGAATTGAATATAATTAGTTTTGTGATGGTATGGTTGTGGTGATTTGATAAATTGCATGTCCACATGAATCGATAGTGTGGGTTATTGACTAAGGTTCAATGCGAATTGGTCGAGTTGGACTGATGATCTAAACAGCACCCCTAATGAACGAGTTAGGGATGCAGACTGATGCTCAATTCCAGTAATGGTTTAATTCCACATAGATTGATGCTCTAATGTGAGGTTATTGTATTTATGGCATTACACCTAGATTGAGGCTCTACGGTGAGGTTATGTATTGATGTCATTCTACCTGGACTTAGGCTCTAACTTGAGGTTATTTTACTGATGTAATTCCACCTCAAATGAGTCTTCAAGGTGAGGTTATTGTATTGATGTCATTCCACTTGGAATGAGGCTTTGAGGTCAGGAAAATGTGTTGATGTGATAAGTAGATCCCTAGTTAGATAAGGACTTGCTTTTTATTCCCTATACGTTGTGAATGATTTCCATAGACCTTGTTTAGATGATATTTAAGCCTAACCCAAGTAACATGTGATCAATATGGCTTATATAATGAAGATGATATAAGAAATGGAATGGATATAATTAATAGTCATAAATTAAATTAATATTATTAAACAATGGAACTGGAACAATCCCTTCCATACTCAACTTTTATTTATTACTTGAATGTACTATCGATTAGACTGGATATTTTGTAGACATCTTTGGTGGTTGCCTACAATGTTTTGTACTGACACCCTACTTGTGCTGCCATTGGGTACTCAATCAGATCTATTGGATTCCATTTAGGACAAGGGCAGAGGACCTACTGTGAGATGTTGTTTTAGGCTTGAGATGTACATGGTGAAGGACCTGGAATTGGAGTCAGGACCCATTTGGAGTATTGGCCATTTGTGTTATTTTTGGATTCTTCCACTTTGCACTAATTGTATGGCATGACATGGTTGCATTTTATTTTTGGTTGGTACCATGTTTGGTAATTGCGTGGTTATACTATTTTTTTGTATTCCACATTGTTTCCACTATTTATATTGTGTTCTGTTTTGGTATACTATGGTAAAGTGGTTATAGTCTCCCCACATGACTCATTAGACCCTCACAGCTAGTCAGAAACCAATAGCATACTGGGAGGTGTGTTTGAGGTCATGTGATGATTGGGCTTAGAGCACCAGTTTAGTGCCATCTAGGAAGAGGAGGTTACAAAGTTGTATCATATGGGCTCTTTTCACTTTCTTTCTATTTGGGGATGGTAGATAGGAGATAAAGAAATTATCGGGCCTTGGTAATGATCTCATTCTTGGGAGTATCTAACCCACGTACATGGGAAAACTCAAGTCACCCTGGGTGGGAATTATTTTTTCTTGATGTGTGTTATTAAATTTGAATGATATTTCACCATTGGTTGATGAATATGTTCTGTGATTTGACTAATTTATGATTTTTTATCATTTTTAGAATGACATGGTGTTGTTTATTCATGCATCATTTTAGGCACCTATGTATATAGGTGTCATGCATCATTATAGGCACACAAGTGGGATGGATATGCAAGTAATAGATTGTAAAAATTATTTTCATTCCTTGATAAATATGATGAAAATGATGTCTTATAATGGTAATTAAAAGGGGTAACGAATGGAATGAAAATTAATAGTTAAAAAGTAAAATGTTAAACGAAATGTTTGGTCTGGGTTAAAATTTTATGTTGTGATAGATTTTGAAATTTTGACTCGGTGTAAAAATGTAAAAAGGGGATCATAATGATACTACATTTTTTAAAGAATTTTTCCTGTGGAAATACATGGGATTGAGTAATTTTGATACCCCATGTTTACCATGACCCTGATAGGCATGGTAAGGGGTGGTTTTCTATGTGTGATGATGACCATTGGGGTAAATTATGATGAATGGATTATTTAAGGGTGATCACTGGTTATAAATCCATCTGTGGCTATATTCTATCGGTCATTCTTTAATGTGTTGAGTGAATGAAATGTTTGGAATTATAATGTTTGGGTGCAAATGTGGGTATCCTAGTGTTGTCGATATGACCCTTGTATTTATAGGTGAGGTAGTGAGAGTGCCCTAGTGGAGATTGTGTGCTAGGATTTGGAGGCCTCTCCAGTCACAATATGACCTAGGTGGTCCGTTTAGGGAACCCTTTGTAGGGATATTCCCTTTAGGTTGTGAGGCATTGTTTGGTAATGTGAAAGATGAAACATTCAGGGTCTATGACCGTACGGAGTGTATGTTAGACCATAAAGATGGTACCTGGGTCTTGATGACCTTGTGAGTGGAGACCTTATGAGTTGTGACTCAAATTCCAGAGAAGATTTTTTCCCATCGTGGTGAAGAATGTGTACACCTTTGGTTTGGAATCTAGAGTAGACTGTTATTCGGTACACAAAAATAGCGTCTGTCGAAATGGGAGTGAGAGTTCCATTCATTCACTTTTCTTTGTTCATTTTATGATAAGTGTGGTTTGGAGAGAGCTCCAATGGCTTTTCGTGGTTGGGACTGTAGTCAAGGGAGTTGGTTTTGTTCAACATTCATGGTGACCTATGAGAGGGGTCATGAAGTAGATTTAAAATGAAAATATAAGTGTGGATAATGTGTGGTTATATACTTCCAATCGATAGTGACACCCAATGTAAGGGTTTTTATGTGGATGAACAAGTTGTATGAATGGTTTGGATTTGGAGAAATTGCTGAACCTAGTTGGAAAACACACATGTGTGGTGATGGTTAAGTTTTTATGTCTCACAATCAATAGGGATGCATAAGATTCCTATAAGGTCATGGTGTCCCATATCTTGACATCCGAAACAAATAAGTTGGTGGGGGTGTTCTTCAATGACTTTTTAGTGCATCTCAACTAGTGACAAGCAAGCCCATCCTTTTGAAAATTTCCCATGTATGTTGAGAAGTTCTGTCTCTTTCCATGAGACATGTAGGTGTTTGGAAGGATTATGGGACATCATGGTGTTTCTGTGAAAGGAAGCAGTATGTGTGTTGTTTTATTATGAGATTTACACCCTCGATGAAATAGGGTGAGGACCTCAGGATGGGCCGAATGTCGAAAAATGTCTTGGGTTCTATTCAAGGAAGCCAAGAATGGGAACTAGATGACGTTTATTCTCTTGTTTTAGGAAAAAGTCTGAATTTCCATATCTAAGTTTGGTGTTCTGTATGTGACCAGTTTTAAGATGTGGTGGTTGGAATCTGTCATGAAGAGAATAGGTAACGACAATCCTGAGGTGGGGAGTGATAAATCAGCCTCAGATGATGGAAAGGGAACATCGAGAAGATGTAGTGGCCCTGGGGTAGAAGTAAGGAACCAGTGAGGTGCATGTTAGGTTAAATGGAGCGGCATGTGGGTCTTGGATGTGGTGGAAAATGAGCAAAGTGTTGACATGATATCTGGGTGGTTCCAAGTGATGCTTGTGAGACTTATGATGGGTCATATGAGGATGTTGTTAGATATGAAAACAAGTCACGTAAAGGGATGTTGGGGTCCTATAACTCCAAAGTTGATTAGGGTTAGACTCAGGATATTTTTTCTTGAGTGGTTTTGAAACATTTTGAAGTTGAATGAACCTTGGATATGTGATGTGCATTCATTACAAGGGTAAAGATTATGAAGGTATGGAGGGAGGTAATGCAGTGATAATGACTTCTAAAGAAATTCAATAAATGACCTCAGTGTGTGTGTGGTTTGATAATGATAGACATCATGTCTGTAAGCACCTTGGGAATGTGAGAAAGGGGAAGTGTACCATTAGTGGAAGATTTGAGTTCTAAGGAAATAAAGTCAATGGTGGTCCATCCTCGGATTGTAAACATGATGGGTGAGGTGAGAGTGACCCTCCTCTGGGATTGTGTTGTTGAGGAAATCTCCATTCAAAAGTGAAATTTTACATGAGTGAGGTCAGGATGATTGTAGTCCTTGAGTTGATATTGAGGGAATTTCATTCCGAATGGTTGTGATGGTGCAGCTGGGTGCCAAGGTTGTGTAATCCTCTTATAGTTTCTTGGTGTGATGGGTTGGAATGTGTTAGGAAATGGGGAAGGTTGGATTTAGTTCTGGTGGCCCCTCATCGATATGGTAGGTTCCATGTAAATGGAAATGGATGAGAGAACCATACCGGTTATATGGTTGTTTGATGACTTGATCATAGTTTTCGGTTGGAAGGACTTGAGTGGTCATAGTTAGGGTGAGTTTTCCCTAGTATAATGATTTGGAATGATATAACTAGTCAAGTAGCCAACAGTTTTGAGCTCTGTTTGGATTTATAGTTGTGGGATGAGACCTTCAGGAAAGGTGGTAAGAAAGAATTTGTGTTTACTTATAGTTGATACTGGGTTTGTCACCATTAGATTTGGGTGAACTGGAAAATGACACAAAGTGATTTAGGTCATTGGTCATATGGAGAAATTAGGAAAATGAAGTTCCAATTCATCCGTATTTAGTGATTTGATGTTATGTGTTATGTTCCATGTGGTGTGGGTTATGTGCTATCACCTATGTCCCCTAGGATGTTTTTGTGGTGATAATGATTTTCGGGGACGGACCCTTGTGGAGTGTTCAACACTTATTGTGGTTGTAGTGAAGAAGGCTTGTGGGGAAGGTATGTTCCCCTAATCCATGCTCGATGGCCCTGTGATGTGCATCCAGTAACATGGAATGTGGGATTGGATAGGTAGACCTTGTGGTATGATCCCTCAATATCGAAGTTAGTGACGCTCAGAAGAGTGGCTCAAGGACGTTCCATTATAAGGTGGGGATGTTGTATGATCTCAGATCATTTTACGGTATGTTTTCTTTATCTATTGGTTATGACCCTTCTTTTTCCATGATAACTATTTTCCAAGATTAGGTGGGGGCTCAAGGGTGCTTTATGGTCTTGTGGTGTAAAGAGTAGATCAATTAGGCCAAGCACTGCTAGGTGCACAGTCCGTGCACAGTTAGGGGAAACCGTGTGGGTATAACGTGAGGATCATCAATCCTCATACATTATCATTAACACATTATTCGCATGGTTAGGGAAAACTATGTGGGATTCCCAAAAATACATGGGGGATAGCATGTCGTGGATGGTAGATTTCACATGGTTTTTGCCTGGTTTGGAAAACTGTGCTGGTATACCGTGTGGCCCAGAAAAGTTGTAAAAATTTCAAAAAAATCTACCCCATTATTTTGAGACCCAATTCGGGTTTCTCCTCCATTCCACCTCCTTCGGTCCTAGTACTTCCCCAAGAACCTCTTGATTCATGGTATTTTAGAGCGCTGTCTGTTGCGGATCGAAGATTCGGGTAAGCCTAATCCTTTATTTCCACCTCTCTTGAGGATTAGGGTTTGTGGTTTCATCCATCTCCTTCCAAAGATCTAAAACTCTCTTTTTTGGTTGAGATCTAGGTTGGGCCACCAAGAGGTGTTTGAATCCAGATCGGAGGCCAAGATTAAAAGATCGTTCATCAGTGGGTTCGAGGTAGGTGGTGTACATGATTTATCACTTTAATTTTATAAGGATTTTTTAATGTAGTGTTTTTATTCACACCCTCTTTTGAAGAATATATAATTCCATTGTAGTGATGTGATGTTCAGAATGTCAAAATAACAAAATGGAACCCTTATTATCCATATGAAAAGCAGAGAAGAAGATGTGACCTTTGTTAGGGCCACCCATGGGGTGTTCCCATGTTCCATGACTTAGAGTTATCTAAGTAAATGTAAGTCCATTTCCAAGAACATAGAGAATAGGGTGAATCTGTTGTTAATCTTGAAGTATGTGAATGGGATCCCTAGTAACATACCTTGGTTGGTCAGTGACCCGTGTGGGTGTTGTTGGATTAAAAAGGGTTTACATGAGATAAAATTAAATTCTATGGGGTTAGCATTATACATGATTATGATTAGTGAGATAAGCATGGGTAATGGAAGATGGGGATGAATTGTGGAATGGGTTAATAAAAGAGAATTTGATGGTACACCTAAATTATTGAATAAAATGAAGGGATTTTGTTATGTGATATGAGAATTGTCTTTGGAATGGAGAAGTGTGTAAATTCATGTAAAATTATAAATGGTCTAAATGGGTTATTGAATGGTAAATGATGAATTTGGATAAGACAAAGGAGTGGATAAATAAACCTAATGGGTTATGGCACAAAAATTGGAGTTTGGATAAATAGATATGAATTGTATTTAGGAATTGTGTGAATGTGTTATTATGTGTAAATGACTAGAGACCATAGTATAATGGATTATGATCCTGGTATTGAAGCCTTGTAATTTATTCCCAATGAATGATGCCTAGTTATATGGGAACAATCAGTGAATTCTTAGTGAGATAAGTGTGATTAAAATAGAATCGGAATAAATGGACAAATGATGTGAAATATGGAAAATGTGTCAATGGGTTGTGGAATGATATTAATTCCCATGTTTTTTGTTATGAATTGTGAATTTTGATTCCCAATGGCATTGGTTATGTTATTTTGTGTCATGTATTGGGATATCCAATGTAATTTAATATACTTGGTTTTGTGATGGTATGGTTGTTGTGATTTGATAAATAACCATGTGCACATGGCTTGGTAATGTGGGGTATTGATTGAGGATCTGCACTCGTTAGTTGAGTTGGGATGATTCCCTAAACTCCACCCATTATACACGAGTTAGGGATGAGAATATATGTTCTATTCCCCTAATGGTTTCATTCCACTTGTAGTGAGGCTCTAAGGTGAGGTTATTGTATTGATGTCATTCTACTTGGAATTAGGTTCTATGGTTAGGTTATTTTATATATTTCATTCCACCTGGACTGAGGCTCTAGGGTTAGGTTTTTATATTGATGTCAATCCACCTATACTGAGGCTCCAAGGTGAGGTTATTGTATTTTTGTTATTCCACCCGAACTGGGGGTTCGAGATGAGGGAAATGTGTTGATGTGATATGTGGATCCCCAGTGAGATATGGATTTTATTTGTTTTCTATATACATTGTGAATGATTTCCATAGACCTTGTGTAGATGATATTTATACCTATCCCACGGAACATGTGATCAATATTTCTTATGTAATGAAGATGATATAAGAAATGGAATTGGGATAATTGCATGTCCTGAATTAATTAAATTTGGTTAAATAATGGGAATTGTACTATCCCTTTATTACTAACATTTTATATATTACATGCATGAACTATCTATTAGATTGGATATTTTGTAGAAACTGTTGGTGGTGGTCGACTGTGTTTTGTACTCACCCTACTCGGGCCACAGCTGGGTACCCGAGATGATCTATTTGTTGCAGGTCAGGACAAGGGAAGAGGACCTACTATGAGATGTTGAGTTGGACATAGGATGTACATAGATAAGGACTTGGACTCAATGTCAGGATGTATTTGTAGTTTTGTCCATTTGTTTTATTTTGCAACTCTTCCACTTTTGACTACAAGTATGGAATGACATGGTTGTTTATTATTTTTGGTTTGGACCCTATTTGGTAAATGCATGGTTATACTATTTTATTCGTATTTCACATTGTTTACACAATTTATATTATGTTATGTTGTGGATTAATATTTTAATGAGTTTATAGTCTCCCAATGTGACTCATTAGACCCTCACTACTAGTCAGAAACTTTTGGCATAAGGGGAGGCGCACTAAAGGTCATGTGATGACCCGACATGAAGCCCCTATTTAGTGGATTCAGGGTCGGGGACATTCTCAATAACTGATTCAACACTTTTAATAGTTTTAATATTCTAATGGGAGGCCATAACTCAAAGATTTATTATTCCCAATTTTTAATTTCAAATTTCTAAGCGACATTACCAATATTACCAATATCACAAACCTATGTAATATGATCATGTAATAATTCATACCCATCAATAGAATGATCATGTTTTTATTATATTTACACATAAGTACAATGAACATGTTACCATGTATACATCACATTAGAACAACCATTCTCCTATTATCTTACTCATAAGTATGATGAGAACATTATCATATGTACTTATGAATTTAGAATTCCCATGTTTTTATTCTTAAACACATAATTAATTCATCCATTAATTATCCACCTAAATTCAATCAATAATTCAAAAATTTGTTAAATACGTCAAATAAATTAGTTAAAACAAAAATTAACTATATTTCCCAATTCCATTAATTAATTCATTAATTAATTACCAAATCTCCCAAATCATATCCCAAAATTAATTTTCTATATTTAATTATCAAACTCCAAATCTCAGCATTCCATAATTAATCCCAAAATTAATAATCTGGATCATAATCTCAAATCCCATAACTAATTCACAATTAATTATATCAACATAGCCAATTTTATATATCATAATTAATACCTTGATTAATTATCTAGAATACAACCCAAATATCTTATAAAAAATTTCCCTAATTTAATTATCTAACGGGGAATACCCTTAGTCTTATTATTAATTCCCCAATTAATCCCCTATTTATGTAACTCTTCAGTAACTCAATTGGTCAATCTAATAAATACAATTCAAGGAAATAAATAGATAATGTATGGTAAAAAATATATTATCTTTCCTATACATATAAAATCCAAAACTATGGGAATTATATTTATACCACCTTCAATATCTTGGTGAAGAATGATTTCCCAACAGAAATCCCCAAAATAAGAGAATCACAACAATGTTGATAAATGTTTTGGATATAAATCCTTAAACAGAAAAAAAATATTAAAGACATAAATATTTCATAAATCTAGAACTCTTCCTCAACACAAATGTTTAGATATAATAAAACATTGTATATCTTCCAGGAAAATATTATGTTAAGATATAAGAAATAATAGGAGAAGCATTGGAATGAAATACACTTATATGGAGAAGATAATATCTTCAATTCGAGAATGTGATTTTGATGAAATGTGTTTCTAAGTCCATGGAATCCCTTTAGGTCAATAGTAGAACCTTATTTTACCATTTTAAGGTAAAATCTAGAGTTATGGCTATATATGTGGTGAAATAAGTAATTAAAACTTGAAATTGAGTGAGATCCACAATTTCAAGATCTCAAAGTTGGTCCAAGAATGGTTTAGTTCCACAATTAGACAAATCATGAAATAACTATTCATTAGCCACTTCTTCAAAGGGTAACTTCACAAAGCTACTTTGTATGGCCTCATAAACCATGCACCATCCATTTTGAAGCTACTACCTCAATGATTGGCGAGAACACAGTTTCTCCTAAGTAGACGGAGCGTTTGTTCAAATCGTGTCCCAACCACACACTACATCTTTTCTCCATGATTTTCTTATCCTTCACCCAAACACACATCAAGACATATCTCCAACCAATGGTACATAAGTAAAAAATAAAAAAAATCCAGAAACTGTACCTGAGATAATCTCTTGAACAGTTTAGGATCTTATAGCTACCACCCAAGGTGTCTACAAAAATCGATTTCATGTAGTAAATAAATTAACAATGTGAAAAAGTTATAAATAATATAAAACAAAAGATTAAATATAAAAACTGTTGTTTTGGGTACCTAAAAGGATACCAGAAAAATACCACCTACTATATGATATGTTTTATGTCTAAATTAATGTACATATAAATTTAATAACTTATATATAAATTCCTTGGTAAACAATGAAATAAAGTAGGATAGACCCCAAGTGAGTTTTTTTCCATGGAGATCACATTTCCATATTTTCACATGGAAATTACCATGATAAAAAAAATATTCATCACATATTAAATACGGATTAAATCAATCTGTAAAATCCAATCGTGGAGTTTTGAGCTCATTTGAGGTGATCTATAATGAATCCCAAGGGTTGCTAAAAGAGTATCCAAAATAACGATTTCTAATGAGTCCATCTATTAAACCCCATAATGGTGTCCCATCTATCACTCAAGGCATGGTGAAATCTGAGTCTATACCATGTATATCATATTGGCGATGAGGTATCAATAGATTCATGGTGTACCTATCATGCTTATGTGTCCATCCACAGTTTCTCCACTTGGGAACTAGTATCCCTCATGGGTATGTACAATCTGCTCAGAGATGCCTTATAAGGATAAAAAAGGTAACTCTCTTATCATTTCATGTAGATCCAAAATTAACATGACAAGTCCATACATTATGTCATTATGTTGGGACACATGTTCTCTCCCAGTCCAAGTTGGTTTGGAATTGAATCCAATCACATATCACATGGAATATCATATATAATCACATTCCATTAAATTAACAAATCAATACTACATTGTAATCAAGATATCGAAATTATAAAACTAATAAACAACTTCCATAACATATGGAAATGAGGACCTAGAACATGGTAGCGTGTTTAATGTGTAAGGCAAATGGCATGAAATTTGAATAAATAATATGGTAAGAGGCAACAATAAGTCACACAAGGCCATAATCATAAGCAATTACATAAGGAAGAAGCATGGGGTATAAATATAAAGCATTACACATAGGGAATTTAAATATATGGCCTAACTCATGGAAATTAAATTTGACATAATTCAATATGTAAATTTTAGGCATCCAAAAAGGAGAAACACACACACAATCACATGGTGGTAAACAAATCATGGAATGTTAATTTTGGACATTGAAGGCTGAAACACCCAAAGGGGTGGCCATAAACATGGATAACAAGACAATTATGGTTTCCCCTATAAGGTATTGTTACAAAATACATGAAAAAATCATTAAATTAATTTATTTAACATATTTGAATCATCCCTAGGAGGGTCTAGTTCATGGAACAATGACACATCATTTAAAAATTGAACAAGAGAACAGGATAATCGTGACCACATACCTCAATTTAGTGGTTCTCCACTCAATAATTTTCAAATATTTAATCAATATTTAAAAAGATAGAATGATGAAAACATCTAATGTACAAGCAATTTTGGTTTCTTATGATGTTCATATATGTGGCTTCTTGATGAAGTAGATCGATCAATCCCTATAAAGAGGGCCAAAAGAGATCCACTTCTTGGAGATGGGGATAAACATGTCGGAGGAGTCATGGTAGAAATAATGATGCATATTGAATCATTAAAGAGGTTTATTTTTGGTATTTCACACAAAAAACAAGGTTGCACTGCATGACTGTATGGTTGACCAAACTATATACTATCCATGCGCCGTGATCTGCTTCAATGAGGCACCTCCCAAGGTAAGGATCATGGTTTTTCTAACCATGTTAATTATTTTTGAAACTAATATGTTCGAAACCACTTCAAAAATTTATGACCATGAAGATACGACCTCACGATTATATAAAACCCAGGCGGCACATAATATTTCATTGTCTACAACCAAAAGGTATAGGGAAACCTTAATGGCTAGGCTACACCGTCTCTAAAAACCATGCAGACCAGTCTACCTCTTAAATTTTTAGGGCTGAGGGATCTGAATGAGACTGAAAATCCCCCAAGACTTCCTCAATTCCATTATAAATTTCTATAAGGGACAAATAAAATAAACTCAATCCAAAAAATGGGTGGGTCATGTCTTTGAAAAAAGATTTAAGATTTCAACCACCAATCCATAAGAAAATTATTCCCTAACTAGGACTTCTAAGGTTTCTATAAAATTATCTCAAAAATGATCCAACCACTACACTTGTACATCATACTCCCACTCCCAAGTCTCTTCTTGTACGCTTCAGTGATTATAGGTGACCCGGAATAAAGGAACATACTTACCTCGAAGAACAATCAGCCTACGTCTAGTGATACATATTGGATTCTCCATGAAGGAAAAATCCTATTAAAAGTTTATATACTTGGGGTCAATCATGTGATATGAGTTGGCATTAAATTGGTGAAGGTATTATATGTGGAAGACATCATTCAGTGAATAGTACATTTGAGATAATAGAAACTGATTGGATATTGGCCTAAACCTCTATAGTATATGAAAAGGACTAACATTTCTATGTTATAACATTCCCTCTATCCTAATCTATTAATGAACCAATCATGGTGACACCCATAGAATGAAATGGTGTCCCACCTCGAACTCTAGAGTATATGACGACTATCAGTGTAACATTTCTTTTGGGATTAAGCTATAAAAATCAGTTTATGAATCAAATTCACTTGTTTTGAAGTATCCCTAATAGGACTAGGACCAAATATAGATACATCAACTGCATCAAGCTAGCATATAGTTGAATGAAACTATCTACCATAGGGGGAATCATATAAATCCATCTATTTCATTACCTAGATTGTGGTGTTAAATAAAAAAACACGAGGAATATTATTTTCCCATTAATGTCCAAAATCATTGAGTAGGCCAAAATAATATCCTCCAACACTCATGTATTCTCTTCACACATCCCATAAATTTGAGGGTGATATGTTTTATTCAAGAGAACCTGTGAACCTAGTTTTCTTTGTACCCATTTACAAAACATCAAATTAATGTGTTTTTCTCTATTCGAAATGATAGAATGGGGCTTGTAATTATTTCTCCTAATATCCTAGATATAAATCCCTCTCATCTCATTAACAAAGAATGATACCATAGTCAAGAAAATTATGAAACCTTCATCAACCTATCGTCGATCACACATACTGCAAAATTTCATTGAGGGGATCTTGGAAATCCTATTACAAAATCAATTGGGTTGTCATTTGATATTAAATATATAATAGATAGGTAATATAAGATTCTAGTAGATCACTGATTCATAGCCATCACGTGTTGGTAGGTCGAGTATTGATTGATAAATTAGTCTATATTCATCATCCTACCTGAACACTAATACTGATAATGTATATAACTTTACCAATTGGTAATTCAATGTAGATATTCCCAAACAAAGGTATTTGATTCCCTCATCATCTCTTCCCATATATCATAAGGAACCCAAACATTCCCACAAAATAGTACAGTCTCATTCCTCTCAACTACTCAACTATGTGGTGGGTTCTCTCTTGTGATGCTATCCATTAAGACGAGTTCCATAGAATCAGACAACTAACTCATATGAAACTTCACTTTAAGGGAGAATTTCACTATAAAAACTTTTGATACTGGGTTCCTATAATGTTCATTAATCTCAAGATGAATCCTAAAGAAATGGGTCATCATATTCTACTCAATTCTACCATCCTTGATAACTTGTGTTCTAGTATTCTAACTCAAGGAATCTACTATCGAAATTCATTTTCACGGAGAATATGCATGCACAAAATCAAATGATTGAATGTATTAAACCCACCTAAGGTTTCTTATATTCAATTATCTCTATTTTGGTATGTATTTGAGACATTTATTATCCATGTAAATAATGAATCACTCACTATAAAAGTAGTTCCGCCAAAATTGTATATCATGAACAAAAATTTCTAGCTTGAGGTCATGCATAGTGTAACTCCTCTCATAAGGTCTATACTTTTGGGACATTTATTACATGACTTGATAAACCTTAATTATAATTCAACCCATCCAGATAACTAAATGATCACAATATATTGTATAACTTCTTCTTAGTTCATGCATGATAATGATCAACAGTAAGATGAGTCTTCCTTTTACCTCATGAAAAGTATTATAACTTGCTTCAGACCATAGAATATGTTCATCAATCTTAGTCATGGATTTTAGAGGAATTTCTACGAATTGGATGATGTAAATGAATCACATTTAATGACCATATATCCCCAGGAATCTATGTATGTTAAACATAGTCTTGGATAGGTTTCAAGAAACCATCGTTCTCACCTTATCTAGGTCAAAATATATTCCCAACTCAGATATAATATGAACTAATAAGTGAGGCATGGTGATCAAAAGGTTGTATTTACTAAGATACACATATTGATGATACCCTCTATGTGTACTCAACATGAACTCTAGTTGGGCTGTATGGTATTTTTTGGTCTGCGAGTACACTTTGATTTCACAAAAGAAAGCCATCCCAATATAAGAAAAATATTGGTGGAAAACCTAATTAATTTAATTTATAAATTCTACATATACGTTCTTTGTCCAAAAAATCATAGCAAGATACATGTAAAAGAAGTACCTACTATGGAACATTTTATGTTGTATATCAAATGGTCTCACACATCCTTGATGGTAGCTCAACCCCAAATCATTCCATGAGAAAACGGATTCTCCTCTTAGCTGGTCGAAGTGGTCATCTATTTGAGGAATGGAATATAGGATCTTCAACATGACCATGTTCAATTGGTGGTAATCTAGTCAAAATTTAAGTGTATCATAAATATTATTTTAGAAAATGACTTGTGAACCCAATCGTAATGTTTAATGTCATATGAATACTATTGGATCTAGATATTCAAGACACTTTCTGAGTTCCTTTTTGTTTGCAGTATCCATCATATAGGTAGGAACTGAAAATGGTTCCCCACATTGTAAAAGATCGATAGAGAACTCAGCCTCTCTATCCTGATGTCACCTAGATAAATCATCAGTTAATATTTCACTAAAATGATTGAAAATTGGATGGACCTATACTAACTACTTTCCATAATCACTCATAAAGAGACATTCCAGCTGATTTGTCACTTCATTAATCTTTGTATTCATGGGTTCATCATGACTTTATCTAATATCCCATTCAACATTATGGATAAACAAATTTCCCAAAAGTTATGTAAAAGACACTCGGTATTGTTGGAAAACCACTTGGTTTGGATACTACACAGTCCAGTACATACCGCATATGACATCAAAGATGGTCAACTCGAGGATGAAAAAACACTAGAAGAATTTTCACTAACCAATCTGAATGAGGCACTCTTTTCAGTATTGTGTTCCCACATTTCTATCCCTAAGAGGTGTGTTGAGATACATGACACCATAAATATACTCATTTTTAATACCCATACAATCCAAAATCATTGAAGATATAAAAGTGTGTGATGCACTAATATCAAAAAGGGAAAAAACAAATGTAAATGATAATAGAATATTACCTCTAAATATTTATTTCCTTGGAATATTCTCCTTTGGAACTAGCTCCACTACATTAATATGGCCTAACCATTAGACCTATGATGCTACCCAAATAGCGAAAATAGGTCCACACTACTGACAATAAAGTCCTTGGACCAGACAACCTTGACCATCAACATTATCATTATGGCCAGATCATCTAGTAGAAGACCAACCCCCATTCGTTCAATGATTCATAGATCCTTTACCATATAGAGGGGTCGATAAGGACCCCCTCTTACTTGATGTTGGTGGAAAAGACCATATAATCACTAATGGTGACCCATCTATACACATGCTCGGAACATGATCAGGTTTCTCATGCCTTGGGGATTTTGATGGCATCACCGGACACAACGATGGAAATATTTGGAGCCATCAGTTCGTGTCCCATGGCTAGAACCACCCCCCATGTACACTAGTGATACAGTGCTTCTATGTACTATAATTACCATTCCCTACCTCATAAATAAACTCCACTTGACCTCATTTTCATATTCTCTATGATTTCATTCTATAATTAGGACCTAGTTCACTATATCTTCAATGGTAGTCAAATGTAAAGAGTTGACCAATGAGCATAAATTTTACCCAATTATTTCCTCAAAATGGGTTATAGTTATCAACTCATCACTGATAATATACAAAGGGAAAATTTGAATGTATTTGAAGAGAGTGGAACACTCAAGAACCATCATACTTTCCTATAATGTATGCATGAACTCCCTAGCACAAACTGCCCATAGAGTCTCTTAGAAGAATATTTCATGATATTATATCAAGAAGTGATGAGCACACTCCAAAATATAAAAAATTATATCAATAACTTTATTGGGACTATGAAAATATTTCAACAAAATAGTTAAATCCATAAAATATTTTCAATCACAAGAAATCACAACATTTACTTATCCAATGAAATTTTGATTTCCCTTATACATGGGGCCACTAATTTTAAGCATAGAATCACTACCAAAATCTAATTTCCTAGTCTTATATATCATCCAAATAGTAAGACAAAAGGAAAATAATCCTCTTATACAACTTTGAAGCATCCTTCCATTGTTTCTACTCAACAGTTCCCCAATATGGTAGGCCAAGTGACCTCAAGCACGAATTCCAGAATTCCATAGGCTGCCAACTAGAGGTGAGGAACCAGGCTATGTCCATAGGGGACTATGCCCACATTGATAATATCAATCCAAGAAGAAATAATAGATAATAAATATTAGAATCATAAATAAAAACCATGATATTATTGAAATAATATAAATTGCACATGTAATATATGTAAACAACTAGTGGAACCAGAATAATATTTTTATAAAAAATGATGATGTCTATGATTTTATTCAAAATAAAAGAGTACACATTGAACAATGAATACTATAATATACTACATATTATAAAAGAAATTATAAAATGGTAAAAAATATATACAGTAATATCTCTATCATAGTCTTGGTTCTCTTCCCCGTACACTATCATAAATAATGTAAATAAATCAAACATCAAAAGTTACATTCTTCCCCATATCAAAACCATTAATCATGATGAAAAAATGTGTACCATAGACATCCCAAATAGGTTGTGAGATATATACTCTATAGGATTCCAACCAGAATGTTTAGGCCAAAAAATTTCATTCAATAATAAATAAATATTGTTCCAATAATTATAAATGTTGGGTAATAAATCATTAATTATAGAAAAACATGGTCTAGGTATATAAATGGATACCCAACCAATACCACCTACTTCGATCTAAGCCAGTTTCCGAAAAAATGTAACTAAACAAGTATTAATTTATATCCAAGGGAAATGGTAAAAAAAAGCATCGCTAGTAAGAAGACACAAATCTTGTGATCTATCTTAGCGATCACATTTCAATGATATCACAAAAGCATGCCCATGTAATAAAAAATTCATCACATATGAAATAGGTTATAAATTAATCCATTAATTCCAATGGTGGAGTATTATTCCTATACAAGGTGATATATAAATAATCCCAAGGGTCCCTAAAAGAGTATCCAATATAACCAATCCCACAAAGTCCTTCCTAGGATCCCCAAAAATGTGTCCCTAATGTAACTAATTGCATGGAAAACTATGATTATGTACCCAGTATATCACATAGGGGACCAAGTATAAACCAATGTATTACATAGCCATCTTACCAATGATTTTATCCATGGTTTGTCCCATAGGGAACCAGTGTCACCCATGAGTATGAATTATCCCCCTTGAGATCATGTACAGTAAAATCCAATGTATCACTCCCAGTGTGTCATGTAGACCCAATCCAAACATTGAGATTCCACCCATGCCATCCTTATGTTGGGACCCATGTTCTCTCCCAGCCCTGTACCAGGTGTGGTAATAAAAGTAATAACATATCACAAGGTGTAGCATATAAAATCCTCTATCATCAAATAAAAATTTCAATACCTTATGATAATGGGGAGAGCCAAATTATACACTTTTAACAAAACATCCCTACAATAAGGTAATAAGAATAAGGAACATTTCACAAGTTCAAATTTTAAGGCATGTGGAATTAAATATGTATAATGTATATGAAAAGAGTATATGAGTGTTCATGTAAGAAAATTATCATAATAAGTGACATGAGGCAAAAGTATGTGTTATAATTGTTAAGAATTATGCTTAGGTAATTTTTGAATGGGGCCTACATTAGGGTTGTTCAATTGAAATTAATTAAAATTATAAATTTAAGGCATCCCATAAGGAGAAACACACACACCAACACATAATAATGATGTTATTTAGAATTTTCCCAAAACAATAGAGGGTATATCATTGGATACTACCATGATTTGTCTTATTTAAAATTCCCCCATACCATCCATGATAACTGAAAACGTAGTTTTCTAAAATTTGTTCGATATTGTCAATGATTTATGAGAAATTTCTCATGAATATTAAATCCCATAACCATGTTGACATTGAAAAATGTCATGTTCTTTTGTATTTATTAATAAGAATAGAATTTAATTTAACAATATTGTTTTAGTGGAACTATTCTCACACTACCCTGTTATGGAAAATGGTCTATGATATATAGTTAATAATTTATAATGGGAATCTGATGTTTTCTTTTTCACAATGACATAGTGGTATCATATTTCACAATTCAATTAACGATTAAAGAGAACTTTTACATAACTAATTATTTGGATTATGATGTGATAATAGTTTTATTTATGATTAGAGGCAATAACATTATGGTGAAATTTGTGATATATATATACTACTAATGAAGTATTATATTATATATTCACATAGAAAGAGATGAAAATGTGACAAAGGATATTGTTTGAGTTGATTAATTATAATTATTGGATAACATATTACCTCATAATGATGGAATCCCTGGTTTAAGATACTTTGATTCAGATTGACTATTCTAGATATTTAATGATGTGGATTAAGAGAAATCTAATATGTATAGATTTTTGTTGGATGGATCTTGAAATTGTGATAGAAGGTGATAGAACCTCTCCTTCTTAAATGAATACATAAACATTAATTTATGTTAATATTAATGTGGTAAAAATATGGATTTCCAGCTATAGATGATGGTAATGAATTTTCATAAAGTCAAATATAATAATGATGGAATGATTTTGTTTTGAAACCAATTATATGTCCCGTCAATACCAAAATTGAAGAATGAATTGATGGATAAATCACCTAACTCTTTATTATATATCCATATTAGGTGTAAAAATATTTATTGAGATATCAATGTTAATTTATGATAGAACAACATAAAGAGGGAAATTGCATATTATGTATCTCGATTCATAGTATATATGAATGTTATGTTTGATTTTATTATGTATAATTGATGATGGAACTGTTACTAATTTCTATATATAAATGGGAAAACATCTCCATGTATTACCTATTAGAAATCCCAAAGACAAAAAATGATCATAATTCATATTGGATTGTAATTTATATCCTAATTATTTTAATATAATTTATCGATATAAGAAAACTAATCCAACTTGACCAACACGCATGGAAATAAATTACAGAAGTGGTATGGTTGTATAGAGTAAACCTCTCAGTCATATCTATTATATATTTATTGTTTACCTCGATGTTCTAATGATGACTTCAGTAGATCATTGAATATAATGTTGAGTATTAGCATCTAATATCATCTTCACATGTATAGTCACTTTATAGGAACTATTTAAACCAAAAAAATATATTTTCAGATAATACTTTATGTCATTTAAATGAACATCATCAATACCTTCCTCTAGTTGAATTTTATGACAACAATAGCATTTACTCGAGTACTCAAACGACTCCTAATGAGGCTCTCAATGGAAATAAGTGTTGAACTCAAACATGTTTGGATTATGTTAGAGAATGAAATATATTGAAACATTATCAAACCATAGAAATGGTATAGAATGTTAGATCCATTAAAAACATATCAGGGAAGCTTAGAGTCAATAGAAAACATTTTTAGAGATCATTGTACATGATCTTGTGCTTGAAATAAGAGAAAATGTTTTCATTATGATATCTTGTGGGAGCATGTTTATGAGATTTAGAAAAAAAAGGAATTTTATCACTCGATATATCAATACCTATGATATTATATATCATATTCGGATAATAGCTTAAAGGTTTTCTCTTTAACTGATCTTATCATAAGATCAAAAGGTGTTATATGTATCTCTTTTGATGAAGTGAATACCTTGTGATTCACATATACTTATGTCAGAATTTTTACCAATGTATAATTATCTTTATTATGTAGATAACCTGGTAAAAATATTGGATCCAAGAGATAATGTTCAAAGAAACAAGATCACTCACCTAGTGAAAGATGTATGCTCAACGATAAATTTTATGAAGTCATATAGGAACCCAATGATATAAAGAGGCATAAGTTTCCACATTTATTCATTATAGAAACATAATTTCATTGGGGAAATTCTTATAGGGTTTTAGAACATAACAAATAGATATATTAAAATGTATTCTTCTTTAAAAACAAATTTATTTTCCAATTTATGATTCACACAGCATAGAACCTATGTGAATAATAACTTGTGAAAAATAGAAAATAAATAAAATTAAAATTTGTGTAAAAAATGTTGATAAAACTAAATTAATTAAATCAGGTAATGAAATTTATGAATTATGTGGGAAATAAAATATAATTTAAGTGCTATAATTATTGTCTTATAATGAATTTATTGTATTCTTACATTTTATTTATTCTATATTTTTTATATAGAATATAAATATTTTTATTTAAGTATTAAAATTACTAAAAATTAGTTTTAATAAATTTAAAAGTCATATTGTTCAATCATAAATTACATATCAAATAGTTAGAAATAAAGATAATGTAATTCAATGGTAAAAAAGTTATTTTTTAGAAAACTATTTTTATGAATTCAATGTGATTTTATATAAAAAATTATGTAAATAAATTTTTATGATTTATTTTAATGAATGTTTACGTTAGGATATTCAATCAAATAACTTAATATTAATCAGATGGTTTTTACTATGTATGTAATAGTAATTAAATCATATTTATACTTGAGAATAAATTTTTCTCTAATAACTATTTTTACATATTTTGGTTGGGGATATAAGAATTACTTTTTTCCACCTATAATAATTCAGTCTTAAAAAATGATTTCTATATTTTCAATCCAAATTATAAGTATTAGTTAATAATATCAACTTTATTTTTATATCAAATTAATAGTTATAATGATAAATACTTCATCCCTAACATAAGGGCTAGCATAGTTAATGAGGGGATTAAAATAAGTGATACATCTACTATTATATATAAATCTATTCTAAATTTGATTAGGTGAGTTGATTTTTTCCATAAAAATTATTATATTCTGATCTTTGTCCATTTGAAAAAACTTTCTTCTAAAAATGACATTATATTATATTAATTTTAATGATATATTTGTGCCACTCGTAATAAAAAAGGGTACTTCTTGTTATCCCTTCCTCAAAATCATTGTGAACTTTATCTATGAAATTCGAAACCAAAATATTTTATAAAATTTTTCCCCCATGTCTCAGAGGTCATGGGGCCTCCAATACACCAATCAATGAATGATTAAGGTGCAACCATTACAATATTTCTAATGTGGTTTTAATCATCATAATTGAGTAATTTCAATATTTCATACTCCACATTCTAAAAATATCCAATAATTTTATTAATATAATGATATTAGTATATCTTATATAAATTTTTTTGGTTAATGTTAAAACAATTTTATCTATCCTTTACATCAAACAGAATATGAATGTGTTTCTCATGTGTACGTATGAACAATTGTCTCCATGATGTGTTATGATTCATTTTTGTGAACACCTTATAATGATGGTTATGTTTAAAATTTTCATGTATTAATATTATATTTATGATATAATAAATATTTTTTAAAGATAAATTATCATTTTACATCATTTATTTCTCTCTAATGAAAAATGAAAAAACCACTCATGCATATTTGCGAACTACGACTTTTATGATGTGATCAAGTAAATTTTTCATCACTGCCTTATATAGATGGTTCTAAACATGTTTATAATTAAGAAATATTTTATTAATCAAAATTTTAAGACTGTGAAGATTTGGAAATAATTTCATATGTTAAAGGAAAATAATTAAATAACAAAAATCTTTGTGAAAACTATACAGTTAACAATAATAATATTTATTTTACGGAATAATGTTTATTTAATAAGTTATTAGAAATTTTTATCGATTCAAATATAGTATTCTATGAATAAATATAGTAATGATATATATTTATAACATGTCTAACTTAATTATATAGTATTTGAGATTGTATCAAACCAACCCGGGTCACCAAGATAGGCCGCTGAAACTAGAAAGTCACGTAATATATATAAAATAGGTTAATATAAACCAATATTGAGTATCAAAAAATAAGACATAAAACCAGTGTAAAAAGAGGCAATAGTTGATATACCACAAATATAAAATATATAATACAAAAAATAATCTAATCTTGAAATTAATTCAAATCTCTTGTGACCAACGGTTTACTACATACTAACCCGTGTCAAATGCCGCATAAACAAGGGATGCCAAGATGAAACATGATGTCACTCCCTTTACCTAAATCCTTCATTAAAACATATAAATATATTCAATGGAATATGAATGGTGTAATCCAAATACCATTTTGTAACCCCCACCATTTCTATATTAGGTTTAAAATCAACAATTCAACAATTCTAGAATTTAAAATAAATTAGTTTTTCATATCATTTTCATAAATACAAACCATTAATACAAAATTTTCAAATTTTACTATATTATGTTCGATGAATGCCTTTAATATTCATAGACTATAAGTATGAAATTTAGAACTAATAAATTTTAAATCATATACATAAATCAAGATCTAATAGGTAATTAAATATCAGTGGAATTTCATATCATCTAATGTTTTGTATTACAAAATCATGTTAAAACCTATGAGAAATAATCCTTTATAAAAATAGTCATGTTATAAATAAACATAAATGAAAAAGCGCCACCCATATTTGGATCTAGCATCTGGGACACTATGTAATTCACATCAAAAATAAAATCCTAAATAGGAATAATATTTGATTAAACTAATAAAAATTCATACAAGTCAATATCAAAACTATTATCGAGTCATCAATTTGATATCAAAAAATGTTTCCAACTAGTTGTGTTGTAAAGATACTAAGTCATCTTGTATCTCTTTAATAATTCACCTATGATTCCAAATGGTCATTTTTCTAAATTTTATTATAAATACATGATATTAATTTAATAAATCATTTTTAATGACAATCCAATGTTAATTTACATTTGCAAACCCATTTTCATATCATGTACTTTAAATTTCACTAAAAACCCCCATTTTGAAAAACATTTTATTTTTTGGTAAGTTATTTTTAAGAACATATGCTTTCTAATTAAAGAAAATACCAATGGAATATATTAAAAACAAATATAAATTCCTTAAATTAAACTATTATATGGAATAAACCACCTCAACATGGTATAAATTTACCTTTAGTTGATAATAGTGATGGAAAACGAAGAGAATGTCCTTTGAAAGACAATGAATGCCCAGAAAATAAAATTAAATGATAAGAAACACTATCTAATCACAAATATGAACACAAAAAATCCAAAACCACTAATATAACTAAATGAAAAGAAAAACCATAAGTATTTCATACCCTATGAGTAGAAAACCAACCACAGTGGTGATCAATCCATTAAAAAAGTGATCCATATGGGGTGGAGACAGCCAAAATAATTATGGAAGATCCTCTAGGCTTTGAGCAACGTATCCTACAATAATTTAATTAATTGACCACCCATGATGTACCCTAAAAAATAAATCTTTTAAGATTATGTGGAATATAATCCCTTTACACATCATGTATTAGATGAATATCATATAAACTAAAAAAATATCACCTTTTTATTAAGAATGTGATATTTTCTAACTACCTGATGTAAACTGATTACATACCATGTAAATCTTTGACACATTCTATCTTTTTCATAGACTCTTCTCAGTAGCCATTACCTGGCATGTACTCACATAAAAAAGCATTCAATTACCCAGTAAACAATAAAATTATTGGTTTAAGTTGACAATACCATTATATTACCGAACATCAGCATTTGAGGTCTCGTCCAAATTCCATTCTAATATTACTTCACAGATGAAACAGGAAGCTAAAAAAAAGTTAAAACATAACTAACAAAATGTTAATAGGATGTCACAATGTCCCCACCATAAAATCTATATATATATATATATATATTCCCTCACAATTCTTGATCCGTAAATATATATAGACTTTTTTCCTAATTAAAAACTCTTGCTCACACATATCATGGAGATATAATTTTTACTACCATAGTACCCATACTGAGGGGATAACTTTACCAGTAAAAACCATATCATATAGATCCATTATCTGAACTAGCTCTTAATGCAAAGTGGTATCTGTATCAAGATCAATATCTTCACATCAAATCACATGAAGAGGATCTAGAAAATACCACCTCAACTCATAGACATGAAACCCGTCATGGATATATTTCAAACCAAGTAGAATGTCCAATATATAGAAAACAATCCTTACTCATCCAACAATCTCAATGGGGCCCAAAAACATTTATTCTAAATTACCGTACTAACACAATAGTTAATGTTCCATGTGAGGTGATACTCGTACAAAAAATGACCTTCATACTCAAACCCCATAAACTAAAAAAATTATACTTATAATTTATAATGATTATATATTATTATCGAAAAAATTCATATCAATTGTAGGATCTTCTTCATCTCTTGAACAACACTTGTCCCAACCACGGACTGCCCTCCTTACACTACCCAACACATGGGAGATATACATACTCAGCCATAGAAATCGCCAACAGGTTCTATCTTTTTCAAATCTTGATATCTCTTTTATAGGAAAACACAACAAAAGGAAAATTATTTTCTTTAGCTCTTATGATATCGAGAAGATAATCCTAGACCATATATTTCAAAACTTGGATAGTTCTTTCTAAATATACATCCATATATGGATGATAATATGTTCTTAATTAAATATGGGAACCCATGTCCACATGTAAGACATTACAAAACATATACGTGATCCCTGGATCCCTATCAGAAACAAATATAGATGGATCAACATGATTTCACAAAATCACTTGTACATAAAAGTCCAAAATCTATTCCACATTCATCATCTCCCGAATAAGTAAGAAATGCACTGATTTTTTGAGTTGATCAATTATCACCCAAATCACATCCTTCCCTCAAAAATTCAATGGAATGCCCATGTGAAATTCCCTTTAAATATAATCCAACTTCGATACAAAAATGGGAAGAGGATTTAAAAATGTCACATATATCTAGTGTTCAACCTCAAATATTTAAAAATTATGACACTCTGAATGAAAATCCACAATTTAACATCTCATACCATGAAAAAAATACATATCATTCAGATCAAGATACATCCAGTTAATTCTTGTGTGTTTTGGAAAATAATAATGGTTCCCACAATCCAACAAATCCAAACTCAATGAAAAGATAACAAAACGCATGTAACCGAAAAAAAATCTCCACTAGGGTATCAAGACTAGTCTCTTGATATTTGTCACCATAAAATATTCCAGTAATGTGTTGTAATTTGGTGTCTCTCTACTTCCCAATATGAACTCTCACATATAATTACTGGTCAACAATCATTGAATACAAGAACACATGTACCAAACCTAATACACTCCCAAGATCATCTCTGTAAGTGAACTAATAGCAGACCCCTCCTCAACTGATACATTATGATTCATTTTGGAAATTTTCCATTAAATGCATCAACAATAGCATTCTATTTCCTATAATTATAGGAAATATTGAAATCAAATTTCTAAAAATTCACTAACCAAATTATCTATTATAAATTCATATCCCAATAAGTAAAAATATATTTTAGGATATTATGATTTGAATATAGCTTAAATTTTTCCCCAATGACATAGTGATTCCACATTTTTAGTGCATGTATAACCACTGCCGACTTAAGATCATTGGTCAGGTAATTATTTTCATGGGGGTCTAATTGTCATGAATCCATAAGCTATAATCTTATCCCCTTATGTCAAGACACATGCAAAATCATTTTGTAGTAATAACAGAAAATACATAACCCAATCATGATTCTAAAATAATCAGAACTAGCCCTGAATTCAACCTCATATTCACCTCCTCAAAATATCTTTTTCAATTTTCATTTGATTCATAATTAAAACCCTTATAGGTTAATGATTTCATAAAATATGTGATAATGGAGAAGTCATTAAGAAACTATCTATAGTAACAAACAAATCCTAGGAAGCTCTAGATAACAAAAACATTTCTAGGCTACTCTGAAGACAAACTCCTTGAAATTTATCATGAACTACAACGATTACCCCCTCATATATCACATTCCCTAGAAACATCACTTAAGAAATCAAAAACACACTTCTGAATAGATTATAATACCAAAAATAGTCATTCATGGTTTGAAGAAGTATATTCAAATGTTCTATTTTCCTTTCCCTTGACTTGGAGTAAACAAAATTATCATCCAAAAACATAATTACAAAAGTGTCTAAGGACCTAAAAAGATTAAGTTCATCAAATACATATACATTATAGGATAATTAAAGAGACTTAATTTCATAACCCGAAGTTCGAAACTCCTATATATACTCCTAAAAATTTTCTTATATATATTGTTTTCTCAAAATCTGAACATGTTGTACCATTACAGTAGGTTAATATTTGAAATCAAACAAGACCCTCTAAACTGATCAAAGAGATCACCAAACCATGGAAAATGATATTAGATCTTAATATTCACTTGATTAAAATATTTAAAATCAATTACTAGTATGCGGATAATGTTTTCCTTCATTGAAAAGAGGCAAGGCCAACATAGTTGTGACATGCTGGGAAGCATGAATCTGTTAGCCTCTTGGAGCTCATTCTTGAAATTAAGTTCCAAGATATCAGTTGGTGGCATATTGTATGACTACATGGAAATTGGAATTGTAACTTGGAGTAGAGATACATTATAATCATCCTCTCTCTCAGGTTATAAAATATAAAAACCATCCCAAAATTCCTTGGGGCACACACACACAACTTTTGAAATTTACCACCCAAAAAATGGAAAATTGATATAGGAATCAAATTTGAAAAATGGCACATGAATTTTTCTAGAATAAGGAACAAAATCCCATATAATCCCAATATAGTGTGCCCCTGATCCAAGAAAACATGAGTGATCCCATAGATAAATTGGAACTAATCCTAACAGTAAATAAATCAACATGGGCCTTAACATTGGTCATCCAATCCATGCGGATAATCAAGTCAAAGATGACATGACCAACCACTAAAAAGTCCAAATACACCTAAAAGTCATCTATCATACCCCAAAACCTGATAAATCTGAAAAAAAATTCAAAAATCTTTCCCAGAGGCATGGAAATATCCAATAAAAATGGATTATGGTCTTAATAAAGTCCCAATATGTCAAAAAGTTGTGACAATTTTAAAAATTTAGTAATATTGATGATAAGATAAACACAGAATCTCTAAAAACGTCATTCACTACATTAATTTCATCCAGTGCATAGTCTACTGCATAAATTCATATGGTCTTTGCTACATAACCCTTGGAATAAGGTTTAGACCCACCAACATTGATACATTTAATTGAAGTAGAGAACCCTTGGTGTGAGTGGATCCTGATTTACTTCTTTCATATATCAATTGACAAAAACACTATACATGGTCATATCTTCTATAAAGATTAAATGCCTTAATAGACTCTACACAGTTTGGGATGGAATGTCTGATCCTTACACACTAGTTATAGACAAACATCTACTTCCCTTTCAATTCCCCAAAAAATTCCTCAAGAAGTTAGACCAACATAACACATTCTTTTCTATCCAAAAGATACACCCTGACAAACCACTAATCTGACTGGTGCTCCATCAAAATCTATCATCCGAGAAATGGATCCCTCATCTAAATCATCTCTTTGAACTATATCCATAATGATCAGAAGGAACATGAGTATCAACATCGAATGTATATTATGCCACAATCCTAACTCAAACCCTCATGCCATTAGGTACTTATTAGTGACAATCACTAGTGTTATTTTTACTAACTAAAAATGGAAGAATAATCGATATTAATATTCTCCCCTACTCTATGTTTATAAACTATATGTTCATTACCACATTAAATTTATCGGGATAAAAATATTGGTTAAATACATTATTGAACGTTTCCCAAGTATGATGCTCCTGGAATGTAGCTTCCATAATAGAGACATATAATCTCTTCCATGGATACCCGATAATAAATGTAGAAAAAAATATTTTAGAGTATTAAAGAGTCATCATGAATTTTAATGTCATTTTTATCTTCACAGCCCTTTCCTCGGATTCATGGGGTCCTTTTCACAATGAAATATCTATTGATGATTCTTAGTATGTTATGATCCATGATCCATTACATATCTTGGGATACCAAAGCCCACTTGAACTAAAGTCCCTATAGTTGAATTAAATCTTCTTTAAATGTGGATTCCACTATAGGATTCACCTATGTTACTTTTCTTATAACGTCCTCTATCATATTTGGATGATATATTCTTAGAGGAACTATAAAAAATCAAACATTCATTAGAAAATTCCAAAATTATATAACCAACATTAGTTATTTATAATTATTATTTAAAATTATAATAATTTAAATCTTCCAAGAAAGAACATACTTTAAAGGAAAGTAATAATTTATATAAAATTCACGTATAGTTCATGAAAATGACCTCAAATTCAATCTCTCATACCTTGTAAAATTCTCAAACCACACACAGATACAGAGATTCAATCAGTTACGTGAGTTGTCCAGGACTATTTTCTACACCTACTATATGAATTATTAAATTCCAAACTACTATTCAGCCAAGACATATAACCCTATATAGATAGTTCAAAAATAATATTGGTTGATCGTCCCTTTTATATCAAATTATAATGAACCAACCTAGGTCAACATGACCACACATCTGAACTGGATTGTCATGTAATATTTGTAAAAAAATATATGATAAACCAGTCTTGATTATCAATGAAATAAAACAAATAAACAAATAATAATGTGGGAATATATGAGATACCCCAAATAAAAATAATACACTCTAAAAATATACTAAAACAAAATTTAAGTCAAATATCCTTTGGACCAAAAATCACATTTCGACCAACCCAAATATAAAGCACTGGAAACCAGAGAAGATATCATGACACATGATGCTCTTCCATTTAATTGAATATAATAATATAAATATACAAATGGCCAAATTTACATGTAGGTTCTAAGTCAAATCCCAGTTTCACACCACAATAGTTTCTACACAATGTCTAATATCATTAATGGAAATGTTCTAGACATTAAATAAAAACATTTATTTTGAAATAATTTTTCTAAATCCAAACCATTTATAAATAATATGTGTTTATTACCCATTAAATTTTCATAAAAAAATTTCATATTCTAAAATGATAAATATAAAATGTAAAAATCATATAAAGAAATGAATTTTAATAAATCAAGAGGTAAACATGTAAAAAAAATTGGTAAATAACCTATCATGTGATGTTTTGTGTTATAACCTCTTTTAAAAACCTATGAGAAACAATCCATGATAACAAAAATGATTATGCAATAAATTACCATAAATAAAAATGAACCTATCATTTGGTATACAGCCTCATGGAAACAACATATTAGACTGTAAAAATCAAATCCTAAAGAGGCATAATGTTGAATCCAAATAATATTGATTCTTTCCTATCAATATCACAATTGATATTGATTCCATGTAGTCAATATCAAATAAAAATAGGTCCTTTTCGATTCATACACACACTATGAATACGCATTTCACATTCCTAACATACATATGGTTCTGAATGTGAATTTTTCTGATTTTAATTTCAAAACCATGTTCTAAATTTCATATGAAATTTCAATTCCTTGTTGATCTGCTTTTGAGTTTTAAATCGCCTTTCAATATCAAGAAAATTAACTTAAAAATAAAATACCCATTATTAATAACAATATTAATTTAAATGAAATTATTATTAACCACATATAACTTCTAATCTAAGAACATTTATCATTACAAACCTTCAATTGATAATAAAATCCATTTTTATCTAAATTCCTACCTCGACATGGTCGAAACGTTATTATCTTTGGAAAGGATTTCTAGGAACCAATTGAATGGGATTTAAATGATATAGAATTATATGAAACTAAAAAGGATCAATATATTACATAATTAAAACATAAAACTAAACACAAAAGTAGAAATAACAATATTCATAATGAAAGGTAAAGTAAATATAGAATTATTAAGCACATGGAGTGTATCAACCCAACCACAACTGTCATGAATCATTGAAAAAATAATTCTTAATGGAATGAACATCCTCCCACACCCTCAATATCTAGGTAGATATTATTGGTCAATATTAAGGATTCCTATAACAAATTAAATATTAAAAACCTCATGCAACATAGTAAATACTCAAATTGTAACTACTACGCTTAATGTTTTCTGTGAATCTCAGATTCGCTGAAAAATAAGTCTTCTTTTTTTATTAAAATGTGATATTTTCCATCACATGATATTAAACTATTTCATGGTATGTAAATAAATCTCTTGTAGAATCCATTTCTTGGATTAATCTCGGTATTCATTATATGTTGTGTACTCTTATTACATGGCATACAATTTCCCCCCAAATAGAAAAGAATACTAGTTTATTCTAAAATTTCAAAATAAATGTCTGACTTCACCCATACAAGTATTCTCCGAATTATTTTTTTGAATTACATAACCTTGGATATATTAATCCAAAAATTATTTTCAAAACATTCCTAATAGAAATATACAGTGTTGTGACATATAATTTTCACGAAGTGAGTCACGAAATGATGTACAATTTTTTAATATCAAATTTTGTTCATTAAGATGGGTTCTATATTTAGAAAATTATTTCTTTTATATTATGTATATATCCACAATTAATTAATTTGATGAAGATTTTTCTTATTATTAATGGGACATAAAAATTCATATATTGTTTACTCTATCAATATGTTATAATTTAATGATACTAAATCATTAAGGGTTTATATTACAATCCAATTTTTTATCAACATTTCTCATGTTTTAAAATCCATTGGATAAACAGTATACGCTCTCTATCTCTCTCCAAAACAACAAGTATTATCATTTCCAATGGTAATTTATATGTTTCTAATATATATTTTTTGTTAACCCCATATTTGGTACTTAGAAGTCCAAATAAAATATTTTTATAAAAATCATATATATTTATCATTTTTGTATAAGAATATTTTTTCCCTGTCTATAAATTACTTAAATTATTATATAATGTCTTTTATATTATAAAATTTATATTAAAATTAATTTTCAACCATATTTAAATTTATTTTAAAATTTCAAAATGAATTTTTAAATATTTATATATGTTATATTTGACATTCAAAATAGTGTGAAAGGATGTTATTTTAATTTTTTTTAAATAAATATATTTTCATATAATCATGGATATTATTTATTATTCTTCCTTTAAATGTTTTCGTATAATTAAAACCAAAATATTACTCCAATTTTTCTAGGGATTGTTAATATTTATATATTACAAAAAAGAATTAGATGTTTCCTCTTTTTTCAAATGTATATTTAAAATACACTTATGAAGGTAATTTTAATCTACATCAACTAACTTCTAAATAGATTTATGCTTCATTTTGGATATATTAGTGTTATTCAATCCAATTTATTTCATTTTATCTAATATGATGTTATATATTATAGGACATTTTCAGGAATCATGTTTCTTTCCTTGGGGTTAATTAATCCATTATTACATGATAATACTTTTTGAGATCATGTGGAACACATATATATAGATATATGGTTTTCATTATGTGATGGGTGGGACTATAATTATATTTACCTATAATTAAATGGGTAATTTGTTAAATCTCAATAGATAGTATCAAATTTAATTGGGAGTGAACACAGTCTAATATGGGGATTGATCCATCCTGATTGGAAATGGATTGGGGACTAAACCCAGTCTAATGTGGAATTATATCTACTATGATTTGATACAAATGGAAGATTTGATTAATAAGGGAATGATTTTATATGATTATTTCTATTTCAAATATTAATTATATTTACTTATGATATTCTACCTTGGCTCATGAATGATTATTGACAGTTTTTCTCTCTTATAACACATGTATTTTGTTATAATAAATGTTTTTCTCATTATTGTTTAATTATGATATATGATTGATTCAATACGTTATTGTATGTAATTATCATGTTATCATATAAGTTTAATTATATTCTGATCACATATAATAATAGATTGATATATTCTATGTTAACCCTAACTAAGTATACAATCTCACCCATTCTTATAAGTTCAATTTCCTAGTTTATGAGGAATGGTTTTAAGAATGATATGTATAATACGGGAACTATGTGAAAATAAAATTGTTAGGGAATGTGGAATATATTTCATGAAATAATCATTTTATCTATCTATTCATAAAATATATTAATACTTTATAGTTCTTTGGTTTTTATTACTGTGAGATATACTAAATAATCGTATAAAATGACATCATATTTATTTACTTGATTCTTAACTCACCTAAATTAATGATATAATTAATTATAAATTTTAATTAACTAAATTTTCTTGTTATTTTATTGAGTTATATCCTCTTTTGTACATATGGTTTTTGGTTGATCATGGTCACACTTTAGTCATGAATGTATATCATTATTTAAGTGGATAACTCATACATAATAAATATGGTACAAAACATTTTCTTATATGTCATGTCTAATTTGTGTGACTTCTGCTTTATTGTCTTTCCACCATATGAAATTTACCTAAAAAGTAAATTCATTTATTTTCACATGAACCGTATTTGTTTGGTATTGATGCATAGGGATTTATTAGACCAACAACATGTGATTATACATTATTCTGGCCTCTAATATTCTAATGATAAAATTATATTAGTATTTAAATTTATACATGAATCCCATTGGGAATTACCTTAACATATAAAATGATTATTAGGCCCTTGAGGTGGTGAAAGTTTTCACCTTGATCATAGGGGAGGTGAACAATTGATATATTTGGAATTACCTATAAAAAGAATTTCTTAAATCCAATATTTGAGTTTGAGTTTGTTCTGTTTGGGATACGATTTTTTTTCTTTTTATAAAAGATTTTTGTCATATAAAATAATTATAATGAATTAGAAGTTATATTTTTTTAGAATTTTATATATTAAACCCATGATGGATTCCACCTTGTATTGAAAAGATGTATTGAACTAGAAATACAATATTTTATATCCTTAGTTTTGGAGATTTGGATGAGTATGAAAGGTTAGCCATGAGGCACAAAAAATTTGGACAATTGGTAAGGCTTGGTGTCCTTTTTCATATATTATTGGTAAATAGGGTGACTATTCTGACCCCTTCTTGATCGTGGTAAATAATTTGGTTTGCCTCATTTTTAGGTATGGATTTAGGTTGGACATGTTAGGAGTGACCGAATTTAAATTAAATTAACTTGGGAGTTATTCCAATATCAATGTTTCATACCTATGTAGTTTCACTTTTTTAATAAATATTTCATTATGTGTATGTTATTTTGTTTTTGGGTACTATGCCAAATTTTATAGTTTTTTCTATGAGGTGGATATGAAGACCTTGTTTAATATATCTTTATTATTTTGGGTCGACTATCTTATTCAAAATAATGTTCTTATATCTTTGTAAAGCATTTAGAAATATATATATAATTATAAATAAATGGGAAAATGTTACCAATTTTGTATTGTGTTATGTTTTATTAGACACATTACCCACTAAAGATAAGATACTATTATAAGGGGATTTATTCTCATTTCTTAATAAGCATATGGAATGGGTTGCACTACTCTCTTTCTTGTATATCCTTATAGTGTGGGATCACATGACCAAATTATATGCATCTTGACACAAGGGAGTATATTCCATGATACAATAGTGAATCCAATTCAGTATGGTGACAATACTATTATATTATTGGATATCATATTGGATGAGAATTCAACTTATCATAAATTATGTGTTATGGGAAAAAATTATAAAATTTTGATTAGAAAATTAAGGGTTTAATATACCTATTATTGGTGTACATAATTAAAACCATTCTATTGAACATGATACCAACATGAACGTGGTTATTTTTGTGATGGTATGATTTTATCACATTATTTTTAGTAACCTTGTAAATTTGATGTATTTCATTTGGTTTGATGCTTCCCTGTAAAGGAATATAATGATTGTTGAAAAATATTTTTTATGTGATTTCCCCACTCTAGTGATGCATCCCATGATAATGATTTATTAACCTCCTTTGATTATAATCAATGAAAAGGTCATTATTCCCATTCATGATGTTTTTATTTTGATTTTAGGCACATTTTTATATTTTGTTTAAGGGATGTTGTATTTATAGTGTTCTGAGAAAGGAATGATGTCAAATTGAGTGTGACTACACTAGGATACTATTCTGGCTTATAGAAAATTTCTGTTTTGGATGTTATGACCATTGGTTTGTGTTGCCTAAACTATGTTATCCACTCTATTTTTTTATTTTATTTTGGTTTATTTCACATAAATTGGCCATTAATATATATACATAAACTATACCCATTCATGATGACATGGGATGGGATACTAAGTTAGTTGTATGAGATATGTTTTGATACAAACAAATAGTGGATGAAGTTGGTAATGCTCAAACCTAGAGAATTTTGATGAACTCATGGTTACATAATATTTATTATTACTTACATTGCATATTTCCATCCTTTTATTATCATATCACATTGTATATGAACCTAGTTATTTTTAACATAATAAAAACTCAAGTAGAGGTGGTCCATTATGTTGTAATCACAGTTGAATCAGCATCTTAGGTACCCAATCAGCCTTATATGTTGTAAAAAAATTTAATATGATGTGACCTACTTTTAAAAGTAGAGGAGATGGAATCTGGAATGGGTAGAGAAGTGGGGCCCGATTCAAACTCAACGCCCAATTTTTTCAATAGAATTATTTATTTTATTAATTTATCTATAGTATCATGTACATGGTTACACTATGTTAGCACTCTCTAAATGTTTTTTTTAAATCACTTTTACTCAATTTATTATATCATGGTTGATGTTACTTACTTATTATTAAAATATAGTTTTGATGATCACTGGTATCTACATTAATATTATGAATATTTTCAGTTAAATTTCATCTTTCATGATTTTAAATATATATATATATATATATATATATATATGAAAGTGAGGGTATAATATCCCCACATTTCACATTTACCCACACCAATGGTTGAAATCCATTGGAATATGAGGAGGAACCCTTGAAGTATATGTGACCAGGTTCAATCATAGTGGAGAAGAACTGATGTTGTTATACTATAAAATCATATCATAAACTTTAATTTTGTCATAATATTTTGGATACCGTATATGTAGATATGATGTTTAATAACATGGATTTAATTCCTTTTTATGCCTATAAATCACCAACATGGGTTGAATTCACATTACGATGAACTTGAAATTATTGTTTCATACTCTCCCTATTATCTCTGGGTTGTTTTCTTTATTCCATGTGAGAGGATTTGATGATTATTCATCTACTTTTTTCCTTTTATAAAGGTGGAATTTGGCATTCATTCATGCATCACATTAACATTTAGGATTCACGATGAATTTTTGTTATTTTTTTTTTGATTCAAAAACATTAATATTATATAGGCTCTAGTTTTTAAATGTTAAAGTAGAAACCTATATATAATTTTCACATATATTATAATGGGTTCATTATATATAATTGGATTGGTATTTTAGTTATCTTAACAATTATAATTAATTAATATGGTGAATATTTTGCGTATCTGATACCTATCCTAATAGTGGGTATGTTCAAATATAGTTACACCCATGAAATGTTGGTCACTGATGTCATATGGTGAGAATATTGTAGTGGAACATATTATCTGCTACTATATTTTTTCATTCTTTTTTGTTTCTAATGGACATATTTCATTGGATAAAATGTTTGAATACATTATGGATATTATATTCCTCCTTGATGAGTAGTCTAATATATAGATTCATGATGTGGATTTACACCTGATAGTTTTTGGATTGGTATTTTCAAATAGATTATATTTTCAAATAGGCCACATGCCTTGGATATATAATATAAATATATTAAAGTTATTCTATATATTTTTCTATTGTATTATTAGTCCTTTAGAATAGTATGGTTTGCCTAGTGATCATGTTTTCATCAATATATCATAATTTATTGAGCTCTAATCATGTGTAAGGGTGTATTTCTCACATATACAATATATGGGTGGTGAGAATACGATGTCATCCCATTATATGGGTATAACAATTAAATGTGGATGTCTTATTAATTATAAGACTTTATCAACTATTGTATGATGTGTAATATATTAATTCCATTAATGTGATGTGTGATCAAATATTATCTTGGCATGAGGAATTCCTTGTGGTATACAAGTATGGAAACATGACTAATACATTCTATGATCATGTGAACAGTATGAATGTGAAGAATAGTTAGTGGTTTATTAGTATAGTGAGCCAAGGATAATTAAGATAAAACATATGAAGAGGCCTTTTGAGTTAATTAATGTGACATAACTGGGGTGTTTTCCTACTTTTTTACATTTTGTTTTAAAATGGTATTTTTTCAACATCTTTGGTACAACTTTATGAACCCTCCCTTTCATTTAGTCAATAGCATAGTCTTCCATACCATGTTTCTGGAATTTGATATTGATATAGTCTAAATCCACCATTGAATGGATAAATTAGTGTTATTCTACTTGTAATATTCCTTATACATCTTTTGAAATGTATTGAGGGATTATATATACAAACTCCATATGACTGGTAAAGTGTGTATGATGGTTTTGTGACACATTGTGTTTTTCTATGGTGACCATATCAATGAATAATACATAGTTTTCACCTTATTAGTATATGGTTATTCCTTGTAGGGATGTTTGTTTTGTACCATGATATATGTAGAGGGTATCTGATTTAGTGTGATACTTACATATTTTTGATGAGTCCGGGATATTTATCCTTTCTGACTATTATGATCTAGGTTGAGGACTTCCAAAGATATTATAGGTGATAATTCATGATGTGATATCATATAATTGGTGAGTATGGAAAGGTTTGATAAACATAATTTCATCTAATGATTCTAATAAATGGTATTAAATCAATTATTGACATGTGGAGAGCCTTAGAGATGGTTTCATGCATCATGTAGGAACTAGTAAGGTAACTATTTTTTCATGAGGTTGTGGTTTTTTTGTAAATTTGTTTGATTGTAAATATTTTGGTCAGAGCCTCAACTGTTATTGTTTGATATTGTAAACTCTAAAACAATGATATTGGTAGAAAATCAAAGGGGATTTTATTGCATGTTAGAATTCAGAATCTGGGTGGTTCTGAAAGTGGTCATTTTTATGGTTGTTTTATCCAATAAAATAATTATTTTTTTGGTGGATCATTTATGATTTATATTCATAGTTTTATATAGAACTATGATGTTATAGTCCTTCAACAAGATTTTTTAATATGGTATATTTGAAGATATAATGGGTTCGTTCTCTTGTATATTATGATTCTGATGATTAGTTGATATGTGGATCTCAAAATTCCTCAACCCATTAAGTAGTAAATTATATAGTTTGGATAACCATTGAGATTACTATTCTCTGAAACATGTTCGGGTGGTGTATATAGATCATCAGTTGTTATTGGTGTTCTAAACTAACACTACCTATTTTAATGAATTTTCATTAGCAATTAGAACCTATTGTTCGATGAATATATATACATTCAATCAATGAAATAGTTTCATATTTTGGTTCATGATCATATTAAGGTAGAATTTTGGTCTTTTGTGTACTGATTATTGTGTATATGATAAATTGACCCATTGGAGGTGTAGTTTAGTGTACATTGGAACTCATGGAGATTATAGAACCATATATAAAAGGTAATAAATTATGACTTGTATGAGTGTTGACTTTGAGACTGTGGGTTTGATACCAGGATGTTTTAGAGGTTCTCGGATGTGAATTCGAGCATCTTTTGATCTATTTCAGAGATTTGGAGATTATATTTGGTTTATAAAATTATTGTTTTAGGAATCAACCAATATCACTAAGTTTTCCATAATTGTGCAGTTTTTTGAATTTGATTGCATCAAAATTATCAAACAATAATTTTTTTTAGATTAGTTCTTATAGTGAAGTACCAACTAGTTCATTTGTTCTGTTATTGAAATGTATGAAACATATATGGAGTTGCATGCGTCATTAGGGTGATGACTATTAGTTTTAACATCATGAGTATGAAGTGTTGAATTTTTTGTGTGGATTCATTTGTTTAGTTTTAGGGTTGGAACATTCATATGTAGTGTAGGATATGGATTGAAACTATTTATTAATCATGGGTAACTTTTGTGGTCTGTGAATGATGTTTATGGATACTTATCCAGAATAGAAATGGTTAATGTGGTGATTTTGTATGGCCCCAAACTAGTTTTTCATGGTGAATCCACTGAAAATACAGGTTTCAATGAGTTTAGAACTAAGTATAATTTGATATTTTAGATTCAAGTTGAAACATTTAAATTCAAAAACATTTTTAATCTAGAAAATGTATATTTTCCAAATGGTTTTTCATGAATAAAATAAATAAAATTGGATTTCATGTATTGGAAGAGGAAATCCTTCTTGATTTATAGTAGTAGGCCACCAGAACCATAATAAAGGCCATTAATGTTATGGTTTCCAACACATTTTTCACTAGAAACTCTACTATATTTTCATTGTGTTTGACTGAATATGGATGTAAATTTTTTCTAGAGAGTGTGGAAAGATCACTTCAAAAAATAAAATAGATTAAAATAGTATTTTTTATTATTAAAAATAAATATATAATAAAAATATAGTTTTATACAAAAAAAAATTGAAACTAAAATGGTATAATATAATATGTGCATGTACATTGGAAAGAATAAAACTATGATAACCTATTTTTTATAGTAGTATAGTTCAAAAAGATCATTCATATACTCTTAATTACCCACTTCTCCACAAGAGGAACTAATCTCACCGAAATAGAATTAACTTGTGAAATTATATGATGAAATTTTAAAACATTTTCATTTTTTCCTAAAACTACAAAAAACAAATAATCTATACAACCTTTCTACAAACCATGGAATAGGAAAATAAACCTAAATATTAATGTGATCCACAACATGAAAAAAATCATTTTAGTGGTGCAATAAAAAATAATTACAGAACATTATTTTTCATTGGAAATGAATAAACTAAAAGATTAAGGGAAAACATAAACAAATAAATTAAAATTATTAAATAATATTATAAAACTAATGAATAATAGAATATCGATATAGCTCAATCACACCTTAAAAAATATCACATAACAAATATCCTTCATGATGACTCATTATATTAGTAGTTATAATATCATTATCATTACTTTATTTATCTCATATACAGTCACTTGAATATCTCATTTCACTTGAGAAACTGGTTCCTTCAAACAATATTTACAAAACAAAAATAATGGTTATTTTTTGATGATCTTTTTCAATTGGGTTCCCATATTTTTATCCGACCATTGGTATATTAAAAATATAGTTCCCAAAACATTCGCTCTTTCGATGCATAAAAAAGAGATCAAATCATTAAGAAATATATATATATATAATAAAATAAATTCAATATTGAAAATATATATTAGATATTAATACCTATATGATATCGTTATATGATAGGATAGAACCTAGTAAACTAGAATAATATCAAATGAAATAAATCATGTAAGATTGAAATCAAATTAGGCTGAAATCATATATGAGTAAAATTATGTTTGATTTATTTCTATGTATGAGTAAATTATTGTAATCATAATCACATAAAAATAATTAATAGAAGATATTTAATGGGTGATAGATTTTACATAAGACTACATATTAGTTATGTGTAAGTGTAAATTATACCATCATAAGAAATATTTTAAATTTAGTATGATACATTATAAAGATTTAGAATAAGCTATTTGAAAATGTGTGAGAGAATGATTACACATTCATCAGATAAAATAATTAAATTTTAAAAATAATATATAATCAAAAATAAATTTTTAATTCTTAATTAAAAAATAAATAAAATAATTAATCTTAGAAAATATGATTTAATAGTCATGTAACTAATTGGGGGTGAATATATAATTATCCAAAATATAAGTAACTAATTAACAAGAATAAAATGTTTTTCTATTTGAAAATATTAATAATAAATAAATTTCTACATTAAGAATATCATATTATTCAAGAATATCATAAAAAATATCCCATTATTGAAAATTAAAAATCAGAAAATGAATTAAAAAAATTAACCCCTTTTTGAAATTTCTCAGAGAGATTAAATTTTTTAAAATTTATTAAAAAACTCTCCCCATTTTCTAGATAAAAGAATGTTATAACAAGTAAATTTTTTAATATGATGAGAAAAATAAAACATGAATTAATAAAACTTAATATAAACTATTATAAAAATAAAAATAGTTAACCTCTACCAAAATTTCTATAAAAATTTAAAATAATGTAAGGATAATAGGAAATATCTCAAAAGTACTCAATCATTTCCAATTTAAAAATTACACAAAAGAGTATAAAATATTGAAAATATTAACTCATGTATACTAAAATATGATCCTCATAAACATAAATATAATACATAAACCAACATAGAAAATTAGTATAAAATAGATTAGTAAACAACAGAGAATATATATTTTTCAGGAAAAAAAAAATATACATTATATCCATTAAAAATTAACAATAAAAATTTAAAATACATCATTTTTAAATATATCTAAACAATACCTAGATAAAATTTTATTTTATAAAATTTTACAAAAAAATTGTTTGTAAAGTACATTTGTAAGTTTATCTTTAATTGAAATAAATTCTAAAACAATATCTCCTCTATTAACATTATTTCTAATGAAATTAAACAAAACATCATCTGGTTTTGTCCAGAAATTTTGTAAAATATTAATTAAAATTGATGAAACTAAAATGTTATCCCAATATATGGTATTTTCATCCAAATAAATTTTAAATTTAGATATTTTTTTATAATTAATTCTTTAAAAAAACTAGTGGTAGATAAATTATAAAAATCAGTCGTGGATAAATCAATTTATAATTTTATATTATTTGTCCATAAATTTTCCCAAAAATGGAAAATATTTAAGGTATTTATTATATAATTATTATTTCCTCCAAAAAAAGAATTTGAATATAAAAACAAATCCTTATAGTTTCCAATAATAAAATAGAATTTATAGTGCCATTAAAAAATTTTATGATTATTCATTGAACAACTTTTATATTTCATTCCATAGGTTTATATTAGAACCTATCACACATAAAAGCGCCAGAATGTTTTAACTATAGTAATCATAAAATCAAACCTTTAGTGTGATTATTTTCTATAGGTTTTCTTAAATTATCTATACCTGATTTATAATTAAAAAATACATTAGTTCAAAAAGTATTAATATAATAAATATTAATCCATTAAACTATATCTTAAGGATACATAGTTTGATTAAAAAAATACTCAATTAGGTCATTGAAATTTTATAATTCCTAAAATGAATAAAAGTTCACTAGATAAATTCATATCCATAACCCAATTTATTTATATAAAATTTATTACAAAATAAATCTATTTAATAAACAATCACAATATCATCCATATATATTTACACCCTTGAAATGTCTTTTGAAATCCTCTTAATGAAAAAATATGGATAAAATATTTCATTATTAAAATTAATATTCAATAAAAATAAATGAGTATTTCCTAAAATAATAATATATATTTATTATTTTTAAATAATGATTCTACAAATTTATAAAATTTATATAGAAAATTTCAAAATAAAAACCGTGTGGTTTATTAAATGACACTTATTTATAAATCACACCATTTAAAAATGATATTTTAATATGTATTTGAGATAATTTAAACCCATGAAAAGCTGAAAGATATAATATAATAATTATAGACTCCATCATAGAAACTGGAGAATAAAATTCAGCAAAATCATTTACTTCCACATAAAAAAATACAAGACAAAAAAATCTATCTTTATATGAAATAATTTTTCTATATTATTTATTATTTTTATTGTTTCTTATAAATTACTAATTAAACTATTGTTAATAATTTAATCATATAAAACATTATTCTTGGATAGAACTAAATTTTAAAAAATGAATATCATTTTTTTCTTAGGTAGAATAATTGAGATTATATTTAAAGTGAAATTTATTTAGTTCTGTAAGAGACATGCTTGGAGCATGGGCTCTGTCCCTTTGAGACCTGGATTCCTTAGGATTCATGAATGGGATCGAAATTTTGATCCCAATTCTGTCAAAAACACATTTTCTCAAGTGTGGATCCGTATTCATAGGTTGAGTTGGCTTTATTGGAATCCTCAGATTCTATGGTATATAGCATCATCTGTAGGGAATACAATTAGGGTTGACAAGAAGAGAGATAATCCCATCTTTGGGCATTATGCTAGAATTCTAGTGGAAGTGGACATGTACACTACTCTAGTGGAGGAGGTTGTCTTCATGAAAAGGGATGATAGCATCAACCTGGAGATAGGATACAAAAGAAAACCAAAGTTTTGCTTCAACTGTCATGTCTTTGGGCATACTCTTACTAAATGCAATAGGAACAAGAAATGTTCATTCTATAATATCAAAGGGCATGATGATGAACACTGTAAAAAGAAAGCTAATGGGCCCAATAAATCCAAGGATACTATTAAAGCAGGATGCAATGTGGAGGATGAGATAGCTGCTTGTCCTGATACAGCTGGCCTGTGTGATCTGTTGAATTATCCACTTAATATAATTGATGGTAGTGATGGGAATCCAAGGCATGGCCATACTAAGTTCTCAATCATGATAATGGCATTCTAGAGAAAGGGAAGATGAGTGAGGGGATCAATGATAATTTGGATCAAAATGTTATTAACGATTGTGAGCAGGTTGGTGATGAAAATCTGCTGCAAGGGCAGGTTAGTTTGGAGAACACTGGTATCCCGGAGCCAAGTGTGAATACTCAAAGAGATGACTCGCATCTGGAGGGATAAAAATCATTGGAAAGTGGTGAGGGTGGAACCTTTTCCCAGGTCTCCCCTTCCAAGGCTGCAAGAAGAATATTTCCAGCAACATTGACATTACCTATCAATGATTGTAATAGGTTCATATCTATTTCTGATGAAGAAACTGTACATGACCTTGGACCTGATTAGGAGAAAACCTTTCCTATTGAGGGGAAACAGTCAACACATGAAGAATGCATAGCAACAGGTTATGTTGGACCCTATACAAGGCATCAGTCTTGCAATCAATGAAACTTTTTAATGGAACTGCCAGGGTCTTGATAACTTTCCCACGGTCCGAGCCCTGATGCATATCATCCTGACCAACAAACTCATTCTCATTGGGATTGCAGAACCAAGATTAAAGTTTTCCAGTTGGATGGCTTTCAACTGGCAGGCTCTAGGTTATTCGTTCATTACATCCAACCAATTAGAATATGAGATTGAATCTTTATGGGTTTTAAAACATAACACTGTGACTATTTATTCCTTTCAAAGTGATCAGTAGTCTGTTACACTCTCTTGCTTCATTCATTCTAGCTCATTTTTTGTTACCTTTTTGTATGCTCTTAATCATAATATAAAAAGGAGAGTACTGTGGAAGATCCTGTCAGAAACATATGAGGATACGGAAAAGAGATGGATCGTTATTAGTGATTTCAATACTATCTTGAGACCAGAAGAAAAAACAGGGAGCAATTTTTGTAGAGTATCATCAAAAAATTTCTTCTCTTTTATTGATCAGTGCAGGTTGATTGTGGTACTTGTATCAGGTGCTGAATTCACATGGAATAGATACACGCTAAATGGTAGGTAGTCATATAAGCTTGATATGTGCCTTGTACAGATAAATGATGGAATTGACAGTATGGGTGTGTCTGGAATGACTCTCCCCAGAATTCAATCTGACCACAATCCTTTATTAATGGAGTTATGTTTCAATAACCTTAGATCAGTTCCATTTGCCTTCATGTTTAACAATGCATCATTGGTTGTTCTAGGATGTAGATAACTTGAAAGGGAGGCTTGGGATGTTGTTGCACAGGGTAGTGCTTTTCATATTCCTTCCATAAAACAAAATAATGTAAAATCTAGAGTTAAAGAGTGGAGAAAAAAATCATTCTCCAATCTTAAGAAAGACATTAAGGAGGATGACTCTCATCTAGATGACTTCCAGCAACATAATATGCATTAGGACTTTCCATCTCAAGCAGAGAAATAGTCTGCTGAAAATCTTGATCATCTATTGGCCCTCAACGATAATCTTGCTACTCATCAGTCAAATGTCAGATGGTTGAAAGAGGGGGATAGAAACTCCATATTTTTTCATTGTATCTATAAATAGAGAAAGGTGAAGAAGAGCCTTACGGCTGTAAGAATTGATGATAAAATATTCACTTCTGAAACTAATATTGAAAATGATGTGACTGGTTATTTAGAGAAGCCGTATTGTGAATATGGTGATGATAACTCGAGAAAAATCCTTATATGTATTGAATCAAGTGTGGATGATATTCAGAATAGAAATCTTACTAACATCCCCACTTTGAAATAGATCCACTTTGCTCTCTTTTCATTAAACATGGATAGTGTAGCTGCTCCTAATGGATTTTCTAACAAATTCATTATGTTCTATTGGTATATTATTCAGAAGGAGTTGGATGATGCTGTAAAGGAATTTTTCTATCACTCATACATGCCGTTTGGGATGAATTCCAACTTCATTGCTCTAATTACAAAGAAATAAAATGTTGTGGACATTAAGGAATTCAGTCCTGTTGCAATTGGAAATAATATACCACTAGTGATCAGTAAAATTCTTTTAATACGGTTAGGGAATATTGATAAGAACCTTATTTCCTTAAATAAGATTGGGTTTGTTCCTGGTAGGAATATCCAGAATTGCCTCTTTACTGCTTCAGAATGTGTTAATGTGATGAGGAGGAAAGTGAAAGACGGTAACATTGCCTTGAATATTGACATCTCAAAGGCATTTGATACTATAAGGTGGGATTTTATTTCCAACATCCTTCAAATGTATTTCTTTTCAGGATAAATTCTTTAGGTTGGTGTTAAGAATCTTGAAAAGTTCTAGTCTCTCTATTCTTGTAAATGGGTCTCCTAGGGGATTCTTTCTCTGCTCGAGAGGTGTTAGTCAGGGTGACCCCTTATCAGGGCTTCTGTTTTCAATGGCTGAGGATTATCTGAGTGTCTTCCTTCATGATCTTGTAAACATCGAAATTTATCAATGAATGAGGTTTAATAGTAACTTGTTTTCTCCCTCACACTTTTTTTATTCTGATGATATATTAGTGTTCTCCATGGCTAATAGAAAAACCATATCTTGTATTACGAATATCTTTACTCATTATGAGGAAGTGTCAGGTCAGGTGATTATATGGGGAAAATCTTTTGTCATCTTTGGGGAAGGAATTCGAAGTCAATAACAAAATTGGATAGCCAACAGGCTTGGTGTGAAGAGAGGTACTCTTCACTTCAATTACCTTGGACTGCCTCTGTTTTTCGGTAGAGTTAAATGTGGGTATCTGGAAGGGATTTCTCTCATGATTATAAATCAATTGGCTAGATGGAATGGGAAAACAATTTCTCAAGCTGGGAGAGTTTTTCTTGTAAATTCTGTCAACACCTCTATGTTTGTGCACTCTTTCTCATTGTATAAATGGCCAAGAACTTTGATTAAGGAGTTGAATGGATTGATTCGCAATTTCATCTGGACTGGCTCTACTACTCAGAGGAAAACTGTCACTATGGCTTGGAAGGATTGTATAAAGCTGGTGGAAATGGGAGGGATTGGATTCATAGATATAAGGACTTTTAATGATGCTATATTTATGAAATTCATCTAGAAACTCTTAACTGGGGATGAATCTCATGAATTCATGGCGAGTATATTTGTTCACAGGCTCTGTAATTCAACTTTTGTATACCTACAGTCCTCTGTTTGGACCTCGATTATGAATGATTACTCTCAAATTATGACTCAATAGAAATGGTTGGTCTATGTCAACTCTCAGTTGAACTACTAGAACACTGCATGGCTATCCTCTCCAATCAAAGACACCATTGACATTCCTCAAAACTGGAGGAATATGTATATATCTGAATTGCATGGGAATGATGATTCCGCCATAATCATTCCAATTAATTTTCATCTGTAAATTTCCAAATATGAATATGTTGATAGTGATGTTCTTGTTTGGAAACCTGTGATTAATAGAATATTCTCCAGCTATGAATTCTAAAGAATGAAGTGCAGTACTACAACTGCAATACCTGTGTGGCTGAAAGGTATTTTAATTCCCTTCATTCTCCCAAATGATATGTTGCTAATGTGGCGAATATGGAAGAAAATGTTGCCAATTCAGGTTTCCCTTCAGTGCATTGGAATTCAAATTGCCTCATATTGTTACTTCTGTCTAAATAGTGTGGAATCTGCACAAAATTTATTCATTGAATTCCCCTTTGCTGCTCGATTATGGGCATATCTTCAAGGGATCTTTCATTGTTGTTTCACTTTCTGCTCAATTGCTTCTTTACTGAACTCGGCTCTCAAAACAGAAGGCAGTGAGAAAAGGAAAAATCTGCTCACTACTGCAACTATAATTGTGTTCTCCTTTATCTGGTGGTCTCGGAATATGTTGGTGTTTGACAACATCAAGCCCACATTCAGGGCAGGTTCAATGGCCATACATCGAAGTGTTCGCCTTGCCTCGGTAAACCAAACTGGGGAAATGAATAATGAAATTTCTGATTTTATTTTGTTTAAGTCTCTTGGTGTAAGTGGTAGGGAAAGGAGACCACGTGTGATGAAATACATCTGATGGATTCCACAAATTTGGGATTGGCTGAAGTTCAATGTTGATGGAGCAGCATCGAGTGCACCGGGTCTAGCCGGTTGTGGAAGAGTCTTCAGGACTACCCGGGGTTTTGTGAAAGGTTTCTACATTCACTACATCGGGATTGGGAATGCAATTGAGGCAGAATTATGGGCGATCATAAAAGAAATTAGGTATGCTATACGTTATGGATGGCAGAAAATTTGGCTCGAGTTGGATTCTTTTGTTGCCGTGTAGATCCTGAAGGACCGTTCAAGGAATGTTCCATGGAGGATGTTATTTCCTTGCATAAAATGTCATCAGCTTGCTGAGAAGATTTTTCATGAGGTTTCTCATGTCTGTAGAGAGGCTAACCAGGTTGCTGATTCTCTCTCCAAAAGGGCGATTATGAAGGTTAGCTCTAACTGGTCTTTTTTTCTTCCAAGTTATTGTAATGCTTTGGTAAATGCTGATAGTGCTGGTACTATTTTTACAAGGCTTTGTAAGGATCCACCTCATTGAGTTGTTTGTACTGTTTACACATTTCATTATATAATTTTGTTGGGAGTAGGTTTTCCCTATATCTCAGACCTTTTGGCTATCCTTGAAAAAATAAACACATATAATATAGAATTATATCCACCTCATAATACTTTGTTAGATTACAAGACTATTTAATCCGAATACGATTTGATAATAATTCCTTGGGATATACAATTCACAAATTCATTTCCTATATCTCGATTCAACTGAAAATAAAACCACATAATTTATGATAATTTCCAAAATAATTAATGAACATGAATATTAATCATCAATGCTAATATATATTCTCTTTGGACACATTTTTTTCATTTATGGTACTTTGATTTCAACATTTTCATACTTGTTTAATACTTTAACTCTCTTGGTTCTACCTACGTTACCTAAAGTTTTATCATCTCATAATTTTCAACCAATATCCTTAATGTGATTAGGTAATCACTTATTAATAATTTTTTATTAAACGAATATATTCAATTAATGATTATAATAAAATATTTTAATTCCAATTATCCAGTTTAGACACCTTTTCAAGCACTATTTGATGATTGAGTTAATACAAAATCCACCATTTTAAGGGTTATAATCCCAAGGTACATTTTCCCTAGATACTACATACTATTTTACTATATATATATATTATTTAAAACTATATTCTAAAGGCTTTAAAAATATTTGAGGACTTGGTTTAATACTTAGGCTCATTTATAGATTTGTTTACTATGTTTCTCTACCTGTAATACCAAAGGTAAATAAACTAATATCCAAAAATAATAAAACTAATATCCAAAATAACTAAAACCATAATTGATACCAACTATATAAACCCATTCTAAACTTAACAAAAATTGTAAAATAATCTCATGACTAAAATAATACATCTCAAGAAAAAAATTCATAACCAAAAGACTGAAATCCTTAGTTCTATGGATATTAGCTACCTAGAAATAATTTTTTACAAAACCTGAAAATCCTAATACATTATTTTACTCTTCTAGACCTTTGAAACAAATCTTACATAATAAAATCATCTTTATAACATTAGGATTTGAAATATAATAAATAGGTTAGCTGAAATTCTCATTAAGTGAAATTGTATATCATAAAGTGTTAGATCATAATAATGAAAGAGAATATGATAAAGATATAAATATCATGATAAATTATTATGAGACCATGTTTAATCACCATAAAACTAATGAAGAAACATATGATAATATAAAGGATATTATGGAAACATAAAAGATTTCACTTGGCTGGAGCACATATCATTAATCATAAAATAGTTTTATGTGATATATATGTGAGGAATACATTATAAATTAGGCATGATCCTCAAAACATAGAATCTCATGAAAACTAAATGAGTCTTATGAAATTATAATATCTTGATATGAAATTTGGGTATTTTTAATAACTAGTTAAACAATAAAATGTGGAACATCTCAAAGCATAGGAAAACCTACATGTGAAATACCATTATGGAAATGTCTATGGGAACAAACACATTATTTACATGCCTAAACATGTTATCAAACCCATCATTCCCACTCATGTTTGAAAATACTCATTATATCAATGGATAAATATAAAATTATATATCAACATAAACGAAAGAATTGTAGGTCAATGTAGGATTCCACCCACTATAATGTATACATATGTGTACCACATTAATCATTTAATACCATATCTTAATTAAGCCGTGAAAAAAAATATGTGTTTCTTAAAACATTTGAACAAGTAATATATCGTGATCATCAGACATAAAAAGAAATAATGAGTCCCATCATCCAAATTGAATCATATAATAATTACATATATATTTTTATCAGAACATAACATCATAAAATATTAACATTGGAGGATAAATAGTTTTGAAAATACAAAAGATTGGATAAATCATTTTAAAACATTGATGTATAAATCACTTTCAAAATCATTTTCATAAATGGAAATAGAATAATTTTGAAAACCATAATAGAAATACTTATAAAAAAATCAATCTTGAAAATATATATGACTCTCAAAAGATATATTTGAAAATAACATTAATCTATTTACATAAAAAACAATCATTAATAAAAAAGAATTTAAAATTAAATAATTATTTCTTGAAAGGGATGTCAAATATAATGAAAACTATTTCATTTAAATATAATATTATTAGTGTTGTAACATTGAAAATTAAATAAATTTGTTTTAAATAAATATTTTAATTGGATGATAAAATATATATTTTGAAAATGACAAAAAAGAATTTGAAATAGATTAATGAACATTTTTGGAAGAAAAATCATTATAGGTGTATTAAATTTCACATTCCAAATGTTTTAAATAATTTTAAAAATAATATATAATAATATATATTTTATTTCATAATTGGTATATGAACAATAGTGGGATGAAAAATATGGACATGAAAGAAAATATCTATTGATAGAATTGGAGTTATTAATTCCAATGTTGCAATTTTATTTTGGAAAACAATTTATCAAAGGCTTTTATATTAATTAATATAAATAATCTCCTCAAGAAAATATCTAAAATATATTGGAATGGTTGGATCGTGTTAGTATTGAAAATTATATTCTTGTTTGAATTTCTATTTCCAAGTGAACTGAATTGTGTTATGAAAACCACTTACTGCTTTATAAATTTTTCAATCAAAAGTACGTTGAATCTTGAAAAACATATGTTTCTATAAATATTATTAAATAAATCATGGAATATTTCAAATTGAATTTTTGGGTAGTATATACACCTTAAAAATAATAAATTGTTTTATAATTTTAAAACAAGTATTCTTGAAAACATGTATAAAATAAAAACTCTTACCTAGTTTAATTATATAGTTAATGACACTATAATTTCATAAAAACCCTTTCTATCATAATGTTATTTTTAAAAACCTTATTACTAAATACTTCATTTTATTAACCTCATTTATTATTATTTAATTTTTCTATATTGGTTAATTATAACTTTTTTCGACCATCAGGGTTTTTTACATTAACCATTTTGGCTAGTTTTATAAATTTTATATCATTACCCATAATTTGGTTCAAAGAAAACTATTTATATATAATATTATATTCAACAATTTAAAACATATATTGATTTAAAAATTTCTTATTTATTTCTACATTTTTTTACATTACGTGAAAAATGAATTGACAACTTCTTATTAAAGTAATTTTAGTGATTCAAAATGTTAAATTAATAATAATTTAAGTAATTAATATCATATTTCTAGAACAATATAATAATAATTATTTTAATAATTTATTATAATAAAAAAATTCATTCTCTCATAGTGGTTTATAATATTTTCTTAATCCATTTTTTGTGAGGGTGGATTAATCAACCCAAACATAAGAATCTATTAACTCGATTGGAGGGTATGGTTAAGGATGTGTAATTTTTTATATAATATCATTATAAAATATTCATAATTATATTATTACGAATTTATCATTATATTAAACCATGATTTAAATTATTTGGAGAAATAATGGAAAACATTAATAAATATTAAAAATGTTTCTTCATAGTGACGGTTGTTCGCACACATTCATGATTGATGTTTATTTAGTTCATTGTTAGTGTAAATTAATAAATAATTATTTTAGAACGAATATAAATAAATGTGTGTGTATTAATGGTAATGGAGAAATAATATTATTATTGAGGTAACATATTTTGAATACTATTCATAAGATGCAAGAAGTATGGAGGAGATAATACTTATATTGGAGACTTGAACTTTCCTTGGAATTCGCCTTAAAATTTTAGGGATTATATTAATTATGAGAGATCATGTTCTTATGTTACTGTGATATGGATACAGGGATAGTAAAATGTAATATTCTAAATGTGGAATTCTATTTTTACATGTATCTTTTAAGGGTTTAACTGGTTCACTTCTATAAGATGTCAGAATGGCTGCTTTATTAGACACTCCTCATTTATGAATAATTTTATGACACTATTCATGTGTAAATTGCACAAAAAGGGAAAAATTGAATTTTATTAAAAACAAATTCAATGGAGTCTCAAATATTTATTTACACATATTTTTTATAAATGTTAGAATCCATTTTCTCTTAAATTTTCACTTTTACAATTTTTTAGGTTTTGATCAAGGTAAATAATTTCTTCCATCGAAATTATATTTAACACCTAAAAAATAAAATGATTCTTTTTAGATAATTTGGATAATGTAATTAGAAATGAAAAAGATATTTTTTTAAATATATAAATAAATCGACTACAAAATCTAATTTTATCATAATAACATGTAATTACCAAAACCCAATTTTTTGAAAAAAGTTTAATTCTAATAAAAAAATTATGATTTGGATATGATTATCAAAACTCTAAATTCCAATTAATTTAAAATAATTATGATTCTTCAAAATTTATTTATTTAAAAAAAGAAACATAATTTCATCAAGTTATTATTAATTAAATTGATTAGTCAAAAAATTCATGAAAACACTTCAAAAAATTTAAAAATACTGAGCATGCGTTTATAAATTTAGTATAGTATTAGAAAATTATAAATTGAATTTATAATATAAATTTTTTGTAAATTTGTTTTCAAATACCTTAAATGTACTCACAGGGTAAAATAAATTCACAAAAGTGAAAACATTAATAAAATCGACATTTTCATTATTCACATAGAAATCCTTTATTTCTAAAAACTAAGAATTAATTTTAGACTAATATAATCATTATACACAATAAAATGAGACTATTTTTTTCAAAATATTATCCAAATTTTTGTATTATTAAATAAAAATATAAATTATAGCGACTAACCATTTTTATCAGAAAAAAACATTTTTATGATATATTTATATCTTCTTATCTCATACAAATTACAAATTAAACTAGTGTTATTATTTTATTAATATTAAAATAACATATTATTTAAATAAATAATTTTTTGAAAATATATTTCATTATATTCTTAGCTGCATTACCTTATTCAGTATTTAATGTAATCATTAAATTATTTATATTTAAGTATTTTTGTCTATTTTCATAATATATTTTCCAATTTTTATACATTACAATTATATTAATAACTAATAGACCTCTATATTCATTTTTTATGTTTACAGAAATAAATTGAAGGTATTATTTATTTATGGAAAATATATAGTGAAATTATGAGCCATTATATCATTTTTCTTATACATGAGCCTGATCAGTATAGTGGGAACACACCCATCAGAACTATGTGGGGTTGATTTCCAACTCCTTGGGATATTTATTTATTACTATGTCCTCTATATTAATCCGATCATTAATCCCCTATTTCCTACATATATAATTTTGGTTCTCAATGCCTCCATCAGGTTCCTATTTTACCCACCCATCACTGAGATGATTTCCTTCTCCATGGAGCTAGAACGTGATAAAACCACCATAAAAATCCAACCCCTATGTAGTAAATTATTTATTAAATTAACCCCCATGCATCAGGACCCAACATTGTGTTCACCCACCAATGATAAAGTACCAATGCACCTTAGGTTTCCAGATTAAATTGACCTTTCATTACTCCAATTTCTCTCTAGGACATCTCACCCCTTGGAAATATGTTTATGAGAGAAATTAATTAATATATGTCATGAAACATTAAACATTATCCTAATTTTTCAATGATATGTGACCACAAACTATGAATCCATGTGATCACTATTGACCTCTACCCGATAACCTGATTGCATCACTTTTTAATATTTATCACTGAGATGAAATATTCAATTTACCCATTACCTATATGTCCTACAAATGATTTTAATGACCCATTGGTAGGAATGGTTCATTATAGAGTTGACCTAATATTTCTTGAACTATAATACCCAATGATTTTTAAATAACAACATTCAATTGGATAGTGTATGTGGAATCCAAAAACGAGCATAGAAGAAAATATAACATCCCATGGCTTTACGATATAAATTTATTAGATAAATTCAATCCCCATTAATATGCATAACTTTAAAAACACTAATTTTATATTTCATTACATGATACACTGATTTAATCATGAATTATATTATAATATAAAATAATATATATCCTTGTCATTAACTTTTATGGCATGAATTGTATTAATTATATTGTGAAAATTATTTTCATCTATTTCTAATAAATAAAATAAGGATTATTTAAAATAAATGAATTTTATTCGAATTTATTTTTCTTTCTAAATGATAGATATGTTATGCTTTGAGAACATAATTTAAGATTAATCTTTAACACTTTTATAAATTTTATTTTAAATTTAATCTTTATTTATTATAATTAAATTCCATGATTATCTTATGGTTATTTTTTTTTATTTTAACGAACAGTTTAATTTTTTCATGAATCATTTAAAATAAAAAATTTTAATTGAAAAAATTATTTTCATATAAAGAATTTATACTGTCAAATTATATTTTTTATTTACTTTAATTAAAAAAAACTAATGTTCTATTTCAAAAGAATGTGGATTCATCCTCCCATGAGGAATTTCCAAAACATTTGACTCTTCACCCATTCCAATATAAAGGATTCGTCAAATTATATTTTTTATTTACTTTAATTTAAAAGGAGTTCAATTTTATATAAATTAATCAAAATTATTTCTTTGTTTTAATTTTCATATTAAATTATCATATAAAATCTTTTACAGATTTTGAACATTAACTCTTTAGACTCCTTCATTCTCATCAAATTTTTAAGGTAATTTTAAATTAATAATTTTTACCTATGTGGATTGAATATGGAAAAATAGATTAAATTTTTGTATTCATCGTAATTAATAATTTTAACAATATAAAATTAAATTTTTGTTAAATTTAATAGAGAAAAATAATAATAATTAATTACCACAGATAAGGTAAAAATAAATTCACCATCGGGTTAAACTAAAAGTATAGTGGATAAATGACCAATAGATAGATAAAAATAAAATTTGGTTGATATATTTATATTTTATCATTCCGAAGATCAAAAATATGGTCATTTGACCACATTTTTCATGGGAATGACCTCATGATATTGGATTATTTTGGGAAATATGTAATTCCAAATAGGGTTACCATTCCCCAATTATATAAGTGTTCTCCCTCCGCCCAATTATTCACACCTCTAAAGAAATTTTTAGTGAAAAAAGCATTAAATTTTTTTCACCCAATATACATAGTTACATTCAATAGATATTGGTCCTACTAAAAGAGCATACCTAGGGTGTTTCAGAGGATATGAAAGAAAGTTTATCATATATAAGGTAATTTTCTTAACAATGATCATTCATTTTCATTCATATTATTTCACATTAAATTATGTTACAAAACATGTATTATAATAACACGATTATCTACCATATACTAATATTTTATTATGTGGATGGTATAATATTCCTCTATCTCCAATTTTGTCAAATGTGATATGAAATCGTTGTTTGTGTGCATGGTAGATTACTGCCTCACAAACTGATGTCATTCATTATTTCCCATAACACCGCATATGGTTGGATATAATGACGGATTTAACATATTTACATGATATTAATCGTATTATAATTATTTAGTAATTTTAGTATCACATATACCGATTTATATTCCATGCCGTTTTAAATATTATAATGTCTCTTATCATAACCCATCCCCCAGGGCATGTGCCTTGACTACCCCAAGCCCGCCTTCCATATGCCAGGGGATGGCGACTAGCACCGAAAGGTATATTCCCTAAAACCGAAAGTTGTTTCCTTTAAACCTATACAAACACAATGTCTGGGAAAACAACAAGAAGCAACTATGAAGTAAAATGATGTAGTAAAAAGGAGTGTTGAATGTAAAATGAGCCAGAATACAAGCCCAAATGAACAAACAAGTAAAAATGAATGTACCAAGACAACTGAAGGAATAATACAAATGAAAAATTTAAACAGATACTAATTTGACCTCTAAGGATCCTACTTGAAAGTTATTTACAGATCGCCGCCTCAGTACTACACATCTTCTTGTCTCCTCCACGTATCGCCTAGTCCTGGATCCCACAAGTCTCAGACCTGCTACTGATCATCTACATAAGACACAATAATGTTTGTGTGAAGCCCGTGTATGGGAGACTATAATGATTCCCGGTAGGTACCTCGAGACCCCCAAAGGTCTCTCAGAATTCCACAAGGAAAACCACAAGTCATGATCTCAATCACAAAGTACAAAACAATAGACACATCTCAATTAGAGACTCATCTCAAACCAGATATAAAATTCAGAAAAACAGAATATGATACTAACCCACACAGGATTGCTATTAATGCTGATATTCAGCCATGGATTATCTAGGCATAAGAATAAGAAACATTCCATGTCACAACGTCAAACACCATGGCTACTGGAGAAATCCTCCTCTATCAATTATAGTGGGCAGGTCGTGTCACACAGAGGCACTTCGCACTAACCTTCAACTATAGAGTTACTCCTCGCCATCGTGTATAGTGGGTCTGTCGGGTCACATAGAGTCACTCCCCCGCCGTGGCATGCTAAGGTACTCCCCTACATCTCTTACCATGGACGCTCCCCACTGTGACCTACTGAGGTACTCCTCCCCATCGCGCATCATGTTTGTTGAGTCACTTAGAGTCGAAAAGTCTGCAGTCGTCATGTCTCAACCAGTTGCATGGTTCCATACATATCACACTAGGGAGAACTGCTCCCCAAACCATTGGTCATATTTCACCTTGCAAGAAGTCTCACAAAGAAGTAACCTGACGATATTTCGTGTCACAAGATTTCCAATGCAATAGCTGGTGTATCAACCAGACCCCCGATCTATGCGTTAGAATACTTGTGACATGATAGATCATCGGGTTACTTCATTGTGAGACTTTGTGCGAGTTGAAATATGACAGAGGTCTTGGGTAGCGGTTCATCCATGCACGCTACGTACGGAACCCTGTGATTGTATGTGACCTGACAACTGATGACTTTTTGACTCGGAGCGACTCGATGGCCATGGTATGTGATGGGGAAGAGTGCCCCAGTAGGCCACGGTGGGAAGTGGCCACAGTTCGTGATGGGAGGAATACATTAGCAGGCCATGATGTGGGAGCGGCTCTGTGTGACCTAGAAGACCCACTGTACGCAATGGGTAAGAGTACCTCAGTAGTTCAATGTTAGTGGGAAGAGCCTCCGTGTGACACGGCAGGACCACTGTACTTGATAGAGGAGAAGTACTCTAGAAGAAAAGGAGTTCGACATTGTGACTGGGAATGATACTTGTTCTTAGGCTTAGAGAATACATGGCTGGATATCAGAATTTATATCGATCCACTGTGTGTCAGCATCATATCATATTTCTCTGAATTATATACCTGATTTGAGATGAGCATCTAATTGCTTTTGTTCAATTTCTTTGTTCTTTTTGATTGAGATCAAGCCTTGTGTTTATCCTCATGGAATTATGAGAGACCATCAGGGGTTATGGAATACCAACTGAGTATTGTTTTGATCACCCCTTGATGGGCTCCAAACGCACATTCTTGTGTCTTGTCCAGACGATGAGCAGCTGGGCTGAGGCTTGAGGGTGCTAGGACTAGGTGGTAGGCGAAAGAGACAAGAAGATGTGGAGTGCTGAGGAGGCGATTTTTACCAACACTTCAGGTACAATCCTCATAGGATGACTCAATATCAATTTTCCCTTTTTCAGTTGTATTGTTCCTTTAGATTTATTTGTACTTTCAGTGGTACTCATACATTTATTTGGGTTAGTATTCCGGACCCTTTTACATTCAGCACTCCATTTTTACTATATCATTTTACTTCCCAATTTCTTCTTGTTGTGTTCTTAAACTATGTGTTTGTTCAGGATTAAATTAAATTCCTACCCGTTTTATGAAATACACCTTTACATGCTACTCACCCACCCCTGGCCTATAGAAGGCGAGCTTGGGGTACTCACGGTCCTGGCCTTGGGGGATGGGTCGTGACAAAGAGTAGAACCATTTCTGAAGTCATCGGTCATATTTCAACTAGCCCAAACCCTCACAGAAAAATAATTGAATGATCTTTCATGTCATAAGGGTTCCAACGAAATAGACGACACATAAACTGGATTCCCGGTTTGTGTGTTATAGGCAATTCAGTGCCGAGGGCCCAGTTGGATTTGTGTGCAATCTAACCCGACCGTACTCAGCGTTTCTCCAAAACCTTAATGAAGTAATTTAAATGGAACATCTCTCTCTAAGGATCCCAATTCCATAGAAGGATCATCAAATGGATGTCCAGTTCTTGAGATAAGGCCTTTCAACTATTTATAGACCTAGTGGGGCCGGGGTCCGACCCGACACTGTCGGACCGACCCAGCCCGACCCGGTCTTGCCAAGACCACAAAAAAGGGTGGCATGCAAGGGTGGCCCAACCCGTATAGGGACGCCCGCATTGGCAGCCCAGCCCGTATAATGAACTTTCAAGGACGGCCCACCCCGTATAGGGCGGCCCACAAAGGGGTGGCCCGGCCAGTATAGGGCATCCCACAAAAGGGCGGCCCGGCCCACAAGGGGGAGGCCCGGACCGCAATGGGATATCCTTATAGAACGACAACCAGCTAGGGTGGTGGCCTGGTTGGGCGGTAGCCAGCTTGAGATGTGGCCCGCAAGGGTGCTGCCCACGGTGCTTCCTCTATGAAACTAAGGAGAGATTCTCCCCTTGGATCCCAAACAGCTAGAGGCTATTTGGCCATTGAAGCGGTGGCACTACGTTGGTGCCACCCGGCCACCGCGGAACCAACCAAAGGTGCGGGTTCCTCATCCTCCACCACGGCTTCAGCCGCGGTATCCTACCCGCCGGGGGTGCATGACAGCACGCCGCCCTACCCTTCCTTGGCCGGCCGATGAGCCGACCGCCTTCTCCATCTACCATGATTGATAAGATGGGGTGCCTTTTCACATTAGTGGCGTGTGACGACGCGCCGTACCACCTTTGTGGCCGGCCGGTGCCAACCACTCTGATATTCGCTGCAGCTTCATTCTAATGCCTCCTCTAGTGGCGTGTATTGCTGCATCGCCACTTTCATAGCCGGTTAGTGCCACCATGACGTTGATCTAACATTGAAGGTGTAAGGGTAACATTGTTGTGGAGGGTTAATATCATGTTTTTTAGGCATGCACACTCTGTGGTAGCTCTTAATCAAAGTGAAGATAAAATGTGTTTAACAATTTTTTTATTAAACAATAAACAAATCCCCACATGAATACCCCATAAAAACCTCCCACAAAAATAATGATTAAAAGATCAACCTGTTAGTCGGTTGACACACATTCTTTGTATAATTTTCAAGAACGGGGAAGAGGGAATCAAAAAGGCACAAATGAAATAAACCCTACCACATAACCTATTGGAAAGCTTATGCGGATTGAAGGCAGATCATGTTCATCATTTCTGCAACAGGTTCCCAAAGGTGGCACTCACACGTCGTCCTTCAGTTCGTGGTTCGGTGTCACTCACCCCCTACATGTAGGAGCATCTCCGTCCTCTAAGGTTTCAGCATCGCAGTGCACTTTGAGCACTTTGTTTCTTTGTGATGTTGTGCTAATTCCTTTCCCCAAAAACCATATATATAGGGGACAGGAATGGTAAGTAACTATGTTGAAATTTAATTGGAATTATCAATTAGGAAGCTTCCTAATTCCCTAATGATTTCAATACATACTGTTGGCATGTCAAGTACTTATTGGAATGACACGTCGTTGGCCCCACCCCTTTTCTTTTTCTATTTGAAGATAAGAAATAAAATAATAAAATTATTTCATTTATTTTATATTAAAAAGTAAAAAATTATAGCTTTTCTCACGACCAACTATGGTCAAAGTAATGCCTCCATTAATGGAATAATGGCGCTACATATTCAATGGTGCCCTCGGATTATTAATCCAAGAAACAGTTCAAAAGACAGAAAACGTAGCTCATGAATTAAATGAATGTGCCAAAAAAAGTTCAATAAATTATTAATGTTTACCCTTAACCCACAGTAGTCGAGGTTAGGCTCAACCTAAAAAGAACATGCCCCAACGAACCCAATGGTACTCTCGACATAACCCTCCAACTTTCTTAGACCTGACCATCGCTGACTTTTCAACTCAGAGTGACTCGACGGCCATAGTACACGATGGGGAGGAGTACCTCAGCAGGCCATGGTGGGGGTCAACCATGGTACGTGATGGGGAGGAGTACCTCAGCAATCCACGGTGGGGGAGTGGCTCTGTGTGACCCAGCAGACCCATGGTATGCGATGGGGAGCAGTACCTCAGTAGTTCAAGGTTAGTGAGAAGCGCCTATGTGTGACATGAGAGGCCCACTGTACTTCATAGAGAATGAGTTCTCTAAAATCCAATGTGTTTGATGTTGTGACTGGTAATGTTACTTGTTCCTAGACCTAGAGAATACATGGATGGATATCATCATTTATAGCGATCGTGTTTGGATCATTGTTATATCATTTTTCTCTGAATTTTATACCATGTTTGAGCTTAGAATATAATTGAGCAGTGATTATTTCTTTGTGATTTGTGATTGGGATCAAGCCTTGTCGTTTTACTCTTGGAATTCTAAAATACATTTGGAGGTATCAGAGTACCCACTGTGTTTCGTTATACTCACTTTGGAAAGGTCTTGAACCACACCTTGTTATTTCTTCTTCAGACGACGAAAGCTGGGATGAGGCTTGAGGGAGCCAGGACTAGGTAGTATGCAGAGGAGACAGGTGTATGTGGAGTGATAAGGATGCGATCTGTACCTACCCTTCAGGTAGGATCCCCGGAGTATGACTCAGTAGAAGTTTTAACAATTTCAATTGTATTGTATCTTTCGTTGTATTTGAACATTCAGTTATACTCATACTTTCAGTTGGGCTTGTATTCCGGACCCTTTTACTTTCATCACACCTTTTTACTACAGTAGTTTACTTCATCATTGCTTATTTTTTTGTTCTCAGACCGTGTGTTTGTATAGTTTTAAAGGCAACGCCTTTCCGTTTTAGGGAATCCACCATTCAGTGATAGTTGCCAGCCCCTAGGCTATAAAAGGTGAGCTTTGGGTAGTTACAGTAGGGGCCTAGGGGGACGGTTTGTGACAAAGGGGAGAACAGTTTCCCAAGTCATTGGTCGTATATCAACCATAAAAAATCCAATCAAATAAGTAAGATGATGATTCTTCATGTCATAAGTGTTCCAATGAAATAGATGGCGCATAAACTGGATTCTCGGTCTGTGCATTATTGGCATTTCAGTGCTGAGGGCCCAGTTAGATTCATGTGTGATATAACCTAGACATACTACATGTTTCTCCAAAACTTTCACGGAGTAAGTCAAATGGACTATCACACTCCAAGGATACAATCTCCATAGAGGGTTCTTTAAAGATATGTCTGGTTCTCAGGATAAGTCCCTTTATGTGTTTCTGGGCCCAGTTGTGCCCGGGTCAGGTTTGACACTGTCAGAAAAACTCGGCCTGACTCGGTCTGGGCTGGGCGATGGCAGACTCGCCCCGCTGGGACGAGATACAACCTTTCCCACAAAAAAGTGGAGGCCCATATGTGCGGCACACAAAGGGGCTCCCCAGCCCACAAAGTGGGGGAACGCTAGGGCGGAGGCCCGGTTGGGTGGCGACATGCTAGGGCAGCGGCCCAGTTGGGCAGCGCCCCGCTATGGCGTAGCCCGCGGTGCATCCACAAGGCAGCCCGTGAGAGTCGCTCCCCAGTGATCCTGAATAGAAAAATGTCATTCCACCTTTGAAGCGGCTACTCCACATTGGTTCTACTCAGTCGCTGTGGAACCTGTCAGAGGCATGGGTTCTGCATCCTTTACCAAAACTTTGGTCATGGTATCTTGCTCATTGGTTGCACGTGACGGCATGTCTCCCTTCCCTTCTGTGGCTGGCCGATGAGCCAACTGAATTCTCCGTCTGTCGCGGCTGACGAGCTGTGGTTTCATTGAAACAACTTTTTCAGGACTTGTCCCCTAGGACCCATGTCATGTCTACCCCGTTCCCACCTTCCATAGTCCATGTGCTGCAGACTGAAACCGAAAGGTGTATTCTCTAAAACGGGAAGACATTTCCTTTGTACCTGTACAATAGTTTAATACACAGTTTCTTCTAATTGTGTTCTCATACAATGTGATTGTATAGGTTTAAATCCAATGCCTTCACGCATTAGGTAATATTCCTTTCCATTCTAGTCACCAGCCCCTGGCCTATGGAAGCCAGGTTTGGGGGTAGTTACGGCACTGGCGCTGGGGGATGGTTCGTGGCATCTCTTATGTGTGTAGAGGACCACTGCCTCACAAAGCTATGTGATTCATTTTTCCATTACGCTTTATATAGAATATAATAAAAAGTAAAATAATTAATATATGTGATATACAAGAGATGATATTGGTTATATAAATTTAATATATCACCTACATCATTATAACTTCACTAATTAAGATAATTAAATCGCCTCTCATTCGTACATACACCCTACCCTCTAGATGAAGCGATGTGATTCATTTTCAATGTTAATATTTCAACAATGTTTCTATGAATATATGAACTAATTAAATATAACATTCTATACATTAATATAATTATATTTATTATGTAAATATATAATATTTTAGTGAACTGAAACATTCGATACAAAACCTCACTAAAAACACATGGTAATTTACAAATGATGTAATGAAAAAAATGATAAATTTTATAGGAATGGGTGATAATATGTTTTAAAGAATAATATTTGACCTTACTAATTTTAATATAGTTCTTTTTTATGTTAATAAAATATTTAAAACCACTACACATGAGTTTAAATTATGTTCAAACAAAATGCAGCATGACGTATGAGATTCCCTAACTCAAATTCCTCTCATTGGGTTTAACTTCTACATCATTGATTATGTCATCCAATGATTATTTTTGTAATTATAGTTGACTATAATATGTTTTATTTACAAATTTTTATGTGGATTTGTTGTTCAGACATATAATTTCATCATTTATTAATTCTCAAATCGATGTTGTGATCATTTTAAGAGTTCTTTTTATAATCTCATTCTAATCAAGATTATTTATTATTGAATATAATTTAAACGAAATTACTTGAACATTACCTATTAAAATAATTTTATTTTTATAAAATATATTTATTGATGATATTTTCCATTAATAGCAACATATATCCACTCGATGGTACCGAAATTAATTTCTATAATGTTTTAAAAAAGTATCACTTCATTTCTCTCTATGGTCAAAAATATATTTTTCATAAAAAACAAAGATATATAAAAATGTTTAAATTTTCTTAACATAAAAATTGATTAATAAAAATAATTTTTAACCATATTTACTTTTTCCAAAAAAATCAATGGAATCCTATTTACATTTCAAAAAAAATTGTTTGTATTTAATGTAAATGTGATAAAAATAATTCTTCTAATGTGTACGACATATATAGAATTTTACAATATATTGAAATAAAAAAGATCTATATATTATGTTATAATTTTTTTATTTTATTCCCAAAAAACTATTCTGAATATATTTTATGTTTTATAAACTAATTTTCAAAATGAAAATTACAATTTCCTCAAAAAATGTATTTTTGATGATATTTTTTCCTTTATTTCTATATATCAATAGAATCAACCCCATATTTATATTCTGATATAGTTCGGTCATGTTGTATTGATATCATAGATATTCATTATTTTGATGGTTTTTGATTAGGTTGACTATGGATGAGATAATCTGATTCCAGTTTCTATATTACTCTGGATAGTATATGGTTATGGTTATTGATTCTGGGAATCGATTCAAATATCATAATTTAGTTTTTCAATATGAATGTTTTTGTTGGTTTTTATTTTCCATATTTTATGAATAATGACACAAACATTGTATGTGATGGTTGGGTCCTGTATATTTTATATCCCCTCTAAGAATCGATAAGTCTCATGAGAAAAATCAGTTGCCCAAATAAAATGGTTTATACCCATAAATGTAAACTAACATGAGGATAGAACATGATAGTAAATATCTAGATGATAGATCATGATAGTTACTACCTTGAGTATAGATCAGGATTATTTATATGTCATTCATTTTTAATTCCATCAATTTTAATTAAGTTATTAATAATCCATGTGATTATTCTATTTGTTGTAATATTTGTGGTTAGGTTTTCATGACCATGTTATTATTTATAGTGAATTAATTGATCACCATTTACTTCTATAATATTTTACTCAAGTTTTGGAGTAAATGTAGTCTGTTTCAGTTAGATTCATTTTCTTGTTGATTGTACTTATTTATTTTTAATAGCTTCCACTATACGTAAATCATGGTGATCTTTTCAAAAAACTATTATTATTTTTCATTTCCTTATGAACCCATGAATTATGGTATATTTCATAAGAAATTATATGATAGATGGAATAATTGTATTATTGAAAGAAAATATGATGTAATTTTGTTTTCAAGTGTAATGTAAGACTCGTGTATGTATCTATTTTACCAAAAAAATTAAACTACTCAGTCCCTCTAGATTAAATTACTTTTATCATATTCTAATGTAATAAATATGTCTCTAACTTCAAGCTACAACTGTTTGGTAAACTACAATTTTTATTAATGAAATTTCAGTATAAACCTAATGAACTTATTTATGAAAAACATAAATCAGTGATCCTAGCCCTAGGATATAATTTGTGGATAACTAAATAATAATTTCCTCATATTTTGATATTTTATAGATTATATGGTTTTTTTACAATAAATCCTTATCTGAATACTACAAGTAGTCATGGTTCTTGAACATATGTACCCAGTAGTACTAACACTGAAATGGGTGCATTGGTCTTGACTCGATCATCACTTACTGTTGGAAAATAGGCATTATTATACACATGTTCTGACACTCATGGAGGATATGCCCAGTACAATTCCCATTTTAATTACAAATGATGATGAAGGATTTTAAAAAAAAGACAACCAAAATGAAATGTGATTTATTATTATAATATTGGTTATAAAAATATTTCTCAATCTATGTTAATTATTTCACATGATGTGGGATTATACATTATGTATCACAATTATTGGATCTAATCTAGTGTATTCCATCCTTAAGAAATGTTTCCTAGAAGAATTAATCGGAACCACATCAATACACATGGGTAATAATAAACATTTATTTGAGGGTTTTAAGAAAATTTTTTATAGGGAACTATCCTCCCAAACAATATTTTCATATATGGAAATAATATCACGTTCTAACAATATTGAGAAAGAATTATATATGTATTATGGCTTCACAGGGAAGTATAATAAGTAGAGTAATTATATAAAAATGTAAGATAATTTTAATAAGGGAAATAAGAGTTTTCCAACATCTGATAATTGTAGAAAGAAACAAGATGATTCTTGGTTAAAATTAATTGATGTTTTCAATAACTGTAGAGAGAAATACTATTTTTCTTTTCAATTCAAGGGTAATAAAAAATTATATAATATAAGGATTCAACAATAAGGTTATGGGGTACTACATAAATTCATTCCACGAAGAAAAATGGAATATACCTCATAATAATCTAATGGGTTGTTTTCAATCATATTATATTACTATAGAAAAAGTTGAATGATTAATGTGTTTGATTTAAATTCATGAATTGTATCATTTTGGTATTTTATGAATGATATCCTATTTATAAGAATTGTAATATTCATATTGATTATATCATAATATTTCTTAATTGAATATTTGAAAGCACATGTTGAATGGTGAAATGAAATTTAAATTAGAAGAAAGATGAAATTCATGGAAAATGAATTAATAATGTAAAAATAACCATTCATAAGCTCATGATATTAAGATAATCATGTTTTCATAAATAAGAAATTGATATGTATAATGTAAGTTGAATATTTTTAACAAACATGAAACTCATTTATGATTTTTTGGAAAAGTGTTTGTGTAATCACTAATAGAGTTACCAAATTTTTTGTATACAAGAAATATATCCAATAGTTTTTGTTTTATTTAATTAATAAGTAATCATTCATGATTTAAATAAATTTTTATTATAAGTAAATATATTACCATGCATTAATATTACACATGATGAAGGTATCAGAATATTTAAAATGGGATTATTACAGGATACTTCCTATTTTTTAGAGATTAATTAATTTTGGAAACTCAATGATCTTATTTCTATTTTTTTTCTTCTTGATATTTTGGAAAGGTTCATAAGGATAACCAATTTTGAAATATTTTATGTTGATCTTTGGATGAGTTTTTAAATATTAATTTTTTTCTTCACCATAAACATATTTATGTATATTAAACATATTGTTCTATCCACATTGGTTTTCCAAAATAGTATGAGATATAAAGTCTAAAATATCACTCTTTTATGAGTCTTGTGACATATTAAAAGTTATTTTTAGTGATTTATGAAAAAAATCAGTTTTTGATATTCATTTATTACATTATATGAGGGATTATAAATTAATGTTTGTATAATTAAAGGATTAAATTGTTCTTGTGAAATAAAAGCATATCAACTAAGTATAATTACTTATATTCATAGATGGTAAAATAATTCATCAACTATAAGAAATGGGTCTTCAAAAAAAATATCCTATTACATTCATATATGATGAATTTGATGGTCTTTTAAATAATTACTGATTTTTGGTTTTGGGGCCCTTAATATTCCATTTATCATTTATGTCACGACCCATCCTTGGGGAACATGTCGTGACTACACCAAGCCCACCGAGCATCCCACGAAACACGGGCCTTAGTTTTCTACATCACGGTGCCCCTTGTGGTGTCGTGATCCTCCTTCGACCTGGACGGGTTTCGCTTGCTGGTTCTCCTTCAGCCGAGCGGCCCGCGGTTGTGGTTCATGGTTCCCTAGCACGCGGCCAGCATGCAGATGCCGCCTTCGATCATCGTTGCTTCCCAATTGCAAATAAATCAAGAAATTACAGAGTTTTGTTGAGCCGTGTTTGTTCAGCCCATGCCCTCTGCGTTAGGTGGTAAGAATCTTCCAATGTCAATTAATAAAATTAACAAGCCATGGGGTAAAATTTATTCACTCAAAGAATATACAAAACCCCTACCTCACAAAATATGTCATACATCATCGAGCCTCAGAATACCAGCATCGCGGTAGAATAGTGTCGTTCCGTCAATGATGGTGGAAGAGTCGTTTTCCTAGTCGACATAGACTCCTTGACATAGAGGTGCGTCTGAGGATGAAGCGTCGTTGGATGAAGTCCTTCGCATTCTTCGTCGGTAATGTTCTTTGTTGAAGAACGGTGTTCTTCATCGAATAAGGATCACCTCTCTTATAATTCTTTAGAGCCTTTCCCCAAATGATATTTTCCCATGCAAAAAATAAATAAGGCCCTCCAATTAATATAATTTCCATGTGATTCATATTAATTCAAAAGAGGTGTAAATTAATTAACGCTGATATTAAATATATGGGCTGGCACATTTAAAGGGGCGGGAGGTGTAGAGGCTCCACCATAATAAATATGAGGAGTTTTCAAGACAAACAGAAGGGAACTAATGGGAAATTGAGGGGAGGTGGAAGGGCTTGGGTTCATGTGGGTCCCACCACACTAAATACTCTCAGGGGAGGTTATGTGGGGTGTGGGTCAAAGATTAACTTCCTCTTGTAGGGTATAACCACCAAAAATAAATACAATTGTGTACAAAAAAATTATTTAATTTATTCTAAATCCCAAATAATTAACTTTCAACCCTCATAAAACGCAACTACCATGAAGGTCGCCTTAAGCAAAAATTGGCACTGCGAGTTCATCAGTGTCCTCGGATTTCAATTCCAAGCACAGGTCGAAAAGATAGAAAACTCTGCACATATATTTACTGAACGTTCACAAAAAGAACATCAAAAATTGATTCATGTCACACTGGGCCTCGGAATCAAGTGTTGTCATAAACCGCAGACTCGTAAAATTCCAAAGTATTTAAGAAAAATAAATTTATTTGAAATTTCTGGGTCTTTTCATTACCCCCACCTTAGGTATTTACATCCCCGTAAAGATAAAACACACACTAGGGGAACAAATGGGGGTACTGTGCATGCATCTAAGGATCCCACTCCCAAGTGCTCTCTTGGAGGTTCTCATGCTACCAGCAAACACGCACCAGAGGAGTCAACCATCCATGTAGGAACTACTCCTGTTGATCCTCGATCTCCACTGGGACCTCCGAGGATGTCGCCCCGTCATCAATGTCCAGCTCCCCATGATCAATGATGTGGGTCGGGTCGTGCATGTATCTCATCAGCTGAGATAAATGGAAGACATCATGCACCCGATGCAACTGAGGTGGAATGGCTAGGAAGTAAGACACCTCGCCTACTCTACTGAGGACATTGAACGGTCTGATGAATCATGGATATATCTTGTTGCCCCGACCAAATTCTGTAGACCTCATCGAGGTGAGACTCCGAGGAAAACATGGTCTCTATCCTTGAACTCCATTGGTCTCCGCCTCTTATCAACATAGGATTTATGTCTGCTTTGTGCAATCTTCATCATCTCCTCGATGATCTGCACCTTCTCCATCGTAGCATGAACCATCTCTACTCCGACGAGTGCTGACTCCCTAGGGTCAGTCTAGCACAGAGGTGATATACAAGGTCATCCTAACAGTTCCTCGTATGGTGCAATCCTGATGGTGGAGTGGTAGCTGTTGTTGTACGCAAACTCCACCAAGGGTAACTGATCCTCCCAGCTGCGACCAATGTTGAGGACACATGCACGGAGCATGTCCTCGAGAGTCTGAATGGTCCTCTCAATCTGGCCATCCGTTTGAGGATGGAAGACGGTGCTAAGATGTAGCTGCGTCCGAAATGCCTCCTGCAACCCCATCCAAATGTGGGAAGTAAATAATGTGTCCCGATCGGAGAAGATCATCGATGGCACACCATGAAGTCGTACGATCTCTTGTACGTAGAGGCATAACAAGCTCTCTACTGATCCCTGCACTCTGATCTGTAGGAAGTGGGCTGACTTGGTGAATCGGACTATGATCACCCAGATAGAGTCGTCTCATAAGGATGTATGTGGAAGCCCCATCACAATATAAATGGATATCATGTCTCACATCCCCTCTGAGACCTCTAAGGGATGTACCAAGACTACTGGTACCTGGTGCTCCACCTTCACTTGATGAAAAGTAAGGCATCGTGAAACGAACTCTGCTACAACCTTCTTCATACCCGGCCACCAGTGTTGTCATCTGAGATCCTGATACATCTTCTCCACTCATGGATGTACCTCTAGAGGGGATGTGTGGGACTCCTTCAGCACCTCCTCCTATAGTGAAACTGGTACCATCAGATGTCCCCTGAAGAGGATGATGTGCTCCCCTCCTTCAGAAAATCCATTGGGTGCCAGCCCTAAGGATATCTGAGCACGTTGTGTCTCACAGTGAGTGCCTCTTCACTATTCATCTCTAACTCACTGAAGAAGTGAAGGTGTGACTATGAGAAACTAAAGAAAGGCTACTCCATCTATATCCACAAAGGATATATGCAACGAGGCTAGGTGCTCCGTCACCTCTCCTAGCCACTGAATGCTCAATCTCCTACAGAGAGAATCAGCTACAATGTTTCCTTTCCCCGGAGTATATACAATCTCAAAGTCATTGACCTGGATGAACTCAATCCATCATCATTGTCTCCGGTTCAGGTCCTTCTATGAGTATATGTACTAGAGAATCTAGTTGTCAGAGTAGACTATAAATCACTCACCCATCAGATAGTGTCGCGACATCTTCAAGGTGAACACCATAGTTGCTAACTCCGGGTCATGGGTAGCATAGTTCTTGTCATGCTGTCTCAACTGCCATGAACCATAAGCGATCACCACTCTCTCATGAATCAGGACACACCTAAGACTCGTCCCTGATGTGTCGCAGTAAACTACGTACCCAACACCCTCCTCTGGTAGCCTCATGATGGGTGCACTGGTCAATCTCTGTCTCAGCATCTGAAATCTCTACTGGAATCTATTTGACCACACGAATGGTTTTAAAATATTCTTCCAAGCTTAATGTGGTGCTGCATCCATGGAGAAGTTTGAGAAAAACCTCTGATAGTATCCATCTAGGCCCAAGAAACTCTGAACCTCCATCACACTCCTGTGGGGCTCCCAAGCAAGAACTACCTCGATATTTGCAGGATCCACTGCTACCCCTACCTCTGAGATGACGTGTCCCAATAATTAAACCTCTTGAATCCATAACTGGAACTTAGAGAGCTTACCATAATTCTGGTGCTCTTAGAGTGTATCCAGTACAACCCACAAGTGGTAGGCGTGCTCCTCCTCAGTAGTTGAGTAAATCAGTATGCTGTCGATGAAGACTACAACAAAACGACCGAGGTAAGGCTAAAAGATTTTATTCATGAGACTCATGAACACTGATGGAGTTTTGGTTACTCCTTAGGGAATAACCAATAACTTGTAGTGGCCATACTGACACCTGAAGGTTACCTTCTTCACATCCTCGTCTTGAACACTGAGTTGGTGATAGCCTGACCTGAGGACTATCTTTGAGAACTATCGTGCACCCTTAAGATGATCGAAGAGGACGTCAATCCTCAAAAGTGGGTACTTGTTCCTTACGATCACCTGATTCAGGTGACGGTAGCTGACACACAATCTCAATCTCCCATCCACCTTTTGGCGAACAAAATTGGAGAAGCCTAGGGTGAAACACTGGGTCAGATGAATCCCTTTCCCTGCAAGTCCTCCAACTCTACCTGCAGCTCACGAAGCTTGGTGGGAGCCATCCGATATGCTAGAGTAGATATCGGTGATGTTCTGTGGTACATGTCAATGTAGAAGTATACCTCTCATTGATGAGGTAGTCTTAGAATGTCATCATGAAAAACGTCCGCATACTGATCCACCACAACAGGAAAACTCAGTCTCTGCACATCAACCACTATGATGATGAGACTAGCCATCAGATATGTGATTGGATGGCCTCTCCTATGCATAAGCCCATCCTGCACTTCAAATGCTACATTCTCACCGGTGAAGGTGAACCTGCTCCCATCTATGTAGATACACCACACTTTGTTCCTAATACAGTCGATATAATCATGGACTTTCAATAACCAGTCCATACCAAAGATGACATTGTAAGGCCTTGATGCTGCTACAAGAAGATCCCAGCTGAAGCTCTCACCTCCTAGAGTAAGCTCACGCTACAGGCACTAGTGTGTAATTGTTAAGTCTGCACTTTTTGGAGTCTCTAGCCATATAGATAGCGCCAACAGCTCCGTCAGAATCTCCGATCTCCGAACAAGGGAGGTGGCAATAAAAGAATGACTCGCACATGTTTCTATAAGAACTGCAACATGGGTGGAGTAGACACTGATAGTACCTCGAATAATCTCAGGGGTTCCGTGGTCATAGGCCTCGACTGCCTAAAGTTGTGCCCACCTCTGTTTTCCAGCTCCCTGTGGTCGGGGTGGACCTCCTGGTGGTGGTGGTGGTAGAGCCTCAAAACATCATCCACCACCCACTCCTAGTTGACTTCCACAGTAAAACCTCTACCTCTGCCTGGAGGTCCCACTACTCTAATCTTCTTGTCTGCAAGGCAGGTTGGGCTGTCACATGCCATGTCGCACTGCCCGCCACATGCATAACACTGTCTGCTCCCTGTAATCCTAGCTCTGTTTCAGGTGCCCCACACAACCAAACCTGTATCCTGAGTTCACTATCATGATGGCCTGCTCCACTTGGACATCTGTGACATCTATATACTACCGGCTATTGAATACTCTGCTATGTGTCACCCTGCGGTGGGTCTTGCCGCTGGTGACTACTCAGCAAGAAAGCTCTCCACTATAAGGGCTCGCTCCAGCACCCTTGCCTGCGTCGGGATGTTGAGGGGAATCGTCAAAGCCCTGATCCGGTGCCTCAATCCCTGCTCCAAGATTCGGGCCCTGAAGAACGGGTCCCTTACCATATCTGTGGAGTAGTGTGAGAGGTCAGTAAACCACCCTTATTACTGAGCTACTGTCATGATGCCCAGTTGTAGATGTTGTAACTCCTAAAACTGCACCGCACAGAGGGTGGCTGGAAAAAACATCGAGCGGAAGAGACTCTCGAAGTCTGTCCAAAGTAGAGATGCCTCATCGTGCACCTGGAGCATCAAGGTCCACCATATACCTACTGATGCGTGCAAGATACTCATGGAAAGGATGACCATAGGGCCTGCTGGTGTCCCTACCAATTTGAAGACTCTAACGATAGCCTCCAGCCAATCCTCGACTGCCTGAGGCTCCATCTCTCCGCAGAACATGGGCAGCTTCTATCGCTGAAACTCATGCAACACACTCAGGCGGCGTGAAATCTCTACTGCTGTATCTAGTAGTATCGGTGGCTCAATGGGTAGTGGTACCGTTGGTGCCTCCGCTATGATGGGGCCCTATACCGAGGCCTCATCGCTCGGTGGGCTGTCATCTCGTACGCGACTCAGAACACTAGTTGGCTGCCTTCGTGGGGTCATCCTAAAGAGAAACAGGTGTGCCACGGTCAAAACAGTATACCTTGTGAGCTGACACAAAGTAATCATAAAGAAAACTTTTGAAACACACATGCAATCAGTGATTTCATGCACTGAGTCTGAAAACAGGGGTCAGGGTCCTGGTGTATGGATACATCGGCCACCGCACCAACATTGGACTCCCTAGACTAAAAACCACACTCAATACTCTTAACACTATTTCTTCATAGAAAGGAATAATCAGAGTCATGAGTTCTATGGTAGAACAGACTCCTCTAATAACAATTTGTCACGACCTGTCCTCGGGGCCCATGCCGTGACTACCCCAAGCCCGCCGAGCGTCCCGCGAAACGCGGGCCCCAGTCTTCCTTTGGCCTGGCCTGATTTAGCCATCCGGTTCTCCTTCAGTTGAGCGGCCCATGATTGCAGGCTGCGGTTCCTCCGCACGCGGTCGGCGCGTGGCCGCCGCCTTCGATCGTTGCCACTTCTCAATTGAAAATAAATCATGAAACGACAGAGGGTCATCGGGCTGTGTTTGTTTGGCCCTCACCCTCCGTGTTAAGAGGTAACAGTCGACCAATGTCAATTCAGAAAATTAACAAGGAAAGGGGTACAATTTATTCACTCTGAGAATATACAAAACCCATACATCGCAAAAGACGTCGTACATTGTCGAGCCATGGAAGATGATCATCCTGGTAGAATGGTGTCATTCCCTCAATGATGGTGGAAGAGTCATTGTCAAAGGAAATGTAGACTCATTGACGTCGAGGTTCTTTTGAGGAAGAAACGTTGTTGGAAGAAGTCATTCGCCTTCTTCATCGGGAATTTTCATCATTGAAGAGCGGTGTTCTTCATCGAAGAAGGAGCACCTCTCTTTTAATTCTCCATAGCCTTTCCCCAAAAAAATATTTTCCCATGCAAAAAAAATAAAGCCCTCTAATTAATATAATTCCCAGGAAATTCAAATTAATTCAAAAGATGTTTCATTTAATTAACTCTGATATTAAATATATGGGTTGTCACATTTAAAGGGGCGGGAGGTGGAGAGGCTCCACCATAATAAATATGAGTAGTTGTCAAGACAAACAGTATGGAAGTAATGGGGAGTTTAGGGGAGGTGGAAGGGTTCGGGTCCATGTGGGTACCACCACACTAAATCCTCTCAGGGGAGGTTATGTGGGGTGTGTACCCACCATTAACTTCCTCTTTAAGGTTATAACTACCAGGAATAAATAAAATTGTGTTCATAAATTTTATTTAATTTATTCTAAATCCCCAATAATTAACATTCAACCAGCATAAAACGAAAGTGCAGTGAAGGTCCCCTTAAGCGAAAATCGGCACTGCGAGTTTATCAGTGTCCTTAGATTTCAATTCCGAGCACCAGTTCAAAAGATAGAAAAACCCGCTCATACATTTTCTGAACATTCCAGAACAAAACTTCAAAAATTGATTCCAGCACACCAGGGCTCGTAATCAAGTGCCGTCAGAAACTACAGACTCATAAAATTCGAAAGTATTTAAGAAAAAAAATTCCTTTATATTTCTGGGACTTTACAATTCACTAAATTATGATCAATGACCTCAATCACACTATAATTATTTACAATTTTCCTATATGTCTATATCTTCTCTTTCATCTAATTTTATCATACATGGAAACTTAGTTATGTGTTACTTTGTATGACCTTGTGACTTCCATTTATCCCTTATAAAGATGATATTTTATTAACTCTTTCAGCAATTTAGGTTTCTCAATAATGAAATTTAAAAATATGAAACCTTTAATAACCATTATAAATTTTAATTTATGAAGATATAATTTGTTTACGCTACGTAAAATGTGACACCCCATGATTATAAAATAAGAACATTGTAGTCGATTGTGCATGTGACACTTAACAAAAAATATTATAAGAAAATATAACATCATAAGGTATTAAAATATATTTATTTTTATATAAATATAATCTCATCAATAGCTTTCATTTCACTCAACACTGGGTTTATCATTAGTTACACATAACACTGGGTATAGCTTTTATTGCACACAATACTCAGATTATCCTGCATTACAAGAAACAGTAGGTTTAAATGAAATATAGAATATTATTATAATATTATAAAATTAATATAGTTTATATACCCTATCTTTTAATTTGGATGGTATGATAGAACTAAAAAAATATGAAAATTATAGTTATTTATTGATTATAAATCAAATAAAAATCATTGAAAATAAAAAGGAGATGCTCTCTAAAAATATTATTTTTTATAAAGGACCGATTACTATCAAATTATAAATATAAATAAATAAAATATTTGAATTTTTTTGAATATTTTTTAAAACATAATTTTTGAAATCAATATACCAAAATCATATTAGGGCGAATTTTTCATATATTTTCTAAATGGATTATTTTTTGAAGAATTATTGAAAATAATGAATTTTAATTTTAAACATCCTTTTTGTTAGAATAATTGATAATGTTAAATTACATGTTGAATTGCTTTTAATTTAATATTTGTTAAATTTTAAATCAATTAATCCAATTTACCTAATTTTAATGATTTTCATATAGCATTTATAAATGAAAAAATAATTATATTTTCGACATCTTCTCTATAATTTTTTTTATCTTCACAAATACAGGAGAAATTTTATAGTAGAAATTTCTATTATCATAGATTTAAATTTTAATTAAGGATTCCATATTTATAATTATAAGAATTAATAATTTAAAATATGGTTAACATAATTTTTTACCTAAATGAATAGTCAAAAATGTAACAATTAATTATAGTAGTTAAGGTAAAAATAAATTTCATGCACTGTGGAACGTAGATGATATGGGTTATAATAACCTAAAAACATGTCAAAATCCTATTTTTGGGACATAAGTTATTATTATCTTTACAAAGATATAATTTATATCCATTTTTGATCATTTATAATGTGATTCACTCTAACAAATTAGATTCATCTATAAAATTTTCATGTAATTTCAAATAGGGTTCCATTTCCCCACTTATAAGTGGGCACTCCCTCCCCTCAATTATAAAAACCTCCAACAAACTTTGTATCTACCTATGACTAATCAATTCTCTCCCAAAAATCCTTAGTTACAAGAAAAATATTTTATTAAAACTAAGAGATCATACCTAGGGTCCTCAAGATGATATAGAAATGATGATTCTCTAATAGAATGTAATTATAATAACGACGATGTTTCATTTTCATTCTAATTTTTCTAACAAAAATTATGTTACAAAACATAACATATAATAAAAAATTATATATCATATATTAATTTTTCATTATGTTTATTTCATAATAATTATCTATGTCCACTTTAATCATATGGGTTATGAAATCATTGTTCATGTGTATAGTGTACTAGAACCTCATAAACTGATGTCATTCATTTTTCTATTAACTTTGTGATTCATTTTTTCAATTATGATTTACAGATAATATAATAACGATAAAATTAATAAATATTTATGATATATATTATATGATTATGATTCTATATATTTAATATATCATCCAATTATGAACACTTTAACTCATTAAGTGAATGATATCATCACACTTGAAAACATACAATCTACCCTCTCCACAAAGTGATCTGATTCATTTTCCATGATTAACAATCATAGAAGGTTAAAATAATGTATATACTGAGTAAATATGATTTTTATAACATTAATATAATGATTTATAATATTGATCTCTATTTTATTCATTTTAAATGTGGCTTTCATGTAAAAGTCCAATGATAAAACAAAGAAATTAATACACAAAATAATGAAAAGAATGAATTATAATTATAAAAATCAATTTTAATATGCTATAAAATAATTAAATATGATGTTATAAATATTAATAGGGTTATTTTATAATTTAGTAACATTTTTATAATCACTATATAATAGTTTAAGATCATTCAAACCAAAATAAGCATGATTTAATGGATTTTTTAACTCAAGTTCCACTCATTGGATTAAATATCAACTTCATTGATCATGGAATTCTAAGATTAAGTGTGTAATATATTTTTATTATATTATGTTTTATTTCTACTTTTTAAATGTGGATTTACATTTGATTCACATAATCAATTGATTGATAAATTATCACTTCCACCTTATGGAAATTTTAATAGTTTATTTCAAAATCTTTTTCTATTAGGAATTGCTTGTTCTTGAATATAAATTCAATGAAATTACATTACAATTTTCTAATAAAACCATTTCATATTATTATACTTTGGTTGTTTATGATATTTTAAAATAATTGTACAATTTTTCCACACATTAGAAATTAAATTAATAGATAATATATTTTAAGAAAATTGATAATTAATTATCTTTTCAATCAGAAATAAGTTTTCCTTCCAAAACCATATTTGTTAAAAAAAATTACAAAAAAATTAACCATTAAATTTTTTTTATTAAAGTAAATTTTAACCATTTTAAATTTTTAAAATATTTTTTCAAAAGAATCTAATGTTTTTTCAAATGAATTTTAAATTTTATTTTACTAAAAATGTGAAAGGACTCACTATTTTAACGTGTAATACTTGTTTATAATTTTTAGCAATCATAATGTCAAAATATTTTAAGGATTAAATAATAATTTTTTTTTTTAAAAAAAAATATTTTTTATTTTTTTAATTTTTTAAAAATTGATATTCAATATGAAATAAATATATTCTTCAATTGTTTTTAAAAAATAACATTCTTTTATATTTATTTTTATCAATGAAATCAGCTTTTTATAGTAATTATGATCTAATGGGTTCAGGTTGTATTAGTATCCCCCTTGTTCTTAATTGGAATGGATTACAATTTCTTTTTCTTTGGATGTGCTAGTCTTATACCATTCACCATATTATTCTAGATGATTTAAAGTTATGTTTATTGGCTGCAGAATGTATTCATGTTTCATATGTATATTTTGTAATATGGATTTTTATGTGATTTATGTTAATTCGATTCATATGAAGAATGAAATGGGATTTTAAATTTTTGTTGGTGGTTGGACTATATATATCCCCTCAATGCATCAATGGGTGTCATGATACATATATGTCAGCCAAATCATATAGGCTTCTACCCACAGATTTAAATAGTCATGAGGTTAGAACATGAAAGTAAATTTCATCAGGATAGATCTTAATTGTAACTATATGAGGGAAGATCATGATTTTTTATACGTTTGTAATTATGAATTACAACATTATGAATTCAGTTATTGATACTCTGTGGGATTATTTGATTAGTTAAAATTTCCATGGTAATTTTTTCAAGATCAATTTATTTTTTATATGGAATAAAATTATTCTTATTTATTCTTACCATATTATTATCATGTTATTGATTAAATGGAATGTGTTTCCGATATATACCATTCCTTGTATATTATTCTTATTAATTCATGATTTCTTCCACTGTACTTTAGACTTACTCGGTATTTGAGATCAACCTTGATTTTTTTCCTTTCCCAAGGAAATAATGAAGTGTACAATGTTTTATATAAAATGATAGGTTGTAGGGAATAATGTTATTCTCAAAAAAAATAATGTTTTCATTTGTGTTTTAAAATGTACTATAAGATATAAGTATGTAAGTGGTTCACTAAGACAACTCAATTATTCTGTCCTTCAAGATGTAATTCCTTATATGTAATACCAATGTAATAAATTAGGATCAAAAATGGGGATATTGTTTCAGGACCCATCCCAGTGGGGCCCGAGCCGCAACTCCCCAAGCCCGCCTCCAATAGTCCAGGGGCTGGTGACTAGCACCGAGTAGGCATGCTACTGACATGGGAGGCATGGCCTATAAACCGGTACACACATATACACATCTCCATGCCCACAAAGCTGAAAAGTGAAAACTATAAAAAAGAAAAGATGCATGCATACAATAAAACCCAACCACAGAGTACGACAGGGAATTAAATTACAGTAAAGTAAAACCCTAGGCCAAAAGTACAAGCCCACTAAAAAGGAAGTCTGTATCAAAGTCCAACCTTTAAAAAGGTACTGAGACTGCAACCCATTGCTGAAGGAACACACCTCGGCCTGTCTGATCTCACTGAACACCGTCCGGTCCTGGTCCGCCTAGAATCCTGTCAAAGGCTCGATCATTTGAACAAGACACGACACGTGTAGGCAAAGCCCGTGTAGGGGTGAGTATAACAATACATAGTACGTCACCCTGAAAACCACCGAGAAAATAAAACGAAGGAAAATACCACAAAGAAAGGTACAGTCAGCTCTACACAGTATATGTCTACGAAACATATAACAAGAATATCTAGATATACTCATACACAAACGACCATCGCAAAAACCGCTGCTATGATCCAGCACTAAGATTCAACTAAGCACATCATCGGGTGTATATACTCTTAGGTATGAAGAGAGAGGCACGAAGTACTCATTCCGGGAGAACACACTCCACATGTACCTTGGGAACAAGATGCTTAGATGAGGATCACAGCCAAGGCATGGGGTGATTCTGACAACTCAGTCTGAGCTAATCTGCTATGCATAGGATTGGTGCCTGGGTAAATTTGGTCACGTCGACACAAAGAACTATAACTAGGGTTCCAAGACTGAATAGAGGATCCAGATATAAGTCTCATAGAGGGGATACCAACAACTCTATTCAGGGAGTTCTTCTGAAGGGATCATACTCTTGTATAAAAGAATTGATACCAGAACCTTCAGGGGATTACCAAGGGTACAAACCCTAAGAACTGGTAAAAGTCACAGAAGGCAAGTGGCTCAAGCCATGAAGAAAAGTTACACGGTGTTTAGTATGGTTACACTCCGTGTTCCTTGACCCCGGGTACTGCCCGCGTAAACAGACTGTGTCTTTCGTTCAAGCCGTGAAAACCAAACTACACGGATTGTAGAAATGGTACACATCGTGTTCCTTGACCCCAGGTGCTGCCCGTGTAAATGGCCCATGTCACTTGGCTTGTCGAAAGAAACTACACAGAATGTAGAAGAAAATACACGCCATGTTCGAGCACCTGATCTCACTCCGTGTACACTGGCTATGTGCCCGTAAATGGTCTCTGCTAGTGTCTGTGTTTCCTGCTCGTGTACCAGTACACGGGGTACCCCGTGTATCAAGACGGGTCTGTTCGGGGAGGGGTATACACGGCATGTTCATGGTCGTGTATCATGCTCGTGTCCATGTACCCTAGAGTACACGCTGGGTAACCCTACCGACGAACACACGCCGTGTAGCCCATACTACACGGCGTGTAGTCGGGAAAATTTCTAGAACCGCGTCTTCCTCCGCGTGCCTCGTCCGATCTTCCGGATCTCGATTCTGTCATCCATTCACTGCAAAACACCAGATACTAGGTCGCCTCGTCTCCTTGAAGCCGAATTTGTGGGTTTCAGGTCTTCAATATGCTCCAAAATATGATTCCGGCCATCCGAGCAAAAATCGTCCAAAGAAAAATTTCTTCGGATCCACTTCAATCTGTCCACCAAAACCATTGCCACACCTCCTCAAGACTACCGCGGTGTTGATACTTCAATTTGGGATCATTGCGTCACATAACGGATGCACAATGATTCGTTGTTCATCTCCCCATGATGAACGTGAAGAACACTCATGAAGAACATGAGAATTTGGGGAGGAACAAACAACAAATCGAGAGGGACGAACCTCGATCGATGTTCGTGTCGATCTTGGTTCGTCACCATTATAAGGTTGAATGAAACCAAACAAAATTCAAGAATGAATCCCCCAAAAATCCCCGAAAAATCCAATCCCACAAGAACGATCATTCCGTGGGCTAATCTATTCGTGGATTAGTCTGCGTTTGTCCTGGAAATAAAAAACGGGGAAGAATAAAAATCACAACAACATCCTACCGGGATTCGTTGTATTTTTCGGCGAAGATCCACTCACCGAGTCGTCGTCTCCATCAAAATCCATTAATAACGTCGTCGTTGCCACATTCGGGGTTTCTTCCAGATCCGCTAAGGGTTTTCATAGTTATGGGGTTTGTAACCTTAGACCCTGGTGCAAGCCTCTATTTAAAGAGGACAAAAGAAAAAAAGATTTAAAAGATCTCGCTACAGAAATAAAATATTTTTATTAAATATTTTATTACCGTTACGTCCAAAAACTAGATTTCACCACCGACCCGCGCCGGCTGAAGTTAGGCCTCGCCTAAGGTAAAATTGTTGTTCTGAACGCAACAGTGCCCTGGGATTTCTGATCTGAGCACCCGTTCGGGATTTAAACACTTTTTCGGGAAAAATTCATGCTCGCATAATTTAATTATTAAATTAAATTCAAACACATGTTTCGGGCTCACTGGGCCTTAGAACTGCGTGACATCTCAGTGCCTAGTCTTGAAAATAATTCCAATATAATATTAAAATAATACATGGAAAAATCCAGGACATTACATTACACCAACCTTAGGGATTTTATGTCCCCGAAAAGCCAAAAAAATTGCTACTCAAAAAGATGTGGGTACTGCACGTGAATCTGATCCTCCCGCTACCACGTGCTCTCCTAGAGATTCTTGTGCTACCACCGGACACGCCCCAAGGGAATATCTCATCCATGAAGGATCCTCCCCTGCCAATCCTCGATCTCCACTATGTACTTAGCAAAGGTCGCACCATCGTCGATGTCCAGCTCACCCTAGTCGATGATGTGCGATGGATCATGCATGTAACTCCGTAGCTACAAATCATGGAAGACGTTGTGTACCCAGTCCATCTGGGGAGGTAGATCCAAGCGATACGCCACCTCGCCATCTCTACTCAAAATCTGAAAAGGGCCAACGAACCTCGGAGATAGCTTGCCACCCCGGCCAAATCTTCACAATCCCGGTCGAGGTGAGACCCGAAAGAACGCATGGTCTCCTTCCTCGAACTCCATGGGCCTCCATCTCTGGTCGGCATAAGACTTTTGCCGAATATGTGTAGTTTGTATCTGCTCCTGGAGGACCTGCACATTCTCTGTAGTATCTCTCACCATCTCGGGCCCATGAGTACTGACTCTCCCAGGTCAGTCCAGAAAAGTGGCGACCTACAAGGTCGCCCGTATAGAACCTCGATTGGTGCCATACCAATAGTGGAATGAGAACTATTGTTATAAGAAAATTCCACCAGTGGTAAGTGATCCTCCCAGCTATGACCGAAGTCAAGTATGCAAGCTCGTAGCATATCCTCTAGGATCTGGATGGTCCTCTCTGTCTGACCATCAGTCTGGGGATGAAACGTTGTGCTCAAGCGTAACTGAGTCCCAAAAGCTTCCTGCAATCCCTTCCACAATCGGGATGTGAAAAGAGAATCATGATCTGAGACGATTGTGGATGGTACTCCATGAATCCGAACTATCTCCCGCATGTATAGGCGTCCCAAGATCTCTACCGAACTCTGCTCTCATATGGCTAGGAAGTGGGCCAACCTGGTGACTCAGTCAATGATCACCCAGATGGCATCGTGTGCCCTGGACGTTCATGGTAAACCTATCACGAAGTCCATGGATATCCCATCCCACTTCCACTTTGGAACCTATAGGGGATGAGTCAAACCTGCTGGCACTTGGTGCTTAGCCTTTACTTGCTGACAAGTAAGGCACCAAGAAACAAACTATGCCACACTCTTCTTCATCCCTAGCCACTAGAACTGACATTTCAGGTCCGGGTACATCTTTTCCACACCTAGATGCACTTCCAAAGGGGATGTATGGAACTCCCTCGAAACCTCCTCCTGCAACGTCACTGTTAATACCGTGCATCCTCTGAAAAGCACAACGTTCACCCCTCCTTTTGTATATCCATTAGAAGCATCACCTGATGACATATGAGCATGTAGAGTCTCACAGCTAGAATCCTCACATTGTGCTTCTCTGACTCTCTGTAAGAGTGGAGGGGTAACAACCATCAATTGAAGGTAAGTTACCTCATCTCTATCCACGAAGGACAACAGAAAAGAGGGCAACTGCCCTGTCGCCTCATCCAGCAACTGCGAACTGCATTTCCTACTTAGAGAATCTACCACCACGTTCACCTTCCGAGGAGAATAAACGATCTCAAAGTCATAATACTGTAGGAGCTCAAGCCATCGCCTCTCTCTCAAATTCAGAACCTTCTGAGAAAAGATATATCTGAGACTCTTGTTATTAGAGTAGATGGTAAACTGCTCGCCCATCAGGTAGTTCCGGAACATCTTTAATGCGAAGACTACCGCTACCAACTCAAGATCGTGGGTCATGTAGTTCTACTCGTGTGGCCTCAACTGACATGAGACATAGGAAATCACTGCTTGCCACTGCATCAGGACACAACCCAGACTAGTTCATCATGTGTCGCAGAACACTATGTACTCATCACCCTCCTCCGGTAATATCATGATCGGGGAACTCGTCAGACTCTATCTCAACTATAAGAAAGCCTTCTGGCATTTCTCGGTCCACACGAAAGGCTATCCCTTTCAGGTCAAAGCTGTCATCGGTGCTACAATCCTAGAGAAATAATGGATGAATCTATGATAATAGCCCACCAACCCAAGGAAACTCCGCACCTCTGTCACGCACTTGGGTAGCTCCCATGCTAGCACTGCCTCCACCTTTGATGGGTCCACTGCTACACCATCCGCTGAGATAACGTGTCCCAGAAAGTGGAACTCCTGTAACCAGAACTGACACTTCAAGAGTTTCCCATACAACTGGTTCTCTCGAAGTGTGTCCAGAACGATCCTTAGGTGTCTCATGTACTCCTCCTTGGACACAGAATACACAAGGATATCATCAATGAAGACCACCAAAAATCAGACTAGATAAGTCTGAAAGATCCGTTTCATGAGTCCCATGAACACTCTTGTGGAGTTCGTCATGCCGAAGGGAATCACCAAGTACTCATAGTTACTGTAGCGACATCTAAAAGTCATCTTCGGTATATCCTCTTCCCATACTCATAACCGGTGATAGCCTGATTATAGATCAACCTTCGAGAACCATTGTGCCCCTCTCAATTGGTCTAAGAGGTCATCGATCCTCGGCAGCAGATACCGGTTCTTCATGGTCACCTGATTCATGAGCCGATAATCCACACATAGCCTCAAGCTCCCGTCCGCCTTCTCGGAAAACAACAGTGGGGCCACCCTGGGTGAAATGTTGGGTCTCACAAAGCCCTTCTTGTGCAAGTCGTCCAGCTGAATCCTCAGCTCACGAAGCTCTGTAGGAGCCAATCAATAAGATGATGCTGATATCGGGGTCATCTTGGGATGAAAATCATTGCAGAAATCTATCTCACGATGGGGAGGTAGCCTGGGGACATCCTCCTGAAAGACGTCCTCGTACTCAGCCACCACTGCAAGAAACTGGAAACGTGTAACATCTGTTGTGCTAAAGTCTAGGCTAGCCAACTAGTGTGAAATCGGTTGTTCCCTCCTATGCATGAGTCTATCCTATGCTACCTAGTTCTCTCTTTCACCAACAAAAGAGAACCTCGTTCCATCACTGTGGACACACCGCACCCTTCGCCTAAAACAATCAATCTGGGAATGAACTGTGGATAACCCATATATGCCAAGAATTTCATTTTAAGGCCTCAACGCTACCACCAGGAGGTTCCAACCGAATCTCTTGCCTCCATGGGTCAGGTTACACTGCCGGCAAAGGTTTGTGATATCTGAATCTTCTCCAGTTGGTGTTTCTAAGTGTAAGGGTCGAGTCAACGGCTCAAATAGAATCTCAAGGTCTCGAAAAAGATACGCATCCAGAAAGGAATGAATAGAACCTATGTTTATTAATACAGTAGCCAAAGTAGAAAAGACACATATAGTACCTCTAATCATTCCGGGAGTACCTGGGTAATAAGCCTCTACCACCTGAATTTGTCCCTGCCTCTGTCCACCAACTCCCTAAGCCTAGGGTGGACCTCCTAGGGGTGGTGGTGGTAAAGGGTCGAAACGCCGACCACCTCCAACTGCTCTCCCAACTCCTCTGCCATTTCCTCCATCTCACAGATCTTCCTGGTCCACACATTTCCTCTGCCTTAGTGGTCCACCCACTACTCCTGGGACAGTAGTACGGCGGGTTGGAAAATCTCGAGTGAGATGTCCCATGCCGTCACATGAGTAACATAGCCTCTCTCAAGGCTATCTAGAAGCACCATGTAAACCATGCACGGCTGATCCCCTATCCTGGGATCTCCTCTGGAAACATCTCTCATGCCAGGGTCCCTGTCGTCGTCTCCCTGCCACTGAGGTCTCTACTCCAACTCGCCCACTACTTACAACTGTCGACATTCCTTGCTTTTCCAGGAAGCTCTCGACCACCAAAGCCTACTCGATCACCCCCAACATAAGTAGGAATGATAATAGGGATGTTTCTAGATCGGATATCTCTGTGCAATACCCACTCAAAAGTCTGAGCTCTGAAGTACTGATCTCTAACCATATCCATTGAGTACCACGAGAGGTCAGTAAATCTCAGTGAATAGTCAGCCACCATCATGGTTCCCTATTGAAGCTGAAGAAGCTCATGTATACGTACTTCTCTCAGGGTAACCGGTGATAACTCCTCTCTGAAGAGACGCTCAAACTCCGACCATGCAAGAGTCACCTTGTCGTGAGTCTGGATGACCAAACACCACCATCGCCCTACCGAGCCCTATAGAAGTCTTGCTGCCAGGATCACTATCTGGTCTGTAGGTGTCCTGACCAAAAGAAAGACTCTGGTCACTTCCTCAAGCCAGTCCTATACTGCCTGAGGGTCATGCTCTCCTCGAAACCTGAGGGGAATCTGTCTCTGAAACTCATGGAGTGCGCTCAGCCTGCGCTCCTCCTCCACTGGTACGACAGGCGCTAAACACTGCTCCACAGGGGGCGGGATAACTGGCACGCCACCTAGTGGTATAAATGAGGGAACTGGTCCCTGTATCGAAGCTTCATCACTGAGGGGGTCATCCTCGTGATTGAGCTGCTGGATCCTAGCAGGTGCTCGTCGTGGAGGCATCTTGTTCAAGAAACAAGATGTATCATATTCAGTGAGTATATCTGGAGAGCTGACTCATGAATGACATGGAAACCACAACACATTCCTTTATGATGCATGTACCATTATTTTCCCCTATGAAACTATCTTTTTCATGTTCCGAGTCGAAAAGCAAGTTATCAGAGTCCTTGTGTATGGATACATCGGTCGCCACACCAACACTAGGGTCCCTGGCCTGAGAGCCGAACTCAAAACACTTAACACTGTTTCCCCAAACAAACTCACAGACTCTCGGTTCTAAGGTAGAACTGAACCCCTATGATACCACTCTATCACAACCCATCCCAGTGGGGCCCGAGACGCAACTCCCCAAGCCCACCTCCAATAGGCCAAGGGCTGGTGACTAGCACCGAGTAGGCATGCTACTAACATGGGAGGAATTGCCTATAAACCTGTACACACACATACACATCTCTAAGACCACAATGCTGAAAAGTGAAAACTACATAAAAGAAAATATGTGTGCATACAGTAAAACCCAACCACAGAGTATGACAGGGATGTAAAGTACAGTAAAATAAAACCCTGGGCCAAAAGTACAAGCCCGCCAAAAAGGAAGTCCGCAACAAAGTCCAACAAGTAAAAAGGTACTGAGACTGAAACCCGTCACCGAAGGAACACACCTCGGCCTGTCTGATATCACTGAACACCGTCCGGTCCTAGTCTGCCTGGAATCCTGTCAAAGGCCCGCTCTTCTACACAAGACACGACACGTGTGAGAAAAGCCCGTGTAGAGGTGAGTATAACAATACCTAGTAGGACACCCCGAAAACCACAAAGGAAATACAATGAAGGAAAATACCACAAAGAAAGGTACAGTCATCTCTACACAGTATATGTCTACGGAACATATAACAAGAATATCCAGATATACTCATACACAAACGACCATCGTGAAAACCGCCAATAGGATTCAGCTCGAATATTCCACTAAGCACACCATCAAGAGGACATACTCCTAGGTCTAAAGAGAGAGGCACGAAGAACTTGTTCCGGGAGAACACACTCCACAAGTACCATGGGAACAAGATGCTCAGATGAGTATCACATCCAAGTCATGGGGTGATTCCGATAACTTAGTCTGAGCTAATACGCTATGCAGAGGATCGGCACCCGGGTAAATTTGGTCACGTCAATACCAAGAACTCTACCTAGGTTTCCAGGAATGAATAGATGATCCAGCTCTAAGTCTCAAAGAGGGGATTCCAACAACTCTATTCAGGGAGTTCTACTGAAGGGATCCTACTCCTGTATAAAGGAATTGATACCAGAACATTCATGGGATTACCAAGGGTACGAACCCTAAGAACTAGTCCAAGTCACAGAAGGAAAGTGGCTCAAGCCATGAAGAAACGTTACACGGCGTGTAGTATGGTTACACGCCGTGTTCCTTGACCCCGGGTACTGCCTATGTAAATGGCCTGTGTCCTTCGTTCAAGTCATGTAAACCAAACTACACGGTATGTAGAAAAGGTACACGCCGTGTTCCTTAACCCCGGGTGATACTCGTGTAAACGGCACGTGTCACCTGGCTTGTTGAAAACAACTACACGGCATGTAGAAGAAAACACATGTCGTGTCGGAATGCCTGGGCTCGCTCCGTGTACACTAGACATGTTCCCGTACACAGTCTCTACCCGTGTCTGTGTTGCCTGCCCGTGTACCAGTACACAGGGTACCCCGAGTATCTAGCTGGGTCTGGCCAGGGAAGGGTATACATGGCGTGTCTGTGGCCATATATCCTGCCGGTGTCTGTGTACTCCCGGAGTACACGCCTGGTAATCCTACCGACGAACAAACGTTGTTTATCCCATACTACACGGCGTGTAGTCGGGAAAACATCCAGAACTGCATCTTCCTCCGCGCTCCTCGGCCGATCTTCTGGATCTCGATTATGTCGTCTGTTCGCCGCGAAACTCTAGATACCGAGTCGCCTCGTCTCTGTGAAGCCAAATTCCTTGGTTTAGGGTCTTCAATCGACTCCAAAATCCAATTCCATCCATCCGAACGGAAATCGTCTGAAGAACGATTTCTTCTGATCCACTTCAATCTGTCAGCAGAAACTGACATTGCACCTCCTCAAGACCGCTGCAGTGTTGATCCTTCAATTTGGGATCATTGGGTCACAGAACGGATGCGCAATGATCCATTGTTCATCGACCCGTGAAGAACGTGAAGAACACTCATGAAGAACATGAGAATTTGGGGAAGAACACACAACAAATCAAGAGGTACGAACCTCGATCGATGTTCGTGTCGATCTTGGATCGTCGTCGTTAGAAGGTTGAACGAAACCAAACAAAATTCAAAAATCAATTCCCCACAAAACCCCACAAAATCTCATCCCGCAAGAACGATCGATCCACGGGATAATATGTTCATGGATTAGTCTGTTTTCATCGTTGAAATCAAAAAATGGGGAAGAATTAAAATCACAACAACATCCTACCTGGATTCGCTGTTTTTTCCGGTGAATATCTGCTCGTCGCGTCATCGTTGCCATCGAAATCCGTTAAGAACATCGCCGCCACCGCATTGGGGGTTTCCTCCAGAGCCGCCAAGGGTTTTCAGAGTTATGGGTCTTGTAACCCTGGACCCTGGAACAAGCCTCTAATTAAATAGGACAAAATAAAAAAAGGTTTAAAATATCTCGCTACAGAAATAAAAAAATTCTATTAAATATTTTATTACCATTGTGTCCAAAAACTAGATTTCACCACCGACCCGCGCCGGCCGAAGTTAGGCCTCACCTAAGGTAAAATCACTGTTTTGAACGCAATGGTGCCCTCAGATTTCTGATCCGAGCACCCATTCGGGAGTTATCCACATTTTTATGAAAAATGAATGCGCGCGTAATTTAATTATTAAATTAAATTCAATCACTTGTTCTGGGATCACTAGACCTCAGAACAACACGTCGTCTTAGAGCCTGGTCTCAAAAATAATTCCCATATAATATTAAAATAATAAATGGAAAAATCCAAGACATTACATATTGTGTTAGGGGTCACTACCTGATAACTTCTTAAGAATCCCTCTCATTTCAACGAATACTTTGTGGCTCCCCAACACGATTATGAATTAAAATTTTTCTCAGGTCCAAACAAACTCACTTAAAGTGATGGAACTGTTCAAAAAAGTAATTCCAACTATCTAGGACAAACACCATGGTCGATCAATTATCATAATCTCAAAATAGAATCTACTATGGTGACAACACGTAACTCAAATTTTCCACCTACCATTCCTGAAATATTTCATGGATGAGATATCTTTAGTTGTATAGTGGGGAAGAACATGTTCCAAATGGGTTCATCATTCTTCTTTAATGTATTTACCATCTCTTTCCATCTCTTCAGACTCTCAAAGACACATTTTACCCTTTCTTTATTATCTTTGATCATGTGAAATTATGAAACCCTTTGTGTTGCACCCCAATGCCCCCTAAAGATTGATAGGGAATCAAAAACATGGAATTACACCATTCAACATCCCCATAATTATAATTCTCTAATGAGGATCAATAGATAATTTTGAATCCAATCCATATATACTCATTCTTACAAATCTCATATAATTGGAATAACTTCTACATATCTCTTGTTTTTCACATCGATATTTCCTCACACGTGATTTTATATTTTTAGATTCTTGATGCAATAATGTAATTGAGATAAAATAAATTTGTCCTATAAATTTGAAATAAGTAATATGTATAATTTTTAATTAGAGTAAATATATCATGAAGGTCATCCATAGTATGTAGCATATTTTGATTTAAAAAATAAAATAACCTAGTTTTTAACCTAGAAATGTTTTCCTCGATCTAGGAATGACTTTTGAATGATGATTTAACTTGTTATTATCACAAGGATAGATCTTATAGATCCTCATAATCCCATGAATGAACTTTTTTTTTCCAATTTCGGCTGCATGTCTTGATAAAGCATATATTCTTTGGATTAAAATGTTTTCTAAGAATACATTTCCCTTTCCGCCTCCAGATGTTCTTCTAGGTGGTGGATGGTCTCCTCACTGGAAAAACTAATTACCCACAACAAGTGTAATCCCTCCTCCTGGCGGATGATCTCTCTCTTTTCACCCATAAAGATCCCACACTATTACATATACGAATCATACCTTCGGGAATTGAATATCTCAATTATAGACCCTCCCACTTAGTCAGGAAATATGGACACACATTTTGAGTGAGAGATATTCTACCCCACCATATATTAGTTTCACTAGCCTATAGATAAGAGATCTAACTAATTGGATCACATGAAATAATGGAACATTTATATGTAAGTTTCCCATTTCCTTCCATGCAATTCACTAGGTCACTAAATTCTACTTGGAAATATATTATATTGATTAATCCATCTCTTCCTGACCTAACTCATACATAAGGAAGGATGCTATTATTATTTTTGGAAAATCATCCTCATGTAGTGATTGAATGGTATCTATCTCAATGTGGAAATGGGTTTTGTTAGTTTCATCCAATGAGGTTGACTTCATACCTACCTATTCCGCCATGGTTGATGAATCAATAATCAATGCCAAAACATTTATTATATCCCTAGAATTTAATTCATCCTAGGTGGAAGGAACCTACATATCTATATCAGTCACCAATAATGGGGGTAGTAACATCATTATACAATGTAGATGCTAAATATTTTGAATATTTCCTTCTAAAAATGATGGGGTATAAGGTTCATTGGGCCCCTTTAGTGTGAAATACTTCCACTTCCCTAAATGGATCACCATTTATTACATTATCAAGTATAGTACAAGTTAGGGAATCATTTTATAGTATTAAATAATGGTAGAGGTTATAAGACTAAAAAACTATAAAGTCCTAATAAAATCTAAAATATCACATTTTATTTGATAAAATAAACCCCCAAACATGTCACCTCATATATCCTCCACATCGACCAATACAGTATGTCTAGTATCTCTAGGTATGCGATATATAATTTTGGAACCCTTTGTGCTTATGCGAACACTATTAGATCTCTAGAGGCTCTCCTAAGTTGGGTGTTATTTACTTATAAAAAGGATAAGAAAATTCATCAATACATGAATGTTAAATAAGTATTTAATAAATAAAGGAAATCAGAGAAGGAAAAATAAAAATTTACCTATGGTACTTCAAGTGATGTTGACAATTAACTTCCCTTAGTGACATGTCCCAATGAAAGACATTATGTTTTCCATGAATCCATTTCATGGCTTCAAAAGATGATCGAGTTGACTATGGAATCATGGGATCATGTGTCCACTCACACCACTATATCCTTCCCCAGTTTTCTGTTGCTATGGTTATCCAACAAAATTCTCCTTATGGTATGATTCCTATAAAAATTAGACAACACAAGTAAGAATCACCTAGAGTTAAACAACATAATTAAATCTATGCGCTTGAGATTTTTCCTCACAAAATATGAGTTTCATCGAGTTATCCTTGATATAAGTATCTATAATTTTTGTATGAGGCCTATCTCATTCTAGGGATACTCCTCAAGGTTCATCACCACCAAACTCCCATAGACCAACATTATGATCAATAACTACATGGAATTGAACATATCTTGAGGGAACCAGACATGGTATCCCACTGGCCATGATGTACACTTGATCGATGTACCAATCAATCATAACAAATGAATGTTCTAGTCCCTCCAACTCAGTTATGTATTATATCTTTTACCCCAATCATCCTTGACTAGAATCATAGAATTAATGGAATATGGAATATGGAATCTATATCACATAACTAATGATCAGCAACCATAGAATTCCGACAAGAAGGTCATCCATATTCAATCCCACTATCCCTAAACACATGAAGGATTATGACTTATATACAATCTATCATTTAGAATAGGGTATTTTGTGGATCCATTATTAAAATAGATATTTTGGTCATATAACTCTCACCATTTTATCACACTCACTTACCTAGAATACCTTTATATTAAAGCATGTGGGAACTAGGAGAATGAATAAAATACTGAATAGAAGGTCTCGGGGATCTCTCAATAGTCACTTCCCACCATGCATGATCTCTCACTCTCAACTAATGGTATATTTCTTACTATGACCTTACTTTCACCTAGATACCCTATGTCTAGTATAACAAATCTGTCCAGACCACTAATTAACATAGAATATTTCTAATATATTCCACTATATATATTTGGTTATTGTCATAGACTAAACTAATTAGATCATGAATGAGTTTCACCATGACACTTTTTTTGTAAACATTCTCATGGAAGCATTCACTAATGTTTTGTCATGACACTAGGTTGTATATTTGTATATACCCAGATATATATCTACAATGTAAGATTCCTAAAATGATGGAACTAGTAGTTAAAAATTGAAAGGATGTAGGTTTCATATTATTTTTTATATTAGTTCTTGCAACTATTACTCCCACCTAGAAGAATATTTGGTATGATATCTATTGATAGTTACCATCCAGTCATCAATGATTTCTTCAATTTGAGTAGGGAAGGATGAATGTTAAATCATGCATTATTATAATATAATAAACACTTCCATTCATGTTGACTTACATCATCCACAGTCTGACTATATTAAGATGTAATTGATTAAATATGGTTTTTGAAGGGGCTATGTTGTTCAAAAACCTATACCAACTGAAGTTCATAATGACCCGATCATCCATGCACTACAAGGAGCTCCAAAATTTCTCAGAATTTTCCTATTGATTATATTACCTAGAAGTTTATATATTGTTTCTAACACTATTATTCAGAGGATAATCATATTTTAATCTATCAATTATTCTTACATAACAACAATCCTCATTCACACCACTCTGTGGGTTTCTCGAAAAGGAAATAGTTTTCATCTAAATAATGCTACCTGGAACATTTAAACACTATCCTTTAGAATTATGTACTTCACACTATAGCCCCATTATTGGATTTTACTAGTTTTCATAAAGGAGATAATATGATCGAGGATTTTCACACTATTAAACCCCCATACAATTCTTGGGAAACCCTAGAATCGGATCTTAGGGCATATTTGGGAAATAGACAATCCACCACATAAATAGGGTGTTTGGATGAAAATTATGGTTGTGTCATAGAATATCATCCATGCTTTCTAAAATCATTATTACACACATTAGTGTATGATCCACACCCCCAAGAATTTTAGGATGGGAGGAATTCATTATAAATGTGTCAAATGTTTGGGATAAAACTAATGAGGTAAGTATCTCATAGGATGATCCACACCTCCACATGAGAAAACCAAAACTTGTTTGGGACTATTGACCATGTACTACAAGCTCTATATGTAATCCTAGATTCTTATTTTTATAAAATGTGGATGTTCATGCTAACTCTTAGAGACATACTCAATGTTGATCATAACCAAATTCATAATATTTATATTATTAAATTTATGATCCAAGCATCCTTTAAATGGAATTACCTTGTGGGAAATAATCCAAACTATTATACTAGACAGAATGTCTATCCATATTATTGGCAGAAAAGATACTTGAAAAGTGATGTGGTAACAACATGGATATTTTAAGTGAACCATTGGTGGTCTTTGTCTGATTATTGGCTGTATGAATGATAATGAGATTTTATTCTTTCATGGAAATACTATAGACTACTATATTCCAACATTGGGTCTCATTATGATTTACATATCATATTCCCAGTGTGTTTAGGTCCATCTATAATATAATGATATTTTCATATAATCAAAATTCGAAAAAAAATTATTTTTTAAAAGTTACCCTATCATAAACGATTTGAGAAATTAAATTTGTGTCTATTTCCCATATTGGGTTGTCCTTGGTGAAGAAATATTTGGATTCTTAGATATATTCTTCCTTCTTAAATTGTCAGATTCAGGATCTTATCCATCCATTTCTTTGGTTAGTGTGAAATTTTTTAAATCTGCTTCATGCATCTATACATTCAAAAAAAATTAATGCATGTTCTAGATGGATAATAGGTAATGGTTTCTTTACACAATTCTATTTCAGTAATGATTTGGATAGTATAGAGAAAAAACATGTCTCTGAATCCTTTGGTCATTGATATTTTACACATAAAGTTTAATACCCTAAAATCAAGGATTTCGTTCAGTGAATGTTCACAAAACTCTGAGATCCCTAAAAATTTATGAATAAACAATATTTTATGAAATGTAATAGTCATTATTAGGCACCCTCCACCAATTTATAAGAGAGGGGTGGCCCCATTTACAAAAAACATGGAAAAACGTTTTTTAAGAAGGCTAATAAATTGCTATAATTCATAATTTCCCACAACAAATGTTCCACCTCTTCCCCACAAGGCCTTATTTTTTGGTTGATCATTTTTTGTCATAAAAACAAATATGAAAGCAAGAAATCTTTATTAAAAGCTTCAGAAAAAAAGGACATCATAAGAGGGTACAGAGAAAAAACTATAATTTTTTCCAACATGGAATTATGTGAACCCATAGTTCTACGTGTCTCACAAGGCACTAATTGTTGGAATGAATAAGCCCCTAAAAATATAAAATCATGAAATTTAACACAACTCATAGTAAAAAAAAATGAAATATTGAATTGTTTTGAAATACCAAAAATTTTCCATAGTTCAACTATTCCATGATTTTTTATCCTCTATAACCTATAATGCCAATAAATACCACATAACTCTGTACTTTTATGGATAAACCTCTAGAATTCATAGGTTCATACTGTAATCTCTACTAATATTTTCATTAAAAAATAAAATCAATATGATAGCCTCATGTATCCTCAAAGAGTATAAACTTTAGATAATTACCCTAAATAAGTATGTCAAGGTATTCGATTCTATTTGAGACACTTTCATGCAATTTTCATCGATAAAGAACCTAGTAGAAACTTGATTCCTATGTTTTTTCTAGTAACCTTAATCATGTGACCCCCATATTACATGAAACCCCTACTATGGTCATCCCTGAAAAAAATTAGAGACCGTTATTTTACACAACATTAATGTTAAAAACAACACATACTTATGTGGTCCCCTTATTGAATGAATCTATTAGACTCCCTCTCTCAATAAATATTATTTCATGAAATTTGAGTTCCCTTGTTCCCCACATCAAATATTTTAGTACATACACCTGAAAAATCAATTTACAAAATTATATTCATAGTCTTATATTCTCAATTATTTTTCACTAATAACATTCTATATAATTCTTTTATATTTTTCTACTAATAATATATTGCAATATTCCCAAGAACATTTCAGAAAACACTTTCTATGAAATATACATTTTGGATAATCCCTAGAAATGATTTATTAGTAAGGAATATGTATAGTCCCCATGAATTATTTTCTATATATTTATCATTATCCTTGGAAACCTATTTGGTGTAACCACCAATTACAGTGTCATCTAGGGAAAGTATCCCAGCTGACCCAATGATCACTTCTTTCAATCGGTATCTTAATACATAATTTGCATCCCACTGCTCATTACCACCCCTTCAATGAAACCAACATACTCAGTCATTGACATTACATTGTATGTTACAATATGAAACTAATATATAATGCTCTATGTGATGATCCATATATTCCATATAAAAAGAAAATCAGATGCCTTAAATAAAGAGAATATTATAGACTCTATCTTCTAGGAAACCAAATGTTTAATACCCTAAACATATATTATTTTTACTCCTTTTTTGACACATCAATCCTTAAATCATGAAGACAAACTAAATTTTATAGTCTCATCGAATGGCCTTAGACCAGAGACATAGAACTATATGGGTTTTAATCTCTATCTTTCAATATGGTGTGTAGGATACCTCTTTAAGGTTTAATCAAGAAATCCACACCACCCCATTTTTTCCACAAGAAATAGTATCCTTGATTCCTAATAAACATTCTTGAATATTCAAAACCCATCACCCAAATAAGCCAAAATTATCCATAAAAATTTATTTATAAGTTCCCTACCTTAAACATAATATATTATATAGATTTAAAATATAATTCACTATCCTAAATTCTTAAATATATTTCAATATTAGATTATTAGATATTTAGTTAATAACTCTTACATAAAACCCCATATAAAAAAATTGTTCACTAAAAATCAATATCCCTTTTTCACATATTATAAAAAATTATAATAAAACATGATTTCTTTCCATGATAAAAAATCTGGGAATTCAACATGAAATATTCCATTCCCCTTTACATCAATAGTCCTAGTAAAAAACATTTTAATATATAGTATTTTTAAAAAAAATATTATTATGGGATATAAAACTAAGAAATTTTTTAGTATAGTGGATAACTTGTAAGGCCATGACAAATCAAATTCATAATAACATTCCTTTTTATTTCAATGGAGCATAATGTTTTCTATAAAAATATCATCATAATAAAATTTGATATAAAATTACTTCTATGAGAATGCATTATCAATCATAGAAACATCATGTTGGTTTTTTGGTACATCATCATATTAAAACTCTTACATAAAATTTCCAAAATGTAATAGCCATACGACCAACACCAATATAATTTTGCATTAAAAAAACATTACCCAATGCATTGGAGAAATATCTTTGTCTACCCATATTATAAGCCATGTTAGACTCACCCATGAACTATAATTGGGATCAATCATTAATAAACAATTTTCGAGGACCATATCCTGAATAAATCCCCTAAAACACATTTAAAAACGTGTGAAAAACACTTTTAGAAATAAAACCCCCTTTTATAATAAAAACCATTTTCAATACTAAAATACCCAAAAAATGGGAAAATGGGTTTCTTTTGAAGAAATGAAATCTTTTTAAGGAATCGGATCATCAAATAGTTGTTACAATGGAAAAAATTTTGTTTTATTATATACATTAAAATATAACATTCCTATTATAAATAATGGATGAAAATCCATAAATATATTATTTCTGAAAGACATTAAAATAAATATAAATATATATAATATACATTAAAAAAAATTATAAAAAATACATAAAACATATTTAAAAATAATATTGACAAGGATTAAAAATAGTTTTAAGGGAAACATTAAATGTTGATTTTAAAAAACTAACTCCCTTACCTTAAGTTTGGATCATCACATATGAACAATAAACATATATTAATTAATTACATGAATGGTAAAAAAATTTAAATTGTATTATACATTTTATTTTATCTCATAACATGTTATAAACAATTAGAAAATCATTTATGTTCAATTCAGTTGATTGGGATTTATTCGACTGATGAGTCAAAAATGACTGTGGTAGGTTGAATTTTTTCAATTTTTATTATTAAATCATCTCAAAAATAATAACCACAAAATAATTATTAATTTTGTAGATCTTTAATAATTTTAAAAAATGAGGATATTTTTTATTATATGTGAACTATGTTACAATCATTGTTATGGGATATTGTATATTCACAGGGATAACATTTCCATTTTTCTATAATCATTATTGAAACAAGGTAAGAATAATTTTATAATTACAAAATGATAAAAACACCATAAATATATTATTAATTCGTTAAATTTTCATATATATATATATATATATATCATCCCTATTATATGGTTAAAAATCACATCGTCTCATAATTGTGTTAGTCTATACGTATACACGAACTCCATTATGATTTTTCAGTGAGTGGAAAGGTAAAAAGTAACATAATATATTATAGTTTTAGAATTATAAATATGTTATTAATTTAATTATTATGTCATATATATCACATATATTCTTTAAAATTTTTCATATTACTTTCAATGTAAACTGTTACTAAGTAATGAATCACATTACTTTACATGGTGGTAGTATATCGTATGTTAGCACAACGTTGCCATATTCACCATTGAATAGAAAGAAACAATGTATGTGTCATATTATAATTCCATAATTATAATAACTTTACCAATATTATTTTTATACATTAAATACATTATTACAACTATTTTTAAAAGGACATGATGGAAAATTATTTACATAAATTCGTGAGGACTTAGACTACCATACACAAGAACTATGGTTTCATTTCACACATGAGAAAATGGTGATGGAATGATTTTATGAAATTAACATAATAAAATCTAATTATATAATTTATAGTTTGTTTTTTATTTCATCATGGTTAAATAAGATTTTTGTGTGGTGGGAAAAGAATTGAAAAAAAAGGCTTTGTTAAGAATGCCAACTTTTCGTAGAAAAACCTTTTATGTTTTATACCAAAATCATTCCTATATTTTTTTGATCAACCCAAGGAATCAATTATTTAAGAATGTATGTATTTAGGTTATCTATGTAAGACAAATATGAACCAAAATTATTCTAATGTGACAAAAGGATAAGATAGGATGTGTTCATTAATAAAATGAAAGAGGAAACGCATTGAATTTTTGAAAATAAAAAGTAATACCACAATTTTTCACATTCCCCAATTATCCAAAATTCATTATTATAAATAATTAGATGGGTTATTGTCTAAATATTCCTTACCAATATATTATTGAAAAAAAATTAGGTCATTTAAAAAATTAACTTTTTAGATTTACCTCTCCCCCTAGTAATCTCATTTTAACATTAACTATAATAAAAGATTTTTATTGTTTTTACTATTAAATATGAACAAGAATTAAGTTGAATTAATTATATAATATTAATTATTATTATTATTTAAAAAATAATCTATTCTAAATGATTCAATTTATATATTTGGTTCAATTTAATTACAAAATAAACTCACATATGCGATGAGAAAGTGGTTTTCAAGAATCCTAATTTTCAATCATAAGATGATTTAATGTTAAATCTATGACTTGTATTTATGATTATTTCAATATAAATTCATATTAATAGATATATAATATATAAATTTCATTTAAATAATTCCTAATTATGGTTTTTTAAATTAATTAAAATTTTGAAACATTATGCATAATTTTTTTTTTTTACAAAAAACCCACTTCATACACAAAAATAAACTTATAATAAAATCGAATATAAAGATATTTAAAATTTAATTCATTTGATTACATATAAATAAATAAAAATTACTATATATAATTGAGAAATAAATGAATTATTTAGCATTTAAATTACTTAATTTATTGAAAATAAATTATAGTTTCATAAGAAAATATTTTTTTATATATTCATTGAAAAAATATTTTGTTTAAAAAAATTTGAAAATTTCACCCAATGGTAATTTTGATATGTTTATTTAAAATTTATGATTAATTTTATAAAAATAAAGTTAATTTATTTAAAAATTATACACTTCAATAATATCATTATAAGAAAATAGTTAATCAAAAACTATTTCCCTATAGATTTAAAAGGTACAAAATATTTTGATAATGAATATTACATTCTAATTAATATTAATAAATTAGAAAATGATAATTATTTTATTAAATTGACTTCTACATTCATACCCTTTTTAAAATGACATCCTCTCCATTTTATTCACTTATTAAAAAAGTGAGGCTATGTTTCCCTTATAACATTTTTAAATTCAAATATTTCTCCATCAACCATGTGGTATTTTCGTAAAACCAAAACATGGAGATTTACTTAATTCTGAAAAAATTCTACTTTATGGCCTAGAATCAAAATATTTTATTCTTAATAAGAAATTTTATCTTAAAATTGAATTATTTTAAATATCAAAATAGGATATGAATCTAAAACATATTTTCTTAACATTGAAATATGATATATATTTTCTATATAAGATAAAAGTGGAGGAAAATCCATTGGGTATAATACTAATCCAACATTATTTATGATTTTATATTCTCCAATTACGAGTTTAAATTACATTCATTTTTTACCAAAAAACATTATCTATTTCCATGGATTTACTTTAAGAAAAACATGATATTCTATAAAGAACAAAAGATCATTCCTCTTATTATTCTCATAACTTTTATGTCATCTCTGAACATTCCTCATATTTTGCTGAAGAAACTAAATCTTCTAAGAAATATCCTTAACAAACCATGTACCATCAACATTCTTTCTCCTAAATCATCCCAAAAAGATTGAATCGGACATCACATTCCATATAATTCCACAAATTTTTCCAATTTTAAACTAGAATGAAAATTAATATTAAAATAAAACTCATCCAAATAAATATGTACCTCTCAAACTCCTTGGTAGTACATTGAACAATAAAAATTTATAAATTCAATAGTATGATTCACCCACTAATAAAAAACACCAGTTTAAAGTGTAAATCTTGTAATAAAATTTAATATAGTTCCCAAATACTTCTATAGTCCATTAGTAAAATTCATTTTAATTATGGGATCATGTTAATGGACAATGGAGAGATGAACTAAATGTAACTAGATTATCTTCTTTATATATAGTCCATAAATCTAATCTAAATACATATTATCTTGAATAAAAATGATATGTGAAAATTTAGATCATAAATCAATAATAACCCAATTCCATTGTTACCTTAATATGTTATTGATAATACCATTATAAAATCTATTGATATATTTTCACATTTCCACTCTGATATTAGAGGCTTTTGAATCATTCTATTTTGGAATTTTCATTATGCATTGACCTACAGACATGTGAAACATTTCATAATAATTTCAGGAATATCCCTTTTCATTCACACTTATGATTAATACACACAAACATTTAATTACATCTTAGTAAAACCTAGATGAATGAGAAATATATAAATATTATCTTCTATTAGAAAAACTATATTCAAATGTAAATGAAAAGTCCCACATATTCTTTTTCCAAATTTGATAACTCCATCTTCATCAACATTAAACACATGATGAATTTTTTTATGAATACATTCTTCATTTTCTGGCATTGAACGATTTTCTTTATAAATTTTCTTAATTATTTTTAAAAAAATAGACTACCAGTCATTCCTGAAACAAAATAGTGGATTTCCCAGCATCGACAACATCTTGTTCAATATTCATCAAAACATTAACCAATGGGTGATGTTCAAAATGTAACATGGTTAATGTATCCTTATTTTTCTGAATCAAAAGATCATTCACATTTTTTTCTTTTCATGGATACTAATAGATCATGGAATCATAATCTTTAATTAGTTCCTTCCATCATTTATGCCTCATTTTTAATTTTTTTCAATAAATATATACTTAATAATATTATGATCTATATACATTTCACACATTACACCAAAAAATTATTACATCCATTTTTTTAAGAAATAAACCACATAAAATCAATATAGATCATTTGTAGGGTAATTTAACTAATGAGATTCCAGTTTCTGTTAAGCATAAATAGTAACCTGATCATTCTACATCCGGACACAACCTTGTCCTTTTGAAGAAGAATAATTGAAGATGAATATTTCAGTATTTCTATAGAGAATGCCCAAAAAAAAATTCATTTAAAAATGTTTTTTAGTTCCTAAAAATAAAACATTATATTAATTCCACAAGATAAATTTAAATACAATACAATGAAGCTTTATTAGTGGGATAGATAAGAAAGAGAAATTTTGAAATAAGTATCTATAATAACATTCTAATCCCAGAAAGCTACAAAATTCTTTAACATGTTTTTTTTTATAAAAATTAATCAATAACATTAGTTTTATCATGTTCAATAGTTATTTATTTTTTTAAATGTTTCTATGGAAATAATATTATTAGAACTAAAATTTACACTAACTAAATTTATGAGATAGTTCCTTTTCGTTTAATTATTTAAAATAAATCCTTATATTTATCTCTTTAAAAACATAAATTTTAGAATATATCAAAATATAATCAATAAACACAACCAAAAACTAATATAAATTGTCAATGAAAAATATATTCATATGTTCTATAAATGCAGCATGTGCATTATACAATCCCAGGGTCATAACTATAAACTCCTTGATCCCATATCTAGTCTAAAATATAGTATTTTAGAAATCATTCTCCTCCACCATAAACTGATGTTCCCATTAACCAAGATAAATCTCTTTAAAAATACTATTCTCACTGGTGGTGATCTGACCAATCATCAATATGAGGAAAATGTATATGTTCTTAACAATGATGGTATTCAACACACTATATCATTAAAAACCCCCTAGGATCCAACTTTTTTTAACAAAAAAATTAGAGCACAACAAGGTAAAGTACTTGGATGATTGTAACTTTTATCCAGAAAGTCATTGAATTTCATATTATGTTCCAAATTTTCTAGCTAATCTATTTGATATGATGGTATAGAATTTAACATATCATTATATACTAAGTCATTAGTAAAATCATACACCCAATATAGAATAACAATGGTTCTATCATAAAGAAAAAATAACCATATATTCATTCACTACTAGACACTTATTACTCTATACAGTCTATTTCGTTTGAAAGAAATTTTCTAAGTATCATTCACTACCATTTTTAATCAATTTATTGGCTTATTTTTAAGTAATGAATGGCATGATATCATTTATCAAAATAGTCTTGGATACTCAATCTATCATGTAATGATAATGTTAAATAAAATCCATACCCAAAATAATATCTATCTATACCATGTAAAGTTTAAATATATTTTAATGAAATACTATTCCACTTATAATAATGGTAAGATTCCTAAAAATCATTATTTCATTAATATTTTAGCCTACTTATTTCACTAAAACATCTATCAATATTTGATGATGTGTTATTCCCAATATAATTTCAAATATACTAGAAATGAATGAATACCAAGATCATTAGAAAAATAGGGTATTATCATGATTCGAATAAACAAATAATAGATCAATTTTTAATTTATTGGACTTCCCTTCCCCAATAGCTATTGTAGAAATATAAATTTCCACCACATTAATTTTCTATTCTTTATGATTTCTCTACTATATAAATAACATTAGGAACATGTTAGAATAATGACCCAAATCATTTAAACAAAAAAATCCCACTGATGGATAGAAATCAGTTACCTCATTCAATGATAGATCAGTATAATATTATTTATAGTCATGTTCCCTAAAACAAAAATTAAAACAGTAGTAATACATTCACTAATTTATGATATATTCACCATAATGATTTATAAAACTCTTATCAAAAGTTTGGAAATACATTTTATTACTTTTAGATTTCATAGATGAATTATTCACCATTGTATTTTATACATTAATAGTTTTATTATGGTAAAACAATATAAGCTCATATTGAAACACAATTTCAATATTCCTAGTATATAGAAAAAGTTTATAATAAATTATATATTCAAAGTATGTTATTAACCTTTTATATCATAGTTTTTACATTGATTAAAACTGATTAATCATTTTATAAATTTCCTATAGACAATATGGTACATATATGAATAAACATGAAAATTATTCTCCCAACACAGTTGTCGAATATTCAACCTTATTCCTAAATTTAATGGATTGTTTCTCCATAATGAGTCGAACAACCATAGGTAAATATTTATCAATGAAGAAATTCAAAAATATTTCCCATGCTCAGAAATAATGATCATCTCCCTCTTTGTAAATCACAACCAAAATCCATCATTATTTAGCTTAACCTTAAAATCCATAAATGGATAGGGTCACCTTTTGACATTTTCAACACCCCATTACATAAAATGTCTTCTAAAAGTTATTTCCCCATCCTTAAACTACCACAAAGTCAAAAGATACACTAAATTATTTGATATTTTTTCTTATACAATACTCAAATATTTTCCTATTCAACTTGAGAATATCTAGTTTCTCTCTATAGGGATTACACCACCATTTTAATCTTTTATAAAGTGATATGTCACTAAAAACCTACTCAATTCCAATTCTGAAAATTCCTTGTTGTTGATTTTGATGGTTATAATCCTCTTAGGGCCTCTCTGCTATATCCTTTTTATTTTTTCAACATACACACATTCTAAACAAACATATTTTAGATGAATCAATGTGGTTATCATCAAAAAATATATCATTTTAACTTATCCATTAGGTAAAATATTTATAGGGTATTCTATAAACATTATACTAAACCCTATGGTTATCTAAACATTTTCATGGATACAAATTCTAAGTAAATGGCCTTAGATGTTAAATATTATATTGAAAATAAAATAGAATTCAATTTCTTACTATGTCAAAGATCTATTTGGTTTATATTATTATATAGTTAGGTCCTAACTCTTACAAAAATTCATATTTGTATAAATTATAAAATTTGAAACAATATCCATTTTCTAAAATATAATACTTTTAAAAAAATACCTGATTTCAAATAATAACAAATTTTATAAAAAAATTACTTTCCTTATTCCATTACCTTCACCATCCATAAACCCTATTAAAAAAATTGAAATGTCAAATAAGTAAAATAGGCTCAATAGTGCACATAAAAAAGAAGAAATTTTTCAGCTGAGTGAAAATATAAAAATCCATGAAAAAAATATTTTATTAAAAACATCCCTTTTATATGAATCTTGAATGAATATTTTTCATTAAAAATATCATTATCATATATTTTAAAATAAAATTATTTACCTAAAAAATATTTTAAATCATAGATAATTCAAATATTTTCACAAAGATATCATCATCATAAAACACTTACAGAACCATTTCATAACACTAAAAATTGCAAAAACCAATTAACCTACTTCAAATATTATTGTCTAGAGAATGAAATAAATACCATTTTAATTGTACCAAAATCTAGTTTCACACATAATAAAATATTTGGTCAGGGTCAACCATTGAAAAAAACGTTCAAGGAACATATCAAGAATAAAACCGTTAAACACTGTATCAAACATGTGTGGAAAATACTTTGGATATCAAAAAAATGTTTCTACTAAAAACCCATTTTCAATAAAAAAATACCTTGATAAATAAAAATATAGATTTTATAATAAAATTTAATATATATGATAGGAATCCAAACATAAAATAAATATTTCAATAATTTAAAATTTGTTACCATTGTATGCGTTAAAATATAATATTGTTTATGTCTTTTATAAAGAAATCTAAAACATTCCATAGAGATAATTTTCTAAATACCTTTTTAACATAAACAATTAGACATAAAATTTCCTCTTTAAATATTTTATTTACATAAAAAAATCCATTTTTAACAAATTTGGATGCAAATAAAAAATAGTATTAAGGAAAATATTAAAAGGGTATTCATTTTTAGAACTCCTTTACCTTGACTCTAACTCATCACATGTGTTATTTATCTTCCTGAATAATAATCATATCAATATTATTTAATTTCATAATATATTTTTATTACTTTTATTATTCATTTTATTTTATCTCTTACATTTCTAAATTAAATTATTTAATATTTAAAGTTCACTTCGGACATTTTGATGGTACTTGAATTGTGTGTAAAAAATGACTTTTGTTGGATATGTATGGTAAAATAGGTGATTATTAAATTATATCCAGAATAAAAATCATGAAATAATTTTAATTATTATTCAATATTTTTAATATTAAAACCATTCATGAAAGATGATTAGAAAAATAAATTATATTATAATCATAGAGACTGTATGTCTTATAAATGCATGAGTAATGTTCAAATTTTTAAATGATCATTATTGAAAGAACAAAAGTATCATTTTAGTTTAATATAATATAAATACCTTATTATTTATTTAAATATATTTATAGATTTTATCTCTTTGATATGGTGATGAATGAAAATAATCATATCGCTTCATGGTGGCAGTACTACACACGTACGCACGAACAATGTTATAATTTTTTTGTGAGTGGAAAGGTAAGAATAAAAATGATATATTATCCATTAATAAGGATTAATATTTCATTAAAATAAATATTATCTCATATATATTGTATATATTCCTTAAATGTTTCCTTAGTACCGTTTACATAACGTTTTTGTGAAAAATGAATCACATCACTTCCTGAGGTGGTAGTTATCCACAAACAAGAGAGACATTATTGTATCCACCATGGAATAGAAAATAAGAATGTATATGATGTATAATAACTATTTAAGTATTATTTTGTTAACAATATCTGATATAAAAATTACATCCATCATTAAATTCAACTATAAGAGGAGGTGATAGAAAAAATGAATTACATCGATTAGTGAGGAGCTATTCTACCTTACACAGAAATGACGATTTTATTAACCACATGATTGAAGTAGAGATGGATCTAGGTTATACCATTAATATAGTAAAATATAAATATATGATAAATATTGGTGTTATTATTTCTTCAATGGTTGAAAAGTATTTTATGGATGTGGAAAAAGAAATAAAAAAACCCTTGGTTATGAACGATAGATTATCAGCATATATCCTCTTTAGGATTAGACCAAAATCAATCCTATATTATATTAGTGATCAAACCATAGACTATAAAATGTTGAGATGGAAGTACGTAATTTATTATTTATGTAATTTCTGAAACAATAGTATTTGTTTGCGTGAAATGGAGATGACAGGGGTGTCCTTTTATAAGTGGGGGAGTAGACACACATCGAATTTTAGAAAAGAAAAAAGTTTTAACAAGTATTTCACCTTCAAAACGAATAAAAATGGACCATTATATAGAAATATATGTTATATGGACTAAATATGGAAATAAAATATAATTTATAATGTTTTAGGTCATTTTAACCCTTATATTTTTTGTTTAACCCCCAGAAAAAATGTTCTTACCCTAACGGTGATAAAATATTTTTAATATTTACACTATTCATTATGATGAAAAATTAAGTTAACATTATTATATTATATATAGTATTTTATTTTAAATATGGAATACATATTACTAAATTAAATTCCGAAAAATTAGGAAATTTAATTTAATATTATACACTAAGACGCAACAAAAAATTAGTTTTTCACGAAATGAATTAATCAAGCATAAGATGATTTTATATTAACTTCACGACTAATATTCATAATTATATTAATCTAAATTAATATTTATTGATAAATAATATATAAGTTACTTATAATAATTCCAAATCAGTGATTTATTTAATAAATTGATAAAGAGATACATTATGTACTTAAAAAATGTTATCAAAGAAAAAAAATCATTTTAAAACACAAAAATAAACATATACTAAAATAAAATATAAATAAAATTAAAATTCAAATAGATTGATGAAATATATGTAATCAATAAATATTTTACATGAATAAAAATTCCAATAAATATTATACTTTTATACTACTTAATTTAATTAAAATTAATGATAGTTTTACAAAAATAAGTCCTTTTCATTATTTACTAAAAAATAATATTTTCTAAAAATAAAAAAATTCACCCCTAAGATAATTTTTATATGATAATTTGAAAACATAATTTCATTTAATAACATTTAAATTGTATAAATTTTAAATTTAACTTTTATGTAAACATGTTATTTGAAAAATATTTTAGTTTAAAATATTTCCATTTTGAATTAAAAATAACATTATATTTTAATAATAAATATAAAAATCTAATTTATATTTATAAAAATGAATGTTATTAATTTAATAATTTACTAGGTTATTAATTTAAACTATATGAAATCTTATATTGGTCATAAAACATGATCCTTATTATTCATGTCAAACTTATATAGATAGATCCCAACTGGATGTTAACCTCTAACCAGCCTATACGTGATTAGTGTATAGGGAATCATCCCCAATATAATATAAACCATTACACTATCGGGTGTGATGTTCCCAAGAGCCCCTTTGTAATTACCTTATAGAAACCCCAGCTGATGCATTTGAACCCACCCTTATTAAATGAGGCTATATAGCCTTAGGTGATGAGCCAATGATCCAATACAAGATTATCTTATAAATCTTATGTGATGAGTAGGGGGTCACTTTAATATTTCCATAGACTAAGTCCTATGTTTTATTAGCATGTTAAAAATATTATATTCCTTCTATGATGATACCGATAATCCTAGGTGATGGGAAATATATCTCTTCATTCTTATTTTAGGTTATAAGCTCACTATTTTTTCAACATGTGATGTGCAATGGATTCCTCTGGTGATTATCCGTGTATAACTTATGTGATTAGCATTATTTTATATATGTGATGAGAACAAGATGCATCATGTGATGATTATGATTTTAATCAGGTGATGATCTGAGGTTTCCCTAGGTAAAGATCCTAGGATTTAATATGTGTAAATAATACGATTTCATCAGAATTATGGACAAGAATCATGGGGTAAAGATGAAATAGTAATCTATGTTGAAAAAAATATTAAAAACTATTTTTATGAAGTAATATATTCATCGATTCACCATATAACCAAATATTTTTGATAAATCATGAAGTCTATTCCCCTTCTAAATAATTGTTTTACCATAATGATTATGTCGATGATTTACATAAATGATATTGAATTTAAGAAGACATCCAAAATTAGATTCATATGATTTTATTAAACATATTTAGGATACACGGATAATGAAACATGCCCTATAAATGAATACATATAAGTAAGAACTGGCATCAGATAATCATGTTTATATAATATAGCTAACACCATCAACCCAGGTGGTGACATGACATCTCCCTTTTGAAAATAAAAATGCATGACTAATGGAATCTAGTTATCCTAATACCCTAACCAAAAATGGTGGTCCAAGTTTAAATAATGTTAAAATATTTCATATACATGGTCAATATATTGGTGAACCTTTTTAATGCGTGTCATGTGACATTACGACCACTCATTTACTTGTTACAAGAGAGTTTTTATTTACATATTATTCGAATGTATTTTTGATTTCCACTTTTATATTATTTTATATTATGATAGTTGGTTTTTTGTATAGATTATTATATGAATTATTTAAATATGCACCAAATAGGGTATAGTCTCCCTAATTTATAGATGGACCCTCATCCCTAGTCACCCACCTTTGGCATGTAGAGAGGTGTTCTTAAATGTGGAACCATGTTCAGTTATACTATATGATAACTAGACTGGGGATTCAACAATGCTTCTAAATGAACCTTAACATAAAATCTTTATGTTTATTAATCTCATTTATATCATGCTAAACTTTTAGATGCCATCATTGTTTCATTGGTCCATTTGTCATGTAAGAATCAAAATTCACCATTCACCCTTGATGGATCACAATATGATTAAAAATATTTTAGAATAACTCAATATAAACTCGACTTCCTCCATCCGACCCTCCTTATAAAAAAAGGCATTTCACTAAGACTAGAACTCTATAGTCATGTATTCTATATATGGATCAATTTTTTATTCCCCTCAAATAATTCTATCAATAAACCATATTAGACTCACCCTCAATATATCATGAAACAACTATACATGCTCAACTGGATATGATCACTTCCCTTAATCATATATATGTAAATCATAAACCTATCAACAATTATGGTTCCCTATTATCTCATTCCTCAATAGAAACTAATCCCGTCATTTCTAACACTCAAGCTGAAGCCTTTTAGGTGGAATGTTACTAAAAATTCCATCATCAATATATATATGTATAATTAGTCATATATAAAGAATAAGAAAACAGTAATAAGAAGCACATATAACTATCCAATTCACTTCTCTACCTACACCCCTAACGCATTCCATTGGGAATCATGACCTAACATAATCATTCTTAGGCCAGGTACCACATACACTGCACACACACACAAATAGTATCATTATAACTGATAACACCAAAAACCATGAACTTGGTTTGGATGTGTATAATTCCACCGAGAATCATTATGGAAATATTCCATATTGGATATTGTTGACACATAAAATGAAAAAACTCCTTATAAGAAAAAATTATAATTAGGGATATGAACACCCATGTAATGTGAGACATATGTTTCTAGAATGTTTCCCAGATACAAGATTATCTCTTTCAAGGAATAGAGTCGAAAATATAAATCAACAAAATAAAATACAGTCATTTCCAAATAAATCAATTTTAATTTTAATTGGAATAATAATAATCATGGTTTTCCTATAAAAATATATTTCATCCCACCCATATAATGGATCAGAAGACAATGTGGCATATGTCTCAACTCCTGAATGATCCTTAATCCTATATATACCAAATCCCAAATAAAAAAATAATACTCAATTCAACCTTTACCACTTATTATTATTGATATCATGAGAAAAATAAGTGTCATCAAAATCCAATCATCATTATCTACACAACAAATATCTTCCTTGTAATTTTTAACAAATGAGTAGAAAATTCGGTAACACCATGATATTCAAAAAGAAGAGCATTGTGTTCAATTTTGTATATACCATGCAACAATGAGCCTAAAGACAAGTGATATACTATCTAAAAATGATAGTTATAACCTAGATGTTAAAATTGGAGGTATAAATTGGAATAAATAAATTTCTCTATATATTTTAAATTATTGTTTTTAGGTGTAAATAATTATTTATTTTTTAGATATGTCTTTTCGTGCTTTAAAAATAAATTATTCTTCAAAATTGTTTTTATTTCCTTTTTGGAGAACATAATATATTTTTTAAAAATTTTTACAAATTTTATTATAAAAATAAAATAAATTTCTAAAATAAGTGTTTCAAAAATAACTAATGGTGAGATTTTGGGATTTTTCAAAAAATACTATTTTTCAATGAATAGTTAAAAATAAATCTTTTTTGTAAAATTATAATTTAATTTCAATAAATTTAGAAATTTTAATGTAAAATTATGATTTTAAATTGATCAATAAGTAAAAATATTATTATTATTTTATTTAATCAAATTAATTACATTTGACTCACCTTTATACCATTTTTTGGATAAGTTAATTTTTAGGCATAAAAATATATTTTATCAAAAAAATATTTATAAGTGCATAATATTTCCACATATTAGTCAATTAAAATAACCACAAATTATTAATGATTTAAATTAATTTTATAAACTGTATATCTATATAAACGGATTAAAATTTATATAATTTCAATTATTGGTCATAGAGTTAAAGTAATATCATCATTTCTTTGAAAATATATATTTCATGAAATCCCATTTCTTCGATGAATTTTCAGGTTCATTTTTAACTTAAATTATACCGTATATATGTATTGAATATGAAAAAATATATTCCATATTTGGAATCATCATATTAAATATTAGGTAACTAGGTCAACATAATTGTTCTCATAATGAATTGAAAAAACTAAAAAAATTATCAGTAAGGTAAAAGGGTAAATCGAGATAACCATTGATAAAACTATTTGAAATAGAAATAATTTTTCATATTGATTATTATCATATATACCAATATCATTTTAGGGTAAATATTAAATGATATATTTTACATGTATTTATGAAAGTGACCTATAAAATAATTAAATAATAAAACAGAAAAAATATCCCTCTTTATACTTCAAATATATAATATATTATCACATATGGATACAAATAAGTGGTGAAAAATATTAGCTTTTATTTTTATTTTAATAAAATTATTTTGATTATCGAACTGTATTTTTAGTTTTTAGTTTTTATATAACTACCTTAAATGATTATACAATACTAACACTGTGCTTATGTAAATATTTGAAAACATTAAGTAATAAATATTAAAAAAATATGAGTAATGTATTTGGTATGAGATATAGTTCCAAAAAGATTTTATAGTTTAAAATTAGTTATTGTTGATAATAAAATTTATAATATTCTAGATTAATTATTATATTCATGAATTTTATGTCAAAACATATTAATGGTGTACAAAATGACATTAAGGGAATTTTATATTAAATAATATTTTCTAAGATCATTTTAAAATCCTAAAATACTAAAATAAAAAACATAAGATCATAAATGATCTAAAAATTCCCACCTTTTCCATTTATGATCTAATTTTTATATTATATGTAAAATTATAACCCTTTCGATTTGAAATGTTTGTTACCAATGTTATTGTTCAAATAGTTTTACTATGGATTAAACCAAGTGATTTTGGATTGTTCCTAGTTAAACTTTTTTTAATCGTGTTTTTTTTAATGTTCTTCAACTCAAACTCCTAGCCATTGTGAAGTCTTCAAATCGAATATATACTTTTTATAATTTAATATTTTAAGAAATTCCAATAGTCTTTCTTCCCTCACTTATAAAATGGAACTTTTTATCATATTTCCTTTACACATTGAGAATAATTTGGTTTGTCTAGTCCCTTTCCAAATACATTAATTACTTCCCTTGCCATGTATTATTTTTATTTTTTATCATAAACCCAAAAAATAAAGTATTTTTGTGTAAACATAAATTTTTTGGGTGAAGAATATGTATCATTCTTAACCAAACATTTTTGTATTATGTTTCCTTCAAAATCCTTTAAATACTTTTCATCCCTGATCATATTTTAACATTACTATCTATCATAAACATAGATGTTTTTATTTTAATTTAATACCCAAAATCTATCTACTATTCCAAAAAATATGAAATGAAACTGTGATTCACTTGTACGGTGGAATACTGCTTCTAAAAGCAATGTAATTAGTTTTCTATCACCACCACTACATGATGAATATGAAGATGGGATTACTATATATATTCATATATTTCGAATTAATTATATATATTTATAAAAATATATTATATTATATAATTTCATTCCAATCATTTTTTTTAAATGATAATGTAAATAATGTGTACGTGTGGATTACCACCTCCACAACGAAATGTGATTTCTTTTTCATAACCACAACACATTATTGATATATGTAATTATATTTTATGATGTAATGTTATAATAATGTTATAATTGTAATTATATAATATTTAAATAATATTTATTTTCTTTTAATCTTGATCGTTATAAAATGGAATAGTTTCTCAGGCATATGTAAAACTTTCCTTCTCCATGATTGTAAAAAAGTACATTTTTTATAACCATGTTTCATGGTTGATTTAAAAATTATAATTTAATTAATAAAATTAGAATTATTTTCTGATTATTATTCTATATATGATGAAGCAATGGACTCTTTTACCATATAAAAACTACAAAATTATTTTTGGACATATAAATAGAACATCATCAGAACATCTAATGTGAAATTAATTGATTATGTAATTAAATATACAATGATATTAAATAAAATAAAATAAAAAATTTTAAAGAAAAAAAATTAATCAATTAAATTATTATCATAAATTTATTGATCATTATGACAAATGATGTACATGATGAGTCAATCTAGAGTTAAGAGATTCTATTTAAAATTCCTTTTATTAAGAGATATTTTAATGACATGATCCAATTTATTTTATATTGGGTGAATAATACCATTTTAAATAATATGTTTTATATCCTTCATACTTTATGGTAGTTTATGTTTTAGTTAAAATTATTCCATCCAATGGGATTTGACAAGAATTCAAACAAGTGGTATTGGGTTCCATAACTCAATTTTATTTCATTGGGTTATGATACGTTTTCATTGTCATAGAAATTATAAGATTATGTGTGTAATGACTTTTTATTATTATATATTTTATTAATAAAAATCTATGTGTATTTATATTTTATACACATAATAAATTCATTTATTAATTCTATCTATAATGGAATGATCTTTGTGGGATATTTATTCTTAGTTTCCACACCATTTAGATGTATATATTGTTATAAACCTAGTTATTTATATGAGGTGTATAAAATTTCACTTTGATATTATATATCATTAATTTACTTATATTAATCCAATTTTATTTTTCTTTTTTTTTTGATTTAGCTTTCATGGTGGTTATTATTCAAATATTACCCAAGTGGTAAGGGTTTATTTCAATATCTATTTATTATTCAAGATTACTTATGTTTGCATATTTTATGGGTGAATTATTTTATATTTATATCTCAATCCAAAAATAAATTCTTCTATAACTGATATTACTATAAATTAAAATTCCTCATTTTCTTTTTCATTATTTAAGTACTCAAGGTACTAAAATCATGTTTTTAAGGAAAACCAACTTATTTTTTACTCGATATAGGACCTATTTATTCTATATCCATATTTCTTATAAAATTATTTATATAATAACATTAATATTCTTCAATGATTTACAAAGGAAATTTTAATAAATTGTTAACTATTTATAAATCTAATTAAATGGAATCATGTTGTCGTTTTCAAAATAAAGTATTTTTTGACTTTTTACTGAAAATATGAATGGAATATTTATTTAAAATACTCATCCTAAATGGAATTTCTTCAACTATGGACATTAAATTTTTATAATATTATTTTATACAGTTATATGGTTATTTTTTAAAAAATAGTTTTCTTAATATTCTTGAAATTTTTAGTTTTTAAAAGTGATTTTCAATGTGTAATGTTAATTTCCCATGATAAATTATTAATATTATTTTTATCATATTTATATTCCTCATAACCATCCAAAATCTTCTATTTTACCTATAATCCACTGAGGATATGATGTAAAAATAGCATAATTTTTCTTTATCTGGATGTTTTATGATTATTCTAACTAGGGAATGTATTGATATTCACGTTATTGATTAATTTTGTAGTCATTAAACTCCCCTACAAATAATCACATTCTTGTGATCATTAGATATTATATTTCCTTTACATATTCTTATTATTAATCCTGGATATTATTATTTTTTAAAACTATATATTATTTCCATATGTGGTGTTTTAATTTAGAAAATAATTAATTAATTGGGAAAAATTGATTTGTGAAATTTTTTATTCAATATGGATTTTTATTAATAAGAAATATTTTTTATGAATTGAATTGGTCATTAACTATATAAGGAATACATTGGACATGAAGTGTCTATTGGGGCCCTGTTATAGATATCCCCTTGATTCATTGATAGGTTTCCTAAGACAAATTAATAAGATAACAATAAATGGGTTTCTAGTGTATACCTACCCATTGATTGACATTTATTCCCAAAAGGTCTTAACGGTATAGATATCATGATGTATAATATCGTGACATTTAATATTAATAATTTAATTCATCAAGAATTCATTCATTAAGACCACCAGAATAATATGTTTATATTATCCGTGGATGCATTTCTTTATCGGGTTATCGATTAAATGTCTTGTAACATCCCATGTTTTCAAAAACAAAACCCTATGTTCAATAGCTCACATGATATGATACATCTATCATAAAAGTATGACTAAATAATAATATTTAAATGGTACCATTATAACATAGCCAATGGAATGGTAGTAATTAATTTTATTAATTCATTTATGAAAATATTGTTTGAAAATTTGTTAAATTAATTCTTCTGTGAACAACTATTTATAAATGAAAATAAAAAACTTTTTAATTAAAATGAAATGTTTTTATAAAAAATTATTTTAATGGAGATATATGAGATTATAAAATAATAAAATCACTCTTTATGTATTTATATTAATGAAATATATATGTTATATATTCAATGTATTTTTTCAAACTTCATAAATATGTTTTCTAGACAAGAAATAATTATAAATTCAATTTTTCATATAAAAGAAGTATTTTTCCCAAAAAACACAATTATACATCCTTATAATGCATAACCCATTTTAAATCATGTTTTTGACTCTTTTATGCCTATATATTGGACAAAATAAACTTATAATTTTGATTAGGGGCATAAAAATTTTATTTAGCAGAAATATTGGTATTTTTATGATTAAATTTATATTTTTATTATTACTGAAAAAACAAGATTTCAATTTAAAAAATATCATCTAATGTTATATATAAATTTAGTGTGTCCATTAAATTGGTTTTAAAGTATTATTATATTAAATTTTTACCATTTAATCTAATTTTGGTCATTGTATGTAATTTAAAATTGAAATTGGATATAAACACATGTTAATATTTTGATGGTTTTAACTTTTTAAAAACAAATTTACTTGTTTTGACAATAGGGACTAATTTTAAATTTATTACTACAAATTATATGTCTAAAAATTTTAAAATGGATTCCATATTATTAATCATAAGTTCCATGTTATGTATATAGTTCCCCTTTATTTCTTGACATTATGAATAGTTAAATTAGTAATTATTTTTATTTTCCACGGTTAAACGGTAATTTAGGTAAATAAGGGAAAAAATAGTATTATTTTTAAACATATATCTTCTTACTAAATAATTAATATGGGTTTATATATGTGAAATATAGTAATATAAAAATATTAATTATAAATATAAAATAATTTCCAACCACATATTATTTTATTTATAATTTTTAGACATTACATATTTAAATTTAATTAGTACAAAATGATGATGATGTGATTACATTTTTAATGATGGAATCAAATAAATAATATTATAAAAATTAAAATAAATATTATTTACATAATTAATTTCATCCAAGATTTTTATATGTTAATATTACATGTTATAATATTATTAAATTGTTTGGTTCAAAGTTATTTTACTTTATATATTTAATTTAAATTAAATAAAATGAATGTGGTAAAAATTGACAAAATTGTTGTTTTATAAAAATAGTAATTTATTAAATAATTCATAAATACTAAAAATATTTTAAAATCCCAAAGTGAGTATGATAAGGTATAGAAGTTTATTATATATAATATTATGGGAAATTAAACCCCTATAAGTAAAATTAATAGCCTCTTAATAATTAAAATTGTGTTACTGAAATTAAAATTAAAAGAGAATAATTATGGGTAAACCAAAAAACATGAGATTTAAAATAAAATCAATACCAGTCTAAATTTTTTTGGATGAAAGAATTCAAAACTATCTTCATATTATCTTCTAAATGTCTCTTGGGGGAGCCATTTGAATTGAGAAATTAATTTTTATTAATTTAATAATTTCAGAGTTTCCAAGGGTGCTCATTCCCTCTACAATAAAAATGTAGTGTCTCTTCTATAATACCCACCATTAAATAAACTTTTGGTTCAAAAAATACCTGACAAAACCAATTCTTATAATCCCTCCCCTCATCTTAGAATCCTACATTATGTAAAAAATCCTCCCAAAGAAGTATTTTTATATAAACCAAAAGAAGATGCTTGATTAATAGGTAACGCCTTCCCTCATTATTTTTAGTTTCATTTCCATTTTACACTCCCTAAACTCTTTTTATTAAATTATTACATAACAATACCAGTATCCCAAATTAACTGGGATTTTTTATTCTATTATTTCAATCTACACTTACACAGACCTATATTTAATGGTTAACAAACATATTGTTTCATGGTATGATGAACCACTACATCACAAACCGACCATTCTTCAATTTTCCCCTAACCCCTCTCAAGGTGTCCATTATAATGGAAAATATTTTTACATATTATATTTATTATATTTATTTTTTCACTATACATATTTAATTTTTTATTTATTACATACCTTTATGCATTCCATGATGTGTAAATATGTGAATTTTGTTTGAGGAAATGTGGACTACCACCCCTCAATGAGATATGACTAATTCCTATTATACATGGAACATATGAAAGATAGTTTTATTAAAACTATGATAAATACATGAAATTAACAAAATACTATTATATAATACAAATTTTTATCATCTAATTATTATTCTTTTAATATGACAAATAAATAAATGTAGTGGTTGTGTGTACGTGCGACATACCATCTCAGTGGATGGTGCATTTCATTTATTATCTCCAAATAGTATGGATCATAATAAAAACATATATAATAGATATATATTATATCTAAATCATGAATAATATTATGGAGTTCACAAGGAAATTTTAATTTAAAGCATGTTCATTTTTTACTCAAGTACCGAATATCAACAAAACGTCTGATATGAACCTAAATAGTTATATAATATTTATAACATGGTAACAAGTGATATAAAAGGAATAATAAACATGAAAATTGTTCTCAAGAAATTATAAATAATCCTAAGTTTATTAATCTTGACAATAAATACAATAACAGACAATTTGGACTCATGGTAAGGGAAATCATAAATCAATCACCATTCATTAAGTTGAATATCCATGTCATCATTTTGGTTTTTACAAGAATATGTGTGAATGAACTCTGATTGTTTTACAATTAATATACACTTTTATTGGGTATATTTATATTTTTCACACATAATTATTTAATTTAATTTTCTTAAATCTAATAATATTATACTTGAAAGGGACTTCGTCTCAATCTCCTTTCATTGAGGCATATCTTGATGTTATGCACCGTTATTATCCTATAAGGTGTATAAAAACACTTTTGACTATTTATATCCTAAAATAGTATATTCTCATTATATTTAATGTTTTTATTAAAATTATTCCTTAATTAATTTTATTCAAGAGTTTCACAAGTGGGAAGAGACTCTATAATTAAGGTATCATTTTTAATATTTTAATGATTTTTTCTTAAAAAAACTTCTATTTCATGTCCATATATTCAAAATGGATTTTATGAATTTATTTATATGTACATTAATGTTTTAAAATCATAATATCTTTAAAAATATTCAAAGTGGCATGGGACACTTTGATTTAAAAGTCTCTTTATTAAATGTATTAAATGCTTTTGGAAATGGATTTAATATTTCAGTATCATTAAATTATTTCGTGAAATTGTAAATGAAATTTTATGATTGAAATATTGAAAATTGAAAAAAAATCTATTGTGATTTTATAATGGTACTTTGACATTTGATGGGAGGTTATGTGATAAGCCAAATACGGTTAGTTTAGTAATAAACCAAGGATAGGTGGTTGCATTATAAACTTCAATGCATTAGGTATGGGAGTCATTTATATGGCATTCTAATTAGTGATATGTGTGGGATTTGATCATATGGTTATTATAACTATGTATAACTATTCCCCAAGTTACAATTATATGATATATTTGATATCTATGGGTTTTATGGTAATCATTTTATTATAAAATTGTGAAGGAACATACATATATTTAGTGAAGTGTAATTTCTACTTCCTAGTGAATAAAAGTATTATATTATGATAAATTATTAATGGTTTACAAGTCTTGAAAAGGCTAATAATTTTCCTCCTTTTTTATCCCTTACTGAGGTTTTTCATATACATACCACGTTTTTAAAAGTTTTTCATAGAACATAAATTAGAATAGAGTCATTGATGGGATAAATTAAGAGTTATAATGTTTCAACAAGAAATAAGGTCATTCTTATTTTTGATGATTTTTATTATTTTGAAAAAAATGGATAGTGAGTAGAAGTTTCCATTAGTAATATTGAAGTTGTTATGTTTGAGTTATGACCAAATTCTCTAAATCTCTAAACCTCGAAAGATCCTTTATGGTAATTAAAGTCAAATTATTAACATATCTCAAGATTATTTAATGCATAATGTTGGGGCCTTATATTTAGAGTAAAATAAAGGTTTATACAACATTAGATATTAGGATGCTTTCTTAATATTTAAGGATATCATCATGGGTTTATAATTTTATGGATGGTCATACGTTCAATGTCTTAGAAACCCATTTTTTGGCTTTATGAGATAAAATATTATGTTGACTAATGGTATTTTTAGAGACATTATCCTTTGATGAAATTATGGGTTACTAGATTTTTTTTAAAAAAATCGGAGGTAATAAATAACCATTGAGGTAAAATCATGTTACAGTTTTTTGGAGTTATTTATAATATTATTGGAATATTATAATAATTATTTATTTTTATAAAATGGAAAACTCATACGATGGGTGACCACCAACAAGATGGGTGACAACATGTCGCATATGGAAAGGCCCTAAAAATCGTACCAACAACTGAAGGGCGATAAAGGTGTATTCCATTCCACTAGCCTATGTGAATCCCAGGGATAGAAAAAAAAATCTTTTTAGTTAAACTAATTTATGAAATAAGATGAATTTTATTTTTGGAACATACATTTTATAGAATGGATATCCTTGGTATTGGAAAATGAAAGGTGGATTGAGTTATACATGTTATTTTGGAAAAGATTCACTATTTTGTGAACACTATGTGCCTAAGTAAAGAAGAATAATATGGGATTTTATTTGTGTAGTAATGGTTGAATTTTATTTTTGGAATAAAATTTATTTTTTATAGATTACGTATAGAGATACAATTTTTTTTGAAGTGATTAACTTATATTGGAGAAAATGTGATTAGGATAATTAATTTTTGGTATGATACCTTAAGAGTGTATGATTTATTTTAAGATAAATGTTAAATTTTATTTTGGAAGATAATATTATCAAATACATCAATTTTTGGGTTTCTATATTAGATTTTATTATTTGGAGTAATTTGAAGGACAATTATTTATCAAATGTTGTTTGTTAAACTTTGTATATTACTATTAAATATTGGAGATTAGAATTTTGTGTCCTTTATAAAATGGTCTATTCATTTGGGGTTATTTTTTGATTGTATCGTAAACATTTCGGTTTTGAATAAAATTTCAAGATAGGATGAATAGACAGTTAATTGTTTGTGGATTATGTGATTCACTATAAGATGATTCTAGTGCTTTATTTGTCACCCAGTCATCTTAAATACTCATTTTTTGGAGAAAAGATATGTTTTTTGTATACATTTATCGAAGGATGAATCTCTACTTGAAAAGTAAGTATGTTTCCTTATTCACTTATGCATGGTCATAAATAAATTCCTCAAATTTATGAAAAAAAAGATCTTAAAACAAATAAGATCTCTATACATCTCCAAATGTGAAATCAAATATTGTTTAACCCCTTACAAGATCATGGTCTTCTAATTATTTACATTTCCCTAATCATGTTTTTTATCATTATCCATCAGGAATTAACACATATTTTTTCTTTTATATCGATGTTTTCCTTCATTAAATCTTAGTTTGTGTTATCTCGGGTGACCTTTGTAATTCTCTTTCTTCCTTTTAATGTGGTAGATATATTATCCCTTTTTACAGTGTGGGATTAAAATAATGGTTTTTGAAAAGTCAGAAACCATATTCAAATTACTAATAAAAAAATTCTAATCGGTGGAGGATGTAAGAAGTCGTGTTTTAAGAAAGAAACACTATTTCTAATAGAGTATATGATGCACTACCTCCAGCTTAAATGAAAAACTAAATATTAATATTTAAATGATACCATTAAAACCTATATATTGTTATAGAGAGAATGAATATTGTTGATTTATTTATGGAAATATTGTTTATATGTGTAATTTATTTATTCTTTTTTGAACAATTATTTAAAAATAAAAATAAAACCGTTTTAAATTTGAAGGGAATTTTTTCCCAAAAAAACTATATAAATGAAAATAAGAGATTTTATAAAACAATAAAATAAATATTTAGGTAATTTTATTAATAAAATGAATTTAATATTTTAAATTTAATGTTTAAAAATCATCTTTTATGTTTTATAGACATGATATAAGAACAAATTCAATTAGATGGATAAAAGAAGTATTTCTCAAAAAAATTCAGTATAGACACTTTTTAATGGATAACCCATTATAAATCTATTTTTGACACTTTTATAACTAATATTTTACAAAATAAACTTACTGTTTCAAATAAGGACATCAAAATTTACTTTATGTAAATTTTGGTATTTTAATAACAAAATTCAAATTTTAATGAAAAGTAAAAAATACAGCATTTCAATTAAAAACATATTTTACATATAAAGTTATTTATATAGTTATAATGTACTTTTAATTCCTTTTAAATTATAATAATATTATTTTTTTATCATTTAATCCAATTTTGTTCATGTGATGTAATTTCAAATAGAAATTAGATATAAAATCACGTCAATAGTTTGATGGTTTATACTTTTTAAAACTATTTTTCTCATTTTGAAAATTGGGATTAATTTTTAATTAAATTAATGAAACATATATCTTTTTTTGGAAAAATGGATTCTATATTTGCAATCATGAGGTCCAAATAATTTAAATGGGTCCCTTTTTTGGGCATTTTGATTACTATCTATAGTTGTTATTTATCATTACCACTGATGAAGGGAAAATCATGTAAGGGTAAAAATAATATTATAATAATATAAAACTACAACAAAACATGTCCTAATAAAATTGGATGATATATGGATGAATAAGATAACCCTTTTGACAAAAAATTTTCCTTTTGAAGAATCATGGTTGTGATTATGACACATATAACTTTTAATTTAAAGTAATGGAATATATGTTATAAACATATATCTTCTTACTAGAACAACTGTAATATGGGTTTATATAAGTTATATATTAGACAATAAATAGTAAAAAAATTATAAAATTATTTATTAAATATTTTTATTTTATTTATAATTTATATACATTAAATAATAAAATTTAATTATGACACAATGATGATGTAGTGGTTGCTTTATTAATGAAGGAATCAAATAAGATTTTTTAAAAAATTTAAAATAAATATTATGTGAGATAATTTATAACATCCGAGATTTTTATTGGATAATAAGACATCTCGTAAGACTATTAAAAGTTTTTTTTAGTTATATCTCTCTTTATATTTTTTTTATTAAAAAATCAATAGTGTTAAAATAGATATAATTGATGTTTTATAGAAATAGTAATTTATTAAATTATTTTAAAATACTAAAAAAAGTTAAAATCACTAATTGGATATGATAATGTCTAAAATACATTAATTTTTATATTATTTAAATTTACCACATATATGTGAAAATAATATCCTCTTAATAATAAAAATTTTGATACTATAATTAAAATTAAAAGTGAATAATTAAGGGTAAACAGAAAAGATTTGGTTTAAAATAAAATCAATACTCATCAAAAAATTATTGGATGAGGGGATTTAAAACAACCCTCATCTTATATTTGACATATCCCAGGTTTTATCCTTTTTAATTCAGAAATTAATTTAAATTAATTTAATATTTTAAGAGATTCCAAGGGTGCCCTTTCCCTATCCTATAAAAAGGTGGCATCTCTTCTCTAATACTCACACTTTAAGAACCCTTTTGTTGTGCCCTAACCTACCCAAACCTCTTCATAAATTCCCTCCCATAATCCTAGAATCCTCCCTTATGGAATAATTCCTCCCAATGAATCCTTTTGGTATGAACTAAAAGAAGTTACCTGATTATGATATAACGCCTTCTCTCACGCTTTTTAGTTTCATTTAGATTCTCCACTCCATAAACACTTTTTATTTTTTTATTAAATAAAAACACCAGTATAAAAAATATACTTGGATTATTTTATTCAATATTTCAATATAAACTTACAGACAACTCCATTTAACAAACATATTTTTTCTTTGTACGGTGAACTAATACCCCACGAAACGATGATTGGTCAATTTTCCCTACCACCTCTAATGGTGTCCATTATATTGGACAATATTTTTTAATACTATATATATTTTATTTAATTTTTTCTTATTCTTATTAAATCTTTTATTTAGAACTTATCTTTATACTTTTCATGTTTGTAAGTATGATAATTTTGTTGATGGATGTATGGGCTGTCACCCCATCAAAGCGATATGACTTGTTCCCACTATAAGGGAACATATGAGGAATGGTTTTTTGCAACTATGAGATATATATGGAATTAATATAATAATAGTATTATTATATAAATTTTTTCATTTAATTATTATTCTTTTAATATGACAATTAAATTAAAGTAGTGTTTATGTGTACGTACGGCCTACCGTCTCCAAAAACAGTGCATTTCATTTCATATCACCAAATAATATTGATAATTCTAAATACACATATACTAGATATATATATATATGATAATTAAATCAGGAATACAATTTTTGAGATAATTTAATTTTGTCTAAATGGACAATTTACATCAAAACAAATCCAATTTTGTCTTAACAACCGAATATTGATAAAACATCTCATATGAACTTAAATAGTTATGTAATTTTTATAACATGGTAATAAGTGATATGTAAGTAATAATAAACATGAGATATTTTATTGAGAGAGTATAAATTAACCTATTTTATTATTCAAGAAAATAATGTATTTGCGTGATAAGTCAAACTCAAGGTAAGGGAATTGTTTACTCAATCACCATTCAATGTGTTAAATATCCATGTTATTGGTTTTGTTTTGCCAATAATATGTGTGAATGAACTATGATTCTTTTACACTAAATATACTCTTATATTTGGTGTAATTATATTTTCCATACATAATTATGTCATCGATTTATCCTTAATTTAATGATACAATATTTATAAGGTAATTGATCACAATGTCTTTTAATTGAGGAATATCTTGATGTCGTGCACCTTTATTATCCTATAAGGTGTATATAAACCCATTTTGATACATTATAATGTGAAATAGTATATTCTATTGATATTTAAACAATTGATTAATTCCATTCCTTGATGATTTTTATTCATTTTTTCTCAAGTGGAAATGGTCTATTTAACTAAAACATAATTTTTAATGTTTTAAAGATTTATTCATATAAAGCCATCTATTTTATGTACACTTTTGAAAATGTTTTTTATAAATTTTTTCTATAGACATGAATGTTTTAAAACATTAATTTATTTCAAAATTTTCAATGTGGTATAGGGTACTTTCATTCAAAAGTCATTTTATAAAATGTTTAAATGATTTTGGAAATAGATTGAATATTTTAATATCTTCAAATGATTTATTTTGAATGAAAATTGATATTTTATGAGTGAACTGTTGATAATTGAAACAATTTATTTTTTGTGATTATATAATGGTACATAGATATTTCACGGGTTGTCACTCGATAAACCAATGATGGGTAGTTAAGTGATAAACCAAAGATGGGTGGTTCTATGATAAACCATGGTTGGGTAGTTACAGTATAACCTCTCGTGTATTGGGTATGAATGTTGGCCATATAGATATTCCATTTACTGATATGTGTGGAATTCGAATGTATGGTTCTTATATTTAAGTATTATTAAGTCATGAGTTTTATTTATATGTTATATTTGAATTATATGGGTTTTATGTAATCATTTAATTATAAAAATGGTATGAAATTAGATTATATTCAGTTAATTATAATTATTAAATCATAAAAGTGAAATTTATTATAGTAAGAAAAATTATTAATGGTTTACATGTATTCTCAATGATGACAATTTTATATTATTTTGTATCCCTTACTGATATTTTTATGTTAATCCTATGTTTTGAAATTAATTTCACTGGACGAAAAGAAAAAAATAGTCACAAATTGAATTTAGGAGTTGTTATGGTGTTTAATCATGAAATAAAACAATTTTTATTCTTAAAAGATTTTTTTAATAAACAAAATGGATATTAAGTAGAAGTTTATAATTATAATGTCTGCATTTTTATGTATGAGCTATTACATAATTATCTAAATCTATAAACATGAAAATATACTCAATGTGAATTAAAGTCAAATTATTGACTTATCTCAAGATATTGTAATGTATATGGCTTAGGCATTATATTTAATGTGTTTTGACTTATCAATTATTCCATATTTAGTTTTAATGTTTATTTGTGTTAATTTCTATTTTCAATAAGCCATACTAAGGATCTAAGAAAACTCTTATTTTTTACCTTTCTGTAGGATATGAAGAAGGATTATTTTAATGAGTACAAGGATGTACAATACATACATTCACAATGTTTTTTATTTTATGTTTTCAAATGTAATGTGAGATTAAAGTACGTATCTATTTTATCATGACTAATAAATATTTAGGTCATTCAAGATTTGATTATATATATCTAGTGACAATGTATTATAGTATCCACTAGCTCTGGGCTACTATGGTCAGGGTATTTACTGATTCCTTTTGTAAAATTGGTTCTAATCTTGTATAAAACCAATAAATATTACTCTCATGGTCCAGGATAAATGTTTCCCATACATGGACATCATGGTAAAATTTTCTTCATAACATGAAAATGATTATTCTTCTCTATTCTATAACTCCATAAATTTAACATCCATTATAACATTAAAAAATTTTCTAAAATAGTTTTTTGGAATGAGATCTTTAAATAACATACACTCCATGGTTTCAATTTCATTATTCTCATAATTATTTCCAATTAATTACAATCAATGATAAACTTATCCTTCCAATTGATATACTACACATGTTTCCTTCAAAATCCTAGAATAAACTAATAAATAAATTATTTTCTCCAAGGCATTAATCAATCCCTTTCCTACCACTGGGTTTCTGCATCTGCTGAAATTAAAAGGGTTATATTTAATGAAATTATTCATGATTATTATACTCTTCATAAGATAATTTAGTCAATATCTTTCATTATCTCCACTATTAACATCCTATTTTAATTGAGTGAACACCACCATGAGCTTCTTACCTAAAACTCCTCTCATTTTAAGTATGTAGTTTGCATTGATATTTTTATCTCATTTTCTTTTTATGTAATTAATGTAATGACCTCTATGGAAAACCCTTCAACAATGAATGTAGATTAGATAAAGAAACAAGGATACCCTCAAAATAAATTCATTATAGCTTAACCAAAAATTATCATTAATTAAATATTTTTTATTTAAAATATCCAAACATATGTTGGTATATAAACCATCTAATCATTCTAACAATAACAACGTATAACATAAAACCCACAAATTTTGGGTTTCATGTAACATATTTTTATTTTTTAAAATCCTATAATCTTATATTTTTTGATATTTATATAATTACAAAAAAAATTACAAATAGTTTTGGAGACCTCTAAAAGTGTACATTGTTTCCACAAATAAATAGGGTCATATGTTTAAACTCTTTTTCATTCATGAAACTTTTTCTTCATTCATGTTCTTTCACTGAGAATAAATCATTAAATTATATATAATTATTAAATGTCTATAATCCCTATAATTGTTTTGAAAATATGTTATGATAAAAATAAACTTTGTAACGTATGAATAATTAAAAGAAACTCATTATTATACTTAACAAATTGACACTCCTTAGACAATAAATCTTTTTAAATAATAAAACATTGAGATAATGAACAAAATGTAACCACATATAAAAATAATAACTAATCAAAAAATAATTAAAACTCTTATAAATCCTAAGCAATCAATGATTATATCTTCATAATTATTCTTCACCCTTTTCACTCCAATTTCACTCACAAAATATTTATTATAACTAGGTACATTCAATCATAATTTTTCAATTAAATAAATATTTTCAACATATATTGGAGGGGTATATCCATGAACAGACTATTATTATCTATATTTATAATGATCTGTTACATTAATAGAATATATGAAAGCTATTACCTTGCATTATTACACTCATTTTAACCCATAATGATACACACTTTCAACTATCTCATAAAAATAAGATTAAATATCATTTTCTATTGATAACTATATAAACAAATTCCCCAAAAAATGGGAATTTAATTTACATTATAAAAATAAGAAAACAATAAGATAATATTAATAAAAAAATTTAATTATATTAGGAAAATATGATCATGTGGTAAATATTATAAAACCATTTTGCAAGCCATTATAAAAAATTCAAAAATGACAAGTAGAAAAATGTTTAACAAATTACTCTTTAAACCACTCTAATGAAAGTAATATATAGTTAAAAATGCTTTTAAAAATAATTGTATAATATGAAATAATATTTTTGAAAAAATATAATAAAATGAGTATAATATTTCAAAAAAATTACTATTTCATCAATCTTACATATTATGTTTTTTTAAATTATTAAAAACATCCATGTTTCTTTAATTTTAATTTAGTTATTATGATGAATATTTAACCCCATAAAATTTATTTTCATAAAATTAATTGAATACAAATTTCATATTACATGATAAAAATTATTTTAGAAAATATAAGTGAATGGTGTATGTTTATTGAAACATAAATTTTCACTATGGTAATGTAAAACCACCATAGTTAGATATGTTTTTCAATATAGTTTAAATGAAATAAAACTCCATTAGTATTTTATCATTCACAAAAAAATTATATTAAAATTAAAAAATATTTTTATATATTATTAGAAGGATTAAATATGTGTTTTATAATATTGATCGGATGGTTAAAACGAAAAATTAGTGTATCAAAAAAACAAATTCTTCAACTTATAATGGCTTGTGAAAAAAATAGGGAGAATTTTTAGAGGGAATTTAATGTTTTAGGGATAAAAAATATCCAAAAATGTATAAATATAATCATATAATCATAATAAAATTTTTTAAATAGTGTTTTTCATAAAATAATCATAAATAAAAAAAAGTGGGCTTTAAAACCCTTACCTTGCTTCTAGAACACCAACCATCGAATTGACTCTAAATCCTTTGGAGAATAACTTTTTAGAATGTATAGATACATTTTAATGTGTTAAAATAATTGTTGAGGGTTCTTTCAGTAAAATAATGTGGTAAATTTTAAATTTATATATTTTTTAAAAGGGTTGAATGATGTTCTTTTATAGGAAAAATCCAATTGAAATTTCATAAATACTTAATATTTAAGGGTGAAAATGTAATCATAAAATAAAATTGGATCATAAACGAAAAGGGGATGAAAATATAGAATCATACTAAAACCATTTGAGTAATTGTAATATTTTATAGATTTTTGATAAACTTATAAATCACATTTTGTTTTAAAAACTATTTAAAGTAGTTATCAGAATTATATAATAAATTAAATTTAAAAATTATAAACAAAAAAATTCATTATAATACAAAAATATCAACAACCATTTATAAATCATATGAAACTATTAAATAATTTTTAAACCTAGATAATCTTAATCATGTCACTATTAATGTTTTGAAATCATCTACATTGATATTTATACTGTTTAAAATACTATTTTTCTGATGTTGCGTAATCATATTGAAAAAAATATATTTTCTAAAAATTAATAAAAATAAAACACATATGTAAAATTTTATAACCATGATTTTATTCACATATTTATTTGTTAATAGGGAATATGTATACTCATCAATATCATGATTAATTATTTAATAAGTTATTTTTTATTTATCTCATCTTACACAAGCGCTGCAAAAGTATTTGTAAAGTTAAATGTTATTTAATTATAAAATTCATAAGTAACCCTAAAACTAAATTTAAAAATTATTTATTATTAATTTTTAGAACATATTTTTTCCTTTCCAAATTTAATCACAATGACACAATGTTTTTCTTTTCCAGTGTTGTGTCAACACCACTTAAGCACTATCTCAATGTCAATAATGTTTTTCAATTTTTTCTTGGAATAAATTTTATTAAATATTAATTGAATTATATTTGTATGATATTTTAATTATATTTTCCTTTTTTTTTATTTCCACATTTTTCATATGCTTGTAATACATATTTTTCCATGATGATATCATAAAAAATTTAATATTCCAAATAAAATTTTTTAATCACAAAAAAACTTTGTAAATTTAAAAAATCCTAAACATTCATCGAAATAACTATTTTACAAAATTAGTCCAAACATTAAGTCCTTTTAATAAAATAAAATTTCTAAAATTATGATAATTAAATTGTAAATAAAGAATTATATTCTATAAGAAACCCATTTTACTAAAAATTGAAAACTATTTTTTTAAATAAAAAATCATATTCTTATTCCAAAATATTATAGAATAGTTACTAAGATTTTCATAAAAATAATAATATAAATTTTTTATATTTTAAAAGAGGTAAATATGTATATCTTCACATTTAATGTGGAAATTCCATGGTAAATTAGAATTTTTTTTTGAATATTTATTTTTATATGGTTGAACAACCATTAATAAGAAATTAATATAAGATATATTAAAAGTAATTGTTTTTTAGTTTATGTTATGGGGGAGTTAAGGAAAAATTAGTCTACCACTTATTTTTCATGAACTCCTCCTCACCCTCAATGGAAATGGGGATGAATATAATTAACCTTTCATTAGTCGAATACTATGGAGATAAATATTATCTCCCCCTCTTAATATAATGGAATTGATTACTTTAATTCTTCACAATGGTGATGTCAACATAAAAAATAAAATAATTGAGTGGTCATCAAGTTATCGTACAATTTCAAAAGAGATTTGACTTTAATATTGTGTCTTTCATCACTTTTCAATATTAATCTCCCACCATTTTGAAAAAAAATATTCAATAATTATTACAAGGAGGATAAAATGATGATTTAGGAAATTTATAAAACATATATTGACAAAATTATAATTTGAATACTTTCTCATAATATATGAATTATCGTAGTTTAATGGTAATAAATGGTAATTTATATTTCAATAATTATCCTTGTTCATTATTAATTAGTTGATGAATAATCATGTTAACAATTTTATTGTTTTTAACATGATATATTCATTTTTAAACTTATTTCATGGTTATTCATTGGAAAATGGAAAATAGATTTTTTTATTTTTGATTATTCATATTCACATGATGTTATTGTTTTCTTAGAATTTAATGGCCGTTGTATTATCAAAAGAAAGATTCATTAATAGAAATATATTTTTGATAGATTTGAAATTTTCAATAGAATATTACAATAATATTTCTTATTCATGTTGAAAATTATTTACCTATTTATTGAATATTAAATCCTAGACAATTAAAATAATAAGAATGTATTAATTTCAATCAATGTTTTCCTACCATGAAAAAAGAATTTATTATGACCACTCACATCCATTCTTCACATAAACACATTTGTAAACCTATTAATGGGTGTTATGGTGTTATAAATACCACTAATCTGTTGATTGTATCTTTTATTCAACCCTTTGTCATTCAATAATGAAACCATGATCCTAAAATAGATAATATTATGATACATGGTTTTGGAGTATGAAGGTGGTCGTATAGAGGGTGTTGGGACTTACATAAAATTGTTTAGGATAGAATTATACCAATGGATGGAAATATCACCACAATGAGGTATAAATGTGAATCAAGGGGTGTTTAACCTAATAAAAATTATAGAGGCATGGGAGACGCATCCAAGTTTAGTTATGGGTAATATAGTAACTGAAAACATTGAAAGAATGATCTACAAATGTGTTATATTGTGGAAGAAGATCCTAGTCTGGAATTCCCAACTAGACACTATATAGAAAATAAATATGGTGTTAGGTTTTATATTCCTTTATAAGTATCACATGACATGTGATTGTGTCTAACTTATCTTATAGTCCATATAATATTTACATGGAATTTATCCTACATTTTTAATATTAAACTATGTGACTATAAGTCACGTTCCATGTGCTTATGGGTTTTCATGTACCACAATACATGACACAAACTCTACCGGTAGTGCATCTGAAAGTTACTTGAAACACCAACATGTCATGTACCTCATTGACACACCATGTAATCCATATTCACATTATTTGAGTTATTTGGTAACATGGATATCCTACTTGAGTGATCATGTTCACTTTTTACACTAATATTATACACCTTGTATTTAGAATGATGTAGTAATATAAATATCTTTCATCATGGGTGTCATTTTTATTCATATGATAAATTAATTATAAGAAACTTCCCAGATAAAATGTAACAGTATATATACCATCATCTTCAAGTGTCTATGTCCATATTGTTCAAGAATTTAGTGTTTTTTATCTTTATATATACCATGACATGTGTGGGATGATTATTATGGAACCCATGGGGTAGTTTAACCTCTTATAGTTATAGAGTGTGAGTCCTTAGTATATATAGTAAACGCTGGTAACCCCCTCAATGGATGTGTCTTAAAGTTAGGTGTAGGTACTCCACTCATGGAGTATATAACCCTCGTGGTTAATTTATACTACACATGTAAGGATGAAGTTTATTTATTAGGTTTGGTAACCCAATCAATTGAGGTGTCATCCACCATTGTCTTGGCCCAACATTAATGTTGTTACTATGGGATAATGTAAAGGTGATATATGTGTGATAGTTTAGTTGTTTTGGGTTTCATAATTCAATTGATATTAATTGTTTCATCTGAGTGTTAAACTATAGTTAAACTAATCTATGACAAGTAGTGACCTTCTTGTCCATGGTTACTTGTAACCCTATATGAATATATTTATTATTTTTATAGATCATGAATTGTTTCTTAAATTCTACTACTTATTTTAGGATACTAACTGGGTAAATTTATACGAACACCCTTAAGGGGACATTTTCCCACACGTACTCTATCAATGCATTAAATTGATATTTTAGTTCATGTTTTGTAGGATATGGAGGTTGTGTTACTTGTGGGGCTAGTTCATAGGAGATATTTTTGTCATTTATTTTTGGTGATGCTTATGTTTGTGTTTATATGATTTAAAGTTAATATATTCATTTATTAAATATTTGTCTCCGTCATGGGTTTTTAAGCATTTTAATTTTACTAGTCTTCATATTTTTATTGTAGTTTATTATTGGACATATATTTCATGGTATCATTGAAAATTTTAATAAATTTATTTATTAATTTATTAAATTTTTTTATATTTAATTTATATTTTCTTGATATTTTATATATTTTTATAGGTTTAGAGGTTAAATCCTCTCATATGTGTGATATTACTTATTAGTTTTTTTTCTTATAGACTAGCTTAATAAAGGTGGGTTTGGGGTTGAATACCTATATTGTGACATTCCATAGTGGGTTCTTGTTGGGTTGGGTCATGTTATAATAGAATCAAAGTAGTTTTATTTTTATGAATAGAGTTTTTAGTTTATGAAATTGTGCAGATTGGAGGGTATACATAGTGAAATGTTGATGAGGGTGATTGAATTTTTTTTAGCAAACAAATAAAACAAATGATTAGTGTTGGTGGATGAAAACCCCCTTCACTCGGATTTTGATAACCTATTATTTTTCTAAGAACTCTGTGAATGTATTTTTCATATTTTCAGTTAAATATATGCATAATGTATCATGATAATTTTGTATTTATTAAAACTTTCTTTTACATTGATCTTTTAGATATTAATTAATAACTATGGGTTTATTGTACTAAATATTTGGTACAACCCTTTAGATAGTGATATCATCTCTAGTGGAATGATTTTCTTTGACCCATGCATGGGATTTATCATCCAATAATCAACCAATTTTTTTATGTTTATTCATGTTTAGGTTCATATAATGATGTTTCCCCGATGAAGGATGTCAAGTATTGGTCATCCTACAGTTGGATAGAAAGAATACTCATAAAAAAATATAAATGATACTCTTAATAGAGTATGACCAGACTGCTTTCCTGTTGATCATACTATATGTGTCTAGGTATAGTGGCCTCTCAAAATTAAAGGTGAGTATGATACTCATGTAGGGGAAGTCTGGATAGTGTCCACTTCCCATGTGTTATATATAGTTAGGTCACTCATTTAATAAATAGAGGTTACTAAAATCAGTATTCATTATGTCATAGTAATATTCTTGTGGTTAATAATCGTGAAGACTCACAAGGAGGATACCATATCTCCAAAAAAAGTGTTTGTAACCTTTAAGGGAGGAGTATTATGAAATAGTTCCAAAAAAGAACTATGTATAAAAGATAATAAGCCTTTATCATGGTATCAGAATTATATCATATTATTATGTGATGTCATCATACCTCATTTGGTATTCTTAATACATGATTCATAAGGATTACCATCATGATCATATATTTGATCAGGGTCTTGAATGAGAGATATGACCTAAGACTATAAACTTATTAATTCCCACATATGTTTTTGTTCCTAATAATGAACCGTTTATTATGATTTTATAAGTGGAATCAATGATAGGCACTTGAGTGTGGTCATCAGCAGCAGCCAATCGGTGGTAGAAAGCAGAATAGTGTCATAATTTTCAATCTTGTTTATGATCGTGTTCTTCAAGGAAGTTGTTGAGAGATCAAAATATTGTTCTACCCTATTAGTAGATAGATCATAATATACATGTATTGGATGAGTGAATCTATCTTTATTATACCCCAACTGTTAGGAACTAGGGGTATCTAGGTAATCGCCATGGATTAACCATCTTGACATTGGCAATTCACAAAAAAATAGACCTCTATAAGGTGGAATGAGAGGCCCTCTAAGAGGTTTTCATGGAATAGGAGTATCTAACGGTGGGAGACTATAGTTATCACTCCTTAATCCACCAACTAGAAGAATATTATACCAAGAAAAGGGAACAAAATGTTGGGGAAGATGACAGACGCAAGCAATGGAGTACTATGAGTATGTTACACCAAATAATGATTGAGGTATGGTATAAAAATTATCTACATTATAATATAGATTCATTGTCACAAGTTTGAGCCATTAATTTCTTGTAGAATTGTATGCTTATGATTTAGATGTCCCAATATATATTTTAGATCGACAAATTTTTTCTAAATATTCCTATTGGTTGTCATAATCATATCTCTTATATATATCATTTTTCTAATATTATTATTCGCAAAGAGGCATTATCTTGAGACCTTGTCAAAATAGAGATGATATTTTATGAATTCATACTTAGCAAGGACTATTTATAATCAACCTCAAATAAGACAACATTTTTTAAGTTTGAGTTATATTTCGTCATGTAGATGTGTCGAAGTTCACCTTCATAAGTGAATTGGACCCTATGGTGAATGATAAACATAAAAAACTCGATTATTAATTGTTATTTATCATCTATATAAAATTATAAAACATTGTGCCAATAAATATTTTACAGGTGAATAGTGGTTATTTATAAATTCTTTCAAAGGAATTTCCATGGTCTCCCCTTCATCACATAGTTGATTCTGGTATTAAAAGAACCCTAGTAAAATATTTATTTTCTTATATACTTATCAGATATACATGGATGAGCTCATGTAGTAATAGATGTAACTATAACTTCATATAGAGAGAGGATTTATGAGACATGTTGTGTTCCTAATATCTTTATTTCATGCTTGTATTTAAGGAATTTTTAAAATATTTATTACATTATTTAAATTATTATTCTTGATCATTTTTAAATATTTTAACTCATTTTTTATTTTAATATTGAATACAATAGATAACTAAAAAATGATTAAAAATGATCTTTGTGACATGGGCATCGTTCATGGTGTAGCACTATATTTTTTACGATGATTATCAAGTATATGCAAGGAATATAACTAAAGAACTGAGGTGGAATATGAATTTATGAATAAAAACATAAAATTAAATGATGTGTAATCATTACACTCTATTTTCTAGTGAAGTTAAAGAATATAAAATAGGGTGTCATGTGGAGGAAATCACCATGATGTAAAGAAGACATCTTTCATGACATGACACATGTATGTCATGCCATAACATAGGTTATGAATTCCCAAAAAGATGCATGTTATTTAAATATCACACATGGTGTAATATTTACACATTGTGTAATCATTACATGTCATGTTCAAAAGTTGAAATAGAATTTAAATGGACAGTTTGGATGTATCGTTAATTTTTGTATCATTTTAAGACTCGTGACATACCCATGACCCCTTTTGGACCAATCCTTACAGTCCTTCACTAATACCTGATCCCATGTAGATCCTATAAACAGAGGTCCATCCTGTTGTTTTATAGGGGATCTTAGAGACCAAATAGGATGTTGAGAAGTTTTTATGTACAGGTTCCTCTAGAGTTTAATATCTATTTTCATTATGAATTATTTTTCTTCTCCCATTCCCTTTATCCTCTTAAGAGTATAATGTGGTTGTAAACCCGCATTTTTCTAGGGTTATGTAATAGAAAAGGGAAGGTGTTATTGGATTGATTTATTTTTCTTATTCACTTATTTTATTTTTTGAAATTATTCAGTAAATTTCAAATACCTTTATTTTACTTTTACCATGACCATTGGTATTTTAATATGAAATGAATTTTAAATTTTAACAACTAAGAACTCAAAAGGGGGAATGAAAATTGTCTAATTTCATGTAATAAAGTTTGAAAGTGTTATCTAGAAAAACCAAATTAGGTAAAACCCTAAATTTCTTGACCAGTGGAAATAGGGTATTACTACAATAAGGATAGGACTCCATGACCATGGTTTCTCCCCCATATTTGCCCCAAAACAAAAAATGGATTAACCAACTTATTTTCCCAAATTCAATTTCACCCAATTCCAAAAACTACAGAACCCATTCATGCTTTTCACATCCTATTAATAATAAATCAATATAGATTTATTTAAATAGTAATTTTTTTAATCAATCAATCTCATATATTCTTTATATCATTCATCATATTTAATTTATATTATATCACTTGAGAGTATAAATAAATTAAATAAAATTATCTATGGGTTTGACCTCGACTTTCTGCTATTCTCATTCTTGTTAATTAATTAGATATATTTATATATCTTCATTTGGTATATTATTTATAACTACGGGGAAATAGAGATTCCTAATGTGTGTTTTTGTTCCATTAGTAATCATATTTTTGATTTGTTAAGAAAGAATATAGGAATTTGAGGACCGGTATTGAACATCATCACCAAAATTATCTGATAGTAAATAATTAATACCCACATATAAAAATTAATCATCACTTTAGTAAATTTATATGAGAAATATAGTTATAAAATATTTATCTCAAGTCTATTTATCACTTGATTTTGGTATATTAGGAGGACATATGCAATATGGCATTCAAGTGTTTATAAGGTCTCTATGAGTCCATAGTTATTTTATTAAACATGATAAATAACCCATTAGTGTTCGTTAGACTCAGGAACAGGATTTTATATCTATACATGGTCGGGTTAAAATTTATTTTCATCAAATATATCTTAATTTATTAATATGAAAAGAAGGATAATGTAGATCATATATTGAGTATCCAAGACATACTCTTTGAGCATCACCTATATGGTAAGATCATGAAGTGAATGTTTTGGATATAAGAATTTTATTTTGTTTGTAATATCATTTCAAAGGGGGTGTTTTAGTTGACCATGTGAATATTGGGGTAGTGATGTAATGGGTTATACCCAAGATACTCATTGGTGGTCCATTTTTCATCAGTCTATAATGATACTACAAGAGATTCATGGAAAAATTCTTCGATATTGATCCCCCTATAAAAAAACATTGCCTGAAAAGTGTATCCAATCAAGTCATCTAAAAAATAACATTATTATTTCAAAAAGTTATTAAAATGTTTATGAGTTCCATATTATTTAGTATCAAATATAATTCATAGAGTATGAGGTGAAATATGATTCCTATAGGTATGAATAAGTTTAGGTGGTAATATAGATGTGTGTCTCAATTGATTATAGTTCTATGTAAATAACACCCCAACGGAAAAAAAATATGTGACTCATGAATTATAGATTGAGGTTATGGTAATTTACTATAATAGTTAGATATGTTACCCTTTAAATGAGATATTTATTGTCTAATTCAATTAAAAAATCCTTAAGAATTTATTTTAATAGAGGGAACTCAATTTAAGTCAAAATAGGTGGCTATAGTCCCTAAAAGTCAATTATTTTTTATACAATATACTATAGGAAAATTAAATATTGTATCCAATGACCTTATTATGAAATATTACACTTATATTATGGTGTAAGTATCTATCAATTTCAAATCATTGCAATTGGATTATATAATGTAAGGTAACATTTCTTACCTTTAGTTAATGGTATTGTCCCCTAAACTTCTTCATTGAGTGAATGAGGTTGGATAAGGAGATATTGATTATGGGGATCTATGAAAATATATTATCACTATAGATGATCCTTAGATATTTTTTGAAGGTGTAGAGCACATCAACTACTTCCAGGGTTGAACAACCGTTCCAAAATCAATGCATGAATATGTGTAAATGTGGTTGTATACCTCCCCTTTATTGATATAACCAGATATTTTTTAAAGGTACTTCGATTGTATGCATTAGTTTTTTTATGCATGAATAAGTGTGTTAAAAATCATTTTAAGATGAATTACTTTTTAAAAAGGTAAAACTGAATACCAAGCTCTCTTAGGTTTGAGCCAACCCTTGGATGTTTTAAAGTGAAGTGGTATTGTATATAAATGGATTTTTAATGTATTATTTATTCCAAATAGGGTCATGATGTAATCATGGTGATTATAAGCATGATAAAATAGATAGATCACTTCCATACCCTTAATGAATAGTGTTTGGTGGAGAGATTGAAACACCTATACACAAATGAGAAAATTGAATTTCACGAAATTCACTTTGTGATTTTCTCCAACCATGATGATAATTTCACATCATAGTTATGGAGGATCTTATAGTATGATTTTGGGAACCAACTACTTTTTAGTATGTAATATCACTCCCTAATAGATGTCAATAATAAGAGGACCATCTATGTTCTTGAGTATATGGTATGATCTTTCATGCAATTATTTTTAATGATTTGGGATAATCACAAATATTTTGTAGTGTTTTTAGATAATAAAAACTACCACTCTACTATTATCATGGAACCTTTCATGGATTTTAGAATATTTCTTACAAGTCACTGATTTTATAGAAATACATTATTAAGACATATTGTATGGATCCAATGATTCTGTGTTGATGAAAAGAAACATACATGTAATCGTGGAGCATATTAGGATTGAAAAAAGACATTATAGGTCTTATAACGACAATATATAGATAATTATAGAGTTTATGGAGGGATACCATGTGTTTCCAGTTTTATCAACTTGTCCTAGATTAAGGAGGATTGTATAGGGTAGTAAGTTTTCATTACAGTTCATTAGACCATTTCAGATTCTATGCATGGTTTTTTATGATTGTTATCACCATGTTTTACCTCTGAAAATAGAACAGATCACAACATTTTACTTGTTTATATGTTGAGATATTATTATTCACACCATTTTCATATTATTATTTATATGTATTTTGATATCAACGATGACATTACATTCAAAAATTATCTGGTGGTTATCACAGATTAGAGGGTTTGGATCCATCATGGGAATGTAATTCCTTTATCATTAGCCTTTTTGGGGCATCTTAATATCCTATAGTTCTCATAAGAATGTAAGAAATAAATCCCATATTAATAACCTCACATTTTTTATGATTTTATCCTTCAATGATGAAAATAAATGGCATTAGGGAGGATGTATCAATTCAATTTATTTATAAATATGCCTTTGAAATTTTCTAATAAAAATTTTAAATTTATTAATGAAGATGATTTATTAATTAGTTCATCACAATCCATTAATAAAAATAGTATAATTAACATTATTTTTTCTAACTTTTTTTAGGTTATATAATAACTCATATATTGGGTCCAATAATTTAATTTCAAAATTCCAGTTTGGTCTGACATTGGGGTATGTTAAAATGAAAATTAAAGGTTTATAGTAAAACTATGAACTCGAGGAATAATAATTTTATATATTTAATCCAAATAAAAACAAATAATTATTATTATTATTAGTGAAATCATGATAGTGAAATAGAAATGTATTGTCATTTTTTGATGATAATGAATATTAAGTGATTTGTGGGTAATATCTACTTTTATATGGTTTAGTGTAAAGGAATAAGGGTTTTAATTTATAATATTATGTGGGAAATTAATTGGTGTATTATTTGGGATATATAGAAAAATAAATCCCCCTTTTAATTTTCAAAAATTCTCACACTCCTTCTTTTTGAAAATGGGAATTTTCAAAAAAAATTCCCATTATCTAATGATTCTTGGGTGAAAATTCATATCTCCCTCTCTTCACACAATAGAAGTGATTATTTGTGTTCTCCATGGTCATGGTTTCATTGACTAACAAACTCCATGTAATAATCATAATGTGATGGTAAAATAAGAAATCATGTTGGAATTTCACATTGTTTATTTCCTTTAACATCATTCATTATCTCTCAATAAATTGAAATAAAAATACTTAAAAAAATCCCTAGTAAATGAAGATATATTTTATCAGAATAATAATCTCTAAAATTGTAAATGTAACACTCAAATAATTTATTATAATATGTGAAATAATATTATTATATTAATAATAATATCTATTTTATATTTCAATTACTATCATGTTAAAATGTGGTTTTTTTGAAACATAATCATGAATACATATTAATTGATGAACACATGAGGTATTTGATGAAAAATTGATTTCATGTACACTCTCTAGAAAAGGAGAATTAGAAATATTATTTTTTATTATTAAAACATGAATTATCAGATTATTATTATTGATACAACATTTTTTAATAGATTATTAGAGGGATGAATCCTATATATAAAACTAAGTTTGAGACATTAGTAATATTTATTGAAATATTATACCAATTGGGTTTGATCAGGTTAATAATGATCATCCTATTTTTTTTATTATGAGATCCATAAACATGTAAATTATTTTAGTGTTTTACATTATATGAATTTCTTCTGGAATTGACATAAAATTTATTATTCTTTATCATTTGTTTTTATTTCACGGAAAAAAGTGAATCCCTAGTCTTGGGTTGTTCGGTATTCCACCAGCCACCACTATCTTGATTATATAGTTTATTCAGCCCTTTGTAATTCTTTCATGATGATGTGATTCTACAATAGATAATGGCTATAGAAAATCATGTACTAGAGTAAAATAGTGGTACTATAAAGGGTTATTAGCTTGGCTTTGAAAAAGTAATGATTGAAAAATACAGATGGAAAAAATAGAACTAAGGTGAAGTGAAAAGGGGAATCTGTTGAAATTATCATAGCCAATATTAATGGGGTATTGGAGATACATACTTAATGAAATATGGGAATAATAGTGTAATGAATTATGGTTGAGTGAATATTTAAAATCATTCTTGTGAAGAAGAATCTCATAGTTTGGATCAACTTACTAAACACCATGTAATTTTCTATGATATACTCTGTATATTATATATTTTATTTTGATAAGGATTATGTTTATTTATAAGTATCACAGTACATGGGAATCCATGTGACATGTTTTATAGTATACATAACAACACCTCAAACTTTCATCTGCTTATGTATGATTAAATTATACCACACTGAGTCACATGATGTGTAGTAAGGGTACAGGTCATGTACCACAATATATGACATGGAATCTTCTATAAGTACAAGAATATGTTTATATAACTAACAAAATTCAATGTACCACTATGGGAATGGTGTGTATCCTATCCTCTCAAGATCTAGGAGATATAATATCATGTACATCCATGTTATGTGATTATACACATCAAGTAACCACCTTGGGAATAACATATATAAGGAAGCATGTCATACTCATTGTATATTTCCACCAATGTGAAAATATAAAAAACTATTAGAAGTCCATTATAAGTAATTTTCAATGTAAAATGAAATTATTTATAATTATTATAAATATAAGGTTTATATTTGAGGTGTTTTATTATTTAGAGTTATAAGGCATCAATGAGATAATGATTTTTGTGGGCAGAAGACAACAAGACACATGAAGTAATTAACCCACTCATAGTAACACGGTGTGGTTCCTCTATGTATATAACATATTAGGAACTCTTATAAAAAAATTTGTCATCCAATTGGTTTTGTGCCCCCAACTAATGGAGTTTTTAACCCTATTGATCAATGCATACTACACACATGGGGATATATGTACTTTATTGTATATAGTAACCCTCTAAACTGAGGTGACTTCTATAAGGGTACATGGACCCCATAACTACAAATATTGTGGGATGATGTGAAGAAAAAAGCTGTGTAAAAATTCATGTTTTTGGTTCTATAATTATCTGGATATTATATCTTCTTTTGAGGTATTATACTATAGAAGAGCTAAGTTGTGATCAATGGTGTCCTTCTTAACCATGGTTACTTGCAACACTAAATGCACATCAAGATTTATTGTGTTGATCTAAATTTTTTTCCTATTTATTCTTACTATTTTAGGTTGTATTTTTAGGTGTATTTATACTCACAATAATAAAGGCTTTATGCACACACATGTTTTTCTCATACAGATGACACATTATTTAGTGGATGTTTCAAAGGATTTGAATTTGATGGAGTTGGATATTTTTAATAATACATGAGCTTGGTGGTATTCATTATTGGTATTATGTGTGTCGGTGTAGATATAGTAGGGAATTATTTTGTAATGAACATGCCCCAGATGACCCGACATGTCACGTGGCCTAATTCGCTACTAAGAATGAAGGGTGATCTCGATAACCATGGGCTGGAAACTATTTACTTGGCCTTAAGAACAAAAACATGACAATGATTCCACCCTTTATATAGAAATTATGTAGGCATTGGAAACTCTTATAACAATAAGTCATAACCCACCCATTTATTGTACTCCAATTTATATAATAAATAACTCCAATATTATAGAAACTACCAACCTAATTACAACAAATAAATAATAAAATGAACAACTTTAAATTATAATAATAATAAAAATAATAATAATGTTCAAAAAATAAATGTATAGAAGTATAATGAAATGAGGAAAATATATGGGAAAATTGATCGATACATAACCATACATAAAGTACTTTTATACCCAAAACCACCACCAAACATATCTATTTGGCCAATGGGAACTCACCACATTCCATCATTGTCCATCATTCGGAAGATCAAATATTATATTGAAAGAGCCTAAGTTCAAGCCACCTAAAAGAAAACTAGTGATCTATATACACCGAACAGTATATGGAGGGTTTTAGCTAAACACACCATGCTTTATTTCACAATGTCATTTTGGTAATTTCCAATAAAAATGTATTTTATCAATGCTTGTTTAAATGACATATAGAGACTAGGTTTTTCTCATGAGGGTATAGTGATACTCCGTAAAGTGTCAAAAAATATTTTTAAAACACCCTATTCTTATAGTATGATATTCTAGAACCAAAACATTTTCATAAAACACATTATTAAATCTATGAAAGTGGATCGATTTGGAAAATTGTAAAAGCAAGATAACTCTCATTTATTTTTTTTGAAAGAATCAATCAAAAGAATTTTTATAATTAACAATAAAAATTATTTTTTAAAAATTCTAACCATTTTATAAATCTATTTCAAATAAAATTAAAACCATAACTTAAACAAAAAACACAACAAGAATAAATATATTTTGGAGCATAAAAAAATAAAAAACAAAAATAATGGTTCCCTAAAATATGACTCAAAGGGTGTGGAATACAAACATGAATAAAGAGCGGTCCATATAAAATAATTAATTAGAATGGGGAATCATGGTAAACACCCTAGTAAAAAAGTGATACAGACCAGATTTGGAAATGTAAACCCTTATGTAACACTAAAAAATACTTCAATTTTCCCATGATCTTATAAAACTAATATAATTATATAATCAATCCCATGAGCGGTCATCATCCACAGGACATAATCTATTAAGGTAGCACTCAAAATCTATAGGTCACAATCCTATATATATAACAAGACATTATAAAAGTAATTATAGTCAACCATGACATCTACAATATTCCTTGGACTCTCATCATGTAACGAAGTTGACCCCAACAAACTATCAAGTAATAATAATCACATGATCGATAATAAAACACAACACAATAAATTACTATCAGAAAAAACATCAATTACCCTCAAATATAACATCCCCTTTTACATATATACTAATCACAAAAACATATATAAGAATAAAATATCCCCCAATGGGTTTAAAATCCAAAATAGGTGTATAAATTATAAGGTCATCAATCGTGGGACTTGTTTCTTTTTAAAAAACATGTTTAAAAGTATCAAGTAACCTATTGAAAATCAGATGGGGATTTTAATACATTTCACTCCCCTTTAAATATCATCTCAAAACATCCCCTTACAGAGTTGAAAATATTATTTTAATTTAAACCATGTAAACTCACATAAAAAACTATTCAAAAACAAAAAACTATTTCATTTAAACCCATATAGGAAATCTAACTATTTTAATAATTTTAGTAGTTATATATAAACCATTAATTTCCATTTTTAATGTCCCAACTGAGTTCAAAATCCTTTTATGATCAAATTCATTTTAAAAAAACTCTTAGGAATCCTTTAAAACTATCTTCATTTGAAATATCCCTTTACAAAAATTTAAAACCATGACACATCATTATATTATGTGAATAACCAGTAAATATTTTTGAAATCCACAATAACAACCACATTTATAATTAACATAGAAACACAAGGCAATATAATTTATCTATCATTCAAGGAAAATATATGGAAAATAAAAAAACTACCTACATTTTCCAAGAAGATATCAATATGAAATATGAAAACTCGTATATTTAATACACCTTAAATAATTCTTCATTACATATATATACATTTAATTTAATCCAAAAAAATATCATTATTCTTTGTGTATTTGGGTAATTAGATACACACCACCATAGCATAAAATATATGTAAGACACAATTAATTAAATCAAATCTGAATTATGCCCCTATATTCCATTGATACTTCTAAACCTAGTCAAGATAATCTAGGGACATACATATGTGGTGAGTTATAAAGCCTAGTAAGGGAATAGTCAAAGAATAACATGATGAAGGTAGCACATTCTATTCGAGAGTTATTTCAAGAGGACATAAAAGTATTGATAATCATAAACATGAATTTTGAATCCTGACATAATATGATGACAAAAATGAAAAATAGAAATTCTAAATCAATTCAAAATATGTCATCATAAGTATAATTCATTGATAACCACCAATAAAAAATAACCTAATTTTTATAGGATAGACTCCTATTAATCAAACATGATATCTCATGAGATAAAAGCATCACCCAATGCATTTCAGGGATATATATATTTAGGCCCCCATCACATTTATATCATTTACATATATATGTGTGCCACATAGATCATATAACCTAATAAAATTTTTCACCAATTTAAATCTCAAAATTTAGTTGTGTGGGTCAAGTACATGGATGTACCAAATCAATTGTGGATAGTTACATCTAGGTGAGTGACATTGAGTTGAAATTGGGATCAGTATTCACAACAACAAAAATCTACGGATGAAAAATCATTTTATAATTTTGTAAGTATAACATGTTGGAATAAAGGTTCACATAATTGTATAATGTGAGTTAAAGGTGGTATATAATTACATTTTGATCCCAATTATAGTAAAGGTATGTGTAAAATCATGTTCTAACAAGAAAAATTGGAAATCAAATTGACATAATATAAGTGGATAAGGAATTGAATCCCTTGCTTTGGCATAATAACTCCTTAAGTGGAGGTTATAACGAGAGGGGATAAATGATATCTCATATTCATAAAAAAAATTATAAGTAATGTATACTAGTAATTACATTATAACATAATAAACTGATTTTTAATTGGTTATATACAATGAAATTTTTTGAATGGAAAAGATGATAGAGCTCCCTTACAATGAGAGGGTTTTTCTAAAATCTTGGGATGATCTTATTAAAAGATTAAGAACACATTAAGAAGTTATTTATAGAGTTATAGGAATATTAAATTGATTATTGAATTTTTTTTAGTGAATATGAGTGTCATATTTGGTGGATAATTATTGAAAAAGATAGGGGGGGTTCTTTATTAATTTCAAAACATATGTTTTGGGCTCTATATGATAAAATTATCAATATCACAATCCTTACCATTACCATGGTGTCTAAAAAAATATGAGTTATTTTAAAATATTTTTTAAATCATTGATCTGTAAATATTAAAATAATATCATTGGGTATGTCAAAGTGAGTCATGTTTATAAAGAATTTATTTTAAACAATAAAATATAAGATTTACATTGAGTAATTTTTTAGTGGTAATCAAATAAAATAAAAAATAAATTATATTAAAATTCAATATATTTTGGGGTGTGGATCCCATTTAAAATATTTATGAAATCAATTCTTGTCTCTTATTATGTCATAATACATACCATATATTTGTACCATATTTATTTTTTACCCAAAAAACTCGATTGTCTATGAAAATTATGAAACATTCACCATTTTGTAATATTGATGTTATGATTTCAAAAATAATATTCACTTCATAAAAATAGTTCTCTAAAAATTATTATTTACACTTATAAGTAAAAATACTCATTTATTAAGAAAATAATAGTTTTACGAATATAATAATTTTCTCACCCTTATAAAGATTATATTAGACTTCTTTAAATTATATTATCATTTGAATGAATATTATTTCTTAATATTATTATTTAAAATAAAATTTATTCTAAATTTCAAGAATTTATCATAATGATAGTTTTTATTAAAACCATATATTTTCAAGAAAAAAAAATAAAATTATGGTTTCATCGTGTCAGAATATAATTTTAATAAAATCGTATATATAAATATATATAGTAATAATGAAAAGGTATATAAAAATCATTATTTAATTTTAAAATTAGGTGGAAATATATATTCTTCTATGGTCTAGATACACAACCCCATATTACACTACCATATGCCCCATGGTGAGGTTTTTGATGGTGGAACATTATTTGAGGGGTTCAACAAACATGGTTTGGTCATTAATCTTGATAAGCTTCAATATATTCTATAACTGGTTTTCATCATGTTTCAGTTAGTGAATTTACTATTAATCTTTCTCATGTTTAAAACCTAGTGACACCATATCCCTTTAATTCCTTAATATTTTGCATTTATAATGTATGATCTTACTTGTTGGGGCTATATATTCTTCCATCAATGTTAATTAAAAATTATTATATCCATTAATATATAATAATATTAAAAATAAATTTAGAATGTATAAATTATTAGTAGTTAATATTTATAATTTTATTTTAAATAAAACTATTTATATTATATAGTGTTCAAAAATAACAAAAGTAGTGTATTTTTTTTCAATAACTACATTACTTAATAAGAAATAACCTGATTAAGAAGTTATTTATTCCTTGAAAATGGGAATTTAATTTATTAAACTTTCAAAATCTACATTCTTACCCCTTGATAATTTCCACCATTGAAATTTCATTTAATACACTAAAATGGATGAGGGTACTTTGGTTCCATCACCTCTTCTAGATCCCATGTTGTTTTTTCAAACATGTGGTTCCACCATAGTAATTTCATATGGTGAGTAGTATTATTTCAAAGAACATTATATCTAAAATATAATATTTTATATGGCTTCTAATCTTATAAAAGATCATTACCCAAGGGTACCATTTCTAGATTTAGTACATGTGAGGGGTCTCGTATGTACTTCCCCAAGTAGGATATATTTAAAAAATAATGTTCTCAGGATAGGTTACATGGGAGTGTTAGTCGATAAGCCACATCTATAATGAAATAAATGACCTTAAAGGGACTAATTTATCTAAGACTAATCAGTTCCTTATTTCAAACCCTCGTGAATTTATTTTATAGTGATATATTAAGGGACATGTTGTCTATGAACACAACATACAAGTCTTGTTGATGATTTTCAAAAAATAATTCCTTTTGACTTTATACCAATTTCATATAATGTTGAATGGATTTAATATTCTCTATCAAATCATGGAACTTATTATTTCCTATTATCATACACTCTCCAACATAATCAAATAATATTTTAGTCTGACACTACTTCCCATACAGATCCTTATAAGGATCTCGTTGAATTTTTTAATAGAAAAAATTATGAGAATTCCACTAGATGTGGTTTTTATAGTATAATCATTTGAAATAAATTTAACATGTTCATAGAATATCCTATAAATTTTAAATGGTTCCCTTTAACATACCATCCAACTATAGTTGTTAAGGATTACTGATAAATAACTCTATATTCAATGTTTTCTGAAGTATTCACAAAAACAGTGAGGTAAAACTTGAATCTCAATCAGATAAAATTGAAAGTGTAACTCCATGAAGTCTTACAACATCCCTTATGTTTATCTTGGTTAGTTTATCATGAGTTAAATATTCCTTAATATCAATGAATTGTGCTAACATTCTAATGTGGTGAATGACCATCGAGATGAAATTATTTTCATTAAGTGTCCCAGGGAGTCCTACAATGATGTCCATGTTTCTGTTTTCCCATTTCTATAATGGTATGAGATATGGTCTCATCATTACCATAGACATCTATATTTCATCATTTAGTTATGGGCATAACATGAATCTAGATAATAACTCTACAATATAACGTTTTATATTATCCCACCAAATATTTTTCTTTAGATCATTGTGCATCTAAGTACTTCTTTGGTGAATAGGTAATGAGGAGATTGCATACCATCAAGAAGTTCCCACATCATATCTATTTATTTTTTGGGACACGTATCAGTGTTCCAAACATTATATTTCTATCATTTGTAATTTTAAACTCATGAATATTCACAAACAATCTTTATATATCCCTGTCATATTTTTAGGCCTCCTTGATCCACTCAAGTATTTATGGATGAGTTTTTATTTTATAATGGTAAAATGGATATCCTTTTATTGTTCCCATGACCATCATTTTCATTCCCAATATTATTATATACCACTCAATCCAAATCCTGGATAGGTTTATGGGATCCTTTCTACTGATATAATCTTCCACATTGTACACTATCCAAGGATTGTAATGGATTTAAAAATCTTAAATCATGATCTTATATAACCACCTTTGTTGTTACATATTAATCTACATTTCATGAATAAATAAATGAGCCTTTATGATCCATATATATTTCATTAATTTTACCTAATAGGTAATTTATCCCAATATTTAATGTGAAGATCACTGTATCTAATTCTTGATCATGATTTGGGTATTTCTTCTCATGTATCGTTAATTTATTGTAAGAATTAGGTATCACTATGTCACATAACATGAGTACAAAATCCAATCCATTTTTGGACACATCACTACAGATCACACCCATTTCACCTCTAGTGGGTAATATGGGTATAGGGGTAGTGATTAGACTCCTCTATAAATCATTAAAGCTCACCTCTCCTTAATTATTATAGATAAATATCACTCAATTTTATGTTCTATTGGTTAGTAGGATTTAAAATCCTGATTTAATTCTCAAAAACTAATCATAGTTCCTAAATAATATAACTAAATTAAAGTTCTCCATTATATGTGTCGGTCTGGGTTAAAGTGACCCTACAGATTCTTAAAATACAATTACAAAATTTCAGTGATAAACAACATAATATTATTACAAATATAGGATCATGTAGTTTAGTTTATTATTAAAATTCGTCTTATATATAACATTAAAAAATAAATCATAACACTATTTAATTTCTTATTTTCTGGCTTCATAGTGGCCTTCATATTCTATGTAGTACAAGTAATCACTTAAGGGTATACAAAAATGAAAAGGGTGGGGTAAATTCCTAGTAAGAAGATAGATAATGACATAAATCAATGTAATATTTGTGACAATAATCATCATAACTACATCATAACCATGAATGTAAACATCAGAAAATATCATGGAATGCGGAAATGCATAAAAATGAAACATCATGTCTTATTGGTCAAATACCACACATTTATGTCAACAACGGTAGCATCATGTTCTTGAATAACATATGTGAATAATAATTAAATATTAATTGTGAGAAAATGTGAAATCATGTTTACACATTTTACACATTATCTCATCTGATACATCACAGTACCCAATGCACTAGAGAGCCATATTATTCTAAGCTCACCTGTCACATCATAAGATTTTCATAATCATGATTCCCACATAAAATGTATGTCAATAATGGACATAAAAACCCCATGGAAAGGAAATTTATTTCATGAGAATATCCTAAATCATAAATTCATGAATAAACTTTTGTGCTTCCAAAATAAATAGTGAATAACATACTTGGTAATTTAATCATCTATCTTGAGTGAAGAGGAAACAATCTCAAGATAAGTAAATGATGAGTTTTTAGAAAGAGGATTTATTTTAGAAAAATATATCAATTTTTGATAAAAAAATATTGTAAACATGTATATCAAAAAATTGAAAATAAAAGAAATGAAGTTATATTTATGTGACATCAATACTAAAAATGGGGTGAGAGTGGTAAACCCCAAAGGAAGAGAGTTCAGTTTGAGAATTCTGCTTCCTTATATCTCGATGATTTATTTACTTTAATATCATGGATAATAAAGATAAATTCATGAATTATTAAGTAATGAACATTTTCTAATTTTTTGAATTCATAAAAATTTTATTATGTTCATTTATTGTCATTATGAGGAGTTATTGTGTTCGATTTCATCATTCAGGAGCATTTATTTTCATTGTTTTGATTATCTGTTTTCATATTAATAAGTATTGAAGGTTATGTAAAATTGAATTGATTCTCCAGTATTAAATTTATATTTTATTAATGAAAAAAAATAAATTTATTTAGTCTTATATATGATGTATTTATATGGTATGAAAATAATTTTTTTGATAGAATGTTAATGGAAATGATTTAATTTATTTGGGTTATTTTTACGACCATTATGAGCATATATCATTTCATTTACCATTATTTTTATATATTGGTTCCATAACACTATATAACTTATAATATTTATTATAAAGTATTGTTTAATCGTAATAATGTTTTTATAACCAATCTTGATGGTGGAAATGAAAAATTAAAACGCATCATCCACAGTGGTGGTAAATCGACACACCATGGACAATATCTACATTATCAGAACAAAGGAAAAAAAGAAATAGATGTGAAGATGAATTATTCCAAAAAAATAAAATTCCAATAAATAAAAGTTAATGGAGTTATAATTCCACTTGGATGATTGGAGATGAGGAGAGGATAAGATAATATATGAAATAGGAAGGAAATTATATAAAAATATAGAGGATTTTACCTCTTGAATCCTTATACTTTAGAACCTCCGAAGAGGGATTGGTTCTTGTCATTTTTTATAACAAAGGATTATGGTCATGAGGGAGGGTTTTGGTAATATTTTGGGCAGAATTATGACAATTCTTGAGGCTTGGAAGGTGTGTGGGGAAGAGGTGGCGAGGGGTGGTATTCATTAGGGATAAGGGAAGTGTTTTCTCATTATTTTATTTATTAGTTTTTTATTTTGGACCAAGACTATGAATAGTTTAAAAATATTCAATAAATTTATTAAATTAAATAAGGGAATTTTTTAATATTTTTTTTAAATCAGTTCTGACTCATTGAATAGTTTATTTAACCTATAATCTATATATATATATATCATAACTTCTCATATTTTATAATTCACCCAAAAATTCTAGTATATCAAAAAAATAAAAATATTCACCCGAATTTTTTTTCAATTTGTAGAATTTGAAAATTATATCCTTTTTACAAAAATATTTTTTCAAATTGGAGAAAATTAATTTTTATTTAAATTCTTCATTTACTTGGAAAATATTGTTTTAAAATTTATAACTGATTATGAATAATTTGAAAAATTATTTAAAGTATCATAAAATTAACATACAATCATAGGACGAAAAAATGATAATTTATGACCCTATTTCATGAATATAAACTATGTTTTAAATATTTATATTAATTATAATATCATTAATAAATATTTATTTTAAAAAAAAAATACCATGACTTATTTTCTATTTTGGAAAATATTTATTTACTTATAATAAGATATAATTATAACATATTATAATTTTTATGACTATTAAATTTTATTTATACTTTTTTGATGAGGTTAATATTTTCTTGGATGTATTACTATTCCTAATAGTTGCATTAATATTTCATATGCCATGTTAAAATTCAGTCAGTATGGGTTCCTTAAATTTTATAAATACCTCTTATTTCATTCATTATGAATTTATAAAGTTTATATTATGTCAGAAATGTGATTTTATGTGATTTATAATATATGACATAATTATAATAATGGAATTTACATTGATAAAATTTTTGGTCATTACATTCTTACCCTTTATAGAATTTCACCCTCAAAAATTAATTTTTCATTCAATGATGAAAATAGGTGAGGGTAATTCTCCTTCATCCCTTCCTCTGGTTCCCATGTTTCCTATTAGTACTTATGGTTTCTCCATAGTTATTTGACTAGCTTAGTAGTCTTATTGTATAGAACTTTATCTATATGGTCAGATATCTTCAGTGGATGCTCTTTATAAGAGAAATCATTTTTCAATTATACCAACTCTGGATTCAGTATATGTGAGAGATCTAGTATGTACATCCTCAATAGGGATATGTGGAATGCATCATTCACTTGAGACATGGTCGGTGGAAGTGTCATTCAATAGGCCACGACTCTAACAAGATCAAGAATCATGAAGGGGACAACGTACCTTGGACCTAGCTTTCCCTTCTTCCAAAATATCATGATCATTTTCCATAGTGATATGTGGATGAATACCATGTATCCATCATCAAACTCTATGTCTTGTTAATTATTATATATATAGAACATATGTTGAATATGGGTTTCCTTGATGTGTTGCTAAATTGTTTTTATTTTTTCCACCATTTCATCAACCATTTCTGGACCTAGTAGCTTACATTCACTGAATTAATCCTAGAACTAAGTTGTTGTTCATCATTTCCCATAAATGACTTCATATAGAGCCATTTGGATGCATTATTGGAAACAATTATTGTATGATAACTCATCGAAAGGATGATGTTGGTCCAATCCTCATTTGGTATCCATAGAACATGCTCTCAACATGTCTTCTAACATCTAAATATTCCATTATATTGGCCATAATTTTTTTGTTAATATTCCAAACATTATTTCATCTCAATGTTCAAATATTTTTGGAGACCTTTCTAGAACATCAATCTAAATCTCAGATCTCGATTATATATAATCGATAGTGGTAAAACATCCACCCTTACCAATTCTATGGTATATATCCATGAATTTTAATCTAGTGAGATGTTTATTTGAGATGATCCCCAACAACCCTTATACAATTGTTTCCACTTGTTCTATTTGGAATTATGGTGATAAATTCCAAAGTGATGTTTCCCATTTTTGTGTTTCTATGTGTAATGGTTGCATAATCCCCTTGGTCATTTGTCATTCATCCTTCAAATGCTAACATACCCGAAACATTGATGAATATTCAGAAATCACCTTCTTCATATTGTCCCACCAATATTTCTCTTGGAGATCTCAATACTACTTTGTGCTCCCTGAGTGTATAAGGAATTTTGAGCTATACATGTCATTCAGAAGATCCTTCTATATCTATCGATCATATGGTTTACATAGTCATGACCAAAATCTTATAATTCCTTCCACATCAATTTTAAACATTGAGGATTTACCCTTCTCATAACATCCACCATCGTCATAATTTTCACATAATTTCTTTGAGAATATGTTATTTTCTCCATGATTGATGGTTGAGAAATCATCTAATAAAGTGTTGGTGATTTTACTTCCATAGTGATTCCTATTTCCATCCCTTCAAAATATAAGAAGATAGGATCCATATCTATTGTCATCATTAATAATGATACAGGATCTATATTATATAAACCATCTGCCACATTCTTTTCCTTGCCATGATGGTAATGGATTGAGTAGAAAAAATCCATGAAAATATCTCACCATATTCATCCGTTCATGTTAATCTCATTCAGTTTGAATATATATATTTTAACCTCTTATGATTTTATATATTTCACATTTCTCCACATAGAGGAAATGTTTTTAGATATTCAATGCAAAGATCCCGGCTTCTAACTCCAAATCCTGTGTGGGATAGTTTTTATCATGAATTTTCAGTTTCATTATGGAGTATCCAATCACATTGTAATTTTTTTAATAGTAAATAGCCTAATCCCATCCTTGAATGATTAGTCTATATCAATAAGATATCAACACATTTCAGAAGTGTGAGTACCAGTGCGGTGATAAGCCCCTTTTTTAACCATGGTAAGTAATATAAAATTCATTGGCCCCAGAAAACACTTCTACCTTCTGAGATATATTTTTTAGTTTGTTTTACAATCAAGATAATTTCGTCACAAATCACCAGTAATACCCAGCTGGACAATGGAATCTACAAACATGTGATGTTGATGTTATCATGGGCCACACTTCAATTCACTTTGTCATTGAGGGTCCAGATATTTTACTTCTCTATTTATTACATGCCCAATAATGATACATAATATATCTAGAACTCACATTTAATGTAATTTTTATAATGTTTCTCCCTTCACAATATATTTATTATAGTATACAAATTCTTCTCATGTTCGTCATTTCTCTTGGAATATATTAGAATATCATTGAAAAAATACCAAAAATTTGTTGAGGTAATGAATAAATACTCTATCCACTATGTCCATGAATATTGTTTGAGCATTCAAGATTCTAGAAGACTGACCTATGAAACAACAATGTCTATACATCATTTGAAATGTGGTCTTAGAAATATCATCCATGCCCACCTTTAATTGATGAAATCCTGGATGAAGATCCACCTTAGAGAAATACATGGCCCCACATAGTTGATCAAACATGTCATTTATTCATGTAATGGGATACTTTTTCTTTATCATGATTTTTTCAACACATGATAATAAATGAAGAGGAGCATTAATCTATCCTTCTTCTGGGCGAAGAGGATTGTTTCACCCCATGGTGAAACACTCTGGTGTATAAAACCCTTTTCTATATTTTCTTGTATCTTCTCATTAATTTCCTATAATAAAATGGATTCCATTAAATAAGGTTTCATTGATATACATAGAGATCCATGATCATGTTCAATTTACAACTCAACCTCTCACTCTGGAGGAAGACCATTCAATTTTTCAATGAACACATTAGTGTGGCCCTTCATAATGGGAATGTCTTCAATACTGAATCTTCAGTTTCTCTAATTCATTTAATCTAGAAATACTTTCTCAGAGGAAATAATATCCACACATGAGATTATGGATTAAAATAAGATTCATCATCCTTTTTTCAATTTTACATAATTGGAAGATTGCTTGGGATATAAAGAGTGATCTCCCTTTCTGGATAGTTCATTTTGGATTTTTCTACTGATAGATATTCCATGACCAGTATTTCATCAAACACCTCCAAAGGGCGTAAATTTTTTTTTGGGAGGTTATGTTGATAAATATTAATTGGGGAGGATCTATATACTTTTCATTAAATAATTTCCACATTTCCATTCTCACAAAAAATGAAACCTCAATATTTTGAATGGGTATTTGATTATATTACTAAACATTCAAAATATGAAATAATTTTTAGAAATAATATAAAATAGTATATTTAATATTATTTAATTTGTTGTACTGGTTTTCAGGGTTCCCTTTCTCTCTACTGCTGAATGACTGAAACATGGGTGGTTCTCTCCTTTACACCACCACATTGTCTTACATCCTCATGTTTCTTCGATATTCATAATCCCGATGGCCTTCTCTCCCATACATGAACCATTTCCCCCATCCCATTAATGTAGTTCACATGATGATTCTTCCAACATGTTTGATAGGTGAGTGGTTGAAATTTTATTCCACCTTTCTCATTGGTTCCCCCATCTTGAATCCCCGTCTTTAATTTCTTATCCCCATAGCCATGGGACCATTCTCCAAACTCCATATGCACTTTAAGAACACATCAAAAAACTTCTACATAATGGGAAACATATTGAATTTCATGATCCTTTTGAAGGTGTGGTTTTAAACCACTAAAGAATCTATCTATTTTTTTATCATTATTAATAATATAATTTGATTCATACCTTGAATGCCTTGTAAAATTTTCTTAATACATCGTGACAGATTCAATGTACTTTTGATTCAAATATAAAAATTATCTTTCCATATATGATTCAAGAGTACGAGGGAAATAGTTGTAATTAAATGTTTTATTAATTTCTCCTCACTCCATATCTTCCATTTCATCCTTCAAATCGGTGTTATTAATCAACACCCATTATTGATCAACCACCCCATCTAGATGACATATGGCCAAAGTCACCTTTTCTGTCTAAGAATAGTGAATCACATAAATCATATTCTCTATTGAGTTTACCCATTGTTCCATAACTAATGGATCAGAATATCCAATGAATTTCAATGGTTTTTTCCACATAAAAGACTCAATATCTAATTACTCACTCTTATGTGAAGGAGTTTGTTACACATTATTTAGTTTTTTGTTCACAACTAGAGAAATCTAACTAAGAATCTACATGAAATTTTGAAATCTGCCTCCTAAGGCATTTGGGATATCATTTGGGAAATCACTAAAATATCCCTCGCACGGATTGTTGGTCGGGTCTCTCCATTTCCTCTTAGTTTTCTAAATAAAGAAATGTTTTGTCCAAAGGATAAGTCAATATTTCATAAATCAATAATTTATTCCATTATGAAATTAACACTAAATTCATATCTTGTGTGATCCATATGTTTAGAACTTTTCCAAAAAATTGATTCATGGGTGCTAAATTAGTATCACAATAATGGAATTTCTTATATATCTCTAATACAAATTCAAAAAATAACTAAATCATTATCTGATAACAACTAAAGGTTCCCTACATTTTCTTACAATACTATTATATCATTCTAAAGATAAAAAACTTAATAGAGTTACAAATCCATGATCAAGTGGTTTAGTGTCTTGGTAAAATTAGTCTAATACATACCTTTTACAAGATAAATCATAAAGGATATTTAATTCCTTCTTATCTAGATTCTTGGTTTCCTAATCATTCTCTTTAGAACATGTAATCACTAGAGGATATACATCAATGAAATGGGTGAGCTAAAATCTCAGTTAGAGTATATAAATAGACCTCAATAAATATAATATGGGTCGGAAAAATCATCATCATATGATCATAATCATTAGAGGAAACATTTTTTTAATACATGGAATGTTGTAATGCTTACAATTGAAACATCATGTCTTAGTTGTAAAATACCACACATAGTTGTGAAAAAAAATTAGCATCATGTTCACACATAAAATATGTGCAAAATCATAACATCATATTTGTGAACAAATATAGAATCATGTTCATGCATATTTCACATTATCTCATGAGATGCATCACATTACAAAATCCATTGCAGTACTATATAATTTTAGGTGCACCTGTCACATCATAACATCTTCATATTCATGTTTCTCACATAGAACATATATCTATCAATGAATTAAAATAACCCATGTAAAAGAAATGGGTCTCATGAGAAATTCATATAGAATACAATCAGGAATAAACTTTAGGGTTTTCCAAATAAAAATATAATAATATAATTTCTATAACAATCATAAATATTGATTCAATAATAAAAAATCTCAAAAAAAATTCAATGAAGTGTCTTTTAGAAATAATATTTGTGTTGAAAAAAAATAAGTTCATTTTTCATGAAACCAGATTAGAAACATTTATATCCTAGAATTAGAAAAAATATGTAAAAAAAATTATATTTAAGGAATATTAAATGAACATCCATATTGAAAATGGAGTGAGAGAGGCAAAACCCAAAGTAAGAGAGTTGGGTTTGAGAATTCCCCTTACCTTATGTCTGAATTATTTCTTCACTTTAATTTCCTAGGTAATAAAAAATTAATTAATTAATAAATCCAAAAACTTTTATACATGTTTTTGATTCAATATAAATTTATTAAGTTAATTTTTGTTCATTATGATGAGTTATAGTGTTCAATTTCATTGTGTGGGAGTATTTGTTTTCTTGGTTTCCATTATCGGTTCACTTGTTTATAAGTAATAAAATTCATATACAATGAGAATGATTTTCTAGTATGGAAATTATATTTTTTTATTCAACATATTGAAGATTAATTATTCTTATATTCTATTTTATTATATTCTATGAGGGTGATTTATTAGATATAACATTAATGAAAATGACATAAATTATTTGGGCGGGTTTTCACAACTGTTTTGGGCATATGTAATTATATTTAACATAATGTTTATATATTGGTTGAAAAACCTTATATAACATATAGTATATATAATAAAATATTATTTAAATGCAATAATGGTTTTACCACCAGACATAAAGGTTGTAGTTAAAATTGAAAATTCATCATCCATGATGGATGTAAATTGACACACCATGAACGATATCTTCATTTTTAGAATGGAAAAAATGAGAAGATATTTTAAGATGAATTATTCCATAAAAAAATATAATTCAAATACATAAAATATACTAGAGGAATCCTGGAACTTGTATAAGTGGAGGTGATGATAAAATATGAAAATAAATGAAATTGAAAAGAAATTAAAAGAAAAAAAGAGTATTTTAACTCTTGAATCCTTCTCCTTGAGAAGCATCGTAGGGGGATTGGTTTTGGTATTTTGTTGAGAAAAAATTCTTATAGTCATGGGGATGATGTTTTTGGGGGTTTCTTGGGAATAATTTGGACAAGAATCAAATCAAGCATGGTTTGAGAAGAATAGTTGATGAGTTATGGTATTTATAGGGGAGGAGTGGAGTGTTTTATCATTATTTATCCCTTATATTATTTTTTGGGAAAATGATTCTAAATAGTTTGAAACCTATTATGAAATATATTATAATAATTAAGGATATTTTTAGACTATTTTGCTACATTAGTGATGACCCAATGACTAGTTAATTTAACTTATAATATATTGTAGATGCTGGAATCCGTCGAATGCCTCAGACCAAAATTTGGGGGAAACCAAACACGAATTTTGACCGAAGGCAGAGGTCTGAGATATGAAGAATGGTCGTGGAAAATATTCAAGGATTTCATATACAACCACCCCGGGGCACTAAAAACTGATGCGTCAAAGAAATATTTCATGCGCCGCACAGAAAGCTGCTCATCACGTGGAATGTTGTGCACTGCATGGGAAGTCCTGTGTATCCAACTAAAGGAGTGGGTTTTCTATGTCGGTCAAGTATTGTGCACCTTCTATGACTCTCTCTCACCTATAAATTTAAGTCCACCACCATTTTCTTCAGGGATAAAAAGTAATCATCATCTTCCCCGTGCAGAATTCACCTTTTCTGTGTGCAAAAGATACCTTCCAAGTATGGGATTTTCCGTGAAAGGTCACCCAGGGGTCCACCTTCGCGCGAGACCACTAGGGAATGACAATCACCCATATCCTTAAGGTTTTACACCCTTGCATGTGAACCCATCCACTTTCATGCAATACCTCTACCCCTCTTTGCTTGTAAACCTCTCTCATCTGCACACACGCCTTATTTTTCACTCAACCCATCCATTTGCATCCAATAGGCCACTCTTTGCACTCCTCTTCCACGCAAACCTCTCCTTTACAGGAAATATATCCTTCTATGTGTGTGCCTTTTTGAATTTGTTTGATTTCTCTCCCCCATGAACCATCTTCGGGAACTTCTTACACACAAAACACTTATGTTACACACCCTTCTCTCATACGGCCCTCCAGGCTTGTATGAAGTGATTTCAAAGTCCCTTGGGATGTTCTTCATTTTTTTTCTTCTCTTTATGCTTCCTTGCATGTGCACACTAATGGATATTGCTTCTTCGCATAACCACAATTATGTGGGCCCTTCAATGGGTCACTCCATGACACCCCCTCACCACAGAATTGATGATTCCTTAACATCCCCAAGGGAGTGTGGGTATCAGTTATGTTAGTCCTAGGGTGGTGGAGTGAACCCGCCTCTTATGGGCTGTAAGAAATTAAGCTTCCAATTGCCATCATTCCCAGCACAGGACCTTAAACTGTGGATTCACCCCAGGCACATTACCCAGGGTGCCCCATCTTGGACATTTTCTATGCTCTCTCTTCTCTATGGGAGTGAGATCATCCCCACATGGAATGAGATCCTCTTTGCGGGAGTAGTGCATTCCCGTGGGGAAGGGAAACCACCTTGTTATACGTCCCAAGCCTTTATTAATAGAGGTATTATTCATGTCCACCTCCCTTCTTTCATTTTAAAGATCAAAGGTGAGATGGGAAATGGGACATTCATTATCATGTCCCTCTCCCATTGGGCATTGTCACCACCTAGGCCTTCATATTGGAGTTTGTCCCAATCTCCATCTCCCAAGGTTACTAACCATGCATAAGCCCCTATTTCCATTTTGGTCCAATAACCACAAGTAATCCCCACTCCACACCCCAGATATGCACCATTCATTACATGATCATCTGGTCTTTGCTGCCTCTTGTTTCCTACACAGAGCATGACTCACGTGGACTTAGAGTTAGCACCAAACATGAGAATACACCTATGCCTAACTATGTGGACTTTGATACTTGTCAAGGAAAGGTATTTATTAATCCTCCCATAGGCTTAATCCCCACACCTTTTTGTCCCAACCCCATTCTCGTCGGTTTCCCAACACCTATTTTGAACTGTGTGGACTTTGATCCTTGCTAAGGAAAGGTACGTAGGAAGCCTCATAGAGGTTCAATCCCAACACCTACTGGTCCCAAACCCATTCACATCGGTTCACCAACACCAATTTTAAACTACATGGACTTTGATCCTTTCCAAGGCAAGGTATGTAGGAATCCTCCCAGAGGTTCTATCCCAACACCTATTGGTCCCAACCCCATTCACATTAGTTCACCAACACCTCCTAAAAACTATGTGGACATTTATCCCATCCAAGACCAGGTACGTAGAAAGCCTCATAGAGGATCAATCCCCACACCTATTGACCCGACCCATTCCCATCAATTCACCAACACCTCTTCCGAACATTGTGTAATTTCATCCTCGTTAAAGGGAGGTACGCTGGAAGTCTCCCTGAGATTCAATCCCAGCATCCATCAGTCCTGATAACTCCTTTCATGACAATTTTATAAGATCTATTTTTTTAAAATAAACATATTATTTATTATTGGGACATTGAAATTTACCTTGGGTTATTTTTTGGAATTTTTCTGACAATGTTCATTTTTCAATGAATAGTGAAAAATACTGCATTTTACATCAAAACTGCTTTTTCATATATTTTAATTATATGGTTATATTCTCTTTTTAATTTGTTTTAAAGTATAACTGGAATATATTTTTACCATTTAATCCAATTATGGTCATTGGGATTAATCTCACTTTGGAATTGGGCATAAACAAGTGCCAAACGTTTCATAAATATTGTTTCTAAAAACCCGCAATTTGTTTTGACAACGGGAAGTTTTTTTAAATTAATTATTGAAATTTATGTGTTTGTAATATGGTAAAATGGATTAAATATTTGGAATCAGAAGGTCCAAATTATGTAATTAAGAATCTTTTGTTTTTGGACATTATGAATTGTAACGACGGTAATTATCTTTAATTATCTTGATTAATGAGTAATCAGGTAGTTAAAGATAATAAGATAATTCCATAATAATAAACAATGACCACAACATGTGTCCTAAGGATGCTAGTTGTCTCATGGCCGACCATGGGATGCCTTGTGCCAATATTTGGGGCCCCATGGAATCACTTTTGTGAGAAAGTGACTTTTTATCTTTTTATTTTTAAAGAATGTTAAATGTAACAAAGAATGTATCACCTAAGTAAAATATTTTTAATTTTGTCTACATACACGATATTTTGGACTATTAATATTAAATGGAAAGCTACAATGATTTCCTATAACATAGTATTTTTTTATAATTTTTAGACATTAAATTAATTAAATTATTTACGATATCATGATGATGCAGTGATGACCTCATTATTTAACGATTTAAATAAAATGGAAAGATAATGTAAAATCTAAGACCTACACATGTCTAAAACCTATTTGATGGGTGGATTTCTAACCCTTATCACCTTATTCTATAAAAAAATCAATTTGGGACCATTAAAATCCGAAAATCATTTGAAAATAAAGTTACATTTTATACCTTTCCAAGATTGCCCCTCCTCTCCTCTTATAAAAGGACCGCACCTCTACCTCCATACCCACACTTCCAAAGCCTTTTTCTCGTCCAACAACTACCCATTTTGTCTCTCCACATCCCCCTATAACTCCTTGAGGCCTCACTTTGGGCAGAGGTCTTCCCAAGGAAGCCTTTGAGCTCAATCAAAAGGGAGTTACCCGATTTAAAAGGTAATGTCTTCACTTGTGTCCTTTTTTTTATTTTGATTCTCCAACCCCTTAAACTCTTTTTATTCATTTATTTTGTAAAAAATAAAGTATCTTCAATATACTAAGATGTTGTTATAAGAATTATTTGAGCTACACTTACACACACCTACATCTAATGGTTAAAGAACATACTGTTTCCGTGGATGGCGAATTTCTGTCTCCCAAAACGATGATTGTTCAACATTCTTCTGACACCTTAAAAGGTGGACATTAAGATTACACTATATTTATATAGGATATATAATATGTTTATGTTTTACTTAAGCTACTTTATTTTTCATTTATGGTGTACCTTTATGGTTTCTATTATGGGTAAACGCGATATCTTCATTTAAGGAAGTGCGGACTACCGCCCCCTCAAAGTGATTTGATTCGTTAATACCATATGTGGTACGTATAAAGGATATATTTAATGATATTATATATGATACCATACTGGAATTAAAATAATATTATGTATCATTATGTTTTAATTCCATTAAATATGACGTATAAATGGAAGTACCGTTCATGCGTACGTACGACTTACCGTCTCCATGAACTGTACATTTCATTTCTTACCTCAAAATGTTATGTAATATTATAAGTACATATATATAATGGATATATATGTAATATATTACATCTAAATTATGGATATAATTCTGTAATTATAACATATATATATATCTCTCTCATCTTGCTTTAATTTCATTAATATGACAAAAAATGAAAGTAGCGTTCATGTGTACGTACGGCCTACCGTCTCCATGAATGGTGCTTTTCGTTTTTTATCTTCAAATGATATGGAATAGTATAAAATAAATATTTACTGGATATATATGATATTTTAGTCATTAATACTATTCTGTAAATTATTTACTTATAACTACATGGGCAATCTTTTTTCAAACAAGTTCATTTTTGACTCATGTACCAAACATCGGCAAAAACGTCTGATATGAACAAACATTATTAAACAATTATTATAACATTATAATATGTTATATGAACTGAATAATAATCTATAAAGGAGGTACTTAGGCAATTATTAATTGACCAACGTTTATTATTCATTAATATAAAGAAACGAACAAGACAAGTTGGACTCTAGGTAAGGGATCCTACTCCTCTCTTTCTTTTTAAGTACACTCTTTTATGTCATTCCTTTTAAAGATCATATTTCTTGTTATTGGGATGTTATTTTATATTAATCTTATTGTAATTTTTATGTTCATATTATGAGAGACCTGATTCTCTCTCATCAATCCATTTTGGAAGTATTGAGTGGCACCGTTAGGCTACCGAATTTTCGTAAGAGATCTATCCTCTCTCTTTCTTTTTAAGTACTCTCTTTTATGTCACTTATTTAAGCTCTTATTTTCTGTAAAGACCCGTAAAATTCAAGGGAAATTTTTTCTTAATTTTCTTTAGAATTTTACAAGAGCGCGGTTTCAGACGGCACCTGATTCCGAGGCCCGGAGTGCCCGGAATTAATTTCCGAAGTTTGGCTCGGGTACGTTCAGTGAACGAACGAGCGGGAATTCCTAACTTTTGATCCGGTGCTCGGAATTGAAATCCGAGGGCACCGATGAACTCGCAGCGCCGATATTCGCTTAAAGAGACCTTTTCGAGAGTTGCGTTTGTTGCGGGTTGAAAGTTAGTTTTAGGGGTTATTAGTTTGAGTTAAATAAAATTGTGTAGAACAATTTTATTTTTAACTTGATAAAACCTATCATAGGAGGTTGGAAGTGGGACCCACACCCACTTAACCTCCCTTGGGAGGATTAAGTGTGGTGGGGCCCACACGAGCCCCTAAACCTTTCAAATTCTCTCAACATACTTAACCCCTAATTAATTGGCTTAAGTTACTCTTAATTAATTTTGGGAGTTAAGTCTTTTTGAATTTCAAACTTTGAAATTCTTTTGTGTTATGTGTTAATAAAATAAGAGGTAGTCTTATTTTATTTTGAGTTCTTTGTTTGTCATTTTGAGAGCTCCTCTTCATCTTCAAGCTCTGACGAAGAACGAAGAACGCTCAAACTCCGACGAAGAACGACGCCTCTCTTCTTCGTCCTCGGAGTCAACAAGAGGGAACGCCGTTTCCTCCTCGGACCTTCTTCGTCGGCAAACGAAGATCCGCCAACGACGTGTCTCCACGGGCTTAACTCTTCGTCAACGGATTTGACGAACGACGACCGCGACGCCCAACCTCCGCGACGCCGTCTTCCGCGGAACGTAGACGAATCTCGAACCTTAAACCAAGGTAGGGGTTGTCAAATTCTTTTTGGTTTCCTTATTTTATTCTTGAACGTGATTTTTAGCAAGACTAACGTGAGGCTTGATTTATTTTAATGTTGCGTTATTAATTTAACGTGAGGGGGCCGGACCGTACGAACACGGCCGAACCCCCTCCAACGTTCTTGTTTGTTCTTGCGGGTGGAAGCAAGTGGCGTGGTGCCGTCGCACCACGCGGTTGATCGTGCATTTATTTTACGCAACGCCGTCGCGCGCACACTGAGGTAGAAACTTCAAGAACGCGACGCCGCCGCGCCGCGTTGAAAAGAATCAAAGTACGGTGAAGGGGCGCGGTGCCGTCGCACCACGCCGGATGACGAACGCCGCGGCCGGTTCCGGGCCGCGGCGGGACGAGGAGACCGCGGCCGGTTCCGGGCCGCGGCGGAAGAGAAGACCGGCAGCCGGGCCGCCGGCGTCGGAAGCCGAAGAAGGGGACCGGAAATTCCGGTCCCGTTTGAGAAAACCGGCCGGCCAGCTGGCCGGCCGAATGTCTTAAAACCGGGGAATTTAATTCCCCGGCCACCTCTTAAAAACCCCCCTCTTAAAGAGGGGGGGCGGTTCTTGAAGGAGGGCGGGGCAGCCGGCCCCCCTGGTTCACTTAAATAAACTGGCCCCCACGTGGGGGGGCGGTTTTCAATCAAAGGCGCGGCAAATGCCACGCCGTTTTTCCAGGAACCGCGGGGCTTAGCCCCCGCGTGCGCAGCCTCGCCGCGGCCCGCCGCCGCCGCGGCCCGCCGCCCCCGCGGCCCGCCGCCGCCACCGCCCGCCGCCGCCGTCCGCCGCCGCCGGCCGCCGCGCCGCCCAGGGGGGGTCGGGCCGGGTCGGCCCGGACCCGGACCCCCCCCCGTTTCGAACCAGTTTTGGTTTTTGGCTCATAACTTGAGCCTCGGACCTCCGAATGACGAACCGTCTGCGGCAACGCGATCCTTGGATCGAGACGGTCGTTTCGATATTTCGCACTCAAGGTTTTGGTTAACTTTGAGTTCGGCCGGGTTGGTTCGTTCACGAAACCAACCGGGCCTTCGGAGCGGAAACGCTCATATCTTGAGCTACGAACGTCCGATTGACGCGCCGTCAGTCGCGTAGTGTTCCTCTTAGTGAGACGGATCTTTTGGCATACTCCGCCCGAGGTTTGGACGCAGGTGGAGTACGGTCGGGTTGGTTTTTCCTTAAAAACCAACCGGGCCCCGAGGACGAAAATGCCAATAACTCTCAGACCGGGCGTCTGATCGACGCGCCGTCTGTTACGTTGAGTTCCTGTTGGCGATACGGAACTTTTGGATACATCAACTTCGGTCTTCGTGACAGTTGATGTATCAGCCTCTCGGCTCGTGGAGCGGACCCTCCGTACGAGTTTGCTGTGTGCGGGAACTCTAGTGCTGGCTGCGACTGTTCTACTGCTACGACTGCTACTGTGACTGCGACGACGACAGTACAGAGATCTTGTTTGGATTCGACGACGACAGTACAGAGATCCTGTGTGGATTCGACGACGACGACTACATCACTCAGCGATCCTACGAGGATCAGTGCTACAGGTCCTGTGTGGGCCCGATCCTGTGTGGGTCCTTGCGCTCAGCGGTTCTGTGTGAGCCAGCGCCTACAGGTTCTGTGTGAGCCCGATCCTGTGTGGGTCTTTGCGGGGGTTAGTTACCTATCGATCCTTCATGGGTCCGACGACTTAGATGGATCAGTGATCATCTTTTTCGTCCTTGAAGAAGTATACCTGTGTGAGCTGAATCCTGTTGCTTTCCTGTGTGGATTGTGTTGTGCAATCCTGTGTGGATTATGTTTTTCTTTCCTATGTGGAATACGTATACTTTCCTGCGTGGACTGAGTTGTACTTGGGCTCGGAGGTTGGAGCGTATTTTAATTGATGACTTAGGTATATGTATGGGCATATACCTAAGCAGTGTCAGTTGTTACTTCGTGATTGTACTTTTCTTCATAGTTTATCCTTTGTGGATTTGAGAGACCTTCAGGGGTCTCGGGGTCCCTACTGAGTAGCTTATACTCACCCCTGCACGGGCTTCGCCCGCACTACGTTGTGTTGGTTGCAGACGACGGACAGCGTTGACCTTAGCTGAGGCTTGTAGAGCGGGACGGTACCCGGAGGTGGACCACTGGGCGGGACGTGCACGGAGCGGACGACGGGACCCGTGGAGCATAGGAGCTATCTGTACCCACCCTTCAGGTGGGATTTCCAGTGGACAGCTCGGAGTAGCGGCTTTTACTTTTCAGTTGCTGTTTTTCCCTTTTTGAGTTGTACTTTACTTTCAGTTTGGGTTTGTATACTGGCCCATTTACTTTTCCGCACTTTCAGTTGTACTCTGCTTGCTTAGTGTTTACTTTCCGCTTGTTTACTCTGTGGTGTGTGTTTACTTTTCAAAGGCAATGCCTTCCCTTTTTAGTGGGATTTACGCCTTGGTGCTAGTCGCCAGCCCCTGGCCTATGGAAGGCGGGCTTGGGGTAGTCACGGCACGGACCCCGAGGGCGGGTCGTGACAAATTGGTATCAGAGGAGTTCGGTTCTACCGCAACTCTGATCTTTTCTATGTGAAGCAATAATGTTTAGCTTATTGAGTGTGGTTATCAGTCCAGGGAGTCCAGTGTTGGTGCGGCGGCCGACGTATCCGTACACCAGGACCCTGACTTCTGATTTCCGACTTAATGCACGAAAACATTGATTGCGTGTGTGTTTCAAAGTTTTCTTTGTGATTACTTATATCAGCTCACCAGGTATACTGTTCTAACCGTGGCGCACCTGTTTCCTTTTCAGGATGGCCCCACAACGGCAGCCAGCTAGGGTTCCGAGAGTCGAGCGAGACGACAGCCCACCGAGCGACGAGGCCTCGGTGCAGGGCCCTTTTTCAGTAGTGGCACCGGCGGTAGCTTTACCCGCCGAGCCCCCGACGCTTCCAGCAGCAGCCGCTGACGATGCACGTCGCCTCAGTGCACTGCAAGAGTTTCAGCGCCAGCGACCGCCCAGGTTTCGCGGGGAGACGGATCCCCAGGCAGTAGAGGACTGGCTGGAGGTAGTAGTTCGAGTGTTTAGGCTAGTGAGGACACCAGCAGACCTCATGGTGATCCTCGCTGCGAGCCTACTACACGCAGCAGCAGGACGATGGTGGAGCCTGATGCTCCAGGTGCACGATGAGGCATCTCTTCTTTGGACGGACTTTGAGAGCCTCTTCCGCTCGGAGTTCGTCCCAGCCACCCTTCGTGCGGTGCGTATCCAGGAGCTTCTACAGCTGCGGCAGGGCAGCATGACGGTCGCTCAGTACTCGGCGAGATTTACCGATCTCTCGCGCTACTCGACCGACATGGTACGAGACCCATTCTTCCGGGCCCGGACCTTCGAGCAGGGTTTGAGACACGAGATCAGGGCATCGCTGACCTCCCTCAGCATACCGACTCAGACAGGAGTACTGGAGCGAGCCCTTCTGATCGAGAGCTTCCTTGCTGAGTCTACACCAGCACAGAGACCCACTGCAGGGCGGCACGTGGCAGAGTCATCTGCAGCAGGCAGTCGACGGATGACTCAGGGGTCCAGACAGACCAGACCTTCAGGCCGACGACCTCAGGGCACTGGCTCAGCAGTGCGGGGCACACAGCGCGGAGCCAGTCTTACGAGAGGCAGACAGTGCTACTCGTGTGGTGGGCAGGGCCACATGGCTCGCGACTGCCCGACCCGTCGTGCCGAGGAGCAGCAGACAGTTGATGGACCACCGATGCAGAGGCAGAGGGTCGACCGTGGCGGTCCGCAGGGAGGAGGCGGACGAGGAAGAGGAGCTGGACGAGCAGCTGGTGGTGGCCGACGCTTTGAGGCTCTACCACCACCACCACCAGGAGGTCCACCCCGACCACAGGGAGCTGGCGGGCAGCGACAGGCACAGCTCCAGGCAGCAGAGGCCTACGACCACGGCGCACCCGAGATGATTCGAGGTACTATCTGTGTCTATTCCACCCTTGCTGCAGTTCTTATAGACACAGGAGCGAGTCACTCTTTCATAGCCGCTGCCCTTGTTCGGAGCTCGGAGATTCCGACAGAGCCGTTGGCTCGATCCTTACGGCTAGAGACTCCTACGGGAGCAGACTCGACGATTACACACTGGTGCCGGCAGTGTGAGCTTACTCTAGGAGGCGAGAGCTTCGGCTGGGATCTTCTTGTAGCAGCGTCGAGGCCTTACGACGTCATCTTGGGCATGGATTGGCTGTCTACGGTCCATGCACAGATTGACTGTTTTAGGCGCAAGGTGCGATGTGTACGCACCGATGGGAGCAGGTTCACCTTCACCGGTGAGAAGGGAGCCTTAGCAGCACAGGATGGACTTCCGCGGAGGAGAGGACAGCCCTTTACTCATCAGTTGGCTAGCCTCATCCTTGGAGCAGTTGACGTGCGGAGTCCTGGTTTTCCTGCAGTGGTGGATCAGTTTGCGGACGTTTTTCCCGACGACGTTCCAGGGCTACCTCCTCGTAGAGAGGTAGACTTTTATATTGACTTGTACCCCGGGACAGCCCCGATATCCACTCCAGCATATCGGATGGCCCCCGCCGAGCTTCGAGAGCTACGGGTACAGTTGGAGGACTTGCAGGGCAAGGGGTTCATCCGACCTAGTGTTTCACCCTGGGCTTCCCCGATATTGTTCGCCAAAAAGGCGGACGGGAGCTTGCGACTTTGTGTTGACTATCGTCGCCTGAACCAGGTGACAGTGAGGAACAAGTATCTGCTACCGAGGATTGATGACCTCTTTGATCAGCTCAAGGGAGCACGGTGGTTCTCGAAGATAGACCTCAGGTCAGGCTATCATCAGCTCAGAGTCAGAGACGAGGATGTGCAGAAGACGGCCTTCAGATGTCGGTATGGCCACTATGAGTTCTTGGTTATGCCCTTCGGTGTAACCAATGCTCCAGCAGTGTTCATGGCTCTCATGAACAGGATCTTTCAGCCATACCTCGATCGGTTTGTCGTGGTCTTCATCGACGACATTCTGATTTACTCTACGACAGAGGAGGAGCACGCCTATCACTTGTGAGTTGTTCTTGACACACTCCGAGAGCACCAGCTTTATGGTAATCTCTCGAAGTGCCAGTTCTGGATACGTGAGGTCCACTTTTTGGGACACGTTATCTCTGAGGCGGGAGTTGCAGTGGATCCCGCGAAGATTGAGGCTGTGTTAGCATGGGAGCCACCCAGGAGCGTGACTGAGGTTCAGAGTTTCTTGGGACTAGCTGGATACTATCGGAGATTTGTGCCGAACTTCTCCAGAGTTGCGGCATCACTCACAGCTTTGACGAAGAACGGGAAACCCTTCGTATGGTCAGACAGATGTCAGCAGAGCTTCCAGGAGCTGAGACAGAGATTGACTAGCGCACCTATCTTGAGGTTGCCTGAGGAGGGAGTAGGGTACGTAGTCTACTGCGATGCATCAGGGACCGGACTCGGATGTGTTCTGATGCAGGAGCGGGCAGTGATCGCCTATGGATCACGACAGTTGAGGCCGCATGAACAGAACTACGCTACCCATGACCTGGAGTTAGCAGCAGTGGTCTTCGCTCTGAAGACATGGAGACACTATCTGATGGGAGAGCGCTTTACAGTCTTTTCCGATCATCAGAGTCTCAGGTATATCTTCTCGCAGAAGGACCTGAACCTGAGACAGCGACGATGGCTCGAGTTCCTCCAGGACTATGACTTTGAGATAGTCTATACTCCTGGGAAGGGGAACGTAGTAGCCGATGCCCTCAGCAGGAGGACGGGCATTCAGCTACTCGAGGAGGCGACGGAGCAGCTAGCCTCTTTGCAGATATCCTTCGTGGATAGAGATGGAGCAGCCTTTCTTCAGTCTCTCACTGTCACTCCTCCACTACTGCAGCGAGTCAGGGAGGCACAGCGCGGGGACGCTGACTGTGAGACACGGCGTGCATAGATATCCTCGGGAAAGGCACCTGATTGTTTCTCCCTTGGAGCAGAGCACGACATCCTTTTCAGAGGACGTACCATGGTACCAGTCGCATTGCGAGAGGAAGTGCTGAGAGAGTTTCACACATCTCCTTTGGCGGTACATCCTGGAGTGGCGAAGATGTATCAGGACCTCAGACGACAGCACTGGTGGCCGGGCATGAAGAAAGCTGTAGCAGAGTTCGTTTCTCGATGCCTTACCTGTCAGCAGGTGAAGGCAGAGCATCAGGTACCAGCAGGCTTAGTACAACCCTTGGAGGTTCCGGAGTGGAAGTGGGACGACATATCTATGGACTTCGTGACTGGACTTCCACGCACTTCCAGAGGTCACGACTCCATCTGGTTGATTGTTGACCGACTCACCAAGTCGGCACACTTCTTACCCATCAGAGAGCAGGGCTCAGTGGAGAGCTTGGGACGTCTCTACGTTCAGGAGATTGTGCGGCTCCACGGCGTGCCATCATCTATCGTTTCCGATCGAGATGCCCGCTTTACTTCCCGGCTTTGGAAGGGGTTACAGGAGGCATTCGGTACGCAGCTACGTCTTAGCACAGCTTTTCACCCTCAGACAGATGGTCAGACGGAGAGGACCATTCAGACTCTCGAGGACATGCTCCGCGCATGTGTCCTTGACTTTGGTCGTAGCTGGGAGGACCACCTACCTTTGGTGGAGTTCGCGTACAACAACAGCTACCACTCCACCATCGGGATGGCACCGTACGAGGCGTTGTACGGCCGACCATGTAGATCTCCTTTGTGCTGGACAGACCCTGGGGAGTCAGCACTGGTGGGACCGGAGATGGTCTAGGCTACGACAGAGAAGGTTCAGGTCATCCAGGAGCGGATGAGGACAGCTCAGAGCCGGCAGAAGTCATACGCTGACAGGAGGCGGAGGCCACTGGAGTTCGAGGATGGCGACCACGTCTTCTTGCGAGTATCACCTCGACGTGGTATTCGGAGATTTGGATGAGGCGGCAAGTTATCTTCGCGCTACATCGGACCCTTCCAGATTCTCAGCAGGATTGGCGAGGTGGCTTATCGCCTGGCTCTACCACCTCAGTTGCACCGGGTGCACGACGTCTTCCACGTATCCCAGCTGAGGAGATACGTGCACGACCCGACGCACATCATTGACCATGGGGAGCATGACGTTGACGATGGGGCGACTTTTACGGAGGTCCCGGTGGAGATAGAGGATCGACAGGAGCGGGTCCTGCGTGGGCGATCGATTCCTCTTGTGCGCATCAGATGGCAGCACGGGAATCTCCAGGAGAGCACATGGGAGCGGGAGGCTCAGATGCGTGCTCATTACCCTCATTTGTTTCCCTAGTTTTTGTTGTATCTTTACGGGGACGTAAATCCCTGAGGTGGGAGTAATGTAAAGACCCGTAAAATTCAAGGGAAATTTTTTCTTAATTTTCTTTAGAATTTTACAAGAGCTCGGTTTCAGACGGCACCTGATTCCGAGGCCCGGAGTGCCCGGAATTAATTTCCGAAGTTTGGCTCGGGTACGTTCAGTGAACGAACGAGCGGGAATTCCTAACTTTTGATCCGGTGCTCGGAATTGAAATCCGAGGGCACCGATGAACTCGCAGCGCCGATATTCGCTTAAAGAGACCTTTTCGGGAGTTGCGTTTGTTGCGGGTTGAAAGTTAGTTTTAGGGGTTATTAGTTTGAGTTAAATAAAATTGTGTAGAACAATTTTATTTTTAACTTGATAAAACCTATCATAGGAGGTTGGAAGTGGGACCCACACCCACTTAACCTCCCTTGGGAGGATTAAGTGTGGTGGGGCCCACACGAGCCCCTAAACCTTTCAAATTCTCTCAACATACTTAACCCCTAATTAATTGGCTTAAGTTACTCTTAATTAATTTTGGGAGTTAAGTCTTTTTGAATTTCAAACTTTGAAATTCTTGTGTGTTATGTGTTAATAAAATAAGAGGTAGTCTTATTTTATTTTGAGTTCTTTGTTTGTCATTTTGAGAGCTCCTCTTCATCTTCAAGCTCTGACGAAGAACGAAGAACGCTCAAACTCCGACGAAGAACGACGCCTCTCTTCTTCGTCCTCGGAGTCAACAAGAGGGAACGCCGTTTCCTCCTCGGAGCTTCTTCGTCGGCAAACGAAGATCCGCCAACGACGTGTCTCCACGGGCTTAACTCTTCATCAACGGATTTGATGAACGACGACCGCGACGCCCGACCTCCGCGACGCCGTCTTCCGCGGAACGTAGACGAATCTCGAACCTTAAACCAAGGTAGGGGTTGTCAAATTCTTTTTGGTTTCCTTATTTTATTCTTGAACGTGATTTTTAGCAAGACTAACGTGAGGCTTCATTTATTTTAAAGTTGCGTTATTAATTTAACGTGAGGGGGCCGGACCGTACGAACACGGCCGAACCCCCTCCAACGTTCTTGTTTGTTCTTGCGGGTGGAAGCAAGTGGCGTGGTGCCGTGGCACCACACGGTTGATCGTGCATTTATTTTACGCAACGCCGTCGCGCGCACACCGAGGTAGAAACTTCAAGAACGCGACGCCGTCGCGCCGCGTTGAAAAGAATCAAAGTACGGCGAAGGGGCGCGGTGTCGTCGCACCACGCCGGATGACGAACGCCGCGGCCGGTTCCGGGCCGCGGCGGGACGAGGAGACCGCGGCCGGTTCCGGGCCGCGGCGGAAGAGAAGACCGGCGGCCGGGCCGCCGGCGTCGGAAGCCGAAGAAGGGGACCGGAAATTCCGGTCCCGTTTGAGAAAACCGGCCGGCCAGCTGGCCGGCCGGATGTCTTAAAACCGGGGAATTTAATTCCCCGGCCACCTCTTAAAAACCCCCCACATAAAGAGGGGGGGCGGTTCTTGAAGGAGGGGGGGGGGGCAGCCGGCCCCCCTGGTTCGCTTAAATAAACCGGCCCCCACGTGGGGGGGCGGTTTTAAATCAAGGGCGCGGCAAATGCCGCGCCGTTTTTCCAGGAACCGCGGGGCTTAGCCCCCGCGTGCGCAGCCTCGCCGCGGCCCGCCGCCGCCGCGGCCCGCCGTCACCGCGGCCCGCCGCCGCCGCCCGCCGCCGCCGCTGCCGGCCACCGCGCCGCCCAGGGGGGGGGGGGTCGAGCCGAGTCGGCCCGGACCAGGACCCCCCCCCCCCCGTTTCGAACCAGTTTTGGTTTTTGGCTTATAACTTGAGCCTCGGACCTCCGAATGACGAACCGTCTGCGGCAACGCGATCCTTAGATCGAGACGGTCGTTTCGATATATCGCACTCAAGGTTTTGGTTAACTTTGACTTCGGCCGGGTTGGTTCGTTCACGAAACCAACCGGGCCTTCGGAGCGGAAACGCTCATATCTTGAGCTACGAACGTCCGATTGACGCGCCGTCAGTCGCGTAGTGTTCCTCTTAGTGAGACGGATCTTTTGGCATACTCCGCCCGAGGTTTGGACGCAGGTGGAGTACGGTCGGGTTGGTTTTGCCTTAAAAACCAACCGGGCCCCGGGGACGAAAATGCCAATAACTCTCAGACCGGGCGTCCGATCGACGCGCCGTCTGTTACGTTGAGTTCCTGTTGGCGATACGGAACTTTTGGATACATCAACTTCGGTCGTCGTGACAGTTGATGTATCAGCCTCTCGGCTCGTGGAGCGGACCCTCCGTACGAGTTTGTTATGTGCGGGAACTCTAGTGCTGGCTGCGACTGTTCTACTGCTACGACTGCTACTGTGACTGCGACGATGACAGTACAGAGATCCTGTGTGGATTCGACGATGACAGTACAGAGATCCTGTGTGGATTCGACGATGACAGTACAGAGATCCTGTGTGGATTCGACGACGACGACTACAGCACTCAGCGATCCTACGAGGATCAGTGCTACAGGTCCTGTGTGGGCCCGATCCTGTGTGCGTCCTTGCGCTCAGCGGTTCTGTGTGAGCCAGCGCCTACAGGTTCTGTGTGAGCCCGATCCTGTGTGGGTCTTTGCGGGGGTTAGTTACCTATCGATCCTTTGTGGGTCCGACGACGTAGATGGATCAGTGATCATCTTTTTCGTCCTTGAAGAAGTATACCTGTGTGAGCTGAATCCTGTTGCTTTCCTGTGTGGATTGTGTTGTGCAATCCTGTGTGGATTATGTTTTGCTTTCCTATGTGGAATACGTATACTTTCCTGCGTGGACTGAGTTGTACTTGGGCTCGGAGGTTGGAGCGTATTTTAATTGATGACTTAGGTATATGTATGGGCATATACCTAAGCAGTGTCAGTTGTTACTTCGTGATTGTACTTTTCTTCGTAGTTTATCCTTTGTGGATTTGAGAGACCTTCAGGGGTCTCGGGGTCCCTACTAAGTAGCTTATACTCACCCCTGCACGGGCTTCGCCCGCACTACGTTGTGTTGGTTGCAGACGACGGACAGCGTTGACCTTAGCTGAGGCTTGTAGAGCGGGACGGTACCCGGAGGTGGACCACTGGGCGGGACGTGCACGGAGCGGACGACGGGACCCGTGGAGCATAGGAGCTATCTGTACCCACCCTTCAGGTGGGATTTCCAGTGGACAGCTCGGAGTAGCGGCTTTTACTTTTCAGTTGCTGTTTTTCCCTTTTTGAGTTGTACTTTACTTTCAGTTTGGGTTTGTATACTGGCCCATTTACTTTTCCGCACTTTCAGTTGTACTCTGCTTGCTTAGTGTTTACTTTCCGCTTGTTTACTCTGTGGTGTGTGTTTACCTTTCAAAGGCAATGCCTTCCCTTTTTACTGGGATTTACGCCTTGGTGCTAGTCGCCAGCCCCTGGCCTATGGAAGGCGGGCTTGGGGTAGTCACGGCACGGACCCCGAGGGCGGGTCGTGACAATTGTTATGTTGGGGGATGTTCTTTTATATTACTCTTTCTGTAAACTTTATGTTAATATGATTAGAGACCCTATTTGATCTCATAAATCCATTTTTTGGATGTTTTAAGTGGCGCCATTAGGCTGACGAATTTTCGTAAGGGATTTTTCATCTCACTTTTATTCCCGTGAGATTTATGCTACATTTGCCACAATTTCCTTTGAGTGGTGTATGTACTTCCCATTATTTTACTCATTGTCTAATATACTTTCTTTTATGAGTATTTACATAAATGTTGTATTGTCCTTCTTTCACGAGGTGTATGTTTCGAATGATACCCATGTCGGTAAGGGAACCTTTCACCCTCCTCTGTTTAAAAGACTTCTTTTAGTGGGTCTTTTAATTTACATATTGTTTTGTTTGGAAATGTTCTCATATATCCTTATTGATGTAAATTTTATTTCCAAGTGATGAGATACCCTTTTTTTATCTCTCATCAACTCATTTTTATGTGACGTCATTAGGCTGTCAAGGGAACTTCTTAACCCAATTTCGATTTCTTTGGGTTCAACATGTAGTTATTGAATATGACATCCTTTGAATATGTGTGAATGACCTTTTATTATTTTACACTTAATATCCACTTATATTTGGTGTATTAGTTTGTTACACATAATTATGTAATTGATTTATCTTTAAACCAAGGATACCATCTTTGTAAGGGACTTCGTCTCAATATCCTTTCATTGAGGCATATTTTGTTTTACACACAACCTTCTTTTATATGGTGTATAAACCCCTTGGAATTTTACGTTTATTAAAAATGAATCTTTTTTATACGAAGCATTTACTAAATGAAAAAAGGGAATGTTTTTGTCTTACGTATGCGGCGACAACGACTTCTCTGCCGCCGTGACCATTATTTGAGTTTAGGCTTCCTCTACAAGCCATACCTTCTTTTTAAAAGAAAAATAAATACCATGTTTTACTTTTCTTTTATTTTGGTATTGAAAATGGTTCTCATAATGTTTTTATATCAATGTGTTGTATTGATATCTTGTGATTGAAAGGTGGAAATGTTATGTTTCCTTTATGCATGTTTTATGTGATACGATTATGTTGAGGTTTTTGGGCATTATTATGAAGATGGGTGGTTCCGTGATAAACTAAGGGCGGTTGAGCCCGATATAGATCTCCAATGCATTGGGTAACGTGAAGGAGTGAAACATTATGGTTTCTCCAAAGAGATTTAGGTAATATACTGTGATGGGTATTCCAAATGTAACCAAGAGGGTTACTCCCTACATAAGAATGTTATGAATGCCTCAAGTTACCTTTTATGTCTTATGATTTCTATGATTTATTCATGATTTGATGAGGTATGTTAAAGTGCCTATGTTTTATGGGTAAAGTATGATTTCATTCTTATGTATATATGAACTCATGTTTCCTTTCCATATTTTTATAACCCTTACTGAGCTTTTTATGCTCTTCCCAAGTTTTTGAAATGTTTTTCATAGGTCAAGGGAAAGCTACATGATGTGATTATAGTGTCAAGGATGTGTCAAGAAAGAATCCATGTTTTATTTTAAATATGTTTCCTTTGATGGGAAGAATGAATACTGTCTTTTAGGTAACCACTTTGTTTAAATGTGGAATGTAATGCATGTTTCATTATCTAATTCTCTAAAACTCTAAACCTGAAAGGATCCTTAATGTGTAATCTTGTAATAACTCAAGATTAAGTACGGTTTAAGGTTGGGGCCTTATATTAAGATTCCAAGCGTTATCATCCCCAGCACCTGTTGTTAAACTGTGGCCTCACCCCATTCACTTTATGCAGGCTACCCCATCTCTGACATTCTCTATGACAGATCGTCTCCATAAGAGTGAGATCATCCTCACAAGGAATGAGATCCTCACTTCTAGAGAGATGCCTATCCGTGGGGTAGGGAAACCACCTTGGTGTAATCCCCTAGCCTTGTTGGAGGAGGTGGAATTCTCGATAATACACTATTCAATGGTGCCAAAGACCAAAGGAGCGATGGGCAGTGAGACCTTAGTTATATTATTCCTATCCCATTGGTCTTTTTCACCAAACAGGCCTCCATCATGGAGTATGCCCAAATATTCATCCCCACGGGCTATTAACCATGAATAAGCCCTTGTTTCGTTTTTGGGCCACTAACCATGTGTAAGCCCTACTCCACTTCCTAGAGATGCACCTTTCGTGATGTGATCATTCTTCCTTTTTTCCTCTTGTTTCCTACACCGAGACTGACTCACGTGGGCTTAGAGTAAGCACTAACCATGAAAAAACACCTCTTCTGAACTATGTGGGCTTTGATCCTTTCCAAGTCATGGTATGTAGGATGCCTCTCAAAGGATCAATTCCAACAACTACTAACCCATCCCACTCCACGTCGATCCACCCTCATCCCACATGATGTTAAATTGTAACCCCCCTTATTAATCCAACATGATGGTAAAATTTAACTATTCAAACTCTATGGGTTTTGAGGCTTGTCTCCCAGAGAAGGTTCCTAGGAAGCCTCTCTGAGATCCAACCATAATAAATGGTTTTCCATTGGGCTTATCAACTGAAGGGAAACTATTTTGTTCTCCAATACATGGTAAGACATTGTGTTTCCCAATCGATGGTATGTCGTTGTGAACCTAAAATAGTGGTAAGACATAGTGAACCCCAACCAGTGGTTAGCCATTGTATCCCAAACAGTGTTAAGCCATTGTTTTCCCCAACAGATGGTCAGTTGCTTTGTTCCTCATTCGATAGTAAGCCATTGTAGTCCTCTTAGTTGGGACACACATATCTGTCTGCCCCGATGGTGTTAGACTAACCCAGGCTGGTACCCATGCATAAGCCCCAATATATCATCAGGTCATTGTCCTATGCAAGCACCTTGATTTTATACCCCCTCATGAACTGTGTAAACTTTGATTCCCTTACATGGGGATATGTATGAGGTCTTTTAGAGGCTCAATCCCAACATCATTGTCGCCCTTGTGTTGTCTCTATTTCACTCTCCATCCACTTGCAACCATCGTTATCCATCCTGATTCTTACCTGGTCAGCCACATCATGGTGAGATCATGCCACCTACTTTCACACTACTCTTAGAAGAAATCAAGTAACTAACTTCATGTTATCCCCAGTATCAGCAATCCCCCCTAGGGTTGTACCCATCTTATCCACTCTCGTCAGTGTTCTGATCAGTATGATCCATCTCCACATGATGTTAAACTCGAAAAATACCATGTGTTTAACATATGAAGCTGATGAAAACTTCATATACATGCCTATACAATATAATTCACCGCACTCGATGTGGGATGCCTCAGGCTTCTGCGCCCTCAAGAAGCCCTATAGTAAGGGGAAGAAACCTAGATGTTCTAGTGCTTCAGTGTCCAGACACACCAGTGATGTCCAACGTGACTACTCCCCTAACCGAAGGATGCTTCCCTAACCAGACCCCTTGGAATATCCTAATAGAAGTGGTGTAATTAAACGGTGTCCATGAAGACATGGAACTAAGAAGAGTCTCACGGACAACGTCTTATGTTTATAAGGGAGACCCGGAGTAGGTGATGAGTTCCAAGGAGGAATCCGGGGAAGGAGGAACTGAAATCCAATTATCTTATTTCGATCAAGGGGAAAACATCCTTGAACAAGTGATGGATTTCGCCCATCTTTGGAAAGTAGGAATATGGGGAAACAACTAGTGATTTATCTAGAAACAGATGGATGTCTGCCTCATCGAAAGCATCGGAAACAGAAATGGTGAACCCGACATGAAATTATTAGCCTCAATTTGGATATTAGTTGCATTCTAAACATTAGCGGACTAGTGTGTCACCGGATCAATTTATCTGGCACTGGGCCCTGCCAAGATAATAGTTGGCCTGGCGTCAAACTCACCAGATGTTGGGGTAGTTGAACGTTGGACATCTCAGTCTTCAACATTGTCAACGTGGATCCTTCTTACCAGCCATGGATGGAGGAATGGTGTTGGGGAACTAGTCTTTGTTTACCTTCTTTCAGTACTAATGGTTTAATCACCATGCCTTCCAGTACCCAAGATTATGTATTACGAAATGAATCACCACCCACCTATGGATGCAAGGGTAGGGGAAACATCATCATGAAAATCCAGTATTGCCTCATTTCCACCATGGAAGCCTCTGTGGTCATAGTTGTTGGGCACCTATGCCCCATCTCCCCATCTGAGTTTGTTCAGCGATGGGTGATAAAAGACCTTGTGCAATGATAATAGGAGTAAGAGATCATCCCAACTAAGGAAATGTACTAACATAACCTAGAGGAATTTGTGCCACGACTCCACCGCCACCCCCAAGGGCCACGTAGGGATCCACTACTCCCCACTCCGATGCACAACTGTTTCAGGAGTCCCTTTCTAGAACACCTAGATGAATCCCTCCGCTACACTAATGAGGTAGGGGATGTCTAGGCCACCCCGTTCAGGATCCCGTTCTAGGGAATCCCATGCAGGCCCCCACTAGACCACTCTAGCACCACCACCCGACCCCATGAGCTAAAAAATGGGTAAGCTATGTGCCTGCATAGCCAGCCATAGTCTGGTTGACCTGAGGCCAGCATCTGGCGCTGGTTGAGGAAGACGTTAGCCAAGGGAAATCGATGTCAACGACTACCGTGGCTCAGGACACCACCGACATATAATATCAGTTCCCTATCTATTTTGAGAAGGGTCATGCAGATTCCCGATCATGATCAAGGCCCCAACCAACCGCTGGGTAGGCTGGGTCGACTCTCCAGGTTTTAGTTGTAAGTAGTGTATGCTGTGGACGGACCCGCAACAATGAAACCCAGTACAGAGTTCCTCCACATACAGCTGACATTGAGAATGTGGTTCCTTCCAGCTTCCAAGCTCAGCATGAAGTTCCAACCCAGGAAACCTTCAATCTGGATGAGGGTCCTCTCCATGGTAGTGACACACAGTACAAAAGCCTCTTCTACACACATGACATATTGTATCGAGTCGTTCCTTATACCACAGGCTGTTTCATAGAGATGCTACACATCTGGTCTATCTCCAGCATGGGGGCCTTCCACATGTTCCTTACAGCAGCCATCAAAGATATTCCTCTCCCCAGTAATCAGAGGAGTGAATGTTAGCCTCACTTCATCAGCACCCAGCATGGAGGTCCTACCCTTGTTCAGCTTGACCAGTATGAGGACCCTCCACACGCTGATTCTGCCAGGGGAAATACGCATGGGGGCCCTACCCCTAATCATACCTACTCAGGAACATTCCTCAATGATTTCCTCTGCACATCATCCAGTGGAAACAGATGGAATCCCCATGTTCCCTTTACCATCTTTCTAGGTTTCCTCACACCCCAGCTAACTCAAGCGGAAGTCCCCTCTACCTCATCCCCAGTTCAGCTAAAGGACCTCCCTGAGCCAGAATTCTACCATGTTTTGAAAATCCATCGTGGGGTAGGAAGTCATTTCATCGCTTCCATTAATAGAATGTTGGGAATATTCATACCGATTTTAAACCTGTCTTATTCTCATATTTTGAGGCAGAATACAACTTAGTAATTGAACCCTCAACTCTATCTTCTATGTTTGGGGCTGGGGCAGGAACAAGCTGTATTAGCATCATCCTTCTAGAATGTTAGGTCCACCGGATTCCCACCTCCCTCTACAGATACGTCCAGGAGGAAGAAGATTTGGTGTCTCCTTAGGTTCTGGCTTTGAAATCACCACCACCATAACTAGGAGCATTCTAAAACTCAAACATAGATCATAGAGAGTTATTCTGTGGACTGATGGAGAATGAAAAAAAACATTGTCTAACACCATCATCCATGGTCCCTGCACCAAAAACTGTGGTCACAAACCCATATTATCGCGATGTGGTGGCCATGTCACTGCACTTTTTTGAGGATTTCCAAAGATGATGCAGTTTGTCAGCCTAGTCACCATATTCATTACCACCCAGCCTACCATTTAAACGGTCTTCTTAAGTACCACTACCAGAGCACCAGCAGCCTCTAGTTGAGGATTGGGGAAAAGAAGGGATAGACCCCGAGTCTGAGCCAATGATCTTATAGGATATTCTTAATGTATACCATTTTCCAAGGATGTTTTGGTCAGTTGCAACACAGAATTTTATAGCACCAGAATCACTCACTGCGGAGGAGTATTGATGATTTATTCAGACCATATGGTTGACTCACCTTTGTCATATTCATCAATTAGTGGCATATCCAAAGATTTAGGCACACTTCGAAGACATTGTTCAACAACGTCGTTTGGTTGATTTGGACGCACTCTCCAGGGACTAGTGCCCTGAGTCACCTGGTCTCCATAAGACCCTCCAACAACGATGTGTCCATAGCATTAAAGTGTTCCACAAGATAATCAAGGAGGCCACCCCCATGTTCAGATCCATGGTTAGGGATACTATGCGGCCCTCCATTCCAATTCTATCCAGCGCCAGCCCTACTCTCCAGGAAATATTGAGGATATTCCTCTAGGTAGAGTCATGGTTAACTAGGGAGATTTATTAGAGTAGGAGATGGAGAATGAACTCCATGGAGAAATCATCCCCCCCAGGGGAGTGCCATTACATTTCAACCCATCAAGAAAGATTAAATTTTAGTAGAGAAATATACTGGGTCTTCTCGTTCCCACCTAGGCATTGGTCCTCAGTTGAAATCTCAACAAGGGTAAAGAGCACCTTGGAGCCATCATAACCTTCGACCCATATGGATCAATAAAAAATATGGTGGAGGATCTCAAGAAATCTATGTTTTGTTGATAGCTCGTGAAGAATAAGATTATTTTCAATGACCTCCTTTCTAACCGTGTCACAGAGTGATGGCCATACTATGTTGATCCTTGGTCGGGACAGTAGGGGCAGGCACATCTTCTTCCCTAAAATTTCTTCAAGGTGAACCTAACCATCTTACCCATGAAGACAGGGTTTTGGTTGGAACTTTTGTCAATAGGGTGAGATATGTGTCCCCAAATCCCCCAGATTGGTGAGACAATCCCTGGGGCCCTTCTTAGATTCCCCCATCTCCTTCACCGGTTTTCCCACCAGCCACTCCACAAGTATATGGGCCTTCCTATCATATTGAAGAATCCGCCATTGCACTGGTGGTTAGGGATCCCCATCAAGACAGTAACCCATACCCAGATGTTCCCATGGTGGCGCTCATTACTCACTTCGAGGCATTGGAAACACGACAAGTGGAAATCCTTCTAGATGGAAAGATGTATCCAACATGGGTGGATGATATGTTAGCACCCCCAGGTTTTAGAAATCCCACCTTCTCACCCTTTAATGGTACGGGTGACCTGCTGCAGCATCTGGCCCATTTCATTTAAATATGTGAACCCATGTTGGGAACTCTACCAAAGTAGGAGGCCTCCAAACTCCAATGCTTCATACAGACATTTGAAAGACCATAATTTTTCTTGAAAACCCGGCTACCCATCAGGTTAGCAGATGACAAGGAGGATCTTCATTGTAAATTTAGTTACCAATTTAGTTACACCACTCAGAAGGCGATTAGTGCATACCTCCTCATGTGTAATCAGAGGCCTAATGAGCGTGTCATGGGCTTTGTCACCTAGTAGAAAGTTCTGACATACTCTTTATACATTCCACTAACTCAGGAGAAACTATTGATGATTTGTGTAGTGAATTTCAAGAAATAATGGGTCCCCTCTCTGATTAACCAGAACTACCATGGGGGATTCCTAGAATTCTCGGATAAGGAACAACGCACAGAGGACACCTTACAGCAGGCTAGGCAGGCGCACCCATTTCCTCCTGTGATTCCCACAAGAAGGGCCGCTAAGGCTGAGCCTTCAATTGTTGCACTGATAGAGGCACCCAAAAAACTTGAGTTGTTACTATTGGAGACACCTCCACATCCTCACATAGGACCTACACCTCAGGCATAGCCTCCGGCCTAGTAGCTCCCACCACAGAACCGGAAGGTGCCCATGTGCAATGCACTGCCACCACCCTTGTGAGATAACCAGGCTCCACCTCCTCGAATAGCTCCTCCATCCCATCGTCTATGTTAGGCTCCTAAATTCCCCTTTCAAAATAGGATAAATCGGACCAACTAATTTAACGAGGTTAAGGTCCCTGATTATTTCTGAAATGCCTTGGAGCTAGTAATTTTATGTTTTCATGAATGCAGGAGGAAAAAGAGGAGGATCTAATTGATAACCCCAACTACTACCCCTATCACTGGATCATGGGGCACAGCCTCAAATAGTGCTATGTGTTTAAGGACTGGATTCAAGACCAGGCCGACAATAATGTTTTCGGGTTGGGCCTAACTCCCAAACAAGTGGCATGTCTATCCGTGAAGCCACACAGCAGTGGTGATAGTGAGTGTGAGTAGCATCAGGTTTCAAACCTCGGATCACAAAAGTTTGATGACTAGATTACTCGAAAAACAATAGTTCATGACCATGGTATTATCTGTACACATTTGAATAGACCAAATTCTTGAGAATATGTCGTGTCATCCACAGCTAGTACCTCTACGTCAATGGCAGAGTTGTCCTCCTCCCAGAGGAGAAAGCATCGGTGGAGTAAGGGAAAACCAAGTCCCCCACCGATGTAATCACCATTCCATACTCTTGGTGATTTCATTCCACCATAGAAGATTATTCCCCCAAGAATCCATCCATTTGTGGAGGATTATTCAAGTTAAATTAATGGGTATGCCTCAGTTAACACCATAGAGCTGGTAAGCCACTACTTGATTCCTAATGAAGAGGAGCGCCAGGTTAGCCCTCCCAACATCCCCAACCATCACTAGAAAGGATGGAGCCATTGAAATATGGGTCATTTGAGTGCCTTGGTTAGAATTTACAAAAATGTTGTGCAGGAAACTGAAACTAGGAATCATGCCAACCGTAGAGCTCAGCACGTGTAGCCATCTCTTTTAGTTTCATCGGTTCTGCCTTCCCTTTAATTTGTGTTAATGGATCAGGCAGAGCCATCCCAACAATGTCGTGATCAGACATCTGGCCTTCATTCAGTAGCCAATCCAAAGGCTTTGACTATTGAGGAGTGGGACAGTCCCAGCACCAGTCAGATGTTGGTCCAGCTGCTAGGGCCCGCCATACCTCTTATCATAGAGGGACCTCCTGTAAGCCGAATCTCATGCCTAGCGTAGAAGTATGATGTCCTCAAGGATCTTAACTACATTACAGTAAGGATCTCTATCCTTTTGTCCCTTCTCCTATCTGTAAATATGTGTGAATCCCTTGTTCAGGCTTTAAGAAACACCCTCTTGTTTGAGATTGAGGTAGTAGTTGTAGAATCCATCCATACTGAGGTAGTCGGGCATGATGAATGTCACGTCATCCTCTTTTTCCCAGGATAATACGATGTCTCTCCCATATTGGGTCACATCGAGCAACTTTAGATCACCTGCCATTTTAATGTATGGAGGCTCATCGCTACCTTATCGACACGGGCTCCAGGATAAACCTAATCCCGACTCAGACACTATGAAAAATGGGGTCTTCTGAGGATGATATGAGTCCCTCTAACATAAAAATCCATGGTTATGATAGGAATGAACATAAACTGGTCTACAAGATCCAGCTAAAGACCCATTTTGGAGGTCTAGTAACCAGCACTATGTTCGTGGTTGTCTCCCAGGACACTGCCAATAATGCATTGATGGATAGGATAAGGCTCCACCTCTATGCGGCGGTCCCTTCATCGTATCACCAGTGCCTCATGTACTCCCTTAATGGTCGAGTGTTCATACTTCAAGGGGATGTGTCTCCCTTTTCTGCATGTGAATCCCACTATCTAGATACCTGCTATTACAATAGAAAGGATAGGCAGATTCAATCTAATGAGGATGAGCATGTTACGACTGCGACCGACCTGTGGACAGATCTGGATGATGCCTAAATATTTCCAATCCACCAATTGGAGGATACAACCCTAGACAAGGTACAATGATTTGTTGTTTCTGGAATGGGGGGGGGTGCACATTCCCAAGTCTATGCGATGTCATAAGATCACCTCATACTCCTACACAAATCAATCTTGTGTGATCCCATAACCCACTACACCCATATGATATCAAGATTTCCACCCCATGGAAATAACAATACACCATATATAATTGTTTTGTTAGGCTGGGATAAACTGGCTCAGGGAAATGTGTCATTATTTCTTCGATATCATCAAGCATGGACCCTTGGATTGTAGACCTGATGGGATCAGAGCAGTAGCTTTCATTGCTATGGTTTTGGATGCACGAGAGTCACCAAATGTAGTGTCCACCACCGCTCAGGATAGTATAAGTCTCCCATTGGGATTTTTTAACTAAAAGGAAACTCCTCCCACAGATGATCCTTCTTCCATAAGTGAACAAGACGATTTATAATATGCTCCTCCCGACATTGAAGAGGGTGTCTTCACCGTGGTCGATGAATTGGGACATGTGAACCTCAGTAGAGAGGTGGATCTAAATCCCATATTGATCTGTTTCTCTATGCCTGTCGAAGAGAAATAGAAGTATGTAGACTTCTATAAATAACACCATGATGTATTTTTTTGGAGATATAATGAAATGTCGGGGCCATATCCCTAGGTATTTGTGCACAGCCTCTGTCCCCCAGGAATCCACCATGGGTTTAAGCAGCCTCCTAGAAAGATGCACCATTCTCAAAGTGACATGGTCGAGGATGAAGTTGATATGATTATCAGAGCCAATTTCATAAAGGAGGTCCATTACCCTAGACGGCTATCCAACATTTGTCCCATAAGAAATAATAATAGACATGGAAAAAATCATGTAAGGGGTGGGAATAATAGTTGGTGAGGTTTGGTATTTATAGGGGAGGAGAGGGGTGGCTTCTCATTATTTTATTCATTAATTTATTATTCTTGATAAATATTGTGAATAGTTTGAAACATATCAATAAATATATTATAAAAATTAAGGGGATATTTATATTATTTTTCTAACATCAGCGATGAATCAATGACTATTTTATTTATCTTATATTATATTGTAGACGTCGGAATCCACCGAAGACCTGGGACTAAAATTTGGGGAAAACTAAAGGAGAATTTTTAAAGAAGGTACTGGTCCAAGACAGCCTGAAATGTCGTATGAAATATTCAAGGAGCTCACATAAAACCAAATTGGGGAACGTAAAAATCCCACGTCAAACACATATTTTTCACGCTGCAAAGAATTTTGTGTGCCACGTGGTAAGTTGCACGCTGCGGACTAAAGGAGTGGGTTTTCCACGCCATCCAAGTTCTGCACACCCTCCGTGGCTCCCACTCGCATATAAATATATGGAAACACCCCTTTTCTTCTGGGATGATGAATATGAACAATCTCCTCTGCATGGAACTCACCTCTTCTATGCATAAAATATGCCTTCTAGGTATGGTATTTTACATGATAAGTCTCACAGGGCTCCACCTTTGCACAAGACCACTATGGAGTGACCTTCTCCCATGTCCTTATGGGTTGGACCCCTTGAGTACGAACCCTACCACTTTCATGCAAAACCTCTTCCCTAATTTTTGCGCAATCCTATCCCATTTGCGTGCACGCCTTATTTTTCTCTCAACATGGACTTTTGCACACCACAGTCCCCTCTTTTCTTGCCTTTTTCACGCAAAACATTCCTTCTCATGAAATACCTTCTTCTTGTGTGTGCCTTTTAGCATTTTTTCATGTTCACTCCCTTGGGAACCATCTTTTGGAAATTCTTACAAAAAAAACACCTTTGTTACACACACGTCTCCCATACGGTTGTCCAGGCTTGTACGAAGTGATTTCAAGGTTCCTTGGGCAGTTCTTCATATTGTGTTGCTTCCCCTTATGCTTCCTTGCATAGGCATGCTAACGGATATTGCTTCTTCTCACAGCCATGATTATGTGGTCCCCTCAAGTGATCACTCAACAACACCCCCTCACTCGGACATTGTTGATGCCTTCCCTTCCCCATGGGTGGGAAGATATCAGTTATGTATATCCTAGGAGGATAGAGTAGACCTGCCTCGTCCGAGCTATAGGACATTAAGCTACCAAGCACCATCTTCCCTAGAACATGACAATAAATCGTGTCCTCACCCCGTGCACTTTATGCAAGGTGCACCGTCTCAGACATGTCTACGCCTGATTGTCTCCATGGTAGTGAGATCTTCCTCAAATGGAATGAGAACCTCTTTCCTAGAGTGGCGCCTATCCATAGGGAAGGCAAACCTCCATGGTGTAATCCCATATCATTTTTTGCAGGAGGTGGAATTACTTCTTTTCATGTCTTATTCGGTGCCAAAGACTAATGGTGAGTTTGCAACCAAGACATTCATTATCCCATCCCTCTCCTGTTGGGCTTTGTCGCCACCCAGGCCTCCATCTTGTAGTAAGTCCCAACCTCTATCTCCCTGGGCTAAAAACCACATATAATACCATGTTTCCATTTTGGGTGGCTAACCACATGTAAGTCCCACTCCAATTCAAATGGAGACACCTTTCACGATGTGATAATCTGTTATTTGTTGCATCTTGTTTCTAACACCAAGCATGAATCATGTGGGCTTAGTGTAAGAACAAACCATGAAAAAAAACATCTTCCTAACTATGTGTACATTGATCTTTGATAATCCATGGTACCTAGAGGCCCCCCATATGTTCAAGACCAACAAATATTAGTCCCGACTCCATTCATGTTAGTTCCCCAACACCTCTTCTGAACTACGTGTTCCTTGATCCATGAAAAGGAAAGGTATGTAGGAATCCTCTCAGTGGTTCAATCCCAACACCTATTGGTCCCGACCACATTCATGTCAGTTCACCAACACCTCTTCTGAACTACGTGGAATTTGATCCTTTCCCGGGCTAGGTATGTAGGATGCCTCCCAGACATTCAAACCCAACATGTATTGGCCTCGACCCCATTCACGCCAGTTAACCAACACCTCTTCTGAACTACGTGGACTTAGAGCCCTACCAAGGAAAGGTATGTAGGAAGCCACCTAGAGGTTCAACACCAACATGTATTGACACGAACCATTCACATCAGTTCACTAACACAACTTCCGAACTTCGTGGACTTTGATTCCTTCCGAGGCAAGGTACGTAAGAAGCCTCCATGAGGTTCAATTAAAACGCACATCTGTCCCGACCACTCATTCCACGACATATAGGATGCCTTCCATTCACCAAGGAAGCGCATGTATCATTTTTGTAAATCCTAGGGGGTTGGACTGAACTCGCCTCTTCCGAGCTGCAGGACGTTAAGCTACCACACGCCATCATCCCCATCACATGACATTAAACTGTGGCCTCACCCTGTGCACATTACGTGGGGTGCCACGTCTCAGACATTCTATACACCCACTCATCTCCACAAGAGTGAGATCACCCTCACATGGAATGAGGTCCTCTTTGCGGGAGTGGATCCTATTTGTGGGGAAGGGAAACCACCAAGGTTTAAGCCCCTATCCTTTCCTGTAGGAGGTATCATTCTTGGTTCTCCTCTCTTCATTAGTACCAAAGACCCAAGAAGAGATTGTAATTGGGACCTTCTTTATCTCGTCCCTCTCCTGTTAGTCTTTATTGACACCAGGGCCTCCATCTTGGAATAAGACCCAATATTCATCTCCCTGGGCTGCTAACCACGCATAAGCCCTTGTTTCCTTTTTGTGATGCTAACCACGTGTAATCCCCACTCCACTTCCCATAGATGCACCTTTCGCGACATGGTCATCAGGTCATTGTAGCCATTTATTTCTCACACTGATCATAACTCATGTAGGCTTCTAGTAGGCACTAACCATGAAAAAAAACCTCTTCAAAACTATGTGGAATTCGATTATTTCCAAGGAAAGGTGCGTAGGAACCCTCCAAGAGGATCCAACCCAACACCTATTAACCCAACCCATTCATGTCGGTTCACCAAAACCTCTTCCGAATGACATGGACTTTGATCCTTGACAAGGAAGGGTATGTAGGAAGCCTCCCTAAGGTTCAAGCCCAACGCCCATCAGTCCCGACCACTCCACGTTGGTCCACCCTCACCCTAAATGAAGTTAATTTGTACCCCCCCCCCATCCCACAAGATGTTAAATTGTACTCATTCAAACCACATGGGTTTTGATCCTTGTCTCCCAGAAAAGGTTTGTAAGAAGCCTCTATGAGGTCCAACCCCTATCAACAGTAATCCATTGTGCTTCCCAACCAACGGTAAGCCATTGTGTTCTATAATTCATGGTAATCCGTTGTGTTTCCAAATCGATGGAAAGTCTTTGTGATTCCAAAACAGTGGTAAGCCGTTGTGAACCTTAACCAGCGGTAAGCTGGTGTATCAAAAAAAGTGGTAAGAAATTGTGTTCCACAACAAACAGTAATCCATTGTGTTCCTCATACAACAGTAAGCTGTTGTAGTCCTCTATTTTTGGACCCACACCTCATGTCAACCCCAATGGCATCAGACCAACCCAAGTGGATAACCACGCATAAGACCCAGTATATCATCAGGTCATCGTCTTATGCATTCACCTTGATACTATACCACATTCTGAACTATGTAAACTTTGATTCCCTGGAAAGGGGATATGTAGGATGTCTCTTCACGCCTCAAGAAGAACATCATTGTTGCTCTCACATCTGCTCCATCTTACTCTCCAACCACTTTCAATCATCCATATCCATCATAAGTCTTACCCGGTCCGCCACATCCATGTGAGATCATGTCTCCCTATTTCTCACAACTCCTAGTAGGAAGTAGTTTACTAAACATGTGTTATCCCTAGTATTAGTGACCCCTCTTGGGCTTGTACCCATCTGATCCACTCCTATCATTGTTCTGATCAGTCTGATCAGTCTCCGCAAGATGTTAAACTCACAGCATACCATGTGTTAAACATGGGAAGCTGTAGAAAACCTCAATGAAATGCCTATGGAATATAATTCCCCACACTCGATGTGGAATTTCATGGGCATCCATGCCCTCGAGAAGCCCTATCATAAGGGGAATAAAACCAAATTTCCACTGTTCTTTCATCCATACATTCCATTGATTTCCAACATGACTACTCCCCTGACTGAAGGTTTCCGGCTAGACTGAACCCCTTGGAATGTCCTCACAGAAGCAGTGTAATTAACCGGAGTCCATGAAGACATAGAACTGGGAAATTTTTCACGAACCATATATTAAGTCTATAAGGGAGACCCGGACTAGGTGATGAGTTCCAAGGAGGAATCCATAGAAGGAGGAACCGACATCCCATTATCCCATTTTGATCAAAGAGGAAATGTCCCTGATCAAGTCACAGATGTCACCCACCTCTAGAAAGTGGGAATGTAGGGCAACAACTAGCGCATCCCCAGAAATAAACGTTTGAGAAACATATGATTTCATATAAAGTATTAATATTCATATTTTAGATGATGTTTCAAAATGATATTCATCCTCCTCCTTGCACAATTATTGAATTTTAGGATTATTCCGGATACATATGTTTATTTCATTCTCTTGGAAAAATATAATAGCTCTAAATAATGATTGTCAATATATACCTAGAATATCATTGAATTCATATAAAGGGTGTATTAGAAAGTTCATATGTAAGTTCATCCCAAAATTTTTGTAGGGATAATTCTTTATAACTATGATGAAATAATTTTCCCATTTTTTATATCCACTAATACATCCAATTCCATGTTTTGAGGTTCATTTTAAATAGTTCTGCTAAAATTTTAAGATCTGAATAAAAATATATTTTTAGAATTAAATAGTATGTTCTCTATTCTTGAATTAACAACTATCAAGCCTATCAAAAATTCATTTTCATGATCCACCTCATTATTTGTGATTGAATAATTTCACCTTCCACTCTATTCCTTAGAAGTTCTTATTGTCATTTATCATCAATAAACCTCAGAGTAGTTCATTGATTCTTATATATTCAATATTCCATGTATTGAAAGCATTGGACAACATGATAAGGGTTGGCTGGAGAATTCATTTCCTCCATCACATTAGTGGGCTTCTCCCATTGACATTCACTATCTTGGTCTACTTCCATCCCACACCTGATGAATTTTCTTTTCTCGTTTAGTCAATTATCTGGATTCCTCTTCCCATACTATTGAAAACTATGATGTTGGACTTTATTTCTACTATGATATTTATCCATCACCCATAATTATCTAAACTCCATTCTCTAATTTGTATCTCAAATACCATGAGACCATTGAGATTCACTAATCTTCATCTCAATGTTGACATCATATCAGACAATTTACATTTAGCTATCAAAGCCTAAACAAACCAAATCATTTCCTAAACTCTTCATTATCCCACTAAATAAGTTGTAAACAATAATTTAGATGTTAATTATAATTATAGAGGCATATCATGAAAACTTTAAAAGTTTTCCTCATACATTCTAATTGATTCTTCAAACTTTTTATTGAGTGCGAGAAAATCTATCTCTATCTTTAGTAAGATATTTAAATGAAACTATTTATCTAAAAACATTTATAAGAATTCATTCCACTCCATCACGTTGAAATATTTCCCATGATTAATATTTTTTATCAGCATATCCTATTGATATTATTATCCCTATATATGATAAATATCCAACATGACCTCCTCTTAAATAGTACGTAGAAGTATAGAGAATATATTTTCAAGGGAGGTGATTCGTTATTCTATGATTAAAATATCCAAATATCCATAGAATATCAGAAGCCTTTGTCATGTAAAGGTATTTTTTAAAACATTCTCATTCTTAGAGTGATTTGGATTTTCTCCCTGATTCATGTTTATATTCAAAATAGGGGTCATTAAGTTAGAATTATCATGATGTTCTTGACTCATACTCCCATTGAGTTGGGTTTATAATTTTGTCATTTATCACATTACCCATCACATTGGATGATAAATCGATTCCTTGTATTTATAGTTGTTGAGAAATATAATCAAAAAAATGGGATTGGAATATCTAAACAATAAAAAAAGGGAAACTATAATCATTGAAATTATAACATTTTTATGAAATACATTTTTATCTACTGAAAATCTATATTTCAAACTTTGTTATCCATGGTCTATTACTAAAATTAAATGTTACATGAATTTTTTTTCACATTATGTGGGTCTATAAAGATCTTGTGAATTTACCACATCTTATCACTCGATAGTTTAAAAATTAGTGTTCCAAAATACCTCTTTATTTTGTACCAAGTGAAAATCAATATTATACTCAATGTTCACTTTTCAAGGTTATTACCCCGATATATTATTCTGTCAAATCGACATCCACTTACTATATCCAGATAGAATATTTTTTCTTGGAAACCACTCACACAATACATTAACCAAATTTCATAATGTGTTCCTATGTTTATTCATATCCATAATCCTTTCACTATGGTTTTCTAAACCTATACCCCAAAAAAAGAAAGACCTTACTCAAATACAAACTAAAATAACTTGTATCTTAAATACATAATAAATAATGATTTAATAAATAAATATACACTAAATATAATCCCAAAAGATAATGGGGGATACTATATTTGAATAATTAGATACATAGAAAAATAACTCAAAACATGGGTAAAAAAAATTTAAATAAAACACATAAACATGACCTTTTATTATATAGATTTTTCTAAAACATCACTAGATATACTTGGGATGTAAATTATAAATGGGTAAGCTATGAAGACTAGAAAGGGAATAATCAAAGCATTACATGTTTTAAGTAATACGTTTTAGCCAATAAGAATGTCAATGTGACATAATAAAGAAGATAATTTTAAACATAAACATTGAATCATGATATAAGAAGGTAACAACGAGGAAACATAGGAATGTGGTAATAATATAAATCATGACCTAAAAATAAATTGCCAAGGAAAACCACCAATATATCATAACATAGTGAACATAAGAAAACCCCCCATCCCCCAAATATGTGATCTCGTGAGATAAAAACAGTCACTAATCCATTTGAGAGACATATAAGATTGAACCCACCCATCTCATTCGTATCATGTACCTTACTTTTTGTTCCGAATAGATCATACAAAATTTGAAAATATTTCTTAAAATTTAATCCCCTGATTAAGGAGTGAGGTTTAAATATATGGAAGTAACCAATTGATGAAATATAGTCATATCTATGTGAATATCATTGATTCTAAATGGGGTCTGGTATGCATTATATAAAAGTTTTCCATGAAAATCAAGGGATACTTTCGATACCATAATGGTTGTACATAATATTTCATGGAAGGGTTTAATGAGAGTGAAGGGATGTATCAGAATACTTGATATTAACAAGGATAGTAAAGGTATGTGTAAAATCATTTTTTAATAAGAACAAATGGAAATAAAATAGGGTTGTTAAAAAGTGGATAAAGAAGAGAATCACCTACTTCATCATAGTAACTACTTAGGTAATGGTTATAATGATAGGGGTTAAATGATACCCCACACATAGAAAAAAATCAACAATAAAGGGATATTTATAAATTCATGAAAACAAATAAATTTTGATAAAAAAATTAAATACAAAATGGCTTTTGAATAGGAAGGAATAGAGAGATCCCTTAGATTTAATGGATGTTTCTAAATGCTTGAGAGGAGGTCGTAAGAGCATAGAAATTTCTTGGTAGGGTTTCAGAGAGGTATAGAGAAAGGAGATTCGTGATTAATGGTTTCTAAGTCAATATAAGTTGGATTTTTTCTGGATATTTATATAAAAAGATAGGGGAATTAATTATTATTTTATACACATAGGTTTTAGACTCAATATGCTATAATAATCCAATCCTCAAAACCTTCCCTTGCTTTTTCTCCAAGATATTTACCAATGTGGAGTTGATTTCATTACATTATAATGATAAGCACCAAAAATATTAAAATAAAACCATTGGAGATGTCTAAGTGAGTCATTTTCATAAATAATTTATTCTAAAACATTAAAATATAATATATGTTTGGTATAATTCATTAAAATATTATAAAATTAATCCAATAACATAAAAAATTAAATATTTGAAATGGTAATATATATTTGGCCGTCAATAACATTTAAATTATTTATTAAATTGCATCTGGGCTATTATTATTTTATAATACATACCATATATTTATATTGTATTTAATTTTTTTTTCAGAAAATTCATCTTTATCATAAAATTATGAAAAAATCACTATTGGATAATTTTGATGTATATATTTGAAAAATATTATTTATTTTATCAAAAAAATATATAAATATTATATTTTACACTTTTAAGTAATAAATCATTATATATTTAATAATATTGGTTTTACAAAAATAAAAATTTTATATCCCTCACAAAGATGGTACATGACATTATTATATTATATTACCTTTTTTCTAAATATTATTTATTAATAATATTATATAAAAAATATTTATTTCAAACATCTTGAATAAATCAAAAATAGTATTATAATTAAAACAACATATTTTTCAAAAATACAGTTATGGTATCTTAATAACAAAATCTATTTTTCATCAACTCATATGTAAGAGAATATATAATGTAATAATGGAAGGGGATAAACATATTCATAATTTTATTCAAAAATAATATATAAAATTCATACTAATAGGATCTAGATTCATGACCCCTTATATACTAGTGTACACACTAGTGGTAAGGTTTATAGTGGTGGCACTTTCATGGGGTGGTTCAGCGAACATGGTTTGGGTCATCATCTTGATAAGCATTGATGTCTCCCATTAATGGATTAATTGTTGTATATGTTGTTAAATATTAGATTGGAATTAGTCAATATTATGTCTCAAATATGTCATCTCCCACGTATGATCTAATGATTTCGATTCTTAGGGGATGATCATATAGATCAGGGGCATCTCTTTTTCCATCTATGTCAATTAAACATTAACATAAACATTGATATATAACAACCATAACACTCATTATATAATGGATATATTATCCTTGGTTAAGATTCCTACCAAAAAAAAATTAACATGGAAAGATATGTTTTAAAATGGTCTAAAATAACTAATTTAGTTCATGGGTTTTATTTATCCACATTACCTAATATAGAATTCATTCATTAAAAAGGAATTTAATATATTAAAGTTTGGTCCATTACATCAAGAAATTATTTTCTAAATGTGAAGGATAAAAAAATTAAACAATTCATCCTATTCTATACCAAGATACACAAAACATACATTTAAACCCACCCAATGCATAATATGTAAAATGGAATCCTCGTGGTTTCATGGTATATAGGTGAACCAAGGAAAAATTAGTCTAGGGAGAAGGTAAGATGAATAAAATTGGAAATCGAATTCATAAAATAATAAATACAATTATAAATGAATTAATAAGTATAAAAATTATAAAATAATGAATATGAGGATCTCCATTCATGTTAACTAATCTCAAAAAAACAAAATAATGGAGAATGTGATCCAGAACCACAAAAATTAAGGAAAGAAAATGTGGAAATCAACATATATGTGATGTTCGGAAAAGTTAATAGTTTTTCATATGGTTTTTAAAATCATGAAACAATAATATGTGATTATTTTTATGTAACATACACAAAATCATGGTCATTAAAAATATTATACAAAATTATCCACAAATATTTCAGAATAACACTGGTAAAAACTACAAGATCACAGTATGACCACCAACACAATTTTCCATAATCTTGTACAAATTATTTTATAACACCCTTAAATAATAGAACCCAAAAATATTATAAAGGGTTTTTTATATCATATATTTAACTATGTGTTATCTATAAAAACTATTCATATAAAAACAATTATAACTATAAAGCTCCCTATGCAAGACTTGTCACATGGTTTCCCATAACTATGCATGCTAAACCATGTACCTACAAAATGAAATTTAATGGACTATTTACTCAATATTACACATATATTTTACTAATTCATTCATAAAAAACTTTTAATGATGGAAACATCTTTAGAATCCAAAATTATAACTAGAAACATAAAAAATATTAAATTACCCAAAAAATAAAAAACATAACCTAATTGACATTATGTTGCCCCAATTTTCCTCACCATGACAATTTATACACCCAAAAATTCATTGATAAATGGAAGAAGAAAAAAAGATACCTAAAATCTTCAATACCATCATAATAGGTGGGAGGTATGTTAAATTTTAATAAGGTCCCAAGAGAATGAAACACTACACAAACACATAACTCCACAAAACCATGAACACAATCCTTGAACATAAAATAATATCCCAAAGAATGATATGACCTATTACCATAATATTAAAAGTATAAATGAAGATAAAGGACTAAAATAGGTCTCCTAATCATTTATAATTCCTTTAAAGTGGTGAAATAGGATAAAAAATCCCCCTAAGAAAAAAAACAGGTAGACTAATCTACCACTAAGAACCAAATGAAAAACAATAACCATCCATAAACCACCCTAAAAATCTAGTAATCACACTCCAAAACTAAAGGAAATAACTACCCAAAAATATCAGAACAATTTCCTTGGAAGTACCCCAAAATCAATCACTTTCCATATCACAGAAAGTAAAATGATATCTCAACTAGAGACATGCATCGATAAGAAATGATAAGGCCTCTATCATTAGGCCACAAAACTAATTGAAAAGGGTGATATAGGAACTAATACCAAAAAACACCATCTCACAATAAACCCAGTAATATATAAACTTACATCATCCAATTCATAATCTCAATTAGTTCTATATACACCCTAAACACACAAATCAATTCCTATGGATCTCCCATGTTCAAACTGTCAAAAACAAACCAAATAAAGTGTCCCGGGTGTAATTAGTTTATCCAAGGATTCCATAAAATAATGTTTCACTATTCTTGATAAATATTAAATTAATTTCACACTTATACATATTTTAGGACAATAAAGGTTTAGTATAATTAGTGACTAGAAACAAAACCATATTATTTATTAAAATATATTCAGCATCTCCAAAAAATATTTTCTCACTTAGTACACATATTAGACATACCCTACATAAAACCATTCTTCACATCCTGGGGAATGTAAACATTTGAAATTTTGACCTCATATGCTTAGTAAAGGTAAATATATTATATATAGATTTTTTATCATCTGTGATAATAATATAAGAATAAGGGTATATGAACATGATCTTATCTTTAAATAATCATATTCATTCAGTCAAAGAACATTAATCATGAATCATTGAATAATGTTTTATAAATAAAAATTCTTAACATATATGATTCTAGATTCATCTATAATCAATCAGGATCCATGATGACAAATTATAATCATAAGTATTAACTTTTTGGAATACTGATAAGCATATAAAATCACCTCATTAGTTTGCATTCACTCTATAGACAATCATGGTGGTGAATGTTCCATAATTTAAATACCTACCCAAAAATGACCTTATTTCCATTATTTTTCAATTCTTTTTATTTATATGGAAAATCATAGGAGTTTATTAACTATGTCACCTCTTAAGGTATTCTCAACATTTTCATCATTACCCAATCCAATAGGGAGCTATATATTCATGGGTCCATTACAAAAATAATGAATACTATATATATATGTGTTCAAAAAGATCATAAAACATCATCATATAATTATATCATAACCCATGTAAAGTAAATATGTTTCATAAAAATTTATTCATTCTATATTAAAAAACCATTGAAAAAAATTAGTTTCATAAAGGATTCACTATAAAAAAAATTAACTCATGGGAAAGAAATCAGTTTCATTGAATCATCCTTATATAATCATCATCATAAGTCATATTGAAAAATAATTTGGATAGAATAATTAGATAATATCCCTATTGAAGTAGAAAAATTCATAATGGCTATTTAAATAGATGAAAAATACCTTTAAAATATCTTTCTATCCTTTATTTGAAAACATTATAAAATATCATTTTATTTTGATAACATTTTAACTGAAATTAGTATAATATTGAGAAACTAATTTTTTTATAAACAACCATGTTATCTTTGAAATTAATATTCAAATAAAATAATTTTCTTAATGGTGTAAAATTTTATCATGAAGCTTATGTTAAAAGAAATAATTCCTTTTAAAACATTTAAAAAGTAAAAAATGAATTGATTCGAAAAACATTATATTAAAAATATTTCTATTTAAACATTTTAAAATGAAATAAAAGGTAGTGAAAATAAATTTTTTAAAAAAATTTATGTATTGGTAATAAATTTGATAAAACAATTTGTATTCCTGTGGACATTGACGAATTTTTTTTTTGACTGAAGTGGAAATAAAGTCGTCTTTTCTTTACAAGAATTTTATCCACAATTTTAAGTACCAAATAGATAAAAATGGAACTAATTCATAAAATTTATAGGAATAAATAGAGGATAATAGAATATATAGGGTTTAAAATATAATATCAATATAATTTTCCTTCACATAAATTTAGCCTAGACAATCCCAAAAATAAGTGAGACTATAAAATAAACCCCTTACCTAATGTTTCTTCATTCTTTTTATGCATTAAAATATCCAATATTATAGATATATATTAACTAAAAATATATTATTAAACTATATTATCACATAAAATAAAATTTATAATTCCTTTATAATTTCAAATTACTCTTTAAATAATCTTTTTTTTTAAATGAACATTCAGGTGAAAATTGGTATGTCGTCCAGACATGTTTCAGTTCGATGAATATAGTAATATCACCTTGTTTACGTTTTCATAATATCCAAAATATTAATAATTATATAAAGGTTATAATTATCCATTGTATACACTTTTCATACCATTAATAAACATTGTCTTTAAAAATTTAAATCTATCACTTCACAGAGACGATAATATGTATGTATGCACAAGTGATGTTTTTAATTTTGAATGGATGGAATGAAAGAAAGGTAAATAATAATTAAACATTCCTGAATAATTATTCTATCAAAATATAATATATATTCCTTAAATATGTTTTTATTATCATCCATGTAAATTTGAAATGAAAAATGAATCTCATCTCTTTGTAGAGTTTGAAGTCCACAAATACACACGAGTGATGTTATCATCTTCCAACAGATAGAAGGGTAAACATGTAGATAAGGTATTATAATCACATATGAATAGTTATTTAATAATTTTTATATACAAACATTAAATCCTTCATATTAACTGACTACGAAATATGGTGAATGATAATTAATCATATCATTATGTGGATGTGGTAGTCCACATATACGCATGACTGATATTTTAAGTTCTAATTTGATGTAATGTAGGTGGAAAATGGTTTATCCATTATCATATTAAAAATTAATTCTATTTAAGAAAATAATTCAATTATTTCAAAATGGATTCCATATATTCATATTTGTTTAAGGTAGAAATAAAATTGAATGTTCTTGGTTAAGATTTATGCCTCTTCATTGAGAACACTCCTTTGTATTACACCTTTAGCCTAGAAAATATGGTATTATGATCAAATAAATAACTATAGAACATGAATAGTGATGTCAGGAATGGATTAGGATAGGTATTATACAATATATAAGCCACATGGAGTGTGATGTGGAGAGTAGATGTGGCATCAATTTATAAGTGAGTGAGAGGAAACACTTGGAATTTTTCATAGGTTTTAAATATATCAATTCCATAATAAAAAAATGGAATTAAATTAGATCAATATATAATATAGAATGATCAAGAACCTAAATATATCCATATACTAGTATTTTGATAAGTTTTTAAGCTATTTTAACTCCAATATATTTAGTTTAACACTTCGTTAACCTCATTTAAGATTAATTGTAGTAAAAAATATTAACCTTGATTACAATTAATAATGACCAAAAATTATGTCTACAGTTTTATATGATATAATCCTTATTATGAAATAAATTTAAACCATTTTATAATATTAAATATTTATAATTTTAAAAAATTCATTTTAAAATAAACCTACAAAATGCAATGAAAATAGATTTTCTAGAAAAAGAATCATCTTTAAGTATACAAATGTTTTTATGCTACAATGTGGATTCCAGTGAAAATAATTGGATTAAATTTAATATTATGGGACTCGTGACATTTTATTATCAATTCAAAAAAATGGGTTTTTCAAATAATTCAATAGATTAAATAGTATTCTTTAAAATTAGAATTTTTTACTCTTCACATTAAAATTTATCTTTTAGGAAAATCACAAAATATCACCTTAAGATAACTTTAATATTATTATTTCAAAAATAATATCATTTTTATAAAATAAAATTTATAATATTAGTTAAAATTAATTATAATTTTTTTCGCAGAATGAAAAAATTTATATATTTTTTATATAAAATATAATTTCATACTACAAAATGACTTCACTAAAAATTTAATTGTAGGTTACTAATAATTAATCGATGAATATATATTCAGTGGGACTGTTATGATTATATTTAATCATTTTATTAGTATTATCCACACTATATAATTTAATATCTTGTTTATTATGTTATATTATATCATGGTTCTTTTAGAATCAAGGATGTGTGTAAACAAAGAAATAAAATACATCTTGTTTGTTGCGAAGGAAAATAAGGTAAAAATGTTGTGGTGTTAAAATAAATCATCAAAGAACAATGTTAGTAAATTTTGTATCATAATATACATAATTATAAACCCCTAAAAAAAGAGTAACCATAAATCCAAATGGTAAAGAATCCAACAAAAATCATCTCAAGTGTATCAACCAACTGAAAAATAAATGAAAATGATCATAAAAAAGAAAAATCAACTAAAATAATCTGAGTAATTCATCCCATGAAATTTCATAAACAACATAACCACTTCAATACTGAATATATACCTTGATCACTATGGAACAAACTATGGTGACCAAAGAATTAAGGGATAAAGGAACGTTTTAGCTCCACCACAGAATTCAATGTATGGGAAGAGTAAATAACCAAAATAACTACACCTAATAAACTAGGGAATTTACACCATGAATCACCCTCAAGGTTAAAATTTATATATTTTCTCAAGATATATCTATAAATCACAACCATGAAATATTATCAAGTCACATAAAGGGACTAAAGAAATAAGACAAATTAAAGTAAGGGAAACATACAAAATAACATTTTCGATAAATTATAATTTATTTAAATCATTATACTTTTTGATTTGAATAAAATTTTCATTTATAAAATATATAAATAATGGGAATATTACTGAACACCCTTTAGAAATATTTCAATTTAATTATAAAACTCATATGAAAATTATATTCCTCAAGAATCACCACATTTAAAAAGGAGTATAAAAACTCATTTTAAAAAAGCACACTCATGCATTAAATCATGAAAATTTATGAAAATACCAACATGAACAACTTATAATTCCCTTTTTATTATCAAAAAACTTAATTCATTTCATTGAAAAATCCACCCATAAATTTCACTTCAACTTTCAAACATTTCCATGAATAACCCATTTTTCATTTCAAAGAATATTCTTCCATTATACAATGTTTTAAAAATATTACCAAATTTATATAATGAAATAAACCACTATGAAATAATTTCATGATGTCAAAATTTATTTTTGTAAGATCCCATGTTATGGGATGGGTTGAAATTCTAATTGAATATGAACATTTCATTTAGTATATGGTCTGAATTCTATATTTGTCTTTATAATGGAATTATAAGCATTGGATCACTTAAATGTTTTATATTTATGAAATTTACAAAGCATTGATAGGTAAATCATGCATTCATATATGGAATGGGGCTTCAAAAACTCATTTTTTTAGAAACACCCTCAGCTTCATGGTTGTATCGTGGTTAGTGCTAGCCATGAAACTCAACTCTGTAGCATATGTTTTATAGGGATTCAATTTTCATAACCATATGAGGAAACCCGAGTAAACCTTGTTGTCCATAAGTATTGTCACACAATTTTTGAAACCCTTCACTTTAGGTTGTATTTTTTTTGAGTCATCTATAGAAAATTATAGATCTATCCATTTGGTTTGTACGTTGTTTTCCATCTATAAGAAAACCATAAAATGGGGTTCCACCCTGAGGTAGTGGATCCACATGTTTAGTATACATTTTTCGTAACTATACAGCCACACTATTCATCTCAGTAAATGTATAGAAATAATCATTTATCTATCTAGATATTATAATCTATTTATACCTCCTTCTCCCTCAATTCCCACACATAGTATCTTTGTTCGACTCATCCCTTGGAATCCTCCATAGGCTTGCATGTATCTCCCTCATCCTTGGTAGGAATTGAACATTTTTGTATTTTTTGAAAGAATATCAATATGTCTAATGATCCTCTTATATATTTTATATATTTTCCATTTAATATTGGATTCTATAACCATGAGAGCTCTTTATAACCATTTCTAGGTGTTTATCTAGTCTTCCATGTTTTGAGATTCATTCCAAAATCAATGTTCAATTATGGATGAGTGAAGCATCATAATATTATCTAAGGTGGTATATTAGTTTTTTCCTCAAGTTTTAATTGTTTATAATGTATTATCACTATGTTTAATGTTAGAATTTACTATGTGTTGCTTATAAATTATAAATCCCTTTAATTAATTAATTGGACCTCTTTTAGATATGGAATGACACGCATGTTCATGGTTAAATGCTAACAACATCATGTAAAACTTCTATATAAGGTGATATCAACTAATATACTTGGAATAAATGTTTTATTATACAACAAAACTCCCATTATCTTTTGTTTCCTAATTATCACAATTATATTACTCAATCCACAAGTCAAATACACTTTTTTTGGTTTCTTGACTATCCTTAATTAAAGTAAATGATAAATTTAGTTTTAATTAATGGTATGATGATCATGCCTTGGTTTTTAAATATGACCACCTTTGAGGCGCACTGTGTAACTCCCTAACCACCAAATCCCAGATCTAGTACATTATTTTTTTACATTGGCATGACTACATGGAAAAAATTCTAGAAGGACTGATCGGTTTAGTAGTCTTAAATAACTAGATAAAAAATGGTTCCCTTATTTCATTGGTAAAACATAAAAGATAGAAATGGAAATTAACTTTCATCCTTGAACTTGTTCAAAATATATCATCATCATATCCTTGAGAAAATATAAGAAATGGTTGAGTTCAAATTGATCTATAAGCAAAAGTAAAATGAAATCAAAAATGAATTAATCGTAATAAATCAACATAGAAATGTAAAGAATTGACAACACATTCAATTCAAATTACTAGATATGGTATAACCAATATGGAAAGGTAAATTACTAAAACACATTCTATTTATTCAATAATCTGAGAATAAAATGCATCCATGGATAATTTAAATGATATAATCTAATGAATAAAAATAATAATAACTAAATTCACAATAGAGTAAATTCATAATTATAGGACGCCATGTTTCCAAGGAACATGGTACCTTTACCATCAATAACATTCAAATGAAAATATAGAAAATTATATAGAAAAATATCTGATTTGACCAAATGATCTGTCTCATGAGACTACTGATGCATTGAGGTTTTTAGATTAAATGGTCCCCAACTCGTTTCATACCTATCCAAAGTATTATTTTTATATCAAATAAATTTTTTAAAAAATGATTATAAAACAATGTATTCCATACAAATTCTAATAAATATAATACAATGAATACAATGAGATTTATGATATGATATATCATAGTGTAGTATGCATACACCACACATAAAAAGTATGTTGTGAAGAAGTATTATATCTCACAGAGGTAAATGTGAGATTAAAAATTCCCTTCCAAATTGTAATCATTTATTTAAAAGTACACGCATTCGTAAATGAAAATACTTTCATTGAAAAGTAACTTTTAAAATTATAAAGGAAGATTCCAAAAATAATTGTGACATAATGGTGGAAATTTCTATTCATGTCATATAAGATAAAAAACATACCATTAAATTTTGAAACAAAAGAAAAAAAGTACCATGTTTTGGAAAAAGAATGGAAGATTTGTTCAAAATCATTTTATTAAAATTAAAAAAGGGTAAAAAATTATTTAAAAAATAATTTGAGAATGGTAAAAACATTTTTGAACAATTTTTTGTAAAACACTTACATTGAAGAGAAATATTCTCTAGTGGATACATAAAAAATCGTGATTAAGAATGAGATAGTGAAATAAGCCTTATCACATTATAATCAGTATAATCATATACACCATGAAATAAAAGAAATTATTTAGATATGAAATTAACATTTATTCATATGAATTTTAATAAAATTCATTAATAGGAATTATATACACCTCACCCAAGTGAATTTTTTCATAACAATGAATAATTCTCAGTCTAGTATAAATTTAGACAAAATCACTTATCATGGATTTCCTTTTGGGTGAAATTCCATTAAACTATGATATAATTGTTTTAATAATGTTATTAAAATATTATAGAACCGTATTAATATTTATAATATCATATATTAACTTTTTATAATATCTTATTACCCATTTTTAACAATCATTTAATATTTTAACAATTTTAGGTATTAATTGTCTACTTTTTAGTATGTTTTCACTTGTTATTTGTTTTTCTTATTTATTAGAACATGATTTTATCATACCCAGAGTGTACAAAATGATGAAAATATTTTAATTATTTATATATTTATAAAAATCCATAAAATTTAGAGATAGAATATGAAATGTACTGTTGATTGAGACGGTAGGAACTACGTATGCATGAACGCTGCTTTCATTTCTATTCCATATTAAAAGAAGGAAAAGTAAATGATATATTTTTATAAAATAAATAAATTAACATATATATATATATATGTCATATATATCACATATTTTTATTAAAAACAACCTCTTTGCATTCCATGTATATTGTGAACGAATCCCATCGCTTTAAGGAAGCTATAGTCCACAATTCCACAAGTGGTGCTACCATATTTATAGAAAATAGAATACATGAAAGAATATAACATATAAAAAATAAATTAGTATAAATAAAACATAAATATCAAATATATATTTATATAATATAAATATATATTTTCCATAAAAATTCCCAACCATGAGTGGTCCAAAAGAATAATGAACAACATCATTTTGTGTGGTGGTAGTTCTCCATAAAGGAACAATAATTTCGTTACCAATTTTATGCAAGTATGTATATTTTTCTGTAGATCCCATAACATAAAAAAATATCAATAAATTTATGATTCTATTCTTATTATATAATAATTAAATAATAATAATTGATGTAGTTTGGAAACAAACAAAACATAGGTGTACATTGAAGAATGTTACCTCTTATTCTAGTATCTTCTTTTGGGTAATACAAAAAGACATACGTGGTTATATTTTTTCCTAAAAGGATAATTCTAAGATAATGTTAGGGAAGTGGGATCTTATTTTTCATGTTTCTATTTCAGATATAATGATCAATGTTGTGTGAAGAAGTGATGGAGGTAGTTCCCTTTTATAATTGATGTATGGGACACTTTTCTAAACTCTGAAAATATTAAATTAATATAAATTAATTTTTAAATAAAAATGGATAAAAAGTGATATATTGATAATATAATAAGATTATTGGTAAAAATCCTCTCATCCAATAATTTTTTGGAAATTTTAGGTCACATTCTTAAACTAATCTTTTAATATTAACCCTTAGTTAAACCCTTTACCAATTACTGTTACAACATGTCTTTTTTACTCTTTACAGGTTAATATATTTGATAAAATATTCCAAATGAACCATAAATGAGTCATATATAATATTTTCCTCCTTATAAAAAACAATTTGATCATTTTTATATTTTTATGATTTTATATCATTTAATGAAATATTATTTATTTTAAAACACCATTAATGTCAATATTGACACTATTTATTTCATGAATTTTAACAAATATAATAACTATAATATAACTTCGAAAAAACCATAAATACATCCCTAATATGTCTATATAATATGTAAAACTCATAGATTCCATTAATTCTACCATATTATATTTTTTAAAATATTTTTAATCAAATATATTTGATATATCTACTAACTATAATATTATTTCATCATCATTATACAAGACATTAATTTAATGATTTATTCCCAAAAATTAAAAATATATTATCATGATGAAGATAATAGTTTCATATTTCGAATTAATATTTATTTTCCAACAGATCTCTTATATATCTTCATATTAAAAAGATTTCACATGATAAAAACAAAAGTGTATCAAAATTGACTTTTCTATTAATATAAAATTATTAATGTCAAAATATCATACTAGATTCTTAAAAAGGTTATAATTCATTCCCAATGATTTTTTAATTGTAAAACAATCATAAAATGAAATAATGACAAGTGTTAAGGTAATTTTATAGTCTTTATAATGTTATTTTTATCTATAATTAGATGATTTACCAGAATATTACTAAATTTACAATTTATATGACCAAAAATAAAATGAAAATATTAACATAATTTGAAACAATTAATTAATAATATGGAATCAATTTTTTAAATTTTAGAATACAATTGTTTCGATAATTAATTAAAAATTAATCACGTTGACATAACAAGAAAATGAATTTTTAAAATAAAAACATACAAAAAAATATTAATGTTTTATATTCATATTAAATATAAAATTTATTTCAACGAATTAGATTTAAATAAATGATATAAAAATAATATAATTATACATTAAAATATATTAAAAATATTATTTAACCAAAAATTATTTAGATAAAAATGTTTCTTTCAATTAAAATGTAATATTATATTACTATTAATCAAAAATGAAACTTTTTAAGAAAATGTAGGAAAATAAAACAAAGTAAAAAATATATATAAATATTTAAAATAAGAAGATTATTTTTTAAAATGGAATATATAAAATTATAAATATTTGTATTTAAAATAGTTTCACACTTAAATTATGGAAAAATTCTTTTTAAAACAATATAACCATTTATACTAAAGATTGGTTTTGTTTTTATCTTAAGCCTACCAAAATTATAGGATGAATTTGAAAATATTTAGTTTAAAATATAAAATATATAAATACAACATTAATATCTTTCACTAATATTTATTAATTTAATTAATTTTGATAAAATTCAATTGTGGGCATAAATATAGTTGTTTTAATTAAAATACATCCTTTATATTCAGTGGTTTTTTATTTTCATTTCCAATTAATTGGTAATCAATGAATTAATTTCATAAACTTGTGTAAAAAATATAATCAAAATTTATTTTATCTTATTTGAAACTTCCAAATTAACTGGTAAAATAAAAATAATAATGTTTAATAATATATCATGGTTCATTTAAGCCAGGTGTTGTGTGCAATGTATGTTATCTATGAGATTAAATTTAAAAAGACATATGCCATTAAATAATGGTGTGTTTAATTCTCCCGTACCTTAACTATATTTATAGCTTAATATTTAATCTTTATCTTGGTACTCTAGGATTTGATATTTTAAAATAATCAATTTTTGGAAACCTCACATCGTAAATAGGGTTTATAACACTACTTCTTAATTAGCGGGAAAATGAAAGGTGATGGTCACCACAAAACTAAGATTTTGAATAAGAGATAATTAGATAAAACATGGATATGGAAGTGAAATATATCTATCATTTTTTTATGTATAATTATAGATATCATGGTCATCAGAAATTTAATATCATAAGACTGTAAATCTATGATGTGTTAAAGAGGCCATTGATTTCATTTTAAAAAAACAAGGAACAAATTTTTGGTTAAAAAAATTAGTTTTCCTAAAGTTAATGAATTAATTTAATTACTACACTAATAATATAATAATAAATACTTAATTTAAAATTAGATTTTCAACCGTTAGTCAATTTCCACCATAAACTCATCTTTCTATCCAAACAATGAGTATTTAAGATGACTTTAACATGATTGAATAATTTGAGTTAATTTATAGGGAATTAAAAATATATAAAAGAATACCTATTTATTACTCCTATATTAATAAATTAACCAAATATAAAAAGGATAATATAAGATAATTCCACAATAATAATTAACCTTTTTATGATGAAAAATATCTTTAATCTCAAAAATTAAACAGTAATATCCAATGTTCAACATATATCATTCCTCAAATAACAACCCTTCCTAAAAAATATTTTAGACTAATATTAAATCCCAAAAAAGATTAGGAATATTATCATATGGTCTTCCAAATAAAAATAATCACTCTTAATGTCTTATAACAAAAACATAATTTCCTAAATTTCATAATCTCCATGATATTCCAACCATTTCCATAAATTACCCTAATCACTCTTAATCGATAATAAAATTATATTTGACTTCAAATTACAATTCATCCATTATTCCTCTAAACATTATATTTACATTAATCTTATAGGATTTCAGAAATAAAAAATTTCTTTGAAAATAATATTAATCACTTAAGCACCGAATCACTTTGATAAAAAAATTAATTAAAATAAAAATAAACAGTATAAATTATATATATTAACTAAATAAATGTAATGATAACAATAAACTCACATAGTATTATATTTGTAGTTATACCCTTGTCATCCATCAGTTGTGTCTTCAAACCCCATGGTCTTTCCGGACGCGATGGGTTTTCACACATCTTGTAGGTTTTCCTTTTTTCCCCAGCTTGTAGGTCATTCTATGTCATTGTGTACTAAAATCCTTTATAATGGATTGTAAAAAATTTCAATTATCATAATCATATCCCATGTAATATTCAATCAAGGTGAGCTGTATAGCATATTGTTCTGTACCATCTTATTCTCATATTAGGTGTGATGCACCTTTTGGGAGTTTTTATCCCTAGGTACATATATTTAAGAACAAAAAATAATTTTATTTTATAGACAATGATGTATTGATATAAAAACTAAATAATCTCTATCTAATCAACAAATTTTTATTTTCTCTTATACATATCATCAAGGTATACTCTAAGGTCATGTTCTCTAAACTATGTTTTCCTAAATCTAGTTCTCAAGGTTTCTACTAAACATACTTTGATAATAACTCTAATGCCATGAATAAAAAATCATTACACCAATGAATTATTTTATAACATTGAAATGATTAAACATAATCAAATCCCAAAGGATTGATCAATTTATAAGTCTTAAATAAGTAGATATAAAAATGGACCCATTACTACATTAGTAAAACATAAAACATAATAATGGAAATTAATTTTCATCCTTGAACTCATTCAAAAATAATAATCTTCATAACTTGGGGAAAATTGAACAAATAAAAGGGTGATCTCAAATTCATAGAAAGTGATTGTAAAGCCGAAGTAGTAATGAATTAATGAGAATAAATACACATGGATCGGTAAATAATTGATAACACATGTCATTCAAATACCTGGATAATAAATAACCAATATTAAAAGATAAATAACTAAAACACGTTCCATTTAATCAATAAAAAAATAATGAAATTCATCCACAGATAATGTCTTTGTGATAATCTCATGGACAATAATAATAAGAATTTCTAATCTCTCAATAGAAAAAATTCATAATTTAAGGATGTAATGTTTTCTAGGTACATGGTACTTTACCCACAAAAAATTAAAAATATGGTTTAGCATATTAGATAGAAACCCATCTAATTTGGACAACTAATTTTTTTCATGAGACTATCAATGCATTGAGGGTATTATATTATACGTGCCCTAATACTTTTCATATCATTAAAAATCATTCTTCATATATTGAATAATGATTTTAAACGTATATATGCTTAAAATCATAGTGTCTCATACCACTTGGAAAATTTGAATACAATTAATACAATTAGATTTAAGATTTTATATATCAAAGGGTAGTATACATACACAAAAAAAACAAAGAAGGTTTGAATAAGGCTTATATCTCACAGAAGTAAAAGTGAGATGGGAAAATCAGTACCAATTCGAAATAATTTATTTAGAAGGAAACACATCAATGAAATAAAATATTTTCATTGAAATATACTTTGTAAAATTTTAATGCAACATTCAAAACATTAGTCTGACTTTATTTCCGAAAATTATGTTCATATTGTATATGTTAAAGGAGCCTTTCTTTTACTTTCTTCTGGAATGCCATAAAGTACCTGGTTTTGGAAAATGATAAGCTGATTTACTTTAAAGAATTTTTTTAAAGTAAAAAACAGGAAAATGACTCCAAAAATCATTGTAGAATAGGGAAATAATTTTGAATATATTTCTATAAAACACTAACAAGGAAGATAAATATTCCCCAGTGGACACATAAATAAAAACAATCCAAAAAAATGATGAGATTATGAAATAACACTTATCACTTTATAAATATTAGAATCGTATGACCCATGAAATAAAGAATCATATATATACATATATATATATATATGAAAACACCATAATATAGAGAATAATTTTTAAAAATTTATTCATGGTAAATTATATACACCACACTAAATTGAATTGTTGGATAACAAAGAAAAGGTCTCCAGGGAATATAAATTTATAAAAAATCTCTTACCTTGCGTTTCATTTGGATGAATGATCTTTGACCGCTTATATATGGATTTGGGAATGTTAATAACTTATAATATAACCAGACTCATATATATAATATCATATATTAACTTAATATAATATCACATTACCCATTTGTTAACAATATTTAATTATTTTCTCTATTTCATGATTTGATTGTCTAGTTTTTCGATTATATTTTCACTTGTTATTTTATTTTCTTATTACATAGACCATGATTTAATTATCTCATGAATTTAAACCAAAATTTATATATATTAATTATATATATATTTATTAAAATAAAAAATATTTGGAGATATTGAATTAGATGCACTATTCAATGAGATGGTAGGCCATATGTATGCTTGAACGAAGAATTCATTTCTTTTCCGTATTAAAAGTATGAAATTAAATGATATATATATATATAAATTTAATTATCATATATATTTTGTATATATCACATTTTTTAAGACCATCATTTATATGTTGCATGTATTGTGTGAACGAATCACATTGCCTTGAGGAGGTGGTAGTCCACACTTCCACAAATGATGTGTTCATATTTTCATAAAATAGAAATCATGATGGTATATTTTGTGTAAAAAATAACTTAATTATTTAGAATAAAAGTCTTATATATATCATATAAAACTACTGTGTCCATCCTAATGACCAATTATAAGAGGCGGTAAATTTACAACAAATAACATCGTTTCATGAGGTGGTTATTTGTCATACAAGAACAGTAAGTTTGTAACCAATTTTATAGAAGTGTTTGTTGGTGTAGGCTGAATCCATAACATAAAACAATCTCAGTATATTGAGTATATAGTTGTTATTATATAATTAAGGAATAATTATAAATTAATGGGTTGAGAAAAAAATAAAATATCTATGTACATTGATGAATGGTACCCCTTATTCGGGTAACCCCGTTTTGTTTATACCATAAGACATACTTGTTTGAATTTCTAACCAAATCAATGCTCATATAATTAGATGATAAATTATGGGAGATTATTTTTACATTTTTTGGTCGATCTAGAAGGCTCAATGTGGTGTGAAGAAGTTAGGGAGGAGGTTAACATTTGTAATTGAGGTAAGGGGTATTTTTGGAAACACTCAAAATATTAAATTAATATTAATTAAATTTAAAATAAAAATAGATTTTAAGTTAGTTATTTATAAGATATGTTGAAGATCAGTCCAAATTCTCTTGAAAAATAATTTTTAGACATGTTTCGTTCACATTATGACCCTTTCCTTTTGGCATTATCCCGTATTTAATCCCTTCAACACTTAATAAAACTATATAGATTTTTACTCATTAAGGGTAAATTTAGTTATTATAAAATTCCAAATAAACGATAAATGAGTCATGGATTCCATTTTAAACCTTATCCCAATCTGTTAGATTACTTTTTGATTTTTATGAATTTTATGTCATTAAATAAATTAATATTTATTTTAAAATATTATTAATGTCAACTTTGACACTATTCACTTCATGACATTTTAAAAATATAATAACTACAAGTTATTTTTAGACAATAACCATTAACACGTCGGTTAATTGTTTTTAAAAGTAATATTATAATGACTATAAAAATAATTTATAAATTATCTTAATTTTAATGGATGGGTGTGTTTTGACCAAAAGCTTCCATGTGTCGAAATTATAAACTTTGTAAGCCACTGGGATAAGAGAAAGAATTTTTTAATATTATATTCAATGAAAATTAAATTTTCTCACACTTTTTTTAATGAGTGAAATATTTTTAATGTGGGGTTACATAAGGGATTTGTTTGATAAGAAATATTAATTGGAAATATAAAATTATAATATTCATCAAGATAATTTATTTTTAATTTTTAGGGATAAGTAATTAATTTAATAGTATTCATAATAATGATTAATGAATTATTTAATTATTATACATATAAAAAATGTTAGTATAAATTTTAAAATTGCATTAATTTGGAATAATTGATGTCATCAATGAGTTTTCTAGATGACCTAGATATATTATTGATGTATTAAAGGACTTTTTTCAAATTATATTGTAGTTATTATATTTTTAAAAATGATGTTAATCAATAGTTTCTAAATTGATATTAATGATATTTTAAAATAAATAATATTTTATAAAATGATATAAAGTTAATATCATTGACTAAAAAAGAAATGAATTTTTAAAAATATAAAATGTACAAAAGACTGTTATTTTTAATATTGATACTCAATATAAAATTGGTTTTATGGACTACATTGTTTTAAATGATATAAATTTAATCTAATTATACATTAAACCCAATTAAATATATAATTTCACATAATAAATAATTTAGATGAAAAAATCAGTTTTCAATTTAAAGGAAATATTTTATCATTATTTATCAAAAATGAAACGTATAAGAAAAATATAAAAAATTGAACCAAAATATATTTTAACATTACACTATAAAAGAAGATGTTTATTTTTTCAAATATAATATATAAATTTTTTAGAAATCATATTTAAAAAAGTTCTCTTTTAAAAGGCCGCAAAGTTACCTTTTAAAAAATCCATATTATTATTAAATTTTTTTATTATTATCTTAATCCTATCAAAATTGTTCAATAAATTTTAAAACAATTATTTGAATATATAACAAATTTTTTTCATTATGACATTTTACTAATTGAGAATAATATAATTTATAATGATAAAATTCTATTGTGGGAAAAAATAGTTCTTTAAAATATAACACATTATTTATATTCAATTGTATTTTTTTATTTTCATTTAAAATTAATTGTTAGTCATTGAATTCATTTTTAAAACACTATAAACTATATTTTCATAATTTAGTGAATCATATTCGCAACTGCATGCTTAATGTATAGTGTTAAAATAATAATATTTAATAGTATATTGTGGTTTCTTTAAGCTTGGTGTTGTATGCAATGAATGCTATTAAAGAGACTGAATTTAAAAAGATACATATCGTAAATTCTTGGGGAGTTATATACTATCTTATCTAATGGAAATAGAAAATTAAATGAGATTACATGAATTGGTGTGAGGAATGTTTATATACATGAACCCCTCTATTATTTATAATGAAATTGTAATATGAAATGTTCATGTACATGGAATTCATTGTTTTTTATAATTGAGATGGATTATATAAATTTTATTAAATCAATATTTAATGGTAAGACCATCTCACATTCTCCCACATGGAACATATGAATTAAATGTTATGAATTATTTATGTGCCTTGTATTGGGAATGAGATCCCTTTTTATTATATTTGGGCACAGTGTCCCTTATTATTATTATTATTATTTATTATTATTATTATGGGAATGGTTTCCACTATTATTTATGGGAATGGAATCCCTTGTTGTTATTATATTGGGAAGATCCCATTATTATTTATTTTATTTTATCCCTTATTATTTATTGGAATGGTGTCCCTTCTTATTATTATTTTGTGCGTGTTGTCTCTTATTTTTATGGGCATCGTATCCCTTTTTATTTAGGTGCATGATGTAACGTATTAATCATGGGAATGGAATACACTTTTAAATGTCGATACTCATGAATGGATTCCCCCATTGTGATACTTGGTGTTGGTTTCCCTTTTTTGACACTCTATGAGACTCTTGTAACTATACAAGGAAACTAGAGTTACACCTCAGGTCAAGGGTAGTGCTACTTATAAATATATATATATATATATATGGATATAAAAGATAACATATATATAGTACATATATATACATAGCTTTTATATATTTAAATATTTCTATATTTATATATTTATATATTTTTTATATTCTCATTTATATATATATATTGACACTTCATCAGAGATATTACATCCTAGGTCAAAGAAGGTATTGTTATCCATGCTTCCTTGGGGAACTTGATCTCATTTGTTTACATTTATTTATTTCAATAAACAGCCATATTTTTATGAATTCACACTTCATGCTTTATATTAATATACAAAATTATGCATTAGATATCTTTTGTGGTAACATACTCAACTCATCTCACACCCTTTTCAGCCCACTGATTGGTACATGAACAGATTATCTCCTTATAACTTTTTAGGACCATAGACCGATATAAGTATTTTCTTCCTTTTATGGTATAGGACTAAACATAGGATCTTATGAGTATTAGTTGAGAATGTACCTAGTCTATCTTTCATAGTTGGAGACATTTCATTATTTTTTATTTTTCCATTATATCCATGTATATTTATTTATCTACTAAATGTTTTATGACATTAAATTGTATTATATTAATGCATGGTTTATTTTTCATTATGTATTGATCATCAGTTATTGTTATCTTCCTCTATTTTTTTATGTTCTACTGCCTTTATTTATTATTTCATCTATTTTATTCAGCATTGATTCATAGGGTATAGTCTCCCAACTATACCACAATTAAACACTCACTCTTAGTCTGTAGCCTCTAGTGTATGGGAAGGTGTGTGTGAATCCACAGAGGAAATCGACTCAGGGAACCATTCCCATGGCTCCCAAGTCAGGAAGTTACAAGTTTTATCATCAGTTTATTTTCCTTTTACCTTACTATTTTGGGATGGTAGTTATGAGACTTGGAATGTGTCGGTACATGATGAATATATTGTTTCTAGGTATGTCTAACCCAAGAATGGGGAAATATCATGTTTCCTAGCATGGGACTATTATTCCTACTGATAGATATTAAATTTGATAATTATTTTAATTTGGGTGATTATTGAAGATATACGGGTTATTGATTTATGGATTGAGGGTAGTTATCTCTTGGTCCAGTATGTATAGAGACAAGGTCAATTCATGTTCCATCATAGGAACACAGAGATTCACATTTCATGTATATTTCATGTCATGTATATTTGATTGTATATTTCTTAATACATGGTGATTTGTATGTGAATTGTGTGTGATTATCTACTAGCTTATTTTTATACCATGTTTATTGGATTACCGTCCTTTTTATACTCTTTTCTACTTAAAAGTTTCTTGGTATTCTTTTTTCATGTTTACTAGTGTTATTATTGTAATATCATGTTGTGTTATAATCATGATTGATGGGAAGTTGAATAATGTGTCTACATCAACCTAAATGGTGATTTCCCACATAGTATAATGGTTGAATCCAATTTAACTAACCAATTATCATTTTTTAGCAATGTTCCCTTGGATTCAAATGATAAAACTTTTATGGATTCAATTAAATGAGATACAATTGACTAATTTAAAAATCATACGGGCCTTTAAAATTTTGAAAATGTTAACACTTGTAATTAAACAATCATATATTGACTTGTTATATTCACAAATTGGAGGTATAAATATGGTTATATATACATAAATTATAATTTTAACATTTAAATAAAACTACCATTATCATGTGGGAATAATAATTCATCTAACTGAACTGTGATGCTTATATATATAAGATAAAATAAAATAATTATAAAAAATTGTTTCCATTATGAAGGATAGTCCCTTTATATACTGTGGGAATAATGAACCATTATATTACATCCCTAAAGACACAACTAGACCCGTGTTGGTTAGTTGGGTCATGTTGTTTATGAGATAAACCCCTAAAGGGTATTTTTTATTTTGGTAATTTAACTATTATGGGATTCACATAACTAAACCCAGATTAGTATGAATTGGTCCTCATAGGTGGACATATACTTTCCTGTCTTGATATTTGACCCCATGGGATTATGCTCATATTATATAGAATATTAATTTGAAGTTTATTTAGCTACTTATATGGTGTTTCATATAAATGTATAGTGTATTCTTACATAACCAATCTACAGTTAAAATGATAAAATAGCTTTAGTATTCTTTTGAGATTTATTTATATGAGGAATCGATCAATTAAAATTCCAATTAAAACCTATTGGATGTTTTCCTCTAAACCATTCATTTGTAATTTCATTTAACTAATCATATCATGATAATTTCTTGGATAGATTAATTTAGATTAAATGATTAAAATATATAAGATGGTTCTCCTTATGCTACATAGAATCAGCTAAATAAAGTTCCTACTATAGATTGTTTTTAAAATGGGTACTCAATATCATTCATTTATGAACTAATTTAATATGTCTTTATAAATTATCATTTTTAAGTTACAGAAATTGAAACAATCTATAGTTTTTTATTGCATGAACCACTACATAAATGTTATCATTCATTTTCCATGATATATTTTTGAAATGGTAATTTTAGTGTTTCCCAAAGTTATTAGTTTACTTTTCTCCTATTTTTTTGAACATAATGGTTCAAAGGTATATCCTAGTGATCTTTAATGAATTTCTATGGTTTAATAATTTGACAACCTATATTAAAATTGGGTTTTCCTGATGTATGTAGCACCCCCAAAAATAAAATCATTGTTAAATGATTATGAAAAGTTTTTTAAATGAGGTTTCATTTTTCCTGATTCAGAATCATGAAATATGAAATTAATCACTAGGAAGGTTAGAGTTCATACAGTATATAAAAAATAAAAATGGGTATTACCATATATTAATTATTGGTGAGATTTATCTATTTATAATTAATGTCAATGATGTAACCCTAGAAGGAGGAATACCATATTTTGATTCTCATAAGGGGTCATGGACTGGTAGGCCGACTGTTGGAAGGTAATGATTTTATGCCTATGTTGATAGGATGTCACCCTTAATGGACTATATAATTTTTACATCATCCAAAGAGAATTGGAAAGCATATTATATTTCATGTTATAGAGTCACTTAAATGGGTTCTAGTTATTGTGTGATAGACCTTACGTCTTGGGGGAAAGAACTAATGTCCATATTTTATGACATGATACATAGGGCTATATTGAAGTCCATGATACCCTTAAATTTGACTCATACCCTATTATATTAGTTTCATTGATTTTATTTGGGACACCTTTGAGATAGGTTGGTTTGATTTTACATTTTCCTTAATATAAATGAGTTGGGTTTATGACGTTCTATAAACTAATGCATGTTAGGTGATCGGGTTTTGTGATTCAGAAATGATGATAACTCTTCCTTTTCAAGAGATCCTTCAGAAATTTTTTTATCCAAATTGGTTATTTTTTATATGAATCTCTGTGTTTAGGTCCCTTTTGACCAGTAGTTGTTCATTAATGCTTCCTTTTCAGAAACAAGACCATAACATAGGCACCTTTTCAATAAATTTTTGAGTAGGTATGCTCCAGTTTTTAAGTAGGACTTCCAAGGGAGATTCTTCTATGTTAATAACTAATATTTCATATAGCTTGGTCATCTCGACCTTGTGGATAGATGACTTTCGAAGTCTATCCTAGATTTGAATTGAGTTATAATGTACATTAAACCCAATATGTATGATAAGTTAGTTCATTATTATTATACATTGTAACTATTTCAAATTGAACATCAGTGAATGGTAGGGTTTGATCCAATGAATGATAGTTTCATACATGTGACGCTTGAGGGAATTGTGACCAATATCATTGGGGTAAATTAAATGAACCACCCCTTGATGAGGGATGATTCAGAAATAAACTAGGTTATGTGAGATGATTGACACATGGAATACCCTGAAACTCATGAACAAGGGAAGTGGTGTCATGTTTTTGTAAACAAAAATATAATTGGGTTTGGTATAATTGTGTTTCAATGGGATATATACAAACCAATCGATAAATCCTTGATGTAGTCCAAGTCTAGTGGTGATAATTCCCCTTATCTTGATATCATCTTGGGTATGATGAGAATGTTTTTTCTATACATTGATCCATTAAACCAAATATAATGTAGGGATGTATAGGATAACTCCATCGGAGTTTATCTCAAGGAATGGTTTGAAATAATCCATACAGTGTTTAATGTTCAAGTCTCCCTTTAGAGGTTATGTCTCCTGTTATAATTGAAAATCCAAAAATATCATAGAAACTATTTTTGGGGTGTGGGAATGAATGATGACTGCAATTTGAGTTAGCACTCGGGATGAGAGTGTCCTTTGCAATTATAAAACTTAAATTTTGGGATAGGTTGTGGTAATTATAAAATTATTTCTCGAGGGAAATGACAGGTACACTCTAAATGTGGGGAGTGGGAAATATGTTGCATGTTGGTGACCCTCATGTAAGAATGTTTATGGGATCCTATTAATGAAAATTATAAGGTTATTTTGGATCATTTATGTCATATAATAAAAGAATCGATTCTTGAGGGGAATGCTCCATTAATTCAAGGTATGGGATCAATATTGGATTCGGAGGAAATCTAGATGTGGGAATTTTATTTTATGTATCCTATCACAATCCGTTGATACTGGATTAGGATGTGTCAGAGATAATTCTATAGAAAAATGAAAATTTTGTTTGGGAGGTGGTTTGGAAGGGAGATGTCATTGAATGTTTGGTATAGGCCTCTGTGGGAGTTCTTGAAAGGACCATATCATTTCTTTTAATAAGGATTCCAAATCTGATTTTGGTGATGTGTTAGCCATTGGAGATATAAATTTTCAAAATAGTTGACTGGATGTTGTTTAACTTGTGTCTTTTAACATAGTTTGATGCGGTCAGTAGAAAAATCACATCGATAGCATTGTTGGGATGGGACAAGTTCATATTAAAGGGCCATTCTAGGCTCTTCAAGGAAAATTTAGTTTGACTATGATGAATTAGGTTGATTGGAATATTACCACTCATTTAAATTCATAAACATGAGGGGAGTACTTCTTGGACACTATTGGTGTTCATAAATAATAAATTATAATGGTGGTAGTGTCTAACACAGAATTGGATATTGGAAATCTATGACCAATGGTATGGAATTCCATACTGTAGATGATATAAGAGACAATTATGGGATCATTTCTTTAGTAATATGGGATCAGGTAAGCATCTTCCTCAAATATTGGTTTTGAATATTCTCATTTTCTTGAGTTCTAGTGGCAGAGGTACTTCATGTTCAAATTAGTGTTTATAGCTGTATGGGGAATGTGAAATGAAATATATTCATCTGGGAAGTAATTTGTGACCATATTTTTCCATGTGATGTTTATTTATTCAAAAAAGGCTTCATAGTGGTGTGATTTTATAGTGTGGGGAGACTGTAACATCTCATATTTTCGACGAGGTTGAAGATTTCAATAGAATTTTTTCTTTTTTTGTTAGTGGGAGGTAGGAAATCCAAAAATGAGATTTAGAAAAAAATTAATCCATTTGAAACATAAATATTTTTTTTACGAAGTAATTAATGTAGTGAAAGTTTTTTTCGGTGTTCAGATGAATTTTAAAGTGTCAAGATTCAAAAACTTCATTTTTGGATAAACATCCTTTGTGGCATGGTTGGTGTATTGTTAGTTCAACCCATGTGGGTCATTTTTTGTGGACTATATTATATGGGGAAATGGTTTTCTTACCCATGCAATGATGGGTCAGAAATCTAGGGGGGTCTATAGGGGATTTTACATTGTTTGGGAATCCATCGATACTAAGCCACATGGCTATGTGAGGCTTTTGTAGAAAATTGCAGAGCCAACCTCATAGTGTGCATATGGCTTTTCAAACCATTATGAAACAATGCAATCTAGTTTCATAATGATGAAATGGTGATACATGGTTAGTGAACAGTTATCCAAAACAAATGGAGTAGCCATGTGACTCATAAAAGGGCTTGAAATTTCAATTTTCCCATCCATCCCTTACAATATCTTCCTCCCTCATTCTCCCTCAATTCCCACACATAGCAAGCCCATTTGACTTATACTGTAGGATTCCTCCCTTGGAATCCGTAGATATCCCTAGTTCATTGTCCAAATAAAACACTATCTGATGTGTTGCAAGTTAATAATTATATATAACAATCCTCTTCCCTATTTTCTCTTATTTCCATGATCTATCATATTCTAAATAACCACAGGCACTTTTTCTGAATTTTTAATGGATTTTTATAATATTCCAATTTCTCTCATTTTTGCTCAAATCGAAACCCGAAATAGATTATTAAATCATCCTACAAATGAGGTAGGACTTATACATTTTATTATCTCATTTTTTAAATTTTTTAAATTATTTTCACTATGCCACACGCTAAATATTTCCATATGTTTCCCCTAAATTATTTAATGACTCAAGTAAATTACATAGACCTTAATAAGATGTCTTATTACAGAATTTTTTAGGGTTGGAGGCTGAAAACCTCACCTAAAACCACTACTTAAGGCATTAAGAACAAATCTTTGTTGAATCAATGTTTTCATATACAACCTTTGGGTGTGATTTTTGATGCTATCAATTATAATGCTCTATCCATGCTTCAAATTACTTTTTTGGTTTTTATCCAGACATTATGATTTAAAATGATTAATTTGATTTAAATTAATTTTATGAAAATAATTCCTTTGTTCTCAAATTATATATCTTTTAAGGATCGTTGTCTTATCTAATGAAAAGTGGTAATTAAATTAGAGTACTTCAAGCTGTATGAGGCATGAATATATACATGGACCCTTTTATTAATTATAACTAAATTATGATATGGAATGTTCATGTACAAGGCCATATTCTCTATTAATGATATGGTTTATTTGTGTAAATTGGATTAAAAGAAGAATGAATGGTAAGACCATCTCACATTACCCTCCTCAGAACATATGAATTACATTTTAACAATTGTTTTATTGATTTGTAACCACAATGGAATCCTATTTTGTTATTTTTTATGGTAAGATAATCCCTTATTATTATTATTATTATTATTATTATTGGTAATCACTTATTATTAATTGTAATAGTGTCCCTTAATATTATTGGAATAGAAGTCATTATTATTCATAGGCATGATTTCCCTTATTAATCACGGGCATGGCATCCCCTTATAAATTGCGGTGCTCGGTCATGGAATCCAAAACTATGATACATAGGTATAGTCCCTTATTTTTTATTATATATGAGACTCTTGTGGCTATATAAGGATTATTATGTTATGCCTTTGGTTTTAGATAGCACTATGAATCTATATATATGGTTATAAACATTAGAATGTATATAGTGCATATATATAAGTCCTTATATGTATTTATGTTTATATAGTATTTATTATATATATATATGTATTTATTTTGACACATCATCAACTTAGGATGAAGAATATATGGTCATCGAAGTGGCCTTGAGGAACTTAAGCCAACTTCTTTACATTTTTGTATTTTAGTATGCCTCATTGTAATTAATTATGGTAGATACATTGTTTATATTTTTTTATTATATTATGAAATATAAATCATTGGTGGTGTCCTAATAAGTTTATCTCAAACATTATTTGGGCCTCGGATTGGTATCCAAACAGATTATCTTTTGATTGAAGGTTATGAACTTCAATTGTACTCTTTTATGTCTTTATTTCACAGTATATGATTGGACATGAGATCTAGAATGTAGTGGCTAAGCATGTGCCTCGGCTTCCTCCCAAAGATGGAGACTTTTCATTATTTATTCCTTTTTCAGTCTAGCCATGTATAATGTTTTACCTACTATATATATGATTCTTCTACATTGTAGCTTGTTCATGCATGGTTTATTATTCACTATTAATTTATTTTTAGTTACTATTATCTTGTACAATTTTCTTGTTCATTGTTCTCCATTGAATTTATTTATTATTACATGTTCTATATTCATCACTCATCCATAGGGTATAATCTCCTCACTAAACTACTTTATGTCCATCACTACTAATTTTCAGCCTTTGGAATATGAGGAATCACACTTGAGGTCTTGTAGGGAACTAGATCAGGGCATAGTTTTATTGAATCACGGATCAAGATGTTATGATTTTATAACTAAACCATAAAAACGTGTTCAAAAAAATGAAACTCGTCTTCAATTTCTCATTTTAATTAAATAAAATTCTTCCAAATTGAAATGAAAGTGGAATTCTAGTCAGTTTTCAAAAAAAAACTGTAAATGGTAAAAATTTCATTCTCTACCATAAAAAATACTAACTTTATATGCTATTCAACTAAAAATATATATATTCTCAATCAAATATATCATTTTTCACAAAACAAAAAATGGAATTTTCAAAACACAAGGTTCCAAATACAATTAAAAAATCATCAATTAAAACATCACCTAATAGAACCAATCCATAATGAAAATTCCTCTATTAATCTCATGTAATTGTTAAACATCATTGAGATTAATTCAAAATCCATGGATGAAAAAATATAAAATTCCATGGAAAAGATGAAGTGTGCATTTTTTAGTTCCATAGGATGGAAAACCACGTGTTACCCATGAAAGAACATCTATAATGTCTCACAAAACCATCCACATGGGCTCTACATGGTTTTATAGACTATGTGAGAAAATTTTTCATCTTTGTTTCTTTATATATTTTCACCACAAAGCACATGGTGACTCCAAAATCATTTATATACTCATTGGGGATCCAAATACCATCAAGAATAATAGTAATAAAACAATAATTCAGGATTTCAAAACTAATCACACACGGAAACTCAAGGATAAAAGTGAGAAATAGCTAGCTCGGCTATCCCTACACCAACCTATCGTGTCCTGATATCCCAATCTCTATACTACCTAACTCCCTAAATAATTAAAGAGTATTTTACATAACTAGTACCTCTTAAAAACTGATTCTTCGATACCATTTTTAATGAATCAATATAGGTTGACATGACATGGCACCCAACCTGATTCTCTATTGTTCTAGTAGAACATTTATGTTCCCCATGGTATGGAATATAGTGTGTGGGCCTCAAGAATGCACACATGGTAATTTTATCACCTTCAATATAAAAATTATGTCGTATGTGGACATTTTTTTAATAATATGCAACAACCCATCCATATATCAGGCAGACAAGATTGAAATAAATAGTTCCATCATTAAAATTTTTTTCTTTGAGTCCTAAATATTATTGAAAAAATGGACAACTAAACATCATAGTACTAACAACCAACCTTATCTATAGGTACCCTACCTTAAAAAATAAATAATCATTAGTTTTATGTCAATAATTTATTCTTTCACATTTTATGATCTTTTTGGTTTATCATTTATAGTATTGTCCCACCACCCATATATAAATAAGTCTTATAATATAAAGTGAAATATCCACATAGTATCTAGTTTTTCTATAAATAAAATGTTTTATTATATAAAAAGAATATTTTCATTATATATATTCAAAAAAAATTATATTCACATCATCATATTCCCCAAAAATCCATAAAATATAGTTAAAAACATTTAAAAATGTCTGATGATCACAAAAAAATATCAGTATGGTGCATAAAAAAATAAATAAATAAATAAAACCAATTATTTCATGGGTACTTATTAAAAAACATAATTTTTTTAAAAACTTACTTTTGTTTAAAATTTAAAAAATTATTACACAAAAAATAAAATTTAATTCCAAGGTATTTTCATAAAATATTTCCTTTTAAATCTAAAACATAATATTAATCTCATTAATGATCCTATGAAATCATTAAAAACTTATGAATACTTTTTCAGAAAAAAATATTCATTTCACCCTTATAAAGTGTCATATAATTTCATTTAAATATAAGCACATTATATTACCTTGGGAAATAACAATATTTCTATAAAATCCAACAGAAAAATATATAAATCATATAGGGTACTTAGAAATCATTTTTATATCACTCTTACAAATGGAATAGACTACATGGTCAAAATATTTCATGATAATTATCCAATTCATTATAAAGAAATAATAGAAACACCCATCCTTAGATTATAATGTAACCACCTACCTTAGTTTAAAATGTAACAAACCATCCATGGTTTATAATGGGATCACCCTTCCTAGGATAATAAAAAAACCACCCATTGACATAAAAATTTATCAATACTAGTAACCTAATAATAACACGTAAAAGTTTTCATACTTATAAAAATAATCCTTAAACCCATAAGAAAAACATATTCATAAATTAAAATACACATTCAATTTAAAACCCAATTTGAGAATAATTAAAAAAAAGGGATGGAGGATTTTTTTTAAAAAAAATGATGAATATTAAAATGTAATCCAACCAACAAATAATGGTTATGGTTATGGGAAAAATATTTTGTTCCATATAAGTTAAAATACAAAATTTTATTCATATTTTATAAAGAAAGTAAATAAATGTTCCATGAAAATATTCCTTTTGAAAAAAATTAAATAATGAGACATAAAATTGATTTATAAATCATTTATGTCCATATAAATTCACATAAAAAGTATTTTTAATAATTTTTACATTTAATAAAGAAATTTATAAGATAAATAATTTTAATATTAAAAAATGTTTTTTAAAGTAAAGTGTCTCATACCATGAGTCCATCTTGTCAAATACATTATTTCTCTTCATAAAGAATAATATTATGTTAATTATTTACATTCTTAATAATCCATTTTTATTTTTTTAATAATTTTATATGATTTATTGCCATGTTATACACAATTACATAATAATTTAATTTCTCATTGGATGTTTAGATGATACTGAACAGATATGTCTAAAATTGCTTTGATAGGTTGACTTTGGTAAAAGAGAAAATTATTACATAATATACCAAAATTAATTATGATTTAATTATCATATTTATACCTGAAATATACTTTTTAAAGATATTATTATGTTTTTTTATGACAAAATAACTATGCTACAATCATGGAAGTGGTAGGTCGAATCTACACATGAGTAACATTTTGTTCAAATAATCATGATGTAAATAAAGGTAATTAATATTTTAGCTTTAAATATTTATAATTATTAAATTAAAACCATATTAATTCGTTAAATTTACAAATATATATATACCATCCATGTGACATGGTGATGAAAAATAAATTGCATTACATTGTTGAGGTGGTAATCTTCACATTCACACGAATAACATTTTTATTTTTAAATGGATAAAAAACAAAGAAAAAAATTATATATTATCTTTTAGGAATGATAATTTTTCATTGATATCATATATAAATTTTAAAACCATAATTATAACCATACATGATAGTTAGTGACAGATAATGACACACATCAATTTGTGAGGTGGCAGTCCTCAAAACACACAAAGGACAGTTAAATTTACTATTTGATGGAATAAGATAAACATAAAGGTTGTATATTAATAGATAACATAACATTATGTAGGGTATACTAGTTTTTTAATTTTAATATATAATATGAATATTGATGTAGGTATAAGAATAATTAAAATATAAATATTATATTAATGAATATACATCTTTTTCGGAAAAATTCTTTAGATTTTCACCATAAACCCTATAATGTTTTTATTGCGACCAAAAAAACCTTTAAAATCAGTTAGGGGGTATTTTTTAGGTATTGGATTAATCAAAATGTTTTTTATGTGCTAAAAAAAGTGGTAAGAATGTTTCTTTATAAGTGATGGGAGGCGAACTCTTGGAATTACATAAAATAATAAATTAATATAAATTAATTTCCTTGGAAAATGGCTCAAAATGATATTATTTTATGATAGTATTAGGATGAGTTTATGTACCATAATCTAATAAAAAGTGGATATCTTTATATTAGTTTCATACCCTTATCTCTTTGTTGTAAGTGACATTAACCCTTTTTTCCAATTACTGTGATAATGCTGTTTTTTCTCTTTAAGGGTATTATAAAAGGAAAAGTGGCCAATAAATATAACATGGAATATATTTTCAACCATATAATAATAAATTGTATTGGGATAATATTTGTATGAATTTTAAGTCATTAAATAAAATATTTTTTAATTTGACATATCATTAATGTCATTTTTGGAAAAATTCTTTTAATTTTGGATTCTAAAACAACATGATAGGAGATTAATCCAACTATAATAATTTCACATATATCTGGAATTCTATATTTATATTAAAAATTAATTGAACCCAATTATTCTTTCAAATTTTATTAATATAAAAAAATAAATCATTTATATATCTTTTTTATTAATTGTATAAATAATTTTTCGGTGTTGAGAATGATTTTAAGGTAATTATTTCACCACTAAAAAGCAAAAATATATTAATATGACAAAAAAAATATTTTTTAAATAACAATTTAGAATATAGAATAATTTATTCATCTCTCTCACATAATTTCATAGATATTAAAGTTAATAGAGTGTCATCGTTGAATTTATATTTAAATAAAATAATATAAATGTTATAATCTAATGCATATAGAGATAAATTATCCCATTTTCTATGTTCATGTTATTAAAGAAAAATTATACTCATCTAATGAAATAAGAATGTTAGGGTAATTTTTTATTACTCATAAAATTATTATTAAGAATAATTATATAATGATCCCATACTGAGGGGATTAATATTCTCTATGGCTTCTATTAATAATGACAAAAGGTAAAAAGGGACCAATTAAATAAATTTGGTCATCAAATTTAAAAATAATGAATCCATTTTCAATATTAAATTCCCCAAAGTACCATGATTTAATTTATTGTCAAACCTGCAAAACACTTTGAAATGCATTTCATAGAAAAATTCCTTCTAAAGTATAAAAAAAATTATTAAAATTTAATGAATAAAATTATTTAAAAATTTTATAATAGGATCATTATTAATAAAACTAAAATATTGAAATTTTAAATATATATATATATATATATGTATATACATTGTAAATAATTTAAATGAATGTATAATTTTCAATGAAAAACATTATTTTCACTATTTATTAAAAACATAAACCCTTAAAAATTCTCAAACTTTCACCATAAAATTTTTTTTATATTAAAATTTTAAAAATAATTTCCCTTTCTCAAATAAAATTTCTATAATTTCCTTAAATAAATTAAAATATTGTCTCACAAAATGCAATAAAACCCATTTTGATGAAATGATATTTACGAAGAATAAAATGAAATTTAAAAAAATCAAGTGATTGTTTCCTATGAATTTATCAATAAATTTACATTATATTGGTGCATTATATATAATTTATTAAATTTTAAACTTTTTTATAACATTTAGTTTTACAGAAATGTTATAGACATCATATTTAAATAATCAAATTTCTGGGTTCATTTGGGCTTAGTGATCTATGTTTTATATGCTATCAAATATAGATTAATTTTAAAAATATTAGAGTGTTACATTTTCTCAAACACCCCCACCCCTGATATTAATAACTTATGTCCTTAAAATTTGAAATTAATCTCAATAATCAATTATCTGACATCTGAAAATAATATTCTTAAAATCCCACATCATAAAAAGAGTTAATAAAACATCCTTTTAAAAAGAGGTAAAAGTAAATTTGAAGGAAATATTTAATAACAAATAACTATGTTTCCCAATTTGATAACATTAATGGGAAGTGAAAAAATAGACATAGAGGACAAACATAATTTCTAAATAATGATGGAGATTGATATAGATCATTTATCATAAGAATGTGAATGGTCAATAGAAAGTGAATGACCTAAAAAACATAAATCAATGAGGTGTGAAAAATATCATAAATTCATTGAAAATTAAGATAATTGGATAAAATATTTATTTGAAAATCATTTATAAAAGGTTTAAGAAATTCATTTACCATATTGACTAATAACATAAGGAAATATACATATCTTATAAGTATAATTTCAACCATTAATCCGTTTACACAACAATGTCATCTTTTCCCCAATTGATGAGTATTCAAGATGAATTGTTTATGCCTGAATCACTAAAATTAACTTCTAATTGATCGCATAATCCAAAATTGGGAAACTATATATTCTTATAGCATTTATACATTAATAAAAACCAAAATGTTTAGAATAACATAATTCTCAAAACAAATTAAACATCCTTTGAAGAATTAAAAAAAATTAGTCACCAAAGCCTAAAAACAAATACCCAATGCTCAGCATAGATCATTCAATAAATAACAAACATTGAAATTATTCAAATTATTCCATACAAATATTGAAACCTAGAAATTAGAAGAATCTGATGAAACAATCTTCTATTATTAATTTTTACATTTATCCCCAAATAAAATTAATCAATTTTAATGTCTCATACAAAAAATATATATTCTATAATCATATACTCTCTAATAAATAATGTTAATTTCCAACAACAAATTTTTTCCTCATAAAATACAATTTAAAATCATATATACATAAAAAATATAATTCAAACATTATTCCTAAAAATAATCTCAGAATATTCTTTTTATCTTAATCATATAATGTTTCCTAAAATTATTGTGATCTTCTTCTGAAATAAAATTAATCACCAAATCATTATTCAATCCCTCAGTTATCTATATGATAAAATATATATTCCCAAAATAATATTAATCATTATCTATCAAATAATTTAAGTAAAAACATCATACTGACTATGAATTCACATAGTTCAGTGGTAGTCATTTCTCCTTTATCTCTCTTCTATTCTGGTTTTAATCCTTTCATCCTTTCCTAATGTGATGGGTTATCACCTTTCAAGTGGGTTTCCCTATTACTAAAACAATATTAATTTAATTCTTATTATTTTTCAAAACAAAATATTACTGAATTCATATAATATATCTTTAGTATATTTAAAATTTAAGAATTTTTTAACCCTAAATTTTATCATATACCATTCCACTTGCATCCCCCAAATTATTATAGTATTATTCAAAAATAATACTTCACATTAAACCTATGGGTTACATATACCAAAACCCAGTAAAACATCTCTCAAAAATATCGGTAGTCACTTTAAAATACCATTACATGAAAACTCAAAAGGTGTTCCAATGTTTTTAAGGTTATGATTAGCATTAAAAATATAAACCCACAATGGAATCCATAATTATAATGTTAACCTCAAATTTAAACATCCTAATCTCAAAATTTATATAAACCTTTCCTCTAACAAAAACTATATTGATATAATAACATGTGTCTTTATTACTCATTAATTCATGATTTATTACAAAAGGATACACATAATACAACCCATAGGATATTGAATTATAGTGGATTAAGGAATTAGGTTCACATTATAACATATTTAACGTTGTAGAGAATAGTATTATTGAAAACTTCCATGACATGATCTTATAAATCTTTAGTCCTCTAAAACAACAAGGGATAACCTAGGGAGGTACATAACGAAGGCATGGGCTATAAAGCCAAGTAAGGTAATAAATAAATATTAAAATGAATCAAGTACTACATGTTATATAAAAATTTCCATGGGACATAAAATGATGATAATCATAAACATGAACAATTAGGCTTGATATAGAATTCTAAATTAAAGGAAACATGGTAATTGTGGAAGAAAATTTAAATATGAAATCATAAACCTAGGTCAAGTATAACAATCCTGACATCTAATAATGGTTCACAAAGTCCAATAATAGATTAGGTTCACTCTCTAATACCTTTCATTACATCTAATGATTCTAAAACATTACCCAATTCACTGGGGCAGTATATAATTGTGTGTGCACACAACACTTTCATATCATGTACATGTATAAGAGTAATATATTGATCATTAAACATAGGATCAAATTTCATCACATTTAACTCCCTAAAAAAGTAATTTCTAATAAATACATGTAAATCTATAGTAAAATAAGTATAGTTATTTATAGGTAAATACTCATGATTGGAAATAGCAATGGTATTCACAATATATATGTTTGGTAGAGAAATATCATAGTGAAATTTATACAATATAATGGTAGTACATAAGGGCTACTTAAAAGGTTTAATGATAGAAAAAAGTGTATATAGTAATGTGTTCACAAAATGGAATGTAATATAGATATGAAAAAATCATATCCCAATATAATTAATTGGATATAAATTACATAAAAAGAAAAAGACGCTTGAATAAAAAGGAGAAGGAAGGGATGACTTACCTTGAGGGGGTGACTCAAAAAACTTGGGAGGAGCTTATTAAGGGTTTAGGGTCACCATGGGATGACTCTATAGTGGTGATGGTATATTACGTATTTTGGACAATGTTTTTTAGTGATGACAAATAGAATTATGGGTTTGATTATTTAGGAAAAGGGATTGGATTTCATGTTGATATTCCAAATATAGATTTTGGACACAATAAAATAACATAATCAAACCAATTGACCGTAGTGTGGTTTTTCCCATGGTTTTTCTTCAATTAAGAGTGATTTTAATTATGTTATAAAGAAAATGCATGAATATATTAAAATATTTCTCTTAGTTATGTGGGGGTGAGTAATGTTAAAAAACGAATGATTTTAAAAAATGAAATTATAATATATGTTTTACAATATTCATAATGTCCTTATAAAATTAATCAAATAACCTCACAATCACATTATTTTAAATATAATACATATATTACTTCATTAATACAATTAATAGAATTTATTAAATCATTTTCTGGTCATTATGATGGCATAACACAGAATATATATTTATATCGTATTAAATCATTACCCAAAAATTTTACTGTCCCAAAAAGTTATGAAAAATTCACCATTTGAAAATTTTGACATTAGGATTCCAAAAAAAAATATTTATTTTTTTCAAAAAATTCTAAAAGTTTTAGTTTTCACTTTGAATAACATAATCTATATTTATTGAGAAATGTTGGGTTTTTTACAAAAAAAATGTTTTAAAACCTTATAAAACATTTTCACTTAATAAAATTAGATTATAAACACTATATAATGGATATTATTTAATTAGAATATTTTTTAAAAAAAAATATCATTTATTTCAAAAATTCATTAAATCATGAAAAAAAATTAATTGAAAATAAAAATTCCTAAGAAATACAATTTATGATTTACCAAATAAAAATCAATATCATTTATAAAGTTAAAAAAAATAAAAAAGTATATGTAACAATTATACCCATATTCATATTATTAGGTTCTTAATACATGTCCCTTTAGTACACTGGAAATCCCTATGGGTAATTTGTGTGATGGTGAAATTTTCATTGGGTGGTTCGACGTAAATTATTTGGGTTGTGATCTTGATGAACTTGAACATATCCTATTAATGGTAGGGATCAGGTTTTAGTTGTTGGGTCTTGCATTTAGCATTGTTAAGTGAATTTCCCAATGATTGTATCTCTCTTGGAATCTCTAATAAATGGGACTTATAGGTTATGATCCAACTTTTTGAAGCAATCAACTTCTTTTTTGTGACAATTGGATTAATCAAAACTCAATATTTATACTCATCATAGGATCATTGTTTAGTGGCTATTTTATGAGTGTAAATGTTTCCTAATAGTCCTTTAAATATGATAGGATTTAATAAGACCAATAAAGTGCATGTGTTTTCTATAACCATAATACAAAATAAGTCTTTTAATTCAATCATAAAGGGAAATTTATTTATCAAATATCAGTTCATTAAAACAAACTCCACTTTAAAAATTTTCCCCACAAAATTTTGATTTCACACATTAAAAAATATGATCATAATTTTGTTTCATCTCCTCCTCTAGATCCCACATTTCTTTTTTTTGAACATTTGGTTTCTCAACAACACTTTTTCCATGTGTATTGCCTTATTTTGTAGAAATTTTTCTCTATAATCTTATATTTTCACTGGTCTCTCCTCATAGTAAGGATCATTTTTCAAATGACCCACCTATAGATTCAGTATATATGAGGGGTTTTGTATGAAATTTTTCACTAGGGATACATGGAACACATCATGTACATGAGATATGTTATCTTCGAGTGCTATTCGATAGGCCACCACTCTGATGTGATCAAGGATCTAAAGGGGAGTAATGTATCTGGGACTAATTTTTCCCTTCTTCCTAAGTCTTATTACATTCTTCCTTAAATATATGTTGAGGAATAACTTATCTCTAACCTCAAAATCTATGTCTCATCGACTATTTTCATCATCTCTCATCTATTGACTATGATCGTCCCTGGTGTGATGTTCAATGGTCTTTACTTTTTCCACCATTTCCTATATCATTTCAAGACCCAAAAGTTTGAGTTCACCAACATCATCCAAGTAAGAATTTGTTCAACACCATTCCCATAAAATAAATCATAGGGAACCTTTTGGATTATTTAGTGGAAATGATTATTTTATTGGAAATTTACCAAATTAATATGTTCATCCTATCCTCCATTGATGTATGATAGGTATAAACTAAATATGTCGTCTACTTTCAGGATTATCCACTCAAATTTTCCATCAGTTTGAAGGTGATAAATCATGATGAAATTCAACTATGTATCTAGATCATGTTAGAGACTCTTCCATAACCTGGATGTAAAACTAGTATATTTATAAAACATAGTTGATATTGGGGATCCATTTTGCCTCAATACTTCTCAAATGTATATCTTTCCAAGTGGATCGAGTAATAAGTCATCATGGATTTCAATGAAGTGATAATACATTGTAAGACGATCCACCACAAGACATATACCAATATTTTCTCTTGAATTATTCTTAATACTACTGAAATACTTTGTGGTTATATTTTTATGTTTCCATGTAGGTATTGGTAATGGTCACATCATCTCTTTCGAATTTGTTCACTTCAGACTTCATTTTCAAACAAAAAATACACCATGATGTATATTTTTTATCGTCATATTCATATTTTCCAACTAATAGTTGTCTCAATGACCTTAATACAATTTTTTTCTCCCTGTATGGATTGGTAGGGTTTATCTATTTTCATCGTCCAATAGTTAATTATTTAAATCAAGATTTGATGGTACACATAGTATTGACCCAAATATCGCAACACCTTCTTCATTATTTTTAAACTCTAAGGATTTAAATTTTCTTATAGCTTACACCATTCTCTAAATTCCCCCAATATCTCTTCGAGAATCCATTAACTTATCCATAAGGTATTATTATTAAATCATTTTTTATAGGATTGATGATATTCCTTCCATTATGATTCCCTTATCCATCCTTTTCAAGTATAAGATGATTAGATCCTTCTAAATTCTCATCGAGGATAAAATTTTCAAATCCTTTCAACTTATAGATTCTTTCATAGAATTTTTTTCCTGTAATGGTAGTGTATTGAGCATTAATAGTCCTTAATCACCACTAATTGTATTCACTTGAATATATTCATCTCTTTCAACTTGAATATATATTTGAGTCTCTTATGATTCGTATATATTTCAAACATCTCTACAAAGAGATAATACTTACATATTTTCAACATGAAGATCACTAGAGAGAACTCCAGTTCATGTGTTCGGTAGTTCTATTCATGAAAATTCCATTACCTTGATGCATAGGATATCCCTTTGTCATTTTACATTAGTACACAACCCAAACCCTTCTTCGAAGAATCGTTTTATTCCATGAATAATTTCACACATCAAGGTAGATTATGTATATGATTAGTGATAATAATATTTTAAACTCTTTGAATATCTCTTCACATTCATTATTCCAAAAACAATTGACTACCCTCTATGTTAGTTTGGTTATTGGGTTTAATAATCATGATAAATTTCTGAAAAATTGATGATAATACCCCGATAAACTAATTAAACATTAAATTTAAGTCATATATGATTTACTTGGAAATCCTTCAGTAACCTCTATCTTTGAACAGTCCATAGATATTCCATTTATTATGATAACATTCTCAATGAATGTTAATTATTACAATAATATGTTCTATTTATAACTCAACCTCCCAACTAAGAGTAAAACCATACAAATCTTTAGGAAATACAATAGTTTATTCCCTCATAATGGTCATGTATTCATGGATGATCTTTTCCTTATTACCAATTATTTGAGATAGATACATGTTCTTATAGGGAAACAATTTAATTTTTTAAAATTATTATAGAAAATAAGATGTATCCTCCTATTTACACTTGTATATAATCAAAGTTTGATTCATGGTACATAGGGTAAATTCTTTCTCACAGAAATTTATGTTGGATTTTAAATGAAAACCTTTTTTATAACATCGATAACATATAATTTTACTAAAGGAACACTAATAATATTTTCAAGAAGAACACTCCCACAAACTTCATCATGTGTTACATAATCATATATATTTTTCAAAAAATTTCAAATGATTATGGGTGGTGACTCAATTTTGTTCATGATATGGTAATATGGAATGAATTGAAATACAATAGGACATAAACTACCTTAATGTAAAGGTTACATAAACATCATTCATCATGATCCATCTTAGCCTAGTATATTTCTTGTTCCCTTCATCTTTGGGATTTTTGAGGCTCATCATTCCTGTCATCCATAGGAATAGAGAAATGTCATGGATAATTCTCATATTCTCCATGTCATGGATAATTCTCCTTGTAAATGGGATACTTTAGTCCCCATATTTCCACACATAAAATATCTTTTATATCCATTGTGACATTTCCCTTTGTACCTTGGCACATTTCTTTTATATTGTTGATTGGATATTATTTCTTTTATCACCTTTATCATATGAACTTCCTCTAAACACCATACTCCTCTTCATGGACGTATTTGAAAATTAAACAATTCGTCTATTATTATTTTTAGTTTTTGAATGATTTTTTTCTTAACCATAATATTTCTTAATTAATATCCCATCATGGTAGGTATCTAATTTTGTAATTCATCAGGTTTCCCTATCACATTTGTTGTTGACTCAGTTCCTCCTATTTCTATCCATTTTCATGAATAAAGGAAAAAATTAGATGAGTAATTTTAAACAATTAAATTCACAAAATAGAATATGATAACAATAATGTTATAATATAAAAATCACATTTATAACATAAATTATGAATGTGTAGTATTTAATCTATGTTATCCAATATAAATTACCTCACATGGACTCATATAAGATTTTTTTCCCTTAATAATTTTTTGTAATTATCTTGTTAATTTACAAAAGCATATCCCCCTATAGTGTGAATCTATATGTTAATCTACAAGATTACATGTGGTGGTACTGACCATTCCCCAATATGGCTCATGAAATTCATGGGCCTATTCATTCAGCCAGCCTAGTTTCTCCTTTATTGGATAATATGGAAGAATAGATTTCCAACATCTGAACACTTGAAGCAAGCTGGTTTTCAGATGGCCTCCAGGTGTGCTTTATGCCGGTATAGGGAGGACACCACACAGAATGTGTTTATGGAGTGTGGTCAGGGCTGAAAACTCTAGAATTATATGGGAATATCTTTTGGGCTCGTGGTGGACTCTGTCATTCTACATACTGAACTGTTGTCTGGTCTGCTGCATATGCACTGCAGTGAGAAGCTGTGAAACCTTCTCACTGCTTCTTTTGCGGCTATCATTACGTCCTTGTGGGAATCGCAGATCATGGATTTGTTTGATGGTGCGCATGTTGCTATCCAGAAGGGAATGATCTACATCCCCAGGGATATGTATGATGTGTCAGTGATCTAGGATGGTGTGATGGATAACACTACTTCTGACCTTCAAACTCTGAGGTTTCTTGAAGTTTTTGGTCGACCCCGCAAACCTCGGAGGCTTAAACATATCATATGGATATCACCGATTATATAATGCCTCAAAGTGAATGTTGATGGAGCTGCATCAGGTGAATTGGGTCCATCAGGATGCGGAGGTGTTTTACATACTTTTTGTGGGTTCATCAAGGGATTATTTTATCATTACATTGGCCTTGTCACCGCTTTTGAAGCTGAGCTATGGGACATGATTCATGCTATAAGTTATGATGTCCTATTTAATTGTAGATGGCTTTGGATTGAATCTGACTCTATGACTGCAGTACACGCATTAAATACTAGATCGTGTAATGTGCCTTAGTGTGTGCTTCCTCAATGGGTTGAGTGCCTCAACCAATCCAGTCAAATACACATGGTTGATTCTCATGTGTATCGGGTGGCCAATCAGGTTGCTAATACATTGGAAAAACGGCTCTACTTGATCCTGATATGATGTGGTCTTTCATGACCCCTGATTATTGTGTTCCAATGGTGGATGTGGATAGATGTGGTGTGTTTTACACTCGTCTATGTAATAACCCCTTGTATTCCTGACTCTTTCCTTTTTATATATTATTTTTGAGAACCGGCTCACTCCAGATCCCGATCTTCTTGCTAGTGTTTTCAGTTATTACCCATATGTACATCTATGCTATATCCATTTCCAATTCTAGTATCCAAGAAGGGATGGATTATCATGGAATCTACTTAATCTATATTTTAATGAAATTTATTTATTTTTTCTTTTCTTTTTGGTATTGTAAAAATAGTTTTTCCTAGTTCTTCTTAATAATAATCCAAAAATAGTGAAATATTTCTTTAATACCAACTATATCAACCCATGTATTTATTACACATTAATTCATGATTTATTACATAATTATATGCATAATACAACCAATAATATCATAATGTATAGTGTATTTGGTAAATAAGTTCATAGAATAACATATTGAACAAGTTATATAACACCATTGTTGAAAACTTTCATAACATAGTCTTATAAATTATGGGCCCTCTAAAAATACATGGGATAACCTGAGGATGTACATAAATAAGGATTTATCTATAAATTGTAGTAAGAGAATAAAAAAATAATAACATGAAGAAATTATTACAAGTTAGAAAATATACATTTCAATGTGACATAAAAGGGGTTAGTATCATAAATATGAACACCAAGGCATGATATTGTGTGGTAACGTAATGGCAACATGGTGAATGTTGAAAAACATTAAACATGACATCATAAACATTGGTAAAGTCTAACCTCAAATTCATCATAAAATGTTGGGAAAATTCCTATGATAGATTAGGTTCACTTCTTAATCCCTTCGATGATTTCTCAAGACACTATGATATTACCCCATTCATTGGAGTGCTATATCATTCCTGGTGGAGTTGACGCTTTTATATCATGTACATGCATAAGTGTGCAACATAGAGAATTAAATATAAGATCGTATTTAATAAAATTTAATTATTATATCTATTAATGTGAAATAAATACATGGAAGTCTCTAGTAAAATAATTATATGTATTTCTTGGTGAATATCCTTGAGTTTAATTAGTAATGGTATTCACAACACAATTGTTTTGGTAGGGAATAATTATAGTAAAATTTCAATAGCATAATTGTAGTACAAAAAATAATATATAATGTTTTAATGTGAGTGAAAAGGGTATACCATTATTTGAGAATAAAATTTAAAGTAATAATTATGTTTAAAAACATATCATGATATTAGTAGTTGTAATAAAAAATCATAAAAATAATAAGATGCTTGAATAATGAGGAGAAGTATGAGTTCCCTTACCTTGAGATGGTGATTCCTATATTTTGGGAGTACCTTATTGACAGATTCGGGAACCTTGGGAGGAATATTTAGTTAGGATGGTAGAGTAAGTACATGTTCCATAGTAATTTATTGAATAATAATGGGAGCATTAGTAGGTTTACATAAGAAAAAGTGGGGAGTTCTTTATTGTTTCTCGAACATATGTTTGGACTCTCCACAATAATGTAATTAGAACAACAACCCTTCTCAAGGTTTTTTTCCATGATTAAATCAAAAAATTATTTTTTTAATTATTTTATAATTCCAAGGTCCAATCTCATAAAAATATTATAATTGGGGATGTGGAGCTGAGTCATGTTCATAAAGTAATGATTACAAAACCATAAAATATAATATAGTTTTCGAAGGATTCATAAAGGATTTATAAAATTAATCAAATAACCTAAAAACACATTTTCTTAAATAATAACCAAATATTTATTCATGCATACCTTTAACAGAATTTATTACATAACTTTTTGGTCATTAATATGTAACAATAAACACCAAATATTTATGTCGTATTTGTTTTTAACCTGAAAATTTGATTATCCCATAAAATTATAAAAAACAATATATTGAATAATTTCATTATTTTGTTTCAATAATTAATATTTATTTTATCCAAAAAAAATTATATAAATTTTAATATACTATTTTAAAACAAAAACAAGCATTTCATTAGAAATGTTGGGTTTTTTGACAATAATTGTTTTCAAACCCTTCTAAATATTTTGACATTATAAAATTATATTTTCAAATATAATTAATAAATATTAATATTTCATTTAAATATAATTTATTTCAAAAATTCATTAAATCATTAATGTGAATTTCTTTATTCAAATTACATATTCCCCAAATATACAATTAGGTTTTTATCGAATAAAAATAAAAAAAATTCTAAAGAAACAATAATAAAAAGTAAATATAACCATCATATACATTTTAATATTACAAGGGTCATTTTCTATATCTCTTTATTCACCATAAAATGACCTAATGGTAAGGTGTGTGATGCTGATATTTTCAAGTTGTGGTTCGGTGTACATGGTTTGTGTTGTGAACTTCATAATACTGAACATCCCCTATAAAATGGTTTCACTCGTGATTTAATTATTGGATCATGGCTTGGTAATGGTCAAGGAAAAATATTGGTTTGTTACATCAATATTAGAAACTCCACAAAACGGTATTCATATAGTACAATCATTTCTGTTGTGGTCATCACTTACTTTTCTGTGTCAATTATATTTATCAAAACCATATATCTATATTAATCATATATTCATTGTTAAACAACTATTTTATCAATGGTATTGATGCTTAATGTACATTTAAATCTAATATGAGATAATATAAAAAAATAAGTGAATGTGATTCCAATAACCATAATATATAATAATGTATTTAATTCAATCACAAAGGTATTTTTATTTCTAAAATTTTGAGTCATTCAAAGAAACTAGACCATAATTATTATATAAACATGGGTTTTACTAAAAGAATTAATTCTTATAAATTTTAGGTTTTTTATGGTTTAGTGTTTTAGGTAATTGGGAAATCATTATTAAAAAAATAAATCTTATATCACATATTATCAGCATCAACTATGTGTAAATTTCCACCCCAAAAAATGTTAATAACATAAAAAAAATTCATGACTTATCATCACAATTTTAATATTCGCCTCATCCTTTTACCTAATTATTAGAAAAAAACTATGAATGAAATTTTAAAATGTGGAATTATTAATATATATTGGTATAATTAACTGAATGTGAATTAAATTAAAAAGAACCTCATTAGTTATTGAAAATTAATTAAAAATTGCCTTATTCAAGAATAAAAATTGTGATCAAAATAAACATTTTTATTGCCAAATAAATAAACCTCTCTACACAAATATTTTCAAATAAATTTCATAATAATTATTATCCTAAAATAAAATACCTAATGTTTTATTAGAATTCATGAAAAAACATATGAATAAACATTAATCAAATATTTTACATTTGACCCTTATAAAATATTACATGCATTCCCTTATGAAAATATAATTATCTTACCCTATGAAATCGTAACATTTAAGAAAAACCCCACTTCAATAATAAATATATAATATAATAAACATTGAGCATTATTTTAATATCACTCATATAAATAGAATAATCTATATGGTTGGCTTCTAGCAATATCATTACCCATTGCATTATATAGATATAATGGATCTCTGTGTCCTTATTTTATAATGTTACCACCCTTACTTATTTTATAATAGAACCACCCTGGAATGATTTATAATATATCCACCCTTAAATGTTTAATAATAAAACCACCCATTTTCATAAATAATTCCCCAGAACAACATCAAAATCATGACACATGAAATATTTTATAATTATAAACAAAATCCATACTACTTCTATTTAGAAACCTTTCATAAAATATATAGAACAAATGGAAATAAGTTTTTAAATAGATAATGGAATTATATATAAGAATAGAAAAATAAAATAATGGTTATGGTGGTCAGAAAAACCATTGTCATCGTATACATTAAAATAGAACATTCTTTTTTATATTTTCTGTAGAATATAAAAACGTTCGATAAAAAATTCCTTTTTAAACCCAATGTAATAAAGAGACTCAAAAATTTCATTTTTAAATAATTATTGTCCATATAAATATATATACAAATGATTTTTTACAATATAGTTATGGAAGAGAAATATTTAGAAAATACAGTGTTAAATATTTAAAATATGGTATTTAAAGTAAAGTGTCACTTAACTTGAGTCTAACTAATCATGTACATTATTTGTCTTCATAGATAATAAAATTATTTTATTTATTTTCTCTCTTAAGAAAATTTTATATTTTTTTTATCATTTTTATTTTATTTTTACCATGTTTTACACAATTAATTAATGAATAATATTCTCATTGGTTGTTTTGATGATATTTGGCTTGTACGTACAAAATGTCATTGGTAAGTTCTCTATGGTCAAATAGATAATTAGTAAATCCTGTCCTGAATAATTCTCATGATATAATTACCTTTTTTAAACCTCATTTGTAATTTTGAAACCATCCATGAAATATGGTTATGAAAAATGAACTATGTTACAATCATGGGGACGGTAGGTTGTATGTATGCATGAGTAGTGGTTCTATATCTCTAATGGTCATGATGGAAAGAAGTTGAGTATTATATAATATCTATATAATTATAATTATTTCATAAATAATATATAAATTTTTCAAATATATTTATATATATCATTAAAGTGTTGTAGTTTTGAAAAATGAATCAAATTTATTTGTGGAGGTGGTAATCAACATATATGTATGGATGACGTTATAATTTTTCAATGGATGGAAAGGTAAGGTAAAATATGATATATAATACTTTAATAATGATACTAATTTCATGAATATCATATATAAACATTAAATCCATCTTTATTACCATCTACTAGAGGTTTTTATGGATAACTAATTACAATGATTCATCAGGTGGTAGTCTGTTGTACAAACTGATAATGGTTTAAATTCCAATTTAGTAAAAGAAGAGATGGGTATAGTTTATTCTATTTACATAACAACACATTAATATATATAATATATTTTTACAATTTCATAATGTTTTACGTATATTTTAATGATATATAAGAATTAATAAAACACAATCATTTGGTTAAATACTATACCACTTCTTTGGAAAAATTAATATTTTCACCTTAAACATTATATAAATGATATTATATGCTTAAAATAATTTTAAAACATTCAGAGGGATTTTATTAAGCTATTTGGGTATGTATTTTCATAATTAAAAGTCATTTAATATGTAAAGAAAAGAGGATAGGGGGTTTCCTTTTATAAGTGAGGGGAGGAGATGTCTTGGAATTACATTATATATTAAATTAATTTGAATTTATTTTCAGAGAAAAAATGGACTAGAACTAAAATAATTAGTATATTGGATGATTATGTGTATAAATATTATCATATAATACAAATTTTATAATTTAATGTTATGATTATACTCATATCTCATTTCTATAAACTTTGTTAATCCTTTTTTATAATTATCACAATAGTGATGTTTTTACTCTTTAGGGTACACATAGTAACCAAAAAAATGTTCCATAAAGGGATGAGGATTGATATCATAAACCATATCCCATTCACTTGTAATAATATACAATTTTTAGAAATTTTAAGTCATTTAATAAAAATATATTTAATATATAATATCATTAATAAATTTTTTTGAAATATTCATTTAATTTGAATTACAAAACAATATCAAAAATAATCATTTGAATATAATAATTTCATTCGTACTTATTAGGTTATATTTATCTAAAAATTCATGGAATAAAATTATTCATTGAAATTATATTACATTCATAATTTATAAAATCATTTATTAAATTTTTATACTAATTGAAAAAAAAATATTTATTGGTGTTTCGAAACAATTTAAGGAAATTATTTTATTAGTAAAAAAAATAAAAAAATACCATGATAAAAAAAATTATATTTTGAATGATAATTTTTAATCAAGCATAAGATTTTTCATATTAGTCACAAAATTTCATAGATATTAAAATAAAGAGAGTGTAATCATTGAATTTATATTTAAAAAAGTGATATAAATATTATAATCAGAGGATATTTGCAATAAATTTACCCATTTTAAATATTGGATTCTTATGGATGAAAGATACTCATAAAATGAATTATATTCCAATGTTATGGTAATTTGTTATCCATATCATATTATTTTTATCCTTAATTACCAGATTTAACATTGCTTAGCTGATAAATATTGAAACATCTTTACCTAGGTTCCACAAAATAGTTATTTGAGCTAGTGGATGACATGGCCCCCTGCATGCCTCCATAAATTCTAGAGGCTATCGATTAGTAGTGAGGGTCTAAGGTGGTATATTGGGGAGACTATAACCTCATAATCATATTGTACCATAATGGTATTGTAAGGGAATAAATATATTAAACTGTTATATAAATCAAGATAGAGGATAACCTCAAAAGGACTATAATAATAATAATGAAAAAAATCCATGTCATGTACAATATGATTATCATTACTTGTTTCTGTAACAAATAGAAGGTAATAAATGAAAAACGTAATCTAGTATAACACATGTATCGAAATTACAATAAGACAAAAATATCTACCTTCAGGTAACACCATGACCATAGGTTGGTCGTATGATCCCCATCTCCCAAAAAATAATCCATTCAAGCATTATGATGTGTGAACTCTCCCCAGTCCCTACATGCATCCATGAATCCTCTCTGGGTACCAAACGGTGTCCCGAACATGGTATGAGATAACACTGAGCAGGCCACCACCAACAATGACTATAAAAAGTCTACTCTATATATAATCAACAAAAAAATTTGCATTACACAACAAGTATGAAAATAATAAAAGAAAAGTTCAAAATGGATATGATAACTCTTCCATCCGAACATGGCTCGCTGTAAATAATATCGAATCACCCATAAATAAGGGGAAACTATAAACAAACCACCCTAAATTAGGATATATCATCCATAATTGTCTACACAATATAATCAATTATTAGGCCTAAAAGGGTCAGATCCAATTTATAAATGAAAAAGGCATCCTCATCGAGTACATTGGGAATCTTGATGGAAACTCATAAAAGATTTGGATAGAGACCAAGGAGTATGTACTGGGATAATGTCCAATGTGAGTCCAAGAAACATGAGTCCATGTAGTGAAATTTCATTAGAATCCAAAATAAACTAGATATATGGAGTATAAATTTACCTATAATCTTATAGAGTCTGGATCCTAGGAATAAAAATGTCTACTGAACCCACTACAATATTCTAGATCCATATAGTATAAATGAACATGGAATCTAATTGAATCGGGATCCAAGTAGTAGAAATTTACAAGGAATCCACTACCATTATCAATTCATAATCTCATTTCAATACACATATCATTATCATTCACATACCATGAGTTCATCCAACCCATTCCACATTTTCCCATTAAACAATTTAATCATTTAAATATCATGTAATCACATCAAAATGGAGGAAGAATCACTCCCTTATGGAATTACATAATAAAAATTCAGTTCATTAGGGTCACTAAAACAAGTGAAGAGCTCAGAAAACCCCAATAGGGTGGTATTATAGTGTAGTTAAAATAAAGAACCGCATGGGAGGTCCAGGTTGTGGAAAGAAACTTCCAACTATATGACGGTACTAGTTGGAAACACAATCAAGTCACAAACAATTGAACCAAGGAATTAAATTAATTTTAGAGGTTGCTTCAAAAGTTTTATTGTTTGGAATTATGGAAACAAGGTATATAAAACTATAATTTTAAGGTAATGTTATATACCAAGTATCATATACTTATGGTAGAACACTCCTCCAGTATCAACTCCTAACTCAACCCAGATTTGGAGAAAATGGAGAAATGGATGAATACCCTAGAAATTGGTCATATTAAACTGAACCCAAATAAATCTATAAATATGAAGACACAAAATTGAATATATAGGACGAATTAAGAAACCATTGGTGTGGATTAAATGATACAAATATTGTTTGAATTGGAGTCTAGATATTGAATTGGAACCAAAGCCTAGGTTAGGCTTGAATAATTTCAATAGGAGGAGGATATGTCATTTTCTAGAGAAAATACGATTTTATTGTTATTAAAGAAATAGGGGAAAAATATACATTTCCCACTTTTTAACTGGGTTATATGTTTTGGATGAACACTTGGATAATATGTTGACCTACTGTGTGCCCCTCACTATATTTATAGGGAACCCTCATAGTTCATGCACACTCTTTGAAAAACCATGCACAAAAAGTGACACATTCCACTAAGTAAAACTTCCCTCACATGGTTAATGTTCACCATTATAGAAACCATGCATCGACCATTTGTATAGCATCAACTAAAAATTATAGGTGCTCATGCGTGGTTGTGCATCCCTCGGCACACAGTTTTGGAAAATTGTGTTCCCTTTTCTACTCATTTTTTATCAATATATGGTCACTCAAAACCATGCTTCCTAGTCCACATAATTCCAACAAACCATTAATCTCATCTTTCATTTCCAAAAACTAGGCCTTAGGGATTTGAAAAGCCTATAACACCCTCAAACCTATTTTGACTCCATTAAACATTTATAATTTGTAAAAACCATGAAATTAAACTACAGTTAAAAAGATATGTACCTCATAGGAAAACACATGATCATAAAATATCCCCCCCCCCCATAATTCAATTCCTCCAAAAAGTTACCTTCCAAGGGTGGTCAAGCATTGTTTGAGTATAATTATGTCCACTAAGCATGTATGTCAGCCTCCCACTCCCTAGTCTCATCCTATAAATAGTTGTTCTACCACCACATCCCTGCTAGAGGAACATACCATCCTAAGATATCCCTTATTCTCCAATCAGTAATATGACTAGGATGCTCCTTGAAGGAGACATAACCCTACATATCAACCTCATCTGATGGAAGAGTTTGTGATGGGTCCAAGTGATATCATTTAATTGAAATACATGGAGGATATCGTACATGGATTGTTACCTCTGAGAAAACTACCACTGAGAGGATAATAGACCAACTCTCTCTAGAATATAAAATGGACCTATGTATCATAGGAAATTCTTACCCTATATTCTAATCCTTCTATGCCCTATCCTCATAAGGATACCCAAAAAATACATGTTCCCTGAACTCAAACTCTACAGTTCATTAACAATGATCTGCATCGGACTTTTATTTAGACTCTATAGTATCCTTCCTCTTTCATTTCAACTAGACCTACTCCAATGTATCCTACATGAAATGTTATTTGAGCATCACTACCTATCCTACCTCTATCCATCATAGAGGTGATCTGAATGGATTACCATAAAATCCACTTATGGTGAAATCTTTATAATTACATGATATCTATTATTCTATGTGAACTAAACAAAGGGGTATATACCTCTACAAAAAGACCATGAAAACATGGATTCATTTTCTAAGGAATTCTTCTATAACCTGTTTAGTGTGCTCACCCTAGCCATCTGTCTTAGGGTAGAATGTTGTGATGAAAATCACATGTGTAGCTAATGACCTCTACAAGCCTTTTCAAAATCAAGATGTCAAACATGCATCCCTATCTGATACAACTATATGAGGAACCCCATGAAGGTGAACAATCTCATGGATGTAGAGTCTCATAATATCATTGAAGGAGAACGTCTCCCTGATAAAATGAAAATAAATAACCTTCATTAACATGTCTGCAATAACCCAAACAACATAACTACCATGAGACGACATCAATATCTACATCATTAAATCCATCACAATATCTTATATTTTTCACTCAAGGATTGGTAACTACTAAAATATCCCATATGGTCATTATTTATATTTCTTCACCTATTAACAGGTGAAACACCTCATAACAAAACCATTAACCAGATGTATCATTATTGGCCACCTAAAATAGTGGCATAAATCCTGATATTTCCTGGTAACACTAGTATGTACTTCCTAAACTGAGGTATTAAACACTCACATCAGCTCCTCACATATGTTTGCTGGAACCCAAACATAACCATAAATTTAAATAATTTCATCCTCACCCATAGAACAACAAGAAGGAAGGTTCTCACTTGTCACACATTCTCATAGCATTAATCCCTCATAATAAGATAACTATACCATCCTTAATCTATCAAGAAGAATATATATCATTACTAATGATGGGATAAAACACTACCCATGTCCATCCTTCGCCTCCAACTACCTCTCTAATAATAAGGCCATAAGTTGTGACTCGCTACAAGCCTCCTGAAATTACAATATATGAGTCCTCCTGCTCAATGCATCAACCACTAAATTTCCCTTTCTAGGCATATAGGCAATCTCTATGTAAAACAATTATTTTTATTCCACTAACATTAATTTCTATTTATTCAATATACACTATGTAAATATATACATGAGGATTTTTTGATTGGTGTACACTAAAATAATACACTTCTAGTAAATAATTCATTCAATGGCGTAAGGCATGTACAATAATGGCTTACTTGAGATAGTGTGTTTGGTAATTCTACTCATGTAGTCTAAAATAGAGAAACCCATATTACATGAATCATTATACATAAATAATACCTTTTTCTATCCCAATCCAAATACATTTCTTTACATAGTGTAGCTCCTCCATAGATTTGGAAGAATTAGGACTAGTGAAAAAGTCAGTCTCTATGTCATCTCTTATAACATTGTCTTATGGGCATCAGACTATACAAACTTCACACCATTCTTATTATTTTCAATACAAGGAGATTACAAGAATGAGAAGTCATGTATGAAATTCTAATAATATCTAGCTAGACCCATAAAACATGGTATGTCAAAGATGTTCTTGGGATGCTAATAGGAAACTATATCTCTCTCCTTCTATATGTCAATTTACACTCTTTCCTCTAATATTATATGACCTAGGAATTGAATATTATCCATACATAAGTGGCACTTTGTGAAATTAAAAAATTACTCATGCTCTCTTTTTGTATCCAAAATGATCTCAAAATGTTTGGTATGGTCATATCGACTTTGAGAATACACCAAGATATCATCCATGAATAACATAGTAAATAAATCTATATATGGATAGAAAACATAGTTCAACTGTTCCATGAATACTTATATTGTGTTTCTAAGACTGAATATCATAACTAGATACTCATATAGACAATAACTACTATAAATATTTGTGTGAGGTATGTGTGACGGTTGAACATATAAGTGGTGGTAACATAATCTCAAATATATTTCCAAGAACATCTAAGATCCTTGTAGATGGTCAAAGAGATCATTTATATATGGTTATGGATACCGATTATTGACCATCGATAGGTTCAATTTTTCTAATATGTGCATAGCCTAGGGGTTAGGTCTTGTTCACAAAAATGATTGACAAACCCCATAGAGAAGTACTATGCAATATTAATCTCATTTCCTCTAAATCTACAATATGTATCTTGATCTTATACTATATATTAATATCTATCCTCTAATGGGAAATATATATATATTGGGGGATCTTCTCCCTCTAGATCAATGGAAACCTCTACCTCACTCTTAGGAGGTAGACCAGAAAAATTATCCCAGAAAAAATACCTAAAATAATAAACCATTGAAGGTAAATATGCAAGATGTGATCCCTAATATATATATATATATAAACAAAAATTTTCTTTTTCCTCTCACCTAGACCATGATTCTTCTATCTAGCTCTACCATCCTATAAATTATATTCACCCTTGTTAATAAAACTTCTCCCTCTAGTAACGTGAAAGTCATCCTTTGTTGATAAAAGTCAACATGGTCATGATAAAAAAACTAGTTATTGTCTCCAGATTATGAAATCAATCCATGTCATCTAGATGAAAAAATATTCTATATTAAGGGACACCGGCCTATCCCAATAGGGCATTCTATACAACAGATTATATATTTAGATATGATTCCCAATGGATTATTGAGTTTTATAATTACATCAAAAAACTAAAACATTTATCACAAGGTTATCCACAATTGGTACACATATTAAATAATAATATGATCATGTACCAAAAATAGAAAATACTATATCATATTCTACTATGTTTGTACCTCTCACTATTGATATCCTGATGCTCTTATCCTCAGTTGTAGGTTGTATGAAATTTATCTGGCCTAAAATAATACCCTATAAAACAAACTCACTACCTAGAGTAGGACCACTATACTGTCACGGTACAACTGATACCTTTCTTCCTTGGTCATGACAACCACTGGGGCTAGAAAGATCAGAAAGTCTTCATCACTGGGGCCGATGAAGGTTTTTAAATCCCACTTTTATAATGGATTCATATTCCATCCCCCATCCACTATTTATTAGAGGGATTTTTCTATATAAATAATGTACATGTCTCATCATACTAAATTTTCAACATGCTACTATCTCTTTATCACATTGAATCATTATTTTTCCTTGTCTCCCACATTGATGAAAAAAGACAGAACTACCATTACTCACACTCTAGCTTCTATTAACCTCATTAAAAGCCCCAGAAATTTATTTTCTTCCACTAGAGTAAGACCCACTAGGTTGAGAGGCTATAATTCTCAACACTATATCCATATATTCCATCTAGTTCCATTAATTTATAATATCCTCATACACTATCTCTGTTGTAGTAGTCATTTGGATCACATTTACCTTCGATCAAACAAAAAGCTTGAGAACTTCCATAAAGCATCTCACCCTTGATTGTTCATCAGAAATATAAAACAATTTCGAAATGTTTAATATCTATAAATCGAGATAATACATCATAATTTTTATCACACCCTACTTCAGATGCATTAACAATCTGGCCCACTCAACCCAGAATGTATCAAGAAAGAAGAAGTTTTAAATAATGGATTATAAATCCCTTAAAACCATATCCTAAAGAATATCATCTTGGTTTAGAACATCCCACTGTCTTTTAGCTACTCCGTGAAACATATATGTCTTTATCTTACCTCTCCTCTTAAGAGGTGTCTCGAGATTCTCTGTGATAAAAAAACAGTCTCTAACCATAGCTCAGTAGTCTGTAGATCATCATCCCCTATAAACATGGGTGGACGATGATGCTAGAAAATATGTGTATGTTATTCCACAGACGAGGTAGGCTATGGGGCTCCCTAAATGGTATATATAAATAAAAATAAAACATCTTGGAATAAGTAATTATAACCCATATCTGGTGAAATAGTTTTTGCTACATGATTTGATATTTGAGGCTCTACTAGAATCTCATTGCCCATTAACTCCAAAGCATGGTCTTCACCAGACTCCTAGCACACAGCCAGAGCTCAACATGGTGGAATGTCTCTACAATGAAAAAAATGCTTGAAAAGGAATATATTAGAGATCATTACATATATATATATATATATAAGAATATGAAAATTCAAATACTTATTATAAATAAGACACACCTATATGACTGCTCATAAATCTAGGACTAGATAATAGGAATTGTCATATAAAGAACTATAGATACTGCCAACTACGCATGGTAATGTTGGGTCTAGGTAAATTTATCTATTTCACAACATGGATCATGGTATATATATTTTATTGTGTAGTTGACAGCCCATTTATTGGTGATCTTTCAGTTTCATAATTTCAATTTCATTTAAATTTAAATTTATATTATAATTATATATAAATGGTTAAACCTTATATATCACCAGATAACAACTATATAGGAATATACACCATATAAATCAAAGATTAACATCCATAGAATCCAATCCATAACACATTCCATTCCATGAAACTGATGGTCCATGACTCAATCCGCGACAATTGGAATCCTCAGGTATTTTTATTGCCTATGTTGGAAAATCATGTTTTAGGTTACAAAAAACACTCTAAGTACCAATTATGTTTCTCAAAATCATTCATGAATCATTAACCATTTATACACTGTATAATTAAATCCACACCTAATAAATTTCTTACAGTCAATAAATTCATCATTTATTGAATGGAATGTGAATTGCATGTGAATTTTGTAATGTGAAAAAATTGATACATGAGAAGGAATTAACTCATCTCATTAGGAAAAAATAAAGTCAATAATCCTAAGGAACATAAAACATCAACTGATTCACCAAATGGTGGAATCAAATCAATATAAATAGAAAAAATATAGGACAAAATATCCCAACCCAAGAAATTTTTATTTTTTCTATATGTGGGTAAGCTACTCCCAGGCACTTCCCATTACCAAGTATCAAAACATCATAATATATAGTCATGTATTACTAAATTATAAGATAAAATGAAATATATTTCTATGATTCCACTTTGTAATGTCCAAAAATAGGATCCACAAGAAATGTGCTCTTAGACAGTGGGTAACATGCTTAATGTATGTCTCTTAGAATGCCAGAGGCTGCTGAATTGTAGAGAGGGTCTAATTTGGTAAATTGTTGAGAATATACCCTCATAACCGGAGTGTAGAACAATAGTATCAAAAGTGAATAAGTAGGTTGAAGTATTATATATATCAAAATAGAATATAACATTTAGAAGAATATAATAATAAATCAAAAGTGGTGTCACGTACAATATGATGATCATGTCATGTCTCTATAAAAAAATGGTAGGAAATATATGGAAATATGCATCTATTAAAATACTTGTATCTAAAGTAAAAAAATACCAAAAGAACTATCACAATCTAGCATCATGTAAATATCTTGATACTATTCTCTTATTCTTATAAGAAATAATTGAATCATGCACCATAATGTTGGGATTTTCCCTGGTACCTACCTACATCCATAATGTCTGTCCAAGTACACAATGGTGGTCCCAATAGGGTGTGAGACAAAACATAATTGGCCACCACCATTATTGTCTATAAAAAAACCAGTTTTAGTGTTATAATTGAAGTAGTGTGCAATATATCACAGGTATAAAAACAATAAAAGGAAAGTGTCAAATTAAAAAGTGATATTATCTAGCTAGAAATTAATCCATATGAATAATAAACTATCACCAAAAACAAGGTAAATATATAATTAAACAACTGTAAATCATGATAAAGTATCCACAATGGCCTACACCATGTAAAAAAGATTTAGGCTTGAGAGGGTTGGGTCTAAGGTATAAATGACCAGGTCATCCCCATTGATTCCATGGATCATCCCGATAGATACTTGGTCAAGACATGGGTTGAGACCAAAGAGAAAGTCCACTGAACATGTCCATGGAGATCGTATCAAAGGAGTAGGAATGTTCATGGTATCCAAAATAAACTAGATCCATGGTGTAGAAATTTCCATTCTATCTTATGGAATCATGATCCTGGGAGTAGAAATGAACAGGGAATACACTACCATAACAAGGATCCATAAAGTATAAATGTAAATGGAATCTAATTTATTCGAGTTCTGAGGAGTTTAAATGTAAATTTTATTCACTACCATAATCAATTCATTATCTCATTTTTTAACACATTTCATTATCACTGACATTCCAAATTTTATCCAACCCATTACACATTTCCCAATTAATAATGTAACCATTTAAACATCATGTAATCATATTTAAAATAAATATTAATCCCTTTATAAATCAGTAATTTAATTCTCCTTCAATTAAATAAGGCTCACAAAATTAGTGTTCAGGGCACACTCACCCAATGTGGTGGTATAACATAGGGAAGATATAACATCACACCTCACAGGGGGTTTGGGTTGGGGATAACAACATACTATTGTGTATAGGTACTAGTGGGAAACAAAAACAAGTCCCTAACAATTTAATCAATGAATTCAATTAAATTTATAGGCAATTATAGTAGTTATGGAGTGTAACAAAATGAAAAAAATGGTATATAGAGAACTAGATATTAAGGGAAAGTTGTTGAACAACTAAAATATACCCGGGGTTGACAAATCATCTAGTATTGGCTCATAAATAATCCAAGATCAAATGAAAATATTGAAATTGATGAATACCCATGAAATAAGGCATATTATAATGATGAAACTAACATTGTCAATACGAATAAAAATGATGAAAGATGAAAATAAATGAAAAAGTCACCATCTTGGATCCAATGAGATGAATAGTGTTTGAATCAGGATTCGAATGAAGAAGTGGAATCAAATCCTCAGTTGGTGTTCAAGAAAATCAACATGGCAGGATATTCTCTCTACTATAGGAAATAGGGGAAAGGGGTTAAGATATTAACTAACTAGGGTTAAATAAAAAATTCCCACTTCTTAATTGGGTTGCATGGTTTTGGTGCATCGCTAGCTAAACTGTGCACCAATTGTGTGCCCCTCATTGTCTTAACAAGTAACCCATGTGGTTAGTACATATGGTTTGGGAAATCATTCAAAACTATAACACATTCTACTATCCAAGACTCCCCTCCCGAATTTAATACACATTGTTAGAAAAACTGTGCACCAATCCTAATATTTGCTTTGATAAATATTATAGGTGATCACGCATGGATTTGTTTCTCTAGGTGCATGGTTAGGGACAACTATGTATCCTTTTCTTCTATTTTTTCAACCATTATTGGTTACTCCTAATAATTTTGTATGTTCCCTATGTTTCTAATTAGAATAGGTCCTAGATTTATTTTCCAAAAACTAGACCTATAGGCTCTGTACAAGCCTTAGAAACTCCAGAAACCCTCGTATTCTCATTAGGCATTAACAAATTGGTCGAAACCATGAAATTAAACTAAAATTCAAAATATATGTGTCTCATTGAAAAACACAGGATCTTAAAAATATGTACTATGGTTATAATTTTTAATGAGAAAAAATAAAACAGACCAATTTAAAAAATTTTGTCCTCCTTATTCCAAATATGATATTTATTTTTCAAAATTCAAATCCATATAATTGGAAGAATTTATTTTAAAATTAAACCCAAAAAATATGACCACAAGTTGTTATTTTTAATGCCTCCTAAACAATAAAAAGCAGTTATACCGAATGAAAGTATAAAATATTTCCGAAATAATATAATGGGATTAATTTTAATCTAATTTAACTAATGGCATTTTAAAACTAATAAAAATATAGATTGAATATTTAAATACTATAAAACAAAATAATGTGATCAATAAAAATTAGTATTTTCAATATTCATTGAAAAATTAATCATTTCTGAAAGAACTCATAATTTATCCATAGGATAATTTGGATATAATGATTTCAAAAATAAAATACATTTTATCAAATAGAATTTCTAAAAGTTGTAGAAATTATATATTATATTTTCTAAAAAAAATAAAAAAAATAATTTATGAAGAAAATTTATTTTTGAATAATAAAATAAATTTACTAAAAATTGAGTGATAATTAAAAATAAATAAATATATAATATAGACTTTATATATATTTCATAAAGTATTTATTTCCATTTATAACCTCTAATTTATGAGCAATGTTACAACAGTCAAATTTTAATAATAATATTTCAGGGTTTTTTAGGCTTGATGCTTTTTATCATATACACTATCATATATAGTTTTCCTTTAAAAAAACATAGTTTTTACATACTTAATAAATATACATATACAAGAAGAAGATAATATGGATAACTTTAGGCTAAATTAGCTGATATATAACCGACCCCCAAACAATCTGGCTGAAAACATCCACCAACATTCTTCATGTGATCCACAACCACTCACCACATCCAAACATCATCCATCATCCGAGAAAACTAACAATAACATTGAAATATACTGAACTTAGGGAACCTAGATGGAAAAATTATTATCATATACACTCAATTGTGTATGTAGTGGGTAAGCTGAACAATTCTATTGACATTTCACCAAATAGTTTGTATCGATTCCATTCAAAATACACTTCATCAATTACAGTTTGAATCATTCATATAAAATAGATTTTCCCATGCTAGAATAATGAATCCAAAAATTGGGTCGTAAACACTTTTATAAATCCTGACCCTTTTTATGGTAGGTATGGGTGACACAAAAATATGTCCACTAAATTAAGGTTGTAGTCATTCAAAGAGTATCCTATAATAAATTATTAAAAATAATCAAAATCATATTTCTTATTTCCAAAAACATTTCCCAAACTCTTTAATATAAAATTTATACCAATTTTCTTTTCTAAAATACACTTTCCCAACCATTTTAAAAATCAATTTAAAATTAAACCAAAACCAAAACATAATTGAAACTAAACATAACAGAAACTGACAAATCAATGGAACGTAACAAAAAGAACCAAATTAATGGTTTCATGAAAACATATTATGTGCTAGAGAATGAATACCTATAAAAGTAATATATCACCAAAATAATCCTTAATAATTAAAAGGAATAATGGGTAACTCCCAATGAATCAAGTAATGTTTAACTAAACTAGTGATAGGAACCCTATAAATGAAATAATTACTTTGTTCATGTCCTAATTTTCTTTCAGAACAAATAGATCTACATATTATATACTTAGAGCACTCAGAATCCATGGGACACAATATACACTAAGATTTATCAACATACACATGCTATAATACCTTATCTAAAATGTTATCTATATAAGGGGGTACACTCATCCAAGTCATCCACTAACCTCTTCAGACTCCCACGAAGATTGAATGTAGTGGGGATTGAACAAGTAGTTCATATTTATTATATGATCGAAAATAAAACACAACACAACAGATAACTCTCATATCTCAAATCCAACACACTTGCATGAAACAACCCCTTTTTATATGCATCAGCCTCACCTAAAAATATATCAATCTAAATATCTTCTAAGGGAGAAATAATTCACAATAGGTATATCAATTACAATGGGATAAATAAAGGTCTCACATATTTTTTTAGAAAACATTTAAAATTATTTTAATGGGTTATTGATAAATGGTTCGAGATACAAATCCATTTCACACAACATAAAATATCCTCTAAAAATGTACCTTGAAACACATTAATATATTCTTCTAGTTTTAATCATAGAAAACCACATATAAAAAAATTAAACCAATAATGTAATTTTATTCAAAACCACATAAGAATTATAAATATTTCCTTCTTTTCTAAAAACATTATATAAGATATTCTTTTCTTTTTTAGTGAACCAAATGGGATAGGTACAATTTTATGATCATGTTTAATATAAATAAGCCACATAATCATCCTTTAAAACAAAATTCATTTAAAAACACTTTAAAAAACATTAAATCCATGAAATAAAATTATACAAACTAATAGAACTCTTAAAAATAAAAGTTTACTAAACAAGATTGATTTTATTTATAATATTAAGCATTTAAAATCATCAATAATTCAATTAAATACCATTTATAGTCAATTTAAAAAACACCAACCTTTTCCTACTGTAAATCGCGATTTAAAAAGTCTCATTAACAGGTAAAAATCTTACCAAGAAAGACCACATCCTCTAATATCCCTAGTCACAAAAAACATTAACTTCATCCCTCCCAAAACATCATTCATTTCATTTGAATAACATATATTTCTAATAAGACATCTTAATTGGGAAGAAAGGGGTGTGAGGATAAGGTAAGAAGAAGAATAAAGAGAAATTTATGTATTATTATAAAAATATTCACTAGAAATTGATGGTGTAAGGAAAAACATTATTGTTGAAGGAATAGGATGAGCTCTGTTTTTCTACCCAAGGATTTGTTGAACAAATTGAGAGGAATGGGGTCCAAAACTTCTAAAAAGTAGGATAGAATATGTAAATTTCCATATTTAAGTGAATATAATTAGGATACATGGTTTTCAAAACCACAAACTACCCATAGATTAGTCCCTACAAGTATACTATACACTCACTCGGTTTGGCCACACTGTTTACCTAACTGTGTGCCATCCGTGAAAAAATTCACAACTAAAAATTTAATAACACTCACATGGACACCAAAAATGTTTTCTCAAAAATAAAATTCAATCCATTATCCAACACACAAAACATAAATTTACTCTCACTGTTTATACTGGGGTTCCAATTATTTTGACCGAATAGTGCATTTTCCATGAAAATTATCCATCCAGGAACAAATTAAACTAGAAAGACCCTTGTAAATGTATTTCTTCATGGTTTCCCCTTACCCTTGCATACTTTTCCATGCATGAAAATAATGAATTGTAAATTTACATTCATGCATGATTATATATGGTTTCTTCTAAGTCATTTATAGTAATTATGAGATAGAGTAAAATTTATAGAAAAACCAAAATTGAAAATAAAAACATCTGAAATATTAAATTAATATAAATAATAATATAAATAATAAAAAAAATGTGGTGTCACATGTTTTATTCTCTATGACCAAATTTAAATAGTGGATGCTTTCATCCCTGCCCCCATTAATGGGGGAAGCCTCAATTCCCCAATAATTCTATGACCCAAACCCTTTTTACCCCTTCACCAACCTCGACTATCTCTCTATTTTTCTTAGTATTTAAATTTTCACTAAATTCACATCGCTAGTTAATGACATATTCAATCTCACATTATTACTTTTGGTGTTCATAGAGGCCTCACATCTTTTGGATTGGCCCTTGGTGGATCATTTTTTAATGTACCAACCATCGGTATATTCATGTGACATGTTTATTTTTAAATCAAAGTTCCATCATAATCATATCATTGTTGGTGTTCTTAACCACATAATATTATCATTCATTTTGAGAATTTGGGGCCCTCTTAATCAGGTGGATGTTGGTATTCATAATAATGTTGTTTCAATAGGTTTTATTATTCTCTCTTTCACTAGCTATATGAGTTTTTCATAAATTATGACCCCTACTATGGGAGTATGGATTTGTTTCTCATGATTTATTCTTCCATTACTGAAAATTTGTATCCTTAAATTTATTTCAAACCTAGTTCTAAGATTCTTGTTCTATAATGGTGATGAAAGTGTTCTTATTCATCTGATTTCCCACCATATGTTTTAGGAATTATATTTCTAAAAACATATTTTGGATTTGATATTAATCAAAATATAATAAGAATGTCACTATCTAGATATTTTTTCTATCATTCATGGGTATATTGATGTTATTAATTTAATCATCATGGTCTTTATCTATCCTCATTTAATTGTAACTCTAAGTAAACTCATGACAATGTTGAAGGTGTTGTAGACTATGAGGTTTAGTTGTATAATACAACCATTGTTCCATGGGATAAAGGTATGTATGGTGTCGTGGAATGCATATTAGTTGATAATGAATTCATGATAGTTACTAATAAGGGTACGAAGGCCAAAAATCTACCAGAGGGAACCTGAGAAACTTATACTGAATCATTTTTTATTTATCTCACCATTGGAAAGGAGTGTGACACTACTACAAAAATGGAAAGGATAATTGCAGAAATTTTTCTAGTCAAGCAGAAAAGTCTAGGAATCATTATCAGTTAAAACATGAAATATGTTTCTAGTTTTGGGTGGTGGTATGTTGACAGATGATATATTTTAAATAAAATATAAATATATCCTAAAATGTTCTTATAGAAATTATATATGTAACCAACTCGGATAAGGGGAAATCATTTGAATGGTCTACTGAGATAAAGTCAGAGAAATAGGCTGAAGAATATCTTCAGTTTCCTTCCATGAAAGAAAAGGGGGTAGTAGTGGATAATGATTGATTCATGTATCTTAGGAATTGGTAACATCCTCAAATATAATACTATTCACATCCTACGCATCTAGTAATGATATCATCTAGTAACAGATTATTTTTTCAATAGAAGGGTATAGATGGTGGTTGTATATAAAAGGAACGATAAGATAAATGGTTATTTAAAGATTAGGACCAAGACATGATTAATCAAACTATATCTCCCTAAAAAATGGAAGGCCTTCTTAATGAGGGTTCATGAGGTGTTTATCATCAATGTTTCTACAATTTAGGTCTCCCATTAGGGTTTAATGATGATCAATACTTGCTAGATAATTACATATATATGGTAAAGGAATAGGAATAAATTTGCAAGAAACCTATGTTGATTTTACTATAAATTCTAATGAAATGGTGGAAGAAAATTTCACTATTAAAGACTCAACAGATGGTATCAAAATGATCTCCCATGATGGTCTCTTGAGTGATAACAGTGATCAAAATGGGATTGTATTTATGGCCGAAGTATAATTTCAACTTCAGGATTCAATGAGTGTAAAATCAATTTGTATGAATATCTTATAATCATGTAAATGTTTTCTTCCTTAAGGAAATAACTAATACATGATGATACAAAATGAGACAAGTTCACTATTGAGTTGGGTCTTAAATGGGACATGGTTCTAGAAATCTTCAGCTTCTTAGGGTTGGTGTGGAATATAAATTCTGGTTCGAACGTCATTATAGCCAATTTAAGGTTTGTTATGTATGTGTTTGTTGTGGAAGTTCATTCCAAAATGCTAAAATTATCTCTCTGAAAGTAATAAATTTTTAATTTAAATAAATTTGATTTACTTTTTCTTGTGTTATTTAGAATTGTACTTAACCATGTTTTTAGCTTTAGATTGTATTACATTGCTAGATATATTTATCATAAACTCATGCATTAGGTATATCAGTTTATTTATATATATATTATGGGTTTCAATATATATATATATAATTTATTTATGATATATGAATCTTTACATGCTTATATAATAATTTCTCTTATATGTGTGATATGCCTTCATGGTGCATGGTTCCCTCCCCTAGACTATTTGCGGTGAGCTTAGGGTGGCACACCCTACTAACCTCTAGCTTAGGTGGGTTCTTGGTGGGTTAAGATGTGTTAGTAAAATATAGTTATGAGAAAACAATAAATAAATATATCCTATTTTATTTCAAATACCACAATATAGCATCACACAATCCATACATAACTAAAGAAGGGGAATTGTATGGGTTGATCAAATACAATACTTTAAAAATATCAAAATAATAGAGATCAATACAAAATTAGGTCTGATTCCCTACCATACTCCCATCTTCAAATCTAATATCCATTTAACACATATCACTATATTACATCCCTTTCTCTTTCATGTCTCCTTTGATAAAGAGTCTAAATATTTACAAATATTCTCATGTAGGGTGTGAGTACAACTCCGTAGGAAACCACAAATGATGTACCTAATCAAATCCATAATATTAATAAGTGAATATATTAAGTCATATGATAAAAAAATTAAAATCAATAATAATAACAATAATTACATCATTATGTGTAGTATAGGACCCCATGTGGGTGATCATACCCGCATTGGACAGTTTCTGTGTCAATTTGAAAATATAAATCCTATAAATAAAGAATCATAATATATTTCACCCCATGAAAAATTTCAAATAATAATAGTCATTGAATCTAGAAATATAGCATAACTAATAAAGAAAGAATAAAATCCCATAAAATATCATTACTAAGGCCAGGTGGGAATGACGTCACTTTTATTCATCAATAACAACAACAACAACAACTGAGAATTTCATAACATGTATATAACAATAAAAATTCATACTAGGAAAATCATCCTAAGACTATAACTATCACAAATCATATTTATATCTTATCCACATTCACAGAAAAATAAAATAATAAAAATATCATCCCTTTTTATAAGTACCAATAAAAAAGCGTTCATAGAGTCACTTTCCATAGGCAATAGTTTATAAATGGGTATAATGTACCCTTCCATGGAAATATCGACAAATAGTATTGGTTTCTCATACAAATGGAATCAAAAAATTGATATGAATAATGTCCAGGGTAATGAACCCATAGAGGAATCCATTAAACACCCAATGTTCTGTATTCTAAGGTTGACATGAATTTCTCATTGCACATGTGGGATTATTTTTTACTACAATGACTTTCTAGTTCCTCGTGATGGAAATGAGATAATAAGAGAGTTCTTTGAGAGTATTACATATAATTATTTTTCATGCATGAACACTCAATATTAATAGATGTAGCATAATTTTATAACCCCTAATAATAGTTCTCTAGTGTTATGGAATTTACTCACATGTTATGAGTAAATGCCTTTAGTTACAACCCATTATAACCCTCGACCAATTCATTCTCTGAAAAATGTTTTGTTAGATAGTAAATTATACATCAATGATAGATTATTGGTATAATAATCATCCATGTTAATATTTAACATTTAGTTTTCATAATAAATAGTTAATTTAATATGAATTATACACTACAATTAATAGTATTATGGTTCACTAATCATATATTATGATTTTTTTAAACAATAGTATAGTTCCAATGTAACATGATTTATGATATACCATCAACTATGAACAATATATTATTTTTATCCCACTTGTAATATCATATGGAATGTATAATAATATAATATGATATTGTATCTTTAGGTAAAATCAACTTCAATCTCTCACTTTCACTAAACCCTTGTAGACTTTTTATCATTTCACTATATATCATATCACATAAAATAACTTCTGAAACCAAATATAAAAATATTTTGTAAATATTTTAAAAAATAGATTTAAGTTATAATAAAATTCATCTTGTATCAATTAATATGAAATAATTTGGGAATACTTATCCATGACTCCTTTTATAAAAACTATAGAGAACTTTTAGAGTGTCTCTTTGAGTTAAAACTCAATGCCCATTCAGTAAAATACAAAAAATATGACCCCACAAGACTTTATAAAATGGAGAAAAAAATGAATTCTTGAATCCATAAGTACAAGAAAAGAGTGACAACTAGAAAAGTATTGTTCTACTCAAGATATAAAGTGGTATTACATTATCTCTATCAAATAAAAGTATGTATATACATGTTTCCACCAATTACATCAAATGAAATATTTAATTTTCATATGGTACCCTTTTCCAACAAATTAAGTTACTGTAAGACATAGAGTATTTCAATCCAATATATACTCTTTATAAATTCTCAATTCCCTAATTATTGATTGACCAAGTGGATGAATACATCACATTCCATTGATCTTTATTAATGTGCACATCTAATTCCTCACACTCGGTAGATAATCACAACATGTTACTTATCTAGGTATGGTCATAAAATTTATTATTCTATCTCAATTTATGGGAAAGATATCAAACTTATCATATGAGAGGAAAACTTTCATCGACATCAATCTCAAACCAATGACATGATTAAAAATATACTCAGCCACCATGATTATATAAGCCTCAAGTATTGAATAATAATGGTATTATATAATGAATGTTCTATTTCTTGGTGTCTCACTTACATCATATATATAAGTGAAATCTAAATATAAATCATAAACTAATAGTACACCAGATACATAGTGTATAAAACTCCATGTGGTATTCTTGACGGTTTATATAGTGTAAAAAACTAATTTTATGCCTTTCTAGCATGTTTCATATCCTAATAAAAGAATCAAAATTACTATATTCATAGTATTTCACATATAATATAATACTTTTTGATGAACATCAATTATAGATAACTTAATTTTTTACTTTGAGTGGTCAATTATCATTTCATAGAATGAGAATTCATATCCAATATGAAATAACAATAAAGTGGATATTTCATTTTCTAAAACATGATACATTTTATATTCATAAATTATTTTATTTAATTTTAAAAACACTATAAATAACATTTTATCTCATCATATCATACATGATAAATCTCCATATCATCTTTCTGTTTTCTACAGTATTTAGTTTTTATTAGACACATTACATCTCAATATAATTCCAACCACCTCTCTATGGGACCATATTATAATACCCTCCCACTAAAATATTTAGTGAGTAAATTATATGACGTAATCCAATTTGAATAATGGAGAGACTTTATAATCATATTCTTAATATTTAACTCCTTGAATAAATATTCTAACTCCTTTACATAACAATATCAAATATTGTGATGTCAATAAATATTTTTTTGCACTTATAATTCTTTCTATTTCTAACACCATCATCATTCATAGAAATTATTCATAAAAACACTTCATTTAAATATTTTTTTAACTAATTTATCTATTTACATCAATCATTTATCGATATACCCAAATAAAATTATAATATAAAGTGACATTCTCTTTTTGTTTTTAATGGTATAATCTTTTATTTTTTATAATTTTAACTTCAAAAAGGTTCAAAGATACTCTCACTAGCCTCTAGGATAATATATTCTCTTAAAAATATCATTCTAAGACATAAAAGATATTTTTTCATAAAAAATAATGCTTATATACTTCAGTGGGAATATATAAAAAAATAATTAATAAATATGTCATATATAGTATTCTTTAGGATTGGAGAGTAATTTTAGAAATATGATTTTTTTAAACATTACACTATTGTGTGGTTGGATTTCATCCCTCATATTTTAATAAACAACTAGATAAACACCTATATCCTAGATAAAACAATTTTATCCTCATCTTTCTCACATGTATTTTATAGAACATAAAGTATCAAAAAATCATTTTTATTAAAACCATCTTCTTATATATTTTCTAAACAAACTTATTATTTACAAAAAATATATCTTATCATATAAGTGAAATAATAAAAAAAAATACACATCATTTTCAAATTCATTATAACTTTCTATATATTCCATTACATTAAAATCTATGATTCAAAAATCATTTAATTCCTTACATGAATTAAAATTATATGATCCACCAATTAGTTCCCTGATTTTTAACTCTTTTATTATTATAAAACATGTAAAACATATATTTTTTATCATATACCTATCATATTTTAAAATTTTATTTCTATAACACTAGAACCTAATATATACATTCAATAGAGTTTCTTATATTACATTGATATCATAGAAAATGAAATAATGTGGAAATAAATCCCTGGATATTTATTTTAACATTAACATTCAATCACCATGAAAATATAACCAATGAAACATCATTGGACATTCCAACAAACTTTTCTTCTTCTTGTCTGACCTTCTACAAACATTTTATATCAATACGAGACCATAACATAATCATCTCATTCCTTAAATCATATATCCAAAATACTTTGACAAAAATTGGTTAAAATTTTATTAAACTCAGTCATTATATAGGGAAATTTTCGATATAATGAATTCCATAACCAAGACAAGATATAATGAAACCTCTCGTCTGTCCAAGTCACAACCAATCATATTGAGTATATGAGTAGAGAATAAATTTCCTTAGGTCACCATGCATATAATTCTCTTGAAACATTGTGTGAATCATTTTATTCTTATAATAATAATATAGATTAATGTTTTGAATAAAATTAATATTTGTTTATAAATAAATGTGTCTCTTTAATACATATAATTTTTACTATCTTAAGAACAATTTGTAAATTTTTTAGCAATTTAATATATTTCATTGATTATGATTCACCTTTTTAATATTAATATCAAAGCAATAATTGACGGTAAAGATGAACTTTATATTAAAAATAATATTTTATTATATTTTTATCATATTTTTCATTCTTTTATAGAGACATTAATTACACGTTCTCCCAGTAAAATGATGACCCCTTTTAAATTCATCATATCTATTTGTGGTCCAAAAACTATATTTCTCTCATTAATGAGTCTTATTTGAAATTTTTACTACCAGGTAGAAATTAAGATAGTCCATCATGCCAATCAAATCATATATGCATATTTAATGGTTGAGTTAATAATTCTTTATCTAAATCCATTATATAGATAAAATCAAAAATATTCCTCTTGAATACTCATAAGGTTTTCATAGCAATGTTTATGCCAAATAAAAATAAAAAAAAAGTCACCAAATTCTTAATACCACATCATTAATTATTTTTTTAACAAAATATAATCAAATAGAACCCATTTTTTCATGAAACAGACATGTTATATTATAATTTTCTTGATAAGTTTTAACTTTAGATGGAATCTAACACATGGTATTTTAAAGGTGGTTTAATCTCAACATATTATATCATGTATTCCATTTAAGTATATGAATACATATATATAATTAATTTTTCATTATTATTAATTCCCCTAAATAAATATGTTCAAACCTAATTGATGTGTATCTCTTTACACAACTCATATCTTCTGTTATTAATCCAAAATACAGTCCAACAATATGTATGCATGCCTAAATTCATATGATGTATATATTACATCACAACCATTATTGTAAATACTATGAATTATTTGAAATCAGTAATCCATAATAGATTAATATTATACTTAAAAATATCTAAACCCCACTATTCATGACAAGACATAAGCCTCTAGGATAGTGAGTAGTCTATCCCATTGTCCCTCTACCAAAGGATATTTTACTCTTGATATACCCTGAATCTATTACAACTCTAAAACCTAATTTGTATAAATTCTAATCAACATATTTATTCAATATCATAACCTAATATAATAAAAATTCAATGTGTTATAAAATTAAGTCACTTTTCATATATATTAAATAATTATACAATCCCATGTTTTGGACCATGTTGAAAATTCCAGGTGAATTTGAACTTTTCATTTGGTGGATGGGTCAAACCATAATTTTAAACACATATTGGAATTCCAAGAGTTTTATATAATAAAAGTGGTCCTTAATGAAGTATATTATGAACATATTATTGGTATCTTAATATTTTTTGATGAGTTTTTGAAGTTTTGAGTTCCAAAAAAATCATTTTCAAGGGAATCGTATAGGGATGAACGGTTTTTAGAAATTCAATGGTTCTCCATGATAAACTATGGATCCCTAAAGATGTTGTCCCACAATTTTTCATATTGTTCACTTGATGGTTAATGGGAATGTGTAAGATATATTAAAAACTATGTAGGTGGGTATATGAGATGATTAGTGTTTCCCCAAACATGTTCCGAGCCTACGTGGTTACTTCAACATAACTAGTAGCACCAAACGAACATTTCATTATTTTACCAAACCTTGGGTCCAAAAATGCGGGTTATGACACTTAGGCATTGTGATCTATATAGTTAGTGAACGGTTAGCCAAACTGTGATGCCAAAAAAAGAACGTCATTAAAGAGGGGTGAAATAACCATTTTCCTCTTTCACCAATTTTTTTTTCTTCATTCCTTTCTATCCTCATTTCTCTCATGCTAGGAAACATGAGATCCCCTGTCCTCACTATCTAGGTTTCCATGTGACATACTCATTTTAAAAAGTAATCAGACATTGATAGTTTGATTGGTTATCCCACGTTAAATTCTTAATCATATTCCTTATTTTCTTCATTTCCCATACCTTATAGGATGATATTTCAATGTGATCTCATTAAAAAATGTACATGGAAGTTTTTTATTCTTTATATTTTAGTCATTCAAAAATAAATCAAATGCTAAGAATAAATTATTGAAGCATCATGTGTATATGAATGGTGGTATATTTTATTTCACATAATGTCTCACCAATTTATATGAGATTATTTTTATTCCACACTTTGATATTTCCACACATTGCATCTAATATTATAAATTTATTAAATTAAAAGCATAGAAAACAATTGTGATGATCCATATACCCTTAGAATGGTTGTAGATCGATGTCCCCATCCTAAACCACCCATGGTGAGTTTGATTAAATGATTTTAGAAATTAATTGCTGTTATTGATTGTAATTTTTTTATTACAATTTGAATCATGTTTTAGGTTGTGTTGAATTATCCCTCATATAAGAGATCATTAAAATAAAATTAATGAATTAGAATGGAAATAATGATCTATTTTATAATAAAACCACACCGGATTATTTCTATCATAAAATGAAAATTAATAATTAAATTTGTGATGATTTTTTGTGTTAGGGAATAGGGTTTTATCTGGAATTCTTGTTTGTTGTATATATAATGGTCCACTTTCTTTTTTTTTGATTTGATAACATCATGGGGTGTATTCATTATCATTATTTATATTATGTAATGTATGATTCTCAAGAATTGTAGTCAAATTATTTAAATGAATTATGAAAATGAAATTAAAATGTTCCTTGAATAATGTTGGCTTCCTCTTTAAAGACTGTATCCACTAACGGGTCATAGTGAATGTGAGACTACCGTATACAAGAATATTATAGATGAACCATGGATATTTTTATGGACATGGTGTTTCAATCTCCCTTGGTCAAGTAAGATGGACATGGTTATTCTGGTCACATGGATTGTTTGGCATGATTTTTAATTTCCCCTCGATTAGGATATTAAGCACGGACCTTATCATTAATAATCCTGATATGTGTCATGGAAAACAACATTATTAATCATACATGGCATGGTTTTCTACATTATTCATCATACTCAACATATAATCTTACATTATTCATGAACCTTGAGTGTTTAATCCTTTATTACTCTATGAGACCCTTATAATTTTACATGGATGCTTGATTTATGGATCAAGTCCTATCTTGTACTATGTACCTATATATATATTGATATTTGTTTCTATGCATAAAGAATATATATATATATCTATATAAACTCATACTTATACTATACATTTTTTACCTTTATGTGGATGCTTGGAGACTAAGACATTGATCCCCACTAGTGCATGTATATTTCATGAGATATAATCCCATTGGTTATTAAATATACATGATGTTAGGTTCATAGACATTACAGCTATGTTCAAGGAAGGTATTTTCATCTAGTTGTTTGTGACGAACCTAAGCTCAATTTAATTCAAAATAAATCTACTTCACCTCTTTTCTTATTATTATTATTACACACTCCATTATTTGATATTCATTAATCATTTTGCACTAGTCCATTGGTGGTGGCCTAGTGGGTTAATATCACCCCATGTTTGGGCCTCCACTCTAATGGGGATCCTAAAAATTCCTCATGGTGGAAGGTTTAGGATAATGGGTTTTGATTTGTGATGTTACACTTATACATTGGTGATTTAGAAAACATGACTAAGTCAGAGATTAGGATTTTTGTAGTGATAGAGCATGTGGTTTTTCACTTCTCATTTTTTATTCTCTATTTATTACATATTGTATGTCTATTATTTTATATTTTAGTATGATCAGGAATGAATCATTTATTCAATTATTATTACCTATCATTTTATCATTTTTATTCCCCTAATGTTCATTTATTTATGCTTCAGAAAAAATTATTGTCAATCTAGAGGGTATAATCTCCCTATTGTTCCATTTTTAGACCCCAGCTACTAGTCTATAATCTCTGGAAAATAGGGAGGTGTCCTTGAGGCCACATATCAAATCTGATTAGGGAACTATTTTAGTGTAACCATGATCGAGACACTTCATCTAATATAAGATACTTAATTTTCCATTGTATAACTATTTTTGGATGTAGGAAAAAGGAATAGGAAGGTGTTTTAACTTAGTAAATATCTTGTGTATAGGTCCAACCTACCCATGTATGACAAAAAGGTCATGTTTCCAAGGATGTGACTATTTTTTACAATGATCTAATATTATATTTTATTATTATTTCAACTTGGTTGATTGTTTTAATTTTATTGGATATTGATATATGGATTTATGATATTTACCTCGTGGACTGGTACGGAAAAAAGACAAGGTGTGTTCTTGTATCATTATTGACACGTAGAGATTCACATGTCATGAATAATCCTCTCTATATATACTGCATTGTAGATAGTCATGAGGCATGATTATTTTTATATCATGCTTGTGTGATTATTTGTAATGGTTAGTTTTTTTTCATGCTTGGGTGATTTTTTACTTTACATGACTGTGTTTCATTCTTAAATAGATTTTTTCCATGATTTTTTACTTGTATAATGGTATTATTTCTTTGTTATATAATTCTTGGTTTTGTATGAGAAATATGATTGGTTCGTAAAGTGTATTCATCAACCTAAATGTTTTTTACTATATATCTTGATGATTGGACCTTAATTAACCAATTTTTTCTTGTTTGATCCCTACACCACTGGCTGTATGGGATGAAATATTAATGATTGTAAATAACTTTATTTAAAAAAATTATAATGTGTATGGGAATTTATAAATTGGTAAGGGTAACTATATAATCAAACCATTACATATGAACTTGTTATATTCTAGTACTGATGGTAAAATCCTAGTTGCAACTACATGAATTCCAATTGTAACATATAATAAAAATTACATTTATAACATGGGAATGGTAATTAATCTAACTAAACCATGGTATATATTAAATTTAAATCCCTATAGGAAAATGGTTGGGTTTAATAAGGCTAATACCACTATAATATTTGGCATAAAAACCCTTATGACTAAATTAATAACGAAAAATATGACCAAAGTGGGTCAAATAAATCATATTACTTATATGAAAAATCAGTAAATTTATATTTATACCCAACTAGGGCAGTTGGGGCATGTTTCTTGCATGATCAACCCACTAGAGGTTTTTTGAAATAATGTTTAAAATTAAGATACACTAGTAGGTCACATATATTATTTATATGACTTAATACATAAACCCATGGGTTATTTTTATGAGGATTGGATGGTTATTTAAATTGATTTAAGCCACTTATATGATGTTATATGTAATTTTATGTTGTTATTGTACTTGAAAATTCCCATAGTAATTGATAAATTCCTTTTTATTCATATTTAAACATTATTACTATGAGGTGTATCTTAATTAAAATTCCAATTACAGCCTAAAGAGTGTTTTATTCTATATCATGGAATTGAAATTTTCTATAATAGAGCCAGTTTTGAAAACTCATGAAAACAATTACTGGTTAAAATGAAATTATATGATAATTTGTAAAAAATGTTGTTTTTTCCTACTAATTTAACTTTCTAGTAACATTTTACATGAAAATGTGTACTTGATATCCTTTATATAGGTGCTTATTTAATTTTTTTTTTAAAATAGAATATGTTAAATAACATAAATGAAACCTTGTATAGGTGTTGTTAAATAATTACCCTCATGTAAGGGTTCGATTTATATTTTCTTTGAGTGGGAACGTAAGTGTTTCCCATAGTTCCCAGTTAGCTTATGGCTTATTGTTTTTTGAACATAATGGTTTGGTAGTAGGTCGTAATGATATTATAGGAGTGAATCTAGTTTTGATTATTGATGGATTATACTAAATGAGGCATTATCCAGTTGGCGTTGTTCCCATGAATGTTTGAAAATAGAAAACTATGATCCCAGATCCTATGAATTGTAGGTGTTGTCTATTTAATCCAAATGTGTTGGGTAGGATTCTTAGTTGCTTTAAAATGACACCCCTAGAGAGATGGGATATTTTCTTGTGTGTTGGACCTCTTGAGTGTATAAATTCACAGATATTCTAAGTGAGCAACATTTTCTTATCTTATATATTACTATTGTAACCCTTCTGTATGAACAACCTCTGTAGGATTATTCAAGATGATCTGGGTTGGGTATCTTGGTACTAGGAAAGTGACATTTTTAGCTTTTTTGATAGTTTTTGACCCTCTTATGTCGATGATTCTATACCTAATTCCTTTTTACCTATTTTAGAGATAGTTTTAAAGGTGTGTTAGATGAAGTGTAAAATATTTCCATTAAGTGGGTTATGGTTCTCATGTGAAGGACCTTATGAAAGGTAGACAGTCTAAGTGGACATGTTTCAGCTTGATCAAAAAGTTTAAGTGGAAACCTAGAATACCATAACATTATATTGGAACCTAGAAAGATAGATATAATGTTTTTATGAATGGAATTATGTGATAGAGGTTATATTAAGTTTATATCCCCCTTAGGGGAAATGAGCATGGTTTTACACTAGTCCTGGGACCAATGCATATAAGGTACTTCGGTTTTATGATATAGGCATATTGATGCCTTTTTATTTTTTAAAATCTCATTGGATGCTTAAATAAAAAAACTGGCTTCGATGGGGAGGAATTTTTTTGTGCCTAGCACATTTGGCTAGTAGTTTTGGATATATGATTTAGATTTCAAAAACAACTCTTTGAGTTAGGTGGATGTTTGATAAATCTTTTCATAGTAAGGTACCTGATTTTGAATAGTTCCATGTGAACCCATGAAATGATAAAAACTAATGATCCATGTATCATGATTAGCTTTACCATATTGATGGAAACACCATGGGAGCATCATTCGAGTCTCGAACCTGGTGGTATCAGATTGTACACCGACTATGAATGATAAGTTTGCATCTACATACTAAATGTTTAGAATTTAAAAAATTAGTGAGCCACTAGGTGAGGGTCGAGGACCGACGGTTACAAATATGAAACTTTTGTATAGGGTGACCTGGAGATTTGGTTAAATTAAATTAGTTATAGGGGATAAGGTATAATTTGTAAATGTGTGAGGTCATAAGAGTTGATCAAACCATTAATAGACCTTGACATGCATTTTTTGGGTGTACATGGTGTCGGGGGTTAATAAAAGTCATGATAGACTATTTTAAATGAGATTGTGGCTTTGGGGGAGGGATATACACTTATTGATAAAATCATAGTTTTCTCCTACCTTAGAGACAATCAGGCCAGGTATATTAACATCATATGGTGTACACTAAGAGAGCCTCAACTTATGTTGATATGATTATATAAATGTATCTCATGGTTGATGATATGAATATTTGATATTTTAATTCAAGGTGTGGTATAAATGAAATCAACTTGATGTGTGGTATAGTAGTGGCTTATTAAGGATGGTGTCCCTTGATTTGTTTTAATTTTTGAAAAAATCCCTTATAACTATTATCGAAAATAGGGAATTATTTAGAGGTGAAGTAAGGTTGGCACTTGGTAATGAGCAGATTTTTAACGATTTTTTCATTATATATGAAACTATATAGGTAATGGGTCATATTTTTAGTATCTCATTTCATTTTTGTTGTGAAAAGGATACTCCTATGGTGTGGAAGTATGATTTGGTCACTGGTGGGGGACCGTCATCTTATAAGTTATAAAGAATCTTCAGATTAGTCATTGGATAGACATATTGGCACTGTGATGTCATTGGATATTTGAACAAGGGATGTTTTATCTAGGAGATGTCATTGTAAGTCAATTCTTAACTTTAGAAAGCATGCTCAAAATTAATTCATTATTCTTTGGTAAGACTATATGGTATAAGGTTTGATAGTTCATCGGCTCTTGAAGTTGATCTCTTCTACGATTTCAAGGTGCACGTGGCTCAACATGAATTATAGTATTTAGGAAAATGCATCCCGTGAGAATTTATTTTGAGTAAAACATCATGGAGATGAGACTATGGTATGAGTCTATTGGAGATTTTCAATGAAAATATAGAATGGATAGTTATGACATGGTCAATATGGATTCAACAATTACAATCTAATCAAAGGGCTATGAGGAGATTCCTTATGTGTGACTAAGTGTCATGAGATGAGAATCATTCCATAAAAATATCAATATCTATAGGGTCATGTTTTAAAATAAAATTCATATTGTGGGAGTTCTATGGTTTATAATTTTCTATTTAATCATAGAACCAATAGTGACAGGTTCCATATTTTAGTGAATTTAATTATCAATTATATGATCATTTAATTGGGTAGAAGGTACATAGTAAGTGTTGTCTTGTTGTTTCAGTTTTGAGAATGAGTGTTATCTTATGTTTTGGTGATTTATGTACTATATTCTTAAGTTGATTCTTTCATGTGTGCTAGGAATTTAGAAATTCAATGTATCTATTTGACTTATATTTCCTGACCCATTAATTTTGGGTGTTATATTTATTGTTCCCTAATGATTCTTAGGTAAAATAGTTTCTATGGTGGGGATATTATAACAAAAAATGATTTCGAATGGGTTGAAAATTCCAACGGAATTTGAAATTTTCAATTGGTTAAAGATTAAAATATTAATTTGATCTTCTGATTGAAATTCCAAGAGTTTTATGACTAAAACTGTTTTATAAAAACATGGTTTTAGGATTGAGAGGTGTATCCAAAGTTGGATGAGTTTTAGTAGTTCGGGGTTCTAAAAATCAATTTTGGAAGAATCATATAGGAGATAATGATTTATTGAAACTATTTGTCCTGCTAGGATAAACTACTAAATCCTGATGGGGGTGTCATGCAATTTTTCATAGTATACCCCCAGGGGAGCATGGCCATGCGGAATGTCTGCAAACAATTTTGAAAAGGGGGGAGCACAAACTGCACATAGTTTTCTAAACTATATTCCTAGACTGCATAGTTAAATCCACTTAACCATTATCACCACAAGGTTGGGGAATAGTTATACCAAACTGTGAATCCATTCCATGAGGGGTGTCTCTTTTTGTCATTATGAGCTGTAGAATTAGTGCATTGATATCCTATCCATTCATCCTAACCATGAACCTCATTAAATATTGATAAAATGAATATTTTCACCTTCCATGCTTTTTTTTCATCCTATCTTTATCTAATAATTTCTCCCATTCCAAGATATATGATCTCCCCTTTCCACTTTGTTTATGATTCTCTATAACTTGATCATTTTAGATTAGATTTGGATGTTTTCAATTTCGTTAGAAGTCCCTTGGTAATTACTTTAATCCTCTTCCTTCTTTTCCTTATTTATCTTTTTGTATGTTATGTTATTTTCATGAAAAATCATTGACCCTATTTTCATCGTGTTTGAATATTATTCCAATTTATCTCATTCTATGTTGAATAAAATATCGATAATGGATGATTGAATAATATTTTGTGTAAGGTAGCTAGTCTAGTTTATTTCCCCTAAAGTCACACCCATTTATATGATATTTCTATTTTATTGTATGTTGGGATTTCTAGGTTTTGATTATAAAATTGAAAATGTATCAAATTAATTTCATTGACTGTAAAGGTGATGATATGTAGACTATTATATTTTTTTCATCAACGAGCCCAACTAGAACCATTCATAGGGTGAGTTCGATTAAATTCAATTATAAATTTTTTATTTCTATTCACTAAAATTCTACAATTCCACTTTTAATGACATTTTGAGTTGTGTTGAATTGTCCATCAATGTGGAGATGATTAAACGATGATGAATGAAGTGGTATAGTAATCTGGATTAATTTTGTAGTAAAAACTCCCTTGAGGTGTGTTATCGTAAAACAAAAAGGAATGATTACATTAGTGGAGATTTTTTATGGTGTGGAATGGGTGTTTTGAATGGAATTCATGTTCAATTGATAGGAAATGGGATTCTATAATTGATTTAATAGATAATGGCATGGTGTGTACTACTTTTACTTATTTATAATACTGTATGTGTGATTATTTTATCCCATTTATAAAATATTTAAAGTAATTTTGAGGATGAATGTATTTTCTTCCTTAACTAATGTTGGGTTCCTCTTTACAGAATGTCATAGGTTAGGGATCATAGGGAATGTGAGACTACCATTTACTGGATTATTATAGAGGGACCTTGGTTCGGTTTTTAGAAATGTAATTTCAAACCCCCTGGTTAATTAATTGGGACCAAGTGATTCTTGTTACATGGGTTGTTGGGCATGGCATTCTACAACTCCTTAATTAGGGTGTTGGGCATGGCAGTTATCATTATTAATCATGATACTCAAACGGTATGGAGTCCTATATAATTCATGATACTTGATATGGAATGATAAATTATTCATGATACTAGGGGTGGAATTTTATGTTATTCATGAAACTCAGGCATGTTGTCCCTTGTACCAATATTAGGCTCTTATTACTAAACATGGACGCTTGAGTTACACCTTTGGTCCTAGATAGTACGACGTATCTACATATATGTTACTACACATATAGTACATATATACACATATATTATAATTTTTATAATGATTCCTTGTCTTTAATCCCTAGTTCCTCACCATTCTATATATATCTCTACATATAAACTCACTTGTATGCTTATATGTACATGATGGAATGTTTAGAGTCATTATAACTTAGGTTGAAGCAGATATGGTCAGCTAGGTGAACATGATAAACCTGAGCATCACTCGATTTCATATATATCTACTACACTACATTTATTATTATTAAACCCACAAAATTATTTATTTTATATAGAATAAATTGATTTCATTAGACACTTTTGGTGGTGGTCTACTGAGTTTATCTCACACCCTATTCGGGTTCCCATTGTAGTGGGGTGCCTAAAAAGACATCATAGTGGCAGGTTCATGATAATGAATTGTGAAATGTTTTTTATGCTTACCATGAATTATTTGAAGCATAAGACTATGTTGGAGATCGTTATACTTGGGGAAATATACCTTATAGATTTTGTCTTCTTTTTGAATATTGTTTATCTATTACCTGTTTTATGTCCATTTTTGTATATTATTCCATGTTCATGAATGAATCATTTATTTATTAACTATTTTATGTTAGTTTATGTTTTCCTTCAACTGATGTTCATTTATTTTGGCTTCTATTGTATTCACTACCGATACCTAGGGTATAGTCTCCAAATTGTACCTCTATTAGACTCTTCCTACTAGTTGGTAGCATGATGTGTATGGGGATGTGCACTTGAGCCTGTATAGAAAAATAGATCTGGACACCATTTTAGTGTCACCTGAGCCAGGACACTAGAATGATTCTCTATATACATATATGAAAATTTAGATAAATTTTTAACACTTTAAAATAAATCATACATTCATTCATAGTATAATAATTATATTCATGAATAAAGAAGAAATAAAACAAATAAATGTACAATTCATATTATTTAAACATGAGATAAACTATTTATAAATAATTTATAAATAATGAAATTATAAACACTTTATAATTTTCTCATTCATTATAAAAATTATATTATTAAATAAGTATAAACACTATATATTTATTCTAATATAAACTCCTTGATATGATTTATTTTATGGTATTTATATTAAAAATATGATATCTAAAATAAAAAAATTCTATATATAAACTATTCATATATTATATAAATTTTTAGAATATCACATATTTAATATTATATTAACCTTTATCATATCAATTATCAAAATCCATTTTCATTTGACCTTTATAATTCCACAAATAAGAATTTTTTTAAATTTGGAAAACTCTAATTAAATAATTGGGATCAATTCATAATTTAATATAATCTCCTTCATATTTATCCATATTTTAATTTATGGAATCTTTATATATTACAAATATAATTTCCATACAAAAATTTTATATCTTAATTATATTTCATGAAATATTATTTTCGAAATGTATTTTAACATTAGAAAATTAATATTTATTGAATATTTATTTATTAAATGTTGCATAAATATTTAATAATTAATCATAATAATTTTATAATTAATTAATTTATAATAATTTATAATATAAAAAATATCCCTACATAACATGTCCCATAATTTATGAACAATTTAAAATTTATATAAATTAACTCGTAATTGAAAATTTAGAAAAAATAAATTTCTCAAAATATATCATATAGAATAATATATGACAAGTGATATGTTTTAATGTAGTTATCATAGATTATGATTACAATCTTGTAGTATTTAATAGATGAAATTTACATTATCTATCATATTATATCATAGAATTATCTATAATATATTTTGGTCCATTCGTTTGGTTCCTAGAGTCAAATTTAATGATAATAATAATATCACCTCAAGGATATGGGGCCTTGTTTTCATGCCTTGAATCATCATCATCTTCCCATATGATATCCCATATCATATGCTGAAAATATGAAAAACTAAAAGAATTGTAAGTATTTACTAGCTATAATATCTCATATCATATACCATGACCCCAATGTAGCATACGTTATCCAATATTGCAAGGTCATCCTTGGATCAAAATTCCAAAAGTATCTAATGGTATGGAATACAACAGCCATATGATGTATAGTTTTTTAATTTTAAAACATTGTTTTATTAATCAGATATCATGGGGAGGATTTGATGACATTTATTTTCTAATTATTAATTTACACTAATCAAGGAGTAGAAACAATTTTATATCATTATCCCATGATCAGACAAGCACGAAAACTCAAACCATATATAAACCAAAATGATAAAAATTCATAATTTTTACACTATTCAATATCTCATAATCCTTAAAACACAATTCATGATAAATATTCCACATTGGAAACAATTATACACCTATATATTTTAGAAAATCTTTCTCTTTTTTTATTTTATTTCTTCAATAACATACGATACAAGAAACAATGAGTTTAAATGAACAATGTTATATTATTCAAATATTATTATATATCCTATCTCTTAAATTTCCATTAATGAAAAGTATTAAATATTTTATAAAATATATATAATTTTCTTACTCAATATAAATTTATTGATAACTTATTACAAAATAATCACTCATTTTTTGTAGACATTTTATTCTTCAAAAATATAATTTATTCAAAAAACATTATTATTTTTGGTGGGAAATTATTAAGATTATTTTCAAAAAATTTATAAATTTTATATTATAAAATAAAATTCATTTTCAAATCCATCATATTAAAATTATCTTGTGATGATTTTTTGAGAATTTTGTTAGAATATTGATTCTCTAGTGAGAAGTGGAAATATTTAATTTATTGAAAACAATATGTACAAAGATTAAATTTATAAAATGGTTTCATATTAAAATTAGTTTTATTTTATTTTAAATCAATCATTTAATCTCATTGGATTCTATTTTAGGTTTCGTTTTAGTATAAATCATTTTTTAGGTAAAAATGTATTTTTCTGAGAAACTATTTATTTGTGTGTGATATATTTTTACCTTACTAAATTAATTTAATAACTATTAGTGATTAAATTTAATTAAATTTATATTATATATAAAAAATATAATGTTTTAATATTCATCTAAAATTTTATTAGGCATGACTTAATAATAAATTCAGTTTAATGCCTAAAATTGTATTTTTTTTAAAGTTATTTTCATTGCATTTTGTGAACATATTTCTAGTTAAATTCATCTAATTAAATGTATTTAATTTGATAATACATATAAAATATATTTAAGAAAGAGTTTATTATATATAAATATTTCCCTTAAAATGTTTTCTCATTAGGAATAGTAATCATGCTAAAATTTATTAACTCTGTAAAAAGAAAGTCAGTTTAATCTAGATTTAACATAAGTTATAAGTCCATAATTTTCCATCCTATTTATTATTTAATGAATTAAATTTAATAATTATCCCCATATTCTTTAAATTCAGTTTCTTAACGGTTATTTATCTATGAAATTACATATATATTATTTAATTCAAGAAACATTACAAAATGTCACTCCCTTAGTTTTAGAAATATTTTTTGTGTTAATATAGAGAGAAATATATATATTAATGAATATAGATAGAATTATTTTTATAGTGAAATTATATTCAAGATGATAATTTATTTATAATTTTTAGTTATTATATAATTACCTTAAATACATATAGAACACCAAAACAATATTTATTCAATTAATGAAAATAAAAAATAAATAAATTTTGAATATAATAAAAGTGATATAATTTGACTAATTTATATTTTTCAATGAATTTTGTAGGTTTATATTACATATTAGTGTGTTTTTAAAATATTATATTCTAAATAAAACATTTTATTTATGTCTTTAAAGTCTAATTACATGAAATGTTACAAATTCAACAATAATGATATTTAATATAAATAATATTTTAATAAATTATTTAAAATTAGTAAAATATTTAAATAAGAAAATTTCAATTCAATATGGCATAAAATAAATTAAATTTCCCATTTAATGTCCTATTTTCATCTAATATGTAAATAATTTCAGCAAATTGTTATTGAAAATTTTGGTACCGTAATTAAAATTAAAATTTATTAACTAAGGGTTGATCAAAATTATAAGGTTAATATGACACAAAAACCTTAATAAATTATAATATTTTATGTGATTATAACCCTATACAACCTATTTTTTCAATCCTTACTCATTTCGATGAATTTGGGTTGATAATTAATTCAAAATAATTTTATCTATTATGAAATTCCAAAAGTTCCCCTCACCTTAATTAAAAAAGGGAAACTAAATCCTCACTACATTATCAAAATATGAGAAATACAGATTGACCAAAATCTTCCAATTTCTCTCCTAAAAATCCATATACTCCTTCATGAGAATTTGTTTTCCAAAATACAATCCCTCTGTCCGTTTTAAAATGTTTTAAAGGATTCATTTCAAAGAATTGGTAATCACCTTAACTTATCACTTTGTTTTGGACTCTTGTTTACATCCTCTAAATATATGGTTTTAACATAAAATAATAACTAAATAATCCTAAATGATCATAAATATTATTATTATTATTAAAAATTTATACACTATCTTTCTCATAAAAAGAAAATTGAGAGTATCTATCATGTGTGTGTACGGTTTTCCGTCTCCACGTAGTGATACAATTCATTTATCATCACCATATTTTTTAGATGAGTATTATTATGGGTTAAATTATTATATATGATATTTAAAAAATTACTTATTTAATTATAATATCACAAATTATGACATTATATTAAATCATTTGGGAAACGGAAATGTTGTTTGTTCGTACATGTGTACTACCACCTCTATGAAGCTATGCGATTCATTTTTCAGTTTTATTTCAAATTGATGGTCATAAGGATATATTTGGTGAATATATTTTATATATGTGAGATAATAATTATACTTTATGGGTTAGTAATTTTTACCTCTCTACCATCTCATCTGTTGAAAATTGGAAATAGCATTCAAATGTATGTACAGTTTACCGTTTCGAGGAACAGAGCATTTAAATTTCTATATAAACTTTTATGAATGACTCGAATGATTTAAATAATTAATATATATTTTATTTATATAATGATTAATAATTATTAATATTATGTAATTGTAATAAAAATACATGTACCAAAACTACCTGACAAAAACATACATGAAAAACTAAGCATATACCACCCAGAACAGGGATTTAAATAAAGTATTGTTAATAAAAAAGGGATAAACGGTTATAAGTAATAATATATGGAATTATATATATTATTATGGGTTGGTAATATATTTATATTAGATATATATTTATTTTATAGTATATTTTAATTTTTTTGAAGGAAGTCGGACCAAAGGTAAGATATTTTCATCTCAATTTATTTCCATGAGACACATACCATATTCACTACTTGTTTCATATATGTAATGTATAAACATCCCATGAATGACTTTTTTAATAGGTAATTGTGAATTTAATGGGGATTTATATATATATATATAGGTTTCTTTCTATCATGGGGCTTATAATTCAAAAGTTACCAAAATGGTTGGGATTTTATGTTACAATCTCATTATTAATCGAGATTGTTTAGATTAAGTTTACAATTATGAAATATTATGGTCTATATCTTAATTAAATCCATTATTTTATTATTGTTATAATATTTTTGGAAAATATTTTTTTTCATTTCATTTACCTCCCCTTAATACATCAAGAGACCAAAAATATATTTTTATGGAAAATCAACATCATTTCTCTCTTCGGTGAAAAAATATAGTTTCTATCTATAATCGTGTTTTTAAAATTTATTTAAAATGATTTTTACTTATATCCATTGATTTCATTAATTCATATTTGGCCATGAATTTATTTTTGAGAAATGTTTTGAAATGAATCTTATTTTCATTTTCAAAATGAGGTACTTTGGGATTTTTTTAACAAAATTATGGAAGATTATTTATATACGACATGAAAATATTTTCCCACCATTATGAATAATTTTCTATTTGAAACATCCTTAATTATTTTACTATTTTGTTTTTAAAAAATTATTTTTTCATTTATAAGTCTTATTTTTTGGTTAAATTATTTCTTAATAGAATTAAGGTTTCCATAAAGAATGTTTTAATAATCTTTTAATGTTATTTCTATTCATTAAATCCAACCACCCATGATTTCACCAATGATTTACTATGGATGTGGTCGAAGGATATCATCTTTATACTTTATAAGTATTGTGAATATGATGAAAAAAATATGACTCCCATTTCTTTTCCATGGGTTATGTGGTGATTAAATGATGAAATGCTTATAAAATCAAATTCTACTCCATGGGTTGTAAAATGATGAAATATTTATAAAATCCATTCATATTAATTGGTTCTAATATGATGAATGCATTATAATCCTGTGGAACACATATATATTATTTTAATTATGTGGGAGGTGTGACCTATATCTCCCTATAATGAATCGGATAAAGATTGATATCCTATGGGATAAACCAGACTAGAATGGGGAGTGAACCGAGTTTAGTAAAAGACTATTTACACTGTGATAATATTTGGTGTGAACCTTTACTACTATTATAGTTTGGGGAGTTAACACATTCCACTATGATAGACTATCCAAATAGAATTTACTACTAATGAAATGATTTTTGATTCTTATGTTTAATACACAACTCAATCTCTAATTCCATTATTATGATGTGGTTGATCATGTTCATTAATTCCTTTATGATTCAAGTATTATGAACTCCCAATATTTATTTCATGTCCCACTATTATCATTTATGATATTCAGGATATGATTTTAAAAATTATTCTCATGTTATCATACCCTTATCATCATGTTATTCTCAAGTAATGTTTTATATTTTCCTTTATTTACCTTACAGATCATCTAATCTCACCCCTTTTTATGTTTCTTCTCCCCATGTTATGAATAAAAACACTAAGTATGATATGTCTATAAAGGGTGTTAGTTATGAAAAACATGGTAGGATACACCAAATAAAATATTAATGGTATGTGATGTTTTAATATAATTTATTATGATAAAAGTGAGATTCATGATTAAATTGAATTTGATGAATCTTAAGAAAAGATTTCTATTTCATATTGTAGGAAATAAATATGGGGTAATAAAAAGATAAATCCTAGTTAATGATTTATTATGTAAGTGGAATTATTTAAGTGTATATTTATTTGTAATCAAGAATTATGTGGTATAATGGTTACACTAATGATTTTCTTGTTTTATAAATAATGAAACATAAACAAATTATTACATAGTGGTTTTTCTTTAATGATTTAAAAACATATTTTGAAGGATAATAATAACCATGAAAAGTGATATGGTAGTAAGGTGATGTTATTTGGATAACAAAATATTAAGGGTAAGATAATTAGAAATATGTGTTCGATGTTGAGTTAATAATGTTTAGCTGGGATAAATAGATTATTGAAATTTGTAGTATTGGTGACCCTAAAATTGGTTTGTTATTGATAGTGTAGTTTAGGTCATATTTGATGTTGTTTATTATAGTTTTGGATTTAAAAAATCTATTAAACAGTTTTTGATTATTTTTATATAATATTTATTATGATAATTTTCTGAGGAAAATATGTTTTCAAGTGAGCTTAACATAATTTTTATGTATATAATTTTTTTTACAAGTTTAAAGTTGATCATAACTTCAAAGTTATATCACCCCCATTTAATATTTTAGGTTATGGGATTTTGATACTCTACATAGGTTTAAATACCTTTTAGGGATGGTATATGATTTGATGATAACAGAAGTTTGGACTACTTGATAGTGGGATATCAATAATCTTTGTGGTTGAATAGTGATTCATTGATAAAGTGATATTTTTTTGTTAGTATCCAAATTTGACTCTTGATATTTTGGTGATGTTCACTACGTTACATTATTATATAGTTATTTATAATTGTGATTAATGATATTTGGGAGATGTTTTATTAGGGTTAGGTATATAAAAATTCTATGTTTGATATGAGATTTAACTTTAAAAACATTAATTGGGAAGAATGAAATTTAAATTTTGGAGATGTAACCTGAAAGGCCTGAGGTCACCTTTGAGGTTAAAACATTCTTTAATGATGAGATAATTAAGTCTATTTGGGATGTTTGATTATTTATGAAATGATTTAAGTGGTACCTTTGTTTTTGTTCATGAAAATTTTGGAGAAAATTGTTTTATTCTAAGGTTTATTAATCTTGGGAATTATATTACCTTGTCTTAACCATTTTGGGTTTTTTTGTTAATGCCAAAATATAGGTGGAATAACTTGATAAAATTTATATTGTGGTCAAAATTGATAAACATCATTTGGAGAAATAGATTAGATTATGGTGTTAATTGATTAAAGGGAGAAATTATAATGTTCATGTATGTATATTTCCTAATTTCCTTTTTAAATATGGTAAATGAATACCTCAACTATAGTAATAGGGTCTTGAAACCAAAATTTGGTCCTATAAACATCAATTCCAATGAATTGATGGTATTTTAACCACTCAGTGATTCATTTTTTTGTTATTATAATTATCCTAACAATGTTATCAATCACTCATTATATTCCCTCATGAGTTAGTTTTCTATTCCATGTCCATATATTCACATCACATTTATTTTCACATATATAAAAAATATTTCGTGATCTTCATAATTTCATTTTCCACTATTTAAGGTGATGATTTATTAACCATTTTTATGATGTGGTATTTGATTAAGTAATTTAAAAATATGAAACTATTAATGATTCTGACAAATTGTATGGGAAAATTTTATTTAAGGGGGAGAATATGAAACCCCTATATTTTAGAAAAATTTTCACTTAAATTAATTTTATATATTTGATAGCTTAAGTTATAATGAAGCACTATGTTCAAATAAACAAATATATATTAAAAAAATATTATATTTTAACCTAGATGTTAAATTCATGGGTACAAATAGAATTTAATAAATTATTAAATATATATAATGTTCATACTTAATATAAATATATTAATAAACTCTTAGTAAATAATTATTCAATTTTTAGAAAATCCATTTTATTCTTCAAAAATGTGATTTCTTTTAAAATAAAAATTATATATTTTTGTGATAACATAATATGATTTATATCTATAACTTTCGGAAATTTTATTTTATTAAATTAACATAACTATTTAATTCATCATATTAATTTTATCATAGGATTAAATTCAGATAATTTTCTAAAAATGTTGATTTTGTAGTGAATAGTAGAAAATACAGATATTATTGAACACTATATGTAAAAATTTAATTTTTTTGAAATGGTTTCAAATTAAAATTAATTTTATAAAAATTTAAATAATCTAATTAATTCTACTAGAATCATTCTTCAATTTTAATTTAGTATAAAACATTTTTATTGGTTAAAATGCATTTTATGGAAAAAATATTCTTATGTGTGCAATGTGTTTTTAACTTAAAAAATTAGATTCATCACTATTGGTGAATTATTTTAATTAAATTTATATAAACTCTATTATATTTTATTAAAATTATCAAATATTTTTCTAGGAATGGGATTAGAATAAATTTATTTTTAGACATAAAATATATATTTTTCAAAAAAAATGTTTTCATCAAATTTCTCACCCTATTTTTAAAATTACTTTTTGCCATATATATGATATAAATTTGATAAAATAGATTCCATATTTCAAAATAGTAGATTTAATGTTTTTGAAGATTCCATTTAATTTTCTATTAATATGAATAACAATCATGGTAAAATTTATCTCCTCAGTAAAGAATGAATCAGGTTAATCATCACTAAAACTAAGTGATATCACCATAATTATTCATATTAATTATTATTAAATGAAATTAATTTTAACCTTATAATCTTAGGATCTAAATTGAGTTATTTAATTGACATTTTTCCTTTAAAATTACATACATTATATTTAAATCCAATAAAGTTAAATAAATTACCACTCTCATAGTTTTAAATATTCATTATATGTTTATATAAAGAAAAACTAGTTATGAATGAATTTTGATATTAATTTAATTCATAATTATTTCATATTACTTATGGTTATTTATTTCCAAATTTTAGGAATTATATAATTATGTTAATTTCTTTTTACAATTCTTGGATAATATTTATTCATTTAATGGAAAAATAAATATAATTTTTTTTAATGTAAATTGTGATATAATTTGAATAATTTATTGTGTTAAAAAAATTATGGTGTATATGACATATTATTGTTGACTTAAAATATTATATTTTAATTTAAAATATATATATATGTTATATAAGTCAAATTAAATGAACAGTTTCAAAATCGACAATAATTATATTTTATCAGGATACTATTTTATTAAAATATTTAAAAATTAAATAAAAACTTTAAATAAGAAAATAATTATATTACATCATCTAATTTTTCATTAATTTAACATTTATTTTCCAATTTTCACCTTAAATTTAAAAATTACAACCCATTTTTATTGAAAAGTCGTTTACCATATTTAAAATAAAAATAGATTAACTAATGGTTAACCAAATGATAAGGTTTAAAATGAATCAAAAACAAGTTTAAATTATATTTTTTTCATTTTACTACCATATAATACCTTATATTTTAATATCTCATCATTTGGATGAATTTATCTTGAGAGTTAATTTATTATAATTGAACTTTTTTAGAAATTCAAAACATGCCCCTCAAATAGATTATAAATGTGCATAGCCTCCCTAACTTAATTACCCCACATTCAGCAATATATCAAGAAAAAATTTGAAAATTTATCTTTTAAACTTCCATAGAAACATTAAGGATGATTTTTTGTTCCAAAACACCAACCAAAAATCCCTTTAGAGGAGATCTATAGGAGTTGTTTCAAATAATAGGTAGTCACCTTAAACGATCACTTTTTTACACAATTATTTAACTAATATAAATCTATATTATTTCTTAAATATAATTAATTAAGTATCATTAATATTTTTAAATTTTATTAGGATTTTTAAAAAACTATTATATACCCTTTTCCCACTAAATGATAAGTGGATGGATCACTTGTGTGTATGTATGAATTATCGTCTCTATGTATTGATACGATTTATTTTTCATCCCCATTTATTATGGATTGTTATTATGATGGTTCTAAAGATTATATATGGTATTTATGAAATTATTATACATTCTAATTATAATTTCACATATACCAACGTACCATTCAATCCTTTTGGATATGATAACATCGTTCGTGCGTACTTGTGGAGTGCCACCTCCAAAAAGTGATGTTATTCATTTTACATTTCAATTTAAATTAGATGGTAATATGGATAGAGTTGATGAATATATATGATATAAAATATATATTAATTATACTTTAAACTGAATTTATTATTTACCTTTCTTTCATTCCTTCTTTTGAAAAATGGAAACAACGTTCATGTGTATGTACGGTCTACCGTCTCATTGAATAGTTTAGTTCATTTTATAATTTCTACAGTTATGAATGAATATAAACATGTATATATTTAATATATATTATATTTATTTCATGATTAAAATTATTTATATGATGTAACCATGATCAATATATAAGTAACAAAATAACCCAACTAAAACATGCATGATAAATGGAGCAACTATCACCCAAAATTGTGATTTAAATAAATGACTGATAAAAGGTTATAAGTAAATAATATATGATATTATATATATTTATATATTTATTTAATATATTTATAAAAAACAAATATTTATTATACAGTATATTTCAACACTTATAAAAGAAATCATACCTATGGTAACGGATTTTCGTCTCACTTTTATTTTTGTGGTACACATGCCATATTCATCACTTGTTTCTTATATATGGTGTCTTAACATCCCATGAATGAAATTTATGATTATTGTTATGAATATAATGGGGATTTATGTATATCCAACTATGTTTCCTTCTTTCATGGGGCTTATAATTCAAATGTTTCCAAATCGATATGGGTTTTATGTTATAATATAATTTGTCTGTGGGGATTATTTATGATTGAGTTTACAATGATGAAATTTTATAATATATTTATAATGAAACACAGTAATTTTTTTCTCCTGTAATTATTTCTTGAAAATACACTTTTTTCGTCCATTTCCATCACTTTTATTACTCAAGAGACCAAAAATTTGTTTTTAATCAAAATCGACTTCATATCTTTCTTCAGTCGAAAATAATTTTTCTTCCATATCTATGATTTCTAAACATTATATAAAAAATAATTTTCCTATTATACTATTATTATATAAATTGACTTTTACCCTTGTTTTAATTTTTGAAAAAATATTGAAATAAATCTTTTTTTTATTCTCCGGGTGACGTACTTTGTGACTTTTTCATTGAACATTATTTTACATATTAATAGTATTATTTTTAAAAAAAAATGTTTTCTTTCATATTTGAATATTTTTTAAAATAAATTATTTTAAATTAGAAACGTTATTTTCATAAAAAATATGTCAATTATCTTTTAATGTTATTTCTATTCATCCAAGATAGTAACAGCTGATTTCACTTATTATTTACCATGGATATGATCTTAGGATTTCATCCTTATTATTTCTCTATATGGTTTACGTATATGTTGAAACAATAATTGTGAAATCTATCTCTTTTTCATAGGTTATTTTGTGATGAAAGGATGAAATTCCTATGAATATAATTTATTCTCCGTGGGTTATTCTATGATGAAATTTTTATAAAACCCATTTATTTTCATGTGTTCTAATATGATGAATACATTATGATCTTAGGAACACACATGTAAAATTTCCATTTTCTAATGGTTGGGACCTATATCTACCTCCAATTCATTGGGTAAATATTGATATCTAATCAGATAAATAGTACTAGAATAAGGATTAAACTCCACTCAGTAAGGGACTATGTCAACTATTATAGTCATGGGAGTGAAAATTAGTAGCCCCACATGGTTTGTGCAATGTTTTCCAAACCATGCAACCTAAACATGTACCATGCAATTTTAACCCCATAAAATGTCATTCTAATCCAAATTATGCCCCCAAAGGCTCATTAATAACCTAATTTCTCATTAACCAAAATTTTATTTCCCCCATATCTTTATAAAGGATTCTCTATGATCCAAAAATAATTATTATGAAAATCTAGGAGTGTTGGAGGACCATATTCATTAGTAAGTCATCATTATTCATCATTCTTCTTATATATTTCATTCTTCTCTCTCCCAAAAATATTTATCTTCTCCGTGGTAGATAGATTCATGTTCCTTCATGTGAATATTTAGGTTTTTATCAATGTATTGATTCATAGAAATGATATCTATAGTTTTATCTATAGTTTACTTCTATCATTATTCATTTCTACTAACCATTTTGGAGTAGTCTGCTTTAATCTTATCTCAACATAATTAAGAACACTAATTTTTTCTATTAATTATATGTTTTTATTGAAATTGTGGTGAAATCCTTGTGTGATTGTTTGTGTAAATCCATTTTGGTATTATCATTTTAAAATTGTGTAATAATTGGTTGGTTTTCAAAAAACCCATTTTGTTTTATAATTTTAAAATATTGATTTAAAAATGATGATTTTATTTTTTTATTCAAATTTTTATTGAACTGATTTATGGAATGAAAGGTGGTTGGAATGGTTTTATATAGATTGTGGCATACATGGTTTATGTGAGTTCATTTTCATTATATGCGACTTTTTGGAAGGGATTTTTTCCATTGGAAAACCTTGTATTGTTAACCTTTTGTTGACTTAGTGGATCGATGAGAGACTGCTCATGAGCATGAAAGTATCACCTACAGATTCATGGGGTTTTTGGAGACATTGTAATTTGTTTGAAAAATTATTATAAAAGGATTTTTATTGCAAATTTTTTCCTTGGAAATTTTTTTATAACATTTAAATTAACAATTTTTACTAAATAAATATGTCCTATATAAATTTTTCTAACCACTTTTGACCTAGTAGAATGAGTTGGAAATTAATTGGGGAAATCCCACTGAGTTTAGACGTGCCCCCTACGTGGGGGTTTTTGTGATTTTTAAAATATTTCTTATCAAGTAAAAATTAAATTCAAGGTATCTCAATTATTTAGTGATTATTCCTGATACCATGGGCATGAGATAAAGATATGGATCGTAGAGCAGGTTAGGAGTTTATGGTTGATATCACATTAGAGTTTTGTGATTTTGGGACTTTTGACTCACTTAGAGTGTGTATTTTTGTTTCTTCTTGTACACTGATATGGTTTAATAGTTTGTTTATGTTTTAAGATTTATTTTTTACTCATTTATATATAAAGGTTTTTTTGGTTAATGTTTATATAGTTTAGATGATTTATCTCTAAAGGGTAAAATGATCCCACAAATTTTCTTAAGGAAATTGGAATTTATTTCTATACATTGGTGTCTTGGGGATTCCACCTAAGGCCTAATAACACCACACCCTATTCTCAATCCAATGTATAGGGGAGTTATATTAAAAATGGTAATAGTATTGGTTGGTCTAAATTTCATTTTTGTACAAATCGTATCACCTTATTCAATCCTTAACATAATAAATGGTGTCAATGTTGATTGATATTGAAGTTGGAAATGTAATCAATCTATCTCTTTGGATGGTAGTAAGTAGTTTTATTTTTAGAACATTAAATATTTATCACAAAAAATTCTTAGTTAACTATATTATATTGAACTTCATGTTACCAAAGTTTTTGGGATTATAAGTGTTTTAAGAGATTTCTTGTGAGTTTTCACCTCATCATCAATGGTTTAGCCGATGAGAGTTTTATGACGTACAATGATTTTTAGACTTACTATTAGGACTTCATTATACATTATATGTTTAATATCTTATGAAATGAAAAAGGTGATTATTTTTTATAATAGTGGGAATTGTCACGACCCGTCCCCTGGGGCCCATGTTGTGACTACCCCAATCCCGCCTTCAATAGGCTAGGGGTTAGCACCAAAAAGGAATATCCCTAGAATGGGAAGAATTGCCTTTAAATATGTACAAACACACAATCCAAGAACACAACAAGAAGCATCCACGAAGTAAACTGCCATAGGAAAAAGTGTACTGAAAGTAAAGGGGTCGGAATATAAGCCCAACTGAAAAGTAAAATCACAACTGAAAAGAGAAAATAGATCCAGGATTTTCCACCAATGATCCTACCTAAAGTGTAGGTAAAACTCATCTTCACTGCTCTCCACATCATCTAATCTCCTTTGTGCACTGCTTGGTCCTGGCTCCCTCAAGTCTTAGACCAGCTGCTCGTCGTTTGCAAAAGACACAACACGGTGCAGGCGAAGCTCGTGCAGGGGTGAGTGTAACAATACACAGTAGGGACCTCGAGACCCCTTAAGGTCTCACAAAATTCCACAAAGTAAAACTAGAATTCATGATCTCAATCACAATTCACAACGTAAAAGAAACAGCTCAAATAGGGTATTAGTAAAGTATAAAAGTACATATGATTAGTCGCAAAGCTAGATCATCTTATTCTATCAAGAGGAACTGCTACTATCCATAAGGAGTCTTACCCACATAGGATCAATAGGTACTAACCCACAAAATCTCCCACACAGGATCTGACCCACTCAAAGATGATATGTAAAAACCCCCAAAATGACACACACAGGATCGGTATGCGCTGACCAACATTGGATCATTGAGCGCTAACCCACACAGGATCTGACCCACACAGGATTGGCATGCACTGACACACAGAGGATCCTTGAGCACTAATTTACAATGGATCTGACCCACATAGGATCAGTTCTGATCCAAATAGAATTTCTTGGTACTAACCTCTGTATGATATGTTTCCAACCTCCGCCTCACTACAAGCCACTGGATTCCCACTCATAGCATGCTTGATTCTGGGAGAACTGGTCCTCAATCCATTGGTCATATTTCAAATGGCACAAATTCCCACTAATATGTAACCTAATGATCTATCATGTCATAAGGGTCCCAACGCAAAAGACGGAACATCAACCGGATGCTCGGTCTGTAAGATATTGTCATTTTAGTGTCGAGGGCCTGGTTGGATTTAGGGTCAATCCAACCTCTCCATACTCCAACATTCTCCAAAACTCTTTTGGATTATTTCAAAAGGGAATACTCATCCTAAGGGGTAAAACACAATAGATGGTGCATCAACCGGATACTCGGTCTTAAGATATTGTCTTTTTAGTGTTGAGGGCCCAGTTGGATTTAGAGTCAATCCAACCTAGCCATAATCCAAATTTATCCAAAACTCCTATGGATTATTTCACAAGTACAGCCTCATCGTAAGGGTTCCAACACAATAGACAATGTGTCAACAAGATTCACGGTCTATTAGTTGCATCCCTTTTCGTGAAAAGGGGGTGTTCTCACCTCTATTCGGCCTGGCTCGGTTGGGCCAGCTGGAATATGTCAAAGGGACTGATTCCCAAAGATGGGTCCCAATGCTGTTGGTGGAGTGTCAATTGGACACTTGGTTAGTTAGTTACAAGTTTTTATTTATTCAGGGATGGGTTAGGTCTGGGCCCGGTCTGACTTGGTCAGACTGACCCAATGCAACAGGTCTTAGGGTCAACCAGACCCCTCCCGGGTCTAGACCATTTAGGGTTGGCCCGATTCACTTGGTTCGGCCCATCAGGATTGGCCCGGTTCAGTTCATAGGCCTTGTTCGTGGTTGGACTGGCCCACCGGGTCGGGATCCCCCCCCCCTCGTGCTGGCCCACCGGGCAGTGGGTCCGGCCCGACCCGCTAGCATGTCCTACCCACTAGGCGGGCCCGGTCCACTTATTCGTCCCATGCTAGCTTGGTATGCCCTTAGTTGTGCCATTGTGTCCCACTGGCCCCATTCTTGTGAGGCCATTCACCAACCAGTAGGGCACTGCCCCACAACAATTAATGGTCATCCATTTAGCCGATTTGTGTTTTTTTAACACAACACGGCATGGGTCATGCCGCCCCTTCCTATCGCGGCCTGCTGGCAGCGGCTACTTTTTTTGGTGGCACCTGCGGGCACCGGCCTTGTCCCATGCAGCCGCATTCGGCCGTCGCAGCATGTTGTCGTGTGCCTCCTTCCATAGCCTACGGCCAGTTGCTGCAGGTCTTCATTGGCCACCGCCATCCATCACCGACATGGTCCACTAGTGGTTTCTTCCGCGGGTCACCAGGCATGCTCCAGTACCCATTTTTGGTTTCTTATGTGCCTATTGCTCTTCTACATTGTTTCCATCATAGCACGGCCCGCTATTTCATGTTGTTGTTGAGTTGGAAATTGTCCCCCTAATTTCACATCAAGAACAAATTGGCGGAGGGTCTATGCCTTGTTCATTTGACATGTGCCCTCTTCATTACATGATATCAAGTAGGAGAGAAATTTAATTCATCAATTCCAATTTAAAAATAAACCCCCTAACTAATATAGAAATTTTCAGATGTTGATCAATAGAATCTCCTATGTTGTTGTCTTCAGTTCATGATTTTGTGGCACTTATCATCACTCGCTGGAACCGGTCTCATCCTCCAAGTGGATGGCGTCATGGTACATTGCTAATGATTTTTCTCTTGGTGAAGTCATGCCAACAATCCTCCTTGAGGTCTATATAAATAGGAAAGGGGAGGGTGAGTAACACACGTGGAATTAATGAGGTACGTTTAACTTAAGAACCTTCCAAATTCCAACGGTGTGGTTACAAGAATAATGGGGAGACAAGCTATACAATGGCTTGATGAGTTTTCGTTCCTACCACCACCTCTCGTCTGTTATAAGAAATGAGAAAAAAAATTTAATAACTTTTATATTTTGTTATTCTCTTAAATTTCCAAAAACATACTTTTTCCCTCGACCTACTACAGTCAAAGTGACGTCTCCCTTAACAAAATCTCGGTGCTTTAGATTCAACAGTTCCCTCAAATTTTTTATCTGACCACCAGTTAAAAAGATATAAAATTCCCCCCGCCTATTTAATAAACGTACCTTAAAAAAAGTTTTGAAATTATTTTCGGGAACACCGATCTTTGGAATCAAGATCTGTCAATTTGTGTAGACTCATAATAATTACATATATTTAAAACAAAATTACATGTAAAATTACAGGTCTTTACATGCTCCCCACCATAGGGTTTTCATCCCTAAAAGCCACAACATAGACTAAGGAAACTAATTGAGGTACTATGTATGAATCTCGGAATCTCGCCCCCATGTGCACTCCCAGAGGACCCCATGCTGCTAGTGAATGCGCACTAGGGGTATCGATCATCCACAAAGGACCCGCTCCTATCAATCCTAAATTTCCACTAGAACCTCCATAAAAGTCACCACATCATAAATGTCTAGCTCTCCCCATTCAATAACGTGTGATAGATCATGCACTTATGTACTTAGCTGCAACAGGTCGAAAACGTCATGAACCTGATGCATATGTGGGGGAATAGAAAGGTGATATGCCACCATACCAACCCTACTTAGAACTAGAAAGGGTCCAATGAACCATGGAGATAGTTTTTCACCACTGCCAAATCTCTGCAAACCTCTTTGAGGTGAGACCCTTAGGAAGACATGGTCTCCCTCCTCGAACTCCAAAATGTCTCCTATCATCATAAGCCTTATGTATGCTATGTGAAATCTTCATCCTCTCTTAGATGATCTTCACCTTTTCAGTGGTAACCTATACCAACTCTGGACCCATAACTGCTGACTCCCCTAGGACAATCCAGCATAGAGGTGATCTGCATGGTCGACCGTATGAGGCAAGAAATGTATCCATACTGATGCTAGAGTGATAGCTATTGTTATATGTGAACTCCACCAATGGAATTTGATCCTCCCAACTATGGACAAAATCTTGGACACAAGCACGAAGCATGTCCTCCAATGTCTGAATTATTCGCTCCGTCGGACAATCCATCGGTGGATGCAAGGCGGTGCTCAAACATTGATGGGTCTCAAATGCATCCTATAATATCTACCACAAGAAGGATGTAAAACATGTGTCACAACCAGATAAGATCTGTGATGTCACCCCATGAAGTCGTAAAACCTCCTGTATATAGAGTTGTCTCATTCCCTCTACTAATCCAGGTTCTCTGATTGGCATGATGTGGTCTGACATGGTGATTTCATCACTGATCACCTAGATGGAATTATTTCCACTGGATGACTGTGGTAGACCTCTCACAAAGTCCATGGAGATTCCATCCCACTTCCACTATGGTACCTCTAGTGTCTTTGCTAAACCTACTGGAACCCGATGCTTGGCCTTCACATGCTGATAAGTGAGCGATCTCCAAACAAACACTGCCACTACCTTCTTTATTACTGGCCACTAGTGCTGACATTGGAGGTCCTGGTACAACTTTTCCACACCATGATGTACAACCAGAGGGGAAATATTGAACTTCCTCAACACCTCCTCAAATATATCCAATAGGACCATGGTGTGTCTTGTGAAGAAGATGATGTGCTCCCCACCTTCATAAAATCTATCAGGTTCTTGTCCTATGGATATTTGAGCACGTTGAGCCTCATAGTCAATATCCCCAAGATGGGCCTCCTGAACTCGGAGAAGTAGTGGGGGAGTGACAATCCTAGACTAGAGGTAAGATGCTCCATCTCTATCTAAAAATGATATCAACAACACGGCTAGTTGCTTTGTCCCCTCGCTTAGCAGTTGTAAACCAGACCTCCTGCTAAGTGTTTATCCCACTATGTTCCACTTCCCATGAGTGATTAATATCTTGAAGTCATAATCATGGAGGAACTCTAGTAATCGTTATTATATCAGGTCCAGGTCCTTCTATGAGAAGATATACCTGAGGCTGTTGTGATCAGAGTAGACTATAAAACATTCTCCCATCAAGTAGTGTCACCACATCTTCAAGGTGAAGACCACTGATGCAAACTCTAGCTCATTGGTAGTGTAGTTCTACTCATGTTGTCTTATCCATTGTGAACCATAAGTGATCACTACTCACTACTGCATCAGTACACATCCATGTTCGGTCCTAGACGTGTCAGAGTAGACTACATACCTAATGCCCTCTTCTGGTAGCCTCAAGATGAGGGCACTCATCAGTCTCCGCCTCAACTCCTGAAAACAATGTTGGAATCTCTCCATCTATACAAAGTGTTATCCCTTCTTCATCAATTCTGAAAAGGGTGCTGCAACATTGTAAAATTTAGGTACGAATCTCTGGTAGTACCCAGCCAACCCGAGGAAACTCCACACATCGGTCACACTCTTGGGTGGATCCCAAGGAAGCACAGCATCTATCTTCTCTGGATACACTATAACCCCATCCATTGAGATAACATGTCCCATAAAGTGGAACTCCTTTATCTAGAACTGGAACTTCAATCATTTAACATAGTTTTGGTGCTCATGGAGTGTATCCAGTACTATCTGTAGATGATGGGCTTGCTCCTCCTCCATCGTTGAGTACACCAAAATTTCCTCGATGAAAACCACCAAAACCTGATCGAGGTATGGATGGATGAATCTATTAATGAGACCCATGAACACTAATGGGTCATTGGTCACACTGAAAGTCATAACCAAGAACACATAGTGGCCATACCGACATCTGATGGACATATTCTGCACATCCACATCTCGTACCCTAAGTTGATGATAACCTGATTTGAGGTTTATCTTTGAAAACCAACGAGATCCATTTACCTGATCAAAAAGATCATAAATCCTCATAAGTGGGTACATGATCATTATGGTCACCTAGTTTAGGAACTATTAATCCACACAGAGCTTCAAACTCCCATTTACCTTCTTGGGGAACAAAATCAGGGCTGCCCATGGAGAAACACTAGGCCTTATGAACCCCTTCCTTTACAAGCTCTCTATTTGTACTCATAACTCAAAAAGTTCCAAGAGAGACATTTGATATGTTTTAGTAGATATTGGTGTCATCCTAGGGTACAAGTTGATATAGAATCCCACCACTCTGCGTGGAGTTAGTCTTGGAACATCATATATGAAGACATCGACATACTGTTCCACCACTACTTGAATGCTTGGACTCTCAACATCAACTGCTCCGAGGGTAAGTCTTTCCAACTAATGTGTGATTGGCTTCACCCTCTTCCAGGTAATTCCATCATGTGCTACAAGGTTCCCTTCTCGTCAGTGAAGGAAAACATGGTCCCATCCGTGCAGACACACCGCACTTTGTGCCTATTATAGTCAATCTGATCATGGACTGTGGATAACCATTTCATACCCAATATGATATCGTAAGTCCTCGATTCCACAAGCAGAAGATCCAAGCATATGCTCTTACCTCCTATAGTAAGCTCACACTACCACCCCCATTGTGTAATCATGGAATCTTATCATGTATGAGTCTTTAATCGTAAGGATCGAGCCAATGGCTCCATCAAAATCTATGATCTCTAAATGAGTGTCAAAGAAATGAAAGAGTGACTGGCACCAGTGTCTATATGTACTCCAAATAGGTTGGAATAGACACAGATCATACCTCTAATCATCTCTGGAGCACCAAGATTGTATGCCTCTTCTTCTTATAGCTGTGCTCGTCTATGTCCTCCTTCTCCCTATGGTCACGGTGAACCACCTGGAGGTGGTGGTGGTAGAACCTCGAACCATAATCCACCACCCACTCCACGACCAACTCCTCTTCCATGTCTACTGCCCTATGGAAATCCTCTCTCGAATCTCTATATCTGCCTCTGTGGTCCCTCAACCATCTCTTGGTTATCAGAATAGTGGGTGAGGCAGTCGTGAACCATGTGGCCCTGCCCACCCCATGTGAAGCACACCTTTCCTCCCAACTAACCTCCTCTTCCTCGCAAACACCACACCTCCAACATTGTGCCTCGAGGTTATCCACCGATGGGTCTGGTCTACTTGGACTTCTGTGTCATCTTCCTTCTACCAGCCATAGAGGACTCTACTATGTGTCACCCAGTGGTGGGTCTCACTGTCAGTGTTTACTCTACAAGGAAGCTTTCCACCAAGTGTTATTTCTCTAGAACTCCAGCATGTGTAAGGATGCTGATAGATACCATCGAAGCTCTGATCCCCTATCGGAGTCCCTGATCAATGGTCTATTCCATAAAAAAAAGGGTCTTGCACCATGTCGGTTGAGTAGGGTGAGAGGTTGGTGAATCTGAACTACTACTGGGCCACAGTCAGGATACCCTACTATAAGTGTAGGAGTTCCTAAATACAGACAGATTATATAGTTACGTTGATGAACCCTACCATGAAAAGTCCCTTGAAATCTACCCTGGTGTGGGTCACCTCGACATGCGTCTAGAATTTCAGGCTCCACCATCTCCCTACTTCTCCCTGGAAAAGACTGGCATCTAGGTTCACCATTAAGTCAGATGGTGTCCCAAACAAGCAAAAAACTCTGACCATAGCCTCCTGCCAGTCCTCAGCCTCCTGTGGATCTATCTCACATCAAAACCTTGGAGTCCTCTTCCGCTGAAGCTTGTGCAACATGCTATGTCGGTGTGCGCCATCTATTAGTTGGTCTGGTGGTAATGGCTACCCAATGGGTAGTGGTTCTACTAGTACACCACTTGAAGGTTCTAACACTGTAACAGGGCCCTGCGCTGAGGCATCGTCGCTTGGTGGGCTATCATCAAGTACTCTCTTGGGAATCCCTATCGGATTTTTACATGGTGCAATCCTGAAAGAAAACATGTGCACCGCGGTCAAAGAGATATACCTAGTGATCTGATTCAATGAGATCAAAACTAAAAAACTTCCAAAACACACACAATCAGTGTTTTTGTGTACTGAGTTAGAAATCATAATTCAGGGTCCTGGTGTATGGATACATCGGCCACCACACCAATAATGGATTCCCTAAATTGAAAACCACACTAAAAACACTTAACACTATTTCTCTATTAAAAATATCATAGTCTGGGTTCTTCTATAGAACTAACTCCTCTGATACCACTTTGTCATGACCCATCCCCCGGGGCCCATGTCAGCACTACCCCAAGCCCGACTTCCAATGGCCAGGTGTTGGCGACTAGCACCAAAATGTAGTATCCTGAGAATGGGAAGGAATTGCCTTTAAACTTGTACAAACACACACGCTAAGAACAAAATATGAAGAAACCATAAAACAAACTATTCTAGGAAAAAATGTACTTAATGTAAAGCGGCCGGAATACAAGACCAACTAAAAATTACAAGTACAATAGAAAAGACAAAACAACTCATAGATCGCCCACTGGGGATCCTACATGAACGTTAGGTATAGCTCGTCTCCACTGCTCCCTACATGAGCCAATATCCTCAGGGTACTACCTTGTCCTGGATCCCAAAAGATTCAGCCTAGTAGTTCGCTGTCTGTACAAGACACAAAAAGGTGTGGGTGAAGCTCGTGGTGAGGTAAGTATATCATTACTTAGTAGAGACCCCAAGATGCCTGAAGGTCTCATGGAATTGCATAAAGGCAAACCACAAAGCATGATCTCAATCATAAAGCACAATGAAATAGACACATCTCAAACAGATTCCAAGCTAAGACCAAGTGTTAGTGAAGTATAGAGGTACAAATGATTAGTTGTGAAGCCAGATCATCATATTCTATCAAGAAGCACGACTACTGACCATATGGATTCTGGCCCACATAGGATCGATAGGTACTAACCCCCAAAATGACGCACAAAGGATCTGACCCACCCAGATTCGATAGGTACTAACCCCCACAATGAGACACATAGGATCTTACCCACATAAGATTGGTATGTGTTGACCCAAACAGGATCGTTGAGTGATGGACCACATAGGATCGGTTTGTGATGACCCACACTAGATCGCTGAGTGCTAACCCACACAGGATCTGACACACATAAGATTGGTTCATACCCACAAAGGATCGCTCGGTACTAACCTCTGCATGATCTATCTCTAGCCTATGCCCCACTACCAACCACTGGATTCCTGCTCATAGCATACTTGATTCTGGGAGAACCGTTCCTCAAGTCATCGGTCATATTTCAACCAACACTAAGAACCATGGAGAAGTAACTCGATGATCTATCACATCATAAGTGTCCCAACGCAAAAATACGGCACATCAATTGGACACCCGGTCAGTAAGTTATTGGAATTTTAGTATCGAGGGAATGTTTGTATTTGGAGTTGATCAAACCTGGACATACTCCAACATTCCCTTATACTCTCATGGAGTATCTCAAAATTATTTCATTTTCCAAAGGGTTCTAAAACAACAGATGGTGCATTAACCATATGTCAGGTCTGTTAATGGCATCCCATTCCATGAAAAGTGGGTGTTCACACCTCAGTCTGGACAGGCTCGGTCCGGCCCTCTGGAATATGCCAAATGGACCACTTCCCAAAAAGGGTACCCAACACTGCTAACAGCATGTAAAATGGAAAACTAGTTTGTCAGTTTCGGGCATTTATTTATTCAGAGACCGGTTTGGTCTTGGCCCGGTCTGACTTCGTTAGACCGACACGACACAATGGGTCCTGGGATCTACTTGACCTCGCCCAGGTCTAGCCCATAAAGGGTTAGCCTGGTTCATTGGGTCCATCCCATCGGGGTTGGTCCAGTTCTGTTTGCAGGCCCTATCCGTGGTTGGCCTGACACGCCGGGTGGGGCTCGACCCACCCGTGCTGGCCCGTCGGGCCACGGGTCCGGTCCAATTAGACACACCGCCCTTCCTGCCACGGACTACTGGCTGTGATCATATCCACCGGCAGTACCTGTGGGAACCACCCTATCCCATGCAGTCGACTCGTGTCGGCCACCTTCATCCACAAGGGCATGACATCGTGTGCCGCCTTCCATCTCCCAGAGCCAGTTTATGTGGGTCTTCTCTAGCCCCTACTAATATAGCGCACCAATTCTTTCTTTTGTTTGTCATTGGGAATTCCCTAATGTCCATTCTTAGTGTCGTCTGTGCCTATGTCTCTCCCACGCTGTCTCCATCATAGCGTGACCCACTATTTCGTTTTTTCATCGAGTTGGAAATTGTTCCCTGAAGTTCACATCATGAACAAATCAAAGAAGGGTTTTGGGCTTGTTTTTTTGGCCCGCGGCCTTCGTGTTACATGATATCAAGAGGGAGAGAAATTTAATTACTCAAAGGAAATTTCAAATTAAACCCCTACCTAAAAGAGAAATTTTCTATCATAAATTGAAAAAACCTCCTTTTTTGTTGTCATTGGTTCATTATTTGGTGGCGCTCATCACCACTCACCAGAACTAGTCTCATCCTCCAAGTTGTTTGGGTCGCGGTACTTTTCAAGAGCTTTGTTTCTTGGTGAAGTCGTGCCCACACTCCTCCTCAGGCTCCCTGTAAATAGAAGACGGTAAGGGTGAGTAACGCGCATGGAATTAATGGAGTTCATTTAATTATGGAACCTTATTAATTAAAATGGCCCATTTACAAGAATAAAGGGGAGTCAATCCATTTAATGTCTTGACATGTCGTTGGTCCCTCCCCAATCGCTCGTCTATTGGAGGAAAGGAGAAATAAAAATAAAATAACCTTTTTATTTTATTATTCTCTTAAATGTCTTAAAACTAACTTTTTCTCCCGACCTACTATGGTCCAAATGAATCCTCCTTTATGTGAATCTGCGTACTATGGATTCAATGGTGCCCTTGTATTTTTAATCTAAGAACAAGTTCTAAAGATAGAAAAACCACCCTTGAGTTTACTTAATGTACCTTAAAAAAGTTCATAAATTCATTCTGGTCACATCGATCCTCGGAATCACGCGCCTTCAATTTTCACGGACTTGTAATAATTCTATATATTTTAAAAAATAAATGGAAAATCTAGGTCTTTATTGGAATGTTTAATTTGAAAAACATGGTTATAGTATTTTCAAAAATGGTTTAAATGTTGATTATTGTGTAATTGTGGAATGTTATCTTATAATATGAGTTGATACGTTAAATTTTGGTGTAATCCATTAGTTAATAATAATTTATACTAAACGAAAAAAACTTATAGTGAATGGAACTGATTAGGAGTCATATAAATCAACTAGAGGTAGCTGTTGAAAATGTGGTTCCACCTTAGCCATTGTTGAACCAACTAAAGTCCAAATCATTATCTAGGATTCTTAGGCTATGCATAACTGTAATACAAATGGTGAACGGAAAAAATTAAACTTTTCAGTTTAGATCCAAAAGTGGAATCCAGCCATATTTTTGATGGATTTGAAGCCAAAAAACTTAATTCTTGTTGAATCAGAATAATCAATTCTTCTATTTCCTTATGAAACTAGAAAAGTAGTAAGTAAATATTCATATTTATATACTGGAAGATTTCTCATATGAATTTTTGAAATTTTATATTTGGAATTAATTGTAACAAGAATGACATTGAACGAATTTTAAGAATTATTTTATAATAAATTTAATCCTAACACCTATTAGATAGCTATAAAAATGTAAATATTCATTTTGAAGCAAGATAGACTCATAGTTATAGAATATGAAGCTAAATTTGTGAATTTAGTACACTTTTCCCAAGAAGTTCATCAATGTGCATCCTTTAAGGCATGTGTTTTTTAGTCAAGGTTGAGGCTGGATATTCACTAAAACATTTTTATTCTTTGTGTAATGGATTATATAGAAATGGTAAACATATCAATGGTGGTAAAAAGTGATATCTTGAGAAATATAGTTTTATTGATCATGTTTATTCTAATGGAAATTGCTGGGAACTCTAATTTTAGAAGTAAATGGAAGAGGGGAACCTTCTTTAAGGGTGGTGGTACACCTTATAATCAAACCATTGGATTAGTAAACTTTCATCCTGAACCCAAAAGTAAGACTTGATTTTTTTTAATTTGTTTATTTCACCCATTTGATCTAATATTATTAGAAACCACCTAGAGCATGTCACAATTAAATCAAGATGTGATATCTTCACCAATATTATTGAAATTTTTATGTTAGGGTTCTAGAGTCACGTCTCATGTTTGTCAAATATCATATTCATTTATGATACAAGTGTTTTATAATATTTATCATCTTCAGAATAAAAAGATCCAATGTGATTCAAGAAACACTAGGACTCCTCAAATAGTGAAATATCAATAATTTAAAACATGAAAATTGTAGCTATTAAGAAATTATTGTATGGAGAAGGATATCATGTATGATCAATCAGGTCCTTCGATGGTGAGAGGTGTGATTCTTTTGAATTTAACCTTAATACAAGATTTTATTATATAGGAACATACCCGAAATTTATCTCTTATTTTGTTTTTGGTAATATAGGTTTTCATGTTGAGATTATGTCTTCTATTTTGAAACTTTAAACTCCTCTTAAAAAAATAATATTGATCATTTATGTGTAATTATTGTACTATAAAAATATATGGGAACGAGTTCCTTTAAGATTTATAATTTCTTGATATGGATGTTTATGATATGAGTTTTGGTTTGGATTTATTGACATCATTAAAGTCTCACATCAAATTTTATAAATGAATGGTTAGTTTCACATCATAGGATATAATGGAGCATCTTTTTAGTGGAGATTAGAATGTAAAATCTAGTAGAGTAAGACTTTTAGAACTATTGGATTAAACTATATAGTACCAGTTGGAAGTTCTAACATTATAATATGTTAATGAGAATTGGAATAGATATTTTGATCATATAATGGAATAATATCATGATGTTTTTAATGATAATTTCATAGGGTTACATCACAAAATATAGGTATAGTTTATGATTCATCTCCTACTAGAGACCAGTCAAATTTAACTTTTGTCTTATAGGATGGAACTAAAACAATTAGGGGAGTTGAAAGATTAGTTGGAATAGTTAAATATTAAGGGCTAATTTGACTGATTACAACTCTATGGGAAGCACTAGTTTAGTTTTTTATCGAAGGAACAAGGGTCTCTTATAATTTTGTGGATTATCATAAACTTAACCATGTTACAACAATGAATCTGTATCCTTTTCCTCAAATTTGTGAACTATTTGATAAATTGAGAGGATCCCAATGGTTCTTTAAAATTGATTTGCATTGGGGTATCAACAATTATTAGTTTAGAATGAGTATATTCTAAATAAATATTTCAGAAGCAGATATGGTCGTTATAAGTTTGTGGTTATGCCTTTTGATCTTATGAATGCAGAATCCTTATTTATGGAATTGATGATTCATGTATTTTAGATTTATCTAGATTCCAAGGTGGTGGGGTTTATTATTAATATTATTCTGTATTATAGGACAAAAGTGGAACTTGGGAATCACTTCGATACAGTGTTGGGTTTCTTTTGTTAACATGAGTTGTACTCAAAGTTGTCAAAGAATAATTTCATGATATAATAGTAACATTTCCTTGGGCATGTCATTTCTAGAAATGTTTTTTTTGTTGGCCCTTAAATTATATAAGTTTTTATCTCTTGTAAATAGCTGAATAATTTCTTAGAGATACGTAGTTTCCTTTGATTAGTCAGATATATAATACATTTTATATGTCATTTTTCACAATTTGAATCACTAAATAATTCGTTGAATAGGAAAGACAATCATATCCTATAGAATGATGAACATCATAAATCCTTTTAGAAGCATAAGGATAGACTTATATAATAACCTATACTCATATTTCTAGAATATTGAAGGGGTTGTATAGTATATTGTGATGAATTGGTATCTAGTTTGGTATGTGTTCTCCTAAAGAGAGACATGTTTTTGCTTATGTGTCATTGTAGATATGGTCACATGAAAAGAACTAACCAACACACTAATTCGAAATATTTATTAGGGTTCATGATTTAAAGACAACGAATCATTATCTCGTTAGAGTGAAATTCATAGGTTTTATGGAATATAAGAGTTTTAATAATATTTTCTCTCAAATAAATTTGAATTTAATGTAGTAAATATGGATATAGTATATAATAATGATTTATTTCAACTTAATGAATATATTGGTTAATGGGAACTCTAAGGAAGACACATTGGGAATGATGATCATCTGTCTAAAGAGGCTATTGAGTAGTGGAATGTAATGTTATTCATAGATAATATGCTTCTATATTTATTATATCAAGGTGATGTTATAATTTTAATTCCAATTTAATTTGTTCTTGATTTGGGTTAGCTAGTTAGATATTCTCATACTTCTAATCCTGATTGTGTTATTATGAGGTCAAAATAGAATGTTGGGGTGACCATTGATTTTTTGAATCTAGATATAAGTTCAATTATGTGGTCTTAGATCTTATGATTGAACCATTGCCTTATTAGGAAGATCTTCTTATTTTCTTCCTCATTCGAGATGGGTTTCTCAACCTGGGATTAAAAAAATTGTAATGAAATGAAATCATAGCTCTGATGGGTTGGTATGAAAACCTATGTAGAAAAGTATGTCTCGAGATACCTCACCTTTCAACTGGTTATGAAATAGAGTGAATGGGAATTAGGTATGTTGTGGTATTTATTGATTCCTATATTTAAATGGGTGAAGATACCCATGGATTTTGTAATAGTTCTACCATGAATGGTTTATAAATAAGCTACCATATGGGTGATTTGGGATTATCTCACAAATTTGGCTTATTTATTCCCTATTTTTGATACTAATATGGTGGAAGACATGTCAAAAATATATATTTATTGAATTTTAAGCATTTATAAGATTCTAGTATTAATTGTATTTGAGCAAGACCCATGGATTACATCTCACTTTTTTAAATCATTATAGTAGGTCCATAGAACACAATTTTATATGAGTACGGCTTAACATACTCAAATGGATAGATAGACTAAATGGAAAAAACCATGGACGAAATTATTAACTATTGTGTGATGGATTTTGGAGGCTCTTGGTATGAGAATGTATCATTAGTGCAGTTGTACTACAATAACAGTTTCCATGCCTTAATATATGTAGATCATTTTGAAGCATTGTGTATACATCATTATCGTTCAAACCTTTTTTGGTGGAATGTTGGAAAAATTCACTAATAGGACCAAATATTGTACAAGGGAAAACCAAGAATATTATGTTGAACAAAAAGATGATGGAGATGGATCATATTTGTCAAAAATCATATAAGGATCATCATCAGTGCCCATTTTCATTTAAGGTGATTAACCACGTGTATTTGGGAATCTCTCCAAGACTTAAGAATCATCATTAGTGTAATAAAGGAAAGATTAATCCTTGATTGATAGGACTTTTGAGATACTATAATTATTTTTTGAGGAGGAATATTATTTTCATTTTTCTTCAATTCTTTAGGTTAGTTTACAATGTGTTTCATTTATCTAAATTAAATAACTGTGACCCTCATATTTTCTATGTGTTTTGACGGGATTATATTTACCTAGAGATGTATTCTATGTTGATTCATGTGATGGTATGAATTTTTGATTGGTAAGGTAAGATCATGTGTGGGAAAATCATCATTCTAGTATGGTTCTTATAGAAACATGTTTTTATTTTGGAAGAAACATGGGAGCATTAAAATTAATTGATAATTTGATTTCTTTAACTCTTCTAAGACAACGCTGGATTTCTACTTTCTATGAATTGAAAGTCCAATAGTGGGGGGAATTTTTCACCCTCAATTTTAGATACATGACCCTTTATTCATTTATTTTTACTCCATTTTATTCTAGGTTGAGTTTCAAGCGGATTATAGTTGTTTTTGAATATTTTGGAGGATTTTATAATGGTGTGTGATTTGTGAATGGTGAGTAGAAATTGTGAACAACCTCTAAGAAACCATCCAATGGAAGAAATTGGGAACAAGGAAGGTCTATGGTTATTACAGCTTAGTCAAACAATGTGGGTTCCCATGAGAAACAATACTTCTTTAAAAATAGGTCAAATAATTTTTCGCACACATTTTTCCTTACAATATGAGCTAACTGTGTGAGGTATGTCCATAAGATAGTAGCTATGCATGGTTGGTGCATGGTTTTCCAAAATGTGTTTCTAACCATGTGACATATAATTGGGTCCCTTTAAAATTTTGATCTAATCCTAATTAATCCCCCAATGATTCATTAATTCCCTATTCTCTTAATAACATTAATTATTTTTTCTCCCAAATTATGAGAGACGATTCACTGTAATATGGAAGGTAATTTTTGGTGACTGAAAGTGTGTTGGATGCCTAGATTCATCAATAATTCATTTCTCTTCATTTTTTATCTTATATTAATCATTATTATATCCTATATAACTATAAATATAATCCATCATGAAATGTTTCAAATTCATTATTGGGAATTTCTTTCTTTTATAATTAGATTTATTAGTAGAATGGTGGTTGAAGTTCGGATGTAGAGTTTCTAAGTGTTGTTCTTGGCTTTTTAAATCATTGGGAGGTAGGTGGATTCTCTCAAATATCCACCAGATTTAGACCTACAAGTATTAGTGTTAATTATATTTTTTGATTCAAATTGTTGTAAAATTCTTTTGTGATTATTCATGGAAATCCCAATTAATATTGTCTTTTGAAAATAGTGGAAAATATTTTCTGTTTTCAGAAAACCCATTAGGTTTATAATTTAGAAATGTTGATTATGAAATTATGGTTTTTATATTACTGTAAAAAAATTGAAATTATTTAAATAAATAATTTTTATGGAATGTTTTAACCTGGATTTTGAAAAACATGGATGGTGTGAATTCATTTTCATTGTATGTCACCCTATGGAAGGGGTTTGTGCCTTTAGGGCACATAGTTTTGATCACCTAGGGCTGACTTTGGTGGAATTATGAGATACCTCTCTATAGTATGCAACTTTCACCTATTCATTTATGGTGTGTGTGGAGATATAGTTATGGGTATTCCAAATATTTTTAAAAAGGTTTCTTCCTGGAAATTTTTTCCATGGAAAAATGTTTATGGATTTGATATAAACTTTTTTTCTAACTAAAACACTTTTATATAAACTATTTCCATATGTTTTTTTGTATTGGCATGATTTGGGTATCCATTGGAGAAATTCTAAAAAAAAATTGACTAACCCCTTCGTGAGACCAATTTTTTATTTTCATATACCATCAATCAAGGTACAGGTAAAGGCAATATATCTTGATTCTATAGTGATTCTTCTTAATGTAATGGGCTTGGAATATGGAGGTTGTTCTTAATAAAGGTTGGGAGTTACTGGTTGATGTCACTAGGGAGTTTTGAGCTTTGTGGTCTTTTTATTCACATTGTGGATTTCATTTAGTTTTCTCTTATACAATGGTTTGGTTTATTGGTTTGGTTAGGTTTTGAGTTGAATTTTATACTCAGGAATCATATAGAGGTTTGGTTTGTTATTTTTTATGTAGTTTGGATATAAGGACCGAACCTTGTATATTATGTAATCTTGAGTTAGGTCAAGAATTCACATTGAGGATATTTTTATGTCAAGAGTTTTATATAATTAGGACATAACTATGGCATACTAACTCAAATTTTAAAAACTATACCCGACTACTCAATATCCATTTTTTCAAAAAAAAGAAAATTTTTAAAAATACAAAATATCATATTGACTTCTTCCATTCTCTTACCCATCTATATAACCTATGGAAAACACTTCAAAAAACATGGGATGATCACAAAAAATTCCCATAAGGTATATAAAATATGGAATGAAACCCTTTGTCAATGAATATTTTAAACTCATGAAAACATTTTCAAAAAATCATACTTCTCACCCATAAAACATAAGATCTTATCATACATCATGAAATAAAAATATTCTTTAAAAACTTATTATAAATCATAAATCAGAAAGGTAACTTGTGGAATCCGTATCAAACTTGTGTAGTATCTTTCACAGCTACATATGGAGTAACCTTCGTGGTGACGTTTAAAATAACCTTCATAGTATATTCCCCACATCTCTTAGGATAAACCTTATCATTTAATATGTCTCATTGCCTAATGAATTGGAGAGCTATCATGGCCTCACCCACCCTTGGTTTGTCATGGAACTACCTATATACATAAAAAATTCCCAATAACCTTAACATAATCATATCAAATAACATAAGAACAAATTAAAAAATAAAATTTCCATATAGAAATCGCAAGATATAATTTCAAGATATTTATATAATAAATTCATTCTCAAAACCATTTTCAACACCAAAATACTTTAAAATTAAAAATTTTATTTATTTTTCTTTTAAAAACATTATGTCTTTTAGAGGAATCCAAATATCAAATAATGGTTACAATGACGAAAAATTCTTTGTCGCCATGATTTTTTAAAAAAATTCCTTCTGTCATTTAGTAAAATGAATTATATAAAAGATTAATTTTAAAAATAATTTAACGAAATTAATATTTAATGAGTCATACTATACATCGTATAAAATAAGCTGCTGTAAAATATATAAATATTCCTCAATGAGTGTAGATTGAGATGATGTCCCTTACCTTCAGTCAAATTTGTCTAATACAATATTTATATTCTTAAATAATAAAAACAAGTTAATTTATAATTGTCTAATGACCTTTATAAAGTCTATTATTTCTTCTATATAACTTATAATCATGTAATATATATTATATTATTATTTGAGTTCAAATCGGATGTTTTTTCAGTATTCGATACTTGAGTCGAACCTTAACATGGTATGATGTCAATATTTTATATGGTAATAAGTACATCATCTCCAAAATATTATTCATGACATTATTTTAAATGTTATACATCAATAATAATTTTAAAAAATCATTAGTTATTGTGGTGAAAAATGTACAATGGTATAATTATGGAGATGGTAGACCGTATGTATGCATGAGTAACATTTCCTTTTTTCATTGATAATTCTGGAAGTAAGGTAATTATTATTTTATCATTAATAAATTATCACAATATTATTATCATCATAATTAAAATTTAAAAATTATTCTATATATCATTCAAATGATGTGGTGAATTAAAAAAATTAGCATCGCTTTGTGGATGTGATAGTTCATACATTATCGAAAATGAATTTATCATTTTTATGGGCATGGAAAGTGAGAGAATTATTGATATATTATTCTCTTATAATGATAAATATTTCATTAAAATACTATGAAAATAATAATTTCATCATTATGACCAGTCTTGAGATATGGTAATGAAAAATGAACTATATCGGTTTGTGAGGCCGTAGTCTGATATACAGAAGAACAAAATGTTCATTTCCCATTTGATAATATTGGAGATAGAATTAAGTCATGATATTAATATAAGAATATCTAAGTATACGTATCATACTATATTCATTATTTCATCATAGTTGTATTATATTTTAAAGAATTATAAAAGAAATAAAATAGAAATACTTAAAGAAAATGGTACCTCTTCTTCGATTTATCACCTTCGATGAACACCATTACACCTCTATAAAGGGTGTTCTACCTAAAATAATGCATCAAGAATGTGGGAAAGGATTTTATTAAGGTTTTTTGGCATATAATTTCTGAAAAATATGTTTTAGATGTTTGAGCAATAGAGAAGAGTTTATACCTTTCTATATGAGAGGGGAGGGGTACCCTTGGAATCTCTTAAAATATTAAATTAACATAAATTAATTTTTAAAACCAAATGAACCAAAAAAGAGTCATGTATAATATAAGATTATTATGGTTCTAAATCCTATAATACAATAATTTTTAGATATATATTTATTTTATTTTAAGCCTTATCTTTTCAGTTTACCATTAATTAATCTATTTTAAATTTAATTGTGGTTAAAAAATTTTCAATATTAAGTGGATATAAAGATTACTTATATGGGATCAATTTTCCATAAATTTACACATTATAAACTTTTGAACATTATAACAGTAACTTTTAATTTTAAATTTTTTTATGGTTTTTAAAAAAATTAATAAATTATTATTTTTATAAAATATCAATTGTGCAAATTTTGACACTATTTGTTTTAATAAATATAAATAAAATAAAATAATATATATAACTTAGAACAAAATAATTTAATATAATTATAAAATTTCCTAGTAACTTAAAAATTCATGTAGTAACTTAATTAACTCTAATTATTTTTATTTTAAAAATTTCAATAACATTTATTTGATATTTCTATTTACAAAATTATTACTATATCACTATTGTGTCAGTATTTATGGTAATTATTTGATATCTAAAAATTATAAATACATTCTCAAGATGTAGATAATTTCATTATATTTTTGGAGAATATATATTATCTATGATATATCATATATATCTCTATATTAAAATTATTATACTTATATGAAATAATAGGGTGACATGTTGTCACTCTCTTTTAATTTAATAATATTTATATCACATTCATTGAAAAGAAGTCCATTAAATGAGTGAATTCCTATCCTTAGGTGTTGAGGGTATACATTTATTCATAAAATTATATTTTTTAAGTTGTTAAGTTAAATTTATTATCCTCATTAAATTATTTATTACTCTATTTACGTGATTTACATTTAATTATGGTAAATAAAAATTACCAATGTTAATATTCCTAAAATTGAAAAAAAAGAAACCTATTTATATATTTTTTCCCCACTAATTCTAAATATGGAATAAATTTTTCAAAATTCAAAACATATAAGTTTTTGTAATAAATATAAAATTAATCCTTGTTTTAAAAATGAGAAATCATGTTTTTAAAAATAAAAACCATCAAAATATTCACATGCATTTATATCTAATTTCAATGTGAAATTTTTTCTAATGGTTGAAATTGGATTAAATGATAAGAAAATAATCTAATTATACTTTAAAACCAATTAAAAATATTATCTAACCATAAAAACATATTATATGAAAAAAAAATTAATTAAAATAAATTATTTTTTAATATTTATCAAAATGTGAATTTTATAAAAAAAATTACCAAAACATTATACAAACTAAATTTTGATATAATGATTCAAAAAAAGAATTTAATATTTTACATATAAATTATTAATGTGTCAAAAAAAATTTAAAATGGGTTTACCATCAAAATTTTGTAGAACTACCTTTAAAAAATATTAGAGCGTTTATGCCTAAAACATTATTTATTCTTATTTTAAGCCCAAAAAATTTTTTTGAATAAATTAAAATTTTTTAATAAGAATGTGTAAAAAAGAATATTTAGTTCTCTTCATTCTTTATAATACAACATCTTGGTGATAACTACCATTTAAAATAATAATATCAATAATGTATTGTTATTATTTTCTAACTCAGTCTTCTGTGAAATGTAAGATTTCAGGAAAACTCATAGTCACGTGTTGAGTATGCTACCAGAGATAGTGTCCCCTTTAATCTAAAATTAAAATCTAATTCATAAATATTAATAGATATGAAAATTATTTATTGTATAATAACCTTGGATGTTACATCCTTACCCCCTTTTGGAAATTGTGTCCTACATTTTTATTTACTTATCATATAAGTGGGGGTATTTCTCCCTCATAACATTTTCTTATTCCCATGTTTCCACTTCAATCATTTGGTTTTTTCAGAAGACCAATACATGATTAATCACCTTATTCCACTATACATAATATCTATGGTCAAAAATTTGGACTTGTTGTTCCCCATAAGAAATATTCTCTTCCAACTAAACAACTTATGGACTGAATAAATGATATGGATGTGACAGGTACTTTCAAAACAATGAAACATGAAAAACATTTTGTACCTGGGATAAATTTGGATGTAAAGCCACTTGGTAGGAAACTAATCCTACTTTCTCCAAGATTTCATAGGGTATAAGGAATTGTGGACTCAACTTCCCTTTCTTTCCAAAATGTATGACACTTTTCCATAGAGAAACATTGTGAAATACCTAATCACCAACCTCAAAAGAATGATCCCCCCTCTAGTTATCTATATAACGTTTTCCCTATTCTAAGCTGTCCTCATGTGTTTATAAATCAACTAAACGGTTTCTACGATATCTTCATCCAATTCCAGTCCAATTAACTTCTTTTTAGAAATATCATTACAGAAATATAGTGTTCGACACTAATTGACATATAATTCCTCAAATGGTACCATCTGTATACTAGAATGAAAACAATTATTGTATGAGAACTCAACCAAATAAGGATATCGATCTGGAACACCCTGTTAATCCATTGAAAAATCATGTATCATATCCTCCAAGGTCTAAACTATTCATTATGACTACCCATTTACTTGAGGATAAAAAGATGTACAGAAATTTAATTCAGTTTCTCTATGACATATGAAGGTCTTTTCAAAAGCTAAAAGTGAACATGGGTTCATGATCAGAACAAATAATGAGAAAAACTCCAAGTAACCTAACTATCTCTTTAGTATAAAACTGTGAAATTTGATCTAGATATCATGTATCTAGAATAAGAATAAAATGAGTAGATTTAGTCTATCTATCAACAATAACCCAAATCTCATTGATACCTCATATTTTATTTTGTAAACCAACTAAAAAATACATGGATATATTTTCCCATTTCCACTATGGTACTGGAATAGCTGAAGCATCCCCTTTGAAAACATCCACTCTACTTTAACCTAATGACAAGTCAAAAAAATCATAGTAAGGTAAGTAATATCTCTTTTCATTCCATCCCACCAGTAATACTCTTGAATGTCATTGTACACATTAGTACTACTATGATGAATTAAAAATAGTGGACTATGAGCTTCACATAATAGCTATTTCTTTAATTTTGAATCCTAAGGAACACATGATCTCTTCCCAAATCTAAATACATGATGTTTATCAATATTAAACTCTGGAACTTATCCTTTTGAACCAATTATACCTTTTTATGAAACTCATAGTCTTACATATATACATGATTAATTCTATCTAATAGATATTATTTCACTGATACCGAAAACCATACATAGGTATTTCTTCCACCAACAACTTCCAAGAAAAATATTATCAAATTTTTAACCAGAAGATCTCATTCTAAAAATAGCATGGTTAATATGACATTACTTTATCGACTCAAAGCATCAACAACTTTTTTTTATTTTCCTTGATGGTAATTAATCATGTAATCCTAATACTTGATTCGTTTAAAACATCTTATTTATCACATGTTAAATTATTTAAAAGTGAATATATAAATCAATCTTTTGGGGTCAGTATATATTTTACATATTACTCCATATAAATGATGCCTCAAAATTTCTAAAGAAAAAACAATAGAAACTAATTACAAATAATGTGTACTATAATTTGACTCATGAGTTTACAACTGATGTGATGAATATGTAATTACCTGATCATTCTTCATTAGCTCACAACCAAGACATTTCAACAAAGCATCATACCAGATAAAAAATTCCTCATTTCTAGAAGATAATTCCCAGACATGATAATTTTTCAATCTTCCTTTCAATTCCATAAAATAATAATCACAATATTTTTTCCTAAAGAACATAAAACCTTTTCGATTTAATATAGTCAGTGGGATAGATAACCATGAAAATGTTTCAACAATCCTCTGGTAATATTATTCTAAACCATGAAAATTATAAATCTCTATTTTATTTTTTAGTCTTGGAAAATATTCAATAACATTTTTTTAGCCAGATCAACAGTTTTGACATATTTAGAAAAAATGTGACCAAGGAATGAAAATTTTGTAACCAAAACTAACACTTTCTAAATTTCCCATATACTTTATTTTCTTATATGGTTTTCAAGAAAACCCATACATGAATTTAATTCTTCTATTTAATTTTAGAATACACTAAAATGTCATCAATAAACACAACTAAAAAATTATCCTAAAACTCAAAAAATATTCTATTAATAAGATCAATGAATATAGATGGTGAATTAGTAAACTTAAATGGAATAACAAAAAATTAATAGTGGCCATATCTAGTATAAAACATAGACCTCATAATGTACTTCTCAATTACTTTCAACCGATGGTACCCAAACCACATGTCATCCTTAGAAAAATATTGTGTCCATAGAGCTGATAAAACAAATCATTGATATGATACAAAGGATTCATGTTCTTAATAGTGATGTTATTTCAGTCTCTATAGTGAATGAAATGTCTCATTGAACTATCTTTCTTTTTAACAAAAAAAAGACAAGTGAACCCCTGGTGATGTGTTAGGTTGAATGAAACCCTAATCTAATAACTTTGGTTATTTCTTCTTTAGCTCTAAAATTTTAATTTGAGAAACTTGATAAGGGGGTTTTGAAATTGGATTAGACTCAGGAATTTTGTTAACAATAAATTCATCTTCTTGATCAGGTGTAATACCTTGAAACTCATCAATAATAAAATCAAGATACTCATTTAACAATATCACATCATTAATCTGAATGGTTTGTTTATTTTCAATAGTATGTCCTAGATAAAATGAATTTCTATATTTTAAAATATTCTTCGCTTCTTGATATTTTATCAATGTTAAGGGTTATGTTGTGTATACAAACTGAAAGAGTTTATGAAAAAGAAATCTTTATCTCTACAATCAATCATAGCATGGAAAACAGAAATCCATTCCATACCCAGAATGATATCGAACTATATTAGATGCAAAAAAATGGTTTTTAGGTAAATTACTTCCACATATAAGGATATTAAGAATCTTATAATTAATTTTTACATCAACATTTGGTCCAGTTTTTTTTCATAAGTTTTGGAAGCATTTCATGAGGTGTAATTTCCAATTTACTATAAAAATTCTTATAAATGAATGAATTTGTAGACCCTGAATTAGACAAAACATTGGAATAATATGTACAAACAAACAATGTACCTGATACCACTTAATTTAATGGCCTACCATATGCTGAATTAGTTGCAAAGTATTTCACCACACATTTATGCTTGTACTTTGGTTACTTCCCATCATTTCTATTATTCATCGGACACTCGTTTTCATGATGACCCATCTAGTTGCATTTTAAACATATTAATGACTATATATCATATTTTTTATTACCACTACCATGACCATTTTAAATGTAGTTATGATCTTTGTGTCCCATTTTACCACATCAGAAGCACATAACTGAATTCATGAGGTATTACCCAGTGTCCTCTTTAACACAATTTTCAAAAAATGTAAACATAATTTTATTACCATCAGACTTTTCTAAAGAATTAATCCCTTTCCCTTTTCATTGTGACCTTGTATTCTTCAGTTAATCAAAGAACACATGATCATTGGAAAACTCCATTTCCACCTTCACCACATATTAAACATGTTTTTCATCACTTTTGAACACACGATAATCCTACACCCTTTGATACTTTTGCTTTAATATTGAGTAAAAACAACTGATTTTTATGATATTGTGTTAAATTTAGAGCATACCTTTCCAGTTGAGTTAATTTTGATTCATATATTTCCACCAAATCCTTATCATTGCACAATTCTAAGAATTGTTTTTCCATCCTAAGTTGAACTTCCTCTGGAAAATATTTCTCACAAAATAGATTTTTGAATTCATCCCACTCAGTAGAATTAATATCCACACTATCCCTGACATTCTTAACCATATACCACCACTAATCGGATTCACCATCAAAATGGTAAATAAAAAGACAAAACTTTTGATTTTCTGAACTCCCCATTACATTGAAAATATTTTCTTATGATTTAATTCACCCTTTAGCAAACACGGGGTCGGATATTCCTCTGAATGATGGAGATGTTGGAACATGAAATTCTCTACTACCAACATGTTCATCTATGGTTGATCTAGTTAATCTCTTGGATGGATAATTCCAACATTTATATCCTGAGATGATTGTTCCATCACTACAACAAACTCCTCAGTTCCTATTTTCACCATATTAGGGTGATAATTTGGAAGGTTGTTTGCCTATAGATTTGTTCGCAACAAAGCTTCCATGTTTCCTCTGTCTAAAACCATTCTAAATAGAAATATTGTAGATGAAGCATCATGGTAATCTTATAATTCTAAATCATTTCAATTTTACCAAAAAGGAAAAATAATTTATGGACATTCTATTAATAATATCTTAACCCATAAATTTATCTAAACCAACCTATTATACCAACAATAAGTCCCCATTCTTAAACATTACATAATCTTGAGTTAAGTCAAGAATTCACATTAATGATAGTTTCGGGTTTAGAGTTTTAGATAATTATGACTTAATTATTACATAACAACTCAAATGTTACTAAGTAGACACGTCTACTCTCTATCCATTTTTTTCACAGAATAAAACTCTTTAAAATAAAATGAAAAAATCTTCTTGCCTTATTAATTTATCTTACCCATCCTTATAACCTCTACAAAACATTTCAAAAAACATGGTATGTGCACAAAAATTAAGAAATGGATATAAAATATGGAATAAAACCATTAGTCGATGAATATTTTAAACACCTGAATACATTTTGATTAAATCGTACCGTCAACCCATAAAATATAAACTCTTAAAATACCTCCTGAAATCATAAGATTCCTAAAAAACATCTTGTAAATCATAATTCAAAAAGGTAACTTATATAATCCTTATCATACCAACATTGTAGCTTTCCCAGCTATATAGAGATTATCCTTCATGGTAACATTTGGAATATTCATCACATTATGTTCCATAAATCTCTTAAGAGAAACCTTATCATTTAACTCTATCTCATTACAAAATGAATTAGTGAGCTATAACAGTCTGACTTGACCTCAATTTATCCCAAAACAAGCCATATACGAAAACAATGCAAATGAACCTTAACAAAATATTTACACATAAAATAAGAATAAAGGAAAATAACATTTCTACATTTCAATAGTAAGATATCATTCCAATATATTGATATAATAAATACATTATCAAAACCATTTTCAATAAAAAAAATACATGAAAATGGTAAATGATATTTATTTTTCTTTTAAAAACTTTACAGCTTGTTGAGGAATATAAATATCAAATAATGGTAATGGTGGTGGAAAAATCATTGTCACAGTGTATGTTAAAAAACATTCATTTCTATGATTTAGTAAGATGGTTCAAATAAAAAGATTACTTTTAAAAACCATTGAATGAAATCAAGATTAAATGGTCTTTACTATACACCATATAAAATAAGGTGATGTATAATATCAAAATATGCCTTAATAAAAGGAAATTGAGAATAATTCTCGTACCTAGAATATGACTTTTCTAGTAAAATATCTATATTCTTGAATAATAAACATTGCTTAATTTATAATTTCATGAGAACCTATTTAAATTTTATTATTCCTTTTATATCACTTATTATCATATTATAAAAATTATTTAATTATTAATGTGTATATTAGATGTTTTGTCAATATTCAATACTTGAGTTGAAAATGGACACAATAAGATGTCAATAGACCATGTTTTCATCAGTAAATCATCTCCAGAATAATATTAATGAAATTATTATCATTTTTATACATCAATTATAATTTTAAATCAGAACATTATGTATTTTTATAAAAAATGAACAATGTTATAATCATGGAGATGGTAGGTTGTACGTATGCCTGAGTAACATTCCTACTTTTCATTATTCATTATTAAAATATGGTAATTATTATTTTATTTTTGTATAATTATAATAAAATTACTAAAATCATAATAATCAATTAAATATACATATATATATATCATAAAAGTGATGTGGTTAATAAAAACAATTCATATCGCTTCGTCGAGGTGATAGTTCACACATACGCACGAATGACATTATCATTTTATGTACCTGGAGAATAAAAAAATAATTGATATATTATTATATTATAATGATAAATATGTCAAGAAAATAATATAAAAATAAAAATTCCCTCATTATGATCAATCTTTAAATATGGTAATGAAAAACGAACTATATCTTTTCGTGAGGTGGTAGTCCACCATAAAGGCGAACCAAATGTTCATTTTCCATTTGATGAAATTGGTGATGTATTTAGGTGGTGATATTAACATAATAACATCTTGTTATATTGAGGATACTGGAGTTACTATTTCATTGTGGTTTGAGGATATTTTAAGTAATTGGAAGAATAAATAATAGAGAAATACATAAATAAAACTACACCTCTCTTTTGGTTGATCACCTTTGAAGAAAACCTTAACACATATATAGAGGGAGTTATGCCTACACTAATGACTCAAGAATGTGAGTAGGTATTTTAGGAAGGGTTGGGGGGTATATTTTCTTAACCAAAGTTTTATATAAGTGCGGTTAATAGAGAATAGTGGATGCCTTATTATAGGGGAGGGGAGGGGAACCCTTGGAAACTCTAAAAAAATAAATTAATATAAATTAATTTTTAAATCAAAATGAATCAAACTTGAGTTATGAATAAAATAACGTGAGTATGGTTATAAATCCTCCAATAAAATAATATTTATAAATGTATCTATTTTATTTTAAACTTTATCTTTTCGGTTTGACATTAATTAATCTATTTTTAATTTTAATTATTATAACAAAATTTCCAACATTGAGAGGTAATAAATTTTTCGTATATGGGTTGAATTTCCCTTAAATGGATAAATTATGATTATTTAGACCTAATAATAGTCATTTTTAAATTTTTTAATATTTTTATGATTTTTAAATAATTTAATAAAATATTATTTTTATAAAATTGTAATAGTGTCAATTTTGACACTATTCATTTCAGTAAATTTAAATAAACCCCAAAAAGAGGTATAACATCAATAAAAATATTTCATTGACTTATAATATATTATATTAACCATTAAAATTCTTCTATTGCCCTAATTTATTAAATATATATTTATTTGAACAATATCTTTATCATTTATTTGATATTTCTTTTAAAAAGTTAATTCTTGTGTCGGTGTTGTGTCAGTATTTATTGTAATTATTTGATCCCTAAAAATTATAAATAAATCCCCATGATGTATATAATTTCATTATATATTTTTAAACTCCTTATTATATAATTTATATCATAATTATCACTATATTAAAATTATTATAATTATAATTAATAAGAGGGTGACATGTTGTCACTATCTTCTGTCTTAAAAAAATTTATATCACCTTAATGGAAATAAAATTATTTTAAATTAGTCAATTATGATCCTTAGGTGTTAAGGGTCAAATTCAATTCATCCAATAGGATTCTAGAAAGTTTTAGGGTAATATTATTGTCTATATCGAATTATTTATTACTCTAATTTACCGAATTTAACTTTAATCGTGGTAAATAAAAATTACCGAATATACTATTCATAAAATCCAAAGAAATAAAAGTAAAATATTTACATTATTTGGTCCCACTAATTTAAAATATTTAATATATTTCTTAAAATTTAAAAAACATAATCTATATTAAATAATTTTAAATTAATCATCATTTTCAAAAAGACAAAACATTTTTTTAGAAGTAAAAACCATACAAAAAAATAACTTGCGTTTAGATCTAATTTCCTTGTGAAATTAATTCCAATGAAAAATATTGGATTAAATGATAAAAATTATAATCAAGTTATAATTTAAAATCAATTATAAATATAATCTAAAAATATAAATAAATTAGACAAAAAAGTTGTTTTGAATTAAAATGCAGTATTTTTCATTATTCATTAAAATATGAATTTTATCAGGAAAATACAATAACATTATCCAATAGAATTTTTATCCCATTTAAAACTAAAAAATAATAATAATTTTCAAATAAAACTTATTAATTCTTCAAAAACAAGATTTCAAATGTTTTTACCATCAAAAGGCTATAAAATTAACTATTAAAAAATATATTATGTTTAATTCAAAAAATTTGATATATTCCCATTTTAAACCCATTAATGTTATTTAAAGAAAGTAAAAAATTTTAAAAAAAAATTAAACATAAAATAGTTATTTATCTTTAATCCTGCTAATATAATGGATATGTGATAACTACCATTTATAATAATAATAAAAATATTTTATTACTATTTTTGTATATATCAGTATTATGGGAAATGTAAGATATCAGAGAAACTCATTATTTCATGTCGATTACATTGTTAAATATTGGCTCACCATTAAACTAAATTTAATATCTCTTTCATAAAAAATTAACAGATATTAAAAGGACTTATTATGTAATTACCTAGGATATTTCATTGGATGTTTTATCTTTCAAAATAGAAATCATCCCTCGAATGTTATTGAGGCCCTTGGAATTTATTTTCATATTTTGGTGTCTTGGATATATCATCTATGGAATATTAGCACCATCACCTTTATTCATTACAATTATAAGGTTATATATGTTACATCCTTGACTAATACGATGTATTGGGGAGAGTACCCATTCCATTATGGTTGTATGGGAAATAATCCTTTTGTACTATGGAAATTATTTTTCTATACGTATGTGTATAACCCAAATAAATGTCTTATTCCATTTTTTTTCTCATGGTTTATTTTCTATTATTCCTTTACGATTTATTCCTTATGAACTTCCAATATTTTTTCTATGACTCAAAATTATTATTTTTGATGTGTAGGGTATGATTTCAAAATGTTATGATCATGTTCTCTTGATTTTATGTTAATGTTATTATCAATTTATCATTGATATGTACCATTATTACCCTTAATAATCATCTCATATGACCCTTTATTATATTTCTTTTCCCTTGGTTGTGAAGAAAATTTCTAAATATGATATGTCTAAGAATGGTGTTAGTTATTAAGAACTTAGTGGGAGTTGATATAGATATTTTATAAACCAGTTTTTTATGTGTCTATGTTTCCAATGTCATGATACCATTATGATTTTAGTGTGGATCATTAATTTATCTAATGAATATTAAAATATTATTATATTATATATATGTATGAAATGTATGAGTCATTATTGACATCACACATACACCTCTATGTTGTATCTATGTGTTGACATTAATCACTCAATGAACATGTGAGATTATCTTTTTCCCATAGAAATATTGTTCCTCGGGAAGGTAAAGGATGGAGAAGGAAGAGATTTCCGGTAACAAATTTATTTCTTGAGTTGGCATGGACATAACATATCAATGGAAGTAGTCTAATTTTGTGTCACTGAAATTTCTCCTAAAGTGTTGAATCATTTTCTCATACGTTGTGAATAAATTTATTTGGTTACAACTCTTTATAACCCATTTCAAATTAATTTCCTCAATACATTTCATCATATAAAATATTATACATAAATGATTGTTTTTCAAGGAAGAATCCAAAATTTTAACATTTAACAATTAATTTTTGTAATAAATCATAAATTAAATGTGAATCCAACACAATGATATAAAGTATTTTGATTATCTAATAATATATTAAAATTTCATAAGGAAATAATATAATATATACATACCATGATTTACTATATACGATTAATAATGAATAATATTTGTTATTCCTCCAACATATTTGGCTATACCATGTGTATAATCATGAACTATGATATACGTAAATTGGAGGAAATATCCATTAAATAAATATTATCAGAAATGGTCATGTCATACAATGAAACACGCATCATTATAATTAATGGGTATAGCATCCCTTGTCATAGGAAAAACAAATATAATGACCATATTGCCCCACGTTTTAGATCATATCAATAGTAAGTAGTATCTTGTTCCACACATTGTCCATTAAAATAACACTAGGGAATTTTATATTATAATAATAACCATATCGATTAATAACAATAAATAACTTTACATATCAAAGTCGAATAATTGAAGGGATTCAACAACATCCAGTTATGATACATAGAAAAATGGTTTTGGTTCTCACATGAACATGACCCCTTCCCATATCAAAAATATATAGTACGTGTACCCAGAACCATCTAAACTAATGGTGTAAATCTTACACCTCTTACCCAATATCAAAAAAACATACAAGTGTATAAGGAAAATAAAAATCACTCACATGGAAATTCTCATGAAAACCAATCATAGAAATCCACACCCCCTAATATATTGGTCTAATGTGAACCATTTCTGTTTCATTAAGATATAACATAACCAATGATACTTCATATTGGTTACTATTTCCTAATATCGTATAACATTATTTACGACATTGGTTATCAATGACCATAGAATCGAAATATAACTCATGGTGAAACTCTAAAGACCCTAATAATCCACACCTTACTCCCAAAGTTACAAGGAATAAAATTTAGATTCATTTTGGTTCAGTTTCATTCATTGGACACATTCAATATATCATACATTTTATGAGAAATCATATGAACTAATGAGAAGGCCTAGGTTCGAGGTATCATGTCTTAATAAATCCCCACTTGTCAAATATCATTACATGATATTTTCTCAATCATAAGATATTATAAAACAAAACATAAACCCATAAATTATAGATTTCCAATGAAGAAAAAATAACCAGTAAGATATAGATAAAATTGAAGGAAAATTATAATTTGGCTTTTCCAAATTAATAGAAATCCTCTAGGATTGTTGATAAGTAAATTATAGCTCAAATGAAGGATATATAATAGTTAGAGGGGGACATCATAGGGGAGATATGTGAAGATTTTTTGGTGTATAAAAAGAAAATAGAGTGGTTTCAACAGTTTATAAAATTTAATAATAAAGTAATTAATTTAAAAGATAAATAAAAAAACCATTTTGTTGTCCATTGTTTACCTAGTCTATATATATGAGGTGAATGATATCCATCAGGTACCCAGCCAAGGTCCACCAGGTCTTAGGTGTCCCTCTAGTGCCTCCCTTAATCTTTATGTAGTCACTAGAGACCCAGTCATAGACCATGAAATACAAAATTCCATCTATCCTCAAGATAGATTTCCTATAATGAATTAAAACTCTGAAAAAACTATCCCACAACCTTTACTAATTCATCCAATAACCAAATACCACTTCAATAAAAAAAATTGGTGCAAATTTAATTAGATTTTTACCTTAATATATGTGATAGGTTACAACAAACACATCAAACACTTCCTGGTAGAACAATAAAAAATATTAATAAATACCATCCTGAAGAATGAATATGATCTCAAATATATCTTATAGTGAGATGAATCCTTTAAAATTTATGTTAACCATCATTGTCATATCACTTCTCATTAGGACTTAAATTATAACAATTATGATTCTAATGTTCATAAAAGGCAATAAAATGATAGTGTCATTTAGTAGATAGGGAACCTTTCAAAATTAAAGAGCTTCATGAAAAAATATGTATTTAGTTCTTGGTTACATGAAATCAATTTTTAATTAAATTAACTCTTTTTTAGATATTGAGAAGTTAAAAACTATTATGTGTACACTATAATGTTTTTAAATTCATTATTATGAGAATCATAAGAATCATTGAGCATATAAATGAAAAGAGAATATTTTCTCATGTTATGAACAAAATTGACTATTAGAAATAATTTTCTGTGCTGGAATATAACTAAGATTTTTATCTCAATATGTATAAACGCCCACCCTTATAGGAACATTATTTACATTTATTCACAAATTCAAATTTATTTTATTAATAAGGTCAACCGTGGAATAGGTTTCCAAAAACCAAGAACACCACTACCATGAAATATATATTTATCCTTTAGGATAATATATTTGGATGGTTGTTGGAAAATAAATTATCCAAAGTTAAACACTTTATATTCAAGTATTTTATAGTAGTATAGGTGATCAAAAAGACTCCCACCTTATTTTCTGTTGTACAAGATGTACAACACATCAATGAGTCGTGAAACTATAAAAATCTCAATAAAATTTGACATATCTTTCTGTTTCATGGGAACTTCGCATAATGGTATTAGTGTCCACTTAAATTAGTTCTCATATAATAGTGGGTATATAATATTTTTCTATATGTAATCACACATAAATGAGATTACAATACCTTGTTATGAGTAAAAGAATAATATTTGGAATAACATTACTTTTTATAGGAAATAACACATACATGGGAATAATGTCAAACTGAGATCAATAAAAAAATTTGAGTTTGTTCTCACATCCACCCAACCCCTTTCCTTATTGAAAAAATACAGAATTTTATATATTAAATTTCCATTCTGAATAACCATGTTTCATATTTTTTAATGTAGCATATTATAATGTTAATCAACACATGATAATAAAAAAAATAATTTATTATGATAATTTATATTTTTGTATTTTCAGGATAAATAATCCATATTAAAGTGGTAATAATAAAATGGGACAACAACCATAAAAAATAAGACATCTTGAATAAGGAAATTTGGATCACTTTAGTCCCCTAGAATAATCACACCAACAATGAACACTATTAATCAAAAATATAACATCAGTAATGTAATCACAATTTTTATAAATAATAAATATAACATGGATTTAAATTGAATTAAATGATGAATAAAAGAAATGTGAGGTATTTATAGGAAGGTGAAAACCTATATGAATATTTTACTAGTAACCTGACCATGAATAATAACCTAATCATTCAAATATTAAACATACTATTGTATTAGAAACAAAATATTTATCTATCTTATGAAATAATAATATAATGTGTTTTATAAAAAAAATAATTAAAAAATTTATATAATATGAGAAATTGAACATTGGGAATAAATAAACTATTTTTGCATTTTCTCAAAATAAATATGTTTTACCTTCTGTAAATTAATTTTTTTTTTTAAATAACAATTAAAAATAAAATAAATCATAAATACAATTAAAACAATATATAATTTCTGTAAAGGATAATATATATTTTTGAAATAATAAGTAATTTTTCTAATGGTCAGAAATTTAATTGTGCCACAAAATTTAGTATTTTTCAATAAAGAAATATTTTTTTTAAAAAGTATGTTTCATATTTATTTGAAATTATTTTCATAAAATGGAATTCAATTTCTAAATCATAATGTTGAAATTATCATAGTGTATTTTTCTAAAATAATTGAATTTTTAATAAACTGTAAAATACGAAAAAAAATGATATTTTACATTATTAGTTAAATACATGATTAATTGCATATTGGATGGTGTGTGACAAAATTATTTTGGCCTCACATTATTGAATTACTATTTAATTTCATATGAATAATCACTATTGGTGGTCTTGAGAAACAATAGTAAACTAATTAATTTTATATTCAAAAACACTCTTATCGTCCCATTATAAATACCACCCCATATCTCCTCATAACATAAGATCCTTAAAATCGAAAATAAAAGTCTACATACTTTCCCAACATCCCTATATATATTTTGGAGTTTTGTTTCTTTATAAAAGACTGATCCTTAAGCCTATTTAGAGTGCTAATGGATGACATCCAAGGGAAGCATTCATTATCTCAACTAAGTAAATTTATATTATTTTCATATTCTATCACCTCAAAATATATTATACCATTAAAAATATTGTAACATAAATTTCATAATTATACTAAAATATTATCATTTAAATATAATAACCATTATATAAATTTCATAATTTATTCTAGAATGAAATTTTTTCCTATATTATCTTCAATTCAATGCCACTATGGAAAAAAATTATTTTTTAATTGATGACATAATGGATAGTTATAATAATTATTTTCATGCATAAATGTGAGAATAATAATTATATTTTATTTTATTTTATATTCTATAATGTCTAAATAAATACAAATATTAAATGAAAATTATTATGTTCAATATTGTCCAAAATACTCCTAAATGAACTAGCCAATAAAATAATAACAAGTATAATCTACAAACTATGATTTTTTTGTAACTATTTGATATTTTGAACATTTTGAAATTTTTAAAATAAATAACTTCATTAATAATCCACATAGGGAGTTTTTGACAAATTTTATAAGAATTTTCATAATTAAAAATAAATCGATGTGACAATGGAACTATGAAATGAATATCATTGAGATGATGAACATGATCGCAATAACTTAATAAAATTGTTATAAATGAAAATAAATGAATAATAAAAAATAATATATACATGAAAAAAATTATTAATCAGTTATTTAATAAACATAATTTCATTATTTGGGAGATTACACCTAGTTACCAAGCGATTTGGGCTCTGAGGTAATTGAACTCCGAAACCATCCTCTTTTCTTTGGAGTTTTGATTTATCTCTATTTATGTCTAATTGTCTATCAATTATTCAAATTTCATAATTCTACTCTATATATGTATATATATATATATATATTCCTTACATATATACCTATTTTATCATCCGTTTATCTTTTTAGTATACCTGATTTTTTCTCATTCCCTTCTCCCTCATTTAATTAAATAAAAAAAGATTAAAGGGATCATTTCTATTCCTTATTCCATTTCATGTGTAACTATTTAAAATTATTACATCAATTATGACTTCCAAAAATAAAATCAATTTCATGAAAAAAACAATTATGGTTTAATTATATTTTTATGAGAAATATTATAATCTTACCTTTTGTAAAGGTACTTTATTTATTTCTTAAATCATCCCATCAAAGGATAATTTATATACCAAATTCTTCACTCATTTATTATGAAGTTTTCTTCACTTGTATCCAAATTTGTGACCTATATTTTTCTATTCAATTATGAACATCCAAAAATCATAAATCCCTTCTTTTATTTAGAATATTTGTGACATACCATTTGATTATTCTTTGCAGAAAGAGTATGTAACCCATTTCCTTATGTCAAGTTTTCTCATCTATCAGATTTTGGTATAATATATTTTCATTAATGGAATATATATGTATGTATATATATATTTGGATTCGATATGTGAGACTATAATTATACACCATCTCAATTCATTGTGTAATGTTTTCTTCTCATGGGATATTATAGATGGTGCATGAGAAATAATACAATTACACTATGATATTTGGTCGATATAATTTGACGGTACTTATTCTTATGATTTCATCTTTTGTATTTCTTTCACATTTATATGATTACATGATCTTAAGATATTATATTCATTATTCCAGTATTTTATGTGATTATATATTTTATCCTCTCCTTTTATGATATCATGTTCTGCCTTATGACTCATATGTTATACATTATGATCACATTTGTTCCCTTTCCAATATTTATGCTCAATATTTTCTTTATATATTCCACCGGGGTATCCTCTATAGTAAAAAAGAAAAAAAATTATTTATGATCCCATTATGTGTATTAAATTAAATATATTTTATATTATTTATATGTTGATTATTTATATATCTAATCACAAAAATACACTAACACTCTAGATTAAATTGTTGGGTTTCTAGATCGTTATATTTAAAATAATTTAATAATATGTTTATGAGAGATAGATTTCTATAGTAGGTATCATAAAATGGTCTATCTATTTTTGTGATTGGGTTAATGAAACTAATAGGAATTTCACCATGAATAACTGTGATTAAAACATACAAATTCATAATTTATTTTATACATGTAAATTATGATTTATTCCATCTAAGTTCATGGATACCGCTTTATATTCTTACTAATTTTAGTATTATAATACCTATTTTCCCTTTTTTTAGTAGATGGATCTAAATTGTAGAATATTTCATAATAACTACTATGATGTTAAATATAACAATTTCTTAAATGAAATTTCTAGAATGAGGGGATAATAAGTTGAAAACATCCTAAAAATAGTTCCAAAACATACTCCAGTTATGAATAATAAATTGATTCATATTGAATTCCATATTTCTCCAAAGAGATAATAAGTTATGGTTGACTAATTAATATACAAATACCTCCCAGTTTTAGAGGATTCATTGATCCACTAATTCTAGAATAATTAATTAAATTCATTGATAAGATAATATATTTCATCAAATTATCTAAGAAAGATAATGTTTTATTAGTCATTTATCACTTAGTGGGAGAAGATGATTGAAATTGAACACTAATAAATAATAAAAAACCAAAAAATTACATTGAATAAATAGAATTGGATGATGTAAAGAATATATATTTGAATAAATATTTTCCACACACTCTCTATATTAAAATGGGTATAGGGTTTATTAGAATAATGAAATGGGAAGATGAATCAATTAGGTTTTATGATGAAATAAATATATGGATTTCAAGGTACACATTTTAGCTTCATAATTGAACACTAATTTAAGTTTGAACACTATATTATTGAATTAAAATAGAGTCTTAAAATCCTTATCTATTCCATAATTTGGTTGTTATAGGAAAATAATTTGATGTTTATTAAGGTTGAGTTTGAGATTGTAGATTCTTAATATTCTCATAAAGATTTAGATAAAAATATGATAATGCAGTCAATTCAGGATAACCAATGATAAATATTAATAAGGTAAGAAAATAAAATATAAATGTGTCATATTTTTGGACATAAGAATCTATTAAACAACCATAATGTAATAAAGAGATACTTCAAATGTGTACTGGAGGGGCATAATGCTAATGAATTTTAAAGGTGGATGATTTAAAAAACTAATTTTATGGAATAAAGATATATCCCAATAATTCATATTCATATGGTCCCAATTTTAAACTATAAAAAGAATGTAATGTATAAAAATCAATTTACTATTCAATGATTCATCAAGGATGACAAACACTAGGAACCTCCATATAAAATTGAGAAAGGAAAAGTTTGTGTTATCACTAATGGAGTGGGGATCATAAATATTATTTTGTGGTATATAGACTTCAATTATATTAAACATTATATTTTATTCCAATTTTTTTCATTCTTTTATGTCATGTAAGTTTAGTAGATATATTCACACCCCACTTCAAAACATGGTGGACATGTTATTAGTAAAAATACCAAGTGGTTAAATTTTTTCATTTCAAGTATATAACACTTTTAAAAATGTCATTTTCATGATAAATATCCTAGAATAAAATGTTATACTCCCTTTAGTATAATTTGAAACAATATTGGGTATGGATTGGTTTTCCTTATATAGACCTAAAATCAATTATTTTTGAGTGGGAAGTCACTTTAAAATTACTAAATCATCCTTTAATTCTATACAAGTTCAAGTATATTAATGAACCTCCTTTGTAAAATACTTATCAAAAATGGATATTGTTTCTTTATGAGTATTAATATATCACTAAAATGATTTATAAAAAGTAATACATAATCATTTAATGCATTATAATTATAACAAGGGATATACTAATGTATTCCCTTAATACTATGCAGGTCTTCCTCTTGATAAAGAGGTTGAGTTATCTGTTAGACATGTAGCTGGAGATCTAACAATATCCAAGTGTCCCTATATAATGAAACCCACTAAACTAGAATAACTAAATAATAATCTCAAATATAATATAGATAAGGGTCTCATATACCCATTTGATTCACCATTGGGTGTATCAATACTCTTTTCCAAGAATATGAAGGGGTCAATGAATCTCTAAATTTATTATTTTGAACTCAACAATATCAGGATAATGGATAATTATCCCCTCCCATTTATTGATGACTAGTTTGATCAACTTTCTAGGCCTTAGTACTTCTACCTGCTAGATTTCCAGTTAAAATATCATCAATTGAATGTGGGATAGAACTAAATTCTGAATTTTTTCCTTTCATAAAAGATAAAGACACTATGAGTTCATAGTGATTCCATTCAGACTAAAAAATTATCAACAAATTTCCATGGACATAATGAATAATGTATTTATTTATTACCTCAATAAATTTGGGTTGGTATTTACAGATGATATTTTCATATACTATAAAAGTAAGGTGGAATGGGGTGAGTATTTTATTATTGTTATAAAGACATTGAGAATGTGAAGTTATATGTAAATTATAGTGAATGTTACCTTTTGGTGGTGAGAGTATTAATCATGGGGAATGATATCACAAGAAAGGGCATATCGATGGATCCTTCAGAAAAATGATTCATGAATGTCCCAAACAAATAAATTTAATAGATAATCATACTTTTCGCAAATTAGATAGGTACTATTGAAAATATGTGTAGAACACCTCATAATTTTCAACCCCACTAACCATGATATCATGGAAGGGACTAAATTTTGTTTATACTGATGAATGGAAAGAGATATCAAAAGAGTATAATAATGATTAAAATAAATTATTAATAAGGAGGGAAATTTTTTTAACATAAACTACCAACAAGGAGTGGGTCATGGGGGATAAAAATAGTGTAGGTTGAGGGAATCCATTTGGAAAGTTTTATAATAATTAGTACGGAAAAAAATCAAAAAATTGTACACAAAAAATCATATCAATCAGGTTACCTTCAGATGTAAGAATATTTTTCAAGATGTGAACCCCATTCCAAGTGTGAATAACATTCATATTTGGTTGAAGAATTATGATACTAGTTTTGATGTAATATATGATATTCCATGGGAATTTTCAATAGACTTTTAAAGTATTGAACACAATGGAAACTGTTTGTTATAATTTATATATACAAATATCATTTGACTTGCAGTTATAATTCCCTTGGTGCATCACCAAATCCTAGGCCACCACGGAATTACCCTCCCTGAAGTAAGAATAAATTTTTAGGATGAACAAGCTCTATGAGTCTCAAACAATATATCCACACTACATGATACCTTGAAGACAAGATCAATATGTTTTAAATTTAAAAACCTGATAATGGGACTTACATTTATCTTGAGAACCATTCCCCATCCACCCTTGTGAATATTACTTAGAAGATTAATAGGTGGTCCTGAGAAGGACCTACATATATAGAGGAAGATGGGAACCCATTCATTTATTAAAAAGGGATTGGATGGTGTATACAAATTTATATCTAATGTAATCATGTTTTGTTTTTCAAAAAACTGAATTTATTACCACATTTTTTGTGTCTCATTTAACCCAATAGATAGTTGGGGTTAAAATATTCCAACCCTTTTCCTACACTCAGTTCCTCGCCTACAAGTCTCTGCATGACTAAAGAAACTTCTCCATTATGCATACACTATTATTAGAGTAGTGAAAACCTCAAACATGAATCCAAAAAAGTTTCACCCATTATTTATTAAAGAATTGGTGAGTAACATTATTTGACTTTTAATTGGAGCAGCATGTGAACTTTGACATATGATAAATATCAATCCATTGATGTTTCTCTTTAGTAGATATGAAATGATTTTGTATCCACCAATGGACAAAATAAAATTTTGGAGAAATTTTTTTACAAAAGTTTATAGTGCCCCAATATTCCATATTTAGTGGATATTGAATCATTTAATGAAAAAATAGTATTTTATCATCCTTTAGGGGGAATATGTGATGAAACATGGATCAAGATCCTCTAAGAAATAGTGTTTATAAAGTAATTCATTTTTCCTTATTGATCACATCAGAAGTGATCATAGGATGGGGACTATCTTTATTAGGAATAATTTCTATAACTATTACCATGGGAGTGAATGGGTGAATGAGATTCTAATTATGTTTCAATAATTAAATATCACCATTCCCTATGATCCATTGAGAGTTCCCTATAATTGGAAGCAGAAGCCACCAGAACTTACTCTAAGGGTGGGAGTGATTTGATATATCACCCAAATCAATTGTTAAATTAACATACCTTCTTTTAATATAGTAGTACTAGATGGGGTTTATTGAGATGTCCTCCCACATAATTTTTTCTATAGAAGCGGTATTCTTTCCACAATAACTTTGATATTGATTCCACCTTCTTGAAAAGTTCTTCAAATTCTAGACCATCTTTCCTAATGATAACATCATTCTTGGTGAGATTATAAAATAAAACTATTGAATAGAATTTAAATATTACTCATTATACCATTAAGAGGTCTATAAATGGATAATACATACATGGGGATAGAAGAAATAACAATATTGACCAAGTTATTTTTTCCACCAAAGGAAATGAATTGTATTTTCCATTTTAGGAACTTGGGCATGATCATTTTCACAATGTTACCATAATGGTGTATTTTAACCCTCATGTTAAAGAAGGAAAACACCAGATAATCTAGAGGATTTTCTTTAAAAAAACCACTTTTCTCCTAAATAATATTGGATCTCCAGGTAGAGCACTAGTTATATATAAAAAATTACTTTTGTATTAGCACATTGAAAAACCTTTTTTAATAATCAGATAGAATCATTGTGAAATTTTTTATATAAGTAGAACTAACATTGAGGAAAAATCTCTTTTCATCTACAAAAAATATATAAAAAAACCAAATTATTCATACCTTTATTTGAATGGATGAATCAGACCTTCTTCAAAGACATTAGTATAGATTTATACTGAAGGAATTTTGGAAAAAATGAAATGGATCAGGGAAATTGGGTCCCAATGTTTCAAACCAATAGATTATTCTAAAAAACCAAAACGTTTTCCCATTGGAGAAATGGTGAACCATGTAAAGGAGAAACACATAAATAATATATCACATACCCACTCAAAAATACAAATTTTTGAATACTTTATTGATCAAGGACCATTACATCTTGTCATATGCATTTTCCTTGTCAATTCTAATCATCATATTAGAGATAATCACTCTTTTATAATGATCATCAATCATTTCATGGGTAATCCCTATATCTCTATTCAATTATCCTCCCTTTAATTAAGCTATTTTTTCTTCAGAAACTTATAGGGAGTTTTTTATGGGAAATATTTTATTGAGAATGATGAGTAACACTTTATATGGGACGTTTTTCTTTCTAATATGAATGAATTTCCAAAACTATTTGGATATTATATCTTAGGAATAATATAAAAAATAGGTTTTGAGGTTACTCTATGAAATTTACCACCCCTAAATTAGTCTCTTAAAATGACTCACTACTTCCCCTTTTATGATATTCTTAGTATCAGAGTGAAATGAACCTGGAAAACCTTCAAGAACCTGGTAGCTTTTAGGATCAAGGGGTTTAATGGAATCAAATATCTCATATTCATTTGGAATAGCACCAAACCTATGGTTGTACAAGCCATTAATAAAATTTTGAATACTATCAATGATTGATCTATACTATCTCAAGACATGGGTATCACCCACTTGAACCCATCTCTGGATAGAAAGTATATTAGTGAAATAAGACTCTACCAAAGGAACTGTAATTATTTCTTCACTAGTGTGGGACCCTTTGAGATGAGTTATGTTGAGACTTATATCAAAACATTTCTATCAAATAATTCCATAAAATTGAGTTGTTATTCTATCCTTATATTTAATCAATTTATATTTGTATCTCTCTTAGATGTAGTTCCAAAGATCAGCTACAACTTCCTCTAAATTGAGTTTTTTTACATGATAATAGAATGTATGTATTATCATATAATTGTGATTGTAATTGAATATCATGTTGATTGATTTCATCATAAAAATTTTCTAAATTAAAATCCTTGCAGGGATTAAAACATAACCACGTAATAATGTCACCCTTGATACTTCTTATCATATTTTTAATAGCTTCCCATGAAATACCTTATACAGGATCACTCCATAATGAATAGACTATCTACCTAAACCCTTACAGATGGATCCAACAGGTGGTATAAAAATATCCATTTTCATATATTCATAATACTGAACATTGAATCAAAGGGGGTGTGGTCAAAGAGATATTTGTATTGGGGAGTTAGAGAGGAACCAAAGAAATTTTAAATTTCCTGAAAGTAACCCACATATCTATCAAGCCTAAACAAAATAATGTTATTTCCCATAAAATAATTTCACTAAGTGAAGGAATCACATGAATAGCCCCAATCCAAAAAAAAATTAGAGATAATAATGTTTTAGAATTCCAAGATACCATTACATGGATAGATCACCCCTTTGTCTGATTTATCAAAAAAGGTATTTCATCTCTACTCACACTTCCCCTGAGTGGGGAAGTATTTTTGAACCCTAGTTATGCATAATATAAGGTATTGGGTTGTGTAATCAAGAAAATGATAAAGTGGTAGTCAATTCCCTTAGAAATTTGAAGGTTCAAGAGAAGTAATATCTAATGTGTTGTCTATAGTTGTTTGTATTAATCTTTGTGTAAATGATTTGGAGGCCTTATCTATTTGGGGAGATGTGTTACATGTATATATAATAAAATCATGAAGTATATATATTCACACTCAAATAGGATTAACACATTCCAATAAAGATGATTTGAGCTGATTAATATCTATAACAGATCAATCCATTTCCATCAAGTAGAAAATAACCCAAACCTTCCACATTACAATGATTTATAAGGATCTGATCTTATTATACATGAAAAGGATTTAAAGGGTAATTTTAATGTAAATAACATCATTCTTCCTTTCATAAAAGATTTTTAAACCATCTATTTTAGAGGAGATAATGAAATATTATAAACAGTATTTGGAGATAAAAATTATGGTATATGGAATAAGGAATGGGAAATAATTAATGTTTACCGTTGATAAATAAGGAGTCCTAATATTTGGTACATAGCTATGTGTACCATCAAAACCTTAGATAAAATAAGATCTATTAGATTACTCTCATAGATCAATATTCTCTATCCATCTATAAATAACAACGATTTTAAATATATCTTTGAGAGAAAAAATTGTGGGATAATATAAATAATTATAATATTCAATATACATCAAAGTACTAATTTTTCAAAAAAGTCCATGAATAAAGGAAAAAAGTTCAATGGGTGATTCAACCATTATCCATACTTACATGGAAATGGGAGAAAAGAACCCTGAATTTTTTCATGGGTATTCTACTTGTATCTAATGAAAATAATTCTATATGGGTTTAAGTTGACTGTATTTCCAAGATTGATCACCTCATTTCCATTTGAGAGGAATTATCACATGATAAACATGCAAAAATATAAAAAAGAAAAGTGTGGAGACTACACTGAACACCATTATTAATTATATATGATCAAGATATAAGGATAAGCTCAATGTTTTAGAAAATTCATCAACATTTCGTAAACACAAAGATTACATTTAGAATTTCATATCAATGACATTCTAATGTATAATCTAAAAGGACTATCCATAACTATTAATATATGATAAGATGCTTCTCTGTGTACATTAAATAATACTTAGATCAATATATTACTATGGTTGAATTCTCTTGAAATAATAGCTTCCCCCCAATAATTTAGATTACTCGATATATTTTCGATATAAGAGTAAATATAAAACTCAAACCTTCTAGGAAGAATTAATTGAAAACAATCTATTTTGACCTAATATATTTGGAGAACTGATGATGAATTGAAAATTCATTCAGAAACACATCAAAGTATCATAGAGTCAAAATAAGAATTATGTTGACAATTTTTTATCATACCAAGTGTTTTAATTAGAAGATAAATTCTTCTTTTATATACCTGAATGGAAGATATTCATGTGGTTTTGGAATAATGAAATGCTAAGTCCTAAATCTATTGGCCCCTTTGTGATTCTTGATCACATAGAAGTTATATATTAATTATTATCTATCCATACAAACATGTCTCTAGTTCATGACATAATCCACATATTCCTTTAGATAAATTAAATACCAAATCCCTAACATTCACTAAATTTAGAGGTGGAGAGTTGAAAAATGATCCCTCTTAGATGGAGTGGTTAATGAAGATCATATGCCATTAACACACTCCATTTTAAGGATTTTTTAAAAACAATTCAATGGTTTTATATTGATTTATAATCTAATTACATAATATTTTCAATTATTTAATTAAATGATGAACAATTTGAAATGTGGAATTAAAATTGCCTAAAAATAATAAATTGATGTGGAATTGAAATGGTCAAAAATGAATTAATTGTTATGTTGTTGAAATTAATAATTTATTCCTATATTCTGTTGAAATTATATCTATGTTGTTATATTTTATAAGAATAAAAAATTGTTTAGGCCCAAGTAGGACTCCATCCAAGGTCTAAACACCACACAGCCAGCCCAAGAGGGCCAGTCGATCACACATCCCTTTATGAGGGACCGCAAGATCCAGAAAACAATAGGGGAATCAATATTTTGGAGTAGACCATGGGGGTCATGCCCATAGATAATAGAGGTGGCCTAAAGTTTTATTTCACCATCTAATGGTGATGAATCCCAAAAGGCACCGGTATGAGAGTATTTTTGGGTGATAAATCCCATAGTGGTTGTAGGAGTCCTTTAACTCTAGTTCATTTTATATGTCTGGTTACCATTTCACCTTAATACTTATACTAGTTCACCCATGCACCTATGTATCAATTGGGTATGATATTTTATGGTAATTTTTCATCACTTGAAAAAATAGTAGTTTTATGTCATGCTCCCATTTCCTCACATATTAGACACACCACTCCACCAATCACTATTTCTCACCACCCTCAAGACCATCATCCACCAACTTTAACACTCCAAGAATCTCAATTTTTGACACCCAAAATCTCTGGGTCAAACCTCATTCCAATACTGAAGAACTCGGACACCATGGATCATTTCAATCCCCCTATGTCCATTGTAAATTTTGGAGGGGTTTTGGGACAACTAGCCACCACTACCATGAATGATCACCCATACTGTCATGTTTCAGCCTCCATACTAATTGTAGCACACATCCTCTCAAATCCACTTAACCAATTTGGATCCACCACATCCATCCAATCCATAGATGGATCATGAGAATCTATTGATCTAATGGTGCCTTGTGAACCACCATTGATATAATGGTGACTCTTGAGCCTCCATTGAATATGTAAATGACTTGGGAGTCACTATTTTATCAATAGTGGCTTGTGAGACATCATGGATATATGTTTGACACCACATAATAGTGGGATGTATAAAAATATAATTATTTCTTCATATGGTGGTAGTAGTAGTAATGATCTAAGCTGTGTCCCAAGAGTAGGGATTTGAACAATGATGTCAAAAATGTGAAAGAAATTTAAATAAAAATAATTTAATGACTAGTTAGAAAGGGAGTTGATCTGTATAGATCAGTTTAGATATAAGTGAATGGGTCTTAGTTTTTTTTCTCATTTTTAATTTTATCTAGTCCCTCAATTAATTAAATATTTTATTTTGATTAATTAGTTTAATGAAAAAATTAACAATCATTTATATCTGACTATACTTGATTAAGGTAGATTGGTAGTGGGAATAATATTTTTAATTTCATTGGTTGGACTATTCTCCTTCTAAATTGTGAATGGCACAGTGGGTCTCCCCTGGACCACTTAAGGAATTCCATATCAGGAATTGAGTACTCTAAGTTCTCATATTATCCTACTATATTTTACCAAATGTTTATAAATCCATAAACACTTCCATTTCTAAAACTAGATAACCAAATCAGTTTGATATAATTCCAATAATAGGGAGAATAATTTTCTTAATTAATAAAATATTAGAATGTTTAGATTTGAATCAAAAATACAATCATCTCCCATTAGAATTCAAAAATATTAAATAAAATACAATTCAATAAACCATAATAGAAATAATAATTTGATAAAACTGGGACCCTCATCATTATAAGAGGTCACCTCCCCTTTGCACAATCATAGAAATTGTTTATACATACATTAAAAAAGAAAATAATGGCGGAAATCTAGGTAGAATATATAAGAAAAATAGAATGGAATTTACGAATCAATAATAGAGTGTTCCAAAGTAGTGGGTTTTCTCTCCATTGGGTTCTCCCAACTCCCCTCGATAGAAGGCATCCTCCTTTTATAGAAAGTTTTGACTACCATCATCATTTTTAAAATCTCTCATTAACCAAAATGGTACACATATGTATCTTTTATTTTAAAATACCCAGACATCCTTTTGTGGAGTTTTGGAAACACCTAAATGATTTTTCTGTTGTATATTGTTCATATTAAAGGGTTTCTTGGTATTCTCATGGCTTGAGGGATGTGGCACTCCATGTGGAAATTGTAATGGTGGCAATTAAACATGGTGGTCATAGATGTGGTATGTTTATCAGTACCCACATCTAGTCATTATAGTTGTTGGATGTGTCCAAATAAACAACATGAAGGTCATGTGATGGTGCATAGAAGATCTATAGTGCTCATAGGTGGTAAAAGTTGCGTCCAAGCTCGATATGATCTCCTATGGGAATTTTCAATGGAAATATCCAATGAGTAATAGGGTGACATCTGGTGGTGTCCAGCTGTGGTATATACTTAATAGTGGTTCGTGAGGCGCCATCAGCTCAATGGTAGACCACGAGTCACATTTAGCTCAATGTTAAATCACAAGTCACCATCTCTCAACAGTTTCTCAAGATTTATTATTGTATCAAAAATTTCTAATGGGTCACCATTGTATCAGCGGTGGATTGGGAGTCACTATTGTATTAATGGTGGCTCACGAGTCATTGTCGTCTTGACAGGTGGCTCATGAACCATCATTGGCTCAATGGTGGATCATGAGACATATTTGGATCATAGGTGGCTAATGAGTAATTTTCGTCTCAAAGGTGTCTCATGAGTCCTAGTTGGGTCAACGGTGGATCACAAGTCACTACTGGCTTGGCTGGACATGGTGGATCTAAATGGTATTAGTAGAGTTCATTGGTATCATGATACCATTTTGTGGTTTAAACTTGATAGTGAAAATGAGTGTTCATTGAAATGTAGTTTGGTGGTCCCTCAACCCCTCCAGCCTTCTAAGTGTTCATAGGGGGATCAAAATTATCTTCATGGCGTCTTATATGGTGAAGGAAAACATACGAGGAATATGAATTTTTATTTAGTGGTAGAAGGAAAGACCTAAATTTTTGGGGTGTGGGAAATTGAGATTCCCAATGAGTTGTAGTGGGAAGATGATGGTCTCGAGGGCAGCGAGTGGTAGAGATGTTCAGTGAAATATGTCTGTGCTGTGAGATCACATGATTTGGAGAGAAATGACTCCATTTTTTCAAGTGATGAACAATAAAAACAGTATCCTATAAAACATATAAATTGAGATGTGGGTTTAATCTTGTATAATTATCAAGGAACAGTGGTAATTGAGCATAGAAGTCGGAAGGGAGTCAGAGGACTCCTACTACTGCCATTAGATTGTTCCCTCGATGAAACCCTCCTCTTGTTACCTCATGGGATTCACAACCATAGGCGAGTGTGCTTAGTATTTGTCCCACTAGTATTTCCCATTGGATTTACCCCCCACCCCCACCCCCAACCCCCAAGGACACTACATGGTCTTGATACCTCTGTGCTTCTCCAAATCTAGTGGGCTACATGGTTGGACCACCCTCTTGGGATGGCTATGTGGTGTGTGGTCCCAGGTTTAAGGATTTATAGGGCTTGGAAAATTATTTAATACATGAAAAATATAAACACATAAATACATTTTCAATATAACGTAGAAACAAATTATGAATTTCAACTCCATAATAATTCATTCTTTTTAGACCAATTTAATTCCACATATATTTTCTTCTTTTTACACCATTTTAATTACTCATTTAAATTTTCCAATAATTTAATTAAAACATTGATAATCTGGGGTAATTAGATCATAAATCCTTTTAAAACAATTTAAAATTGTATAAAATTATGAATAAAATTGAGTGTGTCAAATACCCCCACACATAAAATATTCTTATTCTCATGCATAAATTATAAACAATGAAAATCATTGGGAACCAATGTTTTCCATTATTTAAATTTGATGTGTTATAAAAAAATGGTTATCAATGATAAATTAAAAATTAATATTAAATATAATATATCAATTCAACATATCAATTTTCAACAAATCAATCATCTCAAGTATTTTTGATTTCCCCTTTTAAAAATGATGGAACATCTTATTTCATTTATTCATGCTCCTTAATTCAGTATTATTAAACATTAAAAATCATGATCTTCCACTCCTTGAATATTTCCACTCTTCACTCATGATATTAATTCATGTAGAATTATGATCATATAATGAATGCATTCTCCTTATCCATAGTCTTGTAAAGAAACTAATTTGTCCACATACTAAAGAAAATAACCACAAATGATATAGAGGAAATCTCAATCTGGATTCATATACCAATATGGATTAAGGTAGGTAGGAATTGATTATTAAAAATTAAGGATCAATGGGGTGGCTTATCTACTAAACCATAAAGCATGATTACAATTGTTAAATTTCAATTAATTTCTACATTTTAATTTTTAAAAACACTCACTTTACTAGGTCAATGTAAGGTTATGATCAAAATAAATCATAATGAATGATTTTGCTCAAAGATTTTTCTCTACTTTTTTAATTTTATTTTTCAACGTTATTTTTTAATTTTTTTTCTTTTTTGAATTTTATGCTTAGAATAAACTCATCATCCACCACATAACCACATGTGATAAAAATAATCAGTATTGTGATGGTTATTTTTTATTCATCAAATTCAGAACCCACATTTTTCAATTTTTCAAGAAGGGAAAACAATAAATCATAATTAATAAATCAGAAAACAGTCTCAAAACCCACAATATAACCCCCATACATTTTCCATAAAATTCATTTCATTCGATCCACCATGAATTTCTCAACTTCTAAACTTACACATTAAAATATGATGAAAAAATACTAAGAGTAGGTGGTAGAAATGGATAAAATTGGATTGAAACATGGATAATTCCAAATAATTGAATTCATGGAATCTATAGGATAAGAAAAGATTGATGTAAATGGGCTATCAAGGACCAAGGTTTTCAAAATATTCTCAATCATTTAAAATTTATTTTTTTATAGTTATTATCTTTGAGAAGTTTTAACGAAAGTTCTAGAAGGTGGAATTTCCGAAGACCACTCAATAAATATTCTCAAGGATAAATATGAAATACTTGGTCTTTTAGTCATATAAATTATGGTATAATTGATATTGGGAAATCAATCTTGGTGTGACTAATAATAACAAATTATGTTGCATGAATTTTTTAAATTAAAAGAATAAAAATGGTAAGGAAATTTCATTTACATAAAATAATTATTACCCTCAAATAATGTGCCCTTTTTTCATATCCATTATTTTACATTAGTCATCTAATTATCCATTTTTTCATTCAATATCATTATAAATTTAATCTAAAACATGGTATCGTAGGATTCCTAAGCAGCTCAAGTCTCCTAGATAATTATACTAATTCATAAATCCAGTGTGGGAACAAAATTTTCAGTTCAACGTAACTTATGGAATTTCCAATTCCTATTAGATTTTTAGCAACATGTAGGATATTGAAAACATAAATATTGAAAGAATAAACTCCTTATTACCATACATATTTTTTCTCTACTTCATTCTTAGTTCATGGGGATTCAGGTTGACTTCCTTAATGGTGGTTCAATATAAAATCATACAGGTGTAAAAACCATTCCATTAAATATCAAGAGAATAAGGGAAGAGGTAACCAACTCCTAAGTACCAGGAAAGAAGTAATAACCGGATTTCCTCCCGGAATATCCTTTAGTGGACTTAGTTTCCACTCATTTTGATACATATTCTATAGAAAGTAAAATGTGTCACACCCAAACCATGGAAACAATTTTATATTTTTTCTTGATATTGGTACTTTTTGGTTGCGGTTCAAGTTGAGCCTCAGTTTAAATTTTCAAAATTTTGGTTCTTCCTTTGAGTTTTTCGCTTCTGCACAGGCTCCACTAGGTTACTGCAAATCGTGCAGCCCCACCCAGGTAACTATTTGGAAAGTCCTAGAGTTGGTCAGAATCTACTACACAGTTTGTGCATATTAGTTCAAACTATGTGGGTTGGTCATGTAGTTAGTTCCCTCTTGGGAAGTGGCTACCACAGAGTTGGCACACGGTTTGGTAAACCGATTGTCCAAACTATGCTATCGGTCCAGAAATTTTAAAACATAAAATTCCTAATCTACTTTCCTACCCATTAACCCAATTTTGGACCCCCTCTTGGGTTCATTTTTATCAAATTAATTGATCTTCCTAGGCTCCTCTCCATAGATTCTCCTCCTCCATTAGTGCTCCTCCAAGTTCCAAAGGTATATTTTTGGGGGGGTATTCCATTTTTATCACCTTTCTCTCTTCCCCTATCTTTTTCTTTGTTTCCATTGGTTGAACCCTCTCTTTTTCAACTATATATGTTATGGTTAAATTTTAATTATATTTTATTTTGGTTCTATCATTTTTGAATGGTTTATGGGGCTTTGAACTCCCTTCTCCAAAAGTTTTATCACATCCACACACCATAAAGGATGTTGTATCCATGATTTTTACTTTTCGTTGCATTCCATTAATTATTGATAACATTAAATAAATTTATAAACATGATACTCACCACTATTTTGACCTATTATAACTTATTTTTGTGTTTCAAAATTGGTAGATTTTGCTAGAAATTCTCCCTAGTGTGGTTCTTCGTATATGTCTATGTTTTTAGCCACTTAGTGTGTTTGATTAAATGTGAATTGAAATTTTAATGTAAAATTACATGATTTTGGTGATTTTTCCCTTAGATATGTTTTATTAGAATGATGAAATTATCAATATGTATTTAAATGTTGACAATATGACTTTTATAATGTGTCTTGAAACATTTTTTGGGATGGCTTTCTTGATTTATAATTGTTTTTCCAATTTGGTAATTAAGTGGAATTATTGGGTTTGATTTTAAAATAATATAGGAATTTTAGAAATTAATATGACCTTGGGAAGTTTCCATGGATGTTTTTAGTGTTCCCTTGTATTTTGGCATATCTATTTGTGCACAAGGTGTACACATGGGTGTGCATTCAAATGAAGATATTACTCAAAGACCCTTTTCCCTTAAATTCACTTCTTCTATACTTCCTCCCATTTTTCTTAAAATGGTTCCCTATATTCCCAAATGAAGAAATTTTTACTTCTAATGATTCCAAATTGTATCTCTAGATGGTTTCCTTATGGTTTGTCATGTTTGGCCTTGAAACAAGTACTGGATGGATATTGAAAAGAGTAACGACCTATTTTGTAATTGAGATGAGTTTTGGGTGTGTTTGGAACTTAAGGACCCATTTGGAATTTTTAATATAAAATTGTTTTTTTATGTTGGTTTCTAAAATTTGGTATAACGATTTTGGAAAATGCATTTATATTTTTAAAGTCAAAGGGCCCTATGGCAATTTTCTTTTTGCAAAAAAATAGTTGAATGTTTATATGTGATGGCCCCATTGGCATCTTTAATGATAATATAGTGGGAACCTCTATAGTAGGGATTTACATTTATGGTTATAGTACAGTGGTGTTCATGTTTTTGTTTGGCATGTGTGGTAATGGCATGTAAGATGAGTCACGCATGGAAGGGCCTCCTAACTACACAGTGTGCTTTTACCATGGGTTATTAGTCATTTTTTAGAGGATCTAGTGATGGTAGCTTTATATCCCTGATTAGATGGGTTGGTACCCCCAATATCACTAAGAGTTCATGTGGGTTGTTCAAATTTATTAATTGGTCAAGGGAAGCAAGTTGGATATAGACTTATGGGCTTCCCTATATGCTGGTAGGTGGTTCTAAACTGAGTACATTTTGGGATCTCTCTGGGGATGCTTAGTATCAACCATGGGTACTGTTTATATTTGATATTTTTACTTTCTATTTCATTTATCTTTTTACTCACATAACTAATTTATTTTCATCATAGCCTAGTGTTTTTTTTGTAGAACTTGGTTTGGGTTTTGGTTTCCAAAATGTAAAACTATTTTGAACTAATGAAATTGTGTCAGGTGTTTTTTTAGAAAAGTGGAATTTTTTTATTATTTAAAATAAGAAAATCTTATTTTTATAAATTTATTTAAAACTAATGCTAATGGAATTTTTTAAAAATGGAAACAAATAGATTCATTTGTGGTTACCTACTGAGCTATTTAGTTCACACCATACTTGTACCACTTAGTGTCTGTAGACCTGAACTATTTTTTAGGTCCTCGTTTGTTTCCAAGTTCATGGTTTGAATGGTCATTGATTTAGGCTTTTTGTTAGAGGGTGTAGGTGACCTTAAGGTTATAAAGATATTGCATTATAAGTAGTTCGGTTTTTGTTTTGGTTTTTAGTTTGTATAATTGTATCTTGTAACTAAATCAATTTGTGTATTTACTTGAAATTCATTTCTGTCCTTAATTTATTGTTTGGTTTATTTTGTTGATCCTTGTAATGTTTAGGAAAAAATATTTATCAACTAGTTTATATCTGATTCCCATCACTAGTTTCCAACCTAGGGGGGATTGAGAACGCCTTTTGGGTCATTACTCGTATCTAGTTGGATTTTCAGTTTGGACAGAATCCCAACCTAGTTCTTGAGAAAATGGCATGAACGGGGATTCTTATTATTTAGGGTGTCTGGTAAATGGAGGTAAGGAATTTTAGGGCTTAATAGGTAGGTTTTGGTTTGGCTCCTGATCACCACCACTCATGACGAGACTTGAGTTTTCATGGGTGGTTCTGGAATTGATTCCTTGTTCTGTTTTGGTCTGTTTTTTGATTGAGGGGTGACAATAGATGAGATTTACGATCATGTTGTGATCCTACATGGAGTATTGACCCATTTTATGTCAAAGTGCACAGTTAAAGGTCCTATTGGTGTTATGGATTACTTGGATAATGGCCCACTACCCTGCCACATGGTTAGGCATAGGCACTAGTTCATCATTCCTGTAGTTTATTGAAATTTGTTTTCCTTTTTGATTCTGGTTGGATTATGTGGATTTTGAAAATGAAAAAATATCTTTAAATAGAAAAGGGGTTTCTTCTAAATTATTATAAATAGGAAAATGGGTTTTAAATTTAAATCTCTTTGGATTTAGAAATTTGTTAATGTTTGGAATTACTAAGAAATGGCTTCGTGAAACCCTTAGTGTTCCTTAAGAACATTTTCATATGTTTGGGAATGTGTGGGAAGTGTGTGTTGGAATGACTGCATGGAAATATATTGATGCACATGCGATGGTTTATAAAATTCCATGGGTGAGTGTTTGGGATTTAAGGCCTAATTTGTGGGTTCTAAATAGGATTTAGATAAGAAAAAGATTTCAGAAATTGGGTTTTTGTTTTATAACATTGATTTTGTTTGGTGAAAGGTAGTTTTGTGATTGGGGAAGTATCCTTGAAATGATTTGGTCTTGATATTTAAATGAAAATGATGGTTTTTGAAGGGGATTTTTCTGTTGTGTTTTTTTGGCTTCTGGTTTATTTTTTTCTCAATGTGTTTCTTTTGATTATGCTTTTGTTTGATGTTGGTTTTGGTTTTTTATGTGTTGTTTATAAAAATCCACCACAAATGGTTTCCAAAAAATTGAGTAGCCATGCCCAGTTTTTTATTCTTCTAGAATTTTTCATGTCCTCTTGGGTGATTAGGGTTAGTTAGAGATAGTGCAATGGCTTGATGATATCAGAAATGTCTTCATATCATTGGGAACACCAAAATTTGATAGATCTCGTGCAATCTTGGGTTGGATTGAGGGTCCAGTTTTGGACCAATGTAATTTAGTTGTCCCGTAATCATTGGAATTTGGGATGATATTGGAATTATTTATTACCACATTCTCCCAAATATTTATTCCTGGGGAGGTGAATTTGAGGAAGGTGATAGATTTGAGTGATGTTTGTTGGGGCCAGTGGATAGTGAATTCTTATGTTGATAACTTCATAGAGTTTCATTCTATGCCTCTAGAGGTAGTTCCAGTGGATCAATTAAAGGACCCTCTTTTCTTTTGGAGTATTCATTTAGATATCACAGAAACATATCTCTCCTCTGGTGAAGTTCAGTTTGGAATGTTGGTGGATGAGCCATTCTTGGCTGAATTGGTTCTTGGAGAGAATATAGTGGAGACTAATGAACTAGCTCCTATTTTTTCTTATGGAGGATCCCCTTGAATAAATAATTTTCTATCAAAGTAAAATGTTACCAACAATGTACTATTTTCGTCTCTATATTCTCATTTTTCAGACCACTCTCTCTTGTGTTTCTAGTGTGGCCAATTTGAGCATTTAAAGTCATACAATCACAAGACTTTGAAGATTTTTTATCATTGCATCTATCTAGGTCATCTGGAGAATTTTTTTTGGAATCAAAACCTAAAAAGACTTTATGATCAGTGGATGTTAGCACCTAACTGTGATTTGGGATATTCTTCGGTCTTGAGGTCTCCAACTGCAGGCCTCGGAGTGAAGCTCACACATTGTCAGAAGTGGCCGAGGTGAGTGAAACCTTGGACCGGTTTTTATTTTAGGCATTGGGATGGAAATATTTAAAGTCCCTTGTTGTGTTTTTTTCCTTTTTGTGTGAGTTCATCGTTTCATTGTTAGTGTCTTAGAGACTTTTTCTATCACAATCAATGAAGTTATGTTAATTTGAATGTGTCCTTCTAAATAGTTTTATCTTATTGTGTGATCAACACTTATAGGGGTTGGTTTTGGTTTATCAATGATCATTTGTAAGTACATGAGTCTTTTAGAATTGATGGATATTTATTTAAGTTCAATGTTTGGTTTTGGTTCTAGATTTTTTTGTGGAATTCCCCCATCTGTTTGGGGACTACTATGTGGGTAAATTTTTGAATTCTTTAGTGGTTTTGTTTCATTTGTGCTAAGGAAGTGGGATTTGATCATGTTGGTAGTTCCCCAGTTTCAGGTCACAAGAGGGTGTTTTTTGGTTAGTTTGGAGGAGTTGAGATCATTCCCAAGGTCCCAATTTTTTATTTTTCCTTATAAAAAGTTTTTCATTTATTTCTTTGTGGTGTTTTTTGTGTTTTAGGGTTTCTATATTAATTAATTTATTATGGTTGGAGAACACTCTCATGTTATCCCCTAACTCTTTTCTTTGGTTTCTTCTGGATCTTCCAGGTGTATCTTAGGAAGCGAATGGTCACCTCAAGGTTCTTTGGTTTCAATAGTTTTAATTGGGAATTGAATTAATTTTTTTATCTTTCAGCTAGATGACTTTCTTAGGGTAGAAATTGTTTTTGGTGGGGAGAATTGTCACACACTAACATTTGAAACACTTTTATTTTTTCAGTTCATTATATTAGGTATTTTTTGTTGAGGATTGGGTTGATCCCAATTTGAAATTAATGAAATTTTGTATGTTATTTTGAGATTTTAGACTATGCATGGGAAACAAATAGTTAGTAGAAACCATGTATCCCAAACCAAGTAACCATACAATAGGTCCTAGAGTAGTACAGAAGCTACTACACAATTTGAGCGTGTTCATTCAAACTATGTGGGTAGGTCATGAGTTCAGTTTCATTTTGTGACTACTGCATGGTTGGCATACGGTTTGGAAAACATAGCATACAAACCGCATGATCGGCCCAGAAATTTTAAAACATAAAATTCCAGATCTACCATCCAACCCTTTTCATCCTATTTAGGACACCCTCCCTTGGGTTATTTCGGGTGCATGAAGTGATCACCCTAGTCTCCTTGCCTAGGCTTCTCTTCCCTCTATTTGTGGTCCTCAGTGTTCATAATGTATGTTTTTTGGGATTTTATCCATTTTTTTCATTTCTCTCTCTACCTCTCTTTGTCCTAGTTTCCCTTATATAAACCCTTTCTTGGATAAAACGAATATGTTAGGGTTAATTTTTAGTTTGATATTTTTTTAGGGTATGTGAATGGTATGTGGGGATTAGATCCCTCTTCTCTGAGAGCTTTATTGCATGTTCAAACTAGCATGGTATGTGTCTCCATGATTATTCTTTTCCATCACATTACATTGATGTTTGAAAAATATAAATAAATTTATAAACATTATTCCCAAATCTATGGTTCCCTTTTATAGCTTATTATGATTTTTTTACCTTGGTAGAATTTGTTAAAAATTTCACTGGTGAGGTTATTCTTTTATGCTTATGTGTTTAGGAACATTTTGTGTTTGATAAAATGTGAATTGGACTTTTAAAGTTAAATTTCACAATTTTGGTGATGTTTTCCTTAGATACATTTTATTAAAATGATGAAATTTTGGGTTGTCTATAACATGTGGACATGGTTACTTTTATATTGTGGATTGCAACTTGTTTTGGGAAGGCTTTCCTGATTTATAACTATTTTTTTCAATTTAGTAATTAAGTGGAATTTTTTAGTTTGATTTTAAAATCTTGTTATAACTTTAGAAATGAGCATGACCTTGGGATATTTCCATTGTTGGTTTAGGTTTTCCATTGTTTGTGAATTCAAATGATAATGTCACTCTAAGACACTTTTCCCTTAAAATCTCCTCTTCTCTCCTTCTGTCCCTTTTTCGCAAAATGGTTCCATGTTTTCCCAATTAATGAGATTTCATATTTTAGTTATTAGAAATTGTAAATTTATATTATTTCCTTAATATTAGGAAATTTTATCCTTAAAACAGTTTTTGGTTAGAGATAAAAAAGGGTATGATCATGTTTAGTAATTGAGATGTCTTTTGGGTGTGTGTTTGGATTTTAAGGGATCATTTGGCGTTGCAAATTTAAAAGTTGTTTTTGAGGTTGTTTTGGAAATAGTTACTATAATGGTTTTGGTAAGTTCATTTGGAGATTAAAATTTAATGGGCCATCTGTAAATTTTCATGTTTTTAAAGAAAGAGTTTAATATCCATAATTGATAGCCTAGTCGGCACCTTTAGTGATGTGATACATATATTTATATAGTGGTCACTGCTATAGGATATATTTCACTTTGTGGTTTATCATATAGTGGTTTTTGTTTGGTGTTGGAAAGTATGGTGATGACATGTAATATGAGTCGCGCAAGTGAGGGCCTCCTACTTACAAGTATTCTTTTACCATGGGTTCTATTTAGTATTTTAGAGAATTGAGTGATAGTAACGTTCAAGACCGAATTATATGGGTTGGTACCCACTATATCACTAAGGGTTCTGGTGGGTTGTGACACTAGATTGGCCAATTGAGGGTGACAAATTGGTTATACAGTTAGGGGTTTCACCATAAATTAGCAGGTGGCTCTAAACTGAGTACGTCCATGGGTCCCTCTATGGATGCATAGGATCGGCCATGATTACTCTTTATTTCTTCTTGCTTAATTTTTATTGCATTTAGCGTGAAACTTGAACTGCATATTTATTTTTAGCATAGCCTTGTATTTTTTTTCTTGGAACTTAGTTAGTGTTTGGGATTCCAAAATGTCAAACTATTTGGAACTAATGAAAATGTAGATTGTGCTATTTTGGAAAAGGTGAGGTTGTGTTTATTATTAAAAATATTAAATATCTAATTTTATTAATGCATATAAAACTACTATTAATGGAGTGGTTTAGGGAAAGTAAATGCATGGATTCTGTAGTTGTTACCTACTATGTTGTTTAGCTTACGCCCTACTTGTACCACTTGGTGTCAGTAGACCTAAACTATTTTTCAAGTCCTCATCCTTTTCCAGGTTCTTTGTTTTCATGATCATTGTTGGAGATGGTTGTTAGGTTGGCTGAGGTCTCCATGAGGTCACATGGAGATTTCATTAGTAGTGGTTGGGTTTTTGTTTTGGTTTTCAATTTGTTCAGTCGTATCTTGAAACTGAATCAGTTTTTGTATATACCTAAGATTAATTTTTTTCCTTTGTTTCTTGTTTTTCTTTTTTGTTTATCTTAGTTATGTTTAGGGTTAAATTGATCCCAATGTGTTTATATCTGATTCCCAGAACTAGTTTTCATCCCATTTAGATTGGGAATACCCTTCGGTCCATGTCTCGTACTAGGTCAGATTTTGGGTTTAATGGAATTCTAGCCTAGTTTTGTGAAAAAAATGTAAGTCTTACCAAAGGAAAGGGGAAAGTGTAACATAAATTAGTTCCCCATAATTCAAATATTTTAAAAAAATGAATCATTTTAATGAATCCTCTATATTTTTTAAATATATTTAGAATATTGATAGTTCTAACATTTTTTAAAAAATTATTGAGCAGCTTAATATATTTTTGACCAATAAATTCTAAAACATTTCGAGCCATTTTCAAAGGTCTAAAGTGGGATCCACAAGAAAATATAAGGAAAAATTGAAATACATATTAATTTTTAATTGTCAATAATCACCACCTTAATAATTTATTATTATATATTTTCCATGAAAAAGGATATTCCAAAATATAGAATATGGATTCATCCTTATGTTTTTTCTTTGGTTGATAGTTAAGTTGAGGGTGTACCTGATTGGTGGAAAAATAATTCACTAAACCATCATTTCGTGGTATTTCACATTCCACTATGTGAAGTTTCTCGCCAAGTTTGTGATCATTTATCATGATCAGTTATAGAATGTCTATTTCAACAGTGGTTTCTAGTCTACTAATCTGGTCTCCTACTTGTTATGAAGGTCATTTCATGTCCTTAATTTCTTGGTTGAATTTTTGAAATAGTATTATCAATCTCACCAACCTTTTTTTTCATCATCCATTATTTATCAAGTAACATAGTGATTCATCATTAAAAATTAAAATCGCCTTACTTCCAATTAAATGATATCTAAATTGGTCTAATGAAAATAAAACAATTTGGAATTTTTTTCAGTGGTATCATAATTGATCTTAGTTACATCCAATGTTCTTGAAAAATATGGTATGACTTGTGGTCTACCTTAAACACTGTGGGAGTAGCATTCTCTTATATCTTAGATTGGTGTATCAAAAATCAACTCATATGGGTGCTCCCAACTTGGATATTTCAAAATTGGTGGGGTAAGAAAAATTTTCTATATCTCATCAAATTCCTCCCGGCAGTCATAATTAAAAAATGTTTCATTCTTTTAAAAGTAACAATGAAATGGGTAGAAAAATATTACATATATTCTTGATGAATCTCTTTTTAAAACCCCACATGGACCAAAAATGGTCTAATATGTCGAAAATAGGTGGGATATGGAAAATAATTTATTACATCAATATTAGACATATCCACCTCATTTCATTTTTATGAAAGGATTTTTACAAACACTAGCCCTTTTTCAGCTTTAAAGTGGAACTTAATAATGATCAAATCGGTATTTTTCCCTTTATAGGTTTTTAGAACATTTTATATGTTCCATAAGAAATTATCAAAGGAGTTTCTAATAACAATAAATTTATCTATTAATAACTCTAGGATGACCTCTATGACATCTGAGTGAATACATACCATACACCCCTAGAATATCGCTAGAACATTGCATAATCCAAAATACATCCTCTCATAAGAAAAGTTCCCAAAAGTTTAGGTGAATGTTTTATTGACATGGTCTTATTGGTAAATGGGTACCTAAAAATAATATGAAAATCCATCCAAGAAATATAAATGTGTCATGCATGCCAACCATTATACTATTTGGTCTATCAACAGGATGGGATATGATCCTTTTAGGTGACTTGATTAATTTTTCTATAGTTAATTCATACCCTAAAAATATTTTGGACTCTCATTGGGATTAATTAGTTATTCACATTGGTCGCTATTATAAAACCAGTATTACTGGGAGCCACATGAATGTTGTTGACCCATTTTGAGTTAGAAATTATGTCTATTATGTCGGATACCAGTAGATTTTCAACTTCTTTTTTAATAACATTCATAATGGTTGGGTTATGTATCCTCAAGGGTTTCCTAATAGGTCTAGATTATCCTTATAGAGAAATTATATGGTAAATAACCTTGGGGTATATTCCATGGATATCCCCAAGTATCAACTGTTTGGCATTAGTGTTTACATTCAAAATATCAATTAAATTTTTCTTTTGTCTTGGGATAAGTTGTGGGAAATGATCACTATAAATTTTTCTCCTTCCATAAGATACACATATTTTAAGTCACATGGATTAGTTTTAAATTCTATGATTGGGGGTTTTTCTAGATATGAGATTGGATAAAAATTTCTGAATTAAAAAGATTGAATCACCACATAAAATGGTATGATATCTGGTTCCTTGAGAAAATTATTAAATAATTAAAATGTTATTTATTCAAGACCATAACTTCATAATTTTTGAGTATTCCTTTTTTCCCTTGGTGTTGTCAACATGAATTTTATCTCCCTAGGATGAAAATTCTCTAAACATTCCTAAGCCTTCCATGGGTTAAATACCTTTTGTGTGGCTAATAACAAAGAGTGAATGATTTTTCAAAGGGTTCCTCTTAGAATCAAGAAAATTATAAATCACTGTACGAGGTCCCATATCCATTATGAGGGTTTCTTCATATATATTAATGATTTTATTAACCATATTTTGGAATGTCATTCCCAAAATGATGGGTGAATTCCCAAGTGCTTTATCATACTCAATTTTCAGCACATATAAATCTATTGGAAAATCAGTCCATCCACTACCACTATCATATCCTCCCAAATTATATCTGGGATGAAATTGGATCTTTTTTCTAGTTGAAAAACCACTCTTGTGGGTTTCATTTTACCTCGATATAAGTATGAAAAGATAGGGTAACAAAATAGATTAATGGAATCACAATGATCACACAAGGAATTAACAAATTTTAAAGATCTAATGGTGTAGTGAATAGAGATTGTCCTTATAAAAAGAAATTTTTTTGGGAATAGTGGTGTGATCATGGAAGAAACACTTATCTTAATATTCTTTCTTTCATTTCTATCCAACCTCTTTCTATTGGTACAAATCTCTTTGAGGAATTTTTTATATTTAGTCATTTACCATATGGATTTATAGAGGGTTATTTTAATTTCAACCATTTGAAATATCTCCATTATTTCTTTTTGAAGCCTCTATTCCAAAATTTTTATAGATTATCTATATCTTGAAGGGAATGGACGGGGGTTGTCTTTATTCTCCCTTTATTTCATTGAAATAGAGTTTCAAGCATTTAATTCCAAAATATTTTATTTGTTTATTACTCTATCCACTAGTCCTTTTTTCTAGTTGAGTGGTTTTCTCTCCAAGAATCTATCCATAATTTTTAGATTTTTTTGAGATACACATTCTTCTAGGTTGCTATGGATTCTTTTGGTTCTGGTTGCTATATCTCCTTTCCACTCATTGGGATGATCATGCTCACACTCTCCTTTGTGTTGAGAATTGCATGTGCTAGTATTTATCCTGTGTTATTTTGGAATAATTTCCCTAAGATTCACATATTTATTTGAAAAATATGTTATTGTATTTTTCAAATCCCCCATCAATGTTCCTTATCATCATTCAACTAGCGGTGCACTAGATGAGAGCTATCAATTTGTTTTTTGTTTAAAAAGGTGGTGATTGGTAGGCTTTTGGTTGGTATTATTACATTAATTGTTTTTGTAAGGGGATGAGTTCTAGAATTGTTACTTGTATGGGGCACTATCCTAAATTTTTTTCCACCAAATCCATACTTGGTATCCCTTCTATCCATGGTTGTTTTTTTTGAACTATCATGGTTGGAATGTGGCTACATTTTTATCTATACCATGTACTGTTGCACATTGATTAGTGAAGTGATGGGGTGATAAACATAAAACACATACCTGAGGCGAGGAAGGTTTTTCATTCACATGATTTACCGCCATCTATCCATCCAATGTACTGAAGGACTTCATTTTTTTATTGATTTTTGATAATCCACCATTGAAGGGGTGAGGTGGAAGCATTACCAGGCCCGTAGGAATAAGTATTACATGCCCCATATACCATAGAGGAATTAATTTCCCATAGGCTTCAAACATTACATACATCCCAGATTAACTACTTGGAAATGATCCTCCCCATCATCTTCATCGTGAAATCATCTCTCCACCTTCGCAAGGTTGTTCGGATAGGCTTTCCCATGCATGCACTGGCTTGTCCCGATGGAAGGTTCCATACCCTCTCATTCTTGAAATCCATTTATCTTTTTCTATGGTGAAAGATCATTGCTCATAATCCATCTATATCTTGTTCTTTATAGTATTTCTAGTTTTCATCTACACTTAAGGTGGCCCAAAGACCTTAATGATGGCCAAAGGCCTTACTAACCCAAAGGCCTTACTGACCCGAAGGCATAGGTGGCCTGAAGGCCTTAAAGGACTCAGGGACCAAATCGGTGGGCCGAAGGCCCAAATAGGGGAATAGTCACACCTGCTATAGTGAAAAATAGTACCTTCTACAGTAGTACTACAACACCCCATAAATATTTCCACTACCTGGATTTGGTCTTAGGTCGCATCGATGCACTTAACGAGTCCTCACCAACCAGTCTGAGGATCCTATGTGATTTACTGCCATCTATCTTATGAGTATTTTCAATTATTTTAGATTGCTTTCAATTAGTAGTGATGATTCAAAAGATTTTACGTCATTTATTCCCTTGGTAAGTATACCTCTTATTCAAAATTATTTTTAATTATATGACATATTCTCAATTAGGCTCCAAGATTCCAAGGATGACTTATAAATCAATACTCCACAAGATAGTTCATCTAATTGGTTTATATAATTGTCTAGTAGCCCTTGGAAGAGGGATAATATTAATTTATGATCTTACACATCTTGTTTAAGACAACATGTAGAATTTTTTTTCAATATTTTCTAATATTCATAGAAGGTATCTCAAGTATATTTTCTGATGGAATTGATCCCCATCCTAATTGTTTTCCTTCAATAATCTGGTAATAATATCTACATGAATCGTATTTAGAGAAAATCCCATTCATGGATCTCTCTAGGTTGTATTTTCTAGAACCACTCTTTAGCATCCCCCTCAAGTGAAAAAGGGAATTCCCCCCACATGACTTATTCCTCCACCACTCCACTATTATTTATTCTCAGAGAAACCTAGATGAACTCCAAGATGTTCACGTTTGGTTCTTCTCCTATAATGAAAGGAATTTTGGGTGTCATAAAAATAATATTTACATGAAATTAAAAGTAATTTTGTTATAGAGGCATCAAAAATTGATTATTCTGATTGGAAAATTGTTGGGTAAAATGGTCTCTTAGGGCCAACTGTTGGTTAATTTCCATGTCTTTTTTATTAGAATATACACTTAATGGTTCACTTGTGTCTTATAAATTTATTTTTTCAATGTGGTTTTCAAGGTTAAGAGTCACAATAGTTCCCAGCAAAATCCTCTCTATCTCAGGGACAAGATCTAGTATTTCTACATTGGAGGTCCAAGTCATGCAAGCTTTGGGTTTGATTAAATTCATACTCCCAATAAATGGTACCATTTTTTGACACCACACAGTCATGGGGTGTGGGAAAATAAAATTTTTTCGATCTAAGGGTGTAGTAATATTGGTGAACTAAGTTGTCTCCCAATAGTTTTTTTTGAATAAAGATTTCATAAATGTGAAATTAAATTAAAGAATGGGAAATGAATAACGAGGAATTAAGGGACTTTGTTAAGAATCATTTTAGAGGAAATATATAGGGTTTTAGGTTTGGATTCATTTTTGTAATGTTATCATGGGCCATCTGAAATTTAATCTTTTATATTGATTAATTATTTTAATTAAATCATCAATAATTCTTATTATATATTTACCCTTGATTAGAACTGATTTATAGTGAGGATAATCCACCTACATTCTTTGGTTGTATGATTATCCTTCCAAAGAGTGAAAGCCACATTGGGTATCCCTAGGATCACATAGGTATTTCAAAATCAATTATTGAGTTCCATAAGTTCACATATTAGCCTATTGTGTCTTCCCCACGTGTTTAGATATCACTAAACAATTCTCTTTATCAAACTATATCACCCAATTAGTGTGGTCAAATACCAATAAGAGGGATAATAATTTTATTAATCCAACAAAATTTATGATTTTATGATTTTAATGAAAAAAAATCACATCCCATTAAAATTATGAAAGAATAAATCAAATCCCATTTAATAAACCATAAGAGATAGAATAATTTGATAAAACTTGGTCTAAAAAAATATTGAAGATCACATCCCCTTCTCCCAATCATAGGATGGGTCTACCCATTGTAAAAAAGGAAACAATGGGGGATGATGAGGAAAAAGACATAATAAAATCATACAAAAATTGAATTGGTGAAAATAAATTGCTATCAGCAGCTGATGTTCTCTCCTTGGGTTCTCCACACCTACACTCGATGGTAGGCCTCCTCTATTTATTGTTAACAAGGACTACCTTTGGTCTTCATCCAATCATCCATAGATCAGGAAGTCAACTTGTATCTCTTTTATTTAAAAATACTTGAGATCCTTAGTTTGAGTTTTAGAAACACATGTATCATTTGATTATTTAATATTGTATCATTTCATGGGTATCATGGGTTCTTCATGGCTGGAGGGATGTGACACTCCACATAGAAGTGGAACTTGGTGTTTATGGATTTGGAAGGTTTGAAAGTAGCCTCATGTGACCTTCAGATCCGCCAGATGAGTCAAAATAAAATTCATGGAGGTTATCTGATGGTGCATAGTGATCCCTGTTGGTCTTGGGTGGTGAAAGTAGTGTTCAAGATTGGGATAATCCCCTCTTATTTATTGAAATGGAGATATATGGTGAGTATGATTTTTAGAATATGGTGCGTCCTAGTGGTCTCATCTTCTCAACGGTGTCTTGTGAGTCACTACCAGATCAACAGTGGATCATGGGTCATTGTCTACTTCAATGGTGGCTCATGAGTCATTATTAAATCAATAGTAGATCACAAGTCACTATTGGATCAATAGTGGCTCAAGAATCAATGATGGATTGGCTGGCAGTGGTGGTTCTAAATGAGATTAGTGGAGTCAAGTGTGGAATGCTACCATTTTTGTGGTAGGTATAGAATAGAAGAAAAGGTTAGAATGAATTGTAGTGTACATTGGTGGTCCCTCAGCCCCTATAACCTTAATAGTGGATATAGGGGACTCAAAATGAACTTCATGGAGTTATTTTAGCTGCATGAGAATATCCATGGTGTTCAGGTCATTCAGAAGTGGATGAAGGATTGAAACCATGTTTTGGGTGTCAAAAATAGATATTCCCAGCAAGTTTCAATGGGTGGTCAATGGTATGATGGGTAGTGAGTGGATAAGATGCGAGGTGTCATGTGTATATACCACAGGGTCCTAGTGAAGGGAGATAAATTATGTAATTTTTTCATGTTATGAATAGTACCCCAAAGATCCCCACCCACAAAAAATTATAGATGCGTGGGTGCACTTGTACAAGAATCCATGTATGGTGGTAACTAGGCAGAAAAGAAATTCTTGAGTTAGAGGACTCCTACTTCCACCATGGGATTGATCTCCTTGAGACACTCTCCTCTCACCACTTTATTGGTTTCATGACCATAGTTTTGTGTGATCGTTATTCTATCCACATCTATTCCATGTGGTCTTATCCCCCTACCCATGGGCAACTACATGCTCTTTATTCCACTATACTCTTTCATCTCTAGTGGACCCTCTCAGTGGGTTGCATGACCAATCGACCCTCTTGAGCTGGTGATATGATGCATGACTCCAATTTGAAGGCATGATGGGGCCTAGCCCATTTATACCTAAAAAATAAAAAAATAAATAAAATTCAACAAAATGTATAAATACATTCCAAATTTGAACTCCTAAAAATTACTTATTTTTATACAATATTAATTCTATATTAATTTATTTTTTTATCCAATTTTAATTATTCATTTCAAATTGGACATAAATTAACTAAATTACTAAAAATCAAGGGTAATTAGATCATAAAACCATTTAAAACCATTGAATAGCTATTTAAAAATATGCATGAAAATTGACAGTGTCAACTATAGAGACAAAGCTCTATGAAATAAGAGAACTCACCTTATCATAGTACTTTAATGAAATTATAAGTACGAAGGGGAAACCTGGGAATTTTAAGAACAAATGAAATTGATCTACCCTCTCCTATTTTCATATTAGTTTTTAAAATAAAATTTTGATGGTGGAATTTCAAAATGGGTAGAAAAGTCATTGACCCGAACTTTTATATATGGAATTTTTCTTCTAAGGTAACATTTTTCATATTTAGTAATGTAGTATGGTATAAAACACATGCAATATATGTTATAAAATCAATAAATGTTTATTATTTTTATTTATGGAAATGAAATTAAAGGATTAATGTACCAAATAGAATTGAAAATAATATAATAGGAAAATAAATATAAAAAATAAAATAATTGTAAAAGGGAAATTCGAATCAAATTGGTCTCCTAGAATAATTATTCCTATGAATGAAACTGAAAAAAAAGTTTAGTAAAATGATCACTAAATTTTAAGAAAAAGGTATATAATATTCTGATAAATTAAATTAAACGATGAATAATGGAAATTTAAGGTGTTTATAGTATGTATAAAAAGTATATGATGGATGGAAATATTTCTAGTGCAATATTAACCTGATCATTTGGAATAACCTGGCTATTAGAATATTGAATTGAAAATAAAATTAGTAAAAAAATATTTGGGTATCTTATTAAAGTATAAAATATAAGCAATTAAAATAATAGTATAATTTATTAAAACTAGTAAATATGATCTTATATTATGATTTAATTAAAGAAACTATAATTGTTTTTTTTTGATAAAATTTATGTTTTATTTTAATTGAAATAAATATTTTTATGTCAAATTTGAAATTAATAATAAAATTTTATTTTCATAAAATTGTTTTATATATAACTAAATAATTTTATAAAAATTATAATATAATTTTATGGAATAATAAACTCTTTTTCTAAGGGCCATAAATTTGATCACGTCATCAAAATTAGTATTTTTAAATAAAGAATTATTTTATATAAAAATTAATATTCAATTATTTATGAAATTATTATGATTTATTTGATTTATTTTTTTGAATCATCATATTGATATTATCTTAGGTTTATTATTTTGGAATTTTATTAAAAATATTGATTTTTTGTGAATAGTGAAAGACAACCAAATATAGTTTTTTACACTATAAAATAAATCAATAATTAATTTTATATAGGATGATGCAAGAAACCATTATATTAGCCACACATGTGGTAATTACTATATATAGTCCAAAAACCCATCACCATTGGTAGGCTCTATAAAAAATAATTAAAAAGTTTTTTTATATTCCAAAACACCCACTTATAAATCACACATTTTTCCACCGCTTCTATCATCACATTGTATGTCCCTTAAATTTTAAATTCCATAAAAAAATACATTCCCAATATCCATATTTATTTTTTTCATTTTTTTTTCTTTATAAATTTCCATTCCATAAGCCCAAGTAGAGTCTCAAAATAAGACATTCAAAGGAAGAGGTAATTATCTAAACTGGCCTCTTTTATGTTCATTTATTCTTAGATTTCATCCAAATATATCCTAAAAATAATTATTTAATTACATAATTACAATAATTATGCTAAAATTCCATTATAATAATTAAATAATTATTATTTACCTTCCTCTAATTTAGTATAAAATGAAAACGACGTTGATATTATCGTCGTTTCAGCACCTCTATGGATAGTGTATTTCATTTTTCATTACCACCTTCATGTATGGTTATAAAAATAATTTCGTTTTTTAATATAAGAAAAATAAGTATATTATATTTCATTTCATATTGTATAATGGGAAAATAAATATAAATGTTAAATATAAATAATTATGTTCAACATGTTCATAGAAACCACCTAAATGAACTAACCATTCAAACTATAACATTTATAATCTATGCATAATTATTATTTTTTAAGAATATTTGATATTTAATAAATTATAATTATTTATTAATTTAAATCCTTACCATTTCACTTATGTAATTATGGAATCATTTGGTATGAACATTCATAATTACTAATAAACTGATGCGACCTTCGAACCTTGGAATGAATATCCTCATAAAAGTGAGCATGATCATAATGTTTTAAAATTTACTATAAAAAACAAAATATAAAAGTAATGAATAAAATTTACATGAAAAAGTATCTGAATGATATATTTAAAAAACATAATTTGATTATTTAGGAGGTTATACACACAAATAAATCGAATAAGGACCGTACCTAATGGAACTTCCAAACCACCCTCTTTTATTTTGAGTAATTATTTCTCCCTATTTACTACTATTTTTTTATCTATTATTCACATGAAATTATTATATTATATATTTATTATCATTATATATGTAACTAGTTTCCCTTTCCTTTTTCTATGGTGGTATAGCAGTTTTTCAAAATCCCTTATCAGTAATTTCGTTAATTGAAACCCAATTAAAACAAAATTTTCTTTTTCTTATTCCATTTCAAATATCACTCTTTTAAAGATATTTCTCTATAATTATTTACAAAAATAATATATATTTTATGTGAAAATATTTTTCATCATATATATTTTTATTGAAAATTTTATTTTTTACCTTCTTTAAAGGGTCTTTACTCGTTTCCTAAAACAATTTTAAAACGGTTCAATTCTATACCTACTTCTTCAGTCTATTATTGTGAATTTTTCCTCAATTTTCTCTATATTTATAAAATATATTTATTTGTTAAATTATTAATATCCAAAAAAATTTAATCCCTTCATTTTATTACAATATTTATGATATTCCATTTTCTATACTTTGAGGTTGGATTTTGTAACCCATTTTCGTCTCATTGGTTTTAACATGATTATGGTTTATGTATTATTTATTTTCCTTATGTTTAACAAATATAAAAGTAAATATTATGATTTTATAGGTTTTATTTGAATAATACAAAACCCTGTCACATTGGGTAATGTTTTAATCTCATGATATATCATGTTTGATGCATGGTGAAAAATCATAGCACACAAATTTAGGTTGTCTTCGAAATGTTCCTAAACATATTATTATGAGGTAATATTTTATATTGTTCTCCCATTATTATAATATAATGATCATAAGATATAATCTTCATATTATAATTCATCAATTCCAAAATAAATATGATGCTAATTTTTTATGATATCTTGTAATGACTCTGGAATCATTTATTATAATTTATGATCATGTTTGTTCCCTTAATGGAATTTATATATCAGAACATTCTTCCTGTATTTCCCCATGGTATCTTATGAAATAATAAAAATTAAATGGGTTTTATCATAAAATTATACATATTTAAATATATATGTCTTAGTTTATTTTTAATCTATTGTTTTATAGATATAAACTCCCAAATACAATATGCCTCTATGTTTCTAGGTTGTCTTTTTGGATATCTATTTAAAAATAGTGTAATAATATGTGTATAGGTAATTTTCTGTAAATATTGTAAATTTATTGTAAATAATCCCATTAAATTTTAAAATATATTTATAAAACTCGTATCTCATACCCAATCTCAATCATGTCTAAAAAGCTAAAAAGTAATAAAGAATACATCAATAGGGAATCATTGAGCTATCCACTGATATAAAATCACAACCACTTCTTGATGATGTTAAATTGAACTTATTAAGGTGCACCAATTCATAACATATCCAAGGATTCCCCTTGTGTGTTTTAAATTACATATTCGATATAACTCTAATTATTTATAATGGCTACCAGTGGCCATTGAATCAAAATACAACCAATGTAGGACTGATCTAAACCTAATAATTTTCACCTCATTAATTAAGAGATAAGGATAGAAATTTATATTAGTTATGGGTTGACCACCCACCAAAAACAAAGCCTGAATATCACACATCATATGAAAACTTTTATAGAAAAACAATATTTCATAGGGAATACCAACAATGTCCTTAAAGGGTCACATTAGTAGAGGATCATCAAAAAATAAGAATAAATTAAAATAATTAAGTTGAAATGGTATTAACCCCCAATAATAGTTATTTTCATTGAAGAATGAACATAAAATGAGAAATAGAAAAATTCATAGAACATGATACTTAGTGTTAATTGTAATGACCCTCTATGAAGAATTCACATCAATCCGAGCATTAATGAATGATATATAATATTAATAGATAGTGATATTTAATAATGTTCTAAAAGATTTTGTGTGGACAATGTAATGAAAATTATGGGTTTCCAAAGATTACAACATTTCACAGATAATTAATTAATTAAAATTTTTTAAATACAATTATTTTTTGCCACTAAGTACCTTTCCTCTAGGAAATATGTGGTTGGAATCCCTACAAGAACACACCCTCTATTCCTATATCCATTGGTTACTCAATCATAGGCCATCAAGAACCTAGTTCCATCTTTTTTCAAGCCACGTTAAATGAAACCAAGTCCAACTCCCAAAAATCTAACCCCTGACCTATGTCAACTCATCCAACCATAAAATCCCACTAAAATATACATCATATAGAGAATTTAGATAATATCACAGATTTTTTTAGTAACATGAATTATAGAAAACATGAGTTAAATAACATTATCTTAAAAAATATTCATTAGGATTTAAAAAACAATGAATAAGATTTTGATGTTTATTAAAGGAAATACAATGTTGAGAAAATATATTATAGAATGGATCTTCTAAAATTTTATAGTATAATTAATATTTATGTATTTTATTCTTGTATTCATTAACTCAACCATTTCATTGAATATAAACTTTTTTTTGAGGCTCAGAAGGTGAAAAAATATTTTCACATAATATTTCATTTTGAATTTATTTGGTGGGAGAATTTTAATAAGAAATGATCATACAAAATAAAGGAGAGAATTTTCTAAAGTGAAAAGTTCAAAATAATCTTTTTGTTTCTATATTTTGAATAATTTTTCAATTTTATTAATTCCAAAAAAAATCATCATAGAACCATTATTTAATGAGATTCATAAAATTAAATCATTTTTATGAAAAAGGTATACCATGTAACAGGTTTCTAAAAGCCTTGAACCTTACTATCCTGAAAAATTTATTGAGTCTATAAGAGAAGATCTTTGGATGGTGGTTAGAAACTAATACCTCTAATGTTGAATGCATTGAAGTTGAATATGTTCGAATAGTGTAGGTTTTGAAAATGAAACCCACATTTTCATATTCCATTCTAGAACAAAAATAGTTCCAGGAGTCACATGCCTATGTCCATCTTAATAAAATTATATATCTCATCCACTTTCATGGAAACATATCATAATTGAAATAGTTTCCCTTTTCTTGAGTAAAAAAAATAATAGTGGGTAAAACATATATTTTACCCTCTTTTGGATGTCTTTTTATTTTTTTATAAAACAAATTATTTCTAAAAATTGATGAAATAATCTTCATGTTAAAAAAGTATCTTTTTAATTGGATGTGATGATGATAAAATATTATAGATAATGGATGTTACCAAGTGTGGGAATATTTTGGTCGAGGCATGAAGTTTTGATCCCTATGATTGGATGAAGTTATGAGAAGTTTTATAATGATTCTTTCATTTTTTTCATGCATTCATTCATAAGGTTATTCTTGGGCTCAATTCAGCAAGATTAATGGGATGTCTATATGAATTCCTAAGGCATGGTCAATCTAATACATGGAGTTTTTATTTATTATTTTTACAATTTTTGGATGTTTTGGGAATAATTAAAATGGTTTTATAATTGATTTAAGTAATTCTAGAGTATACAAATGATATATAAGATGAAGAAAAAGTTGGAAAATTGAAAAAGTAAAATATCATATGATCAGACGATGTAATATAGTCAATAAACAAAGATGTATTTTGAAGGAATCATAATGGAAAAAATAATAAATATATAAATTCTAAGATAAAATAAAATATTTTTTTCATATGACATTAGAGTTGGTATTATTGTAAAATGGAAATTTGATATTTTTTCTTCTCATATGAATTTTTATCACCTAATATGATATTTGAGACAATAATAGGATTTTTTGGATCCACTTATAATATTTCTACTATTCAAGTAAAAATTATCAAAGAAAAACATCATATGGTGAGTTTTAAATATCATGTATAACTTTTTGAGTTCCCTGTAAATATGAGATATATGTATAATAAATATTTTAAAGAAAATGTGAATAAACTCAGATGATGAAAGTGTGATATTATTCATGACAAAAATATAGGTTCAGGATAATTTCTGAGATTAAGGAATTATAATATAAGTAAAGGATAATATAATATTGACATTCGCACTAAATATTGAAGTTTCAAATTACCATTCTTATGTGGAAATATCTATAGGGATTAAATTAAATTTTTTATTGAAGATTTAAATAAACAATGAGATGATTATAATTCAAATTATTGTGAGAAGTAAAGATTACAAAATATTAAGAAGTATTTAAAGGAAGGTTATTGACCTATTCTTGAATGAGTTTTGAATGATATTATTTCCACCAAAAAACCTGGGAGGTTTCCATAACTAATTATGGGAAAACAATACACATGATATTTGGTAGACACAAATAAAAAGAAATAATGAAATAGAAGTGGTAAATATTTTATGAAATAAGAATTGATACTCTTTTTTATAAAATAATAATTATAATAGACACTGAGAGAAGCCAAAAAATATTACATTGTGTGGAAGAGGAAGAAGATCATCATCAAGAGTATGTGTGGAGGATCATATACTCATCTAAAATCATTCTTCAGAAGTGTTGGTTTTGTTTATATTAATGAAAGATTATAACTATTTGGAGCCATATTTTTTATGAGTTCATTTTCGTACCATTTCCAATTCATTATTTATAATAATAAAAGGACTATGAATGTGGGATAAAAACCATGTGTCACAAGGGACATAGCAATCTGTAAAGATTTTAAACTTATTAAAAAACATATTGATACATTCTTATTTATACATTATTGAGTAACTTCAGAGAGTGGTTCTTAAGAAGAAATATTATGAAGGGATTTTAAGTTATTATTCACACTAATTCACCTCTCCCTCTGGTTCATAGTTTGTATCACCCATCTTGTGTTCAAAACATTGGAATCTAATTCATGTTCTACTCTCTAGTGACTATTTCAAGCATGTAATATAGGTTATAACAATTCTTTTACTAGAAAAATAATCATATCCTTTGGTTGAAAATTGAATCACTCGTTAAAAGAAATAATGGATCCTTATATACTCTCTATAGGACTCAATGTTTTAAATTATTAGCAATATGAATTCATTATTATTGATAATGCCTCATCATAGTCCCTAACTGATAGGAGTAAAATTTAAAATGATTGAAAGGATCAGAATAATCGATATTCATATTAATATGAAAAGGTGACGACAAATGTCATGAGTTTAATATTTAATAATTTTATTATGAAGAAGCTTAAAAAAATTTATAAGGTAAATAAAATGGTAAAATAGGGAAATCTAAAAATTTAAAAATATTAGTTTAAAAACATCAAGAATTATGAGGATGAGAAAATTGAATATATTTTTACAAGTTTAAAATTGGTTTTACACAAAAGTTTAGGGTTTGGAGAAACTCTAGGTGACTACACTATGGTAAATAAACAGATGAGGATATTATCTGATAAATTTGATGAAAATATATGAAATCTAAAAGATAAATATATTTATTAATTCAAAATTAGTAAACATTATAGTGGTTTTTTTAACTATTATATTGGAATAGAACCTACACATAATAGATAAGTAAATAGGGAGAAATAAATTTATTTCAAATCCCTAAATGTACTAAAGATAGAGGAGAAGTAGGTATACATGAATGAAGTTTATTTAATGTAATATTATATAGAATATCTTTTTCTCATGTCAATAGGTGAAATGGGTAAGTATATAGGTAAACTATAGTATAAATGTTTTAATTATGGAAAGGATATCTATTTCCCTACTAAATTAAATATAAAAATGGAATAGAAAATAAAAATAAGAAATATTCTCATAAAACCACTTCTAAACATATATCATAGGATTCCACCACGGCATAAGTCAAGTGGTTCACTTGTTCGGCCATCTCACTGTCTGGGGTAATTGGCTCAGGCTCGAGTCCCGCTAGACTCGGACACTATGCATATTATGCAGAGGGCGATTCAATGTCTTTGCTTAGCTTGGGAACATGAAGTGCACAAAGGCTTGGCAGATCCCCCAATGGGCCCTACCGTGTTACCCTTAAACATGTTTTAGATTACATGAGATGTTGAGGGAACCATTAAATGACCTTTCTCCTCTTACTGCAATCACCCAGCTCTATGACGCTGGGGCCTGCTCCCCCTTCTGATCTGAGGGGGGAGTCCCGCGTTCGCTGCCACCTGGGAAGGATGAATCTTTCTCATACCATGGCTCTACTCCACCCATCCCTAAAATCTATATTTCCTCAAAAGTTTTGGATCTCTTCCGAGAGGTGCCCCAATTTTCGTTGCTCCAGGCCAAACTCAATAGTGTTTCGGATATTTTCAAGTATACCTTGGAGGATCGTGTTCGTCCTCATCGACCATCGGTGGAAGTGTTTTCTATGTTCATATCTGAATGTTGGGATCTTCATGAGCGTTTGGTTTTCAGTATTCTTGACCAGAGACACATAATGTTTTGTTTTGGATTAGAGGAAGATATGACCACCACTTGGTTCAGGGCTTCTCGAAGGTGTGGTAGTTCTTCTTTTTATTTATTCTGATGGAGTTTTGAATTTCATATGTAGTGTGACCCTTCATCGATCACAACATGGGTAAGTATCCTCGGCCTTCCTCTTTCTTTCCAAAACCCTTTTATTCTCTGCACCATTGGAAATATGATTTGGTCGTATCTATGTCTTGATCACTGAACTAAGTCTGTGTCACACCCAATTTGTCTGCAGATATGTGTTAAGGTAAAATTTTCCAGGCCTCTAGTGTGTTGCGTCTAGATTTTTGATGGGATGTAGTTCCGCTAGATGCAAGAGGTTGTCTTCAAATCATGTATGAAATTCTATGTCAACTATAGGTGGTTTGGATATTTGGAAATCATTTTCTACAAAGGAAGGATGAGTGTCTCCTCACAGGTGGTTGAAAGGTAGAGTGGTTATGGTTTTAATGATAATGAAGCTAAGAGGTCAGCACAAGCGGTGGTGAAGGATGGCCTTGGCGTAGCTCTGTATGACTTTGGACATGTGAATGGGGGTACGAGTGCCCCGGTGGAGTCTGTTGTCTGTTCCAATTATGGAAGATCATCTAGGTAGGGAGCCTGGTTGGACTCTTCTTGCACTGCAGTTACAATGGTTGAACAGAAAACTGATGGAACACTGGAGAAGGAGATGAGGTAGGATCTTATTTCTGTCATACCTAATATTTCATGTGGTATGAAGATGATGCATGTGCCTCTAAATCAAACAGTGATGTAGGTCTTTGACAGACAGAAGGGTGACCTTGGAGTTGAGTCTTGGACTATGGTGTAAGGTAGTGTGTGTCATCTGCAGTTGGATCCCCTCTCTGAGGAGCCTTTGTCCAATTTGGATAGTTATTCTGAGATTATAAACATTGTTATTCATTGCTCTGGTGGAGTTATGACCTACAATCGCTTTGGATGTATGGTGCATAAGGAGATGTCACCGGTGATGGAATGTAACGCCTGAGACTTTTATGAGAAATATTTTTTTTATGTTATATAATGTAAAGACCCGCAAATTTCAAGGAAATTTTTTTTTTCTTAATTTTCTTTGGAATTTTACAAGAGCGCAGCTTCAGACGGCACCTGATTCCGAGGCCCGGTGTGCCCGGAATCAATTTCCAAAGTTGGGCTCGGGTACGTTCAGTGAACGGACGAGCGGGTTTTTCTATCTTTTGAACCGGTGCCCGGAATCGAATTCTGAGGGCACCGATGAAATCGCAGCGCCGGTATTTGCTTAGGAACGCCTCTTCCGGATTTGCGTTTGCTCAACCGTGGTTTTTAAAAAATTTTGGGCTTTAAGTCGGAAATAAAATAAAGGTTGTGCGACAACTTTATTTTATTTCACTTAAGCCGCTTGGAAGTCACTTGGAAGCCACTTGAACTGAGTTAAAGCGGATAGGGTGCTATCCGGAAATACCCTGCCCCTTGGTAGGATATTTGTGAGGTGGGGCCCGCACAAGCCCCGCCGTTTCTTTCGCTAAGTAACGCACCCGCGAAAACCCGTCAAGTAACTGAAAGGTCAACCGACGCGTTTTCCTTAATTCTTAACAGACCATTTAATTGGGTGGTTTACTTCGTGAATTAAATGGGCTGTTTCATTCGTTTAATTAATTCAACGAATTGATGGGTCGTTACTTACGCGTTGTTGGCGAAATAATAAAATAAACAAACTTGTCTATTTTGGAGGATCCTCCTGTTGTGCGAGATCCTCTAAACCTCCACCCTCCTCGCGAAAAACGCGAAGAACGTGAAGAACGCGAAGAACGCCGGAACCGGAATTCGACGACGCACGATCCGCGACGTCAACAAACTTTTCCGCGACCTTCTTCTTCTTCTTCTTCGGCGCCTCTTCTTCCGCGGCGGACCTACGATCGGCGGTTAAAGGTGAGAATCGAATCTTCTAAATTATCCCCTTTTTATAATTCGATATGAACGGATTTAAATTAATTAAATCCGTTTGATCTTGATCCGGAGATTGGCGACGCGACGCCGGATACCGCGACGATGCGACGATCCCCTTCTTCCGCGACGAGCAATCCCGCGACGATCCCCCGTTCGGCAACGACAGCTGCGAGGTAGGGGTTGTTTGGAATATTTTATTTCCCGTGTTTATTCTTTTAAAATAAAGAACCCGATCTCAGAACAATTTTAATTTATTTAAAATTGTTGTTGGTTATTTCTTTTCCTCCCGTTGATTTTTACCTAACGCGGAGGGTGCGGGCCTAACAAACAAGGCCCGGCAACCCTCCGCCGATCTTCCTTTTTGTGCGGATTTGGCGGGCGACGGCAAAAGCACGATGCAAGGGTCAATTGTTGATTCCGCAGTGAAGGACGCGTCCCGGGAGGAATAACGGCGCAGGCGGGAAAGGAATCGGGCCACCGGAGCATCTCCGGCGGCCGGAGGCGGCGGCGCCCGGCGCGCCGCCGTGGAGGAAATCCGCCGCGGCTGAATCCGCGGCGGCGGTGGCCGGTTCCGCGGCCGCGCGGAACAGGGAACGGACGCGGCGGCCCGGCCGCGTCCGCGTGACAGGCGGCCCCCCTCCGCGGGGCCGCGCCTTCCACCTAGCCGCGGGGGCGGCGCCCCGCGGCAGCCGCGCTCGGCCGATCGGCCGAGCCGGCCGAGCTGGTCCGACCAGCCGGGCCGCGCCCGAGCCGGACCGGACCCGGTTCAACCGGGTCGGGTCGACCCGGTTCGGCCGACCCAGGGGGGGTTCGGGCCGGGTCGCCCCGGGCCCAGAACCCCCGTTTTCGGGCCCTCTTCGGTCTTTTGCCCATATCTTGGGCCTGGAACCTCCGATTGACGAACTGTCAGCGGCTACGCGATCCTTGGATCGAGACGTTCATTTAGGTATATTACACTCAAGGTTTTGGAAGACTTTGGGTTCGGCCGGGTTGGTTCGTACGCGAAACCAACCGGGCCCTCGGAGCGGAAACGCTCAAAACTCGAGCTGCGGACGTCCGATCGACGTACCGTCAGCTGTGGAGGTTTCCTCTAAGTGAGACGGAACTTTTGGCATACTCTGCCTGAGGATCGGACACAGGCGGAGTACGGTCGGGTTGGTTTTTCCCTAAAAACCAACCGGGCCCCTGGGACGAAAATGCCAATAACTCTCAGACCGGGCGTCCGATTGACGCGCCGTCTGTTGCGTTGAGATCCTGTTGTCGATACGGAACTTTTGGATACATCAACTTTGGACTACGTGTCAGTTGATGTATCAGAATCTCGGCTCATGGAGCGGACCCTCCTAGACGAGCTCTCTGTGTGCGGGAACCCTAGCGCTGGCTGTGACTTCGACGACAGAGCAGAGATCCTCCGTGGACTGCGACGACGACAGAGCAGAGATCCTTCGTGGACTGCGGCGATGACTGTGCAGAGATCCTCAGTGGACTGCGTCGACTACTGCACTCAGCGATCCTACGTGGATCAGTGCTACAGGTCCTGTGTGGGCCCGATCCTGTGTGGGTCATCACCTTACAGTTCTGTGTGAGCCTTGACTACAGGTCCTGTGTGGGCCCGATCATGTGTGGGTCATCTCTTACGGTTCTGTGTGAGCCATTGCTACAGGTCCTGTGTGGGCCCGATCCTGTGTGGGTCATTGCCGAGGTTAGTACCTATCGATCCTTCGTGGGTCCGACGACTTAGATAGTTCGGTGATCATCTTGTCGTCATCTGAAAAAGTATACCTGGTTGAGCTGAATCTTATGTTACTCTCCTTTGTGGATTGTGTTGAACTATCCTATGTGGATTTACTATTTACTCTCCCTGGTGGATTTGAGTCTTGCTTTCCTGTGTGGATCGAGTTGACCTTGAGCTCGAGAGCAGAGCTAGAAATGGGGACTTAGGTATATGTATGGGCATATACCTAAGTCGAGTCAGTTGTTTCTTCGTGGTTGCCCCTTTCTTTTGTGCTATATCCTTTGTGGATTTCGGGAGACCTTCGGGGGTCTCGGGGTCCTTACTGAGTAGTTTATACTCACCCCTGCACGGGCTATGCCCGCACTTTGTTGTGTTGGATGCAGACGACGGACAGCGCTGATCTCGGTTGGGGCGTGGAGCAGGACGGTACCTGGAGGCGGACCACTGGGCGGGACGTCCTCGGAGCGGACGTGGGACCCGAGGAGCCTGGAGGCTATCTGTACCCACCCTTCAGGTGGGATTTCCAGTGGACGACACGAGGCCGCCGTCTTTTCTTCAGTTGTTGTTCTTTACCTTTTCAGTTGTACTTTCAGTTGGGCTTGTATTCCGGCCCCCTTTACTTTTCTGCACTTTGTAGTTACTTTCCGCTTGCTGACTCTGTGGTGGTTGTTACTTATAAAGGCAATGCCTTCCTTGTTTACCGGGATTCTACGCCTTGGTGCTAGTCTCCAGCCCCTGGCCTATGGAAGGCGGGCTTGGGGTAGTCACGGCACGGGCCCCGAGGTCGGGTCGTGAAAAATTGGTATCAGAGCGGTCGGTTCTACCGCAGACTCTGATCGTCTTTTCTTTCTATATAAAGCAATAGTGTTTAGTGTATTGAGTGTGGTTATCAGTTCAGGGAGCCCAGTGTTGGTGCGGCGGCCGACGTATCCGTACACCAGGACCCTGACTCCTGATTTCCGACTTAATGCATGAAAACATTGATTGTGTGTGTGTTTCAAGTTTTCTTCGTGATTACTTGTGTCAGCTCACCGGGTATACTGATCTGCTTCATGAAAGTCTCATGTTTTCCTTGTGATTACTTGTGCCAGCTCACTAGGTATACTGTTCTGACTGTGTTACTCTTGTTCTCCTTTTTAGGATGGCCCCACGACGACAGCCAGCTAGGGTTCCGAGTGTAGGGCGCGACGGCAGCCCACCGAGCGACGAGGCCTCGGTGCAGGGCCCTTTGCCAGCAGTGGCACCGGGGGTAGCTTTACCCGCCGAGCCACCGATGTTACCAGTACCCGACGCTGACGATGCACGTCGCCTCAGGGCACTGCATGAGTTTCAGAGCCAGCGACCGCCCAGGTTTCGCGGTGAGGCGGACCCCTAGGCCGCTGAGGACTGGCTAGAGGCGGTGGTACGGATCTTTAGGCTAGTGAGGACACCATCGGATCTCATGGTGATTCTCGCGGCGAGCCTCCTACAGGCGGCGGCAGGACGATGGTGGAGCTTGATGCTCCAGGTTCACGATGAGGCTTCCTTGCTCTGGACGGACTTCAAGAGCCTCTTCCGCTCTGAGTTCGTCCCGGCCACCGTCCGAGCGGTGCGCGTCCAGGAGCTTCTCCAGCTGCGCCAGGGAAGCATGACGGTCGCTCAGTACGCGGCGAGGTTCACTGACCTATCTCGCTACTCGACCGACATGGTACGGGAACCCTTCTTCCGGGCCCGGACCTTCGAGCAGGGCTTGCGGCAGGAGATTCGGGCGTCGCTGATCTCCCTCATCATTCCGACCCAGGCGGGAGTACTGGAGCGAGCCCTCCTGATCGAGAGCTTTCTGGCAGAGCCTTATTCAGCGGCGAGACCTAGCGCAGGGCGGCAGGTAGCTGAGTCTTCGGCAGCAGGTAGCCGACGGATGACTCTCGGGTCCAGGCAGACCAGACCCCCACGCAGACGGCCTTAGGACACCGGCTCAGCAGTGCGGGGCACACAGCGGAGTGCCAGCCTTCCGAGAGGCAGGCAGTGCTACTCTTGCAGCGGGCAAGGTCACATGGCTCGTGACTGCCCGACTCGCCGATCAGAGGAGCAGCAGACGGTGGAGGGGCCACCCAGGCAGAGGTAGAGGGTCGACCGTGGCGGTCCGCAGGGAGGAGGCGGACGAGGCAGAGGAGCTGGCCGAGCAGCGGGTGGTGGGCGACGCTTCCAGGCTCTACCCCCACCACCACCAGGAGGGCCACCTCGACCACAGGGAACTGGCGGGCAGGGACAGGCCCAGCTCCAGGCAGTGGAGGCCTACGACCCCGACATGCCAGAGATGATTCGAGGTACGATCTGTGTCTATTCCACCCTTGCTGCAGTACTTATAGACACAGGAGCGAGTCACTCTTTCATAGCCTCTGCCCTTGTTCGGAGCTCGGAGATTCCGACTGAGCCGTTGGCTCGATCCTTACGGCTAGAGACTCCTACAGGAGTAGACTCGACGATTACGCACTGGTGCCGAAAGTGTGAGATTACTCTAGGAGGCGAGAGCTTCGGCTGGGATCTCCTTGTAGCGGCGTCGAGGCCTTACGACGTCATCTTGGGCATGGATTGGCTATCCACGGTTCGTGCCCAGATCGACTGTTTTAGGCGCAAGGTGCGATGTGTTCGCACCGACGGGAGCAGGTTTACCTTCACCGGCGAGAAGGGAACCTTTGCAGCACAGGATGGACTTCCGCGGAGGAGAGTGAAGCCCATCTCTCATCAGTTGGCTAGCCTCATCCTAGGAGAAGTGGACATGCGGAGTCCAGTTTTTCCTGCAGTGGTGGACCAGTACGTGGACGTCTTTCCCGACGACGTTCCAGGGCTACCTCCTCATAGAGAGGTAGACTTTTACATCGACTTGTACCCCGGGACAGCCCCGATATCTACTCCAGCATATCGGATGGCCCCCGCCGAGCTTCGAGAGCTATGGGTACAGTTGGAGGACTTGAAGAGCAAGGGGTTTATCCGACCCAGTGTTTCACCCTGGGCTTCCCCGATATTGTTCGCCAAGAAGGCGGACGGGAGCTTGCGACTGTGTGTCGACTATCGTCGCCTGAACCAGGTGACAGTGAGGAACAAGTATCCGCTGCCACGAATTGATGACCTCTTCGATCAGCTCAATGGAGCGCGGTGGTTCTCGAAGATAGACCTCCGGTCAGGCTATCATCAGCTCAGAGTTCGAGACGAGGACGTGCAGAAGACGGCCTTCAGGTGTCGGTATGGCCATTATGAGTTCTTGGTTATGCCATTCGGCGTAACCAATGCTCCAGCAGTGTTCATGAGCCTCATGAACAGGATCTTCCAGCCATACCTCGACCGATTTGTCGTGGTCTTCATTGACGACATTTTGGTATACTCGACGACTGAGGAGGAGCATGCCTACCACCTGCGAGTTGTGCTAGACACACTCCGAGAGCACCAGTTTTATGGCAAGCTCTCAAAATGCCAGTTCTGGTTACGTGAGGTCCATTTCTTGGGGCACATCATCTCTGAGGCGGGAGTTGCAGTGGATCCCGCGAAGATCGAGGCAGTGCTAGCTTGGGAGCCACCCAGGAGCGTGACGGAGGTGCGGAGCTTCTTGGGCCTAGCCGGATACTATCGGAGATTTGTGCCAGACTTCTCCAGAGTTGCGGCACCACTCTCAGCCTTGACAAAGAAGGGGAAACCCTTTGTGTGGTCAGACAGATGTCAGCAGAGCTTCCAGGAGCTGAGATAGAGATTGACCAGCGCACCTATCTTGAGGTTGCCTGAGGAGGGAGTTGGATACGTAGTTTACTGCGATGCATCAGGGACTAGACTCGGGTGCGTTCTGATGCAGGAGCGGGCCGTGATCGCATACGGATCACGTCAGTTGAGGCCGCATGAGCAGAACTACGCCACTCATGACCTGGAGTTAGCAGCAGTGATCTTCGCTCTGAAGACTTGGCGGCACTATCTGATGGGAGAGCGCTTCACAGTCTTTTCTGACCACCAGAGTCTCAGGTATATCTTCTCTCAGAAGGACCTGAACCTGAGACAGCGGAGATGGATTGAGTTCCTCCAGGACTATGACTTTGAGATAGTCTATACTCCTAGGAAGGGGAACGTGGTAGCCGATGCCCTCAGCAGGAGGACGGGCATTCAGCTACTTGAGGAGGCGACGGAGCAGCTAGCCTCCTTACAGATATCCTTCGTGGATAGAGACGGAGCAGCCTTTCTTCAGTCTCTCACAGTCTCTCCTCCACTTCTACAGCGGGTCAGAGAGGCTCAGCGTGGGGACGCTGACTGTGAGACCCGGCGTGCACTGATATCCTCAGGTCAGGCGCCTGATGGTTTCTCCCTTGGAGCAGAGAACGACATCCTTTTCAGAGGACGTACCTTCGTACCAGTCGCTTTACGAGAGGGGGTGCTGAGAGAGTTTCACCCTTCTCCCTTGGAGGTACATTCCGGAGCGGCGAAGATGTACCAGGATCTCAGAAGACAGCACTGGTGGCCGGGCATGAAGAAAGCTGTGGCAGAGTTCGTTTCACGATGCCTCACCTGCCAGCAGGTGAAGGCAGAGCATCAGGTACCAGCATGCTTGGTACAGCCCTTGGAGGTCCCGGAGTGGAAGTGGGACGGGATATCTATGGACTTCGTGACTGGACTTCCACGCACTTCCAGAGGTCACGACTCCATTTGGGTGATTTTCGACCGACTCACCAAGTCGGCACACTTCCTACCCATCAGAGAGCAGGGCTCAGTGGAGAGCTTGGGACGTCTTTACGTCCAGGAGATCGTACGGCTTTACGGTGAGCCATCGTCTATCGTCTCCGATCGAGATGCTCGTTTCACTTCCCGACTTTGGAAGGGGTTGCAGGAGGCGTTCGGGACGCGGCTCCATCTGAGCACAGCCTTCCACCCTCAGACGGATGGTCAGACGGAGAGGACCATACAGACACTCGAGGACATGCTCCGTGCATGTGTTCTCGACTTTGGTCGCAGCTGGGAGGACCACCTACCCTTGGTGGAGTTCGCGTACAACAACAGCTACCACTCCACCATCGGGATGGCACCATACGAGGCGTTGTACGGCAGACCCTGCAGATCACCGTTGTGCTGGACAGACCCTGGGGAGTCAGCACTCGTGGGACCAGAGATGGTCCGAGCCACGACAGAGAAGGTCCAGATCATCCAGGAGAGGATGAGGACAGCTCAGAGCCGGCAGAAGTCATATGCTGACAGGAGGCGGAGGCCACTAGAGTTCGAGGATGGCGACCACGTCTTTTTGCGTGTCTCACCTCGGCGTTGTTTACGGAGATTTGGCCGAGGCGGCAAGTTGTCTCCACGCTTCATCGGGCCTTTACAGGTCCTCAGTAGGATAGGAGAGGTGGCTTATCGCCTGGCTCTACCACCTCAGTTGCACCGGGTGCACGACGTTTTCCACGTGTCTCAGCTGAGGAGATACGTGCACGACCCGACACACATCATCGACTTTGGGGAGCTGGACGTGGACGATGGGGCGACTTTTGCGGAGGTCCCAGTGGAGATCGAGGATCGACAGGAGCGGGTCCTACGTGGGCGGTCGATTCCTCTTGTGCGCATCAGATGGCAGCACGGGAACCTCCAGGATAGCACTTGGGAGCGGGAGGCTCAGATGCGTGCTCAGTACCCCCATTTGTTCCCCTAGTTTTTGATGTATCTTTACGGGGACGTAAAGCCCTGAGGTGGGAGTAATGTAAAGTCCCGCAAATTTCAAGGAAATTTTTTTTTTCTTAATTTTCTTTGGAATTTTAGAAGAGCGCAGCTTCAGACGGCCCCTGATTCCGAGGCCCGGTGTGCCCGGAATCAATTTCCGAAGTTGGGCTCGGGTACGTTCAGTGAACGGACGAGCGGGTTTTTCTATCTTTTGAACCGGTGCCCGGAATCGAATTCTGAGGGCACCGATGAAATCGCAGCGCCGGTATTTGCTTAGGAACGCCTCTTACGGAGTTGCGTTTGCTCAACCGTGGTTTTTAAAAAAATTTGGGCTTTAAGTCGGAAATAAAATAAAGGTTGTGCGACAACTTTATTTTATTTCACTTAAGCCGCTTGGAAGTCACTTGGAAGCCACTTGAACTGAGTTAAAGCGGATAGGGTGCTATCCGGAAATACCCTACCCCTTGGTAGGATATTTGTGAGGTGGGGCCCACACGAGCCCCGCCGTTTCTTTCGCTAAGTAACGCACCCGCGAAAACCCGTCAAGTAACTGAAAGGTCAACCGACGTGTTTTCCTTAATTCTTAACAGACCATTTAATTGGGCGGTTTACTTCATGAATTAAATGGGTTGTTTCATTCGTTGAATTAATTCAACGAATTGATGGGTCGTTACTTACGCGTTGTTGGAGAAATAATAAAATAAACAAACTTGTCTATTTTGGAGGATCCTCCTGTTGTGCGAGATCCTCTAAACCTCCACCCTCCTCGTGAAGAACGCGAAGAACGTGAAGAATGCGAAGAACGCCGGAACCGGAATTTGACGACGCACGATCCGCGACGTCAACAAACTTTTCTGCGACCTTCTTCTTCTTCTTCGGCGCCTCTTCTTCCGCGGCGGACCTACGATCGGCGATTAAAGGTGAGAATCGAATCTTCTAAATTCTCCCATTTTTATAATTCGATATCAACGGATTTAAATTAATTAAATCCGTTTGATCTTGATCCGGAGATTGGCGACGCGACGCCAGATACCGCGACGACGCGACGATCCCCTTCTTCCGCGACGAGCAATCCCGCGACGATCCCCCGTTCGGCAACGACAGCTGCGAGGTAGGGGTTGTTTGGAATATTTTATTTCCCGTGTTTATTCTTTTAAAATAAAGAACCCGATCTCCGAACAATTTTAATTTATTTAAAATTGTTGTTGGTTATTTCTTTTCCTCCCGTTGATTTTTACCTAACGCGGAGGGTGCGGGCCTAACAAATAAGGCCCGGCAACCCTCCGCCGATCTTCCTTTTTGTGCGGATTTGGCCGGCGACGGCAAAAGAACGATGCAAGGGCCAATTGTTGATTCCGCAGTGAAGGACGCGTCCCGGGAGGAATAACGGCGCAGGCGGGAAAGGAATCGGGCCACCGGAGCATCTCCAGCGGCCCGCAGAAGGCGGCGGCGCCGGCGGCCGGAGGCGGCGGCGCCCGGCGCGCCGCCGTGGAGGAAATCCGCCGCGGCTGAAGCCGCGGCGGCGGCGGCCGGTTCCGCGGCCGCGCGGAACCGGGAACGGACGCGGCGGCCCGGCCGCGTCCGCGTGACAGGCGGCCCCCCTCCGCGGGGTCGCGCCTTCCACCCAGCCGCGGGGGCGGCGCCCCGCGGCAGCCGCGCTCGGCCGATCGGCCGGGCCGGCCGGGCCGGTCCGACCGGCCGGGCCGCGCTCGAGCCGGACCGGACCCGGTCCGACCGGGTCGGGTCGACCCGGTTCGGCCGACCCAGGGGGGGTTCGGGCCGGGTCGCCCCGGGCCCAGAACCCCCGTTTTCGGGCCCTCTTCGGTCTTTTGCCCATATCTTGGGCCTGGGACCTCCGATTGATGAACCGTCAGCGGCTATACGATCCTTGGATCGAGACGTTCATTTCGGTATATTACACTCAAGGTTTCGGAAGACTTTGGGTTCGGCCGGGTTGGTTCGTACGCGAAACCAACCGGGCCCTCGGAGCGGAAACGCTCATAACTCGAGCTGCGGACGTCCGATCGACGTACCGTCAGCTGTGGAGGTTTCCTCTAAGTGAGACGGAACTTTTGGCATACTCCGCCCGAGGATCGGACACAGGCGGAGTATGGTCGGGTTGGTTTTTCCCTAAAAACCAACCGGGCCCCTGGGACGAAAATGCCAATAACTCTCAGACCGGGCGTCCGATTGACGCGCCGTCTGTTGCGTTGAGATCCTGTTGTCGATACGGAACTTTTGGATACATCAACTTCGGACTACGTGTCAGTTGATGTATCAGCCTCTCGGCTCGTGGAGCGGACCCTCCTAGACGAGCTCGCTGTGTGCGGGAACCCTAGCGCTGGCTGTGACTTCGACGACAGAGCAGAGATCCTCCGTGGACTGCGACGACGACAGAGCAGAGATCCTTCGTGGACTGCGGCGACGACTGTGCAGAGATCTTCAGTGGACTGCGTCGACTACTGCACTCAGCGATCCTACGTGGATCAGTGCTACAGGTCTTGTGTGGGCCCGATCCTGTGTGGGTCATCACCTTACAGTTCTGTGTGAGCCTTGACTACAGGTCCTGTGTGGGCCCGATCCTGTGTGGGTCATCTCTTACGGTTCTGTGTGAGCCATTGCTACAGGTCCTGTGTGGGCCCGATCCTGTGTGGGTCATTGCCGAGGTTAGTACCTATCGATCCTTCGTGGGTCCGACGACTTAGATGGTTCGGTGATCATCTTGTCATCATCTGAAAAAGTATACCTGGTTGAGCTGAATCTTATGTTACTCTCCTTTGTGGATTGTGTTGAACTATCCTATGTGGATTTACTATTTACTCTCCCTGGTGGATTTGAGTCTTGCTTTCCTGTGTGGATCGAGTTGACCTTGAGCTCGAGAGAAGTGCTAGAAATGGGGACTTAGGTATATGTATGGGCATATACCTAAGTCGAGTCATTTGTTTCTTCGTGGTTTCCCCTTTCTTTTGTGCTATATCCTTTGTGGATTTCGGGAGACCTTCGGGGGTCTCGGGGTCCTTACTGAGTAGTTTATACTCACCCCTGCACGGGCTATGCCCGCACTTTGTTGTGTTGGATGTAGACGACGGACAGCGCTGATCTCGGTTGGGGCATGGAGCAGGATGGTACCTGGAGGCGGACCACTGGGCGGGACGTGCTCGGAGCGGACGTGGGACCCGAGGAGCCTGGAGGCTATCTGTACCCACCCTTCAGGTGGGATTTCCAGTGGACGACACGAGGCCGCCGTCTTTTCTTCAGTTGCTGTTCTTTACCTTTTCAGTTGTACTTTCAGTTGGGCTTGTATTCCGGCCCCCTTTACTTTTCTGCACTTTGTAGTTACTTTCCGCTTGCTGACTCTGTGGTGGTTGTTACTTATAAAGGCAATGCCTTCCCTGTTTACCGGGATTTTACGCCTTGGTGCTAGTCGCCAGCCCCTGGCCTATGGAAGGCGGGCATGGGGTAGTCACGGCACGGGCCCCGAGGTCGGGTCGTGACATATAAATCCTCCAAGGAATCTTTCACACAACACTATATTTCTTTACACGCAACCACGACCTTCCTCAATAGCTTGTGTCGTACGCAATCTTGAGTTTCACTAAACAACGATATGCTATTAAAAAATTATTAAAACTAGCCGTTATGATTAGTAATAACCACTTTTTGAAATTTTGTAAATTTTATTTTTCAAAATGGACTTCATATTTTGATTCGGAATATCGAAAGTAGCTTAGGGTGAAATTTTGGTACTTTTCATATAACTTTCATATTCTGATGAATAGTGAAAATTACTAAATTTTAATTAAAAACAACTTTTTTAATTGAAATAATTAAGAGTGATAAATTATTAATTTGAGTGGTTTTAAAGTATATTTAGAATGTATTTTTACAATTTAATACAATGTTTTTCATTTGATGTAATTTCACATTTAACCCAGACATAAACAAGTGTCAATCTTTTGATAGTTATTATCTCTTAAAAACACGCTATTTGTTTTGACAACGGGAATTAATTTTTAAATTAGTTAATGTAACTGATATATTTTGAATTTGTTAAAATAAATATCATTTTTGAATTCATAATATCAAATATATCTTAGGCCTAATTTTTGGTATTTTTCTGGAAACCTTCATTTTTTGATGAATAGTGAAACCACTAAGTGGTAGTTAAAACAACTGAATTTTTCATAAAACTTAATTTTACCGCTTCTATGAGTAGAATTTCAAAAATTAGAGAGACATGTTCAATATCAAGGACTAAAATGTGGTTCAATGAGATGAAAATAAATTTTGGTGAATAGTAACTTTTTACTTTTTTTTACCACGGTTAAAAGTAACTAGGGTAATTAAGGGTAACAATTATATTATTATTACACTAAAACATGTCCTAATTCTATTGGATAAGTGTAATTAGACCAAAAACAACCTTAGTAATAAAATATGACCATTTAGGCCCACATGGATTAGATTAGGACATTTATTATTAATTTATTTAACGAATGGATAAAATAGTTAAAATCAAAGTTTAATAAGTAAATAATTTTTAATATAGTGTTATACATAAGATAAATTTCACTATAAATATTTCATTGAAATATAAAATTATTTCCTACATAATGGTATTTTATTTGTAATTTTTAGACATTAAATAATTTAATTTATTTATGACACAATGATGATGCAGTAATTATCTTATTAATGAAATATTGACATAATTTATGTCATAAATACCCAAATAAATGTAATTTTAGGCTTTCTATTAATTCCACTAATTTTCTAGGTTAATATGACATGTTAGTAGTGATTTAATTAAATTTTTTTGAACTAATCATTCTGTTATGATTTTCACAAAAATCAATTACTAAATAGTGTCAAAATTGACATAAAATAGTTTTTAAAACAAATATTATATTATTAATTGTTATTTTATTCCTAAAAATCTAAGGTTCAGCCAAATGACTTATATACGGTTATATATATTAATAATAAACAACTTGGGGTTCGTTTGGATTTTTAGAGTAAGTTAATTAACCTTATAGTGTAAGAACACAAAAAGACAAGGTAGAAGTAAAATTATCTAAATTAAAGTTAAATCTAAATGATAAGGTTAAAATAGTAAACTAAACTTGTCCAAATTCTATTGTATGAGAGTATTTAGACTCATCCCCACCTTAGCTTCAAAATAAATCAATTTGGATCTATTTAAAACCGAATTTGGCATTACAATAAAATAATATTTTTAGTTATTCCAAAGATGCCCCTCTCCTCCCTTATAAAAGGGCACCTCCTCCCCCTCTTCCTCACACCACATTGAGCCTCAAATATCAGACGACCCCTGCCACATTCCCTTCTCCACTTCCCTAGAGACATCCTAGAGGTCTTGATATTCTTCAAAGACCAATTTTAGTAACCTAAAAGGAGGTCTCAAAGAAGCACTTCAAAGAAGAGGTAATGTTCGTTACCGATTCTTTCATCTTTGTTTCTTCTTCCACTTCTTCTTCTGTAGTTGTTTCATTATAAAGTAATAACATCAGTATCACTCATATACTGATATTTTATTATAAGTATGAAACAACCCTATTTCACCATCTATCCACCCAATGGAAAACGAAATCACAATGTGTGCGTACGTACGGAATACCGTCTCCACGCCGTGGTGTAATCAATTATCCTTACTTGGATGGGTATAATGGTGTGAAGAATGAATATATATTATTATTGTAAGTTGATACTGATTCTGAAATACTATACATACACTCCAATACAATTCCACGATCATGGGAACGATAACATCACTCGTGCGTACGTACGGAGTACCGTCTCCACGATGTGATGCGACTCGTTCTACATGATCTTCATTGCATAATGATTATATAAATGACTTGAATGAATGAATATGATATATATTACACTAATACCATTCTGTAAATGTGGTATCTATAACCTAAAGAGAAGACTAAGAATTTATTCGACAAAACACGCATAAGAACAAAAAGTAATAAACACCCGAATAACAAGTAGTAATGAAATATTACTAATAAGAAGCTATGAATATGACCATATATGATATCATAACAATAATTATGATTCTATAATAAGTCAATAACATTATTTAAATCATTATACAAGAGTTTCAGACATTTACGAAGCAAATCGGACATAAGGTAAGGGAAAATATCACAACCTCATTTTTATCCGAAATTGTTTATACATTGGTATTTACTAGGGTGTATTTTCTCATCCACATCCATGTTCCCTCAATATTTAATATTATTTCCATCCACCTACAATTTTTCAAATCCAATTTTACCCTTCAGTGAGTTTTTAGTAAAATATATGAAAGAAATCTTTTATCGTTTTTCGTACAAGGTACTTTTTGACTTTTCCGACAAAAGTACGAGAAGAATGTTTGTTTAACTTATACGGCATGAATGGATTTTTAAAAAATTATTTCCAAAAAGATTACTTTACAAGTTTTCAAGTTTTTTTTAATCAACTTCTTTTAGTTTAGAATTTTTTGACATGTTATGAAATGAAAAGTGTTTTTGAAGTAGAAAGGATATTTTCCTCAAGAATGGAGTTCAAGTATTTTATCAAAATTATTTTCCATCTAAGATAGTAAAGGGTTCTGTTTCTATCCCTATTATTACATTGATTTGATTATGTTGTGATGGAATTATTTTTATGAATTAATTTATCTTATATGAATTGTTTTATGATGTCATGATGTGTAAGAATCCCATTTTTATTACATGGGTTATGCAATGATGTATGATTTATGATTTTGTGGCACACATAAGAATGGTATAATTATGAGATGGGTGGGACCTATATCTCCCCACAATTCATTGGGTAAAGATTTTATATCTCATGAGATAGACATGGCTGGAACGGCAGGTTAAACCGGTTCTGTGAAACATGACTGAAACGAGGAATGAACTCGGTTCAGAAATGGAATTTGTCCACTAAGATAGTCTTGGAAAAGAGTCTTGACTAATAAGAAATGATTATCTATGATTATGTGTGTATGACACAAAGATTCATGTTTTAATTTATGATTATTGGGATTACATTTCACCACTATGATTTATCCCAAGTTATGAAACTATGATCTCTTTGGCAGGTTAAGATTTCCAAAAGTTATGTTCTTATGTATATGATGTGATTGATATTTCTTTTTTTTTTACCCTTACTGAGCATTTGAGCTCACCCTTTTGTATGTTTTATTTCCCCAGGTCAGGAAGAAGGTTATTAAGTAGGATATTCCAAAAGGGACTCTAGATATGATGAAATAAATTGGAGGCAAAGTAGATGCTTTATGAACCAGTTGTTTATGTTTCCCAGTTTCTATTAACTCTATACCTATACGGTCCTTTCTTGGTTTAGTTATATTTTGTAATAAGTGTGCTTAAATTCTGAAGTAATAACAATTTATGTAATGTATGGGTTGTTATAGTTGGTATTAGAGGAAATGTATAGTCCACCTTTGGAAACATGGATGTGAAAGCCTTAGTAAGAACCTTAAGGATAAGTCTAAGCATAGAACCCAATCTTAGGGTTTTAGAAATGGACATGAATAACCTAGGATAAGACCTTAAGTGTGAAATTTTATTCTTGATTATGTGGTTTTACTATTATAAGTAGTGTTTCTCACACTATTCTTCTTGGTTTTAGTCAATGGCTGGAACCCGAAGGAACCGTGTTAATGTGGAATGTGACGGGCAATGCAATGATTGTCCCCCTAAGCAACCAAACGTTATGGGAGCTAGAATGAAAAATCTTGTAGCCATTCTCACACAACTTTCTCAAGCTATGAATCATGCCGGACTTCCAAACGAGCAAAGGAAGGAGCAATATTATGTTGAATCCTTCATGAGGCAGCGTCCACCTTCATTCAGTGGGTCTACTGATCCATTAGTTTCTGAACAATGGATGAGTAATACTAAAAAGATATTTTCAGTTCTTCAATGTTCTGAACATGATAAAGTCATCCTAGTAGTGTATCGTTTGGAAGGAGATGCTGATCAATGGTGGAATCTTATCAAGAATACGAGGCCAATATATGAAATTTAGTCCATGGAATGGGACGAGTTCAAGAACTTATTTTTCAATAAGTACTTCCCTCGTATTCTCTAAACAAAGACGCAGTAGGAGTTTATTGAACTAAAGCAAAAGGATGACGAATCTGTTGGTACCTATGAAGCAAATTTTACAAGACTTGCAAGGTACGCTTCTGGGATTATTATCCAACCTGAGAGTAAGATCGATCGATTCTTTAGTGTCTTAAAACCAAGTTTTCGAAGGGAGTTAGCCATAAGGGACTTCAATAGCTATGAGAAAATCGTTCGATGTGCTCTTAAAGTTGAGATGGAGATTGGTGTAACCCATCAGTCACATTGGTTTGATAAGAAGAGGAAAATGGAATTCAAAAGAAAATCTAAAGAGCACACTGAAAAGAAGATGAACATTCCCTTATGCTCAAAGTGTGGAAAGAAACATGGAGGGAGTTGTCTTAAAGGGACAAGTAAATGTTTCAAATTTGGAAAGGAAGGTCATCGGGCATTTGAATGCCGCAATGATGGGAAGAAGATATCTAAGGATGCAAACAAAGAAAGGGATACACAGAATAAACCTACTATACTTCAATGTTTCATGTTCAAGGAGATGGGGCATTATGCCAATCAATGCCCAAATCCAAGGGTTGATGATGATGATCGACATCAACCAACTCTTAGGGCTAAAGACAAAGGAAAGTCACATGCAATTTCTATCAGCGATGTGGAGTACGATAATAATGTGGTGAAAGGTACACTTACCATCCACTCTAAAGTAGAAAATGTTTTATTTGATTCTGGATCCACCCACTCTTTTATTTCTGAATAATTTTCAAATATTATCATCGTATTACCTCAACAATTAGATGTTGAGTTAGCTGTGACAACCCCTAATGGAACAACAGTCGCATCAAACGTTTATAATTCTTCTCCGATTGAAGTTTGTGTGAAACTGCTTCCTGCAAATCTTGTGATCCTTCCTATAGTGGAATTTTATGTGATTCTTGGAATGGATTGGCTTTCTTTATATGGAGCTCATATCAATTGACAAAGAAGGGAAGTCACATTTCATATTCCAGATCAATCTATGATCATCTATCAATGCAAGGATGAACATAACCTTCCAGTGGAAATTTCTTCTATCTTATGGGTCTTGATTCCACTAAATGAAGGTTATTTATCTCAAATGGTTGGTGAGAAACTCACAATTAAGAATATGACCATTGTACGGGAGTTTGATGATGTCTTTCCAGAAGAATTTCCAGGTCTTCCACCAAATCGTGAAGTTGAGTTTTCAATAGAACTCATACCGGGTGCTTTACATATTTCGAAGACAGCTTATAGAATGGCCCTAATTGAGTTGCAGGAATTGAAGAAGCAACTCCAAGAGAATCTTGATAAGGGGTTCATACGCCCTAGTGAGTCACCTTGGGGAGCACCTGTTCTATTTGATAAGAAGAAAGATGGATCAATGAGACTCTGCATTGATTATCGAGAACTTAACAAAATCACTATCAAGAACAAATATCCTCTCTCGCGCATTGATGACTTATTTGACCAATTACGCGGATCTCAATACTTTTCCAAGATTGATCTTTATTCATGGTATCATCAATTAAGGGTCAAAAGGGAGGATATTCCAAATACGGCTTTCTGTACATGGTATGGACACTATGAATTTATAGTGATGCCATTTGGTCTTACTAATGCCCCTTCTATCTTCATGGATCTAATGAATAGAGTCTTTAGAGACTATCTTGATCAGTTTTTGGTAGTCTTTATAGATGATATTCTTTTCTATTCAAAGAGCAAGGAAGAACATTAAGATCACATGAGAATTATATTGAAGACCCTGAGAAAGGAGAAGATTTATTCCAAATTTACCAAGTGTGAATTTTGGCTTCAAAAAGTAGCATTTTTGGGTCACATAATCTCAAAAGAGGGGATATCTGTGGATCTAGCAAAAACAGACGTTATCAAAAGATGGTCGAGACCAACAATAGTAACTGAGATCCGAAGTTTTCTTGGTTGGGCTGGATATTATCGACGTTTTGTGAAATATTTTTCATGATTATCTAATCCACTCACCAGGTTTACTCAGAAAGGAGTTAAGTTTGTTTGGACAGAGGAATGTGAAGAGAATTTCAAGTAGTTGAAAAGAAGTTTATCCAGTGCACCTGTGATCACATTTCCTTGTAGTGGAGAAAGGTTTGTGATCTACAGTGATGCATCCAATAAGGTATTGGGGTGTGTTCTCATGCAAAATGATATGGTGATAGCTTATGCCTCACGACAGTTGAAAATACATGAGAAAAATTACCCAACTCATGATTTGGAGTTAGCTGCGGTAATATTTGAATTAAAGATTTGGAGGCATTACCTTTATGGTGAAAGGTGTGATATTTATACTGATCATAAAAGTTTAAAGTATACTTTCACACAAAAGGTGATTAATATGTGCCAAAGAAGATGGTTGGAGCTGATTAAGGATTACGATTGCTCAATTCATTACCACCCTGGGAAAGAAAACAAGGTAGCAGATGCATTAAGTCGACAAGACCATGCTAGCTTATCCATGATGAGGATCACAAAAGATCCAATATTTATGGATTTACAAAGGATGGATCTTGGAATTATAATGAATGGGGAAAAATCGTATCTTTCTCAAATGAATTTCCAACCATCTATACATGTGAAGATTATAGAGGCACAGAAAGATGATATAGAGTTACAAAAGAAGGTGAGAAATGTACCTGAATTCAACCTTGATTGTGATGGGATAATAAATTTCAAGAATCGGGTTTGTGTTCCTCCCATCCCAGAATTAAAGAAGGAGATTCTGGATGAGGCTCATAGTTCTTCATTCTCTATTCATCCTGGAAGCATGAAGATGTATAGGGATCTGAAAGAGTACTTCTGGTGGGATGGCATGAAAAGAGATGTTGCTGAATATGTCTCTCGATGCTTGGTTTGTCAGCAAGATAAAGCTGAGAGACAGAAGTCTAAGGGGATGTTACAACCATTACCCATACCAAAATTGAAATGGAAAACATCACTATGGACTTTTTCATAGGACTTCCTAAAACATCCAAAGGCAATAATGCTATCTGGGTCATAGTTGATCATCTTACAAAGTCTTCACACTTCATTGTTATTAGAGAGGATTTCTATCTGGATCAGCTTTCCATGATATATGTAAAGGAAGTGGTAATATTGCATTGAGTACCACTTTCCATTATATCTGATCGGGATCCGAGGTTTACCTCAATGTTCTGGGGAAGTCTTCAGCATACTCTGGATACATAGTTGAGTTTCAGCTCTGCTTATCATCCTCAGACAGACGGTCAGTCTGAGAGGACAATTCAAACTCTATAAGATATGTTGAGATCTTGCTCTATGGATTTCAAAGGTGGTTGGGATCAACACCTACCTTTGGTGGAATTTTCTTATAATAATAGCTTTCACTCCAGTATTGATATGGATCTTTATGAAGCTCTCTATGGAAAGAAATGCAGGACTCCAACTTGTTGGGATGAAGTTGGGGAAAGAAAGCTATTAGGACCTGATCTCATTGATGAAATGGCAGAAAAGGTCAGATCTATTCAACAACACATAAGGGCAGCTCAGAGTCGACAGAAAAGTTATGCCGACAATAGAAGAAAATACCTAGAGTTTGAATTATGTGATAAAGTGTTCTTACGAATATCTCCCTGGAAGAGGGTCATGAGATTTGGAAAGAAGGGGAAGTTGAGCCCTAGATATATCGATCCTTTCGAAATACTGGATCATGTTGGAAATGTAGCTTACCGATTGGTTCTTCCACTGAATCTCTCTCAAGTTCACGATGTGTTCCATGTATCTCTCCTGAGAAAGTACATACCTGATCCTTCACATGTACTCAGCTGAGAAGTTGTACCGCTGGAGCAAGATCTTTCTTATGAAGAACAGCCGATAGAGATTCCGGATCATAGCGAAAAAGTCCTACGAAACAAGGCCACTCTATTGGTGAAAGTTTTATGGAGGAAACACCAATTATAAGAAGCTACATGGGATCTTGAGGATATGATGAGGGAAAGGTGTCCTCATCTATTTGTTACAAAGTGACGAATTTCGAGGGAAAACTCATTTTAAGGGGGGTAGAATGTAACGCCTGAGACTTTTATGAGAAATATTTTGTTTTTATGTTATATAAATCATCAAAGTAATCTTTCACACAACACTATATTGCTTTACACGCAACCATGGCCTTCCTCAATAGTTTGCGTCGTACGCAATACCAAGTTTCACTAAACAACGATATGCTATTAAAATATTATTAAAACTAGTAGTAATGAATAGTAATAACCACTTTTTGAAATTTTTTAAATTTTATTTTTCAAAATGGACTCCATTTTTGGATTCAGAATACCAAAATTAGCTTAGGGTGAAATTTTGGTACTTTTCGGATAACTTTCATATTCTGATGAATAGTGAAAATTACTAAATTTTAATTATAAACTTTTTTAATTGAAATAATTAATAGTGATAATTTATTAATTTGAGTGGTTTTAAAGTATATTTAGAATATATTTTTACAATTTTATACAATTTTGTTCATTGGATGTAATTTCACATTTAAACCAAACATAAACAAGTGTCAATCTTTTGATAGTTATTATCTCTTAAAAACACGCTATTTGTTTTGACGACGGGAATTAATTTTTAAATTAGTTAATGTAACTGATATGTTTCTAATTTGGTAAAATAAATATAATTTTTTAATTCATAATATCAAATATAGCTTAGGCCTAATTTTTGGTATTTTTCTGGAAACTTTCATTTTTTGATGAATAGTTAAACCACTAAGTGGTAGTTAAAAAACTGAATTTTTCATAACACTTTATTTTACCGCTTTTGTGAGTAGAATTTCGAAAATTCGAGTGACATGGTTAATATCAAGGGCTAAAATGTGGTTCAATGTTATGAAAATAATTTTTGGTGAATAGTAACTTTTTACTTTTTTTACCATGGTTAAAAGTAAATAGGGTAATTAAGGGAAAAAATGATATTATTATTACCCTAAAACATGTCCTAATTCTATTGGATAAGTGTAATTAGACCAAAAACAACCTTAGGAATAAAATATGACCATTTAGGCCCACTTGGATTAGATTACGACATTTATTATTAATTTATTTAAAGAAGGGATAAAATAGTTAAAATCAAAGTTTAATAAGTAAATAATTTTTAATATAGGGCTATACATAAGATAAATTCGACTATAATTATTAATTAGAAATATAAAAATATTTCCTAAATAATGGTATTTTATTTGTAATATTTAGATGTTAAATAATTTAATTTATTTATGACACAATGATGATGCAGTAATTATCTTATTAATGAAATATTGACATAATTGATGTTATAAATACCAAAATAAATGTAATTTGAGACTTTTTATGAATTCCACTAATTTTATAGGTTAATAATACATGTTATTATTTATTTAATTAACTTTTTTAGAACTAATCATTCTATTGTGATTTTCACAAAAATCAATTACTAAATAGTGTCAAAATTGACATAAAATAGTTTTTTTAAAAAATATTATATTATTAATTGTTATTTTATTCCTAAAAATCAAATTATAATCCAAATGACTTAGATAAGGATATATATATTAATATTAAACAACTTGGGGTTCGTTTTACTTGTTATAGTAAGTCAATTAACCTTATAATGTAAGAACACAAAAAGACACAGTAAAAGTTAAATTGTCTAAATTAAAGTTAAATCTAAATGATAAGGTTAAAATAGTAAACTAAAATTGTCCAAATTCTATTTTATGAGGATATTTCGACACATCCCCAACTTAGATTCTAAAGAAATCAATTTGGAGCTATTTAAAACCGAATATGGATTTATAATAAAATAATATTTTTAGTTATTCCAAAGGTGCCCCTCTCCTCCCTTATAAAAGGGAACCTCCTCCCCCTCTTCCTCACACCACATTGAGCCTTAAATCTCAGCCAACCCCAGCCACTTTATCCTCTCTACTTCCATAGAGACATCCTAGAGGTCCTGGTCTTCTTCAAAGACCAATTTTATTACCCTAAAATGAGGTCTCAAAGAAGCGCTTCAATGAAGTGGTAATGTCTGTTACCGATTCTTTCATCTTTATTTCTTCTTCCACTTATTCTTCTGTTGTAATTTCATTCTGAAGTAATAACATCAGTATCACTCATATACTGATATGTTATTATAAGTATGAAAAAACCCTATTTCACCATCTATCCATCCTATGGAAAACGAAATCCCCGCGTGTGCGTACGTACGGAATACCGTCTCCATGCCATGGTGTAATCTATTTTCCTTACTTGGATGGGTATAATGGTGTATAGAATGAATATATATGATTATTGTAAAGTGATATTGATTATGAAATAGTATACATACACTCCAATACAATTCCACGATCATGGGAACGATATCATCGCTCGTGCGTACATACGGAATACCGTCTCCACGATGTGATGCGACTCGTTCTACATGATCTTCATTGCATAATCATTATATAAATGAATTGAATGAATGAATATGATATATATATATATCACTAATACCATTCTAGAAATGAGTTATCTATGACCTAAATAGAAGAATAAGAATTTATTCAACAAAACACGCATAAGAACAAAAAGTAATAAACACCCGAATAACAAGTAGTAATGAAATATTACTAATTAGAATCTAAGAATATGACCATATATGATATAATAACAATAAGTATGATTCTGTAAAAAGTCAATAACATTATTTAAATAATTATACAGTAGTTTCGGACATTTACGAACCAAATTGTACCTAAGGTAAGGGAAAATATCACAATCTCATTTTTATCCGAGATTGTTTATACTTTGGGATTTACTAGGGTGTATTTTATAATCCACATCCATGTTACCTCAGTATGTAATATTACATCCATCCACCTACAATTTTTCAAATCCAATTTTACCATTCGGTGAATTTTTAGTAAAAGATATGAAAGGAATCTTTTGTCATTTTTCATACGAGGTACTTTTTGACTTTTCCGACAAAAGTACGAGAAGAATATTTTTTTAACTTATACGGAATAAATGGATTTTTAAAAAATTATTTCCAAGAAGATTACTTTACAAGTTTTCATGTTTATTTTTAATAAACTTCTTTTAGTTTATAATGGTATGACATGTTAAGAAATGAAAAGTGTTTTTGAAGTAGAAAGGATATTTTCCTCAAGAATGGAGTTCAAGTATTTTATCAAAATTATTTTCCATCTAAGATAATAATGGGTTATGTTTCTATTTCTATTATTACAGTGATTTGATTATGTTGTGGTGGAATTATTTTTATGAGTACCTTTATCTTATATGAATTGTTTTATGATGTCATGATGTTTAAAAATAACATTTTTATTACATTGGTTATGCAATGATGAATGATTTATGATTTTGTGGCACACATAAGAATGGTATCATTATGAGATAGGTGGGAACTATATCTCCCTCCAATGAATTGGGTAAAGATTTTATATCTCATTAGATAGACATGGATGGAATGGAAGGTTAAACCGGTTCAGTCAAACAGGACTGAAATGAGGAATGAACTCGGTTCAGAAATGGACTTTGTCCACTAAGATAGTCTTGGAAATGAGTCTTGACTAATAAGAAATGATTATCAATGATTATGTGTGTATGCCACAAAGATTCATGTTTTAAGTTATGATTATTGGGATTACATTTCACCACTATGATTTATCCCATGTTATGAAATTATGATCTCTTTTACAGGTTAAGATTTCCAAAAGTTATATTCTTATGTATATGATGTGATTGATATTTCTTTTGTTTACCCTTACTGAGCATTTGAGCTCAGCCTTTTATATTTTTTATTCCCCTAGGTCAGGAAAAAGGTTATTAAGTAGGTTATGTCAAAAGGGACTCTAGATATGATGAAATAAATGGGAGGCAAAGTAGATTCTTTATGAACCAGTTGTTTATGTTTCCTAGTTTCTAAAGACTATATACCTATACCGTCCTTTCCTGGTTTTGTTATATGTTGTAATATGTATGCTTCAATTCTGAAGTAATAATGTAAAGTATGGGTCATTATATGGAAGGTCCCCAATTGACTGATGATGTCGTTTCACTTGCTATATTCACCAATAAAGGAGAAGCTATATAGGAGGAAATGGAGAAAGAGTCTTCTACTCGTCTTGGTAACTCTCAATGTGTGGAAAACACAAAATTTTTAGCAATGCTTTTTTCTAATAGTCACATTGAGAAAGAAATGTCAGTGAATGATGGTTACCAGGAGGTGACTATCTCTGAAAAATGAGGGAAAATCTCTGATAGTGAAAAGGAGAATGATGGTGGCAGGGTTCGAACCTCTTATAGTAACACTGATCATGGTGGAATGAATAATGTGTCAAGGAATGAGGAATTCATGACCGCTCCACCAAGGGGAAGTCAGAGGAAAGACTACTCTTATATACTAAAGTCGATGCCTACCATGTCTTCTGTCAGCAAGGGAAAAGGTATACTTTCTTTTAAGGAGTTTCTATATTTTGAAAAATTAAATCTGCAAAGGAAATATGTTAATACCCTAAAGCGTTATGAAATCTCGGACTAGGAATCTTTCACTATGGATGAAGCAATAGATCATGGATAGGGTGAAGGGTATGTTTTTTATGATATGTAGTTGTTTTTCGGTCTTTTGATACTTGCTTGCTTTAGATTTCATTTAGTTTAATAAATGGCCAGAGACTTTATCTCTAGCTGAGCTTTCCTGGTATGATAAATCCAAAGGAAGGAATAAGATTTCCCAAATTTCCTTTCAAATTAAAATTCAGTTCGTTAAAATTGTGTCTAATAGTAATGAATGAGGTAGAAAGGAATCTCTTTGAGAAGTCTCTAAAATATTATTCATGGTATAAGAGGAAGAAAAGTTTAAACCATCAAAATATGATGCTCAATACATTGGTACGTTTGTAGTAGATGAGGGAGAGACTAATAAGGAATATACCATGATAGTAGAGATTGAGTTTTTTTCATAGAAATTGAAAGACTGTGAGAAAACAACATTGAACTAACGATAGGATCATATAAGAAAATATAAATTTTATATGAAAAAAGAAAATATAGTCAAATAATTTGAGATGATGAAGCTCTATATTTCTATAAATATAAAAACAAATGAATACTAGACTTCATCTGTTATCTTAAAATATTATAAAATTGATAAACTCATAATTTGGGTAGATGATTAAAAATAACTAGGATGAAAATATTAAATACAACAAGTACAAGGTTACTGAGAATGTGACACCCCAATATTTAAATAAAAGAAAATAATATTTGATGGAATATATGAAATAAAACATTAATAATCTAAGGGAATTTAACACCCTGATACATTATGATATATTTATTTTAAAATAATTTCAACCACTTAGATATCAATCAATGAAAACAACACTAGGTTTGAAAGAAACATGATACTCTATTAAAATATTATTATTATCATGATCATTATAACCAAATGATTAATTTTATGGGTATGCATAGTACTAACTAAATTATAAAAATTATTTTTTTACACATTTTTATAATAAAATCACTGGTTATCTATTAATTATAGATAAAATAATACCCATTTTACATAAAAAATAATTGTTTTATGAAAACTGTATTTTTTTAAAGGTTGTCTAGTCACGCACTAATCGCATAATAAAAAAATTAATTTTTAACACTTATACTGAATTTATCTGTAAAAATAAAATTTATTTTTCAAATCTATATGTCAAAATTATCTTTGGGAGAATTTTTTATAATTTTAAGAAAAGGTAAACTTCTCAGTGAATAGTGAAAGTACTAGTTTTTATTAAGAATTTTTTATATATATCTAAGCCTTTGAAAACATTAAAATTATTTTGGTATAGTTTAGGAAGTAAATTTAGTTCAATTATATATCCAATAATCCAATTTTGGTCATTGGAATCAGTTTCATGTTTTATTCTTATGTAAAATCCTTGTAATATTAGAACATTTTCTCTTTGAAAACTCGATTTCTCATCGCCTAGGTGGGATTAATTTTAAATTAAAATTTTCCAGTTAAATGAATGAAATTTATAATAATAGATTAAATATTTTGAACTATCCTGATTTATATTGTATAATAAGGTCAAAATAAAATTTTACTATAATTAATACTAAAAACAATAAAATTTATTTATTGTGCTTAAGTTAAAAATACATTTAAAAAGGGTTAAACTAAAAAGATAAGGGTTAAAAATGAACCAAATCATGTAAAAAACCAATTTTAGTGACATATATAGACCTTTTATATAATAATGATTTTAAATTAAATTTTTTTAACTTTTGGAATGTGGAAAATGGGGATACACAATTTTCTTTTCAAAAATTACATGTTTACCAATCAGGTCACTTATAAAAGGCCACCCTCAGCCATCTCTAAAAACATCAAAGACCCACCACTTAGGCCAATATATACCTAAATAAAATCCTTACTTCCCTCTATTCATCTTATAATACTTATTTTGTTCATAAAGCCCACGTAGTAAGGCTTTTCGTTCAAATAAAAAAATGTTTTCCAAAGAAGATGTAACATCCATAACCAAGTGTTTTATATTATTTCTTCCTACACATACATGAATTATTATTAAACCAGGATGATATAATAAAATAATTATATTTCATATAATGATATTTTTTTATGTTAAGGTAATGAACTATATTTGTCTCCTTTTCCATCAAATGGAAAATGAAATCATTGATCCTGTATACGGTGGACTACCGTCTTGCGAACTGAAGTATTTTGTTTTCCCTCACCTCCATGAAAGAATGAATATATTGATGTACTTAACATATGTATATTATATTTATTATAATTATTATAATTATTTAATTTTAATGTCACATACACCTTTTTATGTTCTATTATGTTTAAATTATGATAATTCCACTTTGTGTACAGTAAACTATCACCTCATGAAGCGATGTGATTCATTGTTCACTTAAAATTTACATGGAAAGTAATAAGGATAAAATTAATGAATATATATGATATATATGATATTATATTTATTTAATAAAATTAATATATCACCCACTTACTTACCCTTACATTCGTTAATGGAATGATATTATCGCCCATGTGAACGTACGACCTAACGTCACCATGAAGCAATGTGATTCATTTACCATGTAAAAAAATCATAAATAGTTATAAAAATGTATATCATTGGTAAATATTATATTTATAACATTGTTATCAATTTTAATATGATAAATATATATATATCCAATTCCCATGAACCAGATCATTCATTCCCAAATGCACATGAGAAAACAAGGCAATTAACACCTGAACTAATGAAAATAATGAAATATTATCAAAACATACGTTTTTAAAATGTTATAAGAGGATTCTATATGATATTTTAAGAAAATATTATCACTATTTTTTTAATTTAGTAACATTTTAGAAACCATTATACAAGTGTAAAGGAATGTACAAAGGAAATCATACCTAACAAAAGGGCTTCTCGTCTCACTTTTACTTCCATGAGAAATATGTCATATTCACCGCTTATTTACATTATATGCTGGGTATACTAAAATATTGATATTTTATATCATGTATCTATTTACATTCATGTTATGTAATGTTTCATTTGTTTTACATTTCTTTTATTGCGATTACGGTTCAGAAGTTTCCAAATAGGTAAGGGTTTATTTCATAATATCCTCATTATTCAGGATTGTTTATGTTTATATCTCCCTTGGGGAATTTATTTGATATTTATTTCTTAAAATAAATCTATTTTTATCACCTATAGTTATTAATGAACATTTTTTTAACGACCCAATATTTACATACATTGTTATTGCTTCAAAATTGAAGCAAACTTATTACAACATATAACAAAACCATGAGAGGACCGTATAGGTATAGTGTCTTTAGAAACTGGGAAACATAAACAACTGGTTCATAAAGCATCTACATTTTCTCCCATTTATTTCATCATATCTAGAGTCCCATTTAGCATATCCTACATAATATCCTTATTCCTGATCTGGTGAAAGAAAAAATACAAAAGGGTGAGCTCAAATGCTCAGTAAGGGTAAACAAAATAAATATCAATCACATCATATTTATAGGAACATAACATTTTGGAAATCTTAACCTGCAAAAGAAATCATAATTTCATAACATGGGATAAATCATAGTTGTGAAATGTAATCCCAATAATCATAACATAAAACAGGAAACTTTGTGTCATACACACATAATCATAGATAATCATTTCTTAGTAGTCAATACTCATTTCCAAGACTATCTTAGCGGACAAATTCCATTTCTGAACCGAGTTCACTCCTTGTTTCAGTCCTGTTTCACAGAACTGGATTAACCTGTCATTCCATCCATTTCTATATCATGAGATATAAATATTTACCCAATGCATTAGAGGGAGATATAGGTCCCACCCATATTATAATGAAACCATTCTTATGTGTGCCACAAAATCATAAATCATACATCATAGCATAACCCATGTAATATAAATGGGATTCTTATACATAATGCCATCATAACATAAATCATATAAGTTAAAAGGACATCATAAAAATAATTCCATCATAACTTAATCAAATCAATGTAAAAATAGGGATAGAAACAGAACCCTTTATTATCTTATATGGAAAATAATTTTGATAAAATGCTTGAACTCCATTCTTGAGGAAAATATCCTTTCTACTTCAAAAACATTTTCCTTTCATAAAATTTCATATAATTTTAAACTAAAAGAAGTTGATTAAAAAATAAATTTGAAAACATGTAAAGTAAGCTTCATGTAAATAATGTTAAAAAATTCCATTCAAGTCGTATAAGTTAAAAAAACATTCTTCTCATACTTTGGCCAGAAAAGTCAAAAAGTACCTCGTACGAAAACTGAAAAAAGATTCCTTGCATATATTTTACTAATAACTCACTGAAGGGTAAAATTGGATTTAAACAATTATAGGAGGATGGAAATAATATTACATATTTAGGAAACATGAATGTGCATGATAAATATTCCCCAGTAAATTCTGAAGTAAAGACAATCTCGGATAAAATTGAGATTGTGAGATTTTCCCTTACCTTAGGCCCGATTTGCTTCGTAAGTGTCTAAAACTCCTGTATAATGATTTAAATAATGTCATTTACTTATTCAAGAATCATAATTATTGTTATTATATCATATATGGTAATATTCTTAGCTTCTTATTAGTAATATTTCATTGTTACTTGTTATTCGGGTGTTTATTACTTTTTGTTCTTATGCGTGTTTGGTCGAATAAATTCTTATTCTTCATTTTAGGTTATAGATACCTCATTTCCAGAATGGTATTAGTGTAATATATATCATATTTATTCATTAAATTCATTTATATAATCATTATTCAATGAAGATCATGTAGAACGAGTCGCATCACATCGTGGAGATGGTATTCCGTACGTATGCACGAGCGATGATATTGTTCCCATGATCATGGAATTGTATTGGAGTGTATGTATACTATTTAAGAATAAATATCACTTTACTATAATCATATATAGTAATTATTTACACCATTATACCCATCCATGTAAGGTGGTGGTGGAAAATAGATTACACCAAGGTGTGGAGACGGTATTCCATACGTACGCACGCGTGGTGATTTCATTTTCCATAGGATGGATAGATGGTGAAATAGGGTTGTTTCATACTTATAATAACATATAATTATATGATTGATACCGATGATATTACTTAATAATGAAACAACTAAAGAATAATAAGTAGAAGAAGAAATAAAGTTGAAAGAATCGGTAACGGACATTACATCTTCTTTGACGCGCCTCTTCTTAACCTCCACTTAGGGCACTAAAGTTGGTCTTTGAAGAATACCAGGACCTCTAGGATGTTTATAGGGAAGTGGAGAGGATAAATTGTCAGGTGTTTTCCGAGCTTGATGGCTCAAAGTGGTGTGACGAGGAGAGGGAGGAGGTGCCCTTTTATAAGGGAAGAGAGGGCAACCTTTGGAAGAACAAAAAATATTTTTTTATTATAAAGTCATATTCGGTTTTTAATAGCTTCATATTGATTTTTTTTGAAGCTAATGTGGGGATGGGTCGAAATACTATCATCCAATAGAATTTATACATGTTTATGTTTCTATTTTAACCTTATCATTTAGATTTAACTTTAAGTTAGATAATTTAACTTTTACCGTGTCTTCTTGTTTTATTACACTGTAAGGTTAATAAGCTTACTATAACAGGACAAACGAACCCCAAGTTGTTTATTATTAATACATATGACCTTATCTATGTCATTTGTCCTATCCTTAGATTTATAGAAATAAAATAACAATTAATAATATAATATTTTTTTAAAAAACTATTTTATGTCAATTTTGACACTATTTGTTAATTGATTTTTTTGAAAATAATAACAGAATTATTAGTTCAAAAAAAGTTACTTAAATCAATACTAACATGTAATATTAACCTATAAAATTAGTGTAATTCATAAAAGTCTCAAATTAACTTTATTTCGGTATTTATAACATCAATTATGTCAATATTTCATTAATAACATAATTATTGCATGATCATTGTGTCATAAATAAATTAAATTAATTAATATCTAAAAATTATAAATAAAATACCATTATGTAGGAAATAGTTTTAGCTTTCTAATGAATATTTATAGTTAAAGTTATCTTATTTATAACCCTATATTAAAAATGAATTAGTTATTAATCTTTGTTTTTAACTATTTTAACCCTTCTTTAATTAAATTATTAATAAATGTCCTATTCTAATAAAAGTGGTCCTAAATGGTCATATTTTATTCCTAAGGTTGTTTTTTGTCGAATTACACTTATCTAATAGAATTAGGACATGTGTTAGGGTAATAATAATATCATTTTTACCCTTAATTACCCTATTTAGTTTTAACCGTGGTAAAAAAAGTAAAAAGTTATTATTCATCAAAAATTATTTTCATCTCAATAAACCACATTTTAGTCCTTGATATTAACTGTGTCTCTCGGATTTTTAAAATTTTACTCACAGAAGTGGTAAAATTATGTTTTATTTGAATTTGCAAATTCTCCTAGGAGGTGGGTAAAAGACGGTCAAAAGTTCAATAAAAGTTTTATATATCTAAAAATATTATAAAATGACTCCAATGAATTTCTTTGAACTTATATCGGTATATGTATCAATTTTCACATAAAATAAAATAAAATAAATAATTATTTAAATAAGAAGTTGGTTTTTAAATAGTAACCCAGGGTTTTCACTATTCATCAAAAATTGAATGTTTTCAGAAAAAAACCAAAATTTCACCCTAGGCTAATTTCGATATTCTGAATCCAAAAATGAATTCCATTTTGAAAAATAAAATTTCAAAAAATTTCAAAAGGTGGGTATTAAAATTCATAACCGCTAGTTTTAATAATATTTTAATAGCATATTTTTGTTTAGTGAAACTCGGTATTGTGTACGATGCAAGCTATCGAGGAAGGTCGTGATTGCGTGTAAAACAAGCCAAGCAAGTGTTGTGTGTATTGAATGATTCCTTTGATGATTTATATAACATAAAAACAAAAAAATCTTGGGTGTTACATTCTACCACCCATAAAATGAATTTCGCCCTCGAAATTTGTCACTTTGTAACAAACAGATGAGGATACCTCTCACTCATCATATTTTGAAGCTCCCGTGTAGCTTCTTTTTATTGCTGGTTCCCCCATAAAACATTCACCAAGCGAGTGGTCTTGTTCCATAGGTATTTTTTTCTATGATCCAAAATCTCTATCGGCTGTTCTTCATAAGAAAGATCTTGCTCCAACGGTACAACTTCTGAGCTTAGTACATGTGAAGGATCGGGTATGTACTTTCTCAAGAGTGATACATGGAACACATTATGAACTTGAGTGACATTTGGTGGAAGAACCAATCGGTAAGCTACCTTCCCAACATGATCCAGTATTTTGAAAGGACCGATATACCTAGTGCTCAGCTTTCCCTTCTTCCCAAATCTCATTACTCTCTTCCAAGAAGATATTCGTATGAACACTTTATCACCCATTTCAAACTCTAGGTATTTTCTTTGGTTATCAGCATAACTTTTTGGTCGACTCTGACTACTCTTATGTGTTTTTGAATAGATCGGACCTTTTCTACTATCTCATCAAAAAGATCAGTCCATAATAGCTTTCTTTCCCCAAATTTATCCTAGCAAGTTGGAGTCTTTCATTTCTTTCCCTAGAGAGCTTCATAAGGAGCGATCTGAATACTGGAGTGAAAGCTATTATTATAAGAAAATTCCACCAAAGGTAGGTGTTGATCCCAACCACCTTTGAAATCCATAGATCAAGCTCTTAACATATCTTCTAGAGTTTGAATTGTTCTCTCAGACTGACTGTTTGTCTGATGATGATAAGCAGTGCTGAAGCTCAACTTTTTATCAAGAGTATTCTAAAGACTTCGCCAGAACATTTAGGTAAACCTTGGATCCTGGTCAAATATAATTTAAAGTGGTACTCCAAGAAATCTTACCACTTACTTTATATATATCCTGGCAAGCTGATCCAGAGAGAAATCCTCTCTAATAGCAATGAAGTGTGCATACTTTGTAAGACGATCAACTATGACCCAGATAACATTATTTCCTTTGGATGTTTCAGGAAGTCTGGTGACAAAGTCCATAGTGATGTTTTCCCATTTGGGTATGGGTAATGGTTGTAACATCCCCTTAGACTTTTGTCTCTCAACTTTATCTTTCTGACAAACCAAGCATCGAGAGTCATATTCAGCAACATCCCTTTTCATGCCATCCCACCAGAAGTACTCTTTCAGGTTCCTATACATCTTCATGCTTCCAGGATCAATAGAGAATGAAGAACTATGAGCCTCATCCAGCAGCTCCTTCTTTAATTCTGGGATGGGAGGAACACAAACCCGATTCCCGAACCTTATTATCCCATCACAATCAAGGTTGAATACAGGAACATTTCTCACCATCTTTTGTAACTCAACATCTTCTTTCTGTTCCTCTTTAATCTTCACATGTATAGATTGTTGAACATTCATTTGATAAAGATAACATTTCTCCCCTTCCATTTTAATTCCATGATCCATCCTTTGTAAGTCCATAAATATTGGATCTTTTGTGATCCTCATCATGGATAAGCTAGCATGGTCTTGTCGACTTAATGCATCTGCCACCTTGTTTACTTTCCCAGGGTGGTAATGAATTGAGCAGTTGTAATCTTTAATTAGCTCCAACCATCTTCTTTGACGCATATTCAGCTTATTTTTTGTGAAAATATACTTTAAACCTTTATGATCAGTATTAATATCACACCTTTCTCCATAAATATAATGCCTCCAAATATTTAATGCAAATATTACCACAGCTAACTCCAAATCATGATTGGGTAATTTTGATCATTTATTTTCAACTGTCGTGAGGCATAAGCTATCACCATATCATTTTGCATAAGAACACACCCTAGACCCTTCTTGGATGCATCACTATAGATCACAAACCTTTCTCCACTACAATGAAGTGTGAGTACAGGTGCAATGGATAAACTTCTTTTCAACTCCTTGAAATTTTCTTCACATTCCTCCATCCACATGAACATAACTCCTTTTCGAGTCAACCTGGTGAGTGGAATAGATAATTGTGAAAAATATTTCACAAAACATCGATAATATCCAGCCAAACCAAGAAAACTTCGGATCTCAGTTACTGTTGTTGGTCTCAACCATCTTTTGATAACCTCTATTTTTCTAGATCCACAGATATCCCCTCTTTTGTGATTATGTGACCCAAAAATGAAACTTTTTTAAGCCAAAATTCACACTTGGTAAATTTGGCATAAAGCTTCTCCTTTATCAGGGACTTCAATACAATTCTTAAGTGATCTTAATGTTCTTCCCTGCTCTTTGAATAGACAAGAATATCATCTATAAAGACTACCACAAACTGATCAAGATAGTCTCTAAAGACTCTATTCATCAGATCCATAAAGATAGTAGGGGAATTAGTAAGACTAAATGGCATCACTATAAATTCATAGTGTCCATACCATGTACGGAAATACTTCTTTGGTATATCCTCCATATTGACCCTTAATTGATGATACCCTGAATGAAGATCAATCTTGGAAAATTATTGAGCTCCATGTAGTTGGTCAAATAAGTCATCAATGTGTGGGAGATGATATTTGTTATTGATAGTGGTCTTGTTAAGTTCTCGATAATCAATGTAGAGTCTCATTGATCCATCTTTCTTCTTAACAAATAGAACAGGTGCTCCCTAAGGTGACACACTAGGGTGTATGAATCCCTTATCAAGATTCTCTTGTAGTTGCTTCTTCAATTACTGTAACTCAGTTGGGTTCATTCTATATGGTGTCTTAGAAATAGGTAAAGCACCTGGTACAAGTTCTTTTGAAAACTCATCTTCACTATTTGGTGGAAGACCTGGTAATTCCTCCGGAAAGACATCATCAAACTCCCGTACAATGGGCATATTCTTAATCATGAGTTTCTCTCTAACCATTTGAGATAAATAACCTTCATTTAGTAGAATTAAGACCCATAAGATGGAAGAAATTTCCACTGGAAGGTTATGTTCATCCTTGCATCGATAGACGATCATTGATTGATCTGGAATATGAAATGTGACATCCCTTATTTGGCAGTTGATATTAGCTCCATATAAAGAAATCCAATACTTGCCAAGAATCACATAAAATTACACTATAGCAAGGTTCACAAGATTTGTAGGAATCACATTCCCACAAACTTCAATCAGAGAAGAATTATAAACTTTTGATGTGACTGTTGTTCCATTAGGGGTTGTCACAGCTAACTCAACATCTAATTGTTGAGGTAATACGATGATACCCTTAGAAAATTATTTAGATGTAAAAGAGTGAGTGGATCCAGAATCAAATGAAACATTTTCTACTTTAGATTGGATGGTAAGTGTACCTTTAACCACTTCGTTCTCATACTCCACATCGCTGATAGAAATTGCATGTGACTTTCCATTTTCTTTAGCCTTAAGAGTTTGTTGACATCGATCATCATCAAAAACCCTTAGATTAGGGCATTTATTGGCCTAATTCCCAATTTTCTTGCACTTGTAACATTGAAGTTTAGGAGGTTCACTCTGTGTAGCCTTTTTTTGTTCGCGTCAATAGATATCTTCTTCCGATCATTACGGCATTCAAATGCCCGATGACCATTCTTTCCACATTTGAAACATTTACTTTTCCAATTAAGAAAACTCCCTCCATGTTTCTTTCTACACTTTGAGCATAAGGGAAAACTTATCTTCTTTTCAGTGTGGTATTTAGATTTTCCTTTGAATTCCATTTTCCTCTTCTTATCAAACCCATATGACTGATGGGTTACTCCATTCTCCATCTCAACTTTGAGAGCACATCGAATGATTTCCTCGTAGCTATTGAAGTTCCTTATGGCTAATTCCCTTCGAAGACATTGTTTTATGCCACTAAATAATCGATCGATCTTCCTCTCAGGTTGGATAATAATCCCAGAAGCGTACCTTGAAAGTCTTGTAAAATTTTCTTCGTAGGTACCAACAGATTCATTAACCTTTTGCTTCAGTTCAAGAAACTCCTTCTCTATCTTTGTTTGAAGAATACGAGGGAAGTACTTATTGAAAAATAAGTTCTTTAACTCGTACCATTACATAGACTCAATTTCATCTCTTGGCCTCGTATTCTTGATAAGATTCCACCATTGATCAGCTTCACCTTCCAAACGATATATTGCTTAGATGACTTTATCATGTTCAGAACATTAAAGAACTGAAAATATCTTTTCAATGGTACTGGTCCATTGTTCAGCCACTAATGGATCTGTAGACCCGCTAAATGTGGGTGGACGTTGCCTCATGAAGGATTCAATGGAATGTCGATCCTTCCTTTGCTCGTTTGGAAGTCCTGCATGATTCATAGCTTGGGGAAGTTGTGTGAGCATGGCTAAAAGATATTTCATTCCAGCTCCCATAACGTTTGGTTGCTCAGGGGGACAATCATTGCATTGCCCGTCACATTCCGTATTAACATGATTCCTTCGGGTTCCAGCCATTGACTAAAACCAAGAAGAATACTGTGAGAAACACTAATTATAATAGTAAAACCACATAATAAAGAATAAAATTTCACACTTAAGGTCTTATCATAGGTTGTTCAAGGCCATTTTTAAAACACTAAGATTGTGTTCTAGGCTTAGACTTATCCTTGGGGTTCTTACTATGTCTTTCACATCCTAGTTTCAAAAGGTTGACTATACCTTTCCTCTGATACCAACTATAATGACCCAAACATTACATACATTGTTATTACTTCAAAATTGAAGCACACTTATTACAACATATAACAAAACCATGAAAGGACCGTATAGGTATAGTGTCTTTAGAAACTGGGAAACATAAACAACTGGTTCATAAAGAATCTACATTATCTCCCATTTATTTCATCATATCTAGAGTCCCTTTTGGCATATCCTACTTAATAACCTTCTTCCTGACCCGGTGAAAGAAAAAATACAAATGGGTGAGCTCAAATGCTCAGTAAGGGTAAACAAAAGAAATATCAATCACATCATATTCATAAGAACATAAAATTTTGGAAATCTTAACCTACAAAACAAATCATAGTTTTATAACATGGGATAAATCATAGTAGTGAAATGTAATCCCAATAATCATAACTTAAAACATGAAACTTTGTGGCATACACGCATATTCATAGAGAATCATTTCTTAGGAGTCAAGACTCATTTCCAAGACTATCTTAGTGGACAAAGTCCATTTCTGAACCGAGTTCACTCCTCGTTTCAGTCATGTTTCACTGAACCAGATTAACCTATCGTTTCAGCCATGTCTATCTCAGCCATGTCTATTCAGGCCGTATAAGTTATAAAAACAATCTTCTTGTACTTTGGCCAGAAAAGTCAAAAAGTACCTCGTACGAAAACTGACAAAAGATTCATTTCATATCTTTTACTAAAAACAAACCGAAGGGTAAAATTGGATTTAAACAATTATATGAGGATGGAAATAATATTAAATATTTAGAAAACATGGATGTTGATGATAAATATTCCCCAATAAATTCTGAAGTAAAAACAATCTCAAATAAAAATTGAGATTGCGAGATTTTCCCTTACCTTAGGTCCGATTTGCATCGTAAGTGTCCAAACCTCCTGTATAATGATTTAAATAATTTCATTGACTTATTCCAGAATCATAATTATTGTTATTATATTATATATGGTCATATTCGTGGCTTCTTATTAGTAATATTTCATTTCTACTTGTTATTCGGGTGTTTATTACTTTTTGTTCTTATGCGCGTTTGGTCGAATAAATTCTTATTCTTATTTTTAGGTTATAGATACCTCATTTATAGAATGGTATTAGTATAATATATATCATATTTATTCATTCAATTTATTTATATAATCATTATGCATTGAAGATCATGTAGAACGAGTCACATCACATCGTGGAGACGGTATTCTGTACGTACGCACGAGCGATGATATCATTCCCATGATGGTGTAATTTTATTGGAGTGTATGTATACTATTTCATAATCAATATCACTTTACTATAATCATATATAGTTATTATTTAAACGATTATACCCATCCAAGTAAGGTGGTGGTGGAAAATAGATTACACCACAGTGTGGAGATGGTATTCCGTACGTATGCAAGCGCGGTGATTTCTTTTTCTATAGGACGGATAGATGGCGAAATAGGGTTGTTTCATACTTATAATAAAATTTCAGTATATGAGTGATTCTGATGATATTAATTTATAATTAAACAACTAAAGAAGAATAAGTAGTAGAAGAAATAAAGTTGAAAGAATCGGTAACAGACATTACATCTTCTTTGAAGCGCCTCTTCTTAACCTCCTCTTAGGGCACTAAAGATGGTCTTTGAAGAAGACAAGGACCTCTAGGATGTTTATAGGAAAGTGGAGAGGATAAATTGGCAGGGTTTAGCAGAGATTGATGGCTAAACGTGGTGTGAGGAGGAGAGGGAGGAGGTTCCCTTTTATAAGAGAGGAGAGGGGAACCTTTGGAAAAACAAAAAATATTATTTTATAATAAAGTCATATTCGGTTTTTAATAGCTCCAAATTGATTTATTTCGAAGCTATGGTGGGGATGGGTCCAAATAATCTCATCCAATAGAATTTATAAAAGTTTAGGTTTCTATTTTAACCTTATCTTTTAAGTTTAACTTTAAGTTAGATAATTTATCTTTTATCGTGTCTTCCTGTTTTCTTACAATATAAGGTTAATAAACATACTATAATAAGAAAAACGAACCCCAAGTTGTTTATTATTAAGATATATAAACCTATATAAGTCATTGTTCCAAAAAATATATTTTTAGGAATAAAATAACAATTAATAATATAATATTTTCTTTAAAAACTATTTTATGTCAATTTTGACACTATTTGGAAATGGATTTTTGTGAAAAAAATAACAGAATTATTTTTTCGAAATAAGTTAATTAAATAAATACTAACATGTCTTACTAACCTATAAAATTATTGGAATTCATAAAAAGTCTCAAATTACATTTATTTGGGTATTTATAACATCAATTATGTAAATATTTCATTAATAATATAATTACTTCATCATCATTGTGTCATAAATACATTAAATTATTTAATGTCTAAAAATTATAAAGAAAATACCATTATGTTGGAAATCATTTTATCTTTATAATGAATATTTATAGTCTAATTTATCCTATGTATAAACCAATATTAAAAATGATTTATTTATTAAACTTTGATTTTAACGATTTTAACCCTTCTTTAAATAAATTAATAATAAATGCCCTAATCTAATCCAATGGTCCTAAATGGTCATATTTTATTACTAAGGTTTTTTTTGCTCATATTACACTTATCCAATAGAATTAGGACATGTATGAGGGTAATAGTAATATCATTTTTACCCTTAATTACCCTATTTACTTTTAACCGTGGTTTAAAAAAATGTAAAAAGTTACTATTCACCAAAAAATCTTTTCATCTAATTGAACCACATTTTAGTCCTTGATATTAACCATGTCTCTTGGATTTTTTAAATTCCACTTACAGAAGTGGTAAAATTAAGTTTTATGTGAATTTTCAAATTCTCCTTGGAGCTGGGTAAAAGACGGTGAAAAGTTCAATAAAATTTTTATATATCTAAAATTATTATAAAATGACTCTAATGAATTACTTTGAACCTATATAGATATTATGTATCAATTTTCACATAAAATAAAAAAATTATTTAAATAAAAAGTCGGTTTTTAAATAGTAACCCAGTGTTTTCACTATTCATCAAAAATTGAATGTTTTCAGAAAAATACCAAAATTTCACCCTAGGCTAATTTCTATATTTCGAACCCAAAAATGAATTCCATTTTGAAAAATAAAATTTACATGTTTTTAAAAAGGGGGTATTACTATTCATAACATCTAGTTTCAATAATATTTTAATAGCATATTGTTGTTTAGAGAAACTCGGTATTGCATACGACGCAAGCTATCGAGGACGGTCACGATTTCATGTAAATCAAGCCAAGCTAGTGTTGTGTGTAGTGAAAGATTCCTTTTATGATTTATATAACATAAAAGCAAAAAAAATCTCGGTTGTTACAGTTTTCAAGGAATATTACCATTTTATCCACTATTTGGTTCTTAAAATAACTTTGAAAATATTTTTAAGAAAATAAAACATTATTTCTCTCTTGAGTCAAAAATACTTTTACATAAGAATATTTTCTTTCTAAAAAGTTTTAAAATATTTTTTACCTTTTTAAAATATTTTACTAAATAAATTTTTACCCGTATTCACTTTTTAGGAAAACAAAAATTAAATAAATAAAAATTTCATTTTGAAAACAATTCTCTTTTGGCTTTTAGGAAAAATGTTAAGGGATTATTTGTTTTAATGTCTATGAAATGAACACAAATTTACACCATCCTGACTAATTGATTTTTTAATAAGTATTTTATATATTTTAAAATTTTACTTTCTGAAGATAAAGTTTTTTTTCAAAAGTGTATCTATGTATCTTTTATTGGTATTTTTATTCATAAATGACATCAACTCTCTATTTTAGTTGTGATCTACCGAGGATATGTTTTATTGATAAAATATTTATTAATTTTCTAGATGATTTATGACCATTTTAACTGGGGATGTACAATTTTATTACCATTCCTTGTATAACTTTAGATGTCTTATTATTATGCATATTGATTTGGGTACGTATTAACATTTTATATGTTAGTTTTTTAATAGGAATTTTTATATTGATTATGTTTCACCCAATTCATATGATGAATTCATTTGACATATTAATTGATTGGAGGGTCCTACTATAGACCCTCGATGAATTGGTAGGTCTTAGGAGGCAAACTAGATTGGGTTTTTTCCAGACATTACCGATTTATTTAGAAGTCTTAGCACAATTCCTTGATATGATTTGGATGGATTAAATTATCCATTAAAAAATTATGAATTCAATTATTGATATTACAAGTGATTATTTGATTAGTTCCAATATAAAAGGTTATGTTTTCATGATCATGTTATTATTTATAAGGAATTGTTTGATGACCATTTATTTATTCCATGTTCTGCTCAAGTTATTGATTGAATGTAATGTGTTATAGTTATTAACCTTTCCATATTGATTATGACTTATTAATTTATTTATTATTTTATAATCATATCCATAATGAGCATCTAATCTCACCCGTTTCTTATGTTTTATTTTCCCCTGGGTACCAATAAGTGTTTTTGGATTGATTTTCATAGATGTGCACTGAGGAATAACGGTGTTATCAAAAAAGATACATTTTTTATTTTATTTTATCTATTGTAATAATAATTTAAAGTATTTTTTTTAGTTTACCAAGACCAATAAACTGTTTTCTCCTTTGAGATGTGATACCATATATATTATGGAAATTTAATATAGGAGACACTAGATATGGGCTATCAGGTTTTAGGTCGCTGCAGTTGGTATCAAAAAAAGTTTAATATAATCCTTGGAAACTAGATTTAGGGAAATGGGGTTTATTAAACCAAACCTTATGATAGATACGGAATATTTGTAAATAATAACATCCTGATATTTTAGTAAGGAAGAAATTATGTGGTTTTTTCTAGAAAATATGTCCATTTATAGATACTAGAACTGGACATGGTTCTACAACATATATACCTAGGGGTAATAGATCTGAAAAGGTGCATTGGTCTTGACCCAATCATCACCTAGTGCATGACAATTGGCCTTACTACACACCTTGTTGGACACCCTCATGGAATATTCTTTTTATAAATTTCATTTTCTTTGCAATCCATAATGAATGATTTGAAAATAAATATATCCCAAAAAAACAAGTTTATGAATATGATATTATCTATGTATAAATCATTTAATTTATGTTAATTATTTCACTAGTTTTGAGACTATACATTATGTTTCATAATGTTATGATATTATCTCATGTATTCCTTTATTTAGAATTTGTTCTTAATTTAGGGAATGGAAATCATATCAATTTACATACTGCATGTAGGTATTTCCCTCCTATGAAAGATAACAAACCTAGATCTAGAGTTACAACTAGGTCTGATAAAATTATAACTATATTAGGGAAGCTGACTCAAGTTATGAAAAATATCCATTCTCATATGTAGTAGTCTACATATCCACCATGTAGTGTAACAATGTTAGTCATCTTCATGCATCCACAACCTCCTTCATTCAATGGTATTGCAAAACCATTTTTCATGGAGAAATGGATATGTTCCTTATATAAGATATTTCTTTCTTTGGGAAGTAGTGAAAGGGAGGAATATTTCATGGTAGTTCATAATATTTTAGAATATTTGGATCAAGAGTGGTCATTATTTCTAAAAACTATGGATGCAAAAGAAAAAGAAAACCTGCAATAGAAGTATTTAAAAGGTACTCTTCTCTGAAAAAAGACAATCATTAGAAATGAGGGGATATAGAAATATAGTTATTGAATCTAAGTTATAAAGAAGAGGAAAAAGTTTCTTATTATGAAGCTAACTACTCACGTTTAGGATGGAATGTTAGAGTATATGTACATAATACAAATAGTAAGATTGACCATTTATTTAATAGTCTTACATCAATCCTCTTAAGGGAATTAATCTCCTGAAAATTCTCATCATATTAGGATATTGTATCATGTGCAATCAAGATAAGGAAATAATTTTTAATTTATGATGGTTTCAAAGGGAAGAAAGATAAGAAGAGGATAGAATGGAAAATTAATAAAGGGAATAAGGGAAAATAGTATTGTCCCACATGTGATTCTTGTGGAAATAATAACCTTTGTAGATGCCTAAAAGAAAATATAATTTTCTTTATGTGTGGAGAAAAATGCCATCCTGCTCGTGATTTCAATGGAATGTAATAAAATTGTAATGTTCAATTATTCAACTGTAATAAGATGAGGAACTATGTGTATTAATTCTTAAATAATAATTAGAATATACCTACGAAGAATAAAATGGATCAAGATCAATCTTATTTAATTGATATAACCAAAGTGGAATGATTAATATGCTTATGTTTGGAATCAATCATTTTGTTATAGGATTATTTTAATAAATGATATTCTAGTAAAATTAATTATAAAATGTTTAAGGATTTTACTATAATTTCATTTTATTATTGATTTGAAATCATGTGTTGAATGGTGAAAAGGAAAGTGAATCTGTGGAAAGTTTATCTTCTTTTGAAACAATGATTATGGGAGGAAAAACACTATATGTTATTAATGGTGAGATAAAAATGATATGTTTATGGGATAATGTTTTTGAACATTCAATTGGTTAGAGTTTTTATGGTTTATGTCATCTTGGCTGGAGTTTATAATAACTATTCATTTATGGAAAATATTTAACAACCTTAGATTTTATATTTGAAACAATTAATTTTTTAATATAGTTTTTTTAGTGATAAAGGTATTTATATATTTGGAATGTGACATTAAGAGACACTTTATATTTTATCTAGAATATAATTTTGATTTAGTTACCTTCCTCCAATAAAATTGGACTTTGAATTTATACAGAATAATTTTGGATGATTGTTTGGGTTAAATATTTATAGAATGGATGGATTTGAACTTTGTGTTTAATTGGAAAACATTTTCTTTACATTTTGGTGATATAAAATATATATATATATAGGAGGAATGACTTTTATTTATTTTTTGGAGATAATGATCTATTTACTATTAATTTATTGATTCATGCATTCAAATTACCATTGTAAATTCATTTATTTGAGTTAGAGATATAGTGGGAATTGATGTAACCACTTAAAAAGGATGAAATTGTGACTATAAAAAGATATAAAGTCTGTATATTTTCATTTGTTCTCCTTCTATATTGAAAAGGAATTCCTTAACTCTAGGAAAAGGACGTTGGAACAAAAAAATTATCACAATACATTCATTTATGTCAAACTGATGGAATTTAAAATCAACAAATATTTATGGATTTCAGTTCCATAACATTACATTGACCATTAAATTTCATATGATCAATTTCCTCTATCACTCTATACATATTTATGATTTTCTTTTATTTTCATATCTTTACATCCCACCCATTTTTCATACATAGAAAGATATTTATGTGTTATTCCATATGAACTTTATACTTCCTATTTTATATTATTAAGTAATTTTTTTTATTTACCACTATTATAAATTAGGTTTTCAATGAAGTTATTTTCATATATTAAACTATTAATAGTTGAAATAAAAATTAAATTGTGAAGATGTACTTTACTTAAGGGGCATAATGTAATACCACAAGATTTTAAAGGAGAAAGATCATATTGGATAGTGTATATGACATGTAACAGTAATATTATAAGATAATATAACACCTAAATACTTTATGATATATTTATTTCAAAGTTAATTCAATATCTTTGATAGCTTGTAATTCATGCAATATCAGGTTTGGACAAAACATGCTAATTTATTAAAATATTATTATTAACATAGACATTATAACCTAGATGTTAAGTTGGTGGGTATGAGTAGTAATAACTAAATTATAAAAATTTATGTTTTAAACATGTATAAAATAAAATATATGGTTACTAATTTATTATAAATAAAATAAGAAACATTTTAATGAAACAGAAATATATTCTAAAAAACTGTATTTCATCAAAAAGGTCATCTAGTCATGCTTTTCTCACATAATTTATAATTAAATTTAACAAATTTTAAAAAATATATCTGAATAAAAAAACATTATTTTTTAAATATTTTTTTCAAGAATTATCTTGGGGTTATTTTTTTGGAATTTTTAAAAAGATATATTTTTCAGTGAATGGTGAAAAATACTAGTTTTTATTAAGAATTATCATTTATTTTAATACCATTAAAACATAAAAATGTATCTTAATATGTGTTTAAAAGTAAATTTTGGTCAATTATATAACTTTTAATTAAATTTAGATCATTTGAATCAATTTAATATTTAATTTTTATATAAAAACATTGTAAACTTTTGAACATTTTCTCTTAAGAACCCCGCATTATTATCTCATATGTGAGATTAATTTAAATTTAAATTTTTTCACATATATTAATGGAATGTGTGAAAATTGATTTCATAGTTCTAATAATCATAGTCTAAATTATATAATAAGATGAAAAAAATCTTCTATAATAATTGTAAAAAAAATTAGCGTAGTTAAGGTAAAAATGGGTTTACTAGGGGATAAACTAAAAATACAAAGGTTATAAATGACAAAAAACATTTCCAAACCCCATTTTAAACCAAATATATAAATTATAAATTCTATTTTAGAGAATATAATATTTGTTATCCTTTAATAAACTGAAAAATGTGGTTAATTTTTTTTATTTTCAAATATTATAAGTGTGCAACTGAACTCACTTATAAATGGCCACCAATTCTCCTCTACCCTTAAAACTTACAAAACCCATTATTTTGGATAATAAATATCCAAATAACTTCCTTAATTCTAAAATAAAATCATATAACCCTTATTTTTGTCATAAATACATCTCATGATGGATTTTAGTGAAAGCCAAAAGATATTTTCCAAAGAACTTGTAATATCCCAAACTGGGAGTTTTATTTTATTTCCTCCTCCTCAACATAAAAGTATTATTAAACCATTATTATATAATAAAAATAATATATTAAAAATAAATATCTATTTTTTGGTTAATTTAATGACATATATCTGCTCCCATTCCATCAAATGGGAAAAGAAATCGATAGTCGTGTGTAATGTGGGAAACCGCCTCACAAACCGATAAAGTTTGTTTTCCATCACCACCTTTTAATCCTGGATATAATTATTGATTTACCATTTTTATATGATATTTATGATGTAGTTATTATTATTTAATTATAATATTACATAAACCTTTTTAGGTTCAATTTTAATTCAAATACAATAATGCCACTTGTGTGTAAGGCGTTATACCGCCTCACGAAGTGATGTGTTTCATTTTTTCAAACAATTTATATAAAATGTAATAAAAATAAAATTAATGAATATATATATATATATGATATATATGATATTATATTCATTCATTAAAATTAGTATATCACCTACTTCTATACCCTTTAACTAATTAATGGAATGATACCATCGCTTGTGCGTACTTACAACTTATCGTCTCCACAATGCGATGTGATACATTTACCATGTCCAAATTTATTAAATGCTTAAAAAAAGTATATACTAATTAAATATGATATTTATAACATTATTATGACTATTTAGATTATATATATATATATTTCTTATTCAAAATAACTATAACTTTCAACAAAAACGTGCATGAGAAAACAAGGTAATTAAAACCCAAAAAATGATATTAATGAAATATTTTTTACAAATGGATTATAAAATGTTATAAGAGGATACATTATGATATTATAAATATTATAATGGTTATTTATTAAATTAATAAAATGATTACAACTGTTGTATAGGATTTATGAACATTAAAAAATGACATGAGACCTGAGGTAAGTGGTTCTCATCTCACTTTTACTTCAATGAGACATATGTCATATTTTCCACTTATTTCCATTGTGTATTGTATATACTACCATTTTATATGTTATAACATGAATACATTTATATTCAAGTTATTTAATGTTTCATTTTATTTCATTTATTTTATGAGATTTACGATGCAGGATTTTTCAATGTGGAAAGGCTTTGCTTCACAATCTTCTCATTATTTAGGATTGTTTATGATTACATTTCCCTAGGGGTAATTATTTTATATTTATATCTTAAAATAAATATACTTTATTCAAATATTGAAATTCGTGAAATATTTAATGTAATAGTACCACTTGTATATTCTTTGATACTTTAAATGATTGAGATAATGTTTTTAAGAAAATAAGTCTTCATTTCTTTCTTCGGTCGAGAAACATTTCTCATCAATAACATGTTCTCTAAAAAAATTTAAAACTGTTTATAACATTTTTAAAATGATTTATAAATACATTTTTACCCATTTTTTTACATAAACAATTGAAAGAAATCAAAATGATAGTTTCTAAAAAATACATGTTTGGATTTTAAAAAATGTGAAAGGAATATTTGTTTTAATATATATTAAATGAATGGAATTTTCCACCATAATGGATTATAAATGGTTTAATGATTACTTTAAAAAAATTTATTGTTCATTTTTAAAATTAAAAGATTATTTTTATAAAAAATAATAATTATTTTTTTATGTTATTTCTATTCATCAAACAACATCAACCCTCTACATTAATTATGATTCACTAAGGATATACATTATTGATACCATCCTTATTAATTATGAAAATTATTTATAATCATTTTGACTGCGGTTATAAAAGTTTATTACAATTCACCATTTTATGCTAGATGGTTTAAAATTATATTTCTTTATTATGGTATTTATTAAAATTTATTGGGTTAGTTTTTCAATAATAATGTTTATATTGATTATATTTCACCCCTTTCATATGAGAAATTAATTTGAGTTAGAAATTGATTGGAATATCATGTTATATCCCCTCAATAAATCAATAGATCTCAGAAGAAAAACTAGGTTGGGTTCGGGCTGAACCCTTAACCATTTGATTAAATTACATAGAATAATTAATCAATGGTATGTTTTAGATGTATGAAATTATGAAATCCATCATTATTAATTCAGGTATTTATAATACATTTCAATTAATAATTAGTTAGAATATTCATGGTAATGTTTTCAATCCCATGTTATTATATATATGGAATTATTTTGTCATCATTTTTTCCTACCATATTATGATCAAATTAATTATTAAATTTCATGTGATTCAGTTATTTATCTTTCCATATTGAATATTCCCTATTTATTTACATCTTATTTACACACATACCCCTACTAAGCATCTTATCTCACTCTTTTATTATGTTTTATATTACATAGGATACCAAGAATTTTTTGATTGATATGTAGGGATAATCATGGATGATTAATAGAGTTCTAAAAAAATTTATTGTGTAATTTATGTTTCCAATTTTAATTTGAATTTGATGTATGTATCTATTTTTTCAAGAATACAAAATTATTCTATCCTTTGGGATGTGATTCCTTAAACCTTATTCCAATATAACAAAGTAGAAATTAGTTTCAATCTAATAGGGTTGGGGTATCTATAGAGAATGATTATAATATCCTATGAAATATATATGAAGTATATACTCTATGAAAAAAATATGATATTAAAAGATAAATTCTTCAAAAACTCTAGTGTAAAGGGATAACACTTCAATTAAAGAAACATATGATAAATTAAAATCCATAACAACTGAATTCTATTAAGTAAGAATCAAATTTTATCAAATATATAAAGAAAAAATATTTAAAAAGGTATTTCATGTGTGTTAAATAATTCAAGAATTACACAAAAAAATACATGTTGAGATCCAATCATTCATGGGATTAAAATAGAGGAAAATAGCCTTTATAAGAACAAAATATTTATTAGAATAAAACATTCCAAGGGTATTGGTTGGATTATGCTAGGTTTTTTTATATGTATTATAACCGATGGTATAATATGCCTCTTATTGGACTAATAATGGATGAAAAATGAAGGGGGATAGAAAGAATCAGTGAGAACATTGTTATGGTGTCAACAATTCAATATGGATGATGAATTAAGAAACATTTTTAACTGCTTAAAAGATATTTGTATAGGGATTGATCCAGAAAGAAATAATAAATATATGTGTGTCATATTAATTCAAACATAATTAATTATATATTATGTTTTTCAAAATGATCATCAAAAAATATAAATTTTGTAATGGGGAAATATTATTCAAGCATAATCTAATGCTTGTAAAATAGAAAAACCATGGATTATAGACATTGTATGTCCATCTCACATGATAGGTGATCTAAGAACCCAAAAAAATTATAAATATGATGGGGGATCTGTGAAATTTAGCAATGATATCTCTCTCAAAGTAGGATTCATTTGAATGATATATATTTGTGACAGTCAAATCATACCACAAAATATTTTTTATTTTTTAATGTATTAAAGCATAATCTATTAAGTGCATTATAGTAATGTGATTGTGAAAGTGAGGTAAATTTCAAGAGAAATGGTTTCCTTTTCAAAATATTTAAATATGGATCTAATGTGATAAAAGGGTTCAAAACACCCATCATCATACTTTATAGTTTGGAGGCTATTACTGGCTACTATCTTAGTCAACAAGAAAAATATTATTTTTTGAATAAAAGACTTGCAAACCAAGTAAATTTAGTTTAAAGAGACTCATTAAGGAATAATTTGTGATAAATATTCCCATTTTTAAATAATATGCTTTTTAAATATTAAAAACACTCAGTAAAGGAAAGATAATAAAAAATCTAACAAAGGAGGTTAATTTCAAACATTAGAACCTCTAGAGTTGATCCATTATGAGGTGTGTGGACCAATGACTAAAAAAACCTATGGAGGAAGATATTTTGTTACATTAATTAATGAATTCAAAATTATTAAATTTATCATTATTATTTCACTCTAATTAAAGGCATTAGATAGGTCTAATTGGTTTAGAATGTTTGTAGAAAATTAAACTAGACTAACTTTGAAGTTGTTGAGATTAGATAATGGCATTGAGTATGCCAATATAAAATTTACTGAATATCATTCCAAATGTGGAATCATAATTGAATTAAATACATATTATACTCCCTAAAAATATAATTTGAATGGAATAGTAGTATTTTCATAAACATGCCAAGAATAATGTTGATTAAATTAGACACATCAAGATTTTACTGGCTGCATACTATCAGAACTCCCAGATTCATTCAAAATATATTTCTCTTGAGAACACACGCTGACATCAAACCATATAAGATTTAGTTCAAAATGAATCCAAATTATTATTATGTAAAGGTATTTGGGTTTCTATTTCTTATCAATAAAAATTACATAATTAGAAGAAATTTCAATGAAATAGATATAGATGGAATTTACTTATGTTACATAACAAATAAAAGATCTTACAGGTTCTACAATAATAACTACAAAATAATATTTGAGTTTAAGTATTTATTAGTTCTTGGAGGTGAATAAGGATTCAGAATAATTATCCTGTTTGATGTTTGGATAATAATGATAACTTTAGATATGTAGCCCGATTCATTGAAAGCATTCAAAATCATGTAGATGGAGAGAATTTTTATGTATCTATGAATGATGAAGATATGTAAAAGTAAATATAGTCTTTTTATAGTAATAATAAGGATGATTATTTCAAAATAATTATAACATTTAGACCAATAAGGTATGTATATGTCTAGAATATAATTGGCAATCAAAATAAAGTTGTGAAAACTTAGAGGAAGTACATAATAGTAAGCCAAAATAGTTTGTTATCAAGTTGTGTCCAAAATTTGTTGAAGAAGTATTTAATCAGAAAGAGTGGGACCAGTTCCTTAATGAGGAACATGATAAAATAGAAAATAATTTTACTTGTAAACTTGTTCCCATAGCCCCTAAAAACAATGTAATTTGAGAAAATTTGTTTTCTATAAAAAAATTGATGAAATGGGAGAAGTGGCTTGGAACAAATCCAAACTAGTAAAACATAAGTAATCAAAAATTAATGGTTTTTTATTTTATGAAACTTTTTCCATAGTTTTCATAATTTATTCTATAAAAATATTATTATCTATATTTTCTTTAATGAGCTTTAAAATATTTTAAATAAATATTTTATAATCTTTTCTAAATGGAGATATTGGAGAAGAATTATGCATGGAATATCCTGATGGATTTTTTCTTGATTCAGATGGAATTATAATATTTAAATTGAATAATTATATTTCAACTTTTAACAAGGCTCCACTATCATGGAATTTCATGATTTATGAGTATCTTAAAGAAATGAGTATTCTAAAATTATAGGTGGATAGAAACTTGTATGTAAAGAAACCCCACACCAATCACATTTTTTGAATATATATGTATATGATATAGTTAATTATAGAAATAAGAAATCTAAAAACAAGTTAATAATATAATAATTCATTTTCAGGTTTATTAATATGAATTGTATAGTTATATTCAACATAAAAATATTATGTAATTTATAAATCAAAAAGTAAATAGTTTCAACTAAATAATTTTGATATAATGATTTTATTTAAAATATTAATTCCTTAATTATAGAATTTTATTTTTATAAAATGTATTTAAGGTTATTATATATAACTTAAAAATTAAAATAGGTTAAAATTTTGAGTTTTTTAAGAAAATTATATTTTTTCAATTAATAGTAAAAAATAATTATTTTTGTACTACTATCATTTATTTTCAATAAATTAAGTAAATTAAAAGAAAAATAATTATTTTAATTTGTTTATAAATAAAATAAGAATCAATTAGTTATATTTAATCAAATTAATTTCATTTGAAAAATATTTATTTTGGATTTTATTATAATTTTATTTTCTAGTATAATAAATCATTTTTCTGAAAACTGCAGTTAAGAGAATAATGTTTATCCATTTTAATTAATTATAATAACACGTAATTTGGAATGTTTCAAATGAAATTTGTAAAATTTATATATTTAAAAATTAATTTAAATTAATATAATGACGATTAATTTTCATATATTTAATAAAAAATCATCTAATTCTTGAAAAATATATTTCTTGAAAAAACGTTTATTGTCATGTCTACTAGTTTAATATTAATTTAAATTATTCCCCTGATGTGAATTGAATTTTTAAAAATTAATTATAAATTTAAAAATATATTATTTAATACTATATAATAATGTCAACATAATTTTTGGTCAAAAATAATAATGAAAATGGTAAAAATATTTTACCATAGTTAAAGTAAAAACAGATTTACCAAAGAATTAAACTAAAAAAGATAAGTGTTAAAATGACCAAAAATAATTTCTAAATTCTATTTTATGAAAATATTTAGACCTTATATAATCTAATTCACTATATTGTTCTAGTTTTTATCCTTTTTCATGTCAAAAACATGGGTACACCATTTTCTTTTCAAAATTTCCAAGCATGTCATATCTCTAACTTATAAAAGACCAACCCCTATATTTTCCTCTTCACATATCTAAAACGTTTTAGTTCATCCATGCCACTATCAAATAAATTCTTTAATTTTCTCCTCATATACTATAATACTTTTTTTAATTATAAATTAAACCAAAGATGGCATTTTGTGTGAACATGATGAGGTTGTCTAAAGAAGAGGTATTGTTCTTAACAGAAATTTCTATATTATTTCTTCTTCCAAATCAATCATATATTATTAAATTATTATGATATAATAATATGAGTATATATCAGATAATTATATTTAATTTATTTAATTTAATAACCTAAATTTTTCTCCCCTTCCATCAAATGGGAAACGAACCCATCATTCTTGTGTATGGCGGACCACCAACACCTGAACTGATGTAATTCTATTTCCATCACCACCTCATAAGGATAGTAATAATGATTGAAGGAAATTATATATATGATATTTGAAACATACTTATACTTATTTAATTTTATATCACATATAAATTCTTACTTTTAATTCCATGGGTGATACGATAATGTCGCTCATGTGTTCTACTGACTATTGCCATGCACAACGATGTGATGTTGTTCAAAAACATTTTACATGGAAGGTAATAAGGATAAATTTAATTAATTTATATGATATATATGAAATAATTTTGAAATTAATGACATAAATATCATTATTAAATTATAATATATCATTTTCCTTTATACCTTTCCGCTCACTAATAATTGATAATGTCATCCATGTGTACATGTAGACTAACACCTCCAAAACGTTTTATGATTATTTTTTGATTACCACATCATAAGAATGATACATATTAGTATATTTAAATAAATTATATTTTTTTTTGATATTATAATCATTATTGAGACATAAAATTATAATTACCTTCTTTCCATGTTGATTTTTGAAAATGTAAATGTTACTTATATGTACGTACGACCTATCATATCCATGATTGTAAAATAATTTACTATTATAACCATATTTCATGATTGGTTATAACAGTATAAATTATTTATAAAAGTGATAATTATATCAAGAATATTATTCTAGAGATGACGTAATAGTGACCTATTTGACCATATTCAACCTATCAATGTCATTTTTGACACATAAGTTGAATACGGTCAAAACATCAGAAGATAAATTAAATGATTAACTGATTTTATATAGAAGGGTAAGTGATAAAATAAAATGAATAATAAACATGAAAATTTTTATTAATAAATTAAATAATTAACATATGCTTTTTATTCAAGGAAATAAAAAATATACATGATGAGTATGACTCAAGTTAAAATACATTCTTTTTAAAAATCCAATTTTACTGTTTCCTTTAAAAACCTTATTCTTCTATGTCTAAATTAATAAATAAATTATTTTATAGATGTTTTTTAGAAATAATATATATATATATAATGGAAAATTTTTGTTTCCTTTGACTTTATTTCAAATGTTATCCAAATGAATATTTTTACATAATGTTTTGGATTTCTTTAAAAAAGACAAAAAGACTATTTTATTTTAAGGTTTATAGAGACAATGCCTTTTATAGAATCAAAAAATTTATTTGATGTTTATATTAATCTACAATATTTCTCTTTGTTTTAATGAAATTAAATATTTCCATTTTTATAGGTATTTGGGTATCAGAAATGGTTTTATGAAGAATCTGTATTTTGATATTTGAATGTGTTTTCACAGGGATTTAAAATATTGTTCAATGGTATTATGATAAAACGTAGAAATGTTAAAATATTTTATTCATTATATGGTCCATGGAAACGTTTTATATGATGGGTTGACCATAATTATAACTCACATGTGATCTTAATATAGCTTATATGATATGTGTTCCTAGATAGAACTAGGTGAGCCTGTTATAGCTTATACTATTGGTGTGCCTAGATAATAATCCAATATATAAGGTAATGAATTTTTTCCCTAGAGAATTTTATTAGAAGATGTTCGTATGGGTATTCTAATTTTATGGGTTTTATATGGGGTTTTAAGATAATTATTTATCAAGGAAACTAAATTACTCTTCTATTTTTAAAAATGAGCTTTCATGGAAATAATTTGATTTTGAAAGGTAAGATAATGATATTTTTAAAGGAAAATGATGTTAATTTCAGATAAAATTGTATGTTTTTAAAAAAAATCATGGATTTTTATTTTTCTCATTTAAATAAAAAAATTTCCTCTTTATATCACTTAATAATATTTATATGATCTTCCCTAGTTTTAAAAAACATTGGGTTTCGGGATGGGTAAGGGAAATGAAGAAATCATGTTAAAAGACATGAAGACTTTTTATAAAAAGAAATATTATTTTATTTTAATAGTTTTTTATTTTCTAAAAAATGGATATTGATTATAATTGTTCGCTTTGTATATATATGGTTCTATTAGGTTATATTAATGACCTAACTCTCTAAAAATATAAACCAAAAAGATATTTGGGAAGGAAAGAAACTTAACTCGAGTTTAAAGTCACTATAATATGTAATATTATTGTTCAGGTCCATAAAATTTGTATTAGAGAAGATATTTAGAAACTTTTTGGGGATACTACAATGTTAATATAATAAACATTAAATATTTTAACAAATAGTTAATTTGGAATGATACTTAATTTTATGATTACCACACTGCTTCATCTAAACTATATATTTTCATAATAGTTTTCTGTAGGGGGAACATGGATATTTTAATATGAAGAAACCAAGAGGATGATATTCTTCTAAATCAGAAATCCAAAATGTTTAGAATATAAACTATACTATTTTTTGAGACAGATCAGCTTGCACAAGCATTAAATAATACTGGAAGCCATGTTATAGAGAATATAGACCTTAAACAGAGGAAAATGATGATGGTATTGAATTTTATGAGACAAAATCCTCTGACATTCAATGGAATTTTTGAACCTATAGTATATAAATGATGTATCACTTCCTTGGAGAAGATATTTGAAGTCATGGGGTGTTCATAATATCATAAGGTAACCCTTTCCATTTATCATTTTGAGGGTGAATCTAGTCAATGGTGGTCTATAGTTAGAAATTCCAAATAGATAGATGAGTTATATTTCAAGTAATAAGAAACATATAAGAATCTATTCTTTAAGATATATTTTCGTAATTTTGTTTGACCTATTATGGAAAAAGATCTTGGAATAGATGTATAATAATAGAAACTCGATGTCTGCATATAAAGAAAACTTCACCCAATTGACAGGTTACAACCTAGATTTTATCCAAGATCTTGATAGTATGATAAATCAATATTAATAAAAGTTTAAACCAATATATATAAGGAATTAGATACTCATAAATTCAAATGTTATGATAATATTTTTTTTTGGTGTTATGAGAATGTATAAATGGAGTTCACAAGTGATCATGTATTCCATAATGAAAATAAAGAAAATAAATTTGGGATATAATGAAATGGGAAATAATTCATCAAATAAATCTAAATGTAAGAAAATCATGTTCTCATATTGAGATAAGTGTGATAAAAATCACACTAGGTAATTTCTGGTATATAATTTAAAATGTTACTCGTGTAGTAACTTTGGTCACATGAATCATGAATGAAAATAAAAGAGTTATAAGAAATAAAATAATGGGGAAATGGATAAACATCCATTAGTGAGGTTTTTTAATTTAAATGTGTTGTTTTATTATAATTACATGTGTCTAAAGTTAGTTACATGGGATTGAAATCATCAAGACCAAAATCCCAAATGTGTGTCAAAATATATTGATACTACTATGGTTATTGGAGGGCTATCTAATGAAGTGGTAACATGTTACTTTTTATTTTAATTTTACCAATATATTGTTTGACTATAGATCTTCACATTGATTATTTTCGGATAAATTTTTAATAAGATTAGGAATATCACATCATGAAATTAAGATAGAAATTTTTGTAAAATATATAAGTGGAAATATTAAAGAAATTAAGATTTATAGTAATATTTTTATTGTAATATGTGGAATGGTATTTCCTACAAATCATGTGTAATTGACCATGGTATATTTTGATATTATTTTTGGTATGGATTATACTTTAGTTTATCATTCTAAGATATATTTCATATCAAATGATGTTTTTTCAATGATTACAGAACTTTTCTAACCTACCAAGAAGTTAATAAATTGATTATAAATGATAGTGAATGTTACTTATAACATTTTTTAAGAAATAATGAATATATATATATATATATATTAGTGATATCCTAGTTTTGAAAAAAAATATGGATTTTTTTCTTGATGATTTAAAAGGTTTTATTGCGAATTGGGAGGTTTAGTTTAGTATTAACTTACTAGTTATTGTTATGCCAATTCCAAAACCACCTTATCAAATTATAGAGATTTGAATAACATCACTGTTAAGGAAAGGTATCGCTTCCTATTACCAATGATTTGTTAGATCAGATCTAGGGAGATCATTATTTTTCAAATATTGATACGAGGTTACGGTATCATTAGTTTAAGCTAAATATGTCTTATATTCTAAATATTTCATTCCAGACTAGATATGGGCACTATTAGTTTTTAGTTATTCCAATTGGGTTTCCTAATGCACTAGATATATTTATGGATCTTATTAATTGTGTGTTTTATTACTATTTATAAACGTTTGGGGATTTGTTAATTAATGAAATATTGGTGTATTCTAAAATTCATGAGGACCATGAGGGACACTTAAGGGTTATTTTTAAAACTTTAAATTAAAATAAAGTGTTAGATAAATTCATTATGTTTGAATTTTGTTGGAAAAAAATTTATTTCCATTGACATATTATTACTAAATATGGAATTATGTTTCATCCTAGTAAAACTAAAGTCATTGATGAATGGAAAATACATAAAAATGTCATCTAAATTCATAATTTTCTTGGATTAAAAGGTGATAGATAGTTTATTGAAAACATTATTATCCACCCCACTGAATAAGATAAGATGAAAAGAAGTTAAATTCATTTGGTCTAATGAATGTATTGTTTATTTTTAGGAACTAAAAATAATATTGGTGAATACTCTAGTTTTGCACCTTACCTCTAGAAAAGTAAAATTTTTTATCTAGAATTATTTTTATTTAGAATAACATGGTTGTTTCCTAATGAATAATGATCAGGAAATTTCTTATGCTTCACAGAAACTAAATCCCCATGAGTCAAATTACCCAAAACATGGTTTGGAATTAGATACTAATGTTTTTTGTTTTAAAAATTTGGAGGTACCATTTTATTGGAGTAAATATTGAAATATATATGGATCATAAATTTTTTAAGTATATATTCACTCAGAAACCATTCAAAATGTGATAGAGAAGATGAAAGTAATGGATCAATGATTATTATTTCATGATTCACTTCCATCTTGGAAAAGAAAAAAAGTGATTGATTATTTTAGTTGAAAAAAATGATACATTAACCATGTTATATTTATAACATTAATATTCGGTTGATGATATGATTAATGTCATACTATAAATTGTGCATATTGAGACATCCTCTGTTTGGGTTTAGGTTTCAGTGTCGTCAGTTTTCTCAGAAGGAATTAAGAATTCTCAAAAAGAGAATCGTGATTTTCTCGAAAAGGTAGAATCCATTAATATGACTAAGTTACCTGAGTTTAATTTTGATGAATAAGGTTTTATTATATTTGGAAAAATATTATGTGTGTCTTGAGATTTATAGTTGAAGATAGAGGTGTTGAGTGAATCCCATTGTTCTCTGTTTTTTTGTTCATCTACGATTCACTACAATGCATCGATGACTTTGGTATTTTTATGGGTAGGATGGTATGAAAAGGGATATTAATAAATTTTCCATGAAATGTTTTACATTTTATAATGTTAAATATGAACCAAAATTACTAAATGCGATACATCATCCTTTTCCATCTCTAAAGTAGAAAAGGTAAAATTTACCAATGGATTTTGTGGTATCATTTCCAAAGACATCTCAAGGTAACAATGGGATTTGTGTTATTTTTTATCGAATAACTCAATCTATACAATTATTTCCCATTTGATAAACTATGTAAGTGATTTTATTTCCTGACTATATCCAAAAGATACAGTATGCCTATTATGTGTCATGACCTGTCCCCTGGGGCCCATGCAGTGACTTCCCCAAGCCCACCATCCATAGGCTAGGGGCTGGAGACTAGTATCAAAATGCATATTCCCTAAAACGGGAAGTAATTTCCTTTAACCCTATATAAACACATGATCCAAGGACACAACAAGAAGCAACTGTGAAGAAACAGTTGTAGTAAAACAGTGATGAAAGCAAAGGGGCTGGAATTCAAGCCCAACTGGAAAAGTACAAGTACAATTGAAAAGTGAAAAAAGCTAAAAGTTGGAAATAATCTCCTGGATCATCCACCATGGATCCTACCTATCACAACCCATCCCCTAGGGATCATTTCGTGACTACCCCAAACCCACATTCCATAGTCCAAGGGCTGGCGACTAGCACCGAAAGGCATAATTCCTAAAACTGGGAAGGCATTGCCTTTATAACCTGTAAGCACACGCAACCAAGCACTCAGCAAGACATGAAATCAAGTAAACTGAATAGTAAACAGAGTGAGTACAGTATGTAAAAGGGGGAAAATAAAAACCCTACTGGAAAGTACAAGAAACTGAAAGAACAAGTAAACGAGATCAAAAAAGGAAGATAGTTTATGGTTCATCCACCGAGGTTCCTACCTGAAGGGATGGTATAGATTGCCTCATCATCACTCCCTGTTTTCCACCTACACCATGTACAGACTCATCATAAGGTCCTCTTCTGGGCATTGTCCAGTCCCGGTACCCTCAGTCTTAATCAATTCTATCTGTCGTCTCCACCAAACACAACAAGGTGCGAGCATAACCCGTGCTGGGGTGAGTATAATGATACTCCGTGAGGACCCCGAGACTCTCAAGGTCTCACAAAATCCACAAAGGATAAACCTCAAATCATATAGTCCACTATGAACCCTGCTTAGGTATATTCTCATTCATATACCTAAGTTATTAAGTATACCCATCTCAATCATGAGGAAACACAGAGGTACTAACTCAGCTCACACCAGGTATAACATATGTATGGTAGTAAAGATGATTAGTTATAGCTATTAAATCATCTTACTCCATTAAGAGGATCTGCTGGTGACCTACACTGATTCTCTAGGAGCGAACCCACACATGATCGCAAAGAGCTGACCCACATAGGATCTCCAATAGCTGACCGACAAAGGATCTCTAGGAGCTGACCCACACAGGATCACAAGGAGTTGACCCACACAGAATCGCTAGGAGCTGAACCACACAGAATTTCTAGGATCTAACCCACACAGGATCACTATGATCTAACCTGCATAGGATTACTAGGATCTAACCTACATAGGATCCCTAGGAGCTGACTGACACCAGATTTCTAAGAGCGGACCCACACAGGATCGCTAGGAGCTATCTTCTTGTCACAGCCAGTTACTGGGTTTCCAAACTAGGCTTGCTCCTCTCCAGGAGAGTCCACTCCCTAATCCACTTTTGGATTATTGAACTTCCATGATCTCCCATGAAAAAGTATCTAAAAGTGTTTCCACATCATAGGGGTCACAACGCAACAAATGGTGCGTCAATCAGACACTCATTCTGTGAGTTATTAGACTTTTGGTCCCGAGGGAGCAGTTGGATTCATGATCGATCCAACCCAACCATTCCCCAACATTATCCAAAACTCTTGTGGGGTATACCAAAGGTACTGCCTCACTCTAGGGTTTCCAACACCACTGACGGTTCATCAAATGGACATATAGTGCCAAAGTTATAGCCCAAGTAAAGTATAGGATCGTATCAGGTTCGGGTCTGGTCCAACTCGATCAGACCGACCCTACCTGACCTGGCCTGGGTCGACCAGGTTCAGGTCGACCTAGCATGTGGTGTGGCCTGGCCCGTTGGGCAGTCTGGCAGGCCGCGAGGGCCACAAGTGGCCGCGGAGACCACAGGTCGGCTCGGCCATAGATAGTGCCTCGTCCATGGGGGTGTCTCATGGGCATGGGGCGGCTCGACCCAACCTGGGGTAGCTCATCCCGGTGGGTGGAGGCCACGGGATGGCTTGGCCAGGGGTGCCGCGAGGGCACGCGGCAGCTCAGCCCAACCAGGGTCCTCTCGGCTACAGATGGTGACAGCGGCTCCGGTGGTGGCTCATCCATGGACGGCGGTGCGTCGTGCCTTCGCTGTCGGTCGGTTTAGCTGGCCCCTCTCTTCGTTCCTCGTCGTGGTGTAAGCCACTTTCTTCCATCACATATAACACAAAGCAATAATGGAAGAGAGGTATGTCCATGTTTGTTTTCCCTGCACCATCCTTGTTAGAGTGGTAACAAGTGGCTCAACAAAAACAGGAGTAAAAAATGACAAACTCTTCAATCAAATATGAACCGTGGATATACTCATTTTGGTTGATCAACGTTCTCCATGATTTCCAAGAATGAGGAAAATAAATGAGAAAATTCAAGAATTTAATAATAACACGTACCATGGATTGTTTGTTGATGTTGGCACGAGATGGATGTATGGACATAAATTTGTCAAAGATGAAGATGTCCCACGTTGGAGGAAGTCAAAGATATCGATGTTCGTTGCGCCCGCCACATGCCTCCGATCTCGGGCTCATTCGTTGGTTCTTCAGAGTCGAAGGCATTCTTGGTCGGCTAGAGCGTTCTTCGTTGGAGGATGGGATTCTCCATGATTCTCCAAAGACTTCTCTCCTTCTCATTTACCCACCAAAATAAAGAGGTGCCAATATAATTTAACATAAGAAGAAATTATGTTGGCACACACACACACATGTTGGAAAAATTAATGTATTTAATTATCACAATTAATGAGGAGGAAGCTCAAGAGGCTCCTCCACATTAAAGAGGGAGTTGAGAGGTTTCTCCCTCATTAAGAGGGGAGTTCAAGAGGTTTAAGCCTCTGGTGGTCCTCACCACCATAAAAACTCATGGGAGGTTAGGCTCGGGTGGTCCACACAACCATAACCTCTCATGGGAGGTTAATACAGGTGGTCCCCACCTGTGAAACTTCCACATGGGAGTTTCAAAAAAGAATAAAATAAAATGTTACACATTTTATTTTATTTTATTCTTTTCACAAAAAACCCAAAAATTATCTTTCAACCTCGACCAACAGCCATTGATGTGAAAGTCTTCATAAGAGAATATTGGTGCTACGAGTTCAATGGTGCCCTTATATTCCAATTCTAAGCACCGGTTTGAAAGATAGAAAAACCCGCTCGCACGTTTACTGAACGTACACGAAAAAAAGATCATAAATTCATTTCGGGCACTCCGGGCCTCGGAATCACACGTCGTCAATTTTCATGAACTTGTAAAATTCACATATACTTAAAAAATACATTGAAATTCCAGGTCCTTAAATTATCCCCACCTCAGGGCTTTACATCGTCGTAACCCACAACTCATCTCTAGGTAAACAAGTGGGGGTACTGAGCATGCATCTGAGCCTTCCACTCCCATGTTCTCTCCTAATGGTTCCCATGCTTCCAGTGAACACGTACCATAGGTATCGACCATCCATGAAGGACCTGCTCCTATTGATCCTCAATCAATACTGGAACCTCCATAACAGTCACCACATTGTCAACGTCCAGCTCACCATGGTTGATGATGTGAGAGGGGTCATGCACATATCTCCTCAGCTGGGATACGTGGAAGACGTCATGCTCCCGGTGCAACTTAGGTGTAAGAGCTAAGCAGTAATCCACCTTGCTAACTCTACTGAGGACTTTAAAAGGTCTGATGAACCTCAGAGATAACTTTCTGCCCCTGCCAAATCTCTACAAACCTCATCGAGGTGAGACTCGTAGAAAGACGTGGTCGCCATCCCCGAACTCCAGAGGTCTCCATCTCCTATCGGCATAAAACTTATTCATGATCTGTGTAGTCTTCATCCACTCCTGGATGATCTTCACTTTCTCTGTGGTTTCCCATACCATCTCTGGTCCCACTGGTTCTGACTCTCTAGGGTCATTCCAACCCAATGGTGATCTGCATGGTCGCCCGTACAACGCATCGAAAGGCTCCATCACAATGGTAGAGTGATAGCTGTTGTTTTATGGAAACTACACCAAAGGAAAGTGATCCTACCATCTACAACTGAAGAGGAGGACACAAATATGCAGCACGTCCTCGAGGGTATGAATGTTTCGCTCAGTTTGACCATCCATCTGAGGATGGAAGGCAGTTCTCAAATGAAGTGGCATCCCGAAAGCCTCCTGCAACCCCTTCTATAGCTTGGATGTAAATCATGTATCATGATCAAAGACAATCGTTGAGGGTACACCATGTAGCTACACTATCTCTTTCACATAGAGGTGTCCCGAGATCTATACAGAACCCTTCTCTCTGATCGGTAGGTAGTGGGCCAAATTGGTGAGTCGGTCAACGAATACCCAGATAGAGTCATGACCTCTGGATGTATGTGGATTTCCAGTCACAATGTCCATGGATATCCAATCCCTCTTTCACTCTGGGGCCTTTAAAGGCCGATACAAGCCTGCTGGTACCTTATGTTCCACCTTCACTTGCTGAAAAATGAGGCACCGAGAGACAAACTCTGTAACTACTTTCTTCATTCCCGGCCACCAGTGCTGTCATCGGAGATCCTGGTACATCATTGCCACTCTTGGATGTACCCCTATAGGGTATGTGTGGAACTCCCTCAACACATCCTCCTAAAGTGACACTGGAACCATGGTACATCCTATGAAGAGGATGGAGTGCTCCCGACATTAAAAAATCCATATGGTGTGTGTCCTGTGGATATCTGAGCCCATTGTGCCTCAGAGTCAGCGTCCCCATGTTGCACCTCCCTGACTTGCTGATGTAGTGAGGGAGTTATTGTAAGAGTCTGAAGGAAAACTAATCAGTATCTATCCACAAAGGATATCTGCAGAGTAACTAGCTGCTTCGTCGCCTTGCCTAGCAATTGTATACCAGACCTCCTCCTGAGTGCATCTACAACAACGTTCCCCTTCCCAAGAGTATAGACTATCTTGAAGTCATACTCCTATAGGAAATCAAGCCAAGGTTGTTATTTTCGGTTCAGGTCCTTCTGAGAGAAGATATACCTGTGAATCTTGTGATCAGAGTACACTGTAAAACGTTCACCCATCAGATAGTGCTTCCTCATCTTCAATGCGAAGACCACTGCTGCTAACTCCAGGTCATGGGTAGTGTAGTTCTTCTCATGTTGTCTCAGTTTTCTAAAACCATAAGGGATCTCTACTTGATCCTACATCAGTACACATCTGAGTCTGGTCCCTGATGCATCGCAGTAGACTACATACCCTATGCCCTCCTCTGGAAGCCTCAAGATGGGGGCACTAGTCAGCATCTACCTCAGCTCCTGAAAACTACGCTGGAAATTCTTCGACCTAATGAAGGGTTTCCCCTTCTTCATCAATACTGATTGTGGTGCTACAAATCTGGAGGAATATGGCACAGAAATTCGGTAGTATTAAGACAAACACAGGAAACTATGTGCCTCCATCAAACTCAAGGGTGGATCGCAAGAAAGTACCGCCTCAATCATCACTGGATCCACTAAAAATCCAGCCTCTGAGATGACATGTCCTGGAAAGTGAACCTCTTGGATCCATAATTGGAACTTCGAGAGCTTACCATAAATATGGTTATCTTGGAGTGTGTCTAGTACTACCTGTAATTGATAGGGATGCTTCTCCTTAGTAGCCAAGTCGATCAGAATGTTGTCGATGAAGACTACTACAAAGTGATCACGTTATGGCTGAAATATACTGTTCATGAGTCCCATGAACACTACTGGAGCATTGGTTACACCGAATGGAATAACCAAGAACTCATAATGATCGTACCGACACCTGAAGGTCGTCTTCTGCACATCCTTGTCCCGTACTCGGAGCTGGTGATAGCCTAATATGAGGTCTATCTTTGAGAAAAAGCATGCTCCCTTAAGCTGATCAAAGAGGTTCCCAATCCTTGAAAGTGGGTACTTGATCTTCACAGTCACCTGGTTCAGGCACCGATATTCAACACAAAGCCTCATGCTCCCATCTGCCTTCTTGGAAAACAGAATCGGGGCCGCCCAAGGTGAAACACTGGGCCAGATGATCCCCTTCCCCTATAATTCCTCCAGCTGTACCTGCACCTCATGAATCTCCATAGGAGCCATCTGATATTCTGGTGTAGATATCAGTGTCGTCCTGGGGTACAAGTCAATTTAAAATTCCACCAGTCTGCAAGGAGGTAGACCCGAGACATCATCAGGGAAGACATCCGCATACTGATCCACCACTATAGGATAATTCAGACTACCCACATCAACCACTCTGAGGGTATGGCTAGCCAACTGATGAGTGATCAGCTGCACCTCCCCTGGGAAAGTACATCCAGCGCTACAAAGGATCCTTTCTTGTTGGTGAAGGTAGACCTGGTCCCATCCATGTGGACACACTGGACTTTGTGCCTAATACAGTCTATCTGAGCATGGACTGTAGATAACCAGTCCAGACACAAGATGACATCGTAAGGCTGCGACGCTACTACTAGGATATCCTAGTAGAATCTCTCGCCTCCTATAGTAATCTCCCACTACTGACACTAGTGTGTAATCATCAAGTCCACTCCCGTAGGAGTCTCCAGTCGTAATGATCGAGCCAACGGATCTGTCAGAATCTCTAAGCTCTGAATGAGGGCAGTTGAAATTAAAGAATAACTATCACTTGTGTATATAATAACAGCAGATAAGGTGGATTAGACATAGATCGTACCTCGTATCATCTCTAGTGCACCATAATCGTATGCCTAAATAATTTAGAGCTAATCTCTCCCCTGTCCACAAGCTCCCAATAGTCGAGGTGGACTGCCTTGTGGCGGTGGCGGTAACATCACGAATTGTCGCCCACTGCCAGCTACACGAACAGCTCCTCTACCATGTCTTCATGCTCCCTATGGACCTCCTCAATCGAACCTCTATCTCTGCCTGGGCGATTCTTCGTTGTCTCCTGATCATCTGTACGGCGGGTCGGACAGTCATGATCCATGTGACCATGCCCGCGGCATTAGTGACATTGCCCACTCTTGGCATGACCATCTCTACCTCGGGTACCCTACACAACCGATCCTGAGTCATGTGGTGGTCCACATATTAGTCTGGTCCTCTTGGACCTCTCTGACATCTGCCTGTTGCCAACTACAGAAGACTCTGCTACTTGATTACTAGTGGTGGATCTCGCAGCTGGTGACTACTCAGCAAAGAAACTCTCCACTAAGAGGTCTCTCTGTAACACCCATGCCTACGTCGGGATGCTGAGTGAGATCATCGAAGACCTGATCTCCCTGCTGAGTCCTTTCTCAAAAGTCTCAGGCCTTGAAGAAAGGTTCTTTCACCATACCAGTGGAGTAGCGTGAGAGGTCAGTAAACCTCGCTGAGTACTATGCTACAGTCATGCTGCCCTACTGCATATGAAGATGCTCCTGTATTTTCATAGCGTGAAGAGTCTGTAACACCATGAGATTTTATGGGAAATATATATTTTTTTATGTCTTATGTTATACGCAACACCAAACGAATCATTCACTACACACAACACTGGCTTGGCTTGCGTTACACGCAATCACGACCTTCCTCAATAGCGTGTGTAGTACGCAATACCGGGTTTCACTAAACAACGATATATTGATATAATATTATTCTGGACTAGCTGTTATGAATAGTATTGACTACATTTTGAATTTTATAACATTATCTTAAACATTATCTAAAACCTGGTTTGTGAACAAAATACATTTTTCGGGTAAGATACGCATTTGTCAAAAAATGCAGTTTTCCCGCCTTTTGATGGCACACCCAATTTAAATCTTGTTTTTAATAGTTTTATAAGTTCAATTTGACAAAATCAAATTCTTCTTTAGAATTATTATATAAAAATTTACTTTGGATAAAATTTTCATATTATTCTGATAACTTTCATATTTTAATGAATATTAAAAACACTCTATATTTTAATTAAAAACAACTTTTTTTATCGCAATAATTTATATGGTTAAATTATAATATTGAATGGGTTTTAAGTATAAATAGAATATATTTTTAACACTTAAAAAAAATTATGTAATAACCATTAATTTTTCATTGAATTCATTGGAAAAAACATTTCAATCTTTGGCAATGTTTTAACTTTTAAAACCCATTTTCTTAACAACTGGATTAATTTTAAATTAATTACTGCAACTTATGTGTTTTGAATTTTGAAAAATGGATTCCATATTTGAACAAAGTGGGTCCAAATTATGTTAACAGGTTACTTTTATTTTGTTTATATTATGAATACTAACTACAGTTGTTTTTATTTACTGTAGTTAAAGGTAAATCGGGTAATTAAGGGTAGACATAAGATTATAAAATTACCCTAAAACCTTCCAAAATCCTATTGGATGACTAAAATCCGACTCATATCACCTAAGTGTCAGAATAGATTAATTTTATGCACTTTTGACCATGAAAATAATTTAATTATTATTAATACCAAAAAAGAGACAACATGCCAGTCTCTTAAATCTTATAAGTATAATAATTTTAATTTAGTGATAAACTTCCTGAAACTTAAAAAAAGAATAGTATCCAGAAATCTAATAAAATTATCTACATCATGTTAATTTATTTAGTGTTTTTAGGGATTAAATAATTATCATTAAAGGTGACACAATAGTAATGTCAAAATTATTTTATTGATTGAAATATCAAATAAATGGTTTTAAAAATATTAAAATAAATATTATATGAACTATTAAATGTGATCCAGTAATTTTATAGAAAAATATGAAATGTTATGAATCTATTATAGCTTTTGTATTGAACATATCTTCTGTGTGTATTTTATTTAAATTCAAATAAATGAATAGTGTCAAAATTGACACTTGTTATTTTATAAAAATAACATAATATTAAATTGTTTAAAAATAAAAAAATATTTCAGAATTATAAATTAAAATTTATATGGTCTTAAATGTCATAAATTATCCAATTATGGACAATTCACAACACATGCGTAATTATTTATAATAATTTAAAATTTAGAATATTATTACCACAAATAAAACTAAATAGATTAAATAAGGATAAATAAAGTTGATAATGTTTGAAATAAATTACCAACATATCTAAGTTTTATTGGTTGACGAGGTTAAAAACCTATCTCTTTTGAGATTCAGATTTGAGTTATTTTGGAAGTTTTTATGTGTGTTTAAAATTTATTATAAATTAATATTTTTTAGGTTTCCAATGGTGCCCCTCTCCTCCCTTATAAAAGGGCACATCCTCCCTCTCTTCTTTACACAAATTTGAGCCTTCAAGCTCAGCCAACCCCTACCCATTACCCTTATAAACTTCCATAGTAATATTCTGGAGGTTATGGTGTTCTCAAAACACCAACTCTAGTCCCTCAAGACGAAGTTTAAAGGAGGTACGTCGAGGAAGAGGTAATCTCTTCTACCGATTCATTCATGTTTCTTCCTTCTTCTACTTCTTATTTTTTAGCTGTTTCATTATAAAGTAATAACATCAGTATCACTCATATACTGATATGTTATTATAAATATGAAACAATCCTATTTCACCTTCTATCCATCCTACTGAAAATGAAATCACTGCTCGTGTGTACGTACGGAATACCGTCTCCATGCCATGGTGTAATCGGTTTCCACCACCACCTTACTTGGATGGGTGTAATGGTGTAAATAATAAATATATATTATAATTATAACATGATATTGATTCTGAGATATTATATCATCATCTCCAATTCCATTCATATAATTATGGGAATGATATCAACGCTCGTGCGTACGTACGGCCTACCGTCTCCACGATGTGATGTGACTCGTTCTACATGATTTTCATTGAATAATGATTATATAAATGAATTGAATGAATATATATGATATATATTACAATAATACCATTATGTAAATGAGGTATCTATAACCTAAAAATAAGAATAAAATTTTATTCGACAAAACACGCATAAGAACATAAAGCAATGAACACCCGAATAACAAGTAGCAATCAAATATTATTAATAAGAAGATATAAATATAACCATATATGATATCATAATAATTACAATGATTCTGTAATAAGTCAATGACAATATTTAAATAATTATACAGGAGATTCGGATACATACAAAGCTTATCAGACCTAAGGTAAGGGAAAATCATGCAATCTCATTTTTATCTGAGATTGTTTATACTTCACGATTTACTAGGGAATATATATCATCCACATCCATGTTTTCTCCATATGTAATATTTTTTTCTATCCTACAACAATTTTTTAAATCCATTTTTACCTATTAGTGAATTTCAGTAAAATATATGAAAGGAATCTTTTGTCGTTTTCAGTACGAGATACTTTTTGACTTTTCCTGACAAAGTACGAGAAGAATGTTTTTTTAACTTATACAACATGAATGGATTTTTATGATTTCATAGAACATTATTTCCATTAACTTCTTTTAGATTAAAATTTTATGACATGTTAATAAAGGGAAATGTTTTTAAAGTAGAAAGGATATTTCCCTCAATAATGGAGTTCAAGTGTTTTATCAAAATTATTTTCTATCTAAGATAATATAGGGTTCTATTTATATCCCTATTTTTACATTGATTTGATTATGTTATTATGAAATTATGTCCTTTTATCTTATATGGTTTATATTATGATGGCATCATGTTTAAGAATCCCATTTTTATTACATGGTTTATGCTATGATTTTGTGGCACAGATATGAATAGTTTCATTATGAGATGGGTGGGACCTATATCTCCCTACAATGTATTGGGTAAAGATTTATATATCATTAGATAGACATGGCTGGAACAACAAGTTAATCTAGTTTAGTGATACAGGACTGGAACGGAGAGTGAACTCGTTTCAGAAATGGACTTTGTCCACTATGACAGTCTTGGCAATGAGTCTTGACTAATAAGAAATGATTTTCTATAATTATGTGTGTATGCCACACAGTTTCATGATTTAAGTTATGATTGTTGGTATTACATTTCACTACTATGATTTATCCCATGTCATGATATTATGATCTCTTTTACAGGATAAGATTTTCAAAATGTTATGTTCTTATGAATATCATATGATTGATATCTCCTTCGCTTACACTTACTGAGCATTTGAGCTCACCCTTTTGTATGTTTTCTTTTCCCTAGGTCAGGAAGAAGGATATTAAGTATCATGTGCCAAAATGGACTCTAGATATGATAAAATAAATGGGAGACAATGTAGATTCTTTACGGACCAGTTGTTTATGTTTCCCTGTTTCTAAAGACATTATACCTATACGGTCTTATCATGGTTCTATTATATATTGTAATAAGTTTTCTTCAATTTTGATGTAATAAAAATTTATGTAAAGTATGGTTCATTATAGATGGTATCAGAGGAAAGGTATATTAAACCATTGGAAACTAGAATATGAAAGACTTAGTAAGAACCCTATGGATATGTCTAAGTATAGAACACCATATTAGTGTTTTAGAAATGTCCATGAATAACTTATGATAAGACCTAAAGTGTGAAATTTTATTATTGATTATGTGGTTTTCCTATTATGATTAGTGTTTATTACAATATGCTTATTGGTTTTAGTCAATGGCTAGAACCTAAAGGAATTGTGTTAATGTTGAATGTGACATGCAATGCAATGATTTTCCCCCTGAGAAACTAAATATTATGGGAGCTGGAATACAAAATATCGTACCCATTCTCACACAACATTCTCATGCTATGAATCATGCAGGACTTCCAAATGAGAAAAGTAAGGATAAACATTCTGCTGAATCCTTCATGAGGCAGCGTCCACCCTCATTCAGCGGGTCTATTGATCCATTAGTGGCTGAACAATGGATCAGTACCACCAAATAGATATTTTCAGTTCTTCAGTGTTCTGAACATGATAAACTCATCTTAGCGGTATATCATTTGGAAGGTGACGCTGATAAATGGTGGAATCATATCAAGAATAAGAGGAAAAGAGATGAAATTGAGTCCATGGAATGGGACGAGTTCAAGAAAATATTTTTCAATAAGTACTTCCCTTGTATTCTTAGAACAAAGATGGAGAAGGAGTTTCTTGAACTAAAGAAAAAGGATGATGAATTGGTTGGTACCTACGAAGAAAATTTTACAAGGCTTGAAAGGTACGCTTCTGGGATTATTATCCAACCTGAGAGTAAGATCGATCGATTCTTTAGTGGCTTAAAACCAAGTCTTCAAAGGGTGTTATCCATAAGAGACTTCAATAGCTACGAGGAAATTGTTCGATGTGCTCTCAAGGTTGATATGGAGATTGGAGTAACCCATCAGTCATATGGGTTTGATAAGAAGAGGAAAGTGGAATTTAAAGGGAAATCTAAAGACGACACTAAAAAGAAGATGAGTTTTCCCTTATTCTCAAATTGTGGAAAGAAACATGGAGGTAATTGTCTTAAACAGACAAGTAAATGTTTAAAATGTGGAAAATAAGGTCTTCAGGCATTTGAATGCCGCAATTGTGGGAAAAAGATGCCTAGTGATGCGAACAAAGAAAAGGCTACATAGAACGCACCTCCTACACTTCAATGTTATAAGTGCAAGGAAATAGGGCATTATGTTAATCAATACCATAATCCAAGGGTTGTTGATGATGATTGACATCAAAAAACTCTTAAGTCCAACAACAAACTAAAGTCACATGCAATTTCTATCGGCGATGTGGAGTACGATAACGACTGGGTGAAAGGTACACTTACCATCCACTATAAAGTAGAAAATGTTTTATTTGATTCTGGATCCACCCACTCTTTTATTTCTAAATAATTATATAAGGGTATCTTTATCTTACCTAAAAAATTAGATGTTGAGTTAGTTGTGACAACTCTTATGGCACAACAGTCGCATCAAAAATTTACAATTCTTCTCTGATTGAAGTTTGTGGGAAAATGATTCCTGAAAATATTGTGATCCTTCATATAGTGGAATTTGATGTGATTTTTGGCATGGATTTTCTTTCTTTATATGGATATTATATCAATTTCCAAATAAGAGAAGTCACATTTCATATTCCTGATCAATCTATGATCGTCTATCAATGCAAGGATGAACATAACCTTCAAGTGGAAATTTATTCTATCTTATGGGTCTTGATTCCACTAAATGAAGGTTATTTATCTCAAATGGTTTCTGAGAAACTCACGATTAATAATATACCCATTTTATAGGAGTTTGATGATGTCTTTCCAGAGGAATTGCTAGGTCTTCCACCAAATCGTGAAGTTTAGTTTTCAATAGAACTCATATCAGGTGCTATTCCCATTTCAAAGACACCTCATATAATGGCCCAAATTGAGTTGTAGGAATTGAAGAAGAAACTCCAAGAGAATCTTGATAAGGGATTCATACTCCCTATTGAATCACCTTGGGGTTCACCTATTCTATTTGTTAAGATGAAAGATGGATCAATGAGACTCTGAATTGATTATAGAGAACTTAAAAAGATCACGGTCAAGAAACAATATCCTCTCCCACACATTGATGACTTCTTTGACCAACTAAATGGAGCTCAATACTTTTCCACGATTGATCTTCATTCAGGGTATCATTAATTAAGGGTCAAAAAATTGGATATACCAGAGACAGATTTCTATACAAGGTATGGACACTTTGAATTTATTGTGATCCCATTTGGTCTTACTAATGACCTTTCTATCTTCATGGATCTAATGAATAGAGTCTTTAGAGACTATCTTGATTAGTTTGTGGTAGTATTTATAGAAGATAGTCTTGTCTATTCAAAGAGCAAGGAAGAACATGAAGATCACTTGATAATTGGATTATAGACCCTGAGAAAGGATGATATTTATGCCAAATTTACCAAGTGTGAATTTTGGCTTAAAAAAGTTTCATTTTTGGGTCACATAATCTCAAAAGAGGGGATATATGTGGATACAGCAAAAACCATGGTTATAGAAAGATGGTCGAGACCAACAACAGTAACTGAGATCTGAACTTTTCTTGGCTTGGCTGGATATTATCAATGTTTTTCAAAGATCTTTCATGATTATCAAATCCACTCATCAGGTTGACTCGAAAAGGAGTTAAGTTCGTGTGGATGGAGGAGTGTGAAGAGAATTTCAAGGAGTTGAAAAGAAGGTTATTCAGTTAATCTTTTTCTCACACTACCATGTTGTGGAGAAAGTTTTGTGATCTACAATGATGCATCCAAGAGGGGACTGGGGTGTTTTCTCATGAAAAATGATATGGTGATAGCTTATGCCTCACAACAGTTGAAAATCCATGAACAAAATTACCTAACTCAAGATTTGGAGTTAGTTGTGGTAATCTTTGCATTAAATATTTGGAGGAGTTATCTTTATGGTGAATGGTGTGATATTTATACTGATCATAAAAGATTAAAGTATATTTTCACACAAAAGGAGCTGAATATGCATCAAAGAAGATGGTTGGAGCTGATTAAGGATTACGACTGCTCAATTCATTATCACCTTGGGAAAGCAATCAAGGTGGCAGATGCATTAACTTGACAAGATCATGCTAGCTTATCCATGATGAGGATCACAAAAGAACCAATATCGATAGATTTACAAAGGATGGATCTTGGAATTATAATGGAAGGGGAAAAATCATATATTTATCAAATGAATGTTCAACCATCTATACATGTGATGATTAAAGAGGCACGGAAAGAAGATGTTTAGTTACAAAAGAAGGTGAGAAATGTTCCGGAATTATACATTGATTTTTATGAGATAATCAGGTTCCGGAATCAATTTTGTGTTCCTCAAATCCCAGAATTAATGAAGGAAATATTGGATGAAGCTCATAGTTCTTCAATCTCTATTCACCCAAGAAGAACGAATATGTATAGGGACTTGAAGGAGTACTTCTAGTGGGATGGCATGAAAAGAGATGTTGCTATATATTTCTATCGATGATTGGTTTGTCAGCATGTTAAAGATGAGAGACAGAAGTCTAAGGGGATGTTACAACCATTACCCATACCAAAATGGAAATGGGAAAACATCACTTTGGACTTTGTCCCTGGACATCCTAAAACATCCAAATGAAATAATGATATCTGGGTTGTTGTTGATCATCTTACGAAGTTGAAACACTTTATTACTATTAGAGAAGATTTATCTCTTGATCAGTATTCCAGGATATATGTGAAGGAAGTGGTAAGATTGCATGTAGTACCACTTTCTATTATATCTGATTGGGATCCATGGTTTACCTTGAAGTTTTGGTGAATTATTCATCATACACTGGATACAGAGTTGATTTTTAGCACTGCTTAACATCATCATACAGACGGTCAGTCTGAGAGAACAATTAAAACTCTAGAAGACATGTTGAGATCTTTCTCTATGGATTCCATAGGTGGTTGGGATCAACACATACCATTGGTGGAATTTTATTATAATAATAACATTCACTCCAGTATTCAGATGGCTCCTTATGAAGCTCTCTATGGAAATAAATGCAGAACTCCAACATGCTGGGATGAAGTTGGGGAAAGAAAGATATTAGGACCTGATCTTGTTGATGAGATGGAAGAAAAGGTAAGATCTATTCAACAACACATAAGATCAGCTCAGAGTCAACAAAAAAGTTATGCCAAGAACTGAATAAATACCTAGAGTTTTAAGTGGGTGATAAAGTGTTCTTACGAATATCTCCTTGGAAGAGAGTAATGAGATTTGGAAAGAAGGGAAAGCTAAGCCCTAGGTATATTGGTCCTTTTTAAATATTGGATTGTGTTAGGAAGGTAGCTTACCGATTTCCACTTCCACCAAATCTCTCCCAAGTTCATGATGTGTTCCATGTATCTCTCTTGAGAAAGTACATACCTGATCCTTCACATGTACTAAGCTCAGAAGTTGTACCATTGGAGAAAGATCATTCTTATGAAGAACAGCCGATAGAGATTCTGGATCGTAGAAAAAAATTTCTACGAAACAAGACCACTTGCTTGGATAAAGTTTTATGGAGGAACCACCAATTAGAAAAAGCTACATGGGAACTTGAGGATATGATGAGGGAGAGGTATCCTCATCTGTTTGTTATGAAGTGACGAATTTCGAGGGTGAAATTCTTTTTAAGGGGGTAGAACGTAACACCCAAATATTTTTTGAGAGAGATATATTTTTTGTGTCTTATGTTATACGCAACACCAAACTAATCTTTAACTACACACAACACTGGTTTGGCTTGCGTTACACGCAATCACGACCTTCCTCTATAGCGTGTGTAGTACGAAATACCGGGTTTCACTAAACAACAATATATTGATATAAAAATTTTATAGACTAGTTTTTATGAATATTATTAACTACATTTTTAATTTTATAACATTATATTACACATTTTCTAAAACATGGTAAGTGAACAAAATAAATTTTTTGGGTAAAATATGTATTTTTTAAAAAGTGCAATTTCGCTGCATTTTGAGGGTGCATTGACAAGTTTATAAGTTTAATTTGACAAAATAAAATTCTTCTTTTTAATTATGATATAAAAATTAACTTTGGATAATTTTTTCATATTATTCTGATAACTTTAATATTTTAATGAATAGTAAAAACACGCTATATTTATATTAAAAACAACTTTTTTCATCGCAATAATTTATATGGTAAAATTATTATATTTAATGGTTTTAAATTATACATAGAATATATTTTTACCATTTAATATAATGTATGTCATTACCATTAATTTTACATTGAATTCATAGGTAAAAACATTTCAATCTTTGGCAATGTTTTAACTTTTAAAACCCATTTTCTTAACAACATGATTAATTTTAAATTAATTACTGCAACTTCTGTGTTTTGAATTTTGAAAAATATAATTCCATATTCGAATTCAGTGGGTCTAAATTATTTTAATAGGTTACTTTTTTTTTATATTATGAATAGTAACTACGGTAATTTTTATTTACTGTAGTTAAAGGTCAATCAGGTAATTAAGTGTAAAAATAAGATTATAAAATTACCATAACTCCTACCAAAATCATATTGGATGACTAAAAGTCAACCCATATCACCTAAGGTTCAGAATAGATTAATTTTATGGACTTTTGACGACCAAAATAATTTAATTATTATTAAAACCAAATAAAGTGAAAACATGTCACTCTCTTAAATCTTATACGTATAATAATTTTAATTTAGTGATAAACTTCATGAAACTTCAAACATGAATAGTATCCAGAAATATAATAAAATTATCTACATCATGTGAATTTATTTATAATTTTTAGGGATTAAATAATTATCATTAAAGGGGACATAATAGTGATGTTGAAATTATTTTATTGATTGAAATATCAAATAAATGGTTTTAAAAATATTAAAATAAATATTATATGAACTATTTAATGTGATCCACTTACATTCTAGATAAATGTGACATTGTATGAATCTATTAGAGCTTTTTTATAGAACATATCTTCTATGTGTATTTTATTTAAATTTAAGTTCAAATAAATAAATACTGTTAAAATTGACACTATTGTTATTTTATAAAAATAACATAATATAAAATTGTTTAAAAATCACAAAATTATTTAAAAATTATAAATTAAAATTTATATGGTGTAAAATTTCGTAAATTATCCTATTATGGAAAATTCAAAACACATAAGTAATTATTTATAACAATTTAAAATTTAGAATCTTATTACCACAAATAAAATTAAATAGACTAAATAAGGATAAATCAAGTTGATGATGTTTGAAATAAATTCCCAACATGTCTAAATTTTATTGTTTGATGATATTACAACCCTATCTCATCTAATATTCGTTTTTGAGTCATTTTGGAAGTTTTTATGTGGGGTTTGAATTTATTATAAATTAATATTTTTTAGGTTTCCAAAGGTGCCCCTCTCCTCCCTTATAAAAGGGCACCTCCTCCCTCTCCTCTTTAAACAAATTTTAGCCTTCAAGATCGTCCAACCCCTTCCAATTACTCTTATCAACTTACCTAGTAATATTCTAGTGTTTCTGGTCTTCTCAAAAGTCCATCTCTAGTCCCTTAAGAGGACGTTTAAAGGAGGCACGTCGAGGAAGAGGTAATCTCTTCTACCAATTCTTTCATGTTTCTTCCTTCTTCTACTTCCTCTTATTTAGTTGTTTCATTAAAAAGTAACAACATAAGTATCACTCATATACTGATATGTTATTATAAATATTAAACAACCCTATTTCACCTTCTATCCATCCTACGGAAAATGAAATCATCGTGCGTGCGTACATGCGGAATACCGTCTCCACGTCGTTGTGTAATCTGTTTTCCACCACCACCTTACTTGGATGGGTATAATGGTGTAAATAATAAATATATATGATTATTATAACATGATACTGATTTTGAGATATTATATCATCAACTCCAATTCCATTCATATAATTATGGGAACAATATCATCGCTCGTGCATACGTACGGCATACTGTCTCCACGATGTGATGTGACTCATTCTACATGATATTCATTGAATAATAATTATATAAATGAATTGAATGAATATATATGCTATATATTACACTGATACCATTATTTAAATGAGTTATCTATAACCTAAAAAGAGAAATAATAATTTATTCGACAAAACACGCATAAGAACATAAATCAATGAACTCTCGAATAACAAGTAGCAATGAAATATTATTAATAAACATATAAGAATATGACCATATATGATATCATAATAATTACTATGATTTTGGAATAAGTCAATGACATTATTTAAATCATTATACAAGATATTCAGATACGTACAAAGCTTATCGGACCTACGGTAAGGGAAAATCTCACAGTCTCATTTTTATCCGAGATTGTTTATACTTCAAAATTTAATAGGGAATATTTATCATCCACATCCATGTTTCCTCAAAATGTAATATTATTTTCTATACTCATACAATTTTTTAAATCTATTTTTTCCTATTGGTGAATTTTAGTAAAATATATGAAAGGAATCTTTTTTCATTTTCAGTACGAGATACTTTTTGACTTTTCCAGCCAAAGTATGAGAAGAATGTTTTTTATCTTCTATGGCATGAATGGATTTTTTTGATTTCATAGAACATTATTTCCATTAGCTTCTATTAGTTTAAATTTTTATGAAATGTTAATAAAGGAAAAATGGTTTTAAAGTAGAAAGGATATATTCCTCAATAATGGAGTTCAAGTGTTTTATCAAAATTATTTTCCATCTAATATAATATTGGTTTCTATTTCTATCCCTATTTTTACATTTACTTGATTATGTTATAATGGAATTATTTCCTTTTATCTTATATGGTTTATATTATGATGGAATGATGTTTAAGAATCCCATTTTTATTACATGGGTTATGCTATGATATATGCTTTATGATTTTGTGGAACATATAAGAATTATTTCATTATGAGATGGGTGGGACCTATATCTCCCTCCAATTAATTTGGTAATATTTATATCTCATGAGATAGACATGGCTAGAATGACATGTTAATTCGGTTTAGTGATACAGGACTAGAACGAGGAGGGAACTCTTTTGAGAAATGGAGTTTTCCAACTTTGATAGTCTTTGCAATGAGTCTTGACTAATAAAAAAATATTTTCTATGATTATGTGTGTATTCCACAAAGATTCATGTTTTACGTTATGATTTTTGGGATTAAATTTTACTACGATGATTTATCCCATGTTATGATATTATGATATCTTTTTGAGGATAATATTTTCAAAATGTTATGTTCTTATGAATATGATTTGATTGATATCTCATTCGTTTACCCTTACTGAGCATTTGAGCTCACCCTTTTGTATGTTTTCTTTTCCCCAGGTCAGGAAGAAGGATATTTAGTAGCATATGCCAAAAGAGACTCTAGATATGATGAAATAAATGAGAGACAATTTAGATGCTTTATGAACCAGTTTTTTATATTTCTTAGTTTCTAAAGACACTATACCTATACGGTCCTATCATGGTTTTTTTATATATTGTATTAAGTATGCTTCAATTTTGAATTAATAACAATGTATGTAAAGTATTTTTCGTTATAGAGTCACTCGGGAAAAATCTGCCCGAAACAGGCACTCGAAGTCTGACCAGAGAAGCATCACCTCATCTTGAACCTGGAGCATCAACCTCCACCAATTGCCTACAGCTGCCTGTAGGAGGCTGATGTCAAGGATCACTATGAGATCATTCGGTGTCCCTACCAGTTGGAAGACTCTCACCATGGCCTCCATCTAATCCTCAGCCGCCTTTGGGTCCGTATCTGACACTGGAACATGTGCAACATGCTCAAGTGGCATGTACTCTCTGCTACTGGGGCTGGTGCCATCGGTGGCCCATTAGGTAATGGTACTACTGGGGCCTCTGCTGGTGCCTCTATTGGAAGAGGGCCCTGAACCAAGGCCTCATCGCTCAGTGGGCTTTGAATGCATACAACTCTCAGAACTCAAGGTTGTTGTCTACGTGGAGGCATCCTGAAAAGATACAGGTTCACCACAGTCAATTAGTTATACCTATTGAGATGACTCAAATATATCACAAATAAAACTCTTCAAAACACATACGCAATCAGTGTTTTCATGCACTAAGTCAGAAATTGGAAATTAGGGTCTTGTTGTATGGATATTTTGACCGTCGCACCAATACTGGATTCCTTAAACAGATAACCACACTCACTACACTTAAAAATATTACCGTTAAAAGAAAGATTAAAGTATTATGTTCTATTGTATAACTGACTCCTCTAATACAAATTTGTCACAACCTGTCCCCTGAGGCTCGTGCCATGACTACCGTAAGCCCGCCTTCCATAGGCCAGGGGATGGAAAATAGCATCAAAAGGCATAATTCCTAAAATTGGGAAGGCATTTCCTTTATAACATGTATGCACACCCAACCAAGCACTCAGAAAGATATGAACTCAAGTAAACTGAATAGTAAATAGAGTGAGTACAGTAAGTAATAGGGGCCAGAATGCAAGCCCAACTAGAAAGTACAAGAAACTAAAAGTATAAGTAAACTGGAGAAAAAAAGGAAGACAGTCGATGGGTCATCGTCCAAGGTTTTTACCAGAAGGGTAGGTACATATTTCCTCCTCAGCACTCCACGTCCGTACGCCTCCTCCATGTACCGACTCATCGTAATTTCCTCCTCTGGCCACCATCCAGTCCTGGTACCCTCAGTCTCGATCAACACTATTAGTCGTCTGCACCAAACACAACAAGGTTTGGGCATATCCCATGCAGGGCGGAGTATAATGATACTCATTAGGGACCCTAATACCCTCAAGGTTTCACAGAATCCACATAGGATAAACCACCAAGAATGAAGTCAAATCTCAACCCTACTTAGGTATATTCCCATACATATACCTAAGTTATCAATTATTCCCATCTCAATCATGTGGGAACACAGAGGTATAGACTCAGATCACACCAGGTATAACTTAGGTAAGGTTGTAGAGATGATTAGTTATAGCTACTTAATCATCTTACACCATTAAGAGGCCCTGATTCTAACCTACACAGAATTGCTGGGAGCTGACCCACATAGGATCGCTAGGAGATGACTCACAAAGGATTTCTAGGAGCTGACCCACATAGGATCGCTAGAAGCTGACCCACACAAGATCGCTAGGAGCTGACCCACACAGGATCGCTAGGAGATAGCCCTCATAGGATCACTAGGAGCTGACCCACAGAGGATCGCTTGGAGCTGACCCACACAGGATCGCTAAGAGCTGAACCACACTAGATAGCTAGGAGCTGACCCACACTGGATCTCCAGGATCTGACCAACACATGATCACTACGAGAATTCCAGAATATGATCTCTAGAATCTAACCCGCACATGATTTCTAGGAGTTCTCTTCTTGTCAAATCCAGCTACTAGGTTTCCACACAAGGCTTGATCATCTCTGGGAGAGTCTGCTCCCCATGCCACTGGTCGATTCTCCAACTTCCACTATGTCCCATGAAGAAATATCTCAAAGGTACTCCACATCATAGGGGTCCCAATGCAACAAACTGTGCGTCAATCGGATGCCCAGTCTAGGAGTTATTACCCTTTTAGTCATGAGGGCCTGGGGGGATTCATTCTCAATCCAACCCAACCATTCCCCAACTTTATCTAAAACTTTTGTGGGATATACCAATTGGACCGTCTCGTTCTAGGGTTTCCAGCGCTTTTGACAGTTTTTCAAACGGACATTTGGTGCCAAAGTTATGGCCCAAGTAAAGTATAGGGTTGTATCTGGTTCGGGTATGGCCAACTTGGTAGGACCGACCTAACCTGACTATACCTGGGTAGACCCAGTTTGGGTCGACCTAGCCTGTAGTGCGGCCCGGCAGGCCGTGGCGGCCGTGAGGGGTCGTGGGTACCGCGGGGCAACAGAGGCCACGAGTCGGCTCGGTCGTGGATGGTGGCTCGGCCACGGGGGGTGTCGCATGGGCATAGGATGGCTTGTCCTGGCTCGGGGTGGCTCATCTGGGAGGGCGGAGGCCACGGGGTGGCTCTACCGGGGTGTCGTGAGGGCGATAGGAGGCTCAACCCAGCCCGGGGCAGCTCGGCTATGGATGGCAGCAGCGGCTCTAGCGGTGAGGCTGTGGGCGGCAACTCAGCTACGGAAGGAGTATATGGCCTGAGCGGCGGCTCGGCCATGAACGGCGAGGCGTCGTGCATTCACCAATGGCCAGTTTAGCCATCCCCTCTCTTCGTTCGCCATCGTGGTGTAAGCCACTTTCTTCTATCCTGAAGAAAACAAAGGAATAATAGCAGAGGGGTCGGGCCATGTTTGTTTGGCCCGCACCCTCTGCATTAGAGAAATAGAAAGTGGATAAACAAAAATAGGTGTTAAGAACAAAAAACTCTTCAATTCAATACGAATTTTGGATCAACTCTTTTTGGATGATCCACGTTCACTATGTTTTCCATGAACGAGGAAATTAAATGATATAATTCAAGAATTTAATAATAACCCCCTACCTTGGATTGTTCGTTGACATTGGCATGATAAGGGAGTACTGACATAGATTCATCGTAGATGAAGACGTCCCACATTGGAGGAAGTTGAAGATATCAGTGTTCTTTACTCCCACCACACGCCTCTGATCCTAGGCTCATTTGTTTGTAATTTGTAGTCGAAGGAATTCTTCATTAGTGAGAGCATTCTTCATTAGTGGTTGGGATTCTCCATGATTCTCCAAAGAGTTCTCTACTTCTCCTTTTCCCACAAAAAAAGAGGTTCCAATATAATTTTACTTAATAATAAATTATGTTGGCACACACACACACTTGTTGGAAAAATTAATGTATGGCATTGGCACAATTAATGTAATGGAAGCTCAATAGGCTCCTCCACATTAAAGAGGGACTTGAGAGGTTTCTCCCTCATTAATAGGGGAGTTCAAAAGGTTTAATCCTTGGGTGGTCCCCACCACCATAACCTCTCATGGTAGGATAGGCTCGGGTGGTCCACACCACCACAACCTTTTATGGGAGGTTAATTCATGTGGTCCCCACCTGTGAAACTTCCACATGGGAGTTTCAAAACAAAATAAAATAATATGATACACACTTTATATTATTTTATTCTTTTCACAAAAAACCCAAAAATTAACTTTCACCCTAGACCAACTGTCTTCAAGGTGAAAGTCTTCTTAAGTGAATATTGGCGCTGCGAGTTCAATAGTGCCATCAGATTTCAATTATGAGAACTAGATTAAATGTTAGAAAACCCCACTTGAATGTTTTCTGAATGTACCTGAAAAAAAGTTCAGAATTTCAATCTGGGAACTTTGGGACTCAAAATCATGTGCCTTCAATTTTTGAGGACTCGTAAAATTCACATATATTTTAAAAAAAATACATGAAAATTCCCGGTCTTTACACTACCTGAATGGTAGGTAGAACTCACAATCAGTAATCCCTACGTCACCTCACAACAAACAGTCCACCCAGGATCATACCTGAAGTGTTGGTGTCGATTGCCTCCTCAGCACTCCAAGTCAATCTGTCCCCTCCGTGTACCACCATGTCCTAGATCCCTCAATCCACAGACTAGCTACTCGTCATCTGCAAAAGACACAACAAGGTGTGGGTGATGCCCGTGCATGGTTGAGTATAACGATACTTAGTAGGGACCCTAAGTCCCCTAAGGTCTCCTATAATTCCACAAAGAAAAACCACAGGGTAAAACCATGAAGGTAATGTACCACATATGTAAAGTACCACATATCATAACCTCAATCACAAGCACAAAGTAAATACTGCTCACACAAGATTTATTCTAGGGGTAGAAGGGTTATCACATCAAAAAACTCCTCAGCTGCTGGGGAACTCCTCTATCTAGTACAGTGGGCCTACTAGGTCACAAAGAGTCGCTTCCCACTAAACTTGAACTATTGTTGTACCCATCCATGATGGGTACTGTGGGCATGATGTGTCACAGAGATCTGCTTCCCACCATGGGCATGTCGGGTCACACAGAGCCACTTCCCACCTTTGCAGAACTGAGGTACTCCTCCTATCAATCACCATGGTTCTACCAGGTAACACAGAGATGCTCCCCACCATGGTTCTGTTGGGTCACATAGAGCTACTTCCCACTGGTCCAATTGTCAAGCAGTCTTTAGGTCTTATCCAACTGTAGGGTTCCATACGTAGTCTCCTTGGGAGAACCCCTCCTCAAGCCACTCACTGTATCTTGATATCCATGAAAGTAACCACAATGTATATTCTATGGTAGTTACTATAACATCATCAGTCACAAACCTCAAAATCCTCAGCTGCTAGAGAAAACCTCCTCTATCAAGTATATTGGGCCTATCGGGTCACACATAGCTGCTTACCACCAACCTTGAACTGATGTGATACTCTTCCCTAATGGGTACCATGGGAATGCCAGGTCACACTGAGCTGCTTCCATCGTGGGCCTTCTGGGTCACACAGAGCTTCTTCCCACCATTTCCATCATCAAACAGTCTTCAGGTCTTAGCCAGCTGCAGGGTTCCGTACTTAGCATGCTTGGGAGAACCACTCCTCAATACATCAGACATATTAAAATAGGTGAAAAGTCTCAAAAGGAAGTAAGCCGATGATCTACCATGTCATAAGGGTTCCAATGCAACATATTGTGTGTCAATCAAATTCTCGGTCTGTGCATTAAAGGCATTTTAGTGCTGAGGGCCCGGTTGGATTTGGGTGCGATCTAACCCAGTTGTACTCCATGTTTCTCCAAAACACCCATGGAGTAGGTCAAAAGAACCATCTCACTCCTAGGATCCCAATTCCATAGACGGTTTTTCAAAAAGACATATGGTTCTCAGGATAAGGCCCTTTAAGTGTTTTTGGGGCCGGGTCCCATCCGAACGGGTTCGGCATGGGCCAAACCGGGTCGACCTGGGTTGACCCAGACTGACTTAGGTGAACCTGACCTGTTGTGCCCTACCCGACCTGGCTAGGCTATGGCTCAAGTTGATAGGCTTCGGGTAGGCCCACTGAACGGTGGGTCGGTCCGCTGGACCGACCCGATGGTGCCACCAGCATTGCTGTGCTGGCCACTAAGGATACCCGGACACAGTGCATCTTGGTAGGGCAGGCATCGTGTGAATCGTGGTCTGTGATTCAACCCATGTGGGTTGACCCCAACGTGGTGCCACGGGGCGCCGCGAGTCCTCCGTGTCATGGCCAACGTGCCGCGACTTTGTCGTCGAGCACGCTGCAGGAGCTCGCCCCGTCCACAGGCCACTGGTCGATCTGGCAGCCCATTTCTCCCACCACAGCCAACACAGGCCACAGCCATGCTACCGCATGGGTGCTCCACTAGGGGTGCGCCCCACCTCCACTCTGCAGGCTCTATCACGGCTGTTTAGTGTGCTGACCGACCACTCCTCCGGTCGCCACGGTTGATGATCCACGACCCTCCTCATTCATCGGTGGTGTAGGACAGCGTGTTGAGCCTCCTCTGCAGCCGACTGGTGTCATCTACTCCGACAACAGCTGCAGATCTGTGTTGCGGCCTCCTCTTGAGGCGTGCGTTGATGCGCTAACCACCATGTAGTTGAACGGTGTCGCCACACTGTCGGTATTCCTAAGAGGAAGAAGGATGAAACAGAAATATAGCGAAGGGTTCAAACTTCATTCACTAGGCATGTGCCCTCTACTTTAGCTCGTAACATGAGGGGGGTTAAGGGTTTAATAACAATTTCATTAAACAATTGTAAAAACCCCAAAATATTCCCCACAATGTCCTCCCACAAAGACAAATGATTCGTGGGTCAACCCGTTAGTCGGTTGATCGGCGTTCTTCGTGTTATGAAAGAACAGTGAAGAGGAAAAATCTATTAAATGAATAATTGAATAAACCCCGTACCTCATGTTCGCTGGAGAGCGTCCATGTTTGATGAATTTTTGGCGTTCATCATCCCTGCAAAAAGCCTCCAACAATGCCGCTCAATCGTCGTTATTTGGTTCGTGCTTTAGGGTCGCACATCACCATCCACTGGAACCGGCTCCATCCTCCAAGTGTTGGGCATTATGGCACTTTACCAGATCTTCGTCGCTTGGTGAAGCCATGACAATTCCTCCCCCCAAGCTCCATATAAATTTCAGAGGGGGAGGCTAAGTAACGATCATTATATTTATGAAGGTTCATATAATAGGAACCTTCCTAAATTCCAACGTTGTTGTTGAAATGTATTTTAAGGGCCAAGCCATTTAATGGCTTGACTCACCAAGGGTCCCACACTACCGCTTGTCCGTTGGGGGAAAAATAAAATAGTGAGATTATTTTATTTTATTTCCACAAAAAAATAACACCTTCTCTGAACCTACTACGGTCAATGAGAATTCTTCCTTAAGTGATTCCAAGTACTGTGGATTCAACGGTGCCCTCAGATTTAAATTCTGAGCACTAGTTCAAAAGTTACAAAATGTCGCTCGCGTGTTTATAGAACGTACCGGAAAAAATGTTCATAAAATTAATAATAGTCACCCATGACCCATGTCGGTCGAGGCTAGGCTCTACCTAAGTGTAACACGCCCCAACGAACCCAACGGTACTATTGGATTTCCAATCTGTGCTACTGTTTAATAGTTATGGATTTTAGAATAAAATAATTGTCACTTAATTATTCTATTTACGGCCAAAAACTAACTTTCGCTGGGGGCTCTTGCTGGAAAATGTCAGTATTTGCCTAAATAAAGCACACCATCACAAGTTTAGTGGTGGTCTCTTATTTTTAATCTGAGTTACCGTTTGTGAGTTAAAAGCATTTTAATGATAAAATAATTTATTTAATTATTTTATTTACAGTTATTCCATTTTTGGGTTTTCTCATAGGAGGCCCGGACCGACTAAACTAAAGTTGTGCCTTGGGTAAACCCTCCATCATGAACACAACGAGGCCCTCATATTTTTGATCTGGGTAACCATTTAATATTTACTCCACTTTTTTAGGAAAACTACTTACGTGTGCTATTTAAAGTTTAACAAAACTTCCACAAATCATTTCGGGCACTCCAAGCCTCAGAATCGTGTGCCATCAAATTTCGTGTTCTCAAAATAATTCCATATAATTAAAAAAAATATACTCAATTTCTGGGATATTACATTCTCCCCACCTTAGGGATTTATTTTCCTGAAATCCACAACATAGATTAAGGGAAAAAGTGGTGTACTAAACATGAATCCGAGCCTCTCGCTCCCATGTTCTCTCCAGGAGGTTCTCATGCTGCTAGAGAACACGCACCAGAGGTATCGACTGCCTATGAAGGATCTTCTCTTATCGATCCTCAATCTCTACTGGAACCTCTGTAAACATCTCCCCATCGACTAAGTTCATCTCTCCATGGTCAATGTCCTGATATGGTTCATGCACGTATCTTCTCAGCTGGGATATGTGGAAGACATTATACACCTGGTGCATCTATGGGGGGAAATATAGATGGTACGCCACCTCGCCCATGCTGCTATGAATCTAGAAAGGTCTATTGAACCTCAGAGATAACATGCCGCCTCAGCCAAATCTCTGCAAACCTCATCGAGATGAGACCCATAAACAGGCATGGTCACCATCCTCAAACTCAAGAGGTCTCTGTCTCCTATCAGCATAGGATTTATTCCTCTTCTATGTAGTTTTCATCCACTACTGGATGATCTACACTTTATCCATTGTATCCCGTACCATCTATGGTCCCATGAGTTCGGACTCCCTTGGGTCAGTCCAGCACAGTGGTGATCTGCAAGGTCACATGTACAACGACTAGAATGGTTCCATACCAATAGTGGAGTGATAGCTGTTTTTGTACGCAAACTCCACCAAATGCAAGATATCCCCCCAATGGCAGCCAAAATCAAGGATGCAATCATGTATCATGTCCTCAAGGGTTTGAATGGTCCACTCCTTCTGACCATCCATCTGAGGATGGAAGGCAGTGCTCAACTGAAGTTGTGTCCTGAACGCCTCATGAAATCCCTTCCATATCTAGGAAGTAAAACATTCATCATGATCATAGGAAATTGTAGATGGAACTCCATGAAGCCGTAAAATCTCTTGTATATAGAAGCCTCCCAAGCTCTCTACTGATCCCTTATCTCTCATAGGCAGGAAGTGGGCCGACTTGGGGAGTTGGTCAATGATCACCCAGATATAATCATGACTCTTGGATGTGTGTGGAAGTCCCATTAAGAAGTACATGTAAATTCCATCCCAATTCAACTCTGGAACCCCTAATGGATGAAATAATCCTGCTAGAACCTGATTCTCTACCTTTACTTTAAAACAAGTGAGGCGCGGAGAGACAAACTCTACTACAACTTTCTTCATTCCCGGCCTTCAGTGCTGACGCCGAAGGTCCAGGTACATCTTCTCCACTCCTAGATGTACCGCTAGATAGGATGTATGATACTTCCTTAACCCCTTCTTATATAGCACAGCTGGTACCATGGTAAGTCCTCTGAATAGGATGACGTGCTCCCCACCTTCAGAAAATCCATCATGTGCCTTCCCTAAGGATATCTAATCACATCGATCCTCACAGTCAGTGTCCCCAAGCTATAACTCTCGGACTCGCTGAAGGAGTGGGGGTGTGGTTTTCATACACTAGAGGAATGTTGCTACATCTCTATCCACGAAGGATATCTGCAACGCGACTAGATGCTATGTCGCTTCACTCAACAACTGCAGACCAGACCTCTTACTGATTGCATCTTTTACCAAATTTCCCTTACCGGGAGTATAGAATATCTCAAAGTCATTTTCCAAGAGAAACTCTAGCCATTGCCACTGTCTTATGTTCAGTTTCTTCTGAGAGAATATATACCTGAGATAGTTGTGATTAGAGTAGACTGTAAAATGTTCACCCATAAAGTAGTGCCACCACATCTTCAGCCCGAATACCACTACTGCTAACTCCAAGTCGTGGGTAGAATAGTTCTACTTTCCAGTCTCTTTCTTGGCTCCGGAAAGCTCTGTTGACACTTCTCCATCCACAGGAAAGTCTCCACCTTTCTCATTGAAGATGACAAAGGTGTCATAACCCTAGAGAAGTCAGTAACCAATCATTGGTAGTACCTAGACAATGAAGTTGTCCCTCTCCCTTCAGGGAGGTAATCCTGTAAAAATATTTTCAAAACATATCCCCAGGCTCTACCACTCTAGTTTGGAACTAAAAACTCAATACTCCTACTACCACATGGGTAAGGTTGGCCGACTCAATAGTGATTGGTTGCACCCTCCAATGCATGAGTCTATCATTTGCTTCCTGGGTTTCCATTTTTGTCGATCAAGGAAAACCTCATTCCAACATTGTAGATTAACCACAACCTTTTTTCCTAACACAGTTAATCTGAGTATGAACTGTGGATGTCCAGTCTACACCAAAAAAACGTCATAAGGCCTCGACCCTTCCACCAAGAGGTTCCAACCTAAACTCTCACCTCAAGGGTCAGATCACACCATCAGCGTAAGTGTGATTATCGAGTCCCCTCCCAAAGGTACCACTAGAAATGAAGGTCAAGTCAATAGTTTAACCAGAAACTCTAGGTCTTGGGCAAGATTTGTGGAAGGAAGGAATGATTGGTACCTATGTCTATTGATATTGAAGCTAGTTGTAGACATAGACCATACCTTGAATAATTCCTAGAGCCCTTGAGTCAAACTCCTTGACCACATGCAGCTACTCCCTTCCCCTATCCTCTATCTCCCTAAGCCTAGTAAGGACCTCAAGGGGGTGGTTTGTAACATGTCAAAATGTAAACCACTTCATGCTACTCTCCAAGCTCTGCATCCACGTCTGCAGCCCTGTAGATTCATCTGTCCCTATCACATCCTCTTACTTAAACATTTTACACGCCTAAGTCTCTAAGACAGCTGCTAGTTTCCTACTTCCCCTCTACTAACACTCACTATTTGTATCCTCTCCACCAAAGAACATTCAACCCCAAAGGTTCTATCTAGAACCATAATGTAGGTAGGAATGCATAGAGGAATAGTGATGGCTTGGATGTCCTTAAACATAGCGCGCTCGGAAGTTCAAACCCTGAAGCACTGACTGTATCGTATTCATCGAGTACCAAGAATGGTTGGTATGCCTAGATGAATACTCAGCTACCGACAAGTCATCCTGCCGAAGCTATAGAAGCTCTAAAGAACTCTCAGCCACCCCCTCAAGCCAGTCCTCAGTCTCCTATTAGTCGGGCTCGCCTCGTAACCTGAGGGGTATCCTATGCTGAAACACATGTAATGAATTGATCCTATATATGTTCTCTACCAGTATTGCTGGTTGTAACTGCTGCCCAACAGGTAGTGATATAGCTGACACACTACCTGAACGTACCATCTCGGGAAATGGTCCATGTACTGAATCCTCATCACTATCTACTCTACTGGTGTCCCAACTAGGTGGGAAACTTTAGCCATAACATCCAGCCAATACTCAGATGCCTGGGAATCAATCTTACCTTGAACCCATGGAGGCCCCTAATGCTAGAACACGTTCAACGTGCTTAGTCAGCGTGAACCATCTGCCAGTGTGTCTAGTGGTAACTTCTTTCCAATGGGTGGTGGTGCTTCTGGTACACCACCCAAAGGTTCCAACATGGTGTGAGGGCCCTGCACTGGAGCCTTGCCTCTTGGTGGTCCGTCATCGTGTACTCTCTCAGAAATCATAGCTGGTTGTCTAATGTATTCATCATGATAAGAAAAAGGTTCACCATGGTCATTAAGTTATACCTAGTGAGCTGACTCAAAGAAATCATAAGAAATGCTTTTCAAACACACAAGAAATTAATGTTTTCGTGAACGGAGTTGGAAATTAGAATTCAGGGTCCTGGTGTATGTATACATCGGCTGCCGCACCAACACTGGACTCCCTGAACAAAAAACCACACTCATAACACTTAACACTATTTCCAGACATAAAAATATCAGAGTCCTAGTTCTTTGGTAGAACTTAACTCCTTTGATACCACTTTGTCTCAACCTGTCCATCAGGGTCCTTGTTGTGACTACCCCAAGCCTGCCATCCATAGTCTAGGGGCTGGTGACGAGCACCAAAATGCATATTCCCTAAAACGGAAAGTCATTACCATTATCCCTGTAAAAACACACGGTCCGAGAACAGAAAAAAAAGAAACTGTGAAGTAATTGCTGTAGTAAAAGGTTGTTGAAAGTAAAGGGACATAATACAAGCCCAACTAGAGAAGTAAAAGTACAAATGAAAATTAAAAAAATAGCTGAAAGCTGAAAAGTAGCTCCTGGATCATCCACCATGGATCCTACCTAAAGGGTAGGTACAATTCACGAATATTATTCCCTGCATTGCGTCACACCAAACGGTCCACCTTGGATCCTACCTGAAGGGTAGGTTCAGATCGCCTCTTCAGCACTCCATGTTTGTCCACCTCCTCCGCGTACCACCAGGACCTCGCTTCGTCAAACCCTAGCCCAGTTGATCATCGTCTGCACAAGACACAACAAGGTGTAGGAGAATCCCATGTAGGGGTGAGTATAATAATACTCATTAGGGACCCCGATACCCCAAAGGTCTCCTAGAATTCAAAAATGAAAAACCATAGGGTAACACCACGAAGTTAAACACACAGGTAAATTACCACATAGCATAACCAAAATCACAAGAACAAAATAAAGATATCTCACACCAGGATTTATTCTAGGGGTAGAAGGTTTATCACATCAATGAACTTCTCAGCTGTTTGGAAACTCCTCCTCTATCGAGTATAGTGGTCCTGTTGGGTCACACAGAGCCACTTCCCACTAACCTCGAACGGTTGTGGTACCCATCCCTGATTGGTACCATGGACATGTTGGGTCACACAAAGTCTCTTCCCACCATGGGAATTCTGGGTCACACAGTGTCTCTTCCCACCTTGGCAGAACTGAAGTACTCCTCCTATCGAGCATCGTGGTTCTGCCGGGTCACACAAAGCCACTCCCCACCGTGGGCCTGTTGTGTCACACAGACCCACTTCCCACTGAGCCAATCGTCAAGTAGTCTTTAGGTCTCAGCAAACGTTAGGGTTTCATACGTAGTATTCTTGGGAGAACCGCTCCTCAAGCCACTCACTACATCTTGATATCCATGGAAGTCACCATAATGTATATTCTAGGGTAGTTACTATAGCATCATCTGTCACAAACCTCAAACTCCTCATCTATTAGAAAACTCAACCTCTATCGAGTACAGTGGGCATGTCGGGTCCCACAGAGTTTCTTCCCACTATCCTTGAACTATTATCGTACTCATCCATGATGGGTACCATGGGAATACCGGGTCACACCGAGACGCTTCCCACCATGGGCATGTTGGGTCACACAGAGTCGCTTCCCACCTTGGCCATCGTCAAGAAGTCTTCACGTCTCAGCTAGCTGAAGGGTTTTGTACACAGAATGCTTGAAAGAACTACTCTTCAAGCCATCAGTAATCTTAAAATTGGTCAAAAGTTTCAAAAGGTAGTAACATAATGATCTTCCATGTCATAAGGGTTCCAACACCACAGACAGCGCATCGATCAGATGCTTGGCGTTAATGGCACTTCAATGCTAAGGGCCCGGTTGGATTCGAGTACGATCCACCTCAGATATACTCCAAGTTTCTTAAAAACTCTCATGGATTAGTTCAAAATGACCATCTCACTACAATGATCCCAACGCCACAGACGGTTTGTCAAACGGACATCTGGTTCTTAAGATAAGGCCCTTTAGGTGTTTTTGGGCCCGGGTCTGGTCCTACCCGGTCGGACCGGCCTGACCGGGTTCGGCATGGGCCGATCTTGGCCTAACCTAGGTCGACACGGCCCGACATAGGCCTGACCTGGCTGTTCCACGGGTCAGGCCGCTAGGCTTCGGGTTGGCCCGTTGAGCGGTGGGTCGACCCACTGGACCGACCCGGTGGTGCCACCTGCCTAGCGGCGCTTGCTGCTAGGGATACTCGGACACGACATGTCTGGGTATTGCTGGCGTGGCGTGAAGCCACGTCAGTACATCAACCTGTGGGGGATGACCCCAAGGTGGCCCCATAGGGCACCGCGAGTCCACCGTGTCACGACTTTGCTGTCGGGCGCCCCGCTGGCACGCACCCCATCTATAGGTTGTCGGTCGATCTGTCGACCCATTACTCTCGTCATGGCCAACACAGGTAGCGAACTTGCTACCACGTGGGTGCGCCACCTGGGGTGCGCCCCAACTCTGCTCCACCAGCTCCATCGCAGCTGGTCAGCATGTCGTCTGCCCTCTCCTCTGGTCACGGCGGCTGACGAGCCCTGACCATCCTTGTTCATCAGCGGCACGTGATGGCGTGCTGCGCCTCCTCAACCGCCGGCCAGGGTGGGCCGCTCTGACAACCATCACAACTAACCGCCACGTAGCCAATCGGTGTCGTCGCACTGTCGGTATTCCATTGAGGCACAAGGATGTATCAAAAATATAGCAGTGGGTTTAGGCTAGGTTTGTTAGGCCCGCGCCCACAAGATTCTCCACAACGAACTCCCGCAAAGACCAATGATTCACGGGTTAACCCATTTGTCAGTTGATCTACGTTTTTCATGTTATTCAAGAATGGTGAAGAGGTAAAATCAATTAAAATTATAAACTAATAAACCCCATACCTCATGTTCATTGGAAAGCATTGGCGTTTGAGGAAGTGCAGCTGTTCGTCATCCCCTTAACAATCCTCCAACGATACTGCTCGATTGTTGTTCTTTAATTCATGGTTCGGGGTCTCTCATCACCGCCCTTTAGAACCGGCTCCATCTTCCAAGTGTTGGGCTTCAATTCCTCCCCCCAAACTACATATAAATAGGAGAGGGGGAGGGTAAGTAACGATCATGGAATTTATAAAGGTTCATTTAATAGGAACCTTCTTAAATTCCAATGATGTTTTTACTTAGTATTTGAAGGTTCAATCCATTTAATGGATTGACTCACCATAGGTCCCACACTACCGTTTGTCCATTGGTCAAAACGAAATAAAAAAGTGAGATTATTTTATATCATTTCCATTTAAAAGTCACAAAAAATTTACTTCTTCTCTAGACCTACAATGGACAAAGTGAAGTCTCCCTTAAACGAATCCCAACATTGCGGATTCAACAGTGCCCTCAGTTTTCAATTCCAAGCACTGGTTCAAAAGTTACAAAATTTTACTCCCATGTTTACTGAACATACCTGAAAAAAGGATCATAAAATTAATAACAGTCACCCTTGACCCGCGCCAGTCAAGGCTAGGCTCTGCCTAAGTGAAACATGCACCAAATAACCCAAAGGTACACTCTTATTTCTAATCCAAGTTACCATTTTAAAGTTTTGAATTTTACAATAAAATAATTGTCATTTAATTATTTTATTTATGGCCAAAAACTAACATTCACTGGTGGCTCGCACCGGCCAATGTTAGTATCTACCTACAAAAATAATACCCTCACGAGTTCAGCGGTAGTCATGGTTTTTTAATTTGAGTTACCATTTTTTCAGTTATAAGAATTTGAAAAATAAAATAATTTATTTAATTATTTTATTTACGGTTATTCCATTTTTGGTTTTTCTCACAGGAGGCCCGCGCCGACTAAAATTAAGTCACGCCTAGGGTAAACCCACCATCCTGAGCACAAAGGAGCCCTCATATTTCTGATCTGAGCAACTATTTAAGATTTGTTACACTTTTTTAGGAAAACTACTTACACGTGTTATTTGAAGTTTAACAAAACTTCGACAGATCATTCTGGGTCTCTGAATCACGTGCTGTCAGATTTTGTGGTCTCAAAATAATTCTATATAACTAAAAATAATAATATTGAATTTTTAGGACAGTACATAATGAGTTCTTCTCTCCATTGTCTCTAAACATGATCCTTGATTTACATCTAATTTTTTTAAAGGATATTATAAGTCTTTGTGTACTGAATTAAATTTCAAAAAAACATTTCATCCTAAAATCAATAGTCACTCTAAGTTGAAAATTCAGACTAGGGGAGATATTCTTTCCCCTTATTTAGTGTATTTATAGGTATTTTTTGATCAACAAATTTCTTTGGTTTAGATTTCATATAATAACAGTTTTCCTTATGGAATACATATTTTATCATTTGAGGAATTATATCAAAATTGGTGTCAAACCCAAATTTTTTTGAGATAAATTAGGAGCAATGGATTTGAAGTAATAACATCATAGAGAGTAAATGGCTGAGAATGTGAAAATTCTTCAACAATATATGAGGGTGGCTCATACAAGGAAGAAATGATTTGTGGATAATTGAAGGAAACATATTTTATAGTGTAAGGTGTTCCGAATTTTCAAAAAGTATCTCTATGAACAGTTGTTATGTGTTTTGGAAAATAGGAGAAGTTGAGTCCATTTTTTTAGATAGTCTGAAAACCTAAATAATTTTTGGTCATTTTCCTATCAATCGAATTTTCCTTAGAGTTTATCTCAAGTATACTGTGTATTTTATGATTCAATGTTAAGGAAATTTGTACTAGATTTATCTTAGGTTTTAATCCCAAAAGTTCATTAGTTGAAAGAGAATATTTATTATGAGTAAAAGACTTTTGAGATTCATGAAAATAGAGGGAAAGTGATGTAGAAAATGGTTATTCACTAGGTTAAGGTTTTAGGGAAACCTGATAGGTTGAAAAATAAACTTTCTTATATGAATATTCTTTAAGGGAAATATATCCCCATTTGTTTAACAAGTGAATAAAATTGTGAGGATCCATTTTCAAAAATGGTGAAAAATTTAAAAAAATAGGTAATTACAGAATAAATCAATTTCATATTTTTTAATATTAATTATATAGTTAAATTAATTACAAAAATATTAAGTAATTTTTAAATAAAAAAGGAAATAGTTTTAATTAAATATTTTCATATAAGGTTTTCATAAAAAATTAATATATAAATTTCTGAAGTTTAATTTTATAAAAAAAATTTCCATTTTTAAATCATCAAAACTAAATTAACAATGTTGAAATTATTTGTATTTTTTTATAAAAATGTTTATTTTTTATTGAGTGGTGAATAATACAGTTTTTTGTAAAAAATATCATTTATTTTCAATAAATTTAGTAATTTAAAAGACAAATAATTAATTGAATTTAATATGATGTAAAATAATTATTTTTTAGTTATATTTACTTCAATTAATTACATTTTAATCATATTCATATTGTATTTTTTAATAAGTTTATTTTTTTGTTTAAATTCAGATTTTTTTTAAAACTATTTTAAAGTGCATAATATTTCTAATTTATAATTAATTAAAATTACCCCTATAGAATAATTTTTTAATTAAAATTAAAATAATTTATTTTTATAAATATTAATTTAAATTTATTTAAAATTTTCTACTAGTCATGTAGTTAATATAAAGTCATCTGATGCTAGGAAAAAAGTTTCTTAAAAAACTGCTTTTGTGTCGCGTCTGATGGTTTAATTTTAACTAAAATTATTCAAATTATCTGAATTTAATTTATTAAATTGGATTTAATATTTTTAATAATAACTATTTATATTATATAATTTGATAAATTTAATTTCTTTTCATAATGAATAGTGAAAATAGTAAAAATATTTTATCACAGTTAAAGATAAAATGATATTATTTTAGGTTAAACATAAAATATAAGGGTTAAAATCATAAAAAAACAATTCTAAATTAAATTTTATATAATTATTTAGACCTTTTCACATATCATTCTCTATAATGGTCCATTTTAGATAATTCTTTCTTGTTAAAAATGTTGTCACACCTTTTTCATTTCAAAAATTACATGTATGTCCTCTCCCCTACAAATAAAAGGCCACACTGTATCCTATCATCTTCACATACACACACATTTGGTTTTGTACAATTAATAAAAAAAATACCTTTCTGGGTACACTAACCATATCCCATAAACCATTTTTATCATAAAACCAACCTATGAATGATATTGGTGTTATCCTATAGTGGTTGTCCGAAGAAAAGGTATCCTGATTATCCAAACATTTTTATTTTATTTCTTCTTCCACCACCTTCAAATCATGTTAAGATATGATGTTTTAATAACAACAGTATCTCCCATATAAAATTATGTTTTTATGTTAATTTAATTACCTAAATACATCCCATATTCCATCAAATGGGAAACAAAACCATCATCCATGTGTATGGGGGACTACCGCCTTGCGAACCGATGTAATTCATTTTCCATCACCTCCTCTTATAGATGGTTATAATAATGTATTTAAATAATATAAAGGATATTTTTAACAAAATTATACTTATTGAATTTTTATAAAACATTAGCTTTTTTACTTTCCATTTTGTAGGGGATATGATAATGTATCTCATGTGTACAGCGGACTACCGCTTTGCGATGCGATGTGATTTTTCTTTCACTATTGCTTTAAATGGAAGGTAATAAGGTTATACTTAATGAAATGAAGTTATATATATGAAAATATTATAATTTTCATAAAATATGTTTCATTATAAAAATAAAATATATCATTTTCCTTACTACCTTTCCACTCACTGAAAAACGGTAATGTCGTTCATACGTACCTGTGGACTACCACCTCCATAAAGAAATAAGAATATATTTTTCACCACCACATCATAGATATGATGTGTATTTATTAGTATATTTAATAAAAATATTAAATTAATTCATATGTGATTATCATTATGGAAATGTAAAATAATTCATTCCATCTTTCTATAATGATCAATAAAAAAATGAAATGTTACCCATACATACGTACATCCTACCATTTCCATGATTGTAATATAGATAATTTTCCATAACCATATTTCATGATTGTTGTTAGAAGTATAAATAATTTATAAATATAATAATAACTTCAGAATTATTATTCTTGAGATAATTTAATAATGATATCTTTGACCATATTCAACCTGCTGAAGTCATTTTTTACACATTTGCCAAATACCGTCAAAATATACGAGGTGAACATAAATTATTAACAAATTGTGTATATCATGGTAAGAGATAAAATAAATAAACATGAATTTTTTTTTAGAAAATTAAATAATTAAAATAATATTTTTGTTTTGGAATATAAAGAACATATGTGACCTGTTGGACTCAATGTAAGATACATTCTTTTTAAAATCATCTTTTAAGGGTTCCTTAAAAACAATTTCCTATATATGTATTTTTTTAAAAATTGTTTTTTGGATTTTTATTTTGTGGGCATAAAATATTTATAATTGTAATTTTATATCACTTTTGACATTCTATAAATTGTTTTCAAAGGGAATAATTTTACTAAATATTTAGGATTTCATTAAAAAAGTCAAAATGGAGGTTCAATTTTAATGTATATGGTGATAATGGATTTTCTACCACTGTAATTTTTATTCGATATTTAGATTCCACTACCAAATTTCATACTTTCTTCAAAGAAAAATCATATTTTCCTTTTTCTAAGTATTTATTATTGAAAATGGTTTTTAAGAAGAATGGGTATTTTCATATCTGAAAGTGTTTTGAACACTAATTTAATTTTGTTTCTTAAGGGTTCTATGATGAAATTTTTCAAGGTTAAAATTTGTTTTCATGATAGCCCTTGGAAAAAAATTATAATGGGTTGAGCCAAATTTTATCCCATAGATAATCATTATATATCATATATGATGAGTGCACCCAAATAGCATCGGGTTATCCCATTATAGCTTATATTATGGGTACATCAAGATAGATCTCTAATGCCTTAGGTAATGATATTATTCTCTAAATAATTTTATCATAATTCAACCATATGGTTATTCCAATTTTAAGTTTAGATACCCAACCCCAGTAATCCAGAGATGGTGGTTGCTACCATTACATTGGAATGATTATATGGATTCACATCCTAAGGGATTAAAAAGTTTATTAGTCTTCCTAAACTAGATACATACATGAATGTTATATTAAAATTGAATAAACTAATTGAAAATTGGTTTTTTCCCACATGTTATATCCTTTCATATATTTATTAGTAATATTTGTGGAATCCAGTGTAATGCAAAAAATCAAGGTGACTAAATGATCATAAATGGTTAATTTTGGAAGAATTAATATTGAATTAATGAGTTTAATAAATTTTTCAAGTTAAATAACTGATAACACATGTCATTAAAAATGATAGAGAAAAGTCAATATAGAAAGAATAAAAGATAATTCATTAATTATATGTAAAAATCCCATGATCTTAAAACTAGACCATGGATATTATAAATAATAAAATAATCACAAGGAATAACAATAATAATGGAATTCATAATGTCGGATGTCTGAGCTATCAAGATCTATCATCAAGATAGTTATAATAAATATCTCTCTTCAAGAAAGATTTAGTATGTGCATATAAACCAATCTGAACTATAGTGATTTATTATGATGGTAGTTACAATACAGATATATCCTCTATATATATTTAATCCTCTTGGAAACAAACACTAAGTGTTTGTCGGCAACTAAATGTGTCCCATGAGAGAACTGATTCTTCAAGGGGATTATATTAACAAGTACCCAAATAATTTACTATTTGTCAAAAACATTCCTCGTATATCAAATAATCAATCTGATTCAAAAGCAATGTGGCTTACCAAATATCATTATTGAGTGAAGGATACATATTTATCAATATATCCTCAGTTAATCAAATAATTGTCAAAGAAAAGACTACATATTGAATTGATATACTATTTAGGAAATAATTATAACAATCACAAAAGAGTATCTATATTTAAAACAAATGTGATCCCTAATGGAAAATTTTCATAATGAAGTGATTTTTTCATTAAAAAGTTAACAATCACAAAAGAAAGTGAGATTTCAAAGATAACATTTACCACTTGGTAATTTTCAAAACAAACCTCTTAGAAGTCATAATTCAAATTTAAAGATAAAATGAAAAAATATTGAGACAATAATAATATTAAATGAAAATTTGGGAAGTATATACACCTCATTAAAGTGAATTGGTTTATAATAACAAATAAATCACAATGGAATGTAAATTGAGTTGAAATCCCTTACTACTTGAGTAAATATTGAATCATGATATCAATGAAAGAATAAGATCAATTGGAAATTTTAATATCCTTAAATTAATTAAATTAATGATATAAAATGTGATAGGTAAGTATATATACCACAAAAAGTAAACAAGCAGTGAATATGGCAAAAGTCTTTTTGAAATAACAGTAAGACTAGAAATCCACTTACTACTATGGTAACATCTGAATCGAAAACCCCAAAATTAATAATCATCAATTGAAACATTTAAATAAAATTAATATAAAATAATTCATGACATAATATATAAAAGGGGTATTAGATACACAAAAAAAGTAATTTTGAAAAATTCTATTAATATCATAGATGTAAAAAGTGAGATTAAAATCTCTTACCTTATGCTTCATTTTGGTTGGACATTCTTTAACCTCCTCTTTTGCAGGTAACTCCATTTGGTTTATTCCAAAAAACAACCATGGTTTTATTTCTCCCAAAAATTAGGATTCTAGGATTATTGGATTGATGTTGGGAGATTATTTGGGAAGGTTTTGGATGACCCAAAGTGGCTTTAGAGGTTTGAGTAAGGGGAAGATTGAAATGCTTTTTATAGTGGAGGAGGACTGCCATTCTTATAAATACCAAAAAGGTATGAATTATTGGTAGGTCTCCCTTACCTCATGTGATTCCAAAATGGAAAAATAATTGATTAAAGGGAAATTATGGTCGGTCCACACTCACATGGAACAAAAACAAAGCATTTTTATTATTTTGTTCCTTAGTCTTTATGTTTCTTTATTTTTTTCATTTTGGTTTTTCATTTAGGTAAGTTGTTTTTCATAACCTATGTAATTCACCCTTAAGGAATAAATTAAACTTAGACTCATTATACAATTTATACCCACTGATTATAGAATTTTACATCTAATTTATAAGATAAAAATCTAATATTTTTTTAAAGTTAATTTAATCGAAGTGTGTGCAACAGACAAAAACACTACATTAATGCTAACTATGTTAATAATGTTTTCACTTTTTAGGGGTCAATATTTTAGTTATAAACTATCAATTATACCATAAATGGAACATATTTTATATTTAACAACACTTTAAAATCACTTGGAAGAAGTTAGGATTTTACATAATTTTAAATCATTTAATAAAATAACATTTATTGTAAAATAATATTAATGACAATTTGGACATTATTCATTTAATTTAAATTTAAAAATATAAAAAAAATATTGGAATTTAAATATATTTTGTTCGTGTATGTTTAACAATATATATTCTAATACAAAAATAATAGAATCCAATAATTCATTAAATATACTTTACTTTCAATGTTTTTAGCATCATTTATTATATTTAATTATGAACTAAATAATCCATGTGTTGGAATTTTTTTTACCGTTTAATGTAGTTATATCATATCTAAAAAAGTAAATATATACCACCATGATAAAAAACACATTTTACATTTAGAATAATATTTGTATATGAAAATTTAATTTTTTTCCTTATCTTAGGTCTTTATAAGTGTTAAATGAGAGGAATGTTCTTTTTTTCTTTTCCCTTACATAATATATTATATACATCAATTTTATGTAATAGTATCCCACTAACTCATAATAAATAAGCCTAAGTTGGTGAGGGTCTAAATATATATTGTAAATTCGTGTTTTACAAGTTGTAGATCATTTACACACCCTATATTGTTTGTTTAATAAATTTTACTTTAATAACAATAAAAAATATAATTTATCATTATAAATTAATTAGACGAAAAAGTAGTTTTAAATTAAAATCTAGTATTTTAACTATTTATCAAAAATAAAACTTCATAGAAAAATAGAAAAAAAAGATAACCCTAAGATAATATTGAAATTTCACTTTGAAAAATGAAAAATATTTTTTATAATAAAACTATAAATGTTCTGAAATTTTGTTTTAAAATAGGTACATCATTAAAAGGATGAAAAACATCCTTTAGAGAAATATATCTTTTTTGTGTAAAATTTGAGTTTTTATTATCTTATGCCTATAAAACCAATTGGATGAGTGTAAAAATATATTATATAGAAAATAAATTATATATTTCATTAATATCATTCCCTAATAGCGAGTAATTTAATTTATTAAGATTAAATACCTTCGGGTGCATAAAAACATTTCATTTATATTTTATTGGTATTTATATTCATTTCTTATTAATTAGTGTACAATTAATTCAACCCTATATTTTAATAAGTAAGTTAATTATATTCATATTATATATTTTAACATCTTGGGGATAATTTTCAATTTACATAATATCATTACCAGTATTTGTTAAAACTCTGTCTTACGTGTACGCAAGGCATTTATGAAAGTCATTATTACATGTAATTAAATTTAACTTTTATGTTCCATGTAGATAATTCGGAAATTTTTTTTGTGTAATACAATATAAACTTAATTCTTTGTGTAATATATACCTTTGTAAATATTTAATTTTTCAAAATATAAATATATGATAATTTCTTGAGTTATTATATACCTTTCTACGCTTACTTTTGTGTGTCATAAATGCTATCAAATAAAATATATTTATTTTAGAATTTTTAGGCATTTCATTATCCCCATATTAAATAAATTTTATCCTTGTAATTTAAAATTTATCTTGGTAATCTAGGTTTTGACATTTCAAAATTCTTTTGTTGAAAAGCACAATTCATAAATGTTTTAATAAAATATCCTATTAATAAAAGATGAATTGATGTACAACGACCATATAGAATGACATATAACTACTTATCTATATAGAATAACCTTAGTGAAAGTGGAAAAATGGACTTGTATGGGAAGTTTAAATAATTATAGGGTGTTTTGGGGTAACTTATCAAAAAAAAGAGAAATGTCATTGAGATATTTGAGGACCTCAAATACTTAAATTTTTTATGATTTAAAATACCATTGATTCAACAAAAATAAATGTATTAGGGTAACCTATATTTTTTAAGATAATTTTCCTAATTTTGTGTAATTATATTACCATCGATTAATATAAGGAAATATACATAATTTTTATATTTCTATTTCATAAGAATAAATTCAACCTTTGGTTGTGGTTCGATAAATATTCAATTCCTTTCAAATAAATATCCAAAAAATGAATATTTTTATGCCTAAACCAATAAAATTTACTTTTAACAGATCTTATGATCTCTAAAAGAGTGAAATTCCATTTCATATGTCTCTAAATATTTCCAAAACCAATGTGGTTAATACATTAATCTCTAAACCCCAAAATTCATACTACTATTTCAACATTAAAATTTATTTGTTATGTTGTTTAACTAAAAATAATGAAACATTCTCTAGGATATCATGTACGCTAAGGGTAGGAAAGAAACCCTTATCATCCTTTGCTTTTGGATTCGTGACCCACCACCTTATCAGATGTAATGGGTAGTCACATTTCATACGAGTCTTTGTTTTTATAAACTACATTATATAATTCCTATAATGTTTCCAAAAAATTGTGATGGCTATCCATAAATTGAAATTAATCAATAAATGAACTTTTTATTAGGTTTTTCAATAAAACATATATTTTTTGAAATATAATATGCATATTTGTATATAAACCATAAATTTTATCAATACCTTTAAACTAATTTCTAGAAAATATAAATGCATTATTCCAAAAATAACATTTCCACTGAAATGTGTACTAAAATAATTAGTTGGGTTACAATTAAATTCGCCTAAAATATCTTATACCTTGGTAAAATCTCTTTATAAAAACCCTAATAATAGGTGTTTAAGACTTGGTAACTATTATCAAACATAATCTAATAATCATGTGATGGTCTCCATTACTCTTAGTTTAATAAATACATATGTTCTTACATACTAATACTCAAGTATATGTTTGGGTTATATTCCCTAATATATTATTTATTAAATCTAGTTTTCATGGTTTCAACTAAACTTCCTCGAATACCAACTCTATCGAACTAACCCTAGTAAGCCCCAAGCTGGTTGCTGTTACCATTATATTAACATGATTGAAAGAATTCGATTCTGAAAATACTAAATATTTTACTAGTATTGGTAAACCATATACACACATGAGTATTACATTAAAACTAAATACACTAATTACAACATAATTTTTTCATAGATAACATTATTCCTACTAAGTATATCTTTTCATAACATAATTAGTACACTTCTTGGAATCATGGTGTATGGAAATAAAATAATGGTGAGATAAAATACTCTGTAAGGATTAATTATATCGGTAGTAACATTGAATAAATGAGTATAATCAATGTGGAAAGGTAAATAATTGATCACACATGACATTAAGAAAATAGATAGATCGTAATAAATATGGAAGGAAAAAAAGATTATCGAATAATACTATATAAATAGTCTTAGGAGCATGAAACATGACCATAGATATTTTAACTAATAAAATAATCATATAGAATAAAAAATGATGAAATGTATTAATTTGGACATCTAAGATATCACGATATATCCTCAATATAGTTACTCTTATGATCTATCCTCAAGATAGTTTATGTATATGATGGGTTTTTTGTCAACTAAATTCATCCAATTTGACTAATGATGCATTGAGGGTATTGCATTAACTGGTCCCCATAATGTTTATTATTTTTCCAAAACATTCCTCATTTATAAAATAATCAATAGGATTCATAAAAAATGTTATTTGTCAAATATCTGTATTGATTAAAGGATACAAATTTATCAATATTTCTCCAATTAATCAAATAAATGTCAAATTAAACATAGAATATAGAAATAATATATGATTTATGAATAATTATATCCATAAAAAAATATTTTATATATTTATATTAAGTGTTATTTCGTATAGAAAATATTCATAAAAAAGTGATTGTTTCAATATAATGTTAACAATCAAAAAATAAAGTGAGAATGTAAAGATACCATTTTATAGATTGTAATTTTCAAGTCAAACCCCTTAGATGAGATAAAGATAAGTGAAACTAAAAGTACCATTAATTAGTATTGAATCATGATATTAAATTAAAAATGGGTTTTATATAAAACCCATTAATTTGAATTGGTTCATAATAACAAATAATCATCAACGGAATGAAAATTGAGATAAAATCTCTTACTTCTTGGGTAACTTTTGGATCATGAGATCTATGAAAGAATAAAATAAATTTACACATTTAAAATTATAAAATTAATAAAAATCATGATCAAAATTCCCTAGGGTAGTATATACACTATGTAAAATAAATGAGTGTTGAATTTGGCAGAAGTCTCACAAGAAATAAAAGTGAGACTAGAAATCGCCTTATAACTATGATAAATTCTAAATCAAAAACCCAATAAGTAATAATCATCAAATGAAAATTTTCAATACCATGAATATAATATAATTAATTTTGTAACATATATAAATTATAAATATATTGACCAAAATAAATAATTAAGTGTTTAATATTACATCTGTCTCACAGATGTAAAAAAGTGAAATGAAAATCCATTACCTTATGCTTTCCTTTGATTGAATATTCATTAACATCAACTTTTTTAGGTAACTCATTTTTTATACAAAAATAAATTATAGGTTTTATTTATACCAAAATTGAGGCAACAAAGATTATGTGAGGTAATTTGGGAGCCTATTTTGTTAGGGGTTGGACAAGCAAATGTTTCTTGAGATGTGAGGAAGGGTTATATTGATTGCCTTATTATAGTGGAGGAGTGGAACTCTTTGAAATAACAAAAGGAAAACACTATTGGGAGGTCTCCCTTACATCATGTACATTGAAAAATATACAAATAATAGATTAAAGGTGAATTTTGATCGATTTACACTCACTCCAAACACAAATAAAATAATTTTTATCATTTCGTTCCTTAGTCTTTAAGTTACCTTACTTTTTCATTTCGGTAACTAGTTTTCTAACCTATGCAATTCATCCATTAATACTAAACTAAATTGAGGCTTACTATAATATTTATACCCACTTATTCTAAAATATTACAACCAATTTATAAAATAATAATCCCATATGTGTTGAAAATTTATTCAACAGAAGTTTATGTAACACACACAAACACTACCTTAACCCTAACCATGCTAGAAAAGTTTTTACTATTTAAGGGACAATATATTAATTATAAAATAAAAATTGTTCCATTAATGTACCATATCTAAAATTTATTAACACTTACAAATAACTTTTCAGGTGATAGGAAATTTAGTAATTTTAAATCTTTTAATAAAATATCATTTATTATAAAATAACATTAATATCAATTTTGAAATTATTTATTTAATTTTAAATTAAAAATATCAAAACAATATTGGATTTCAAATATATTAATTTTTTAGATGTTCAAAATGATGTATTCATAAAAAATATTATAACATAACAATTCAATTAATTTACTGTAATTTTAATATTAGGATCATTTATTTTATTTTATTTTTAACTAAATCATCCATATGTAGGAATTTATTTAGAATTTAATGTAATTATAACATCTTAAATAAATAAAAATATTATCATGCCAAAAAACACTTTTATATTTCAAACTAATATTTATATCTTAAAATATGATTTTTTCCCTATATCAAAGCTTCATAAGTGTTAAGGGAAAAAAAGGTTTGTTTTTTGCATTTTGTCTTATTTAACATATTGTATAGTTCACTTTCATGGAATATTATCCCAAGAACTCATAAAAATCTATCCCAAGGTGCTGAGGGATGAAATATGTTATTTAAATGGGTGTTTGAAATGTGTTGATCCATTCAAAAACCCTATACTCTATGTTTAATCATTAATTAAGCTCATTATTACCTTAATCATTGTAACTACTTTTAAGTAAATTCACTAATAATTGTGGTAAAAAAATTTATTAACCTTATTAGACTATAAAAAATTAATCTGACCTTATTAATTAATCTCATTCTTACCTTAAATACAAATACCTCTTTCCAAATTAAATTCACGTAAGTGGAAAAAAATTAACTTACATCTAATCCCATATACATTATAGGAAAGCGGTATTTTAAAGTGAAAATGACCAAACATTAACTATGTTTTTATATCTAAATTCATTATAAAAATGATTACAACAAACTAAATTGGATTACTAGATTTAAAATTTAACTAATATGACTTTAATATCAATTCAAAATATAATTTAACCTTACAAATTATTTTGATGAAAAAGTAGTTTAAATTAAAATCTAGTATTATCACTATTCCTCAAAAAATGAAATGTCATAGAAAAATACTGAATATTCATCCAAAGATAATTTTTACATTACACTTCCAAAAATGAAGCTTAATTTTGTCATGACCTCCTCCCCACAAGTTTTACCCCTCCTAGGATGATAATGTGAGAAGGGAGATAGTGACCCCCGAGTCCCGCCTCTAGTAAGCCCCCACGTTAGTGACTAGCACCTAGGGTATATTAATCACAGAAAATGGGAGTCATTACCCTCTATGAGAAAACATGAGGAAGAAAGAGATAAGATATACACTAGCTACCTCCAACTCATACTGTAATATAAAATACATCCCATGTACACAAATATAATGTCATGCATGAACTAGTATGACTAATAGAGAAAACTGCATGTATCAAATGAATATGAAAACAAAAATCGCCACAAAGACCGAAAATCTATTGTAACCCCAAGATAGTAGTAACCGGACTGATCTCAAAACATCTCCAAGTGACTTGGAAAAAAGTTTAGATATATGTAGGGTGATTATAATAGTATCCTCGGTAGGATTCTCCACAGATCCTCTCATGCAAAAGTAAAGAAAGCATACTAAAGCACAGTGAATAACATGTGAAACTAACTCATCCCCTAAACATATATACTATGTTCCCTGCCTCACCATGGATACTCTCACCAAGTATCACATACCATAGTATATAATATAATAAATAATATCAATGTTACCCTGCTACCACTTCCCCAATGGTTTACTACTTTTACCCAATGTTGTATGTCCTAATCACTTCTCTCCAAACAGGATTGCTCATATACACATGGGAAAAGCACCAAAACATGCACCTCATGTAGCACAACCACCATTTCCATGTATCCAAAGTAACCAAGTAGATTTCGGGAGCCATGATATATCTCATAACATGTGTCATAGATCGAGCATTATACCTCAATCCATTACAACCCATACACCGAGTAAGGATCGTCAAGCCATCACATCATATACACATTACTCCTATAATAGCCCATAGGAAACTATATCCAGAATATATGTGTGTGAATTACCATAGGCCATTACAGCCCTCTACCCATAGATAAGGGGAAAAACTAATCAATTTTCTAACCATCACAAGTAACTACCAAGAGAAGAGAGCGGTCCCAAGGGTGTAGTCAGCCATCCATCCTCCCATTAGAATGTTGGGAAAATTCCCCCTAGGTCTCAGAATCCCTACGGTGTCAATTGCCCAAACTGATGTGGTGGAGTAGCATATAGAAACACAAAAAGTACAAAATATTTTATATCTCACAACCACACTACGAGAATAACCTAATCATAGACTCAAATGAATCTAATATCCCTCGGTATCCTGAATTCCACTGCTAAGACTAGGTATCTTATAAGAAAACAACCATTTAATAAGATTTATCATATTACTTCATAACCTTTTTGTCAGCTTCACTTTACATTAATTAATTCTTTAAAAATTAATAAACCATTATAAATTCCACATTATATTTCTTTCACATAACACCCAATTTTTATTGTTCCTTTAAATTGTAACCTCAGCATTTCATCCCAATAAGCTCTAACCACATGGGTTGACATCATATATTCAATAATTTATTAATAGAATTATAACATTTTCTTATTCCCATGCATTCTAGAAAATAATTCTATGAAAATAACCACTAGGGGCTCAACACGGTGATTAGATGAACTAATCATCGAGTATTTTTCACCTATATCAAGATCAAAGACCCATCAATCCTCGAGAAGACAAACACATAAATCACATGGAAAACCCCAGGCGTATTCACCTCTTTTTGGAAGGAGGGTAGCAAGACCAGGTGGATTGAACAGTGGGGAAATTAAATAATATAAACAACCAACAAGATTTAGCAAGCATACAACATTCACATCCAACCCATTTCATCATCTCTGGTGTTATCCCTGACACCCACATACATAAATTGATATTTCTCACCACACTATGTGTCAACTGCTTCCACAACCATTGGGCCTCCCTACCCCCACATATAACTATAGCCATCCAGGATCACAACACAACACAAGTAGTTAGAAAAAAACATCCTTTCGATTGGGGAACATGGCCCTTAAATAGGAAATCCCTCCTTCATACATAATGAGAACTAATGGCTCCAAGCACAAGGCACTTGGCCTTTCAAGAAAGAGGGTAACTCAAAACTAACCATGAATTATCTTTTATCAAACAACCAGATAATTAATTCATATGTAATTAGCTAATTTATTATTTTTATGATCCAAATATAGGAAACCTAAATAGTAATATATCAAAAAATAACTAAACAGTTAATTGTCATGCCTTTAATTCATTAACAACAAGAATCAACATGCGTCTGACTTATCAATTAATTTAATTAAACATTCTTACTGCAACAAAATCCATATTCATTTAAATTCCTCCTTTATCTTCAAAAAATAATTACAATTAATCCCAATTTAAATTATTTACCAATTTTCATCAAGAACGACATGCTAAAAAAGGAACGAATATATATCAAACTATCTATAAAAACAATAGGCAATAACATACAACCGATACGAATTTATTTATCAGGTTTAAATAATTTTTATGTCAATTAAATTGTGATCCATCAGTCTAAATAATGATAAATATATGATTGCATGTAAAATAATATTGAAGCTATGATTCCACTACCTTAAATGTGCATGACGTTCATTACATGTGAATGATCCATGCAAAGGATCATGATCGCCTCCCCTTGCGATAACTGCATCCACCCGAGGATGTTGCAGTACGACCGCACCAACTGAAACCCAATAAATTTCAATTAGAAACATGTAGATCACATGCCATAACTAGGAAAGGAGAAATAGAAGGAGAGGAACCCATAAGAACATCAGTAGATCATACCTTATATTGATGACTGGCAAATACTGCTTAGTTGCCCCAAAATAGGGGGTACACTGGTAGTAAGAAGAATATCAAGGGGAACCAATCCAAGGAGGAAAGTTTCATTGCACAACTCCTATGGGAATAAGGAATGGATCAATCCTCTCGCACCAGGGAATAATAATATTGAAAAAGGGAGGAATTTATCTCGTCCATTTAGAAGATTTAATGGAGAAGAAGTTTATGATACATTGGATTTTCCATTAAAAGTGGATTTCATTAAACCACATGGTTAGACCAAGTAAAGGCATCATGAGCCATAAGAAAATTAAGATATGAGTTATGGGCTCTGAATCAGCCTTAAATCACTTAAAACAAGGCCTGGAATTTTTTTTCATCAAATAAAATGTTAAATGGGATAACTGTAGGAAGATGGAACCACCATACACCTACCGACAGTTGGAAACATTTTACACCTACCTAGGGTTGGAATCATTGTAAACATACAGACTCCAAAAGTAAAAATAACTCGCTGACACTAATAGTACAAATGAATCACCAATTCTAATAGTACAAATGACTCACCGACACTGACAGTACAAATTACTCCTTAACAATGATGGTACAAATGACTCACTGACACTGATGGTACAAACTACTCATGGATGCTGGCAGTAAAAATGAATTACCAATGCTGATATTAAAAAATTACTCACCATCATCAACAGTATAGATGACTCACTGCTGATGATGATAGTGCATCTGACTCATCGATGCCGATAGTAAAAATGACTCACCAACATCGATAGTACAAATGACTCACCCACACCGACAATACAAATGACTCGCCGATGTCGATAGAACAAATGACTCACCAATGACATTGTTCACTTCTATCTCATTGATTACATTGTTCACATCATTCTCACTGATAATACAATTCATATATGTCTCACCAAGGAAAAATTCACATCTATCTCACTTATGAAACTATTCACATCTGTCTCACTGATCAAACTGTTCACATTGGTCTCCCCGATGACCCAATTCACATCTGTCTCACTGATGGAACTATTCAAAAAACTGGAAACACTATTCACAGAGTTAGAAATTTGCAGAAGTGTTGAGAATAAGTCACCTTGGCCTCACAAAACACCTCAAACACCAGATTTTAGCAACGGAATGGACCAAAGAGGTTTACGACATTACATCAGATACCTCTCAAACATTCTCATCCTTGAGAGTACAAATCCAACCTAAAAGAAAAAAATAAAAGGGTCTGAACAACCACCAATAAAGATACCTCTCATAAGAGAGAAATCCACAAAATCCACAAAATCCACAAAATCCACAAAATAAAGCCATATCATAAAAATTAAAGGTCTCCAATCACAAACGAACATCATTACATGAAAGGGGTTAAACATCAAAAAACGTTGGGTATTGAGTCTGTATCTACGACTCATGTTCCCATGTGCTCTCCTCCATGCCACGATGTCCCCAAAAGACACAATCCAAGGGTTTAGAATGCCCATGAAACAGCTTCTCCTAGTGGTCATGGAACTCCATAGGCCACTCCTCAAAGGTCACACCATTGTCAACATCGATATCTCCCTATTCAATGATGTGATATTCTTCAGGAAGATAACGAAGGAGTTATGACACATGAAAAACATTGTGCATCCGTCTAATCTACAGGGGAAGTGCTACTCAATATTCCATGAGTCCAACATGAACCAACACCTCAAAGGCCCACCAAACTAGGGAGAAAACTTACTCCCACGACTAAACTTTCACTTCCCATGATGGGGATTCACCTTCGGAAACATGTGATCCCTAACATAAAACTCCAAAGGTCTCCTCCTTTGATCAATATGTTATTTCTGATGATCCTAAGATTCCTTCATTATCTCACAAATCATTTGAACCATATCTTTCATGTTCTGTACCTATTCCTTCCTGATAATTGCTGACTCTCCGACCCTAGTCCATCACAACGGAGAATGGAAAGGTGGCCCTTATAAGGATTCAAATGGTGTCATACCAATTATGGTGTGAAAAATTTTATTGAAAGCGAACTTCACCAAGGGTAAGTGCCTCATCCATGAACCTCAAAAAGTTAGGACATAAGAGCGCAACATGTCTTCAAGAGAATGGATGGTCCCCTCTGTCTGACCATCCTTCTATGGATTAAAAGCAGTGCTAAGGAATAGCTAAGAACCAAAATCTTACTAGGAACCTCTCTAAACCTTAGAGGTAAAATGAGTATTCCAATCAGAAATGATCATCCTTGAGACTCCATGGTGTTTCACCACCTCTTCTAGATAATGTATTAACAAAACCACCACTGAGATTGACTCCTTGATTTCCATGAAGTGGTCTGATTTTGTTAAATGATCCACTACCACCCAATTAGCATCATGGAATCCATGAGATTGATGTAAAATAGTAAGAAATTACATTGATATGTCCTCTCACTTCCATTGAGGAACATCTAATGGCTGGAGAAAACCACTTAGAACATGGTTCTTAGACTTCACCTTCTGGAAGACCAATCATCGAGACACAGACTCCGCAACCACACGCTTCAGCCCAGGCCACCAAAACAGACTCCTCAAGGTTCGCTACATCAGTGTCACACCAGGATTCCCTATCGAAGGTGAACTAAGGAACACTATGTGAATATTCTCACACATCACTAAAGGAATTAAAAACCATCCTTGATACAACACCCGATGTTTTTTATCCCCATACCAACCATCACCGGCCTCTCCACAAACATCTCAGTCTCTCAAAACATCCATCTCTAGATCCCCCTTTCGGGACTCTTCCACATACTACTACAGAAAAGATTGTATTGTCTTCTGAAAAAATACATCCCCTTCCCCAACTTCTCCCATATCAAGATGTAATGTTGAATTTTCTTTCTTCCCTCTCAAGTAATCGCCAGATTCACGCATAGCATCACTACCTTACTTCTTGCTCAGAACATCAGCTACAACATTCCACTTTCCAGGTGTATATGAGATTTCAAATTAATATTCCTATAATAACTCCATCAACTGATGATACATTAAGTTCAAGTCACTCTAGGAGAAAACATAACTCAGGCTCTTATTATTTTTTAAAACCACATAGTGTTCGACAATGAGGTAATGTCTCCACAACTTTAGAGAAAGCACCACAGCCTCCAATTCAAGATCCTGGGTGGAATAGTTACATTCATAGGGATTAAAACTATCGAGACCCATAATAAATGACTGATCTCTACCTCATTTGATCATCACCTAAAACTAGATGTTAAGCCACTCAAAAAGAATCAAACTAAAGTCCCTCATCTTGTAGAAAAGGAATTGGAGCACTTACCAACATCTCTTTAAGATACTCAAAAGCTACCTAACACTGCTCAATCCATACAAATTCCTAATCATTCCTTGTAAATCCTATCATTAGAGCCACAACCCAAGAGAAATCAACTATGAACCTTCTATAGAAGATTGTGAGACCAAGGAAACATCCCTCCTCATCCACTATCTTAGGGGCTGCCCAGGACACAATTTCTCCTATCTTTGATAGATCCATAGCTACTCTCTGTTGGAAGACCACATTCCCTAGGAAACAAACTTATCCATCCCATAACTCACACTTCGACAACTTCCCAAATAGTTTATCTTGATGAAGAACACCCAAAACAGTTTGCTGATACATTGCATGATCCTCCTCAGATGTGGAGTACACAAGGATGTCGTCAATGGAAACCACCACGAACATTTCTAGGAACTCACAGAACACAACATTCATAAACCCCATGAACATAGCTAGAGAATTTATTACACAAAATGACATTAAAATGAACTATTAATTCACATGATGACAATAGAAAGCATTATTTGGGATATCCTCACCCATCACATGCAAAAAATGATATACTGACTGCAAATCAATATTCAATAACCAACATGCACCCATCATTTTATCAAATTAATCAGTAATCTGTAGAAGATGATATTAATTCATCATGGCCCCTTTGTTTAAGGGACGATAATCAATACACAACTAAAAACTACCGTCAACCTTCTTCACAAAAAAACTGGTTCACCCCACAGTGACACACTCAGTCGAATAAAACCACACTGTTAGAGAATATTGAGTTATATAAATAGTTCCAATAACACAAAAGGGTCCATATTAAATGGAGACATGGAGATAGGATATGATTCTAGATGTAGCTTGATCCAAAAATTGATCTCTCATCAAGGGGGGAATGCTACAACCTCTTCTGAAAATACATCAGGGTACTCTTCTATGGCCTTGGGAAACACCAACTGCTGGATATCTAAATAACTTAGCATCAGTTGATCCATCATGGATAACAAGGATGGAACATGCCTCTGACCCATCCGAGGGTCTTTCTCACTAACAAACACCACTGGCTCTCCATCAACATCGACGAAAACCACCTTCCTTCGGAACCAATCCATGATATCCTGCATTGAATAAAACTAATCCATGCTAAGGATTATATCATATGGTTGTATCCTTAAACATTGTAGATCTCCCCAAGAGTGGTGTTACCCCGGCACTAGCTCAAAATCTCTACATACTTCAAATAAGTTAGCTCGACCTCCAACTGACGTAGCCAATACCAAGGGCACTGGAAGCCTCTCTACCTAAAGACCCTAATAATGGAAATAGGAAGGTTGTATGAAGGAGTGTGTCACTCCTGAATCAATAAAGGCATACACCCAAGTATAAAACAATAAAAGGCTACCTAAAATGACGTTTGGCTCACCTTGTGCTGGATATGATAAAGCATAAACCTAACCATGGCCTGCTCCACAACCTCTCAGACCCTGATAACGTTGACCTCCATGGTTGATCTCTTATCTTTGAAGATGGGAAGCATCACGGTGTTGTCCTTTTCCTGCCCCATCTACTCTCTGTTGATCCAAAGCTTGTGAAACCTACTACTGTTGTCTAGGCTAGAACACCCTCAATGGAGAAACATAGAGTAGAACACCTGGTGCATGATAACCTCTTTTAAAGGTCGAGAACTATACCTATTGATGACCTAAACCTCCATAATAATAAAAATTAATCCCTTGGAATAGGATTTAAAGCTACCACCCCAAGAGAAACAAGATGCTCAGGGCTGGGACCTACCCCCGTCCGAACAGAAACTATTCTACCCTGAAAATAGGGAACCCTGGACCATAGCTCTGATTCATGAGGAATCCCTACGAATCCCCTCTAGTGAATATTTGGGTCTATTTAATGTCCTCTTGATGACCTCTTCCCTTTCTAGCACCTCAAGATATGTCTTCAGCATAAAAGGGGTGATCTATTGCTGGATCTATGAATGTAAATCCTTCTAAAAATGTCTTTATATGGCCTCATTCTCTAGAAACAGGTCTGAAACATGTCATAAAATGTTTCTAAATTTGATTCTAAACTCTCGCATACTAGAGATCCACTATGTAATGGTAAGAAGCTCCTAAAAACTAGATTCCTTCATCTTTAAAGAATGAAAATCGACTCTGAACTTGTCTTAGAACTCCTCCCATGATATCATCGACTCCTCGCGATCTCTGAGGAATAAGATCCACCACTACCTCACTTCCCCATGCTGCATCATCACAACCAAAGACATCCAGTACTCTTTCTGAGCACGGATCGATCTGAAGGCTATCTCAACCTCCTCCAACCAGTATTCTATGACTACATCTAAAATGGATCCCTCATACTTCTGCAGACTCTGGCACTGAAACTCTCAGAGTGTTCTTCTTCAAGTTTCATAGTCATCAACATCTACCATGAGGTGACCTTCATGCATAGTCTTCTAGACATATTCTTCATGAACCTGATGAGGACAACAACCTGTAACCATACATTTAAAATAAAAAAATTTACAGCTCTTAAACCTAGAATATGGGAGACCTATAATTAATTAATTAATTTTTTTCTTTATTCATTTTAGGTTATCATATCCCATTTCATACCCATTCAAGCACAAGAACAAAGAATAATAATGAATGACCCTTTCCTAGGTATCTACCCTATAACCAATATCACATCAATTAATAGCCATTGTAAACATAAAAGTCTGTGTATCATATCACTGGGGTCCCTAAACGCTTATGTCTCAACAGGTGTCAAGTGTTTACATCACTCTAAAAACTTGGCTGACATTGTTTCCCTACTAACCCATGTAATCTCACATGTTCCTTATACCAAAATCCATCTTATCCCTCAACCAGACCTCTGATACTACTTTTTCATGACCCCCTCCCCACAAGGTGTAACCCTCTTGGGACAGAAATGTGAGAAGGGAGAAAGTGACCCCCGAGTCCCACCCCCAGTTGGCCACAGGTTGGTGACTTTCACCGAGGGTATATTACACACTCAAAATGGGAGGCAATACCCAATAAGATAACACATGTAGAAGAAACAGATAATACATACACCAACCAAATCCAAATCATACTTCAATATAAAATAAATACCAAGTACAAAAATGTAATGTCTTGTAAGAACTACTACAAATAAAAGGGAAATTGCAAGTACCAAAAGAAAGTAAAAACTGTAGCGACTAAGAATCCCGAATAGCTCTTGTAACCCCAAGATAGTAGGAACCGGCCTGATCTCCAACCTACTCCAAGTGAGCTAAAATACATTTTAGATATATGTAGGGTTTGTATAACAATATAGTCAGTAGGATACTCCATGGAGCCTCTTGTTCAAAATTAAAGAAAGCATGCTAAGGAAAAGTGAACAACACGTGAAACTAACTCATCATCTAAATAGGTATACAATGTTCCTAGCCTCACCATGGATACTCTCACCAAGTATCCCATACTAGAGTATATAAAATAATAATGAATTTCAAGGGTACCCTGCTACCACTTCCCCACTGGTTTGCCACTTTGCCCCAACGTCGCACGTCCTAAGCATCTCTCTCTAAAAATTCTTGTCTGTTGACACCTAGGTCAATCCCCACAATATGAAACTTGTGTAGAACAAACACCACGTCCATGTATCCAAAGTAACTAGGTTGTTTCGTGGATCCACCATAGGTCACCTAACTTGTATCATACGTCGGGAATTATACCTCAGGGCATTATATCCCATACACAGATTAAGGATACTCAAGCCATCACAGCCTATACATGTTACACCTATAGTGGTCCATAGGAAACTATATCCAGAATATATGTGTGTGAATAAACACAAGCAATTATAGCCCTCTACACACATATATGGGGGGAAAACTGATATGCCTACCTGCAGAAGTAAATAACAAGAGAAGAGAGAAGGTCCAAAGGGGGAAGTCATCCATCCATCCTTGCATCGGAATGTTGGGAAAACACCCCTCAGGGTTCGTAATCCCTGAGGTGTTATTTTCCCTAATTGAAGGGGTGGAGTAGAATATAGAAACATAAAAACTATAGAATAAACTATAGATCATAACCACACTATGTTCATAACCTAGTCTTAGACTCAACTATAGTTAACGTCTCTCGGACTCCCAGCTGCCACTACTAAGACTACGTATCCTATAAGAACACAACCATTTAAAGATATTTATTATGTTACTTCATTCCCTTTTTATCATTTTCACATTACGTTAATTAATTCTATAAAAATTTATTTACCATTTTCAATTCCAAATTATATTTCATTAGCATCACACCCAAAGTACATTGTTCCTTTAAATTAAAACCATATCAGTGTGTCCCAGCAAGCTCTAACACCATGGGTTAACATCGTTTGTTAAATAATTTATTAACAACATTATTACATTTTAATATTCACAGGCATTCTTGAAAAACATTCTAAGCTACTGACCATAAGGGTCTCAGCATGTTCAGCATAAGAACTACTTATTGAGTCGTTTACAACATTAGTAAGAGAGAAGACATATACATCGTTGAGGAGATAAACACGAAAAGCATGTTCCATACCCCATACATCTTCACCTCTTTTTAGAAGGAGGGCAGTAAGACCAGCTTCCTTGTGAAGTGGGGAAAGTAAATCAAATAAACAACCAATAAGATTCAGAAAGCATCCAACATTCACATCCAACCCGTTTCATCATCTCTGGTGTCCTCCCTGAAACCAACATGCATAAAATGATGCATCTTTTCACTCTAGGCGTTAACTGCTGCGACAACCAATGGGCCTCCCTAACCCCACAAATCACAACTTCCATCCAGGATCACATCACAACACAAGTAGCTGGAAACAAACATCATCTCAATTAGGGCTCTTGGCCCTTAACCAAATCATCTAGCCTTCATATATAATGAGCACCCACGTATCTAAAGTACAAGGAACTCAGCCTTACAAGAAAGAGGGTAACTTAGAACCCTACCAGGAATTATCTTTTATAAAAAATCTGGTTATTTAATCCATATGGAATTAACCAATTTTATATATGTAGGTTCCAACTATGGGAAACCTTAACAGTATGATATCAAAAATTAACTAAACAATTAACTGACATGCCTTTAATTCATTATCAAAATACCTCTAGATTATCAATTAACTCAATTAAACATGCTTACTGCCACAATAACCTGATCCATTTACTGGCCTCTTTTATCTTTGACAAATAATTACATTTAATCCTAGTTTATTTTCATTACTAATACTTGTCAAAACAACATGCTAAACAAGAAATGAATAGATATCACACTATCTAGGCAAATAAGAGGCAATAACATACGATCGATACCAATTTATTTATCAGGTTTAAATCTTTATTATGCTAGTTCCATTGTGATTCAATGGGCGAAATCATGCTAAATATATGATTACATGTAAAATAGTAGAGAATAAATGAATCCCCTACTTCAAAAGGTTCATGAAATTATTTACCCAAGAATGATCCACAAAATGGATCACAATCACCATACCACGTGAAAACTATATACACCCGAGGACGTCATGGCATGACTGCACCAACCAACACACAATAAAACTCCATTAGAAACATACATTATATCGATGACTGATTGATACTGCTTGGTTGCACCAAAATAGGGGGTGTTCTTGCAGCATGTAGGACTTAAAGGGGAACCAATACAAGGAGGAACTTTTGATCACATGACTCCTATTGAAAGAAGGAATGGTTTAAGCATCTCACACCAGGGAACAATAAGGTAGAATAATGGAGGAAGATATCTCATCCCTTTATAAGATTTAACTGAGTAGGGTTTTATGATACATTGGATTTTCCACTAAAATAGGATCACATTAAACCAAGTTTTTTGACCATGTAAAGGAATCCTATGCCTTAAGAAAATTAAGATTGGAGTTATGGGCTATGAATTAGCCATAAATCCCTTAAAACAATGCCTTGAATTAATTTTGGTCAAAGAAAATGTTAAATGGGTGAACTGTCAGATGCTAGAAATAGTGTACACCTATCCATATCTAGAAACATTATACACCTACCGATGACTGGGAACACTATACTCCTACCAATGCCGACAGTAAAAATGACTCACCAATTCTGATAGTAGAAATGACTCACCGAGGATGATAGTACAAATGACTCACCAACACCGAAAGTACAAATGACTCACTAACACCGACAGTACAAATGACTCACTGATGCCTACGGTACAAATGAATCACTGAATATGATAGTACAAATGACTCACCAAAATTGATAGTACAAACGACTCACTGACGCTGACAGTACAAATGACTCACTGACACGACAGTAAAACTGACTCACCGATACCGATGGTATAAATAACTCACTGGTGTTGAGAGTAAAAATGAATCATCGATGCCGATAGTACAAATGAATCGCCTCCACCGATAATGCAAATGACTCACCGACACTGACATTAAAAAAGACTCACTAACACTGGAAATAAAAATGACTCACCGATGCTGACTGTACAAATGAATCACCGAAAACACTGTTTACATTTGTCTCACCGATGACACTGTTCAAATATCTCCAACCGATGACACTCTTCACATATGTCTCACTGATGACACTATTCACATTTGTCTCACCGATGACACTGTTCACTTCTGTCTCACCAATGAGACTATTCAAAAAACTGGAAACACTATTCACAAAGTTGGCGATTTGGAAAAGTGTGGGGGATAAGTCACCTTAATCACCTAGAACACCTCATACACTTGATTTCATAAAAGTAATGGACTGGAGGGGTCCAGGAAATTATAATTTTTTTATATAATATTTATAAAATTGTAAAAAATTATTTTTAAAATAGGTGTGCCATTAAAATGAGGCAAAAATATGTTTAGAAAAATAGAGCATTTTTGTGTAAAATTGGATTTTTTTGTATATTATGCATATAAAACCAATTGGATGAGTGTAAAAAATATTTTATTGAATATATATTATATATATTTCATTTATATCAGTCACTAATATTGTTGTTTTAACTTATTTTGATAAAATACTTTTGGGTGCATAAAAACATTTCGGTTATATTCAATTGGTTTTAATATTCATTTCTAATTAATTCGTATCAAATGAATCCAACCCTATATTTTACTTATTTAGTTAATCCTTTTCGTAACCTATAAATTAATTTATATGAGATAATTTTCATTTTAAATAATAACATTAATATTATTCAGTAAAACTCATTCCTGCATAGAACATAATATATTGATGAAGGTCATTATTGTTTGTAACGCAATCTGACATCAATGTTCCTTGTAGAGAAAGAAAAACATTATGTTGTGTGTAATAAAATATTAACATTGCTTTTTGTCTAATATATGTCATTTGAAATATTGAATTTATCTCAAAATAAAATTGTCATAATGTCTTGGGTTGTTATATTCTTTTCTATGCTTGGTGTTCCATGTCATATATGCTATCACATTCAACATCCATATTTTATAATTTTATGGTGTTACAGTAAGGGTTTTGTAAGGTATTTAAGATGATTATGTTCTAAGGAACCTTTGTGTGCTGAATTTTGTAATAATTAATCGAGAAATTTATTCCTTATTGTTTTTATTTTTTATGTAGGAAGTTTTGAAAGGGTTTATTAGGGTTATTTTATGTATGGATTTGATAATTATTTTAATCACACATTATTTCTAAAAATATCTAACTCATGTTTCCTTATAGATGAATGATTTTTGATTCATTATCTTTAAATATTTTTAGATAATCCGAAATTTTTATTCTATTTGGTATTATTTTCAATAAGGGGGAGAAATATAAGCTTTTGATTCGAAATTCAAAGTGTAAGATTATTAAACCCTCTTGGGGATGATTAATTATTTATTATGAATATATCATAAGTAGGATGATTGATGAAATTATTTAGAAGTCAAATACATATACTTATTAAGGGGAATTTTTATCTACCATAGATTTAGGAAGATGGATTTTTTCAAGTGTGAAATGGATGGCTAGGTCAAGCAGGTTCCATCCTTCCAATTAGATTAAGTTACGATATTTTATACAACTATTTTTTTAGTTTTATGATATGTTTGATCTGAAGTTTTTGTTTACTATAGATGTGTCTTGGTTGATAGACGCCAATGTACTTTTCAAATTCATGTTTCATCCAATACATGTTTTTTGTGAGGTTTTTTTTAAAGAGTTTTAGGATGAACTTAAAAGGTTTTAGAATTGATTTATAAACATTTGGAATATGTCCTATGATATTTTAGTTGGATATGGATGTTAGAGAATTTAAAAAATTATCTTATGGAATGGATGACTAAGTAAACTAATTTATAAAAATTAATTTTTAATAAATAAAAAATGTAAATATCATTTGAGTACAAATTTTGAGGTCTTGTATGATATTTATTTTCTTGTCATATTACATTTGAGTTGGAAATATTCTAAATGGGAAGTGGCATATGTGTTTCTCTTCTCGTATAACTTTTTGAAACCTTGTATGATATTTTAGAAGATCACGGGATGTTTTTACACCAAATATGATATTTCAAATATTAAAGTGAAAAGGAGACAAAGTGAAACTTCATATGAGGAGTTCTGAAGAACCCATTAGTCTTTCTGATAACCCTGGAAATATGAGAAATATTCAAATTAACTATTCTGAATAAAGGTATAATAAAAATATATGATGCAAGTGTGATGTTCATCATGGTTCAAACATCGTGATAAAACAAATGATCAGATTTTTTATGAGATCAAGGAAGTACCATTTGATAGAGAAGAAGTTTATGTTCAGTTCCAAATTAAATAATGAAGTTCTATTTTAGCACGCCTACATAGAAATATTTATAAAACTGAAATCATGGTTTTATGGAAGATTTAAATGAGGAATGATAAAATAATGATTCATGTTATCGTGCTAATGAAATACACCCAAGTCTTAAGTAGGATTTGACGGAAGATCATTACATTGGTCTTTAATTAGTTTTAAATGGTATTTGTTCCACTAAAAATAAGGTAGGTTTCGATAACCCATTATAGAAATAATATTCACATGATATTAGATAAACATGAATAATAATAATTGAATAAAGAGAAGTGTTGAGTATTCTAATAAAGAGGACTTGATACACTATTGTTTCAAAGAAAAAAAGAATGAATACTATGTGTAGCTATAAGAGATTTATGTGGGAGGAAGAGGAATAATATCATCATCTTGAGTTCGTGCGAAGGATCATATACTAATTTTTTGTCATTCTTCAAATGGAGTTGTTTTTTATTAAAGAAATATTTTAAATTAATGGTTCCAAAAGTTATACTAGTTCATGATTGTACACTTTCATGAGTTCCATTTGATAATAAGAAGGGGACCCTACATGAGGGACTATAAAAACCTGAAAATAGGGATGTGGTAATTATAAAGTAAGAAAACTTTTTTAATAAACATATTGTATCTTTTTTATTCCCTTATTGGTGAGTAACATGATAAAGTGGTGTTGAAGAAGAATGAGAGTGAAGGGATTTGGAATTATTATATACAATTATTCACTCCCCCCATCCCCAGTTTTTATCACCCTTCATATGATCCAAAAATCTCTTTCCTTGTGTACCATTATAATAATGGGAATTGTGTACCTTTATATAGGAAATACCACATACATGGGTATAAAACAAAACAAATTTACTTACGAATTTTTTTTTATTATAAAAAACACAACCCTTTTCCATATACTAAATCCAAGGTATATGTACCTGGAACTATTTAACAAAAATATAGAAATCTCTAACATCTTACCCAATCTCAATCAAGCCCAAAAAGGTTATAATGTAATCAAAAAACCTTCAAAATGAAATCCTCAGGATAGCTATTAATATAAACTCAAATCCCCTCATCAAGGATACTAATGGGAAACAATTATGTTCTAATATTTCATATCATAATAATGGGTACCCCCACACTATTTTTCATTTCTAAATTCCATATCACTTTAATTTAGATCAATGGAAATCAGTGAATGTGGAACCAAAATACAACTATAATTGGACCACTCAAGTTTCTAATAATCTTTAGTTTTCTTTTAAAGAGACAATAAATACAATTCATATCCATTTTGGGTTTATCATATACAATTTCCATATCACACATATCTTGCATCACCTGAAAAGTCAAATAAACTAACAAGAAAACATATAGACCTCCTACCTAAATATAGTAGAGACCCACTCATCGAAGATCATTAAACAAAAGGAACACAATTGATTTAAATAAAAAATAATGATATTAAACCCAAATTAATGATTTATATGGAATAATGAAGAACCAATAAGAAATAGTTAATGTATAAGTTGATTATTTGTATTAACCACAACGATTTTCTTTGATAGACGATACATAAATAAGAGAATGAATAAACGATATCTATGATTTATTGGGGAAATTATAACGGGTGGTTTATAATATTTCATATGACCTCTATAAATAAAATGTGTGGTTTCAAATCTCATAACATTTAATAATTAATCAAATAATTAAAAATTATAAAAAAATACTATTGGACACTAAATACCAGATCCAAAAAGTTTGAGGTACTTGATCGCCATGGGGTACATTCCCTAGGGATACTGGGTGGTTAGTGGGCCTCTAAAGCCACCCCATCGCTATATGTTTCCTCTAGGTATCTAGTCTCAGGTAACTAGGTACCCATTTTCATCTATGTTAATGAAATATTTATCGAAACCTAGTCTAAATCATCAAAAAATCGAACCCCAACTTCCACTAACTCGTCCAAAAATTAGAAACCATTTAATTACACATGGATTCTAAAAATATTAATCAATTTCACACCTCATAATATGAGGTATCTTGTAACATATGCTCCTAAAGAATTATTTCTTACAGTAATATTAAAAAATGAAAAAATTGATTTCTTGATGAATGTTGATGCTACCAATGTGATTTTTTTAGATATATTAATTATTTAAAATTAGAGGTAAAACACATTGGAATATCAATTATCATTAGTATTTGAAAGAAAATGAATATTATTTTGATTGTTAAGAAATTAAATATAATGACGATGTCACTTATTTGTGAAGGTATCTTCTAGAATTCAATAGTGTCATGAATCTAAAAGTACTTTATTATTGGGTTCATGAAATCAAGTGTTTCTTTGAATTTCACCCTTATTCAGTGGAATTGAATTTGAATAAAACATATAACACACTAAATTGTTTTTTTTATTTATTTTGATAATTTTAAGAATCAATTACCATACAAAAGAAAATAGAAATTTTTCTGAATAAATAAATTGAAAATATTGATAAAAAGGAAATTATTAATGATAAAATACCAAAATGTTTTTCTAGTATTGTAGTTATAAAAACACATTTACAAAACATTATTTCAGTTTATTCATAAATTTTAATTGATTTTTTGAAAAAGTGGGACCATGGAATAATTTTTCCAAAAATATATCACATTCCTACCATGAAAATTCTATTAAGCCATTATGTGAAGATATAGGGACAGTGTTTAGAAAATTAATTCTCAAAATTTAAAACCATTATTCATAAATTTTTTCTATAATTAGAGGTTCCCAACCTGACACCTAACCTACCACATGACATACTAGAGCTTCACCAGCTCTAAATCCATGTTTCTATAACTATCGCAACACAAGTTGATGTCTTATCCCCTGTTATAGAAACATTACATAATGGGAATAGAATCCCCTTCCAGGATTACTAGAATAATATTGGGCATAGAATACCCTTCTATAAATAATAGTACATACATAATTATATCATCATGTTCTATAAGAACTAATCTAATAGTGGAAATATTGTCCTAGTCTATAAGAAATAGAAAATACATGGGAATAGTGTCCTAAAAAGTTTCATAAAAAAATGGTTTGGTTCTCACATATATAAAACCTCATCTCATATCCTAAATTCAATGTACATATACCCATAACAATTTAAAATAAATGTCGAAAGTCCAAACATTTTTCTAAATCTCAAACAATCCCAAAAAGTCTATATGGTAAACAAAATCACAATCACAGGGAAATACACTATATAAACTTTCATATAAACTGACATCCCCTCATCAAGGAGGATAAGGAGGACATATTAAATTCTACTAAATTATTACCTAACCATGGATACCCCTCATGGGTTTTTGTTTCCAAATTCCATCACTTTATTTCATGTTAGTATTCATCAGAAATAAAGGAATCAAAATATAAATCATTAACAGAAACTTATGATCCTAAAAATCCCCACATCACTCCTAAATAAATGAGGAAGGAAATTTGTATTATTTTTTGTCCAAGTACACACATTTTTTTATTTCCCACAAATCGTGTGTCGCATATAAACTCATATAAATCAATTGGAACGAATAGTGACAACCTGGTACATATTAGTATATACACACTTGTTAAAGAACTCTAGATAAAATTTCCTCGATAAGAAGAAATGGAAAATCTGTATATAAACCCAAAAAATTAGTATTTCTAAAAAATAATGATGTAATATTGAGAAATAGAAAAATTAAACATAATTTTATTATTAGGCTGACATGTGATGATCCTATAGGATTGACTCAAAGTTGATCATTACTTAAATAAGGTAGATATAATATTTAGAGGGAGAGAGAACAAGGGAGATATGTGGGGATTTTGTGTGACTAAAAGAAATAAAATGGGCGGTATCATAAATTTATAACATTTAACAATTAATTAATTATATCAAAAATATATAAAATACTATTAAGTTGTCCACTGGGTACCAGGTTCACATAAAATAGGTACCTGGTAAACACTAGGAACAATACCTAGGGTCAATAAGTGGTTTATGACCCTTTAGTTATTCCTCTTCTATACATGTATCCACTTGGTATGTGGTCTCAAGTCATCATTTCCCAATTCTATCTTTCTTTTTGATATTTTTTCCAACACTAAGTACAACTCCTCACAAAATGAACTATAATATCCAAAAATTCCTCAAACAACAAAAAACTACTAAAATACACATGGTTTAGTTAAAATTAAATCAATTTTTTGACTAATGATATAATTGATGTTACAGCTAACACACCTAGATCTCCTTTCCTTGCAGTACTATAAAAGAAAAAAATGGAATCTTGAATAATATAGATGTCAATAAAAAGATTTTACAGAGAAATTAATTACAAATAAATTAATGTAAGAAAATTTTCTATATTAATTATCATTAGCATTTAGAATAAAATGATATTTATTTTCAGGTTCATTAAAAGAAATTTAATAATTAAGTCACTTATTAGATGAAGTATTTTTCAAAAATCTATAGTAGAATTAATCTAGATAAAATTTTATTTTATTTTCATGACTTAAACAATTTCATAAAATTTTATAATTTTGAGATGCTATGAATTTGAATATTATTCTATAAAATTTATTTTGTTTTTCATTTATTTGGTGTGAGAATTTAAAGTAATGATCATACAAAATAAAATATAAAAATATCTCATGGGATAAATTGAAAAAATTATTAAAAAAACTAAAATGGTAGAATATGAATAAGATGACTATTTTATTAATTAAAAAACCATAATTGAAAACCTATTATCCAATTCAATTCAAAAAATTAAAATTTATTTTATGAAAAACAAAATAAACCCATGTATTAGAAGAATTTTTGAAGTCATTGTAGTCATAGTAATTATTCTCAATCAGGTAATTGATGTTTTTTTAGAATTTTTAACATTTTTAAGATGTTTTTGAATATTTTTTAATTGTTTTTGTATTTTGATTATTTATTCTATAATTGTTTAGTTTATGTAAAAAATGGATGAGTATATTTTGTATAACTTTGGAGCACCAGTTTATAACTTGATACATTTTATATATCGTCATGTTAGTACAAATGTCTTTAAGAAGATTTTCCATATGAGTTTATGGAATTCTATAGTAATTATAAGGATTTTATAATAAATTAGTGGATCTAATATGATTTTGAGGAAAATTTATGACTTTTCTAGGTTGTTTAAATCATTTCAAAATTTTCATATGACACTATAACTCTTTTGAAATACATGTTTTCCTACATATTAACAATCAATTGAAAACCGTAAAAATTTTATATGAATGTGAAAGACTTCATGGTTTCATTGTATAAATTATAATGTATTATGAAATGTGTTCTACAAAAAAACAAAGAGTTAAACAGTAAATGAATTTTGAGAAATCTATAGATCGAATATATGTGTTTCTAGAATTATCTTCTAAGGGGGGAAATAAATAGTGTGATACAAGAGGAGTAATTTATTTATAAAATAATCACATATAAAATCATATTCAATAATTAGGAATAATTAACTATCCTCATTCCATGAATAACATGAACAAACATGAGATTAGTAAGATGAGATAAACGTAATAATAAAACTAAGTATATTTTCAAGAATAATGTATATGGTTAAGTTTGAATTTTTTTATTGATATTCATGTAAATAGTCACTTGAAAAAAAAAATTAGTGATTAAATAAGATTTCATTTTTATATTCTGAATAATATTGTTGTTGGTCTTGAAAAATAATTTGATTCATGTGAATATAGTGTTGTCTAGGAATTTGTTTATATAGATGAAAGAATAATTTCTGTTAGGTCATCTGATGATTGAATGAGATTTAGAAGCTTCAATTTTATTATTTATGAAGAACATGAGTTGAGGTATAGTTTTTCAATATATAATTTTAGAAGCATACCCATGTGATAAATTTGGTGTAAAATCCATGAAAAATTGTGGGGAGCCAAAATAAATGCATTTTTATGATTTTGTTTTTAGGATGGTTTCTTATAAACATATATTTATCTTTATTTTTTATATTGAAAATGAAAGTAAAAACTTAATTCTCTTAGTTTTATAGACTTTTAAATATCAAAGAAATTGAAAATTTATGGGAGATGTGAAGAACAAATAACAATATATTGTTTCTAGAAACAAATGTAAGTGTGCTCGATAGAAAAAAAAAGAGAATAAAAATAATGAGTTCATCAAAATGAGGTTTTAGTGAGATTTTTAAAAATATTTATACCAAATATTTTATTTTTGAGAACGGGGATACATTTGAGATCATGCAATTGAGGTTATTTTCAACTAAAAAACTATTTTCCCCTTATTTTCATTTCTAAATTTTAAAAAATAAGAAGATTTATATCATAAAAAGGCTACATTCAGTAAGTTGATAAGATTGAGTTATTATTGGTTTGTTTACCAAGTAAATTCTTATGTTTTTTTCCACGAAGATGTTGAAATACTTTCTTTGAATAATATTATGTTGTCTCAATGTAGAGTTTATCTCATAGTTTGTTGAAGAAAAAAGAATTCAAATAAATTCCTCTTACATCTGGTGTTTTTTTATATTCATTATAACTTTTAGGGTAAAATGTACCTTATAGTAGGAAATATATGTGATGGGATTTAATGTATCATAATAATAAATTTCCAAATCACTTTTATAGATAATAAGATATTAGTGGAAAATTTGTAGCATGGGATAACAATTGAGAGGAGAAAAATGTTGGATAACAAATTATGGTCGAACCTTATAAAAATTAGTGGGTTATTTTCTATTATTTACTTTCATAGATTTTATATGAGACTATGTTACATATAATAGATAGGTTCGCGTCCAAAAAAATGACAGAGGGTTATTTCAAATAAGGATATGTTAAAAAGATAGTTACACTGATTCACTCATCTCCACTCACTGTACTCACTTATTCCACTGGAAATTTTAACTATTATAAAAGTATAATTTTTGAGCCATAATATCCCATATTTATGATGGATAGAAAAAATCATCATTTTTCAAGAGTATACGTGTGCTGAATATTATGGAATGATTTTACATGGTTAGAAAAATAGAATATTTCCATATTTTTTGTCATTTGGTCTTGAATTTATTGATGTGTCCAGAATGGAATTTCCATCATTTCATAGCGGTAATAAAAAGAAATTTTTGGTAAAACCAACCTTAAGGATTATGGAAAGACTTGGAATTACATTTTAATACCTATCTTTGTGAAAGTGTTTTCTAAAGTGAAGGGATTACAAACTATTAATGATATTTCAGGTAAAACAGAATGTAATTATGAAGGAAATGTTAACGTTAAATAATAGAATCTATATTTTTTAGAATATTTAAGTATATAAATAAATATTAGGAGGAATATATTTATTATTTCTTCACTAAAGTGAATGAGATAATGAGTAATATTAGTGGGTTTGGTTGAAATAGGTATAACTATATTATTTTGAAGAAACTCATGAGCAATTTTCTTCACTTATTTAATACCAAACTATTATGTTGTTAAAGATAATTTAGGTATCTCATTAGATGAGTTACAAAATAACCCAATTTCCTATAAAATAATAATTATACTTATCTTTAAGAATAAATTTGAAATATTATAAGAATTTTGAATCCACAAGAATGATTAATTTGAAAAAAAGTGAAACATAAACCATCTTCTAAGTTTGATGGTGATGAAAATATAGATAAAGAAAATGAGAGAATAATGTCTCTAATTACATGAAATTTTTAACATGGTAAGGAAACAAACAAGTGTAAACTTAACTTAAAATATTTTAAATTTTGAGGCATTGGACACACTATATTAAATATTCTAAACAATAACTAATATGATTATGATTATGATGACCTTGAATAAAAATCTTAAAATCTGAAATGGGAAATTTGATCAAAATTAATATACAATATAGGTGACAACATGAAATAATGTCCAAGATGAAATAGGAGATTCCTGATAAGCAAAGAAGAATATGAAGACTCATCCTCTGGTTTTAAATATAAATATGAATCACCAAAAAAGGAGACCAACTTTATGGATCATGTGTAAGACTAAGAAACATCCTCACGAATTGATGAGGAATGTGATGAGGAAACTTATAAGAAGAATATTCTCATATCTGAGTTAGAATATTGTCTTTAGAAAAATACCAAGCTAAATAATGGTGGTAAATATTTTAAGAAATATAGTAAAAAAAGATTAAGTAAATGAATTATCTCTCAAAATGGGGACTAAACTTATCGAATATATCAATAAATCCCTGTTGAGGGATTTTGAGTATAAAAAGATCATGAATGATGTTGGTGGAAAACTCGTATTTAAATAAAAAGATATTATAAATATGGAATAAAAACATTGTAAAGTGGTACAATAGTAAAAAAGGGTGTCAAAAGACTTTACAAAATCTATTTAATTTAATGTTAAATCATTTATAATTGTTTAAAGTGCTAGAACATCAACTCATGTTAAACCTATACTCAAATTTTCCAAAAAATTAAATCTATTTTCCTCACATTATAAGTCCTAATTAAAAATATATACAAGTCCATCATAATTAATTATTTTGAGGGACACTCATATAAATCTATTAAATATATAATAATTAAAGAAAAAACATTCTCTTTTATGAACAAGAATAATTCAGGATGTTATGGATAGCACTTGAAACAATATACAATGCATTTTTCTGGATAGATTAATGGTTTAACATAAGATTTAGATTTAGTGGTTATTATTTGTGTCGTATAATTTTTTTCCATAAATATTAAACATGATTATACTATATTTCACTTTTAGGAAGAAGAAATTAATCAATGTTGTGTAGAACCTAAATGAAAATAAATGAGTTTATGGAGAAAAAGATTGTGAAAAAATTTCAAAAATTAATCCTACATGAAATATATTTTAATGTTTAATGGAATTTTGTGGATGTTATGAGAGACCATAGCACTTTTTAGAGAATTTTATGAAAAACCTCTTTGGAAATTTAACATATAAATAAAAATGGGAAATAATTTCATAAAAATCAAGATGAAAAATCATTCATAGTGGAAGTTGAGCAGAAAATAAGAATGTGGGGATGTACAATGATCCTTGATAGTGGGTTATCTTACAATAGGATAAAAGACACAAAAAACGTGAATATAATTGAACAACATGATGGAGGAGTTGTTACATTCATGAATAATAGTTCCTTGAGTATTAAAGGTGTATGATCTAATGAAAATGAATATAATGGAATCAAATAGAAAGTTAGATTATTTATAGAAGGGATAAAACATAAGCATTTTCAATTTTATCCAACTATGTGATGAGGGAACTAAATTTGTTTTTCATAAGAAATCATTAATCATCAAAAATTAAAAGGATGGAAAACTCCTTACTAGTGGTGAAAGAATTAGTGAGAACTTATTTTAATTTTATGACACACCAAATTCATGCTACATGAGATCCATGTATTAGTATGATCTGTAAAATTGCAGAATTGAAAGTCATAGCTAGAAAACATAGGCAATATTTCCCATTATGACCTAGTGATAGACCATCCCTAGATAAAAATGGATAGAGAATCAGTTTTTGAAATATTCCTAATATAGATAAAATGGTTTAAGGGATGCATAAGAAAGTGAATATTCAATCCACTATACTATTGGAAGTTGTATATTAATATGTGTGTGGTCCATTGAGGAAAAAACAAGCCAAGGGTGGTCTATATTTCAATACTTTCATTTATGATTATATCCCAATGAAAAGTATTCTATTTATAAAGTACAAATAAGAGGCTCTTCCAATGAATAAACTTTTTAGGAGATAAGGTGAGAAAGAACTTGGTTTCTATGTTAATAAGTTGTGGTCTGTTAATAAAAATGAGTGTACATACAATTCTATTGAAAAATACCTAGATAATAATGGTATAAATAACCAATATAGGACACCATGCACTCCATAAAAAATGGTGTCCAATAGAGGAAAAATAGGATCATTATGTACATGGGAAAAACTATGTTTATAAAAAACAATATTTCATATTTATATTGGAGAGAAGCTATGTAAACTATTTTCCATATTATTAATTTATACCTATTAATTTTGATAACACACAATACTCCCCATGAAATGTAGTACCACAAAAATACAATAGTGAAATACTTCAAGGTATTTGGAATCCATTATTACATAAAGATAAATAATTAAAAATAATAATGTTTAATGATATAGCATATGAAGGAACCTTTTTGGGTTACATTTTTAATATCAATGGGTGAAAATTATTGAAAAACAAATACATGTTGGAGTGTTCATAAGTAAAAATTAATGAAAATCAGTACAAAAAGGTGTTTAAATTCTAGAAGTTGAAACAATTGCATTGGAAAAACGAAAAATCCTGAAAAATAGATTACATAACAGAATTAGAATGATAAAGTTGCGGTTTATATTGACTTAGATGTGAAAAGTGATGAATTAAATGTTTGAGATCAAAGGTAGGGGAATTTAAAAATAAAGAAACACATTGATTCTGATAATATTATTAGAAAAAAAAGACGAACCTTTATAGATAAGAATAATTTTCATACTTAAAGATCAAACCAATCTTATATTTGAAGCTAAACTTTGGAAAGTTTCATAAGTAACTGAATATAAAGAATTAATTACTAGTATGAATGGGAATCTTGATCAAATTTGGAATAACTCAGCATGAAGTAAGTTTCATTACCTATAGACAAAAACAACATTGGTTTGAAGTGGGTTTTTTTAAATAAAATGAATTTGAAAGGTGAAGTCCCATAAGAATAATCTAGGACTAGTTTTAAGTGATAGTTTTATATAAATGTTGTTGAATTTGAAGAAACTATTTCACCAATAGTATGATTTAAGAGCATTAGAATTTTCGTATAAGTAGAAACTCAAAAAAATTATAAGATTTATAAAAAATAATGGGAAATATACATTTCGAAATTCTAATCTTGAAGAAGAGTTCTACATTGAACATCTTGAGATTTTTATTCTTAATAAATATGGATGTATTGTGTGTTAGCTAAAGAAAATATTATATGGCTTAAAACAAGGTCCAAGATCCATGTATTCTAATTTGAATAAATTTTTGAGATGTATGATGTTTTTGAAATTCAATGTAGATAGTAATTTATATGTGAAGGTGATGACCACAAAGAATCTTATTATCTTAGTATATGTAGATGAAATAATATTTATTAGTGAAAAGGATAATATTTATGAGGACTTTATAGATGAAATGAAGTGGATTTTTTGAGATTTCTTTGTTGGGTGAGATGTTATATTTCTTGGGATTATAGATCACTCCTATGGATAATCATATTTTCTATCCCAAGAAATGTACTCTGTATAATTATTTAAAATATATTTAATTCATGAATGCTTGGGTATTTCTACTCATATAGTTTTTTTCACTAAGATGGGCAAAGATAATGTGGGAAATCATGTAAATTAAAAGGAATATAAAAATTTTATTTTTATCCCTCTCTAATGGAAATCTTTCATACCTAAAATTGTTGTCATTGTAAAACTAAATTCTAGATTTCAATGTGATCCCAATGAGTCTCACATATTATTAACTAATATAATCCTAAGATACATAAAGAATACGCTGATTTATATCCAAATATATAGAACCAAACCATATTTTACTTTACAAGTCTTTATAGATTTTGATTCGTCAACTGATTTTTTTCCTTCAATGTAGAATTCAGGTGGAAAATTCTTTCTTGGTGAAATATTTTTTACATTTAATAGTAATAAGAAATTTTCAATGGCACTGAAATTAGGTGAATCAAATTATATTTCATCAAAACATGCTTGTAATCCGATGATATAGATACAATTTCAACTATCATTCTTAAAAATTATGGTTAAAATATATTATGAAGATCCCATGATAATAAAAAGTGATGTATATATTTCCAGGAGTCTAGTTCATCACACCAAATCAAATCACATAGTTCTCAGGTATGACTTCATTAAATAGAATGTGGTAGTATGTGATGTGAAAATTTAGTTTTTCAGAACCAAGGAACAAGTTGTAGATGTTTTTACCAAAAAAAATTACAAACTATATGTTATATAAGTTAAGTATAAAACATCATATTCATCCGTCCCCCACTCAATTATAAATTTAGGGAATGTGATCCCCCATAATAAATTTAATTTTACTGTTAAATGGGGAGAGAAATATTTTCAAAACTCTTTACTTATTTCTTTTAAATGTGGAATAATAATGTAAATATTTAGTGTGAACTTATTTTTAATCCATTTTTTTGGTTATTACATAAATGGGGTGTTTTTTGAGTTGAATGATATTATAAGGTGAAATCATTTGAATCACTTAGCCAAAATTTTATTGTCACTAAAGGATGTAATTCTCTCAAAAACACCACATTATACTATGGTGTTGTATCATGATGCATATCAATTTAGAAACGATGTTATTTAATTATTTTGTATTTATTTCAATGAAATTATTGATTATTTTGAGTTTATTTAGATAAAGTTATAAAGGGATGAAAATGGCTCCAAAGGGGGATATTGAATAACCCCAAGATTAGAGGATTTGATAAGGACTTAATAATTATTTTATTTATTGTAAACCAATACATTATAGTGTTTTTAGGATATATATAGTTTTTGAGATGTTTTTGAAGAGGTTTAAAGTGGTTATAAACATAAATGATATATTCAATAATTTATGAGTTCAAGTAAAACAATTGATAAGCCTATTTCGTATGACTTAGTAGCTCTAGTGTATGACTGGAAAAAAAATTATGACTTTAGAGGTGATTTTTGGTTTCTTCATTTAAGTTTTTATTACTTCTATAGTGTTTTAAAATGGATTTATGGAATTATATATGATTTCAACGGATTTCATAATACTTTATTTTATATCTTGTCACTTTTAGACTAAACCTAAGAATTTTCTTGGATGTAGATAAGACATTAAGATTTTCGTAGGGCATCAAAAGTCATACAAAATACCAATTTTCATTATCATTGTAAAATACATGAAAAACATAAAACATTTTCATTCAAGTTCAATACATCATTTTTATTCATAATACTTCATAAGTCATATTAATTGTGTTCTGAAAAAATATTAATACATAAAAACATTGTGAAATTTGTTAAATAGGCAGAAAAAATATATGTGTTTCCAGAATTATCTAATATGAGGGAAATAAATAAAGTGATATGAGAGGTATTATTCCGGGATCAAAAAATAAAATTTAAAGTGCGATTCAAGTAGTTGGAAGAATCATTTATTCTCATTCCACGAAGAATAAGAACAAACAGGAGATCATCCAGATTAGAATAAATTAGTAATGAAATTTAGTTGATTTTCATGAGTAATAAAGATATTAAAGTGTGATGATTATTTATGGATATTTATATCCATAATCACTTGAAAAAAATATAGTGGCTCAATATGAATTTTCTATAAGCCAAATAATATTAATTTTGGGTTATCAAAAAAATATGAGTCACAAGAATAAATTTTCATTGAGAATTTATGTATACAAAAGTTTTAATAATTTCTCTTGGTTGTTTTTAATTTTGAATAACTTCAATATGTTCAAAGAAAGTTTTTTTAGAGGAATATGTTCTAGAGTGTGGTTTTGGAATATTTTATATAGGAAGCAGAATCATGAGATGGAGTTAGTGAGAAATCTATGAAAAACAAGGGGAACCAAAAATGGAATTGTTAAAATTGTGATTTCGGACTAGTTGATTAGAAATTCACATTGGTATTCTATTTTATGATATTGAAAATGAAAGGAGAAATATAATGATATCAGTTATAGATACATGAAAATATTTTTTAGTTGAAAATTTGAGAGATATTTGAAGAAAAAAATAATATATTGGTGTTGAATATAGTATTAACTATGTAAGATTGAAAAAAGAGAAGAAGAATAAATATTTCATAAATATTTAGTTTTAGTGGGTTGTGGAAAATATATGGATTAGATATTTAAAATGATATAATAAGATTTAAATAGTTAATATCATATATTTGATGTGTTTTCCAAATAAAAATAATTTCTTCTAAAGTTTAAAGTGTTGAGTTTGAGAAAATAAGGGGAATAATATCGAAAGGGGGCATTGCATGTAGTGAGTTTAGTAGACTGAGTTCATCAGAGGTTGTTCACCTATTAAATTTATAAGTGGATATTCTTGAAGAATTTGAGATAAATTCTATAAATAATATTTTCTTCGCTTATAGGTTCTCTCGTATTTTATTAAAGCAGTCAGCATTCAAAATTGACCTTTCACATATGGTGTTGTTTTTTAGTCATTATAACTATTGGGAGATAGTAAAAAATATTGGAGGTTGTGTATACTCTTGGAATCAAATTCCCATGATAATAACTACCCTAACCATATGTATTTATAATAAAATATCATTGGAAAATATATAACAAGGGATTATAAATGGTTATAGTAAGGAGTAGTCTTAGGTGTTTTGGTCGAACCTTTTTGATAATTAACGTGTGATTTTATCAAATTTATTTTCATATCATTCAGGTGAGGATAATTTTAATAAACTCAATAGGTTTATTTCTTAACTGAGCATATAATATTATCTCAAAGAATGAAATTTTAAAAACATAGTTTCATAGATTAACTACCCCCTCCTTCAGTGTTATAACGTCCCGGTTTCGGGTGCCACTCAACAGGTGCCCCAAAACCGGTTCGCCACATGACCTCAAGCGCATTTCCCCAAACGCCAGAGGCTTTCGACTAGCAGCGAGGGACTAGGTCTAATAGTGTAGAAACTATGTCATCATTTGTCAAAGTGTAGCGCAGCGAAATATAATTAAAACCTACAACAACAGCGGAAGCAATAAACCATACACATAACTATAATAAACAACAGTAATAGGTATAACCAACCAGTATAAAAATGTTGATGCAACATGCCACTAGTTCTAAGAAAATAGTCAGAACATGTTACATAGCAGAGCAATACAATACAATACAGAGTACAACAAAAAGAAACAAAACAGATGGCAGCATCACGAGCCTAGGATCATTCCCATGCCCTCATACTCCTTATCAATAGTTATGTACCTGTATAGGGACTCTTGCCCCTATCCACACTTGCAGAAACGTAATCTATTTGGGCCAAATAGCATGACCCAAAGAGGGTGTGGGAAATATATCTCAGTAGGCACCCACCAAAGGCTCGTGCTCAACTGTGTGTAAAACATGCAATAAGTGTGCAGTAGTAAAAATGAAATAAACTAAGCAGTACTAGAAAGTAACTAACCTATCAGTTATATTACTATTTAATTATTCATTTAATCCACTTAATATTTAGAAACCACCACAGTGAATTTATAAATAATCATTCAGCGTCCTCAGACAAGTAAAATCTCACCCTCAGGTATTCATAATCTCACCCTCAGGAATAACAGAATCTCTCCCTTAGGCATATGAAGTGTCACCCTTAGGAACAGAAGTCAAGCCCTCAGGCACAAAAGGTTTCCCTCAGGAAAAATAGAATTTCATCCTTAGGCTAATACAGTCACGCCCTCAGGCTATAGTTGAACACCTCCCTCAGGAATAAGTAACCAGGCCATGATCAACATATAAACATGAAATTTGAATGCAATTCCTCTCAAGGAAAAAGTAATGAAAAATTTAAACAAGTCATACCCTCGGGTATCCTGGCCAAATAGCTAAATAGAGGAACACACCCCTCGGGATGGTCCTAGATCCAAGCAATGATCCCAACCAACATTTTATTATCGTAATTAATCACTTATTCAATTCTAGGTGTTTAATATAGCAATAGCCTCTGCCACATGACACCCAAACATGGGTTCGTGGCACAAAAACGCACAAAACACACAACAGTTGGAAAAATTAACACCAAGCCACCTACCTTATACGCCAACGAGTGCTATACGTGAATGTCGGTTCCAGAAACACCCAAGAACAGCGTAGATCTGACGAAGAATAAAACCCACTCAAACGTACATAACTCTAGTTAGGGAATAAATTGGTATGAACCACACCCAGAGAAGATAGGGCTTACCCGAGTGGTTCCAACGAGATCGTCCAAATTGGAATCAGATTCCAGACGTTCGCTCAGCGGATCTCCGAAGGTTCGGCCATCCTCTCCCAAGCTCTCTTCTCGTTCTAGACCTTCCCTATGAACAGGGGAGGCTACTGCCCATTTTAAGAGAAAAAAAACAAAGTACATGGCGGGTACTTCCAAGTTCATGGTGTGTACTTCCTTCATTTAACTATTCCTCTAGCGGCACCACAACACTGTTCATCCGTCGACATGAGTACACGGCATGTACTCTCGACTACACGGTGTGTACTTTCATCCAGCTGGCGGCTAATCCACTGCCTTACTGTTTTGGCATGCTGACTGACTACACGACGTGTAAAGGACCACTACATGGTGTGTAGGCGGTTCCTACACCCTTCATCCCAGGCATGGCCACACGCCCCGTGTACCCATCCCACACGGCCAAAAGTATATTGTGTTTACACAAAGTACACGACATGTACATTCCAAAATTCACGATTTTTTCCCATTTTCCATATTTTCTCAAAAACACATAAGGAAAAGAGAAAAGAATGAACTTGTACCACAGAAATAAGAACTGGTTTATTAAAAACATCCCCTCTTATAGCAATTCATCCCCGAATTTCCCTTCTAAGGGTGGTGAAGATATAGCCGTGAACAACTCTGGCCACTGAGCACGTACATCGGTCTCCTGCTCCTAGGTTTCGTCCCGTACTCGGCCATGCTGCCATAGCACCCATACGAGAGGAACTGAACAGCCTCAGAGAACCTTTGTGCTCCTGTCAACGATACGAATCAGATGCTCCTCAAAGGATGCATCCATATGAAGCTCAACCTCCTCAGGCTGAAAGATGTGAGACGGGTCCGAATGATAGCGACGCAACTGAGATACGTGGAAGACATCGTGCATGGCTTGGTATCGCTGCGGTAAATGTAACTGCTAGGAAACCAGCCCGACTCTCTCCTGAATCTCAAATGGCCCCACATAATATGGTGAAAGTTTACCCTGTCTCCTGGTTCTCTTGTGTCCCAGCCTCGGCAAAACACACAAGAAAACCTGATCCCCGACAACGAACACCAAAGGTCATCTGCGGTGATCATCATATGACTTCTGATGAGACTGCGTGGTAGCCATCCACTTATGAATCAACTGGACCTGCTCAGAAGTCTCCTGCATGAGACGTGGTCCCAGTTGAGCTGCCTCACCTACCTCTAACCAGCACATGGGTGATCGACATGGCCTACCATATAAAGCCTTGTATGGTGCCATCCCAATAGTTTTCTAAAATCTATTGTTATAGGAAAACTCGACTAAGGGTATATTCTTCTCCCAAGAGCCCCCAGAGTCTAGGATGCATGCACGCAGCATGTCCTCTAGCACCTGTATCGTACGCTCTGACTGGCCATCTGTCTAAGGGTGGTATGATGTGCTAAGAAGCACATGTGTACCCAGTGCCCTCTGAAAACTCCGCTAGAAATGAGACGTAAAGTGGGCGTCCCTATCTGAAACGATAGAACGAGGGACCCCATGAAGATGCATGATCTCTTGGATATACAGCCTTCTGAGCTCGTCAACACCAAAGGTATCCTTGATCGGAAATAAGTGAGCTACCTTCATCAGTCTTTCCACAAGAACCCACATGGCGTTATTTCCACGAGGTGACCTCAACAATCCAGTCATGAAATCCATCGCGACATCATCCCATTTCCACTCTGGAATGGGTAACTACTCTAACAGTCTAGCTGGTCCTTGATTCTCTACCTTCACCTGCTGACAGGTGGAGCATCTCATAACATACCGAGCTACATCTCTCTTCATACCCAGCCACCAGTACTAATGTATCAAGTCTCGGTACATTTTGGTAACCCTGGGATGAACTTCCCAAGCTAATGCATGAAACTACCACATCAGCTCCTCGTGTATATCCCCTGGAACCCATACGCATCCATGGAAATGCAGAACTTCATCATCGCCTATCGTCCAACCAGGAGGAGGGTCCACACTTGCCATCGACTCCTATAGAACTAGGCCTTATGAATCAGATAGTTGTCTCATCCTCACTCTATCCAGGAGGGTAGATGTCACGGCTAACAAGGAAAGATAAGTCATACCCTAACTGTCGTGCACCTCTAGATGCATCTCTGAGAACAAAGTCATAAGCTGCCACTCACCTCTGGCTTTTTGAACATCCTGTATCTGAGTCTTCCTGCTCAGTTCATCGGCTATTGTATTACCTTTACCAGGTGTATAGGCAAGCTCAAAATAGAAGGAATGCAGGTACTCAACCCACCTTCTCTACCTTAGATTCAGGTTACGTTGAGTAAAGATATACTTGGGGATTTTTGTGGTTGGTGAAGACCACAAAATTCTCTCCCAAAAGATAATGTTTCCAATAGCGCAACACATGCACAACTACACCCAACTCAAGATCATGCATCGGGTAATTCCTCTCATGCGGCCTCACCTGTCGAGACCCGTACGCAACAACTCGATCGCCCTACATTAACACTGCTCCCAGCCTAATACCTGATGCGTCACAGTGAACTGTATAGCTCTTCCCTTGCTCTTGGAGTATCAGGATCGGTGATAATTTAAACCTTCCTTTCAGGTCCTAAAAGACTGTCTCGCAAGCTTTTGACCAAAAAAACTTCACACCCTTCTTATTCATACCCATCAACGGTGCTTCTAAGCGGGAAAAGTCCTGTATGAATCGTCTTTAGTAACCATCCAACCCTAAGAAACTTTGTATATCAAACACGTTCTTCGGATGCTCCTAGGAAACTACTTCTCTCACCTTCTCTAGGTCTACTGAAACTCCTGCCTCTGAGATAATGTGACCCAGGAAGTGAATCTGATCCATCCAAATGTAGCACTTTGAGAGCATAGCATATAGCTAATGCTCTCTCAGCGTACTCAATACGATCCCAAGATGGGTGGAATGGTCATGTAGAGTGTGTGAGTACACCAAGATGTCGTCCACGAATACTACCAAAAAATAATCCATATATAGATGGAGCGCTCTATTCATCAGTGCCATGAAGTCTGCTGGCACATTCATGAGTCAGAACGGCATAACCAAGCACTCATACAGACCATATCTGCTCCGAAAAGCCGTAAGCGGTATGTTTGATGGTCTCACGCGCAGCTGATGATATCTGGATCTCAATTCAATCTTCGAGAACACTCATGCTCCACAAATTTGATCGAAAAAATCATCAATCCTTGGCTAGGGATATCAGTTATTAATTGTCAACTGGTTTAGCTTCTGATAATACACACAGAGTCTGAGGGTACCGTCCGCCTTCTTTGCAAAAAGGACTGGTGAACCCCAAGGATAAGTATTGGGTCAGATAAAACCCTTTATTGTAACTCCTCTAACTGCCTCTTGAGCTCCTGCAACTTAGGTGTGGTCATCCTATAAGGAGGAATGGACACCGGTGCTACTTTTGGAACAAGCTCAATAGAAAAATCTACCTCTCGCTCCGGAGGTAGACCTAAAAAGTTGTCTGGGAAGATATCCCTGAAACTATCAACCATTGGAGGGAAATCCATCTAAAAAGTCCCCTAATCATCCAGATATAAGCTCACAATCTGGGCTGTGACTCCACCTCACCCACGATGCTCTGGTCCAGCTCGACTTGCATGAACATCCCACTCGGCCTTGTATAGAAACTCTCCGCCCTCTGGTGACATGAAACGCACCCTACAATGATAGCAGTCTACAAAGGCTCGAAAGAGAACCAACCACTCCATTCCGATAATGATGTCATAGCTCATCATCTCTAAGACATAGAGGTCCCAAAGAAAGTGACACCCACCAACCTCAAGGGGCACTCCTTGCACTAACGCACACCAGCCATTCTAGTCCCCAATGGAGTGCCTAGAGTCATGACATCAGAAAAACAAGAAAAACAGAGCCCAAGGCTCTCCACAATGGGTACAGATATGAAACTATGTATAGAACCCATATCGAAAAGTAATGAAGATAAAACAGAAGCTACTAGAGTAGTACCTATGACTATAGAAGGTCCTCGATCCTGCTCCTTCTGGGTCTTTTTCACTGCATATGCCTGCCCAGTGCCGCGGCCCTATGACACAGCCTGGATACCCTGAGTTGTCCTGCCCTACTACCTCTGAGATCTTGGTGTCTAGCTACCATGGCCACGAGCACCATCTCTACCTGCATGCCCTGACATATTCCAGTTTCCCGACTGGTAAGAAGCCACTGGTCCTGCTTCTGCATGCGGAGTCTGCACAAAACCCCTCTCAACAGCCAGTGGTTTAAACGCCCTGCAAAAGCACTGTAGACGACCCATCTTGCAGCAAGCTCAGCACTCCACTGGATCATGTGGACACTGCGGTCTCTTGTGCCCCTCTCTGCCACACTGGTAGCAGCTGATCGGGCCACCTGAAGAAATTGCCTGGCTCGTACTGCCACCTTGAGAGAAATCCATCTGTCTCTTCCTCATTCCAGTAGAAATAGTACCAGTAACTGGTGCTGAACCACCCTATCCCACACCACTAGCTTCCCGCATGTTCGTCTCAGTAATCAGTTCCTCTTTCACAATATCATGTACTGAAGGCAACCTAAAGACATTAACCAGTGCTCGGATGTCATACCGAATACCGTCCTCAAAACTTCTGGCTCTAAACGTCTTATCACCCACTAGCATGGGTGAAAAACACTGAAGCTCAGTGAAGTGAGTAGAGTAGTCCATCACCGACATGACACCCTGTTGAAAACTCATGAACTCTCAAGCTATGTCTGCCTGCAGCGTCTTGGGAAAGAATAATTCATAGAAGACTGTCTGAAAATCCTCCCACTCCATGTCTCTGTAATGCTCTGACTGGGTGGTCACATCCCACCACCTCTTGGCGAAATCACGCAGCATGTATGTCGTGAGCTTGACCCTCCTCCCTGGAGGTGTCTCAAGATGCTCTAAAATAGTCTGCATCGATCCTAGCCAAGACTCCGCAGCCTGTTGTCCGCCAACCCCTGAAACTGTAGGCGGATGCTGCTGCTGGAAGATACGAGTAAGCTCAGCCATAGATGAGGCAGCCTGTAGTGCTCCCTAAAAGGTCTGCATGAACCACATAAATCCTTCATAGAACTGCGCCTCCGTGCCTGTGTCCAATATAACAGCTGGCGCCACATCTGGCTCTGCTGGGGGATCCACTGGTAGCCCATGGACCACCATTTTTAGAGTATAGTAATCGCTGCTCTCCTGGAGAACAATGCGCGGTCGTCTATGCGGCATGACACTACAAGTTAAAAAACATTCCTTTAGAACAATATTAACAACGACCGAAAACAAAGAAACCTGAAAGGGAACATGAGGAAGAAAAAATTAAATATTTTCAAAACAATACTACACAGCATGTATACTGACTACACGGCGTGTACTTGACTTCCCTTCCCTACCCGGGTCCTTCTGCAGGGCTAAGCCACCCGACTCCTGTTTGAACAAAACTACACGGTGTGTATATAATCTACATGGCATGTATGGTGTTATTTTCCAACTGCCCGTGTCATTTGTGACATGGCCGGCTACTCGTCTTGACACTACACGGTGTGTTACAGGTGCACACGGCGTGTACACCACCCTGTTTTCCAGTCACACGGCTAACTCCACACGGTCCGTCCTCGGACAAGACTACACGGCGTGTCCCATAGGTACACGGCATGTTCAAGGAGAGGTGACACCGACCCATGTTGTTAGTTACATGGCTGCGTCCCTAGGTCATACTATATGGTGTGTTCAGCATCGCCATGGAGTGTTCTGTAAAGGAGTTTCACTGACCCGTGTTGTTAGTTACACGTCCAGACTCTGGGTCAACACTACACGGTATGTATATAATCTACACGGCGTGTTTTCCCCAAGCCTTTCTCTACCCCATGTCGTCTCCCACATGGTTTGTGACACGGGAAGAGACTACACGGTGTGTACTCAGAGTTCACAGCGTGTACATAAAAAGTTCATTTCCCTTTCTGAACAGAAGGCCATACACGACATGTGTAAAGATACAACACGGCGTGTATGCTGGGTTTCCATACAGTATGCCTCAGAAACTTCCCCGGAACCCATAAAATACTGAAAACAACACCTAAGTGTCAAATTCCGACCCTTGAGGGCCCATACTCCCCACAAATCAATGTTTGACATCATAACTGTATTATAACCAAAATAAACAGTCAATAATCCACTGAATTCCAGTTAATGGGGGACCATACTCCCCAAAAACCAAAGTTCGGCGTTCATTATATACCTAAACTCAAATAAAATTACCTTGTCACACAACAGGTATTTTATCGAAGCAGCTATCACAAAAGGATGCTTTACTAGCACAACAACTATCACAATAACATGCAATTTCTAATGCACCTACATGGCATGGCACCATGAATGGCATGTGATTTCTATCATGTTCCTATATGATACATGAGATGGAATACCCTCATATAATCGGGATGCAACTGAATAGAACCCATTAATAAAATATAAACAGCACAATCCCAAGTGCTTCACTCAGGGGTGAAATCAAATCAACTGTAAAATTGGTAAAATCAGTATAATCACAACATACGAGATAGACTGGATTTTCCCTGTACACGGGTTTGCTACGCCCGAGCACAGATTATTACCAAAAATCATTCATCTTATCCCTCACTACGGCTCCAAATAGTAAGTTAAAGAAAATAACCCCTCAAATAACACTTTGTAATGTCTCGGTTCTGGGTGCCACTCAACAGGTGCCCCGAACCCGGTTCGCCACATGACCTCAAGCGCGTTTCCCCAAATTCTAGAGGCTACCGAATAGCAGCGAGGGCTCAGGTCTGATAGTGGGGAAACTATGCCCTCATTTGTCAAAGTATAGCGCAGTGGAATATAATAAAAACATCAACAACAGCGGAAGTAATAAACCATAAACATAACTGGAATAAACAACTGTAATAGGTATAACCAACCAGTATATAAATGTCAATGCAACATGCCACTAGTTCTAAGAAAACAGTCAGAACATGTTACATAGCAGTGAAATATAATACAATACAGAGTACAGCAAAACGAAACAAAACAGCTAGCAGCATCGTGATCCTGGGCTCGGTCACATGCCCTTATACTCCATAGCAACTATCACGTACCTGTATAGCGACTCTTTCCCCTATCCACACCTGCAGAAACATAATCTGTTTGGGCCGAAAATCATGACCCAAATAGGGTGTGAGAAATATATATGAGTAGGAAGCCACCAAAGTCATGTGTTCAACTATGTGTAAAACATTCCACAAGTGTGCAGTAGTAAAAATTAAATAAACTAAGCAGTACTAGAAAGTAACTAACTTATCAGTTATATTTCCATTTAATTATTCATTTAATCAACTTAATATTTAGAAACCACCACAGTGAATTTATAAATAATCAGTCAGCGTCGCCAGACAAGTATAATATCACCCTCAAGTAATTAGAATCTCACCCTCAGGGATAACATAATCTCACCCTCAGGCATACGAAGTGTCACCCTCAGGCATAGAAGTCAAGCCCTCATGCACGAAAGGTTTCCCTCAGGTGAAATAGAACATCACCCTCAGGCTAATACAGTCACACCCTCATGCTATAGTAGAACACCGCCATAAGGCATAAGTAACTAGGCCATGCCCAATATATTAACATGAAATTTCAATACAATTCTTCTCAAGGAAAAAGTAATGCATCATTTAAACAAGGCATACCCTCGGGTATCCTGGCCAAACGGCTAAACAGAGGAACACACCCCTCGGTATGGTCCTGGATCCAAGCAATGATCCAAACAAACATTTAATTATCATAATTAATCACCTATTCAATTCTAGGAGTTTAATTTAGCAATGGCCTTAGCCACACGACACCCCAACATGGGTTTGTGGCACAAAAATGCACAAAACACACGACAGTTGGAAAAATTAACACCAAGCCACCTACCTTATACGCCAACGAGCACTATACACGAACTTCGGTTCCAGAAATTCCCAAGAACGACGTAGATATAATGAAGAATAAAACCTGCTCAAACGTAAATAACACCTGTTAGGGAAATAATTGGTATGAACCACACTAGGGGAAGAGAGGGATTTCCCGAGCAGTTCCAATGAGATCGTCCGAAGTGGAATCTAATTCCAGACGTGTGCCCGGTGGATCTCTGAAGGTTCGGCCATCCTCTCCCGAGCTCTCTTCCCATTATAAACTTTCCCTATGAATAAGGGAGGCTACTACCCATTTTAAACAAAAAAAACTAAGTACACAGCATGTACATCCTTCATTTAACTGTTCCTCTGGCGGCACCACCACATTGTTCATTCATCGACATGAGTACATGGCATGTACTCCCGACTACACGGCGTGTACTATCGTCCAGCTGTCGAATGCTCCACCGCCTTACAATTTTGGCCTACCGACTGACTACACAGCATGTAAAGGACCACTACACGTCGTGTAGGCGGTTCCTACACCCTTTATCCCTGGTATGGCCACACGCCCCGGGTACCCATCCCACACGGCCAAAAGTACACGGCGTGTGGACAAAGTACATGGTGTGTACTTTCCAAAATTCAGGATTTTTTCCCATTTTCCATATTTTCTCAAAAACACTTAAGGAAAAGAGAAAAGAAGAAACTCATACCTCAGAAATAAGAACCGGGTTCTTACAAGTGTATCCATTTGGTCTACTAAGACTTTAAAAAAGTTTAACCATGAAATATGTTTCCAAAATCCAATAATGTCACTTTCATAAAAAAATTTATTTTCCATATAAGAGAATATTTTAGGATTTTAGATAGAAATATAACAATACAAAGTTTAACTCCTTACTTTATTTAGAGTGGTTTCTAATATGAAATTGATCCTATTGTTTCTCATTCTAGAACCAAAGCACCTATGTGAGTCATGAAACTGTAACCATCTCAACCCAAATAGACATCCCTTCCTCTATCATGGTTGAATAACATAATGTGTTTAGATTCCCTTACTATGAGTAATGATATAGTTTTTTTAATTGTGTGTCTAGTCGTAATCAATTGTGTATACACTATAATAGAGACATTTCCCCTTAGTTTCATCATAATTGTGGCAAAATCATCCCTTCCTATAGGTAATATCACATTCCTGCGAATAACATAAACCTAAATTTTATAAAAAAATGGGTTGGTTATCATAAGTACACAACCCTTTTTCATTTCCTAAATCGAAGGAATATATACCCAAAACCATTTAAAATAATTGTGTTAGATCCCATCTCTTACGCAGTCACAAACAATACCTAAAATATAATAAATTAAAAAAAATCCATCACTGGGATAAAATCAATATCACCTCTCATATATACTCGCGTACCATTATCGAGGAAGATAAAGGTCACATATTAAGGCCCACTGTGTCATAACATGACCAATTAAACTCATCATGGTTTTTATTTTATAATATACATATCAAGTTAATTTATTCAAATAGTCCTCAGTGACTATAGAATCAAAATACAACCCACAGAGGGCTACTTGTAGCCCTAAAAATCTTCAACTAAAATAGATAAATAAAGAGATTCAGATTAGTTTCAGTTCAGGCATACACATTTACCATTGACTAAATATCACACATCATATGAAAACTCATATAAAATCATGAGAAAACAGAGAGACCACCTACCAAATCTTATTAAATCTCCACTCATTGAAAATTGGAAGAAAAAATGTGTAACATCGTGGACTGTAGAAACCTAGAGTTTGTAGTTATATTACATTATTGGTATATAATACAATAGTTCCCAAAGGATCCAACAATTTAGTAGTTTTGGATGACAAGAAACATATGTATATTTCATTTTAAAACATAAGATACAATATTAACATATTGTGAGAACATAAGTATCCCTTCCATAATATTTCTAAAAATTGTTCATTTTTCTCCTCTAGGTTTCCTAGGGAAATGAAAACAGATAACATTGTTCTATAATTCTTAGTAAGGATTCATATAAAAAGTAATATTTAATAATATTAACATATAATAAGTGATATGGTAAAATTAAATAAACAACATGAAGCTATAATCAGCTAAAACATAGGGAATGATGTATCCATGAAAATAAATGAAAATATGGTTAATAATAATTATTAATCTCATATTTATGGAATTCAAAATTTTATACAAGAAAATAGATGTCTAGGCCTTCATCCAATATGACATCATGTTATGTTAATAAGAATAACTCAAAACCTAACATGTTTTGTCTTAGGATACCTATTGTTGCATTTAGGGGATATATAATTATGGTCCCCACTTGTTAACTTATTAATTCCAATGTATTCACCATAAGAGTCAAGAAGACTTTTCATATCATTCACTTAGGAACCTCTTGATGAATAAATACATGTTTACACATTTAATGAGGAAAAAATCACAAACATCCTTTATTTAATAAAATAATTTGTATTTATTTTAGAACATCCTTTAATCAACGTAGATTTCAAGGGTTATCATCAAAGTAACATAAATTACACTATTTAAATAAATTTATAAGTAAGGGTAATTTCAATATGATGGTTTATCCATATAATATTATAATTGGGTTAAATAGTATGAGTTGGTAGAATACCATAGAAATCGTAAAAAAATTTATTTATCATGGTTCATTAAGAGCATGAGAATATTCTAAACCATATCCCCTAGGAGATTCTAACTAGGTGTATAGTTTTAGACACACTCATCATGAATAAGGGTGGGGATTTAGTCAATTCTCATCCAGCCCTTTCTAGAGTGATTCTCCCCTGGTGTATCATTGCCACAGCCTCATCCAAATTCCAATATCTAGATATGCATGTGTTTTCTTGAAAATTACACACACTTTTACTTTACCAAAACATAGTATGGTTTTTCCACCATGTAAAAGATTGATATTTACAAAGGTTTTGGAAACACTTGAATCAAAAATAATATGAGATAAATATAACTATATATTCTTTTAAATCACTTAAATTTTCTATGAAAATGTATGCACCACAAAAAAAGAAAATATACAATGAATCTAACAGGAGTCCCAAATAAATAAAATTGATATAGAAAAACCTCACAGATGGATTGCATAGAAATTCAAACAATACACCATGAAAAAGAGGAGAAATTGACCATTAAATACCATGAATAAAATAATTTCATGATATGAAATCTCAAATAGGAATTATTAACACCACATAAAGGAAATTATATGAATAATACCAAATATGTCCCAAAGTGAGGAATTTTAGACAGAAAATCCTTACCTTTTGCCCTAAAAAACATTATTTAAGATTCAATATCCAAAACATATCTACATTAATCCCATAATTCATAACCATAATCATATCAATATTAATTTATATTCTTCATAAATATTCATTCTCTAGAGGAATTATACCTATTTTCACGTCATGTGTTTATAATTTTGATTCTTTATCCTAATTCCATAATAGAAGTGTTTATATTAATTATTATTAAAAATTTCATCATAAATAAATCATTAAGTTACTCTTATGAATGATTTAAGATTATTTATTATGTTTTAAATTACAATATTGAGTGTTTTAGTCTTTTCCTTTTAAGATGAAATCGATGAAAAGCATATTTTAGTGATTCTTGATAATAGAAAGGTGTTTTCATAATTAATCAATTAAAGATTGATATAGAATCTTCAAAATAAAAAACAACTCATTGATTATATGTTTATATTATATTATAATATTAATTAGTATCCTAAAGCCATTCATGATATAAATTCACAGTATTGTTCAAGTAGGTGGTTAAACTGTCCAAAATATGAACATACCATCATTTAATTAATGTGTATGAGGTGATTATCTTATAACATAATTATACAAAAGGCATAATGATCTTATTTAGTGTTTATTAGTGTGATATATCAAAATTAAAGATTACAACAATAATTAATAGGTATTAAGATATTTCATAATCTCCTTAAAACCCTATCCTCTTCACATGCTTATTTACAAAGATTAAATTAATGATGACAATTTATTGATATTACCATTAATGGGTTATATAATTTTCCATAACAGAACCTTAATGATATAATAAATTATTCTTCTTCATTAAACCATTCATGGAACCATACATTATGGGTGGTGAGGAAAAATAAATTTCTTTTCTCATGGTGGTGGCAGTATGCATGAATGCATGAACGATAGTTTCATTTCTCTTAATGGATGGTATATATGAATAAAAAATTATAATAACCTTAATTTTATAAAATTTAAGTACATAAATGTTACTAATATCATTATAATAGTGTGATAAAAAAGTTTACTGAATATAATTAAGAAGAAAATCTAAGTAATTTATAATACTCAGATCGGGGGCCTGAACATTCCTTAGAAGTTACCTTGGAAATGAAGGCCCAAATATTACTAATAGTGAACAGAAGATTTTGAAAATAGGAGAGGGTTATCTGAGGATAAAAATTATAGATTTTAAATTCTAAAATTTATGTGATGGGTGAGTATTGAAGTTATGAAAATTTTATCCCTTTATAAGTGAATGGAAGGGTATTTTTGGGAGTATCCCATACATTTTCAATAATTTAAACATAATAATAAAGGTTAAATAGAAAAAAAAATCGAAATAAGTCTAGGGTAGAGTTACTATGGGAAAACTTCACCTTAAAAATTCTTATTTAGATAGAATTTAGTGTTTTAGGTATTTTTCTTTCAACTTTTTATCTTTTTCCCAAATTTACTTTTACATTGTCAATTAATTTTTAACATTAGTAATCAATTTTACTAAAAAGATTATTATCTAACATTTTACCTAATTTCATCCTTGTGATTTAAAATTTGAAGATTATTTTATCAAATAAAATTTCTAAATGTGTGAAATATTAATTTTAAAATAACCAAACTTAAGCATGTAAAACTGCTTTTAAAAAAATAATGCTTTTAAGTACGAAATTTATATATTAGAAAAAATTATCATAGATACTGATTTTAATGATATAAATTTAATTATTCTAAAAAATATACGGTCTAAGGTTTTAAAGGAAATACAAAACTAAATTTCTCTTGAAATTATATCATTCAAGGAAAATATTGAAATTGTTTTTTATTATAGTAATATTTTAATTAGTTCTAAAAAAATTGGACATGGGTTTTATAAGTTCAAATAATATTTTAAAATTCATATTTTTATTCCTTAAATTCGTATTTTATCATGTAAAATGTTTTTTAAACTTATATTCTTTTATTAAATAATGATAAATTCATAAAAATTTATTATTTTGTGAAAATCGTATCTTTTATAAAAAAAATTATAAAAAACACATAAATTCCTAATAATAAAATTTTAATATGAAAAATTTGAATATGAAGTATATTTTGTTAAAATAGAATTATAAAATTTATAAATTAAACTTTTATGTACACTCATTAATAAAGGCTCTTTAGAGAGTTATAATCCAAGATATTATGCTTACCTTCAATAGTGGGGTCTCGGGTATTACACCCCCCTACACTTTAAAAAAATTATCTAAAAAATATGTTATATATAACATATGAAAAAATGTGTATACTCCTTTCTTGTAGATTCATTAGGCTCATAGGTTACCAATCGAGTCTATAATTACCCCAAAGTACTTTACATAATCGAGTTATTCAATTATGTAATAATATCTCTTTGGTGTCAAGAATCTGGATAGACTCTTCATTATATGAAAATTCATGCTCCAACAGAATTACGTCATGTGTGAGCACAAGAATTGGATCTAGAATTTATTTCCTCAATAATAAAACATGGAAGACCTCATATAGGTTATAAATGTTTGGCATCACATTCTATTGATAATCTATAACTCAAATTATTTCAAGTACTTTAAAATGTGCAATGTAAATGGGGATTCACATCCCATTTTTACTAATTATTAAAAATTCATTCCACAGGGAAAGATTTACTAATACATTATCCCCAACTTTAAATTCCATTTATTTCTTATGATTATCATCATGGCCCATTTTTTCAGTCTAGTATGATTTAATATGATCTTGAATAGTTTATACTTTAATAATGTCTACTCTATAATTTCAAGGTTAACTAACATTCTTTCTAAAACTTCTCCCCAACATGGGAGAGTACATATCCACTTCCCATATAATGCTTCATATGGTTCCAATAGGATGATTAAATGAAATCTATTATTGAATGAATATTTCATCAAAGAATGATATTGAAACCACATACCTTGGAAGTCAAGAGATCAAGTTTTAAGCATGCCTTCCAAATTCTGGATAGTGCTTTCATATTTCTCCTTAGTATGGGTATAATATCTGGTGCCAAATTATAAAATATTGTAGATATCACATTAAATAATCTTCTAGAAGTTTTATATTAACTAATGGTCACAATCAGATACAATCAATAAGGGTGCCGCATGAAACTTTAAGGTTTCATTGATATAGATCCATGCAAGGTGCTCATGGGGTAGAACATCCCTTATGACTAATAAATGAGTAGACTTAGTGAGTTTATCCGTTATGAAACATATTGAATTATTCTTCCCTAGTGTCTTTTTTAGTCTAGTGAAAAGTTCCATTGTAATATTTTCCAACTTCTATATAGGTATAGTAATTGGTTTCATGACTCTCTTAATATGTTTTATATTAGACTTTACTTGTCGGTATACTAAGCATCTTGAAATAAATTCCACAATTTCTCACTTCATACCATCCCACCATAAATATTTTCTTAAATACCTATATATATTTTTTCTATAAGGGTTAATATAAAAATGTGATCTATGTGCTTCATCTATTAATTCCCTTTTTAACTCTAGAGAGGATACAACACATAATCTCTTCCACAACTTCAATATTCTATCTCCATAAATAATGTTTTCCAATTTCCCATCATTTACTACTTTAATATACATTTTTAATCTCTTATACTCCTATTGGTACTTCACTATCTTTTCTAGTATGGATTGTTTTGAAATTTCTTGGAATGAAAATTTGGATCCCATTGTATAAAATTCCCAATATCCATATTTAATATATCTAATCATATAGGATAATTATCAATCCTCATCATTGTCATAACTTTGTGGTCCCTCTTAATCAATGCATCATCCACCATGTTTACCTTTCTATGGTGGTAGTGTATTAAGAAATATTAGTCTATAATTAATTCCAACCTTATTTTGGGCCTCATATTGAGCTCCTTTTAAGAGAAAATATACAATATAATGTTGTGGTCCGTATATATATTATATCTTTCTCCATAAAGATAGTGTCTCCATATTTGTAATGTTTTGATTAAGGTTGTTGGTTCAATTTTATGAGATACATAGTTTTGTTTCTGGATTTTCATTTTCCTTGATATTATATATAAGATAAAACTAAATCCCTTATTCTATGATTCACTATATATTATAATACATTCTTACATTATGGTAGAGTTAATATTGGTGCATGAATCAATCCCCCTTTCAGCTCTTCAAAAAATTCCACACATTCCCTTTACCATGTTAATTTAACCCCTTTATGTGTTAAATAGGTTAACAGGTTGTGGAACTATGATAAATTTGGATGAACTACTGATAGTAACTAGATAAACTAAAGAGTCATCAAATCTCAATTATGTTCACTAGTTTTGAACATTATTTTTCTACCATTGTCTTTGAAGGGGGTTTTCAAAAATTCCTTTAGTAGTTTGTGTGTGTTGTGTTTGTTGTTGAGGTGGATAAGGAAGCAGTTAAAGAGTAATTAGGTCTCAAAGATAGAGGCCACACCAAATCTAACTCCCCATTCCATAATCACACTCTTCTTCTATAATGGTTTTTATAGCATGCACTATGTAAGGGTAGCTAGGTTTTACACTAACGCATGTTGGGTTCTACCCTAACATAGGAGTGGAGTTCACCGTTTACATTTTTTTTATAGTACCCTTACATAGGTTAAAATTTATTTTACATGTTTTAAATAGTTTTCCATGATGTAGAAGTGACATTAAAAGATTTTTGAGCCACTACAGATTTCATGTTGTCTATGGAATGGACAAAGAACCATACAACAGCTCCTTTGAAATGGAATGATCCCACCCATTAGTTATTCTTTATGATGTGGAGTTTCTAAATATAATAGAATAAATGAATGTAGGATATCTAATTCTATAGGAGGTTGTTCCACATTAGAGGTGGTGATACCACAGTCATTATGGCATGGTGAAATTTAGTGGAGTTAAGGTGGAGGAGATCATGGTGTAATAGGGGAAGTTATAGTATGAGTTTTATAGATCTAGTCAATTGAAAGTATCCACATTATAGAGATGATGAATACTCTTTAATAAGATATATGAAATTTGTGGCTACACCATAGTGAAGGTTACCACTCTATAGTATAGGAAAAATAGGTGATACAATGTCACAACATCTATGATCATGCCACAACCTGGTTTTCCCTCTATGTAGGGAGTTTTGGATCAAAATTTTAGATGGTTATTTTCAATTTCATAATCCATAATAACACAAATAATGTGGAATTACACTTCATATAGTCACATAAAAAGGGGATATAATCCTAATAATAGGTTTTAAATAAAATATTAAGGGATCTTATTTCTTATACATACAAAAAATATAGTTAGAAATAAAGAGTTTTTCTAGAGCATATTTCTATAGGATTTTCTAGATCTCATTTAGATGAGTGGAGTTAAAATAAGTTGTTATACTAAGATTTTTATCCAAATTATAAATAGATATTATTACACTGAATAGAAACACCATTATAGGTGTATTTTTTATAATCTTCATGTGAAGAAGGATGATTCAAAAAGTAGAGCAGTGCGTTCTTTTTTTAAAGAGAGAAGTTATTTCACTAATAATTCAAGGTAGTGAAACAAGAGAGTTAATGAGACCACCCCAAAATTGTACACATAAAATTAGTGAGATTTAGTGAATTTAGTGAATAGGTGTATTTCCATGAATTCTCCTTAGAATAACCAATTATGGGTTAACCAAGTTAAATCTGTCATGTTCTTTACTACTTTTATCTATAATTAAGATGAATGATAGAGAAAAATTAATGTGTTCCTTAGGGTGAGATAATAAGATCCTCATAATGATTAGAATTTATGTTTAATTTATTTACCCTAATTCACCCCCCCCCCCCTATCATAGGGTACAATTGTCATTAAGGGTATAACACGAGGTATTAAAGGGGGGTTTATTCATTCAATTTCTTAGAATAATTGAAATATAATTAAACCATAAATGTATCCCCATATTTTAAGGTAGTAATTTTCAGTTGTGTAAAAGTCACGAGCATTATTATTTCAGATTCTTCAGTATGTAAATTTATACAGTTTCTAACTATAGAATCACCACTAATATTTAATGTTGATCCTTGATTGATAGAGGTCATTTATAATTTGATGCAGATGCTGAAGATATAAATTCCTTGGATAGTTGTCATTCCAAAACATTTTTTAAAAATTTAACATCCCATAAGACCAGTAATGTTATATAGGAAAATATTTTGAATATTTATGAAGGATATTTGATGGTTTTGGAGGAAATTCTATAGGTTCTGTGAAACAAATATGAATATTTGAGATTGAACTCAAATGAAAGTTTTGATGCATTTTTTAATCATCAATTTTGGAAGATATGTGAGGCCTGGATAAAGATCTCAAATATGATAATATCGTGAACAGTATCATGAGAATACTCACTCCTCATTTTAATATAAAATTGATTATTCGAGAAGAAAATGATATTAATGAGATTTATCTCAATATATTTCATAGTACTCTTGTGTCTACTGAAATGGTAATCAAATATCGTGACTCAAGAATGAAGGAGAGTACTCAAGATGTGTCATTTAATTCCATGATGAAACTATCAATAAAGTAGAATCTGGAATTTGATGATGTTGTTGAGGTTAAATCATTATCATAATCTAAACTTAAGAAAGGAATTGGAAGATTTAATTGTAACATCATATTTCCTTCTAATAATGTGGTAGGGTGGGAAATATCACAGATAAATATCCCAAAAACCATCAATAAAGTGATGATAATGAAAAGAATAATAAGAATATGAAAAATGAAGGAACAATGAATTTATTGTAAACATCTTTAAAATCGGAAAAAAATATAAATAAGAATATAGCACTGATGAAATTAATGTAGATGAATTTGAAAATTTTAATGATGAAAGTGTGTTGATGGATTTTACAAATAATCAAAGAGATGGTGATAGTGAAGTTGATAATGAAGGAATTGTATAAAGGGTTGGTTTATAGGTAATGTAACACCCCAAGCTTCCATGGTAGGTTTCTTTTTAAACAATTCAATAGCTTACATTGCACACAACACCGAGTTTGAGCACACAATGATCTATCAAACTAGCTGCTTAAAAAGCATTTATGAATAGTATTAACAAAATAAGGAATTTATAAATTTTATTTTTCAAAATAAACTTCATTTTTAGAATTTAGAATATAAAAATTATCTTATTGTGAATATTTTTTATTTTTTGAAAAGTTTCAATTTTTGATGAATAGTGAAAAATATTGCATTGTTATTAAAAACCACTTTTTTCATTTAAATAATTAAATTACTTTAAATTGATTTTAAAGACAAAATAGATAATAAATACATATATTATTCCAATGTATTTCATTGTAATAAATTTTATAATATAATTATATACAAAATTGTTTGGAACTTTGGAACGTCACTTTTACCCGCCTTCTAGCCACATATACGGGTTTAAAATTAAACGTAATTTTACCACTTCTGTTAATTGAATTTAAAAAAACATAAATACATAATTTTAGTAATTATGAAATATTTGGTCTAGTAGTATCAATATAATTTTTTCTTAATAGTAACGTTTCAATTTTATTAACCGCTGTTAAAGGTAAATGGGGTAGTTAAAGGTAAAATTAGTATTATAATAATATAAAATTACCCTAACACTTGTCCTAATTTCATTTGAAAATTTTATTTCAAAAAAAATTAAATCTTAGGTCAAAAATATGATCCTTTTTAAGCCAATTTTTTCAGATTAAGACATTTATTATATTTTATTTTAGAAAGAGTTAAAATTTTAATATAAAACATTTAGTACCAAAATCACTTTTAAAATTGGTTTATATATAAGTTAATTTCAACTGTAAATATTATTTATAAATATAAAATGTTTATATAAATCATTATAATCTATTTATAACTTTTATGAAATAAATAATTTAATTAAACGGTGACACAATGATGATGTAGTAATTGATTTTTTAAAAGAAAAATAAATTAAATGATATTAACAATATTAAAATAAATATAATTTGGAATATTTTATTCCTTACATGAATTTTTTGGATTAAATTGAAATTTAAGGTATGATTTAATTTATTTTATTGAAGGAAAAAAGTTTTCATGACATTAAGAAAAAAACATGTTTTGAATAGTGTCAAAATTGACATAAATGTTATTTTAAAATAAATAATATTTTATTAAATGATATAAAAGTCATAAAAATATAAGTTTTTGAAAAATAACTTTTATATTTTTAAATATATCATAAATTATCCAATTAAGATTCGTCGGGAATTTTATTGTAACTACGTAAACCCTATAGTGTAAAAGACAAGTTGTCACGATAAGAGTTAAATTGTTTAACTAAGGGTTAAAACCAAAATATAAGGATACATAGTGACCTAAAAGTGTCTAAAATTATCTAGTATATAGGATTTCCACCCATCGTCCTATTATCCAATAAATAACTCACTTTGGAGCAATTTTAAATCAAAAATAAATTTATAATAAATTAGAAGTTTTAGAGTTTCCTAAAGTGCCCCTCCACTCTCTTATAAACGGGTACATATCCTTCTCTATTATTCACACATCTAAATGCCTTTATTTTGGAAAAAAACCTACCCATTTCTCCTCCAAAATTCCCTAAATTCATCATATATTCCTTACTTTGGGAAGAAACCCATCCTAAGGAGTCCTTTTGTGAAAATCAAAAGGAGACACTCAAAGAAGACGTAATTGTTTTACTAACTCATTCAATGTTTTTTCCTTATTATACTTACTCTTCCTATGTTTTTCTATAATAAATTAATTAATCTATAATCAAGTATATTATTATATTTTTTTATGAATATGGGACAACCATATTCCTCATTTTACAAATCCTATGAAAAACAATATCACCACGTGTGTGTTTGTATTGCTTACCATCTACACACTGTGGTGTTAACTATTTCTCATCCAAACATTATTTTGATTTGTATAATGATTAATATAATGGGAATAAATAATGAATATCACATGATAATGATTCTTTATAATTAATATACTTACCAATTCCATAACATTTAACCATTAAAGTAATGACATTGTCCTTGGTGTGTACATACGACCTACTGCCTCCACGATGTGATAAGATTCATTCTCCATGTTAAAAATTAAAGAATTATTATAGAAATATATATAATAAATAATTATGAAATATATGACATAATAATTATATTTTAATAATATATATACATATTTCACCTACTTTCTTCCATTAAATAAGATAATAAAATGAAAACAATGTTCATGCATATGTACGAGCTACTGTCTCCATGAATAGTGTATTCCATTCCAAATATCTATATATTATATATATATTTATATACAGAATATATATGATATTTAAATAATGTTTTAAATTTTGGTAATAATTATATCAATATCTAAATAGTACAATAAAGATTAACAATCCAAAACACATATGATAAACAAAACTGATTATTCCACGAATCTAACTTAAAAATTATTAATAAACGGGTAATATAAAGACATAAATTAATTATATATGATATAATAAATATTATTATGATTCTATTGGAGTTTAATAATATGTTTAAAACCATTATATTGTATTTTTAGACATGAATGATGTGTATCAGACTGAAGGTATGGGAATTCAGTCTCACTTTTAATTTTTGTGAGATATAAGCCATTTTCATCACCTATCTCTTTTTTGTGGTGTATGTACTATTCCTATTATATTTTATATCATTAATACATTTATCTTTATGTTATTTAAATATTCATGTGAATATATTGGGCTTATTATTTAAATTTTCAACGTGGTATGGGAAGATTTTAATGTTTAAAGAATTATTCTTTTCTCCATTTCAATACTCTGGATATTATCCCACATATTTATTTATATGTATATGAAGGATTATAAATAAAATTTTATCTAAATTTTTAATTTCATTCAAAGGTTTTCAAAAGGAATAATTTTTAAGGTTTTATAAAGGGTCTCTTTAACTAAAACATAATTTTAATTTTTTTTAAGATTTATTCTTCTAAATCATTCTTGTTAATGTCCATGTTTTAAAATTGGTTTTAAAGATTTATTTATATGGATATGAATGTTTTAATTTTTTTTATTACTTTCAAATGTTTCAAATTGTTATGGGACACTTTGATTGAAAAATAACTTCTTAAATTTCTTCTTTTAAAAGTGTGTGTCTTTTAAGAAATGATTTCAATGAAAAAGGAATATTTTTCTCAAGATATCTTTAATTATTTTAATAGAATATTTTCATCAATGTCAACATAATTTGTTTAATATCACTCTTAATTGAGGTGGAAATATTATGATATCATTTACCATATATTATTGAATGGTTTTTTATCAGATAGACTGTGAATGTATCATTTAGATACCCATCATGGTTTATGGTTAATGTATTTATATTTCGTATAATAGTTTTTTATATGAATGATTATATTGTTTATATTTTTCCATTTTAAGACAAGGAAGGTATTGGACTTAGTAAGTGATGGGGGCCTGATATATCCCTTCAATGCATTGGTAGGTCTCATGAGATTAAATTAGTTGGTGAAAAAGCCTTCACATTTTATTCCCGGAATTTTTAAATTGTCAGGAGGAAAGACCTTGACACAAATCAAGCATGTTTATACCCACATACTTAAACTATCATGAGGATAGATCATGAAAGTAGTTATCCTTTTGAGAGGATATATCTAACCCAAAATTAGTTGGGTTTCTAACTATAGTATTAAACTATCATGAGGATAGATCTTGAGAGTAGCTATCTTGAGGATATATTTTGATAGTCCAGACATCCATCATTATGCATTCCCTTGTTATGAAAATAGTTATTGGTATTCCATGTGATTATTAGACTATTAGAATATCCATGTTTATGATTATTTTATATTGTATTATTTTTTATTTCTATATTATGATGAAGATTATTTTTAAATGGATTGTGTTTCAGTTATACATATTTCTTTAAGGATTATGATTATATATTCATAATAGCTTCTTTTATACTCTTACCCTTACTAAGAATCTAAGCTCACCCCTTTCTTTTGTTTTATTTTCCCATGAATCCAGGATGATTATTATGATTGATATGAAGGGTTGATCTAGGAGAATAATGGGGTTCTTATAGGATTATCTATGTTTTATTCTATTTTTTCAATTGTAATGTAAATTCCATGCATGTAATCTATTTTCCAAGATTTCTAAATTGTTCGGTCCTTCGAGATATGATTCCTTATAATCATGAAAATGTATTAATATAATACACCAGCTCTAAGCTTCTATGGTTGGTCTGTTTCAATTGGTATCAAAGTAAGTTCAACAGAAACCTTGGAAAATAGATTTAGAAATCATATATTAGAAAACATACACCTATGACTAAATTTGAATATATGTCTACATATAGGATACCATCCTCTAGATTTTGTAACGAATAACCTAGGTTAGTCCTATAGAAAATGAATTGAGAAGAATATTCCACAACTTAGAGATCATATAAATGATTCTTCAGGGATACATCACTATGATTAGTGTTTTCACATTATTCTTTGAGTTTTGGTCAATAGTTAGAATCATCAAGGATATACATGGAATGGTTATACTATAGATATTGAAGAGGATAAAAAAATAAAAATGACGTGAAGGAGATATTATGGAATAAGTTGTTAAAAAGTATTAAATGGTTTATGAATGAAGTATACTGAATAATGTTATTTTTTATTTGGATTCAATAATTATTACATCAATGGTTCTATAGTTATAAGATTCATGAGATATATAAAAATTGTATAGTTTTACATCTTCATTAAGTATGAGGAAGCATGAATTTCTTTATTATGGTTTTTGAGGATATAAATGTATTTGTAAATAAGATCTACAATACGTTGTTTGGGGAACCTAATGTTACAATAGATTTTGGAAATTTAAAGACTTTTTAGATTATTAATTTGGATAAATGTATTTTGGAAAAGCCTTAAAGTTGTAATGGAGTTAGTTGAACATTGGATATTATTTTTTAAGGATAAAGTATGATTTATTGGACAATTTGGTATAATATTTTTTATTTTAGTAAACATTTAGAGGATTACAGAAATAATTGCAGGCCTCATGATTTATCAAAAGTGATTTATGCGTGAAAAAATAATCTTTTCCATAAAAAGATGAGTCTTTGGTGGAAATTTATTAAGGGAGGAAACTATACTTTTTATGTAGGTAAGTATCTTCCATTATGTTCTTAATCAATAATGTAAATTATTTCTTTAAATCTAGGGAAAATATCAAAAAACCAAAAATGTTTTTCTAGTAATTTATTTTTTTGATGAATCCAATGGTCCCTTGGATCATCGTAGATTTATAGATTTCTGATTTTTAATTTTATCTTAATCATGTTCTCTATTTTTATCCATAATAAATTAATGGTTATATTTTCCTTCATGTCCATGTTTTCAAATATAGAACCCTATTATGTGTTATTTTCAGTGACCTTTGTACTTCCCTTGATTTATTTTAAAAGTAGGTCTCATAAATCCTTTTTTCGATGTGGGATTTAATTAAAGGATAAGAGTGTGTTTATAAAAACACATCAAGTAATTATATTTCCTTACATTCTTATATATTCAATGAATTCCTCAACCGTGGAAAAAGAATCTAAAAATATATGTTAATTTTTTGTTGAAAAAATTTTATTTAAATCATTATAGATTTATGGATTTGTATCCCTCAATTTTCTATTGATCATTCAATTGTTTTTTATTGATTAACTCACCCGAAAAATATTTATTCTTTCCCTCTAAGTATGTATCTCTACTTTCAACAAATGTTATCCTATTATAAAACATAATTTTTGGTGATCTTCACATTTCCCCTTCCTAATTCTGAAAAATTTCTATTATTAACCCTATTTACGATGTGGGTTCTTCAAAAATAGTATTTTCAAATTTAAAAAATATTGGTAACTAAAATAATGTTTAAATTGTGAGTACGTAATTTAATTAAGGTGGGGAGAATGTAACACCCCAATCTTCCATGGTATGTTTTTTTTTAAAAAAATAAATCGCTTGCATTGTAGGAAACACCATGTTTGAGTGCACCATGATCTATCAAACTTACCATTTAGAAAATGGTTGTGGATAATATTAGCCACATTTTAAAATTTATAAATTTTATTTTTCAAAGTAAACCTAATTTTGGAATTCGGAATTTCAATATTATCTTATTGTTATTTTTATTTATATTTCTGAAAATTTTCTATTTTTTGATGAATAGTGAAAATACTACACTGTTGTTGAAAACTGACTTTTTCATTTAAAAAATTATTTTACTCCAATTTTATTTTAAAGGAACAATAGAAAAATAATACATATATTAATCAATTTTTGGTCATTGTAATCATTTTTATAATATATTTTGATATAAAAATTTATTGAACTTTTGAACGATTCATTTACCCACCTTCTTGCCACATCAGTGGGATTATAATTAAATTTAAGTTTACCACTTCTAGGAGTTGAATTTCAAAAAACTGAAATACATAGTTGTAATAATTATGAAAATTTTTGTCTAATATAATAATTGAAGGTAAAAATATTATTATAATAATATAAAAATACCATAACACTTGTCCTAATTTCATTTGATAATTTTTTCTCGACCAAAATCAACATTAGCTAAAAATTTTGATCATTTTTATGTAACTTGTGTTACATTAGGACATTTATTCAATTTTATTTAAAAAATAGTTAAAAATGTCCCATTCAAATTTTAATAGCTAAATAATTTTTAATAAAGGGTTATATAGAAGAAAAACTAGACTATAAATAGTATATATAAATTAAAAATTCATATAAATCATGATAATTTATTTATAATTTTTAGGAAATAAAAAATTAAATTAATTTTTTCACACAATAATGATGCAGTAATTGAGTTATTAAAATAAAAATCAATTAAATGATATTAATAATATTAAAGTAAATATAATTTGAAATATTTGATGCCATCCATGAATTTTTTTTATGACATTGACGTGTTAGGAATTATTTAAATAATTAATTTTTTATGACTTTAACAAAAAAAATTATTAAATAGTGTTGAAATTGACAAGAATTAGATTTTAAAATAAATACTATTTTATTAAATGATATAAATGCCAGAAAATCTAATGTTATTTCAAATAACATGTATAGTGATAAATATATAAAAAATGATCCAATTGGGGTTTCTTTTTCATTTTATAGTAACTATGTTAACCCTATAATGTAAAAAAAAAAGTTATCATGGTAAGAGTTAAATTATTTAACATGGGGTTTAAGCAAAAAAATATAAGCTTACTTTTGTGACCTAAAAATGTCTAAAATTAATTTCTTGGGAGGATTTAGACCTATAAAAACATTATCCTCAAAATAAATAAAATTGTATCTGTTATAAATTGAAAATAAATTTATAATAAATTAATAGTTTTGGAGTTTCCTAAAGTTCCCCTCCCATCTCTTATAAAAGGGTACCTATCATTATCTTTGACTCACACATCTAAAGACCTTTATTTAGTCCAAACCAAGCCCATTTATCCTCCCAAATTCCATAAATTAATCCTATAGGACATAATTTGTGCATAAATCCAACCTAAGGAATCATTTTGTGCAAATCAAAATTTGTCACTCGAATAAGAGGTAATTATTTTACCAACTCATTCAAAGTTCATTTCTTCTTATACATACTTTTCCTAATTTTATTCCATAATAAAGTAATAAATCCATCATATAATATATTATGATATTTTTTTATAATTATGTTATAGATATATTCCTTATTTTATACATGCTACCAAAAATAATATCATTATGTGTGTGTGCGTACGACTTACCATCTCTACGTCGTTCTGTAAACTATTTTTCATCCATACATTATTTTTAAACATATAATGAAGAATATAATGGGTATAAATAATGAATATGACATGATAATGATTCATTATATTTATTATACCATCCAATTCAATACCAATTATCCATTAAAGGAATGATATCATCGCTCATGTTTTCGTATGGCATGTCGTCTCCACGACATGATGAGATTCATTCTCCATGTTAACCATTCAAGAATGATTATAAATATATATATATATAATGAATAAGTATGAAATATATGACCTAATAATTCTACTATAATAATAAATATTTATATACATATATTTCATTTACTTTCATCCATTTAATATGATAAGAAAATAGAAACAATGTTCATGCGTACGTATGGCCTACCGTCTCCATGAATGGTGTATTTCATTCCATATATATATCTATTGTGTATATTTATATATAGAATATATATGATATATAAATCATTTTTCACATTCCTAAAATTTTTAAATCATGACCTAAATAATGCAATCAATAATAATTAGTCAAAACACATATAATAAATAGAAGCAATCATTACATGAAATGTTGCTTTAACTTGGAAATTATTAAAAAAAATAGGTAATATAAAGTTATAAATGAATCATATATGATATAATAAATATTATTATGATTATGGAAGAAGTTAATAATATGTTTAAAACTATTTTATATGTGTTTTGGACATATACAGAGTGTATCGGACCTAAGGTGAGGAAATTTTGTCTCACTTTTAATTTTTTTTGAGACTTAAGCCATGTTCACCACCTATCTCTTCTGTGTGGTGTATGTGCTACCCCTATTATATTTTATATCCTAAATACATTTGTCTTCATGGTATTTAAAGATTCATGTTAAGATACTTGGATTATTATTCAAATGTTTAAAGTGGTATGGGGTTCTTTGAATGTTTAAATAATTAATCCTTTCTCCATTTAAATATTTTTTGATATTATCATATATATTTACTTATATTTATATAAAAGATTTAAAATAAAATTTTATTGAAAATTTTAATTTCATTAAAAAAATTCAAAATTAATATTTTTAAGGTTTTATTTTAGGAACTCTTTAACAAAAAAATCATTTTAAATGTATTAAATAATTAATCTTGTAAATCTTTCTCATTATTGTAAGTGTTTTAGAAATAGTTTTAAGGAGTTATTTATATGGATATGAATTTTTTAAATTTTTTATTCCTTTAAATAGTTTCAAAATGGTATGGGATACATTGATTCAAAAATATGTTTTTAAATGTGTTCTTTTATAAGTGCGTATCTTTTGAAAAATTGATTTCAACGAAAAATGATTATTTGTCTCAAGATATTTTTAATGATTTCAATAGAATATTTTCATCAATGACAACATCCTCTATTGGATCTCATAATAAATTGAAGTTTAAGTCTTATGATATCATTTACCATATTTAATTGCATGAGTTTTGATCATTTTTTAAACACCCCAATGTTTCATGGTACGTTATCTTAAATAGCATGTGTTTCATGTAACACCAACATGGATTGGGTAATACACAAGACTGAGTTTCTACAAAACAAAAATTTAGTGTTGTAAATATTTATTTGATATATTTATAAAAAATCCATTAAATATAGTAATATGAATAGTTATAAATAAATTTTAAATTTTATTTATAATGTTTTCACATAAATAAAACATATTTATAATAAAATGTATAAGTTTCGGTAAAATAGTTATATGTCTAGAAATGTTATTTTCTTAAAGGAACAACATTTTTTCCATTTGTGACAATAGAAAATTATTTTTATAGACTCATAGAAATTTAATTGGGTAAATTATACTATATTTTTGAATTCAAAACATTGAAATTAGCTCAGGGTGATTTTTTGTTATTTTTCTGAAAACTTTCAATTTTTGATGATTAATGAAAAACACATCGTTATTATTTAAAAACTGACTTTTCATTTCTACAATTATTTTATTTTAAATAGTTTTTAATTTACACTAGATAAATAATATATATATTAACCCAATTTTGATCATTTAAATCCTATTTATAATATAATTTGATATATAAATTCATTGAACAATTTTAACGTCTTTTTACCCATCTTCTAGCCAGATTAGAAGATTAGCCTTAAACACAATTTTACAACTTTGGTGAATTCAATTTGAAAAATCTGAAACACATGGTTGTAATTAGGATGAAAAATGTGGTCAAATTGGATCTAAATAATTTTTTGGTGAATAGTAACTTTTGAATTTTATTTACCACGGTTAAAGGTAAATACTGTAATTAAAGGGTTAAATAGTAGAACATTAAAATAAAACTTTCCTAACACATGTCCTATTATTATTTTATGAATCATGGATAACTAGTATAAACCTTGGGCCAAATTTTTGGAATTTGGGTGCCACTTGGTTGTGATAATGACATGTTATAATAATTAATTTAAAGTACAAAGAAATATAACATAAACACGTATCTTTTTACTAAAACAATTTTAATATATAGTTATATTACTGATATATTTGACTATAAATATTAATTAAAAATATAAACATATTTCATACATCATTGTATTTTATTTGTAGTTTTTAAACATTAAATAAATAAATTTACTTTTGACACAATGATGATGTTGTGATTACCTTATTAATAAAAGAATCAAATAAATGATATTATAAATAAAAAATGAATATTATTTGAAATATTTACTTTCATCCACAAATTTTATGGTCGAATATGACATTTTATGGATGATTTAATACTTTTAATTAAATGGAATATAGTTTTTATAACTTTAACAAAAAACCCAATTACTAAATAGTGTCAAAATTGACATAAATGAGTTTTTAAAACAAACACTATTTTATTAAATGATATAATAGTCATAAAAATTAAATATTCATCCAAATAAATTATATAGTATTAATAATTTCATTAATGACACACTTTATGTTCTCTTTTCATTTTATGGTAACTATATTAACCATATAGTATAAAAATACAAGAAGACATGGAAAGAGTTAACTTATTTTACTAAGGGTTCAATCTAAACGATAAGGTTAATTTTATGACATAAACATTTCTAAAACCTATTTTATAGAGGATTTCGACCCATACTCATATTATACAAGAATGAAATTTCTTTTTATCCATTATAAACCTAATATAAATTTATAATAAATTAATAATTTAAGATCTTCCAAAACTGCCCCTCACGCCTCTTCTAAAAGGACACTTCTCCTTCTCTTTAATTTACACCTCCAAACCCCATTGGCTTATCCAAAAAAATGACCATTTCCACTCCTGAAATCCCTCATGTCATTCTAGATACAATAATTTGGTCATAAAGACATCTTAAAGTGTTCTTTTGTGAAAATAAAAAGGAGACACCTAAAAAGAGGTAATTGTTTTATCACCTCTTTCAAAGTTTTTTCTTCTTCTACTTCCTATTTTTATGTTTTTTACATAATAAATATTAACTATAGTACCTTATATATAATGATATGTTATTAAAATTATGTTACAACCATATTCATCCTTTTACTCGTCCTACAAAATACAATATCACCATGCATGCGTATGTACGGCTTACCATCTCCACGTCGTGGTGTAAACTATTTTTCATGTCCAATTTATTTCTATGGGTATAACGATGAATATAATGGGTGTAAATAATAAATATAACATGATATAATTTTGGTAAAATTAATATCCTATCTAATTTTGTACCATTTAACCATTATAGAAATGATATTGTCGCTTGTGCATACGTATAGCTTATCATCTCTAGGGTGTGATGAGACTCATCTTCCACGTTCACCATCCAAGAAATATTATAAGAATAAATATTATAAATAATTATGAAATATATGACATAATAATTCTAGTGGTAATATATATATATATATACATATATTTCATTCACTTATTTCTATTCACTATAATAAGAAAATGGAAATAGCATTCATGCGTACGTACGACCAACCATCTCCATGAATGGTGTGTTCTATTTTATAAATATATCGATTTTATATATTTATATATAGAATAAATATGATATATAAAACATGTTATACACTATGTAAGTATTTAAAATTATGATCTAATTAAAACAATAAAAAATAATAAATCAAAACATGTATGATAAAGAAAATGATTATTACCCAAAACATTGCTTTAACTAGGAAATTATTAATCAACGGGTAATATAATGTCATAAGGAATCATATATGATATCATAAATATAGATATGGTCCTGTAAAATTTAATAATATTTTTTAACCATTATACAGAAGTATAACTCAACCTTGACTAAAGGAAATTATATGGTAACGTTTAATTATAAAATCTCATTATTATATGAGATTGTTTATGCATAAGGGTTTATTGGGATATATTTATCATTCATGTCCATGATTATAAAAAATGTTTTCAAAAGGAATATTTTTAAGGTTTTATATAAGGTAATCATTAACTAAAACATCATTTTTAATGTGTTAAAGATTTATAATTCTAAACCTTTCTCATTAATATCCTTATTTTCAAAATGGTTTTAATGATTTATTTATATGGACATAAATATTTTAAAATTTTAATTCCTTTCCAAAGATTCAAAGTGGTATGGGACACTTGGATTCAAAAATGTCTTTTAAATTTCTTCTTTTACAACTTGTGTGACTTTTAATTTTTTCAAATTAAAAAGGGATAATTCCTTAAAAGTATTTAAATGTTTTTATTAGATTATTTTCATCCATGTCAACATCCATTGTTGGATTTTATACTTTATTGAGATTGATTTATTATGATACTATCTCCCATATTGTTTTGAAGGGTTTGTGATATGTTTAACTTTTAATGTTCTATTTTAATACCATTCATGGTTTATGGTTAAAGTATTAACATTTTGTATTCTATTTTGAATATGTGTGCTTATGTTATGTTTCACCCTTTTCATATGAGGAATATATTATACTTAGTAAGTGACGAGCAGGGCCCGTTATAGCCCCTCGATGCATCTGTATATCTCACGAGACAATCTATTGTCTTATAAAAAGGCCTTGATAGAATATTTATGTATGTTCTTGGAACAAGACCTTAATTTAGTGGTTAAGATGTCTAGAATTTTTCATTCTCTAATTATGAGACTAGTTTTCAATTTTACATGTGCCTATTCAACTAGTAGAATATCCATTTGAATATTTAAATTGAATTATATAATTTATTTTGGCCATATAATGCTGAATATAATGTTTTTAAAGGATTTTTTTTTAGTTTTTACCCTTTAATTAAAGTTTTATACTTATTTTTTATAGCATTCATTGAATTATTTTCCCATACTGGGCATCTGAAGTCACCCATTTATTATGTTTTATTTTCTTGGATTCCAAGAAGTGTATTATGATTTATATGTAGGGTTAATCTATGAGAATATTGGGGTTTTTAATGTATTATATAAGTTGTATTTTATGTTAGAAATTCTAATTCAAATTTACTGTATGTAATTTGTTTTCCAGGACTACTAAACAGATCAGTACTTCGGGACTTGATTCCTTATAATCATGCCAATGTATTAAAATAATGCACTAGCTATGGGTAATTAGGTTCGGGGTTTTACAGTTGGTATCATAGAAAGTTTAGAAACAACCTTGGATATAAATTTAGAAAACTTAGATTAGGGATCATAACCCTAAGAAACACCGTGAGGATATGTATAGAACCACATCCTAGAATTTTTGTAAAATAGATATTGGGTGGGTATTCCATGAAATATATCCTTGCCTGGATCCTACATGTGGATGTGGTTCTGGAACATATGTAATTAGGGGAAACAACTCTGATGAGGTGTTCTAAGCTTGACTCATGGTAACCTGATACATGATAATGGGCCTTACTATGTTCCTGGTTTAACACTCCTGAGGGATATACTTAGGATAATTCACATTTTCTTTACAAACCATTATGAAGAATTTATGAGTACATATGTCCCCAAAGAAACAATTTGTATGATTATGAGACTAGATATGTGTAAAAAATTAATTTATGCGTTTTTTATTTTTTGAATTATACATTATGATATGATATAACCAAGTGTTGGTATTCATTTATAAATGGTGACAAGTATAAGGAATGAAAACTCCAACAGTGCACATGTTCCAAAGAGTAAGAATGAACCTATATTTCACAGTCTTAAGCCATCATTTCTAAAGGAAATAGTATCCCATGTGTTCTTATCATATGAGGAAATAGTATCACGTGTTAATAAGATAATTATAGAATTATCTGATTCCTATGGATTTGAAGGGAAGTAAGAGAAGAATATAATGGTAGAGAAAAAGATGGATAAATTGATGAAGGGAAAGAATGATTTTCCACATTTAATAGTTATCGAAAGAATCACATTGGTAGATACTTGAAGAGAATGGGATTTTGTTATATGTGTATAGAAAAAGGATACCAAACACTTTATTTCAAGGAAAAGAAAAAGGATTGTATTCTACAATTATTCAACTACAAGGACATGGGACACAATGAAAATAAATGTCTCAATTGCTAGTGTATACCCCAGATGATGTTATTGGATAATAATCACATTATGAGACTATAACAGATGAAGAGGAATTATTAATGTGATTTTTTTTCTGTACAATTATTATGTCATTTGAGTATTGTATCAATGATATAATGGTTATAATAATTATGAAAATAAGTAAGGATTGTACTGCAGTACTATTTCATTAAGTATTTAAGATAGTATTGTACCAAATAAAGTGACATTGATGCAAGTTAAACATTTTTGGAAAATATACGGTTGAGGGAATGATAACCCTTAATATGTTTGAGATAATTATGTTGGAATAAAGAGATGATTTTCTATGATAAAGTAGATTGGGTGTTATTTACATCCTTGCTACTTATTAATGTTCTGTTTAACAGGTGATTTATACCATCATTATTGGCAGTTTTCAACATTTTTGGATTTAAGCAGATATCCTTCATTCTATGTTTTACATGAGGAATAAGGAAGAACAAACATATTCAAATAGTGTTTTTGGGTAATTTAGTGTATTACCATGTTTTTTTAGAATACATGATAAAGGTATTAACATTCTTGTTATATAATAAAAAATATGCATTATGTTATGCGACCTTCCTTATAAATTTTTGGACAATGAGTTTAGACAAAAGTATTTTGGATATGTCTATTGTATGGAATGGATTAACTTGTAAATTTGATACTATTATTTATTATTAAAAAAATTCTTAATATTATTTTTTTAATGTTATACTTTTATGAAAAGGGAAACCCACAGGTTGGGAAACAACTCATCTTGTCTGGAAAGGTCATGTGACTTGAACCCGCAACCGAAGGGTGAAAAGCCTGGATCGCCTACCAATATCCTACGTGATATCCTATTTTGTATAACTTGTTTTTTTATTTAATGATACATGAAGTATAAATTTATTCTTGGAACCCTAAATGATTAATAAAAATATAATATTTTTTATTTTTATTATCTTTTGGAGAGAAAGTGGAGTTTGTGGTAGAAATTAGTTAAAGGATGGAACTCTACTTGTCAAGTAAGTATGTTTCATTTGGTTTTTATTATATGAAATTATTAAATGTTAGGGAAAGGATCATAAACCCAACAAATTTTTCTTAGTAATTTATTTTTCAATGAATCAAAATGTCCCATTGATCATCGTAGGTTTATAGATTTCTGGTAGTTAACTTTTTCCTAATAATGTTCCCTATAACTCTCCATCAGAATTTTGATGGTTATATTTTTTTTCATTTACTTGTTTTCATAGATAGAACCCTATTATGTGTTATTTCTAGTAACCTTCAAACATCCCTTTCTTTATTTTAAAATGGTGGTCTAATTAATTTTTTTTTCTGATTTGGGATTTCAATAAAGATATTTAGAGAAGATAATCCCATAGATTTTGTTTCCGAGTTTAAATTACGAGGATGAAATTTATTTAAGGTGGGTAGAATGTAACGCCCCAATATTTCATGGTACATTATCTTTAATATATTTTATTTCACACAACACCAACTTGGCTTTCCTAACATGCAATATTCAGTTTCTAAGAAACAGCACTTTAGTGTTGTAATTATTTAATTTATAAATTTATTACATATCCATTAAATATAGAAAAATTAATAGTAATAAATAAATTTTAAATTCTTTTTATAATATTTTCAAAAAAATGAAACATATTTATAATGAAATTTATAAGTTTTTGTAACATAGATATATGTTTAAAAATACTATTTTATTAAAGGAACAAATTTTTATGCCCTTTTGTGTAAAATAATAAAATTAATTTTAGACACATAGAAATTTAATTTGGTAAGAAAAATTAAAAAAATTTGAAGTTAGAAAATCGAAATTAGTTAATGGGGAATTTTTGGTATCTTTATGAATACATTCAATTTGTGATGAATAGTTATAAACACTACAATATTGTTAAAAAAAACAGACATTTTCATTAAAATAATTATTTTACTTTATATTGGTTTTAAATTTATAATATATAAATAATACATATTTTAACCCAATGTAAATCATTGGAATCATTTTTATAATAGAATTATATATAAAATTTCATTGAAAATTTTCATCGTCTTTTTACCCACCTTTTGGCCACATTAGAAGATTAACATTAAAAGTAATTTTAATAATTTTGTAAATTGAATTTTGAAAATCTGACATACATGTTTTTAATAAAGATAAAAAAATTAATAGGATCAAAATATTTTTTAGTGAATACTAACTTTTGAAATTTATTTACCACGGTTAAAGGTAAGTAGGGTAGTTAAAGGTAAAAATAATATTATAATAATATAAAACTACCCTATCACATGTCTTAATCATATTTTTTGAGCCATGAGTGACCAAAAAATCCTAAGGCCGAATTGTTGGCATTTGGGGGACACTTGTGTGTGATAATGACATGTTATAATAATTAATTTAAAGTATAGAGAAATATAACATAAACATGTATATTTTTATTAAATCAGTTTTAATATAGAATTATATAACTTATATATTTTATGATATATAGTAATTAGAAATAAAAAAATATTTCATATGTCAAGGTATTTTATTTATAATTTTTAAATATTAAATAAATTAATTTATTTAAGAAACAATGATGATGTAGAGATTACATTTTTAATAAAAGAAAAAAATAAATGATATTATAAATCTTAAAATAAATATTATTTGAAATATTTCCTTCCATACACAAATTTTTTGGATGACTATTACATTTTAAGGATGATTTAATGCTTTTTATTTAAGTTAATCAATTTTTTTGGGCTTTACAAAAATCAATTACTATATTGTTTCAAAATAAACATAAATGTGTTTTAAAAACAAACACTATTTTATCAAATGATATAATAGTCATAAAATCCTAATATTTTTCCAAATAACTTAAATAGTGTTAAAAAATTTATTAATTATCCACTTGAGATTGGCTTGGCATATTATAGTAACTATATTAACCATGTAGTATAAAAATACTAGAAGACCTAGTAGGAGTTTACTTATTTTACTAAGGGTTAAATCTAAAAGATAAGGTTACTTTTATGACCTAAACATGTATAAAACCTATTGGTTGAGAGGATTTAGACTCATCCTCTACTTATCCTCAAATGAAATCAATTTTTTCTATTATAAACCTAAAATAAATTTATAATAAATTAATATTTTATGATCTTCCAATAGTTCCCCTCACCCCTCTTATAAGAGGACACTTCTCTTTATTTTTAAGTCACACCTATATACCCCTTTATATCAGAAATTCCATGACCAAAAATCCCTCATATAATCTTATAGGCTACACATTAGGCATAAATCCATTCTAAGGAGTTATTTTGTGAAAATCAGAAGGAGACACCTGAAAAGAGGTAACTGTTTTATCTCCTCTTTCAAAGTTATTTTCTTCTTCTACTTCCTATTTATCTATTTTTTCCATACTAAAATAATAAATCCAGTACCTTATACATACTTATATGCTATTATAATTATGGAAAAACCATATTCCTCCTTTTACCAATACTATGAAAAACAATATCACCATTTGTGTGTGCGTACGACTTATTGTCTCCACGTCGTGGTGTAAACTATTTTTCATGTAAGAATTATTTATATGGGTATAAAAATGAATATAATGGATGTAAATAATAAATATATCACGATATTGTTTCTATGAAATTAATATTCCATCCAATTCCATACCATTTAACCATTAAGGAAATGATATTGTCACTCGTGTGTATGTACGTCTTACTGTCACCACAACGCGATGAGACTCATCTTCCACGTTCATCATCCAGGAATGATTATAAGAATAAATATTATTAGTAAGTATGTAATATATGAAATAATAATTCCAATAGTATGTTATATATATATATATATTCATATATTTCATTGACTTACTTCCATTCAATACAATAATAAAACGGAAAAAGCGTTCATGCATACGTACGGCCTACCTTCTCCATAAAAAGTGTGTTCCATTTTATTTATCTATATATAATATATATTTAAATAAAGAATATATATGATATATAGATAATGTTTTATATTCTTTAATTAAGTAAATTATGATCTAAGTAATACAACAAAAAATAATAAGTCAAAACACATATGATAAAAAAGCAATTATTACGTGAAACATTGCTTTAACATGGAAAATTATTAATAAAAAGGTAATATAAAGGCGTAAATGAATCATATATTATATAGTAAATATGGATATGGTCCTGGTATAATTAAATAAATTTTATAACCATTATACATAAGGATAACCCAACCTCGACTAAAGGAAAGTATAATGCAAGGGTTAATTTTGAAATCTCATTATTATCTAAGATTGTTTATGCATAAGTGTTTACTGGGACATATTTAACATTTGTGTCCATGTTTCTTAAAAATTATTTCAAAATGAATATTTTTAAGGGTTTATGTAACGTACTCCTTAAAATAAAACATCGTTATAAATATTTAAGTGATTCAGACTTCTCAACCATTCTCATCAATGTCTGTGTTTTTAAAATGGTTTTAACAATTTCTTTATATGGACATAAATGTTTTAAAATGTTAGTTAATTTCAAAATATTCAAATTTTTATGGGAAAATTTTATTCAAAAATGTCATTTAAATGTCTCATTTTACAAATTGGGTGACTTTAAATGTTGTCAAAGTAAAAAATTGATATTTCTCTAAAAGAGTTTAAATGATTTTATGAGATTATTTTCATATATGTCAACATCCTTTGTTAGATTTTATGATTTATTGAGATTGAATTATTATGATAAAATCTCTCATATTTTATTGAAATTTTTATGTAATTTTTTATTGTAGATATTCTATTTTAATACCATTCATGATTTATGGTTAAAGTATTAACATTTCGTATGCTAGTTTTAATACAAGTGTTTATGTTTTGCTTCACCTATTTCATATGAGGAATGTATTGATATTAGTATGTGATGGGAAGGACCCATTGTATCCCCTCAATGCATAATTTTTTCTCATGAGACAGTCTACTATCTTGAAACAAGGCCTTGACTGAATATTTGTGTATGTTCTTGGTATGAGGTCTTGAGGTAGTGGTTCAGATGTCTAGCATTATGCATTCACTCATTATGAGATTAGTTTTTGATTTTATAAGTGATTTTTCAACTAGTATAATATCCATGTGAACATTTAAATTTAATTATTTGATTTATTCTTTCCATATTATGATGAATATAATGTTTTATAAAGGATTTTGTTTTAGTTTTTTACCTTTTCTTAAAATTTAATGCTTATTTTTTATAGCTTCCACTAAATTATTTACCCTTACTATGCATCTGAGCACACCCATTTATTATTTTTTATTTTTCAAGATGCCAAAAAGTGTATTATGATTTATATGCATGTTTAAGATAGGAGAATAATGGTGTTCTCTAAGGATTATCAATGTTGTATTTTATGTTAGAAATGGTAATGTAATTTTTATGTATGTAATCTATTTTACAAGGCCACTAAATTGATCATTCCTTCGGGAAATGATTCCTTGTAATCATGCCAATGTAAAAAAAATAATGCACTAGCTCTCGGTAACTGGGGTCAGGGAGTTACAAGTTGGATTATGGATGTGATATTAAGATAGGATTATTTTTTATAGTAAAAGTATTCATATTTCATATACTAGTATTTAATATGATTGTTTATATTATTTATGTTCTTCCATTTTAACATTAACAACGTATTAGACATAGTAAGTGTGGGGTATGTTTCGATTTATCCCCTTGATTCCTGGGTATGTCTCATGATATGAAATTCGTTGGAGAAAAAACCTTCATGTTTGTTTCCAATAAGTTTTAAATTGTCAGGATGATAGATTTTGACACAAATAAGATAGTTTCTACCCACATAATTAATCTATCATGAGGATAAATCATGAAATTAGTTACCTTTCGGGAGGATAGATCTTGAAAAAATTCATGTGGGTTTCTACCCACGGGAATAAATTTTTCATGAGGATAGATCTTGATAGTAGTTATCTAGAGGACATATCATGATAGTCCAGACATCCAGTATAAAGTATTCCCTCACTATGAAATTAGGTATTGATATTCCATATGATTATTTTAATAGTAGAATATCCATGGTTATGCTTCTCTTATATGGTATTATTTAATCTTTCCATATTAGGATAAAGATTATGTTTAAAAGGATTTTTTCATTTATACATATTACATTAAGTTTTATGATTATATATTCATAATAGATTATATTGAACACTTACACTTACTGATCATCTAATCACACCCCTATCTTTTTTTTTATTTTCCTAGGATTCCAAGATATATATTATGATTGATATATAGGTTTAAGCTATGAGACAAATGGAATTATCAATGGATTATATCTGTTGTATTTTATGTTTTCAATTGTAATGTAAGGTTTAGGTATATAATCTATTTTCTAGGACTTATAAACTGATCATTCCTTCCGGATGTGATTCTTTATAATCATGCCAATGTATTAAAAAAATGCATCAACTCTGGGATTCTAGGATCGGGGTGTTATAGATCCTACAAATGATTCTTCATGAATACATCACTATGATTAATGTTTTTCATATTATTCTTTGAGTTTTTTTCAATAGTTTGAATCAATAAGGTTGTACATGCAATTTTTATAATATTGATAAAGAACAGGATAAAAAAGAAAAATGATATTAAGGGAGTATTGATGAATAAGATGTTGAAAAGTAGTTAATGGTTTTTGAAAGAAGTTGAATGATTAAGTTTATTTTTTATTTCGATTAAAAAATTATTACATCAATGGTTCTATGGTTATATGATTCTTGAGATATATAATGATTTTACTACTATACATCTTCATCAAGAATTTGGAAGCAGAAATTGCTTCATTAAGGTTTTTGAGGTTATATAGGTATTTTTAAATAATATCTACATTAAATTTTTTGGCGAACCTAATGTTATGATTGATTTTGTAAATTTAAAGAACTTTTTAGATTGTTAATTTGGATAGAAGTATTTTGGAAAAGCTTTAAGATTGGAATAGAGTAATATAAACATTGGATATTAATTTTTAAGGTTAAATTATGATTTATTGGATAATTTGATCTATCCTTTTTTGTTTTAATAAATATTTTTAACATTAATGAAATATTTGAGGGCCTTATCTTTCATCAAAAGTGATTCAGGTGAGAAAAAATAATCTTTTGGAGAAAAATATGAGTCTATGGAATAAATTTATTAACAGAGAAAAATATACTTGTTATGTAAGTAATTATGTTTCATTAATTTCATAATCTATGACTAAAATTAATTATTCAACTCTACAAAAAATATTGTACGACAAAAAAAGTTTTTCCAGTACATTCTTTTATGATGAATCAAATGTTTCTTCATATCATCACAGATTTATAGCTTTGTGAAAGTTAAATTTCTCATAATCATGTTTTCTATCACTCTCCATTAGAATTTAATATTTTCATTTTCTTTCATGTCCATGTTTTCATACATGGACCCCTATTTTGTGTCATCTATGGTGACCTTCATACTTCCCTTTCTTTATTTTAAAATGGAGGCCTCATTAATCATTTTTTAGATGTTGGATTTCAATAAATGATAAGATTGTGTCTATAGAAACATGTCATTTAATTATATTTCCTTAAATTCATATAAATTTAATGAATTCTTCAACCATGGGAAAATAATCTAAAAATATAAGTTAATTTTTTTGAAAATATGGTATTTTAAATCATCATAGATTTATGGATTTGAGGCCCTCAATCTTCAATTGATCATTAATTTTTTTGTGATTGATGACCTCAATGACTCCCAATAAATAATTAAATTTTCCCTCCAAGTATGTATAACTAGTTTCCACTAATTTTCTTCTATTATAAAACCTAATTTTGTGGTGATCTTCACATTTTTCTTTCCTACTTATGAAGAATATCTATTATTAACCCTATTTATGATATGGGTTCTTCAACAATAGTATTTTCATAGATAGAAATATTTATTACTGAAATAAAGTATAAATTGAGAGGAAGAAATTTAAATAAGGTAAAGATAATGTAACTCCCCAAGCTTCCATGATACATTTCTTTTTAAATTATTCAATAGCTTGCATTGCATGCAACACTGAGTTCGAGCACACCATGATCTATTAAACTAGATATTTAGAAAGGGGTTATGAATAGAATTAACCACATTATGAAATTTATAAAATTTATTTTTCAAAATATACATAATTTTTTAATTTGGAATATCAAAATTAGCTTAGGTTGAATTTTTGGTATTTTTATGAAAAGTTTCAATATTTGATGAATATTGAAAAATACTACATTGTTGTTAAAACCCGACTTTTTCGATTAAATATTTATTTTTCTTTAAAATAATTTTAAATTAACCATAGATAAATAATACATATATTAATCCATTTTAGTTTATTAGAATCATTTTCATTATAGAATTAGATATAAAAATTTATTGAACATTTGAACGTCTCTTTTACTCGCCTTCTAGACACATCTCGAGGATTAGCATTAAATGTAATTTTACCACTTCAATCAATTGAATTTCAAAACAAAAACATACATGGTTGTAATTAGTATGAAAATTTTGGTTTAATTGGATCAAAATAATTTTTGTGAATAGTAAGTTTTGAATTTTATTAACCAGTATTAAAGGTAAATAGGGTAATTGAAGGTAAAAATAATATTATAATAACATAAAACAACCCTAAAACTTGTCCTAATTTAATTGGATATGTTTTTATTCAGAATAATCCTTATTGTAAATATATGATCCTTTATAAGAAACTTTTGTTAAACTGGGACATTTATAACATTTTATTTAAAAAAACGAGTCAAATGTTTCATATTAAAATTTTAATAAATAAATCATTTTTAAAATATGGTTATATGTAAGATAAATTTGACAATAAATATTATTTAGAAATCTAAAGTGTCTATATAAATCATTATACTTTATTTATAATTTTTAGTAAATAAATAGTTAAATTAAATGGTGACATAGTGATGATGTCGTAATTGATTTATTTAAATAAAAAATCAATTAAATGATATTAATAATATTAAAATAAAAATAATGTGAAATATATGATTCCATATACGAATTTTTTAGATGAAAATGAAATGTTAGGGATTATTTAATGTATTATTTTCTAAGGAATCAAGTTTCTAGGACTTTAACAAAAATCATGTATCAAATAGAGTCAAAATTCACAAACATGAGATTTTAAAATAAATACTGTTTTATTAAATGATATTAAAGTCATAAAAATCTAATATTAGACCAAATAACTTTGATAGTGTTAAATATTTCTTAAATGATCCAATTTGAGTTTCTTTTTTTTTATTTTATATTAACTATATTATCCCTAGAGTGTAAAAAGACAAGTTTTCACAGTGAGATTTAAATTGTTTAACTAAGGGTCAAATCCAAAAGATAAAGTTACTTTAGTGACCTAAACTTATCTAGAATTTATTTATTGATAGGATTTTTACCCATACTCACTGTATACTCTAAATAACTTACTTTTTCTCTCTTTTATATCAAAAATCAATTTATATTAAATTAATAGTATTGGAGTTTCCTAAAGTGACTCTCCTATCTCCTATAAAAGGGTACCTCTCCTCTTCTATTCACACATATTAATAAATTTATTTCTATAAACCCTGAAAATTTTACCACCCAAATTCCTTTACTTCATCCTAGAGGCCATACTTTTGGCAGGAAGATAACCTAAGGAGTCCTTCCGTGAAAATGAAAAGGAAACACTCGAATAATAGTTAATTACTTTACCAAATATTTCAAACTTATTTTTTTCTTAAACTTCCATTTCCTATGTTTTTTACCTACTAAATAAATGACTAAATCATATAATATATTATGATATTTTTTTATTATTATGTTAGAACCATATTTCTTATTTTACCCATCCTATGAAAAACAATATCACCATGCGTGCGTACATACATCTTACCGTCTCCACACCGTGGTGTAAACTAGTTTTCATCCATAATTTCTTTCCATGGGTGTAATGATGATTATAATGGTTATAAATAATTAATATTAAATTATCATCATTATTTATAATTAATAACCCGTCAAATTATATACCATTTAACCATTAAACGAATGACATTGTGACTCATGTGTACATACAGCCTACCATCTCCATGACGTGATGAGATTCATTATCCACATTAATCATTCAAGAATTATTATAATAATTAATATAATAAATATGTATGAAATATAATAATGACACTATAAAAATATATATATATTTATTTATTTTACTTTGTTCCATTCAATATGATAAGAAAATGGAAGCAATGTTCTTGCGTTCTTACGACCAACCATCTCCATGAACGGTGTATTTCATTCCATATATATATATTTTATATTTATATACTAAATATAAATTATATATAATTTATTTTTTCATTATGGAAATAAATAAATAATGATCCAAATAATATAATCAAAAATAAGAATTTAAAACACATATGATAAACAATAGTGATTACTACCCAAAATGTTGCTTTAACATGGAAATTATTAATAAAAAGGTAATATAAATTCATAAATGAATAATATATGATATCATAAATATTATTATGATTCTTTTATAAGTTAATAATATTTTTGAAATCATTATAAAGTTGTTTCTTACACATATGGAGTGTATCAGGCCTAAGGTAAGGGAATCATGTCTCACTTTTAATATTCGTGAGATATAATCCATGCTCACCACCTATCTCTTTTGTGTGGTGTATGTATTTACCCTATTATATTTTATATAATTAAGACATTTATCTTCATGGTATTTAAATATTCATGTGAATATATTGGTATTATTATTTTAATGATCAAAGTGGTATGGTACACTTTGAATGTTTAAAGAATTAATCCTTTCTCCATTTCAATATTCATGATATTGTCATACATGTTTATTTATATGTATATAATGGATTAAAAATAAAATTTTAGTTCTATTTTTAATTTCATTCAAATGTTTTTAAAAGGAATATTTTTATGTTTTTATGTATGGGACTCTTTAACTAAAGCATCATTTTAAATGTTTTAAATACTTATTCTTCAAAATAATTCTCATTGATGTCCTTGTTTTAAAATGGTTTTAAAGATTTATTTATATGGATATGAATATTTTTATTTTTTAATTCTTTTTAAAAGATTCAAAGTGGTATGGGACACTTTGATTCAAAATATTTTTTAAAATGTATTCTTTTATTGGTGTGTGTCTTTTAAGTAAATGATTTCAATGAAAAAAGATTAATTATCTCGAGATATTTTTAATGATTTTAATAGAATATTTTCATCTATGTCAACATCATTTGTTAGATATAATTATTAACTGGGGTTTAAATCATATGTTATCATTTACCATATTTTATTGAATTGTTTATGATTATTTTGATTGTGGATGTTCTATTTAGATATCATTCTTGGTTTAGGGTTAATGTGTTAATATTTCATATACTAGTTTTTATTTCAAATGTTTATATTATTTATGTTTAACCATTTTATCATGAGGAAATTATTGAAATTAGTAAATTTGGGGTGGAGCCTACTATGGCCCCTTGATGCATCAGTATATATCATGAGTTAAAAAAAATTTGTCCAAAAACCCTTCACATTTGTTTATGAGTAGTTTTAAATATTCAGGAGGATAGATGTCGACCCTAATTATATGGGTTTCTACCAAAAGACATAAATTATCATGAGGATAGATTGTGAAAGTAGTTATCTTTTTTGGTGGATAGATCTTGAAAAAAATCAGATGGGTTTATACACACTAGCTTAAACTATCACGAGGATAGATCTTAATAGTATCTATCTTGAGGATATTTCTTGATAGGGAAGGCATCTAGAATTATGCATTCCCTCATTATGGAATTAGTTATTTATATTCCGTATGATTTTTCAACTAGTAGAATATCCATGGTTATGCTTATATTATAAGGTATTATTTATTCATTACATATTATGTTGAATATTATGTTTAAATGGATTGTGTTTCTATTATAAATCATTCTTTAATGTTTATTATTATATATTCATAATAGATTTGGTTATACGCTTACCTTGAAAGAGCATCTAAGATCACTTCTTTCTTTTGTTTTATTTCCCCAAGATTCCAAGATGTATATTATGAGTGATATTATGGGTTAAGATACAAGAATAATAGTTTTCTCAAAGGATTAACTATATTGTACTTTATGTTTTCAATTTTAATGTAATTTTCGTGTATGTAATTTATTTTAAATTATTTCTAAACTGATCAGTCCTTTGGGATGTGATTCCTTAAAATCATGTCAATGTATTCAAATAATTCCCCAGCTCTGGGCTTTTCGGGTTGGGGCGTTATAGGTAGAACATTAGGAATCCCTTGAATAACTTGATTTGTGGAGATAAAACTGATAATATGATCAATGAAATGGTGTATCATTGCAAGATCTACATGTAATGATAAGAATAATAAAAATCATAACTTAATTCAGAGATTGAAAAATTCACAATTGGAATTTCAGGTAATTCATGAAATAAAGATGAACTAAAACTTAAAGATGATGAACAAGATCATATCATTGATTTCTTGGATAAAATTGACAATGAAAGCATTAATATAATTGAGGATATTGAAAAATAAGTCATGAATTGGTTTTGAAGGTGTAAAGGCCAAGAATGATTATGGACACATAGTATGATGATATTGAATTCAAAGGAAATGTCATCAATTCAAGCCAACCAAATTTTTAAGGAATAATACATACCAATTCCTAAATTTCATCAGTTCAATGATAAATGAAAATATATTTCTATTTCAAAACCTCATGTTCAAACTCCATTGAGAAATAAAGCCTTTAAAAACTATAAATAGAAAATAGCATGTGGGAAAGGAAAATTCTAGTGCTTTATGATTTTTATTATTTTGTTGTAGAAATTTGGGACGCACTTACTATGTGGGATCTATTTTTAGGAGGTACATCTTGGAGAAACCCCAATATAAAAAGGAAAGTATAATATCTTTTCATTAATTTTCTATTAACAGGTATTGTTTTTTGTGAATCCTTTGGTCATAAAGAAATCAACTGTGCATCAAGAATTACAAAAATTTCATCAATAATTTCTTGAATTGGATGAAGAAAATCTAGAATATTCATCCAAAAACCTAGAGACTCAAAACATATTTTCAGTCCAACAAGAAGAAGAATAGTTAATGGATCTAATTATTTACAAGGTACATTCATCACATACATGGGTAATTAATGGTAATTCACAGATTGCTAATTTTTCTGACTCCATATTAATTGAAATGGGCAATTAAAGCTCGTAGATAGTGAACATTAGATGAATATCACATATGACCAGAAATAAAGACCTCCAGAATGGCCTTAAGGCCTTCATGTTTTATTGATTTTTGATAACCCCCCTTTCAAGGTATGAGGGGGAACCCTTACAAGGCCCGTAGGCGTAGAGATTACATGTCTCATAGGCTTAAGAGATTACATGACCTGAGGGTCTTAGGTAATTCAACCAAACAATCTACAAGGAACTACCCCTACCCAGCATCTGCATCTTGGTATTAGCTATCCACCTTTTCATGACCGTCTAGCTAGGCTTCCCATGCAAACACAGGTTGGTAGCGATGTCATATCCATACCCTCTCATTCTAACAATCCATTTGGTTCTGCTCTGGTGAGTGCACCTTCTCTGAATCATCTTCTAGGGCTAATCCTCTTTTTAGTGTGTCTGGGGCATATATTCATTTGGACCAAAGGCCTTGGGGTGTCCCAAAGGCCTTAAGGTGGCCTGAAGTCATTGATAATCAACTGGCTCAAAGGCCTTTGGTGGCCTTAAAGCCTTATAGGACCCGAGGACCAAACCGGTAGCCTGAAGGCCCAAATGGATGAATAGTTCTGACTGCTACACTACCGAACAGTGCCTTCTACAATACTTCTACAGTACTGGAAATCTGCCTCCACCTGGTTTTGTTCTCAGGTCTCTTAGATGCACCTAGCGAGTCCTCACCAACTGGGTTGAGGCTCTTGTGCCCGGAAATAAATACCTCATTTTGAACTTCAAGTGAAATAATGATGATATTTTTTGTTTCCTAAATGATGAGGTTCTTAAGACCTTTGGATCTAGAAAAGTAAATTTTGGATGAATATATCTCAAGAAGACCAACATTATATTTATTGATGGTAAAAGTCACAATATTTTTAATTTCATCCAACTGTTTGACCATGAACATGTATTTTAGTTCAATGAAAAGTTAGTATTTCAAATGATAAATATATTTCACTTGTTCTATAGGGAAAAATATAAAAGTAAAATCTACCCCGTGTTGAAGAAGAATTATGTATATTTTCCAAATAGTATTATAATAGGTTATTGTATAGGAATCTTGTCCATTTGATCCAAATTTCTCTAGAGTGGTTGGTAAAGATAAATAGAGCATGTGATATTCCCCATCTCATGTATTATTTCACACACATATTTTATTAAAGACAAAAGGGAAATAATATTTGAAAAATTATAATAAAATAATGATAAAGGTAGTGAGGTTGTTTAATCTTGTTTACGTGGATGTTTTTCGTCTGATCTCACCAAAAAAATGGATGGAGTGAGGTATTATGTGTTTCTTGTTGATGGTTTCACCAAATGTCCTAGATTATTCCAATAACACACAAGGTCAATGTTTATAGATGTATCACTATATATCATAGGAGATATTAAAAGATTATTTGTGTTTATAATTAGATTTTATAAATAGAAAATGGGATTGGATTTACAAATCATGTTGAATAATGTCTAGGGAACTATAGAATTCTACCAAAATTTTCAGTTGTTTGAATTCCCTCCAATATGGGTAGTGGAAAGAATAAATAACATAATCAAAACCATGGCTTCAAAAATGTTGATTTAAAATTACCTACTATAAAGATACTTTAAATAATCTTTCCTTGCAATGTTTTACATCTCTAATATATATTTACTATGTTCAAATGAATGGAGAATTCCGTATGAAATTTAGAATGGAAAAGAAACCTACACCGAAGTACTTCTATGAATTTAGAGGTAAAGTTTCTTTAATAAATAAGGAGAAGAGTATAAATTTTGAAGATTTTGGATATGAAGTTATATTTCATGGATCCTCATCAAATCATAAAGTTTACAGGTGTTATAACCCGATACCTGAAAATATGCTTGAGAGAAATGATATTGTATTGGTTGAGAGTTGGAAATGACTATAGAACATGAACAGATTTCAACTCACAAACAATGAATTTTTGAATCTCATAATGAATCAAAACATTCAGGGGGTTAAGTATTGAAGATAATTCTGATTAAGAATCAAATTGTGAATAAAGTTCATAAATTTCAACAAGATCAAGAAGATAAAAGAGCAAGGCTGAAATCACTAAAAGAAACATTATTATAGACCAGAAAACCATAGTCCCAACCATAATAATAAAGACTCAGTATATGTTATATTTATTATCATTGGTGGAACCAAAATATTTTAAATAATCTATAAACAATGGGATTTGGGTCAAGGCTATGGATGAAGAGCTTGACCAAATAGAGAAAAATCAAACATGGGAAGTTGTTCCAAGGCCAAGTGACAATAACATATTCAGAATCAAGTGGTGTTTTAAAAATAATCTTAATGATGAAGGAAATGTAATATGAAAAAAAGTAATATATATTTTTAAAGGGTATTACAAAATTAAAGGAATTGATGTTGATGATATGTTTGACCTAATTTCATGGCATGAAACTATTCAGTTATTCCTAAACATGTAAATTCATAAGGGGTTCAAAATATATCAAATGGATATAAAATCCACCTTATTTAATGGTTTCCTTAAATAAGAAGTGTACATTAAGACACCATATGTTATTCTTATTAATGAATAATAATATAAAGTGTTTTGACTAAATTAGTCTTTTTATAACCTCAAGCAAGAACCACTGACATCATATTGTAGATTAGAAAAATGTTACATGAAGTTTGGTTCTCATGAGAGAGTTGATCAAAACCTCTAAATCAAGAAGGAAAATTAATGGGGGTTAATGGTGCATATATATGTCAACAACATAATTTTTGGAGGCTTTTATGAATAACAATGCAAACAGTTTTCAGAACTCATGAGGTGTGAATTAGAGATCTCTCTAATTGGTAAAATTTCAGCTTGCCTTGTCTTATAGGTAGCTCAAATATTTTATGGGATAATTATCTCACAAAAAACATGACAAGGAGGTTGTTAGATTATTTTAGATGTAGGATTTTAGGCCTATGGAAAATCCAAAAGACACATGAATGAAATTGTGAAAATATGAGAATTGTAATGAGTTTTGTATGAAAAAATTATTGATAAATAATTGGGATTTCACTCTATTTTATTTCCACTCAACTAGATATTTTATTTTCCATATTTCAATATTATTATTTTTAGATAATTCCTTGGGAAAGTCGCATGAATCTTGTGAAAATAATACTTCCATATATACACTATACTATGGATTATAGATTCATCTATTATAGCGATTCATAGAAAATTGTATTCATACTCATTAATTTGGATTGGCATGGTTTGATAGATGACCAAAAATCAATATTGTATGGTGGTATTTATTTTGGGAGAACATGTATATCATGGAGAATCACGAATCAAGATTTCATCTTTTTTATCATAGTGGAGTTTAAGTACATTTTTTCGATATAAACATTGACCCAAAATCTATGGATGAAATAAAAACTTCAATATATGGGTTTTTAAGTAATTTATTATATTCTATTCATGTGTGAAAATTCAATAATAATCAATCATAGATAAAATTAAAAAAAATCATTAAAACCCCCATTTAAATAAACTATAATTTTATGATAGATAAGGTGGAGAAAGGAATTGTGATACTATTATACATTTAAATAAAATATCAAGTGATATAAATCCTCAAAAATGATCTACCCAAGGAGTTTTTTGAGAAACATCATTTAGATCTAGGATTCCAACTGTATCTATCAACTTAATTGGATCAGGATGGAAACCTCACTCCTAGTCAATTCTTTCATAATCAAGATGCATTTTCTAACCTCAGTTTTTTGGATTTATGACCCCCACTTATGGAATTTTGAGAGAATATCTCTCTATGGGTTTTAAACTAAATGGGGGAGAAAGTTACTTGTGTGGGGGAGAATTCTATAGAAAAAGGGGTAGTTTATGTCATTGAAAAATTAGTGGGAGAAAGATTTGGTTGGTGAAATGATTTGGATGTGGTCATGAAAAACATTTCAATAAATTTTTGTTTCTCTCACTAACTATGTCTCATTTTTTCTAATTATTAGTGAATCATTGATACAAGTCTTGAATTTATAAAGGATACAAATCTTGAGAAAATTGTTAGTTTATTTTCAATAACCCAAAGGGGATATTATTGGACAAATTCCATTTGGTAGTTTATATGTGTTATATTTGTTAAAAAGGTAAATTAGGGTGAACTTTAATATGAATTATATAATGACAAGGCCATTCTATAACTAAGGCTCCATGATATAGTGACCCCAGCTACACTGCAATGATGGTTTTAGAATGTGCTATGTTAGAGTAACTAGGTTCTACCCTTATATAAGAGTAGGGTCTGACCTTTATGAATGTTGGGTAGTACCCTTATATAGGTAAGAATTAATTATCTATACCACAAATAGTCTGACATAGTTTGGATGTTTGATCAGAGTATTTCCAATCCCCATGTGATTTCATGTTTTCCACGACATAGATAAAGGACCACGTCAAGGTTCCTTTGAAAATGAAAAATTCCACACCGCAGCTATGTACAGAGACATGGAGTGTTTAAATTTTAAAAAAAGTATATAATTTGGGATACCTAATTCTAGAGGAGGCCACACCAATGTAGAAAAGGACACATTTCAATAGAATAGGCCTAGTTAAATTTAGATGAGTTTAGGGGGATGATATTGTGGAATAACAGATGAAGTTATTCTCTTAATTTTATGGATCTAGTCAAATGAAATTATCCACATAGTAGTGATGATGAAATCACCATAATAAGATCTAAAAAATTGGTGGTTTATCAATAGTGAAGTTGGTCACACCATAGTATATGAAAAAATAGGTGACACTATGCTACGAAATATATGATTATGTCATAGCATGGTTTTGTCTTTCTACTATTAATTTTTGCAATAAATGGGGATATATCTCAAAACTCAAATTCGTTACTTCCAATTTAATGGTCTGTAGTGACCCCAATAATAAATACGGAAACATGGAAAACACCCAAAAAAATGGGGAAACAATTGTAACTATATGATTGAAATAAAAGTGGAATGCATCTTCTATGCAAGACAGATCGAAAACAGAGAGACAGACACAAGGAGTCTTCGATAAGCAGACTTTAAGAGGTTTTATTAGATCTCACCTAGAATATTGAAGTTTAAATAATGTGTTATTTCATGAGTAATATCCATGATGAGAAAAGATTTTTTTATTGAATAGAAATACCATTTTAGGTGTGTGTTTATATCATCTTCATTTGAAAATAGAAAATTCAGTAAGTGGAGCAGCGAGTTATTTGTTCAAGGAGAGTAGTGATTTCTCAATTTTCTCATGGTAGTGAACTAGGGGGAATGGTGAGAGTAATCAAAAATTGTATACATAAAAATAGTTATCTTTGGTGAATTTTTTACATAGGGTCATTCTCAAGAATACTCCTTTGAGTATCCCAGTTTTCGGGAACCAAGTAAAATCCATCATGATATTTACAATGTTTATAAGTCATTAAGAGGTATGATAGATATAAATTGAAGTGTTACTAAAGATTAGAGAAAAAGGACATCATAAAAATAATAACCGTTATTAACTTCTATACCCTGGCCACCCCACCTTCTATGGTGTAATACTATTTAAGGTTCCCAAAAATACTCTATATATATTCCATCCTTGGAGAAAATATACACAAGGAAACAAAATTTATTGATTCAAAATTGAAACCTACTATACTTCCAATATATAACTTTTTTTATATGGGTATCAAAAATTATTTTTTGATAACTCTCCTGCTCTTTATATCTCTTAGAGTATATAAATATATCATCAATGAATACTTCCAAAATGTTACCAAGATACTCTATGAACACTCTATTCTTCATATCCATAAAGAAATCATGTGAATTAGTCAATCTGAAAGGCATTATCATAATCTCATAATTTTCATACCTTCTTTGAAACGTCATATTTGGTTTATTATTACTATTCACCCTTAACTAATGATAAAAAAAGTGAAGTTCAATTTTAAAAAATATTATGAAACTTGAAATCGATCAAATAAGTCATCAGTATATGGTAAAGGATACTTATTCTTTATATTAATGGAATTGGACTCCCTATAATCGATGAAAATATTGATTGAACCATCCCTCTTTTTCAAGAATAAAATAGGGGTTCCCCACGGTGAAACATTACGGACTATAAATCCATTATCACTCAATAATTTTAGCTATTTATTTAACTCCACCAACTCCAATACTTCTATTTTATAAGTGGCTCTAAATATATGCCTCTAATTAGGAATTATTTCAATGAAGAACTCAGATTCAAGCTATGGTATTTACTAAGTAATTCTTATAGAAAAAATTGTTGAAATATTATACCACATGTACATCCTATTTTCTTAATATATCTTCCTTCTCCATAGATCACATTTGATCTTACTCTATTCATAGAATTTCATTAAGGTGAGCTACTATCAGAAGATCCATATGAGATTTGGATGATAAATTTTCCATTATAAAGAAAATATATTCCACCTCACCTTCATGAATCATAATATCTTTCTCTTAGTAATAAATTTTTTAATTGTATATTGAAATCAAAACCATATGATGGATCATATCAATTTCAACCATATGAATAATAAAAAAATTGAAAAATAGGTTAAATCAATGAATTATAATTAGAACTACTAGACACATATTTTTTGCAATAAGATTACCTCTTGGTGTGTTAATTGATAACTTCTTTACTGGGATTATATACTAGTATCTAATGTTTTTGGAAAACAAGAATGATATAATAGTGTGAAAAGATATAAAATAAAATAAATCATTTGCTAACTTGGAAATAATGATAAAATTACCATCCACCACATCTTTAGGAACTCGACTTAAATTATGGTAATTGCATAAGCTTTTCCCTGCTCCCTTGTCATTTTTAAGGTAAATTCCCTTGATATTTATGGAATTTGTTTTAATAATTTCCCTTATCCCTATATTTAAAGCATTAAACATCAATAGATTCAACCTTCCCCTTGCATTTATTATCTTGATGATCTTTTTTTCTTGACTTGTAACAAACTCATGTTCCCTTCCAAAAATCTCCAGGGTGGTTCTTCCCATAGTTATCACATGTGGGAAATATCATACTTAGTTTTTTTTCCTATTTTCCAAATTGTTCTTCCCATGATGCTCAATCTGCCTCTTATTCTCTCAAATTCTCTTTAATAAATACATCCTAGAGAAGTATTTTTAAGTATTAATGGAACTTAAGACTATATCCACATATGATGAATAGATCTAAGATACCAATTCTCTTTTAAGGCTCATCATTAACCCATAAATAATATAATCATTCTTTCTTTGTGTTCTATATACATTTTCTGTACAATTTCTAGATAACCTTATAAATTTATCCTCAAACTCAACAACATTTACCTCCTCCTTTTTTCTATGATTTTAGAATTACCTTTATATTTATGCTCGTTTATCACAAGGAAAGTATTTTTCATAAAATAACTTTTTAAAAGTACCCCATTACATTCTCTTTTTCTCATTTTCCTCTTTAGTGTTTTTAATTAGGAACTTTCATGGGTCCATATCCCCCGTCAGATGATAGACCACTAGAATGAATTTTTAATTTTTACTACTTCCCAGAGAAAGAAATATATTCTATAGGGACTTGATCCATTGATTGTCTTCCATTAGACTAGTAGTTCCACTGAAAGATAAAGTATTTTTCATAAATTACTCCAACATAATTATACCATATTGCAGATAAGTAATGATTTCTAATTTATTCCTCCATGGTGTGAATCAGGTGTGATTTTCTTCTCACTCCTGAAGATTCCCATTTCCTTGGACTGGTTATGACCCTTCTGGTGTGGTTTTCCCCCATTCACACTTCCAAAAGGGGGGTGGTATCTACCACTATGTTTGATGAAGTTAGCTCCTTTATCATTATATAATGATAGGATTTATGCTCCTCCATCCATCGATTCCTCCATGAACCATATTTTTAAGTTCATCTATCCCACATAGATTTAAGTAATGTTCATGAAGCTTGTTCTCAGTTCCATATTGAAGTGGACACTAGTAAATTATACTACTTTTGTCATGATAAGCATGCTAACTATTGTTAGAGTTTATGGTAATGTAGGACTTATCTAGACATCAAAGGATATTGGTTATATTGGTAGTATATAAATTCATCCTCTTTCAAAGTAAATTTCATATCATAAAAGAGTAATTTTAGTTTTAGTTCACATGTTATCCCATGTTAATCATGGAGAAAATTGTTCTGGGGGCTTAAGGCATCTAATGATTCTTTCTTAGTTAATCCCATGTTGGTCACACAATTAAGAGATTCTAACATATCTGGAGAGTTCATAGGATTCTAGACATATGGGGAAATTTTCAAATATTTAATGCCTTGTGGGGACATGGTAAAAGTATTAGAGTCTTATGAGGACATTGTCATAGGTTTAGAGTCCTATATAGATATGGTCATAAGATTCGGGTTATGTGGGGACATTTCTCATCCACACTTGTCACATACTAGGATAGTTATGGATTAGAATCACAAATAAATGTCTAGGTCTAGTGGGGACCTTGATTTTGGATTGTGAGGTTGAGTTTTTCCTCAGGGGAAATGATCACACATTAGATTTTTCACCTCCCATGGGGAATACAAAGAGGTTTAATGTTAGTGTTAGGTTTTGGGATTGAACCTTAGGGAGGTGTATTATGTACCTTGTTATGATATAGGGATAAAAACCCAAATAGGTAATGTGTATAGTTTAATTTCATGTGTAAAGTCAATTATAATAAGTAAAACATCATGATGTATAGAAGGTTATATCCCATAATGAGAAACAACAATGGATGGTGTGGGTCTTACATGTAGAAGTTTTTGTTATGCTATTAAGAAAAAGTGAATGTATGAGTGGGGATTACACATGGAATCTACCTTGGGAGTGGGGTGTCATCCCATTTGAGTCATTAATGTTGCATCCTATTTTCATCACACAAGGTAAGTACACATATTAATTTCATGAACTGGGGATGTTCTCGTGTAGTTTAACTTCATATCACTTGGATGATGGGATGTGTAGTTTAATGTATCATAGATTATATTTTGGTGGGTTAAAAGCCAAGGAGATCATTTCCCAGTAGGAATTGAGGAATCCAAACAATCCCTCTTCATATATAAATGAATGAAGTTTCCCATGATAATGACACCTTTGGGTCTAACATGTATAATGAGTTCGTGATTTTGGATGGAACAAGGTGTGAATACAACCAGGTTTGGGTGTCATGTGTGGGTCCATATATTAGGGTTTAAATTATTAAGAGAAATAAGTGGAACAACTATCTAGGATGTTTTTTGAGAAAAGTACCTAGACACAGGGTTTGTTGATGTCAGTCATGTAGGTGATTCTGGGAATAGTAATCCTATCTTGGATAGGAATGAGGCCCATATGCACTCAAATTTTCAGAAGGAATGTCTTGTAAAGGAAGGAATCTATTGGTTTCTTTTTGGTGAGTTTTAGGAAGTATAGGGGTATCATGATGGTTCGGCATGTGAGGATGAGGCCTTTGTGAAACATAAATTCTCAACCAAGGGGTGGTACCCCAGTTCTTAAGGGGTGGGTTTCAAAAAATATAGGAGTCTCATGGAACACTTGTTGGCATGAATCATTTTCTTTTATCAAGGAGGTAATGAACCTTTAAAAATGTTATCTCCACTATGGTCCTATGTATTGAGGTATTGATGGAAGTGTTTTTACGAATGATATATACTTATATAAATCTACTTCACTATTGACTCATGAAGGATGAATTTACATGAATTCAAAGCTTCTACAAGAATTCAAAATACCCCTTAAATAATATTTGAAGTAGTGATTTATATGTTTCTAAAATATGGATTCAAATTGTGCATGAAATATGGCCATATTCACATAATATAATATATTTTATTTCTCTAATGCCTTTCAAAAAACCTTTCCCTTTCATGGTGGTTTGATCCTTCGTGAATATGACTCTATTTTTGGATATTGGATTTCTTTCCAATATTAAACTTGAATTATCTTTATGTTTATCAAAATCTCCTACAACATGCATTTTTTATGTCAACAAATCCCCCCCCCCCATAATGTAAGAAAACCTGTGAGAAGATGACATAATTCTAAGGTGAAATCACGAAAAATAAATGATATGGGTTCCCCACTAATGAAACTTGGATCCCCCATGGACAATAAATAGGGGAGGGAACTTGGGGGAGTGATATTATCTTTAATGGTAAAATAAACCACTTTTTTCATGAAACTCGCCACCTTCACAAGTGTTCTGTGATATAATTACATATTTCTAACGAAACATTTCATCTGGACAAAAGAAAAGTTTGTGATATTGATGAGGGTAATAATTCATGAGGCATTTTTGGATGATATTTCATGAACATGTATTTATAAATTTTAAAATTCATTGATAAGTCCTTTTAAGGTAATGAACTTTTCTTTTCTATATGGAGGGAGATGGTTGGGAACATCCTGATCAAAGAGAGCTTTAGAAGTGTTTTGGATCATAATCCAATTTCTAATTTTATAATAGAGTATTAGAGGGATTATCCTCTCTTTAATAGGCTTATATTGTATGTAATTTTAGTTAGGGATGATTTATTTATCTCGATTCCAACTGAGATTCTCATTCCTACTAGTTTTAGAGTTCCCAAGTTCATTACAGGCACAATAGGGCTTCATCTAGTCACTATGTTAAAGACCACATAGCAATCGTGGATGGATCCCTATAGAACACCATAATGAAAATCAATAGAGGGGAGCTTTATACAAATACATATCCTCTTAAACATGATATAATCTTTATAGAAGGACAAGAGTTCCTCCTCTATGGCTAGATAGAGGAGAGGGACCTGTATTGGGGTGGTAACTTCATTGATGAATAGGCCTAGGCATACTGGGTACTCCAATCATTAAATGAATTCAAAGGGTGGATAAAGAGTATTGGGATTTATGAGGTATCATAGACTTCCCAGTTTCATGTCTACAACTACTCAGATAACACGTCCAAACTATTAAATAGTGAGTCTTTAAGGATAGAAACTTTTCATCTTTTCGATGGGGAGGTCAACATCAGCCTATGAGACCACTATATGTTTTTCAGGATCCCCATCCTGGGGAGGTATTTATGTTGAGTTCCTCCTAGTATAGAATATATGTGAGGACTAATAGAAACATCCAATACTATTGCATTATTTTTGTGGGTAGTGAAATTGGAGAAGCAAAAAGATCCTATGGTGAAGTGTATTTCATCTAAATAGTGGTTTATCTTTTTATTGAATGAGCATGTGGATATGATAACCAGATACCCCATCAATTCCTGGGGGTGTTTCAGCGTGGGAAGGAGCACTCCCATTGGAAAACCTGGAGGTGAGATAGTGTATCCTTCCAAAATATAGTGTAAATCTCTTATCCATGATGGTTAGGTTGGCAGTATTCCTCATGGTTCTCATCTATGGGTGGATTATTGTCATATGTGATGCACACATAGTAGTGTGGATAAGCATGATTAATCATTATAGTAGTGGTGGAAATAAGGAAATGCATAAATATGGTAGTAATGGTGCTAGAACATTTATACATAGTGTTGAGGGACATTAGAAAGAATAATACCTCCCTCTATGTCTGTGTTTCATTCCATTTATTATATGACTCGGTGTCCGCACACATGTGGTGTTATGAGTACATTAACCCCATCAATCCCCTGAACATAAAGTTAAATCTATTAACATTGATCAACATTAGGATTCGACCTACTCCACCAGTGTAGGTTGGTTTACTCACCAAGATAGGGTTGTTGGAGTGATTCTTGTTTTATCCACCCCCCCCCCCCATGGGGACCATCATGGAAAATAGGGTGAGGACCACATAACAGCAGTCATACCTTCTGGCCTTTCGAGGTGGAATATTGATAGTGAGGTAAGATTGAAAGGTGATGTGTAAACTTCATACCTTCTTTAGGTTCACTCACCAATTTTAGGGTCTCCAGAGGTTGGGACTAAGGTTTTACAATATATTACACTGCAGGAACCACATTATGGTTCTCCACTAGATATGAATCATATTTGAATGGGAAGATAATTAAGAGAGGATAGAGTTGTCATCATTCGACACTCCCTACTGAATCTTCCAAAATTAAAAATTGATCTATGAGAGAATGTACAATGGGTATTTGTTGAGTAATTCCTATTTTTTAGGTGGAATGTGAATGTGGGGCCTTGTAGCTGCATGGATAGAGGAATGAGGTAGTGGGTGGAATTCTATAAGGATGAAGTGTTGGACCCATTAGTGGAGTGGTGGCTATATCTCATTTAGTTCTCAGCCCTGTAGGGGGTGTTTCTACCATGTGAGTAAAAATGGAAGGACCAAAACACCTTGTAAAATGGATTTTAGAGTAAGTGGAACACTCTAAATAATTACTAAGGATTCATTTCCTAGATCTTGGGAAGCACTTTCACCATGAATAAGTGCACAATGATACAGTCTTCCTTGATACCAGGAGGGACTGGGAAATTTTTCAATAGATCAACTCCCTCTATGTGATGTGGTAATATCTCTAGGATTAGGGGATTCCACTTATTATGATGGTTCATGTAATGTTCATATTCTAATATTCTTATTCTAAGGTGGTGGTGTATCATTAAGAGTTGGAATACATGATCCACTCTTGCATCATGGCATGCCCCTAACCATTTGGGTGAGGAAATTGCTAGAAATTAATTCTCCTACAAACATTCGTAAGGATCGATTAGCTATTGGTCTGGATAACATGGTGGATTGAACTAGGGGTGATTCTTGGGGATTTTATTATTTCCATGAATCTATCTAGGAATAATAATTCACTACTGATTTGGATATTCTATAACTTTATTTCTCATTCAAATAGATTTTCATTGTTTTGGATTTAACGATTCATTTTCCTTGAAATGTAAAATGATAAAAAAAAGTGGAACATGTAGAGATTTTTTATATATCTTTGAGGTATAATGATCCATCTAATAACCTTTAAATATATGGTGTAGTATCTCCCTTGGACATTGTGGTTACAGGAAGTGATCTGTCTTTTTTTAAGGTACTACTTGTGGGTGGAGTGGAGACTCAACTTCCCAAAGTGTTTTTTAGAAATTTACAATCCTATCCCACTCCTATTGGTAGAAATAATATGAATTATTATACTTTATGTTGATTTTTTTTATTCTTTTAAATAGTTACAATGTGTCAGTTTATGGGGCCGCTTCCAATAGTCGAGGTATCAGTTACTATAGGGAAGTCATCGTTGTCAAGGCTTTTAGTGTACATCTCTAATATGTTGGGGTGAAATTTTCATTAAATGTATTTATTCTCCCTATTTAACCTTTTATTCTTAACCTATGTTAATATTTAATTTTCTTACATGATACTTCAATGTAATTGATTTCCATGTGTTTCACCCAGCCAGTGGTGGAAATGCTAGAGCAGTTATAGCTGACTGTTAAGGCAGAGACAACCAAAGCTGTGAAATTGATGGGGGATTCTATGGAGGCTGTAACTATCTATCCTACATATGAGACACTATAGGAGTTTATAAATTCTTCCACCAAAGTTGAAGAGTTTTCCAAGGCTAACATTACTTTGTACATATATACTAACCCATCTAAGTTTATATCCAATGTAGATCACATTGTTGATGTTTTGGTTGTCTTCCCAAAGTATGATCATCACATATCAAAGATCTTAAAGACTTGGGATTTGGAATCAATGGGGATAATTAGGTTTTATATCCAAGTTCTAGAAGATCATTCAGAGCATAATTACCCTTGCCCCACATACTGACCTGATACGACAGATAGGTTCCCTCCGTCACTGGATTATAAGCCTAGGAACCAACATGGTGGACTCCTATGGCCTCCATGCTCTATCATGGGAATTAATTATTGAGTGGGTGCATGAGGAGTGGTAGGATTCTTAAATGTACTGGTACATGAAAACCATTAAGGATTACAAGGAACTCCAGGTTGATTAATGGAGTCTCACTCAGCTATAGGTGAAGGTGCAGTAATTTGATGTCATCTTCGATGTAAGGGGAGAGATGATTAGACACCTAAGTAGATAGATAACGGTGGTCAAGGATGAATTAAAAGAGGTATAATTCTTGGAAGTGTATTTCAAGATCGAATAGGGTCTGGTGTATATCTGGGATGATGAGTTTTACCATGTGGATTAGGAAGAAGTGGCAGAGTTGGCTGAGAAGCAGCAGGCTCTTGAGGCCACCAGGGATAGGCTGGCTAAGCTAGATTAGTCCCTCCCCTAAGCCTATCCATAGGGAAATCCCTATTTTTTGTAATAAATGAGAGTCTCATAACTATGAATGACCCTCATTTGTAAATAAAATAAATTATTTTGTTTCAATTACCTATTTTTATTTTGTTTTTTCGGTATCTAAATCATATTAAAAAGTTGACCAACTAATAACCTCTAAGCCCACTTGATTCATGATCAGCGTGAGAAAAAAGATTTAAACAGATGATCGTTCAATTAATTGATATTTAAAAATAGATAATGAATGATTATAGTAAAATTTGTTGATTGGAAAATATGAGTTTCCTAACTATGAAAACATTGGTTGGAGATAGGGACCTTGCACAACCGAACTTCTTTCCCAACATGCACAGGTCTATGTGGGGGTAATTCTAGTCGAGTTGTATTCCACCCAAACAAAAGGGGAGATGGAGGTGGTGAATTGAGACATCTAAGACATAGAACACAATGATCAGTGATAGGTTCAATGAGTTTTACTATTGTCCATGTTTGAAACATGGGTTTCATAGTTACACTTCCAAATGTGAGGAAATACAAATAAAGGTCAGAAAATGACCATGTTCGAAAGATTTTACCATTCAAATTTTCATATAAATTACTTCATGAAGTGTTCCTAGGATGGGAGGTTAGACAATTTATCGAGAAACTAACACCATTAAGGGGGCCTATTCGAATGTAGAATATAGTGGGTATCTATGTTATTGAACACATGAAGTGTGTTCGTGAACTGAGGAAACACTTAAATGGAGTTCAAAACTCTAGGTGTCATGACACCATAGATTTGTGCAAATTGAGTGGGTGTATAGGCCTCAGTGAAATCTGAAATCTCCCCCTAAAGTGGAGAATCAACTTATAATCCAAGAAATGTTCGAGCAACTCACATGGTGTAGTAGGTGACCGTAACCAAAGGGGTAAAAGTTTTACTTGTGTGAGGGAAAAAACATTTCATAGTTTTTTTTCATTTAATAAGGATGAGAAGAATTAATTTCAATATCTTGTGGGAAAGGATGTTTAATTCCTAGTTTAATTTAATATTGTGATGGTGATGTGTCATAAATTTTAATATCATTTGACCAAGAAGTTCATAGCACATTTTAGCATCTTATGACTAGAAAATGAATAATGTTAATTATTTTTTATGTAATGGGATGTATGATAGGGGATCATAGAATATGGTACCATGTGTAGGACCTTGTGGTGGAGATGGAAAAGGGAGATAAGGTATGTCTATCAATTTTTCATGAACCTTTTTTTCTAGAGAGTGTAGTCATATTTTTTTCAGGATCAATAGCGAGTCCCACTTTCTTTGTACCTTTTACATCACATCCTCTTTTTTTCCCAAGTCATAGGGGAAATTGGTGGCTGAAAGTTAGACTTTTTCTAAAATTTCCATTATGGGTTTTCAACCTAACAGACATATATTCCTATTTATGTGGATAGTTTAAGGTCATTCCAGTCAAACTAGATAGGCACACATTCATGATTTCATGTGTAAATTACTGCATGTAGTTTATGGTCATGATGCTTAAAATAAGGTTTCTTGTTTAAGGTCATAGAGCTTTAAACTATAAATGGGATTCTTTGGATAAGTTAGTATAACATGGTAGAGTTATGAACCCACAGTGAAAAAAAGGCTAATTAGTCTTTACACTATATGAATGTCTCCAAAGAAATTTGTAGATAGTTTAAAATCATAAATCATAAATAACCCAAGTCTTAGCATCGCAATTCCTTAGTATTCATTAACAAAATAAGATCAAAAGTGGGAAAATGAGTTCCAAAAAAATGTGTGTAAGATGATAGGTTTTTTTATTGGGCTCGATATAAGAGATCTAGGAATCACTACATATCCCGCTGAATGGGGAATCAAGCAACATGCGGTTCTGGAATGTGGCATGGTAGAAGACTAGTACCAAAACTGTTAGTCCTATCAAGTGAGGATGTGATGAAAAAAGATGAATTGTTCTATTTAAATTCTATAGGTGATAAAACCATATGTGGATTGATGTCTATAGGGTTCCATATTCACATAGTTTGATGTCATAATTCTTGATCAATATGGGGTATTCTGGATAAATTCATGCTGAATGGGAGAGAGTACCAACCCGATATGAATAGTGGGATAAGGATGCCTCGTTCCATTAAAATTTATTTACGGGTGAGGTGTACATAGTTTAAGGTGTTGATTATTATACCATTGTTTTTTGGTGTGATTGTTTCATCAACCATTTATGAAAAAACTTATTAATAACATAGGGATAGGGGAAGAATTCTAGAAAAAATGGCCTCACTAGATGCGATATTGGTGGATGGGCCAAAGGCAAGTGGTCTAGGCCTCAATAAAAATCCCATGGAGCACATAATGGAGCCACATGTTCTTCTAGAATGTCGCATGGTGGGAAATTGGCACAAAAAAGAGGGGTGATATCCTCTCAGGTGAGTTTGAGAAGCTGATTCTATAAATAAAAATATAAAATAATAAGATCATAGAAAAAAAGTAGGGCCATACATATAAGACTAGGGGTCGGTGCTAGTTTAAGGTCTTATATATTGGACCATTACTTGGTGTGTCCTAGAAAATTTTTTGAGGTTTAAAAAGGGATTCAGCCACAATTAAAGGATGATAGGAGCAGCCTCATACCACACACAATTGTTTCAAGACAATTTCCACATAGTTTAAAGTCATGATTATTGGACTAGGATTGCTTCTAGTCTCGGGTCAATGGGATCATACCAAAAAGGGGTAGCTACTTGTAAAAATTCATGGAGTAGGGAATTTTGGATTTGAAAATATTTTATGGTTATAATTCTTCCACCCAAAGGGGTATTATGTTCTATAGATATTTTTTAGAACAAATAAAATAAGTCTTATGTGAAGAACGGGCTAAGGGAGCCCAGTACCATGAAAAAAATCTCTAACACAACATGTACAATGTTTATGTTTAGGTTTCTTAGACCAAAAGAGTTTCCATATAATAGTTTAAAGTCATGATACTTTGACTATATCAGGGGTGATATTTCATTTGGTAATGAATGTGTGCATCAACCATGCTTGGGAAAAATCCAAAATGATTCCTAAACCCATGTGATCCTTGTTGGGTCTGAGAAATAAGGAGAGGAAAGGAGTTCCTTTTATCACAAGGGAGAGTGTGAAGGGGGAAAATGAGCCCATATGGGAATTTTTCGATGATTCCAACTTATATGGTCATTTTTCATGAATGTGTGGGGGTGTTAAACCCCCTCTATAACAAAGGGATGTGGATAGGAATCTATATAATGACTTCCAAGATAAATCCATTAAAGGGGTGATTGGTGTGGAAAGAAAAACTATTGAACATGTTCAAAACATAGGTTCCACTACCTCACTAGTCAAGGATGGTTCAAACAAATGTAGTATTATCCATTGACCATATTTGAACAAGAAAACAAAATTAACTAACATTAGTGGTTTTTTTTATATGGTGGCAGTTTAAAACACTACCATATGTTTCTATTACGATTCCCAAAAACCAATCATAAAGTTGGAATTAGAATACAAATAATGTTGCTTCCATCCATTTGTTGATAATTTATGAAAACCATTATAGAAACATTTTTTAGTGGAGGATTTTAGAGTTTTACTTGCAGTTTATGCTCCCAAAACATTTTAGAATAAAGAGGTGGTTTAAACCACCGCTATACTCTAGCCATTTTTTACAGCAAAAATGGTGGCTAAAACTCTAAAAACTACCTCTAAACAAACTTCCAAAAAAATTATAATTAGTTTATACAATATGTAAACATTGATTTTATATATATAGTGGTAGTTTAAACAATTGATATATATCAATTTTCAAAAAAATAGTTACAGAATCTACTTCCCCATTTACTTCCAGAGATAGACTTTTTCTAGGAAACCACCTAGTCGACCGGAATGAGGGACCATGGAAATCACTTTGGAAGATCAATGTCCCCCAAAAAATAAACCATGTTTGGTGGCAAGTGTGCACGGGCACCCTCCCTACCATGAGCCTTCTCGTTTACCGACATATGTCCAGTGCCTTTTTCTTCCCTTTTGGCCCGAATATCATAGAAACCCATTTGCGCTCCATCATTCACTGCCTAGGAGCTAAGGAAATTTGGAATAAATGGGGCCCAACTCCATATGCATCACTAGACATGACCTCTGACCTCCCCTCTCTCCTTATGTGTTGGTGCTCCTCTCTCTCATCGGCAAATGCAGGTTCGCTCTGCAACCTGGCCTGGATCATTTGGGTCCGGCGTAACGATGTTGTTTTCCAATACGTACATAAACCTCCTGAATTCTAGATTGAATAGGCCACTTCATGGATTGAGGGATAGAAGCACCATAATGGAAATTATATGTGAGATGTTCCTCCCTCTTGTCCTTCTCATTGGAATCCCCAACGGAAGGGATTCTTAAGATCAATGTGGATGCGTCTCTCCCCAAGGATGGACTTGTCTCCCTCGGTCTCCTGGCCCGAAATCATGTGGGGAAAATCATTACTGCAAAATTTGAATCACATCATGCCTTTTGGGAACCTAGAGTAGCTGAGGCTAATGCCATCCTGGCAGCTATGATGCTATCTTTGGAATGTGGATGGGTTGATATCAGCATTGAGTCTAACTGCCTCACCGTGATCGATGCCATTAACCACAACAACAGCGGACTCCAGTCATTTGGCCTCATCATCAGGATAATTCTCTTTCTCCTCCAATGCTTTTCATTCTGCACCTTCTCCTTTAGAAAAATGGAAGGGAACTATTTGGGCCATCAGCTAGCAGCATCAAGCCCCTTCGATGCCAACCAGATCTAGTTGGACAATTTCCCTTCGTGGCTTGGCATATGTACGTCTGTTGATTTTTGTCATTAATGATATCTTTATTTTCTCAAAAAAAAACTCAAGACCTTAACCCTATTTTGTGAGAGAATTTGACTTCTAAAACACTGATTAAATAATCAAAATACACATAAAACCCTTTTTTCCTCTTCATTTCTTTCTCAAAATGGATATATTTTAAAACTCATTAGAACTTGAAACCCCTCATAGATCTAGAAGAAACATCCCTAGTCTATCATTCTTATAAATAGGAATAGGGGAGATCTTGAAAAATAATGAAGAATAATAAAGATTGATCTATTACCTATATTTCCAAGATCTAACACCTAAATAACCTTTAAAATTTCTATTCAAAATAGTTGGGATGTCCACTATTTCCTAGAAGAATACACAGGTTCGGGAGACTAATAATTTAGAAAATAATATGGCTAGTGATAGGAATATCGATTCCAAAAAAATTAAATTTTCATAACATAATTTCCATCTCATGGTCTCACTTCCCATTTTAGAAAGCTATTGACTGATCATGTGCCTATTTTTATCTATATGGGAAGCTTCATGGTTTGGTCAAATTTCTTTTCTAACTTTGTAAAACTCATGTGAAATTCCACATCCCCAAAACATCTCTACATACATGTTATCTTGGAATGTCACATGGTTTTTCCAAACTATTCACTAACCATGATCATACCTATAAAAGTAAAAAATGTCCCAAAATTAACCTTAAAAAAGATATCTATTAAAAAAATGGTAAAAAAATATAAGTACCTCAATGTGACATCATAATTTGTAAATTATCTTTTCCATATCACATTTTAACTAAAATATTACATCTTAATAAGACATATAATAGAAAATATAAACCCAATACTCCCAAATAATCTATTATAGTTCTCGGATCTTATGATAATCGATTACATTTCACCACAACATGTATTCTTATGCAAGAGATTTATTAAACTGAATCATTTCCTAGGAATAAAAAAATAACTTGTCACTTGATTACTAATATATCCAATTCAAAAACTAGGTCTTCCAATTTTCGAACACGAGAGGGTTTATGATCATACTTATAAAGATCAGAAACATAGAAAAAAACATGGATACATATTAACTGAGATATAAAATATAACTAATAATATTGAATTACTCAATGATTAAGAATATTGGGGGAGATAACTGGGATATATGGAAGATGTGAAATATTAAGGAGTCTCATGGGGAAATTTGGGTGGCCAAAAGAAATAAATTAAGTGTTGAGGCTAAAAAAATCGAGATCATTGGGTAAATGTGTCAATAAACCATCATATGTTTAGTTAAAAATCATCTCTAAATCCATTGTGAACTATAATCATTACTATATTAAATTTCATCAACATCCTCTCTATCTCCATGTCCACTTCCTACTACCTACACCTACATGAAAATTATGTAAAAAATTAAAAAATGTTGTGTTTTTAAATTTAAACTTGAATCCAATAAATGTTTGTGCACTAAATGATTTTGAATTTGTGTGATTTACCACCACAATACCATTCATCAATGCAATAACATCTAGTATAGATATAGTCATTTCATGATATAATTCAATCAATGCTTTCTGCTGAGCATCGACCTTTTCTTCGTGCATCTTTTTGTGACCCCCTATTTTTGAATTGTGTTTTGCATTACAAAAAACTCCCTATTTCGATATCAAGTTAGGGAGTCACTACATCTAGGAGTATATGTTGCTGAAATATTTTATGGCCTACCAAATACCTCATATGGTAATGGTCCAAACCCATCCCATGCACTCCTATAGGATTCTCCTTTCTATGGACTTTACCACCTGGGTCCTCTTAGGAGACCGAGAAAGATTACAGGGGATTGGAATCCCATAGTTTATTAATTTTTACCTATAAATCAAAAATCAGTAATATTTGAAGAGATATATATTAACATAGTGACCAATTACAATATGTTATATTTAATGAAAAAGTAATTCATACCCCAACATCTTTAGTATGATTATTAACATAACTCCCATCATATTTTATATGAGCATCCAACCATAGTTCTATTTGGGGGACATGGTTCCCTAAATTATTTGACAGTATTAAAAAATGATAAATTTTCAATTTTATATATGAAATGAACAATTTCTTCTTATAAATAATTAAACTAATTAAAATATTACCATAATTGATCTATTTTTGGGAAAAACTCTTTGATCTGATAGTGTGAAGGATGATTTCATTAGTTCTACATGATTTAATTTTCCTTGAAACATAATGAAATAATTTATATGAAATTTAATAGTAATTTATTCAATGTCATATCCTTTTCATATGAATGTATATCAAAAAAAATGATATTAATATAATAATACATATATTAATACCATATGCTTCTCATGATGGTGGATTTCAATAAAAAAATTCATTTCTCTCTAGGTACCCATTTGGGTACCGTATCATACAAATCTTGATCACTAAATGAAGTATCATTGAATTAATTCCATAATATCCATTTAAAATCCTTCCATTACTTACCCAAATTTTCCCATGTCCTCTTTCAGGTGATTAGATCTACACTAGTAAAGTGAAAAACATTTGTACAAAGAGATTAATTATAAAAATGTTAGAATTTAATAAAATAATGGAATTAAATTACACCATAATGTATTAAAATTACCTTTATCTGTGGGTAAAAAATTCAAGTCTAAGGAACATGACTCCAGTCTTAATATGTAATCATATGGGTAACCATCTCCACTACAAGATGGCTTAAAATCTATCCAAGTAATCCTACGACATCATCAGTGGGGACCCTATAGCAGTTAAATGGGATAACTGTCTTCAATATGTTCATTTTCCATACATCTAAACTTTTCATATTTCTCATTTTAGCAACATGGTTTTCATATTTTATGAAAAAATAGTATGTATCATAAAAAAACTGCAATGAAATTATTCATATTAAATTTTTTACTTATAAATCTCACTCTCCAATATCCTCACTATACAAATAGTTCCCTTGCTACTGAAGTAGTTGAATGGGGAGCCACAGTCTCAGATGTTGTGGGAAACTAATGAAGTGTGTGCCTAATGCAGATAGAATTGATGGTGTGAGAGATGGTAAAGGGTGTGGGAAAATGGTGTTGCATATGTTGTAGGGAGGTGGACTAGTGGATCATCATCTATCAGTGTGGTTGAGGGAATGTCAGTAGGGAGTCGACTGCGATGAGTAAAAATTTTAATCCTTGTAATTCTTATCATTTAATCAAATACAATTCAATTTAGAAATATTTATCCCCACTTTTTTTACTAATTGCATTTATCCTTGGGATAAGATGGGATAATAGCTCATTCATAATCTTAACTAGTATCACTTCTGTATCTACATTTTCCAATATGTTATCCAATATTTCAAAAGATAATTTAAAAATAAGCTATAGAAAAAATAACAAAATCATGATATGGTGTCTAATAAACACACCATGTAAATAACAAATCTCACTTCCATTCACCTGTTACAATACATCCCATTAAATTGATGACATTAAATAACAACTAATTTGTTTAATAAGACATCCAAAATTAAAAAATAAAAACCAAATGGTAAACCACCTCATGTTTATTTATTTACATGATGAAAACACCATAATTTTTTATATAATGGGATTTATGATATATAAAATATGTTGAATTAATAAAAAAAATCTGGATATGTATAGAATTCTAACATCACTAAAATCAATCACTAAAACAATATAAAATCTAATGAACGTATCAATGACTCCAAATCTTAATCACAATAAATAAATAAAATATCTATTATGAATACATACACATATAAAACCATTATATAAGTAAGGAAAATTGATAAAATATAGGAAACCAAACATGATAAATCATTTTTAGTTAAAATCGTTTGTAAAAGTCATTTCTTTTAGAGAAAACCACTATATACATTTTATAAAACATATTTTGTGGGCCAATTTATTTTTGAAGTACAAATGTAATTAAATTATGTAATTCCCCTTTTAAGTAAAAAATAAAAATGAGGAAAAATATTGAATTATATTGATAATATAATAATAGATACATTATATTACTCTTATTTGTCTAATAAACTTATTTTAAATTCCCAAAACATAAGAAAATAGATTGGGGTAGAAAAATAAGTACACTAACTATTTTATTGAAGAATGAGGTGGTAAATTTTTATGGTTTAGTGTATGGTTTTAAAATGGTGTAACTTATATATTTATGTCATTAAATACCCCAGATAAAAAATCTCTCATAAAGACTAATTGGAATCCCAGTTAAGTGTGGTTCCCTAAAAATAATTCGAAAATGTAAAATTAAATTCATAGATACATGCCTTTGTTTTCACATATCCATTTAATCTCTTCACGATATCAAAACAATGATATGAAATGTTCTAGACCCCTATATATGGGATAAATATATATTAATTGTTTTTAAAATCCTAAATATATAAAAATATAAATTAATTTGACTTAATTGAATGCATCTAACCAGATGTAAAATTTACCAAACCCCATTAAAAATTATTATACTTACATATGTAGTATGATGTCAGATGAACCAGTGTAAAAATATTAAAATTATAATAAATAAAGAAGAATAAAATCAATAAAAGTATAATTTAAAAAGTTAGAGACTATATATAATAAAACCGAAAAAACTGAAATACATGACCCTATACTAGAAATATCAGAAGCTAACTAAATTTAATTGATTCATAAAAATTCAACCATATTTGACATGAACTAGTCCACCACTACTCCACATTAATCTGAAAAAATAAAAATAAATGTAATTTCACCAATAAAAACATATCTAAATTGAATAAAATAAAATTATATCAAACTAAGTCAAACCTGATTAAATTCGAATGAGTTACAACACACCAAACCCTAATAACAAGAACCAAATAAAAAAAATAAAATTTAACCAGCATGAACAAAACTAAAATAATTTCATATAAATAAAACTAAACCACATTAAAAAATGATCCTATAAGAATAGAACAAAACTGACATTGATTCAAATGAATTCCATGATAATGATAATGGAAACATGAAATTAAAAAAACTTGTGTAAATAAGACCTCATGGTCTAAAACAACACAATCCAACCCGAACATCATCTAGTAGTAATAGTAAAAATGTATAGTAGAGAAATTGACAAAATTACACAGTATAAAGAAAAAATAACACCAAGTAACTAGTGTGAGTAAAAGTTAGAGGGGTCAAGGTAAATTGTGTATCCATTTGAGAGAGGTGGTCAGGTGCTGGTGGCAGTAAGGGTTTAGGGGGGATTCAGTGCTGGAAAGGGGGTGGGGCCTGATCATTGGCATGGGTGAGGGCCACTAGGTCATGAGCATATGGGGGATCAGGGGAAATCGAAGCACCAGTAAGGGGGTGGAACATAGGACTATTGGTGAGGGGTTGTGGCTAGGATTTCAGGTAGGGGTGCTCAGGTGAGCAGTGGGGGTGCTTAGAGAAGAAGTTGGGGGGTTGGGATAAAGAGTCATTTTTAATACATTCTTAATATTTAGCTGAAATTTTTAAAAAATTGCATCTAAAATCATGTATTTTTTTAGTGATAGATTACTAAACTACTACTAAAAAACTATCTACCCTCTGAATTTAGTGTAGTAGAAACAAGAGAATTGTCATTTTTTTCTAGATATCCTCCAAGTTGTGTACCCAGAATAGAAGGTGAGGAATTTTAGTGGGGAAAAATTGTTGTTAGGGTGATTTTTCTGATTGGAAGGGTAATGATGTCCCAAATAAGGAAGGCATGAAGTGTGAAAGTGTAAATGTTTGATTTTTTAAGGGAAGTTAAATATTCAGGGAACTATTCTACCATGTGTTCAAATTCACTAGATGGTCATATTAGTGGGTGATTATTGTTCATGTTCCTAAGGGGGGACAACCCAAAATTGGTTAGTGGTTAGGTTGGTCCAAGGATGTATGATCCAGAAGTCACTATATATCCCATTAGAAATGGGAATCAAACCATACATAGTTATAGAACAAGGGGTAGTGAATGTATGATAATGGAATGGTATCTCTCTCCCATGTGAGGTATCAAGGAATCATATAGTTTTATATCATTTTATAGGTATAATGATCAGGTATTTAAACATCTTATAGAAAGGAAATTGAATATACTATTTAAATTCATACAGTTAGGATGGGTGGTTGCTACAGTTTAAGACAGTATAGCATTGACCATGGATTAATTCAGTTTAATATCATGTGTACAAGATGTTTTACCACAGTTTGACATCATTTTATAGGGATGATGTCATAATGATTCACATCTTTGTGATAAGGATGATGTCATGTAGTTTTTGTTCATGTGACTAGGATGTTTGGATTTTCAGTTTAATGTTGTGAAGCGTGGAAATAAAGGGTTCCATGAAATGTACTACTTAAGGAACCTAACATTGGTGGGAGATTTGATTTTCTCCCCATCTATGGTGATCAATTTGTATTCACCATTGGATTAGACCGTATAAATGACATAAGGCCAATCCCATTAGTGTTCCAACTTTGATGGATTCTTCCTAGGTATCATCAGCAACCTAATAGCAAGTACCATATCCTCTTGAAGGAAGGAGTGGAGGAAAACCTCTCTATTTAATGATCATGACACCCAATTCTGATTACTTTCAAGGTTATGAAATGGTTGAAGCATAGTTTCACCAACAGATTCCAACTTAGCTAAATGGCCCTCATCTCTCCTTTATGACATCATCTAATCACAAATGGTCATCCAAAGTGATGGAAATTAAACCTATATAGGTACAATAACTTCTATCTTATACACCAGTGAGTATGGATTCATCTAGTTAGTTATCATTTGATAGTCCCAGAGGGTATTGGAGAGCTTATAGAGCTTACTATTATTGTTTGGTCCCACCATCTTCTACAAGATATTTGAGAGGATTTTATTAAATGCTTCAATATTCTTATTCAATAGTTCCTAATAGTGGGAGGTATAATTGGAATATATATTATACAAATCATACAACATATTTATCTCAAAAAATGAAAATTTTGATCCATTTTCTATGAGAATAGTGTGAGGAATCCTAAACCAATAGATGAAGAGGGATCTCAAAAACTCAATTACAAAGAGATTCTTGACCTCTTGAAGAGGTATGACTTCCTCCCACATAGAGAAGAGGTTTTTTACAGTAAAAATTCACCTAAACCGTCGAGCAATCACTGGTGGGTAGGGGGCCACAACATTGAGTCCCCATATAGAAAAGGGCATAGAGTACATGGTGGCATGGAGAAGATCTTGTGGATGATGAAAAAAAGTTGAAATGGATCTATAATGCATAACACCTCTTTGTGAATTCAATGAAATCATTGAACATGGTGGAATAGAATTACCCAAACATCTAGTTCCAGTGTGAAAACATTAATATTTCTTGATAGACCCCACATGACCTAACATGGACTTCTTTCATGATTTGAGGAATCTCCTTCCCTTGGATGCAACAGAGGTTGATTCTATCAAACCCACACCTATAGAGAGTTGGCTCACGTTTGGGACCATACAAGAGGGTAAATTGAACTGCACACTGAAAAATTCAATCGTGATCTTCTATATATAATGGGGGATTCCTATGATAGAGATACTAAATAAGGGGACTCGTCTAGTTAACGGTTTCTTCGATTGTTGGGGTGTTTTTGAACCCTGCTATAGAGGTGTCAGTGGCTAACTAATTTACATGTTTGTATTCATATTTACTAGTGACAAGGTCCATGACCCCTTGATGTGATACTTGAATTACCAAATCATCCTTGTAAATATTTTAATGTTCTATGGATATACCTATCATGGAATAAACTTAGTAGTTCTATGATTAAGGAACATGAGTCACCTTTAAATGGTAAGGGAACTAGGTCATCAACTCATGAATCTAGTCTAGTAGGGAGATAAGCTAATGCTTTCTGATGACATAGTCACCAGTGATTTGATTGATGACTAACTTAGAGTCTTACTTCACATGAAACTAAGAGATATCAATATCTATGGAAATATCATGGTTAGTGATAAGATCCTTCTACTTAGCCTCATTATTAGTGTAGACTTCTAATAATAAGATTATGTGTGGAAAAATAACATATGTCCGTAGGATGAATATAATCCCAAGGATCACCCTATTGAGTTCAGGGTTATTGAGTATTCTCAAGGTTTGACTATAGGAGGCAACATTAAAATTTATTTTCCAATAAGGTGCAGTCTAGTCTATGGAGAGGATGGATTTATCTATAAATTCTATATCTAGGGTCAGTTCCTCATGGGTTGGAAGTGCGGATAGAAAATATTTCAATGCTTGGACCTTGATATATTTTTTGGGGGACAAACCTACTACTGAAGTGTTATATCATTACTTCCAAATGTTCCAATATCTCATTTAACATTGGGTGGTTAATGATTTACTTTTGTGGAAGGATGTGGGATACCATCTATATCTCAGGGTGATGTAATTATTTTCCATAACTTTTGAATTGTAGAGACTAAGTTGAAGAATAACTTTTTGATTTGAAACTATATTTTCTCCATGTCAATGAGCATGTGACTTAGTTAGTACATTCTTTTTTCAAACCCTTATTTTTTCTATGCTATAAGGGTTCCAAGGGATTACTAAAAATTGGTTGCATGAATGATTATAGGATTCCCTTGTACGGGTGGAATCAAAACCATAGGATGTAGTATATACTACTTTATGTCCTCAAATACGGTCTAGTGGTATTCATCCCACTGGTAGTCAGTTATTTTCTTCATTTTTATTGATAATTAATTACACATTTTGGTAATATTCATATTAAATATAGGCCAGGCGGCCTTGGTGTCCTCACAACTCTCAGAGGATGCATGGGGAATGAATATAGTTGATGGATTTTATCTTATCTATAATGATCTTGATGCATCTTTATCAGATGCAAAAGATGATAAATTTTCCATAGGTGGCCCCAAATTCACACTTTATGGTGTCTAACTTCATGTGATGAGAAAAAATTAATCCAAGAACTTTACCAATATCCTTGAGATGGTCTTATATTTAGAGGGATTTGAACACCGAATCATTCACATAGCACTGCACCATCATATTTAGAAATATATTAAAGATATAGTTAATGGAATACTAGTAGGTATCCCCAACATTCATTAAACTGAATGGAATAACTTGGTAACAAAATTTACCATTTTGTTCTTTGAATTTGGTGGATTCTTTGAACTTAGATGAAATTTTGATTTGATTATACCAAAATTACCCATCCATGAAGGAAATACCCTAGAAATTTACTGCTACACCAATAAACAACTCTATCAGCCGAATGGGAAAATTGTCCTTCAGGTAGTGGTGATTAAGGTCATAGAAGTCAATGCATATTATAATCAATCAATTCATATTTCTGTTTGGGATAATTTTTTCCTTCCACTTAGAGTATTGAACCTCCCTGGTGAAGTTGGACATGAAAATATTTTAAGCCTTGGGCTCAACCATAGCTTTAAGGAAGGCTGAATATTCATGGAAGGATATTTGATCCCATGGTGTCTTCTTAGGAGGCCAAGGTAGTGAAATAAAATGTATGGTTCTATCCCTATAATTTCCTTATAGCTCTATGTAAACACATCATTTTGTTTTTTCAATAAATCCACAAATTTTTGTTTCTCCTCTAGAGATATGATTGTGTTGATCAGCATCGGCCTTGGATATTTCTCTATTATAGTATTTACCTGGGTGAAATATTCATCCATAGAGGATAAACCCTCTTCAAGGACTGAAGGTTATTTATTTAAATCATCTTTATCCTATGAAATATGAGTAATTGAGGAAGTAGGTTACCCATCTAGAGATGTGAAGTTAGGAGTGGTACTATCAACTTCTTTTGAAGAGGAGGAATACTTAATGAGGGGTTAATGTTCTATAGAGATTGTAGTGATAAAATTTGATGATCTAATCCCATGTCGATTCAAACTATGAGATCCCTAATTGACATTTATATAGTGATTTCAAGTTTACTTCCATCAAGTCAACCCTAATTTCAAAAATAATTGGCAATGTTATGGATTAGTCTTCATGGGATACCCTCTCAGTATCATATGAGGGTAGGTAATTCCATCATTGGATGAATATATACCATGTAGGAGTATAATTTAATCAGCAAGAAATCATTTTTTTGGAGGACTATGAAATAATTTCCAAGATCAGGGGTTGTGGGCTCTAACTGGTGGATTGGAATGATGAAAATATCTTTCAAATATTCCCAGGGATCCATTAAAGTGGATGTCAGATCATTGGGGGTATAGATACATTTGACCCCTCCATTATGAATTTTTTTTTCTCTCCCTTTCATTGTACACAGCTTCTAGATAGTGGGCTTCATAAGAGTTGAAGTGAGAATCGTTGCCCTTGAGTACCCCTACTCATTCCGTTTAGGGAGTATTTAAGGCACTAATGCTATGAATATTGGACTGAAATATGTATATGAAGTTGGTAAATTCCTAAAAAGAATAATATTAAATATTATATTATAAAACCTTGAACTCAATCATTTTTATCAATTCACTGAATTGAAACTTCGGTTAGATCTTACTACATCATTTTTATCACTCTTTTCGTTACTGAGGTTTGTTAGGTTAGAGGGAGTAAGATATACTTATGTGAGCCCCAATTTGTGGAGATTTTGTATTTGGATGAGGTTGATCTCAAATCCATAATCCACTAGTTATTAGAAGACTTCCATTCCATTAAACTATCTTATGACATAAAACGGGCGTATGTGCCCCTAAATAGTGTTTATCACCATCAGAGAAAGAAATGATGGATTGTAATTAATATTACCCATATTTATTTTCATGGTAGGAATTAGTAGAGGATACCATAGTCACATACTATATAGGTCTCTGTAGGGACTCAATAAGGGCCTCACTCGTCACCTTTGATAGGGGGAGTGCATCAAAAATTGAGATTCTGAGTGGTATTCTAGTGCATAGATTCAGTGTATCATACTTCTGAGGAATGGGAATATTTATATTTTTGAATTTTAAATCTTTAATTTGAAGCACAATGCATTAAATTGGAAAAGGAATTGAGGAACTGGTAGTTCTTTCCATACTCCAATATTGACCAAACGGCTCAAGATGAACACTGGAAGCATGAATTTCGGCCTTGCATAGCCATTGTTGGGTGTTATACTACTATGTATCGGATAAAAAATCAATAATTAGGTTATATATGGAGGCATACCCAATTGAATGGCCTAATAGGACCATTCTTATTGATCCCATCATATTTTTTTATTTCTAGTTTCAGTGTCATGAACAGTACTTTCTTAAGTTCTAGCATGGACATCTTGTTCATCTGAGTGGATCCTTCCCCTACTTTGATTGAATTGTAAAGAGGTTTCTGAGGAGGATATGTGGTGTTCCACATCATTGATTACAATATAAATATCCTCCATCCTAACACAATTCACATAAGAATACTCATATTCTTCATTGTTGGAATATTAAACTATGGGATTAATTTTGGGTTTTCTCTCAATTAGGGAGGAAAGAAGTTTCTAAGGGTACATGATATTTTTTCCCTAGTGTGGGACTTTAATTTACCAAGATTTGTTTTTACTATTCTTCTATGAAATGGATGTTTGTGAATAATATTTGGCGGTTGGAGTGGATATGGTGACAACAAGAGGTGATGGTTTTCTTATGAAAGTACATATAATGTTATAGGCATGAGAAATCCTCTAAGATTAAATCCATTAATTTTACTTCTATGTAACTCATCCTGGAGCCTACTACTAGTCACTATATTATTATTCATAAAAATTAGTGGTGTCATAGAATTATTTTTTCTATGTCAGGATGTCTCCCAACATGATTAGGCTGCAGTCCACTAAGTCCTAAATCCAATCGTTGAAGATGAAGCACTCTTTGATGATATGTCAAAGGATGCTATGGTATGGGAAGTAATTAGAACAAATAGTGAGTTCAGAATCGTGGGAGATACATCATTCTAAAAACACCATGATTTCATTGTATAAGTCATAGATGAAGTACCATGGGGAATATGTATCGTTGAAGGAATATGTGTTGTTCTTCTATTCTGTGAAGGTAATTCCACTTATCTGGCCCTAGTGGGGGGGGGGCTTGAGTAGTATTCATGTGATGAGGATGCACTTAAAGGGGATATGATTAGTGATTCCTATCTTGAAAAAGTACTTGAAGGTGGAACAGATATAAGGACTCAGTATGTATAGTGGTATTTTTCTTCCTCCATAGGCCTCCACACATGAGCTAGAATAGGTAATGGGTGGGAACATTGTTTGGTCCACCATAAAGATTCTTCCAAACACTGATATCCTTCAGATAATTGTAAAAAACCATTCAGATATCACAATTATATAAGGTTAGGGAGTATATAAACCTATACATTCTCCAGGAACAACCCCAATAGTTATTCCTCAAAGAGTTTCACATTTATGGGGTGCATAAGCCCCTTACATCGAGCAAAAAAGTTAGTAACTTTCTCGTGAGGAGTCTGGTTACACTTGGATAGGTCAGTGATGATGGTATTTAAAAATGTGGAGCTAAAATGATAAAGGAACTGCCTATGGATATCCGCCCAAATGGAAATGGATCCCATGGATAGCTAACATTAATACTCAAATGTGGGTCCTTCTTGTGTCTAGATGAAATATCAGAGCTTAAGAGCCTTATACAATTTGGAATCCATAGCATCAAGTTTCACCAAGAGTTTAAGTGGGTCAAGTGTTTTAAAGGATCATTAATTGTGTTAAATGGGGTGAATATTTTATTTATGAACTCTGTGGCAAGACAGATGTGGTCCACCCATGCCAGATATAGCTTCCCTTTGGGTGGGATTGGCACCGGATGCTTCTCCAAATCCTCGAGGTTGGAAATGTATAAAACCTCAAAAAAAATACATTATGTTATTAATATAACTATTAATTTATAATGATTGTTTTATTTTGAGAACACATAAATAATTTTACATTTTATAATAACTTTATACAACACAGATAAGTCTAAGTTGGAACGGTTAAGGGATTATTATATGATATAATTGAAATTGTATTGTTTTGGAAAACAACAAATATATTCTATTAAAAATGGGTCTTCATGGTAAATGTACAAATTTTAGATTAAATTTATTTTCCTTATATCATCTTACAAAACACTATCTAAATAATAACATATTTTTATTATGTCATTAGTAATTTTTTTAATGGATAGAATGATTATTTTTCTATGAAATTATTAAATATTAATAAATAAGGATATTTATTTAAATGTTGACATATAATATTTAGAGATATTTTTTGATAAAAGAGAATATATATTTTGACTCATCACATTGAAATTATCTTAGGTTAATTTTTTGGTAATTTTATGAAAAAGTATATTTTATAGTGAAAAGTAGTAATTGTCAACTTACAAAGAACTATGATATTAAGACATCATTATTATGTTATCATGAATAAAAATTTAAAAAAATTATATTTACTAAAAATATAATTTAATAATAATAAAAATGGAATTTAAAATAATAATTTTTATTTTTAAATTTATACCTTATATTTTGGATCCAAAAATAAGAATTTTAAGATAAAAAATATTTATGATTTGTGTTCACTAATTGGGTAGTTTGGAATTTGAGTTTTGGTTTAATAAGAGCTTGAACGTCAAACCACCCTCTCCCACACTTTAATTTTCTGTAAAATAAGTTTTAATTCAATTTACCCATAATTGGATGGCTTATATAATAAAATAACCTATATTTTAACCCTTAAAACCACCTCTCATCAAGTATAAATACCCACTTTCCCTCCCCAATTTTCACACAAGATACTTTGATCATGATTTTCCTCTCAATATAACTCTCATTATTCCCTCAAATTTGCTTCCAAATTTCTAATGAGTCCCTCTCAAGCTATAATAATCATCTTCCCAAGTTAAGGTATCTTTTCCTCTACTTCTTTCGATTTAAATTATTGTTTTGTATAAAAATTTGATTCTTATTTTTTTATGTTGTCATGTGATGTTAAATACCCCCATTATTGTGAATATTATGTATTTCAAATTAGAGACATCATTTCCATATGATTATAGCCTCTTCCCAAATCGTTACTATGCCAAAAAAATGGTTACCCACCCATCAATTCCCTATTTCTTTTGTGAGAATAATTAATTCCTTCTCATTTCAATGAAATATGTTATTACAAATAATTATTATAATTTTTATACTATTTTATCAATGAGATATTGTAATTACATCTCAATATACTACTACCATAATCCATTTTAATTTTTATGGTTTCCTTTAATGAAAAAATCATCCAAAATTTAGTAATGAAATGTGTGTGTGGTTTTTCCAAACAATAAAAAATTGTTTATATAATTAAAGTGGAAGTGGTTTTCGCTCATCTGTGCATGGGGATAAAAAAATGAAAATAGTTGGTCAGGTATATCTTATCCATCATTATAGTTCATGGTGATTGGGCCCTTACTATTCACCTGGTTTAATACTCTTGAGATATTTGGTTTCGATAATTCACATACACTTTATGATCCATAATAAATGGTTTCTCAACTAACTGATTTATAACCAATTAACATGTTCAATTTCACTATCTATATTCATCATAGAATTTAACTTTATTATATATGTGAATTTCCATTTGTACACTTTTTATTATGGAATTATTATCTCTATAGAGAATGATCCATCACTGCCTTTATCTTTCCTAGTCATCAGCAATGTGTAATTAAATCTTTTATTCCAATAACATTCCATGTGAATAACCTTTGATGCATCCTCCAATTGAAAGGTATTCCACTAGATACTCATACATTAATTTAATTTGGAAATTATTGACTAAATTGAATATCATTTATTCTATATGGTGTAAATACCCTGTGATTAATTATCTTGATCTAAGGGTATTTAGAAAGACTATTACTTTCATCACATAACTATTTATTTTCCATGGGTTCATGCTATGATTAATGATTTATTTATGTATGTTTCTCTCATGTGGAAGACATGAATTAATATATATTGACGATGCTTCCATATATCACTCTAATGCCTTGGGTAAAGTGATGAAGGAAACTAAATAATTTCACTCTTAAGATGTGATGAAGTAAACTATTTTAGGTTACTCTTATGAGATCAATGAATTTATTAAAGAAACATTATCCAAAATCCTTCGTAATATGTTTTATAAAACCCTTGTTATGAGCTTTGGTGAGGTTTTTATGAATGTATCATGATTATTTAGTGGCTATATTTACATGTTATGACTCTTGAACTTATGATCATGTTATGCCTCATGAACTTATGATCATGTTATGCATCATGTACATATGATCATTTTATGCCTCTTTTACTCTTTTTCATGTACTTTTATCATTCCTCATGTCTTAATCCTGAGGTTCATTTATGGTCCTTTTTAATTCTTTATCCCTTAGTTAGATTTATAGATAACTATTTTCATATGTTTCCCCTTTTCCTACAATTAGAAAATGAAAGGTACCCATATAAGTGTAGGTTCTGGGCATAGCGGAAGTGCGTTACTGGTTATACAAAACATTAACATAGTGTTAAAAATGATCAATCTAAGATCTATCATGAAAATAAAACTCCAGATCTTCGGAATAGAAAAATAAAAAAATTATAAGGAGGGGAGTCCCAAGACCATAGAAAGGATCATCATATGTTGGGTATAATTAATTTAATTAATTGACAATAATTACCTTGATGGAATTCTTTCTTAATTGATGTTTTATATCATGATCTGATGTGATCTGTTCTTGCATCATAGAATCCAAGTGTAGGATTCCTATAGCAGTGTTCCACAGGTTCTCCATGTATCTCTGGACGTCGCTGAAGGGATCTCTGTGTGATAGCGTGGAACAGCCTTCGCTAGCGATGTCTGGTTTTGATCGCCTTGATCCGGTTGAGTAGTATCTCTCTCTCGTAGCTTGAGAGAGTTCTTTGTGGAAAAATAACTCTCTCTTGGCATGAGAGATTTTCCAAATCCATTTTAAACTAATAAAAAACTTTCTAGGCTAATGATAATTATAAAATTTTGATTTTAATTACATAGAATAATAAAATGAATTAATTAACCAAAAGCATTTATTCATTTTATTTAATTCTTAGTAATACCCCATGTCTCGTAATAACAGTTTACTATTATTATTACTTAAAATGCTCCTAACGAATTGAACCTAATATTATTTAATTAGATAAATAATATTTTTTCTTATAAATAACCAAAAAATACACAGTGTGTATATTTAATATACACGGTGTGTACTTTGGTTTTTCAATTTTTCTTTATTTCCTCCACCATATTTATTAGACATTGAATAATGGCTATTTATTTCTCAAATAAATATCACTGAATTACTTGCTAATAAATTTATTATTTTTCCCATAATATATTCTCTCGAATAACTAGTGTCGAAATAAATGTGATCAGCCATCCTTGAATAATTATTAAACCACAATCTGGAATAATATTTATTCAACTTATTAAATTGACATTTAAATGATATACTTGGACACACTTAGTGTGTGACCCTCTATGCCTCTTTTTCAGTGGCATTAGGAGGATCCTGCCTAAAGTCCAAGGTTAACATCTACCAACATGCCAAGGGATCCATAGAGAAATAAGTAAACATCACCATGACATGTCACCTCCTACGAATGCTTACCATGTAATATAATCTCTTTGTCTGGATATCTCAAATCAAACGGGTTGCATTCTAGTGTCATCAACCCATTTTCTTGATTATTCTTTATTTGACTTTCCGAAATTGAACGGTCCCATTCCCCACCATGTCCATGGATTTATTTAGGCTATATCAATTCCATAAAAGGGCCTGATATATCAACTTCCTTTATAGAACAGAAGGGAAAAATCCTTTCTCGCGTTATCTATTCATGCAGTATCATTCTTGATTTACCCAACATATCCTACCTTACTGCGAATAGTGTGTCATCACAGTTTCCATCAATAAATCTAAGTGTGAGAGTTGTAATACTCATTAATAATAATCTTAAAGTCTATAGACCAGTACACTTTTCAGTAGATAGGAACATCCAATGACACTATGAAATGTGGATTTCCTACTGGTGGGTCTCGTTCTCATAATATCCTCCAGGATATTACTATGGTTCCACTCCATGAGAAGGTGCCTCAAATTTTTATGAGTCCCCACCCCTAATGGACCCTATTATTTTTAACCCTCAAATAACATAATTCGACCATAGAACATATATTCAAGAACATTTTTATAGAACTTCCAGGTTTTCATTATAGTAGGGATCCACTATGAACATTTAATGCAACAGCTATCCTTAGGACATTATCACATGCATGGTCACACAGAATAATAATCAAGATGTGATAAGGTATTTATTAATGAATAAAGTAAAAAGTAGTTGGTTCTAGGACACCAACTCCAATAGAATCCCACATGGACTAGAGCCAACTGCTAACAACTTTTAACCTACTAGCTCTCAAATGATATTCATGCTTTTGATGAGATAGGCCTTTAGTCATGGGGTCTGCCATGTTCTCTTCAGTGGACACTCTGCTCACTGCAAATTCACCTCTTTGATGGAAATACCTCAAGAGGTGATACTTTCAGAGTATGTACTTCATCCATTGATATGACCTTGGTTCTTCTTCAAGATCCCCCACTATAGTATTATAATAATACAATGTGATAGGATCTTTAGTACTAGGCAGCACATCAAGCTCCTGGAAAACGTTCTGAATCCATACGGCTTCCTTGGCTACATCATAAGCCGCTATATATTAGGACTCCACTGTCAAATCGGAAAAAACTAGTTTCTTTGATCTCTTCTGTCTCACAACTCCTCCATTGAGGCAAAAAACATATCGAGATTGTGATTTCATATTGTTCTGATCTGTATGAAAACCAGCATCATCATACCCTCTGATAACAAGCTCCTCATCCCCTCCATACACCAGGAACATATCCTCAATTCTTCTCAAATACATTAGGATAGTCTTAACAACAATCTAATGTTTTTCTCTTCCTTCCATGCTTAGTGCATAGGCAACATCAAGCCTCATAACATGGCATACATGATGGATCCTATAGCTGAAGCGTATGTCATATTACTCATTCTATCTTTCTGCTTTTTTGTCTGAGGACACATTTTCTTTGAAAGATGTAGGCCATGTGACATTGGAACCAATCCCCTCTTGGATTTTTCCTTACTAAATCTCTTTACTATCTGTTTAATGTATGTACCCCAACTTCTTCCAAGCAGCCTTTTGGATCTATCACAAATGATCTTAATCCCTAAAATGTAGGTTGCTTCTCCCAAGTCCTTCATGAAGAAACACTTGTTCAAGTAGTCCTTAACTGATTGTAGGACTGGTACATCATTTCCAATAAGAAATATTTCATCAACATATACTACTAGGATAATGACTGCATTCCCATTAAACCGCTTATTAACACATGGATCACATTCATTCTTAATGAAACCAAATTATTTTATGGATTCATCAAATCGAATGTTCCACGACCTAGATGCGCGCTTTAATCCATAAATGGATTTCTAAAAATTCAAAACCCATTTGAATTCACCTGGTGTCACAAACCCTTTTGGTTGTGTCATATAGACATCTTCCAGAAGGTTCCCATTAAACAATGTTGTTTTGACATCCATTTTCCAAATCTCACAGTCATGGTAAGCTGTTATGCAAAGGATGATTCTTATGGACTTAAACATTGAAATTAGTGATAAGGTTTCATCATTTTCAATCCCTTGATGTTGTCTGAATCATTTAGCCACTAGTCTTTCTCTATAGATGATAAAATGACCTTACATGTCCAGTTTTTTCTTGAATACACATTTTCATCCAATAAGATTTACATCAATTGGCTCATCGACCAGAACCCAGACTTGGTTCTGATACATGGAATCCATATCATAATTCATATCTTTTATCCATCTTGAAGCTTCTAAGATTTCTACTACTTCATTGTAGGAGGGAGGTACATCATTTTCCAAAAATAATGATTCATTATCCTCGGTGACTAGGAATCCAAATCACTCATGTTTCCTTACCTCTCTTGAGCTCTTACGCAGTACTTGTGTTTCTATAACCTCTTCCACAGAGACCTATGGAACTTGTTCCTGTTCCTAGTCATGTGTATCTTGAGATTCAACTTCGTCGAAGTCAATCTTGATCCCACTATCATTTTTAGGATGTTCTCCCTCTCAGGAAATATGGATTATCTGTCAATAATCAATTTCTTGTCTAAAGGGTTGTATAGGTAATATCATTTTGTTTTCGTGGGATAACCTATAAAGATACACCTCATGCATCGGGGTGCTAGTTTGTTTCCTGATAAGGCCTTAAAAAATACCTCACATCCCCATACATGTGTGTGCGGAAAAATGGGTTTCATTCTATTCCATAACTCGGAGGGAATTCCATTTTCCACCATAGTTGGTACTCATTTTAATGTGTATGCTGCATTTTGTAATGAATATCCCCAAAAAGATAATGGAATATCTGCATGACTCATCATAGATCTCACCATGTTCAGGAAGGTGTATATCCTCCTTTCACTAACACCATTCAATTGTGGTGTATAAGGTGGAGTGAGTAGAGATAGAATCCCTGACTCTTGTAGAATATCAATGAACTCTTGGTTCATATATTCTAAAACTCGATCTAATCGAAGTTTCTTTATCTTATTACTAAGATGATTATCTACTTCATTATTGAATTCCTTAAATTTCTCTAAGGCTTCTGACTTATACCTCATTAAATAGATATTTCCATATCTACTCAAATCATCAGTAAAAGTAATGAAGTAATAATATCCACCTATAGCTTCTATTGGAAAAGGTTCACACACATCCATGTGAACCAATCCTAGAAGCTCTATGGCCCTTTCACCCTGTCCACCAAAAATAATATTGGTCACTTTACCTTGTAAACAAGAGTGACATCTATCAAGTAGTTTTAGCGCAGTAGAGTCTAAATAGACATTTTGTCAGAGCCTTGTCAAGAGCTTATCATTTACATGACAGAGACGGTTGTTCCACAACTGGGTGGTGTAAGAGTCATGTGAGTTTGTTTCATTATCAATTTCCTACACATGGTTTTCATAATTTAATACATTCAAACCATTATTTATATGTGCCATACCAAAACATACATTTTTCTTATAAAAGTATCAACCCTTATTTCCAAACTTGAAAATAAATCCATCCATATCCAAAATGATACAGAAATTATGTTTTTGGTAAAACTAGGCTCATAAAAACAATTATGTAAAACCAAAATCATCCTAGTTAGAAATGAGAGGTGGTAATCGCCAATGGCTAACGCAGCCAGCCTCGCGCCATTGGTAGCTCAAAGATCCACTTATCCTTAGGAAATCTTTCTAAATCTTCTTTGTTCATACATTTGAATATATATGTGAGGACCAAAAGCTATATCTAATTATTAATGTGTTGAAATGGAAAGATTACACTCGATAATGAATGCACATTTAGCATACCCACGCTTCAGGGTGAAGTTCCACTTCCAGTGGCCTTTCTTGCCTCATGAAAAACATACCACCTCCCATTCCTTTCTCTGCCTCTAATTCTTCCCCTTCATGGAGGGGTGGTGCTTAGGGGAATCAGAACATTTATAAGTCCTTGTCCCCTTTTCCTTGTCCTTCCTTTTCTTATTCACCATAAGGAATGCAGCGGTGGCAGCACTATAGGATACTGTAGTGGCGGCAGCACTGTAGCAGCGGAGGAACTGTTGCAGGATACTGTAGCGGCAACTGGTACTGTAGCAGGTACTGTAGCTGTGTAGGGGACTGTAGCAGTACTGTTCACCGAGGGTCCTTTGGGCCAAAAAATGGGCTTTCAAGCCTTGTATTTAGGCCACCTGGACTTGGGCCTTTATGATATGTATTAGGTCTCCCTCTACCCTATAAATATGTCTTTTCTTTAAATAATAAATTGAGGCTTCGACCCCAACCTTTTAAAAAAAATAAAGCAAGAGAAGGTCTTGGGAAGTGATGATAGGATGAGATCTGTACATAACTCATCCGGGAACTTAATCCCTAGGATGTCCAGGCGTTCAATGTAGCCAATAAGCTTGACTAAATGAGGCCCAGCTGGTGTAGACTCTCCAAGATAAGTTGTGAACAAATAATTGGAGATCTGATATCTCTCATGTCTCACCTTCACTTGAGAGAGATCCTTAATGTGATACATCATGCTATACACATCCATGTTTTCATGTTGCATCAAGATCTCATTAGACATGGATGAAAGCATAAAACATTGGATATCTGTAGAATAATCCATTAGTTTCATGTAGATAAATAGTTCCTCATAACTAGCCTCTTTTCCAAGTGAAACTAGAATAGGCTCTTCCAGCACATACAATTTCCTCTCATGGAGAAGGATGATGTGTAAACGCCTCTGCCATTCCTGGAAATCGATGCCGATGAGGAGGTTTTCCTTCTCAAGTATGGTTTGCAATGAAATGTTTGAAGTTGTTTTTCTTTTCATTTCTACAATTTAAGATGATAAAGGGTTTAGTACATTATCATGATAAAACTGAGATAAATAAATTAATACTTATTAGTCTCCCACTATTTTATCGAAATACAATAGTCCTCACCATTCACTTCAGAATATTTTGTTTCCTGAATATTCAGGTGGAAATGATCTATATTATCCTTCGCATTACCCCAACTAGGTTTGGTAAAGAAACATGAAGGGTTTTAGGTATTCATTCCAAATTCCATCTGCGTTAATGTGTAGCTCCTTGATCGGTTGAGTGGTCTCCCCAATCCTGAAATCCTTTTATTTTGGATTTCCTCAACTTTTTCCTCTTGGTCACACCATGTCATGTTATGGCAGTCAACCCTTGATGCAAACCAAGTCAGGTCAACCCAAAACCTTGAATTATAATTCCCTGATAATTGAAAGTACCCCAACTAGGGTTGGTCAAGCACTTTGAACTACAGTTCGATTCTAACCAAGTTTGTGTAAGGCTATACCGACTTAATATTTCTTTGAGGTATTTTATCCTTATATGTAAATTTCCATTTTATTATCTTTGATTACATGCTTGGTAATATTATGTGGGATATAATTAAGTGACTAATCATGTCTAATATAATATTTACATATAACCTGATATTATTTTAGTTCCATCTTGCATGTGTTTTTAATTCATTAATTGTGTTATCGTGGAAACACACCCACAATAAATAAACCATGCCACTGAGAGAAATAAAATAAATGGTACGACCATGATCTTCTTCTATTGGTCAGTTTATCTAGAAGTTGATAAACTGACCCAAGACCTAGGGAAGAAACACCTTGAACTTTTTTGGTTGGTGTTTACTGCTTTCCACCTATCCACCTTTGTATCTCCTTGGATTGGTTTCACCTTATCTCCTAACCTGAGCTGCCTTCACTAACTTGGGAGCTCTATCAATTACATATGATTTTATCTCACATTCATGTGAGGCGTAAAATTGGGTTTTACATGAAAGAAACCTTGTGCACACAGGCCCAACATATTAATGAGGAGAAGGCTCACAGGTCAAAAAAATTAATTTAAATAAATAAATTTTAATCATTCACATACAAAGGTCATGGTTTAACTCATGATCATCCATGCATGCAATGATATTTCTGCATAAATAAAACTAGCATTCAATTCTTCAATTGTTCGTGTTTAAGATAAACCATCCTTGATTCAATTAATTATCTTTAATTAATCAATCATTTTATCTTAAACCATTTTTCAGAATTTCCTTGATATTCTCATTCGTTATAATTTTAAACAAATAAATTCATTTACAATTATCTTTGTACGTAACTTGTACCTTGGAGGCTACCAGGTGAATTCTCATTCATAACTACCCAATGAGTAGAAATGAATATTACACTGATGTTAAATTATACACATATATATATAACACCTATCACATTTTGTGCCTCACCTTTATGCCTACGCTATTGTACACATCTCAAGGGGTTGTATAATATAATAATAAATATTAACAAATCTGTGTAATTTTTATGAGTACACTATGTGTAGTTTCAAATACACAACATGTGATTTTGTTCACCATCCATCCAAAGTATACACTTGGGGACATGGAGTGTAAATTTACTTTGGAATTCTTCTGAGTAAATGGTGTGTTTAGATGGACACACGCCGTGTAGTATCCGCATTACACAGTTTCCAGTCGGGCAAGCCATGTACTGGGTACATGGTCCAACCCTAACCCGAAGGGACTATATTCCTTGTTCAACAATACAAACTACATGTAATTTGAAAACTATGTTCCACCTATTCCTAGTCAACACATAGAGTAATTTTAGACTTAGAATTACTCCAACACACGGCTGGATTTGGTGGACCGGTCCGATGCATTGAATCTTGACTATATGGCATGTACTGCTGAATACACACTGTGTATTCTGGTTTTGTACATCGATGAATGTTTGGTGCCTCCATATGAGATCCTCTATTTTATTTTAATCAAAATTAAAAGAAAAATTTGTTTATGTAAGGTGAACGAGAAATGAGAGAGGAGGAACAGATCTTGAGATTCAGATTTAAAGAATGATTAACATGACTTGAAACAATTAAATTATTAAATGTGTAAATCACCAACAAAAACCTAAATAATTATAATCAATGATATGACCACTCCGATACCACTTGTTGATTTTGAGTGCAGCAGAAGCACATTAGTGGGTGTACCCAACTTTAATTTTGGCATTAATAATGATCAATCTGACATCTGCCACGATTATAAAATGTTGGATCTTTGGAATAGAATGAAGAACATAAAAAGAATAGGGGAGTCCCAAAACCATATATAGAATCATCATATGTTGGTTATAATTAATTAAATTAATTGACAAGAATTACCTTGATATAATTATTCCTTTGATGATGTTTTGGGTCACGATCTGATGTGATCTGTCGTTCTGTTATAGAATCCAAGAATAGGATTCCTCATGTGGTGATCCACACATTCTCCACGTATCATTGGATGTCATTGAAGGTATCTCGGGTGCTAGTGTGGAAGATCCTTTGCTTGCAATGTCTGCGTTCAATATCCTTGATTCGGTGGAGGAGGATCTCTCTCTCATATCTTGAGAGCATTCTTGGTGGAAAAATAAATCTCTCTTGGCTTGAGAGCTTTTCCCAATCCATTGTGCACAACCAAAAAAATTGGGTAGTATAGTGAGAATTATATAATTGGGATTTTAATTACAAATAATAATAAAATGAATTAATTACCTGAAAGAATTTATTTATTTCATTTAATTCTTAATAATATCTCATGTATAAAAATAAAAATTGATTATTATTATTACAAGACATACGCCAATTGAATTACACCTAAAATTATTTAATTAAATAAATAATATTATTTCTCATAAATTCCAAGAAAAAATACATGTTGTTTATATTTAATATACATGGCGTGTACTTTTGTTTTTCCATTTTTCTTTATTTCCTCCATGACATTGTTTAGACCTTGAGTAATGTCTATTTAATTCTCAAATAAATATCACTGCATTACATGCTAATAAATTTATTATTTCACCCACAATATATTCTCTCAAATAACTAGTGTTGAAATAAATGTGATTAGGCATCCTTGAATAATTATTAAACCACAATCGAGAATAATCATTATTCAACTTGTTAAATTAATATTAAACTAAGATACTTTGACACACTTAGTGTTTAACCCTCTAGAGATATTTCTCAGTGGCATTAAGTGGAACATGCCTAATATATAAGGTTAGCGTCTACAAATATGCCAAGGAACCATAGAGAAAGAGTTTAACGCTACAATGACGTCTCACATCCTACGAATGCTTACCGTGTAATATAATATCTTTGTCTCAATATCTCAAATCAAGCGGGTTTCATGCTAGTGTCATCAACCCATGTGCTCGATTGTTATTTCGTTGAATTTCCAGAATTGAACTTGATAATTTCTCACTATGGCCATGGATTTATTTAGGATATATAAATTCCTTCAAGTGGCCTATAATATCAACTTACATTATAGAATAGAAGGGACAAATCCTTTCTCACATTATCTATTAATGCAGTATCACTCATGATGCACCCAACATATCCCGGCTTGCTGCAAACTCTGTGTCATCACAGTTTTCATCAATACATCTAAGTGCGAAATTTTTAATACCCATTAATAATAATCATAAACTTTAAGGACCAATACACACATCCACAGATAGGAACATCCAATGAAACTATGAAATGTGGATTTCATACTGGCGAGTCTCGTTCTCATAATATCCTCCTGGATATTACCAATGGAGCACACCATGAGAAGGTGCCTCAAATTTTTATGAGTCCTCACCCCTAATGGCCTGTATTATTTATGTCTCTCAAATAAAATCATTCGGCCATATAACATATATTCAAGAATAGTGTTGTGTCACTTCTAGGTTCTCATCATAGAAAGGATCTACTATGACCCTTTAATGCAACAACTATCCTTAAGAAATTATCACATACATTGTCAGGCAGAAGAATAATCAAGATGTGATCAGGTATTTGTTAATGAATAAAGTAAAAATTAGTTGGTTCTATGACACTAACTCCAACAATAAGAAATTTACCTGTGTGGAGAATCCTTATAGAAGAAATGGATATTATACAATGTCTTTAGTTGTAAATTTACATATTTCACAAATATACTGATTTTTTTATCATGGGGTTGTTTTGTAATAAATTTGATTTATAAAAAATTATTCACGTCTATCACTGTATTCGTATGTTTAGGTTTTGGGTGTCTCATTTGGTATCTGAGTATAGTATGGTTATTTTTGGGAATAAGGATTCAGAGAATTTTGGAATAGATCCTTATATAGATAACATTTTTTCTAGTGGAATATGTTATGTATTGATAGTATGACCTAATAGGATTAAATTTCACCATTTTATTCATAATGTGACCTTTTTATAGTTAATATTTATATGAACATTTTAGGTTCTTAAGTCTTATTCAATGAGTAAAATTATAAGGATTCCATTTCTCTATGAGGGGAAGAATGTGACACCCCAAAATTACCATTATGTTATTAATGGAAATATTATTTTATATTGAATTATTTATTATAATAAAATATAATTACCTTTAAATTTTATTATAACTTTATAAATCATGGAAAACTAGAACTAGTAATATTAAAGAGAATAAATAATGATATAATCAAAATTGTATTATCTAGGGAGAAAATAAATATATTCTGTTAAAAAACAATTTCATGGTAAATTTATAATATTTAGATAAAAGTTATTATCATGAAATAATCATAAAAATGTCTTTATAAATTGTATTAAATTTTAATGAAGTCCTTAGTAATTTTTATAATGGTCGGAATGTTTATTTTTCAATGAAATTACAAATTTTCAATACAGAATGATATTTATTTTAAATTTTAAATTATCATATTTCGATAATTATTTTTGATAAAATAAACATCATTTTTGGACACAAGCCATAAAAATTAGCTTATGTTGATATTTTGGGAAATTTTCTGACTAAGTTTCTTCTTGGGTGAAAAAAGTGAATTTTTCCACTTTACAAAGTCCTATGATTTTGTGACATCATTATTATAATATAATGAATAAAAAATTATGAAAAAATTTATTTAAAAATATTATTTTAATTTATAAATTTAAACACAACAATTTGGAACAAAAAATCAAAAATTTAAGATAAAAAAATATTTTGGATTTTTTAAAGTAATTGGGTGGTTTGGATGGAAAGATTCTATTTAATAATGATTATATTGTACAACCACCATCTCACAGCCCTTAATTTTCCATAATATTTTTATGAATTCAATTTACCCACAAGTGGTTGGATAATATAATAAAATAACCTATATTTTAACCCTTAACGCCACCTCGCCTCAATAATAAATGCCCCATTTCCCGCCTCTCTATCCCAAAAAAAATCCTTTAAGAATTATTTCTCACTTAATATCCCTCTAAATATTACCTACAAGGTGGTTTTAATATTTTAAGGAGTCCCTCTCTATCTAAATAAGCATCCTCCCATGGTTAGGGTTCTTTTCCTCCACTTCTTTTGATTCATGTTCTTCTTTTGTATAGGCCTTTGATTCTAAATTTATTAAGTTGTAAATTGATTTTAAATACAACAATTATATTTTATATGATGTTTTGTTAATGATATACTTCATTTACCTCTCATTTTATCTTCTTCCAAAGTCATTACTATGCCAAAACAAGGATTCCTCAGCCCCCATTTCGCGTTTCTTTTATGATCCATATTAATTATTTCTTGTTTCAATGAAATATGTTATTATGAATCATTGTTATAATTTTCATAATATGTCGTAAATTTTGGATCACCATTTCCAATAATTATACTTCCTTCATAATTTTCTGTAATGATCATGGTTTCCCATATCCATAAAACCATCCATATTTTTTATAAGAAAAGTGTGTGTGGTTTTTCCGTATAATGACATCCCTATATAAATACTACAAGTGCACTTGATTTTTTATCAAATGCATATAGGTATTAAAATCGTGAAAATAATTGGTTGTTTATATCTTGTCCATCTCTCTGGTTTAAGGTGAATAGTCCCTTTTTAGGCACCTAGTTTGACACTCTGAGGGGGTTTTTCTTTAGATAATTCACATACACTTTATTAACCATAATAAAGGATTTATTTACCACTCAATTTGAAGTCAATGAACATGATCTTTTTCACTCTCCATATTCCTCATAGAATTTACCTTTCTTCTACATGTCCATTTCCCTATGTATATGTTGTATGGTGGAATTATTATCTCTATAGATAATGATCCATCAATGCCTTTGTCTTCCCCTATCATCAGTAATTTGTAAAATAATATTTTCTTCCCATAACTTTCCATGTGAGTACCCTTTCATTCTTATTATAATTAATTTTTTCACCTAGGTACCCATACATCAGTTCACTAAATAAATTATTGACTAAATAATATACCATTTATTATATATGGTGTAAATACCTAATAATTAATTATCTTGATCAAATGGAATTTAAAAAAATTATTACCTTTACTAGATACCCATTTGTTTTCCATAGGTTCATAATATGATTATTGAGGTATTTAGGTATGTTTCCATTATTTTTCACGCATAAATTACGATATTTGAATGGTTCTTCCTAATAGTACTCTAGTGAATTAGGTAAAGTGATAGAGTTAACTGATATAAGTTACTCTTAAGATATGATGGAGTTAACTATTGTAAGTTACTCACAAGAGACCAATGAATTGGGTAAAGATACCTTGGAAAAAATCCTTGGTAATATGTTTTATAGAACCCTAGTGATGAGATATGGTGATATTTTTATGAATGTCCTCCAATTATATCATAGTTACATTTCCAAGTTATTCCTCATGTAATTTTTATCAGGTTATGCCTCATGTATTTATGATAATGTTATGCTTCATGTACTTATAATATTTTATGCCTCTTTTCCTCTTGTTCACATTCTTTTATCATTACTCATGTCATACTCATGATGTTCATTTATGATACATTTTCATTTTTTCACCTTATTAGGCTTTATATCTCAGCCTTTTCTTATGTTTCTACCTTTCTACCATAATATCAATGAAATTGATACGTATAAAGAAGTTACATGTCTAGAGAATCATTATGTATGAAATGTGTGTTGAAAAATGTGTGTAGTTGTAAATGTTACTAGTTCCCAAAGACACTAAACTTTTGATATGGGGATATTTTGGAAATAAATGTGATATATTAAAAAAAGTATGCATATTCAGCATTAGATCTAGAGGTGATGGTATAGGGAGTCTCTTGATTAGAGAAGTTATCAGATTGTTATAGTGAGGGTTGGTATTTAGAAACGCTTTGACCAACTTGTTGGCATGTGAGGTGAAGTGGTCAAAGTCCCAAGGTGGGATTTCATGTTACTCAAGTGGGTTAGGGGTCATATCTAGGTTGTTTTATAGATACTTCATCCTCTACCTTGATTGGGTGTGCATGGACATCCTCTTTAATAATGAGTGTTTGGATATGAGGGACTGGAAGTTTATCTAGATGAGGGATGGGGTCCCCTCTAACATTGTCTCACTCTGGGTACTTCTCAGAAAGGAGTTTGTAAGATAAAGTCTTGTATCCCTCAAACTCCTATTGAAAATATTCTATTTTTGGATTTAACAAGGACTCTAGTGTGGACATATATGGACCAATAGGCTCAGTGATCCATTTACTATGATCAAGATGTCATTGTGTAGGTGGAAGTACCTCATTGAGGGGAATTCTGAAGCCTGTCATTTGTCTCCCTTGATTAGTGAATGCACCTATCAAATGATGTGCCTGATATTTCATATCCCTTTGGGTGGGTTTTCTCAAATTTTACCCAAGTTTTCAGCCCATTTTCTTTAATCATCTATGGGATTAATCATGAATAAATTCACGATAACACTAGTTGGATTTAAATTTTATCATCAGCATGTGGGCCATCATGAAATTCACATTATTACCATGGAATAGTATTGAAATTGAAGCCATCATACTACCCCCAGACTTTGATATGTACATGGTGAGACACCTATTAAATAACCTACTAAATATTAATGAGGACCTTAAGGGTAGTTTTTAGAAAACTCTGATGATACCCATTTGATTATGGATGTTGACCCATTGGGATTGTAGAGATACAAATATTCCTTCAAGGATGGTGTATTTCCTCTAGATGCTCAAGTATTCCTAGCTAAGTTAGTTATTGTACTTGGAGGTAGTTGGATGTCTCCTAGTTATTCATATAGAGGTTGGATGTATCTTCCTTAGTGTAGAACTCTATGACATTGATAAGAAGGTCTATAGGTGGCATGAAAATGATTGATAGGTGGTTCGAAGATAGAATATACCACTAGTCTTCCTCCTACTCATTATCCAGGGAAGATACTAGCTCTTGATCACCCCCAATATCCAATCAGTGATGGTAATGATATTTCTAGTGGAGGTGATGTGGATTTTCTCTACTGTTATCTTTCATGTAGTGGGAATCACATGGCCCAACTATCCCTAAAATGTCATAGTGTATTCTGGAGGTGGATCTGGATTTAGGACCATATCCATATAAGATGGGGTATTTGTGGAATATTTATTATTAGGAAGTATATCATCCATATTTGGATTAGTAGAGTGATCACCATCATCATATTGTTCCAATCTAGACAATGAAATCCATCCCACTTCTGAGGTGGATCTGGAGAGGAAGTATGATTGTGACGGTAGGGATAGTTTTACAGTGATCCACTAGAAGGAGGCTAGGAAATCCAAAAAATTCATGTACCAATAGATGTATTGTAACATACTATACCCAGATTCCATTGAACTATGCCCCAAGCCTAGTCGGTCAGATAACATTAACAGAATATCCCCAAATTCCATAGGATACCATCTAGTAGAAAGGGCCTAGGGTGTGTCTGTGGGGAGACTATTCGCTCTTACCAGAGTGTAACCCAGTGATAGAAATCATATAGATCATTAGAGAAAATTTTAAATCATCAAAAAAATATCCTCCATGATAGGAGTATATAACAAATTCCAAAAGTAATATCATATAAAATGGTGATCATTTCATGTAACACGCCGAGATTTTATGAGAAACATTATTTTAATTACTTTGATGTCTTGTGTTGTATGGTAACCCAAGATTATCTTGCACTATATGAAAAACCATATTATCTTGCAATATATGCAACACTATTCTTGGATTGTGTTACACAAAATTTCAAGTTCGTTTGATAGAAGTTATTCTATGAAACATTGAGTGTATATATATATATATATTCAATGTATAAATGAAATATGGTTGGATTCTATTATACACAACAACAAAGAAATCTTACACTACATGCAACCCTGACTTGTCTTTCTTTACACGCAATCGCGACCTTCCACGATAGCGTGTGTTGTATGCAATTCTGAGTTTCACTAAACAACGATATATTACTAAAATATTATATAAACTAGCAATTATGAATAGTAATACCCACTTTTTAAAATTTTATAAATTTTATCTTTCAAAATTGACTTCATTTTTGGATTCGGAATATCGAAATTAGCCTAGACTGAAATGTTGGTATTTTTATGAAAAATTTCAATTTTTGATGAATAGTGAAAACATTGAGTTATTGGTTAAAACCGAATTTTTATTAAAATAATAATTTATTTTATTTAAATTTATTTTAGGTCAAAATATGTAAATAATACTTATATAATTTCAATGTAATTCATTGGAGTCATTTTATAATAATTTTAGATATACAAAAATTTTATTGAATTTTTCACCGTCTTTTACCCACCTTCTAGGAGAATTTTCAATTGTACATAAAACATAATTTTACCACTTCTGTGAGTTGAATTTTGAAAATCTGAGAGACAGGTTTAATATCAAGGAGTAAAATGTGGTTCAATAAGATAAAAATAATTTTTGGTTAATAGTAAATTTTTACTTTTATTTACCACGGTTAAAAGTAAATAGGGTAATTAAGGGTAAAAATGATATTATTATTAACCTAAAACATTTCCTAATTATATTAGATAAGTGTAATTAGATCAAAAACAACATTATGAATAAAATATTACCCTTTAGGTCCTCTTGGATTAGATTATGACACTTATTATTATTTTATTTAATGAAGAGTCAAAAGAGTTAAAATCAAAGTTTAATAACTAAAAAAAATTTAATATAGGGTTATACATAATATAAATTAGACTATAAATATTAATTAGAAAGATAATATATTTCCAACATAATGGTATTTTATTTATAATTTTTAGACATTATATAATTTTATTTATTTATGACACAATGATGATGCAGTAATTACCTTATTAATGAAATAGTAACATAATTGATGTTATAAATACCCAAATAAATGTAATTTGAGACTTTTTATGAATTATAATAATTTTATAGTTTAATATCACATGTTAGTATTGATTTAATTAACTTTTTTATAACTAATCATGCTATTATGATTTTCACAAATATCAATTACCAAATAGTGTCAAAATTGACATAAAATAGTTTTAAAAACAAATATTATATTATTAATTGTTTTTCTATTCCTAAAAATATAAGGTTCGTCCAAATGACTTGATAAGGTTATATATATTAATAATGAACCACTTGGGGTTCGTTTGGATTGTTATAGTAATTTTATTAACCATATATTGTATGAAAATAAGAAGACACGGTAAAAGGTAAAATTATTTAACTTAGAGTTAAATCTAAATGATAAGGTTAAAATAGTAACCTAAACTTGTCTAAAACCTATTGTTTGAGAGGATTTCAACCCATACCCACTTTATCTTCGAAATAAATCAATTTTTACCTATTATAAACCAAATATTACTTTATAATAAAATAATATTTTATGTTTTTTTCTAAGGTGCCCCTCTCCTCCCTTATAAAAGGGCACCTCCTCCCTCTTCTCTTTACACAATTTTGAGCTTTCAAGCTCAGCCAAACCTTGAAAATTTTGTAGAGACCCAAATATTGATTTATATAGACATTACTTTACTTTATCGGAATACTTAATACAAAACAAATAGAAACACACAAGGACCATAATAGTTTAGTGTCTATGGAAACTCGGAACATAATCTTCTAATCGTTGTGAAAGATATTCAACATCTCCCATAAAGATCTTCCCCTTTTGTTTTCTTACCTAAAACCTTTCTTTATATCCAGGGGAAAAGACAACATAAAAATGGTGAGCTCAAATTCTCAGTAAGGGTAAACATGGAAAAAATAAAACAAACCATACACATTTGAACTTCAAAACATGAACATAATGTTTAAACATCAAATTCTTGAGCAATGACATAATACATGGTAGTTCATAAGTCATAGAACATAATGAAACATTAATCATAATAAAATATCATGGGAATAAAAAATGTAATTGTGACAACCATTAAGAACATTTTATGATTTCCATAGTAGCCAAGGTATTACTGCCAAGACCATCTTAGTGGACAAAGTCCCTTTCTGAATCGAGTTCACTCCTCATTCCAGTCCTGAATTACTGAATTAGATTAATTTTCCATGCCAGCCATGTCTATCTCATGAGATATAAATCTTTACCCAATGCATTGGAGGTAGATATAGGTCCCACACATCTCATAATGAAATCATTCTTACTTTTTCCACAAAATAAATATAAAACATTCATCATAATGCAAGTAATAAAATGGTTTTCATAAACATCATCCCATCATAACATAATCCATATAAAAAAAATTGATATTTCATAATAAGAAAAGTGAAACCATTTAAATCATAGAGACATTATACTTGAAACATACACATATGAAATAATTTCATCTTATATGGAAAATAGTTTTGATAAAACACTTTAAATGAATTCTTGAGGAAAATATCCTTTCTTCTTCAAAATAATTTTCCTTTCACAAAATTCCATGAAATATTAAAAGAAAAGGATTTGTTGAAAATAGTCATGAAGTATTTTAGATTAAGATTCATGAAAATAAGGCGTTATAAAACCGTAAAATTCTGTTCATGCCATATAAGTTAAAGAAAACATTCTCCTCATACTTTTTACGGAAAAGTCAAAAAGTACCGCATATGGTAAATAAAAGAATGATTCCTTCCATGCGATTTTTTAAAAGTAAAAAGGGTAAAAATTACTTTAATAATAAATGGAAGAAAAGTAAACATTTTAGGAAAACATTTTGAGGACATATGGACATTGATGATAAACATAACCCCACTAAATACTTACGAATAAAAAATCTCGGATAAGAATGAGATTGGAATAATTATCCCTTAACTTAGGTCTGATATGCTTCATATGTATCTTAAACTCTAGTATAATGATTTAAATAATTTCATTGACTTATTATAGAATCATATTCATTTTTATGATATCATATATGGTTCACATATTACTTTATATTACTCGTTCTTTTGTAAATTTCATGTTAAAATAGCATTTTGGGTAAAATGTTTTATTTATCGTATGTGTTTGGACTTGTTGTTCTTGATATTATTACTAATTATACCATGATTTAATTACTTCTAGAATGTAAATCATGATTTATATATCATATATATTCTGTATATATATATATATATATATAATAGATAGATAAATGAAATGAAATACACCGTTCATGGAGACGGTAGGCCGTACGTATGCATGAATGTTGTTTTATTTTCCTTATTGACTTGAATGGAAGTAAGTAGATGACATATATATATGTATAAATAAATACAGTAGCTTAATTATTTCATATATTTCATTATTATTTATTATATATACTTTATAATCATTCTTGAATGGTTAATCATGGAAAATGAATCTCATCGTGTTCGTGGAGACGGTAGTCCGTACGTACGCACGAGTGATGATATCATTCCCATGATCATGAAATTTTATTGAAGTGTATTTATAAAATTTCAGAATCAATATCACTTTAAAATAACCATATATAGTTATTTATTTACACCATTATACCCATCCATGTAAGGTGGTGGTGGAAAACAGATTACACCACAATGTGTAGACGGTATTCCGTACGTACGCACGCGCGGTGATTTCGTTTTCCATAGTATGGATAGAAGATGAAATAGGGTTGTTTCATATTTATAATAACATATCAGTATATGAGTGATACTGATGTTATTAATTTATGATGAAACAAATAAATAAGAAGAAGTAGAAGAAGAAATAAATTTAAAAAATCGGTAAAGGATATTACCTCTTCTTTGACGTGCCTCTTCTTAACCTCCTCTTAAGGCACTAGAGTTGGTCTTTTGGGGAGACCAGAACTTATATAATGTTTATAGGGAAGTTTAGAAGAGTAATTTTCAGGTTTTGGCCGATCTTCAATGCTCAAAAGGGTGTGAAGAGAAGATGAAAGGGGTTCCCTTTTTATAACGGAGGAGAGGGGCACCTTAGGAAAATTTGAAATATTATTTTATAATAAAGTCATATTTGGTTTTTAATAACTCCAAAGTGATTTATTTAGAATATAAGGTGGGGATGGGTCGAAATCCTCTTATAAAATATATTTTAGACAGGTTTGGGTCATTATATTAACCTTATTGTTTAGTTTTAACTCTTAGTTAATTAGATTGAAATTTACCATGTCACTTTGTATTTTTATATTATATAGTTAATAAACATACCATATACATCCAAGAGACCCCAAAGTGGTCCATTAATGATACAAATATAATTATATAAGTATCTTGTCCTAACCTTAGATTTTTAGGAATATAATAATAATTAATAATATAATATTTGTTTTAAAAACTATTTCATGTAAATTTTGACACTATTTGGTAATTGATTTTTATGAAAATCATAACATCATGATTAGTTCGAAAAAAGTTAATTAAATCAATTCTAACATGTCATATTAACCTAAAAATTAGTGGAATTCATAAAAAGTCTCAAATTACATTTATTTGGGTATTTATTACATCAATTATGTTAATATTTCATTAATAAGATAATTAATGCATCATCATTGTGTCATAAATAAATTAACTTATTTAATTTCTAAAAATTATAAATAAATTACCATTATGTAGGAAATATTTTGATCTGTCTAATGAATATTTATAGTCGAATTTATCATATGTATAACCCTATATTAAAAATGTTTTAGTTAATAAACTTTGATTTTAACTATTTTACTTCTTCTTTAAATAAAATAATAATAAATGTCCTAAACTAATCCAAATGGACCTAAAGGATAACATTTTATTCATATGGTTGTTTTTGGTCGAATTAAACTTATCCAATATAATTAGGACATGTGTTAGGGTAATAATAATATCATTTTTACCCTTAATTACCCTAATTACTTTTAACCGTGGTAAATAAAAGTAAAAAGTTCCTATTCACCAAAAATTATTTTTATTTTATTGAACCACATTTTACTCCTTGATATTAACTGTGTCTCTTGGATTTTTAAAATTCTACTCACAGAAGCGGTAAAATTAAGTTTTATGTAAATTTTAAAACTCTCCTAGGAGGTGGGTAAAAGGCGGGGAAAAGTTCAATAAAAATTTTATATGTCTAAAATTTTTATAAAATGACTCCAATGAATTAAATTGAACTTATATAGGTATTATGTATCAATTTTGACCTAAAATAAATTTAAATAAAATAAATAATTATTTATATAAAAAGTTGGTTTTTAAATAGTAACCCAGTGTTTTCACTATTCAACAAAAATTGAAAGTTTTCAGAAAAATACCAAAATTTTACCCGATGCTAATTTCAATATTCCAAATCCAAAAATGAAGTCCATTTTGAAAGATAAAATTTATAAAATTTCAAAATTTGGGTATTACTATTCATAACGGCTAATTCATAATAATATTATAATAATATATCTTTTAGTGAAACTCGGTATTACGTACTACACACGCTATGGAGGAAGGTCTTGATTGTGTGTAATGCAAGCCAAGTCAAGGTTGCGTGTAGTGAAAGCTTCGTTTGGTGTTTCGTATAACATAATCAAAACTTATTTCATTTATACATTCAACAAAATCTATACTTAATGTTGCGTAGAATAATTTCCACAAAACGAACTTGAAAATGTGTGTAAAATGAGCCAAGAATAGTGTTGTGTATACTGCAAGCTAATACGGTGTTGCGTATAGTACAAGATAATATTGGTGTAGTGTATAATAGAACACATCAATGAAATTAAAAATAATATATCTCATAAAATCTCGGGTTGTTACATTCTACCCCCTTAAAATGAATTTCACCCTCAAAATTCATCGGGGTTATAAATGGTTTATTACATGAGAGTTTCTTTCAAAGAAACCCACGTCATAAAAATCAATACCAAAACTTATCTTTAAAAACTAAAGTATGAAATGTAACGGTTCCCCAAATTAACTAATCGCTGGGTTTCCACATAGGACAACATAAGTGAAAATATAGATATGGAAGGGAAATCTAACCATCATGTTCTGATGGAAAGTGGTAGAGAACATGGCTATGAAAAATCCAACAATCACAAAGCCATAAATTTGTGATGATCTAAGGTACCATCTAATTCATCGGATATAAGGGCACTAGGACAACATTTTTGGTTTTCAATATCATTTTCCTAAAGTTGAAAATTTTGAATTAGAAGAAATACTTACTTAATTTTGGTACAATCTCACCGTTGGTCATTCCTTGGACAATTTCTACTTCATCTCTTAAAGAAATGAAGTTGAATTTGTCATTCACGAACTGTTAGTAGATCAGCTGACAGAGTGATGGGTCATTCCTTCTGTCTCAAACAAAAGGTTAGCAAAAGTTATCAAATATACATAAGTCCGTCTATAGTGAGATTTAATCATATTTGGTTCCTAAAATGGACATAAACTTCATATATCATACTGCCTAATATAATAAAACTAGTTTCTCTAACCAGGGACTTCCTGTAGGCTAGTGGTAGGCGATAAAGGCCCATCGCACTTCGATTGTGGGTTCGATTCCCACAGCCTTGTCTGACGTGATGGGTTGTCGCCCATCCTAAAGGTTTTCCTTTTTCTAAAAATAAATTATTATAACTTTCCATCAATAATATAAAAAAAGTTCTATCCTTAAACAATATTAACTTATGTCCAACATAATCCATTCCAATCTTTAGGCTTATCCATTATACTATTGTCCAATCTCATATTATATTGAAAACGATTACCAGAGAGTTCATATAACACGCATGTTAATACCATCATTGATCCCCATATATCATATGATATGTCTTGTTAGAAACATTCCAAAAATTCGAAGGCCTTAATGATGTATTCTCTTGAAAAATGAATACCCATTGAACCTTAGTGAAAACATGAATGCAGTTAAAAGATAACACGGTCCACATACGAAAATCCAAAAAATTCTATATACTCAAACCATGATATCACTTAGTCCTTATAACAATCATGAGCTCATGAATACTATCAAACATATTATTTTTTCCTTATCCATTCATTATGCGCATATCATCTGCTTTCCAAAATATTTGAATCACTTGTCATGGTTACTTATACTATAAAATTATTGAAAACCACAATAGACTAATACAAAAATATTCAAATATACCATAAAAGTACCTCAACAACATTATTCATGAATACCAATACATAAACACTTCCATCCATCCTCTTTAATTATTGTCATGGAGTAAGTCCTTCCTTGATTTAGAATTAACCTCTTAGATCAGGGCATTGTGTTGGGTAATGTCCATGTTCTCCACAAATAAGATATTGAAATCCATAACAGTCTGTCACTCTATGACCCTTTTCTCCACACAGATAACATATTCCCCTCCATTTGAGGTATTCCTAAAGGTTTTTCTTCCCTTCTTTAGAAATCTCAATATTCATTTCTCTATGCTCCTCACCATGTGATCATGCATAAAATTCCATCTTCCTCTTATTTGATGACTTAGGAATACCACCAAAGTTCACATTGTCAATCATATATCGTGATGACTGATTCGGCATAATCACAATATCTTTCTCTCAGGGCGTTACATAATTTTGTTGATCATAGTCACCAATTTTTCCATTGGAATCAATGTTAACTGAATTCTTTCTCATTCCCTCCATTGACTGAGACCAGAAACCATAGTGTAAGAAATAATTAAAATAACGAGGAACAACATAATCATAAAAAGACACTTATGAGGTGTCTAAATTATCAAAATTTATTTAACACATGACACCTTAGGTTCACCCTATGTTATTCATGATCGTCAACATAATTATAGGACTCTAACCTATACGTATACTTAACCTTAGGGACATCCCTAGACATACCTTAGAAAAATCTCTAGGGATTTCACTAAAGTTTTCGAATCCTAGTTTCCAAAGGTTAACTAAACCATTCCTCTAATACCAACTGTAGGTACCCAAATATTGATGTATATAGAAATTACTTTACTTTTTTAAAATACTTAATACATAACAAAAACAAACACACAAGGACTATAATAGTTTAGTATCTTTGGAAAGTCGGAACATAATCTTCTAATCGTGGTGAAAGATCTTCAACATCTCCCATAAAGATCTTCCCCTTTTGTTTTATTACCTAAAACCTTTCTTTATATCCTAGGGAAAAGAAAACATAAAAAGGGTGAGCTCAAATTCTCAGTAAGGGTAATCATGGAAAAAATAAAACAAACCATACACATTTGAACTTCAAAACTTGACCATAATGTTTAAACATCAAATTCTTAAGCAATGACATAAAACATGGTAGTTCAAAAGGAATAGACCATAAATAAACATTAATCAGGATTAAATAGCATGGGAATAAAACATTTAATTGTGGAAACCATTAATCACATGTTATGATTTCTATAGTAGCCAAGGCATTGCTTCCAAGACCATCTTAGTGGACAAAGTCCCTTTCTGAATCAAGTTCACTCCTCGTTCCAATCCAGTATTACAGAACCGGTTTAACTTGCCATTCCATCCATGTTTATCTCATGAGATATAAATCATTACCCAATTCATTAGAGGGAGATATAGGTCCCAGCCATCTCATAATGAAATCATTCTTACTTGTGCCACAAAATAAACATAACCCAAAGAATAAAATTGGTTTCATAAACATCAACCCATCATCAAATAATCCACATAAAAAAAATGGATATTTCATCATAAGAAAATTTAAACCATGTAAATCAAAGAGACATTATACTTGAAACATACACATATGAAATAATGTCATCTTAGATGGAAAATCGTTTTGATAAAACACTTGAAATTAATTCTTGAGGAAAATATCATTTCTTCTTCAAAATAATTTTCTTTTCACAAAATGTCATGCAATTTTAAAATAAAAGGATTTTGTTGAAAATAGTCATGAAATCTTGTAGATTACATTTCATGAAAATAAGGAATTATGAAACCATAAAATTTTGTTCATTCCGTATAAGTTAAATAAAAAATTCTCCTCATACTTTTTACAGAAAAGTCAAAAAGTACCTTGTATGGTAAACAAAAGAAATATTACTTCCATACGATGTGGTAAAATTAAAAAGGGTAAAAATAACTTTAAGAATAAATGGAAGAAAGGTAAACATTTTATGAAAACATTTTGAGAATATATGGACATGGATAATAAACATAACCCCACTAAATACTTACGAATAAACAATCTCGGATAAGAATGAGATTGGAATAATTATCCCTTACCTTAGGTCTGATATGCTTTTTATATATCTGAACCTCTTGTATAATGATTTAAATAATGTCATTGACTTATTAAAGAATCATATTCATTTTTATGATATCATATATGGTTCACTTATGACTTTATATTACCCGTTCTTTTGTAAAATTCATGTTAAAGTAGTGTTTTGGGTAAAATGTTTTATTTATCGTGCGTGTTTGGACTTGTTGTTCATGATATTATTACTACTTATACCATGATTTAATTACTTAAAGAATTTAAATAATGATTTATATATCATATATATTCATAATATATATATATAATAGATAGATAAATGAACTGAAATACATCATTCATGGAGATGGTAGGTTGTACCTACGCATGAACGCTGTTTTCTTTTCCTTATTGACTTGAATGGAAGTAGATGACATATAAATATATATGTATACATAAATATAGTAGCTAAATTATGTCATATATTTCATTATTATTCATTATATATAATTTATAATCATTCTTGAATGGTTAATCATGGGAAATGAATCTCATTGGTTTCGTGGAGACGGTAGTCCTTACGTACGCACGAGCAATGATATCATTCCCATGATCTTGGAATTGTATTGAAGTGTATTTATAATATTTCAGAATCAATATCACTTTAAAATAACCATATATAGTTATTTATTTAAACCATTATACCCATCCATGTAAGGTGGTGGTGGAAAACAAATTACACCACGGCGTGGAGATGGTATTCCGTACGTACGCACGCGTGGTGATTTCATTTTTCATAGGATGGATAGAAGATGAAATAGGGTTGTTTCATATTTATAATAACATATCAGTATATTAGTTATACTGATGTTATTAATTTATGATAAAAATAAATAAATAAGAATAAGTAGAAGAAGAAATAAATTGGAAAGAATCGGTAAAGGAAATTACCTCTTCTTTGACGTGCCTCATCTTAACCTCCACTTAAGGCACTAGAGTGGGTATTTTGAGAAGACCAGAACCTCTATAATGTTTCTAGTGATGTTTAGAAGAGTAATTGTCAGGGTTTGGCCGATCATCAAGGCTAAAAAGGGTGTGAAGGGAAGAGGGAAGGGGTGCCCTTTTTATAAGGGAGGAGAGGGGCACCTTAGGAAAACATAAAATATTATTTTATAATAAAGTCATATTCAGTTTTTAATAACTCTAAATTTATTTTTTTCGAAGATAAGGTGGGGATGGGTCTAAATCATTTCAACCAATAGATTTTAGACAGGTTTGGGTCATTATATAAACCTTATCTTTTAGTTTTAACTCTTAGTTAATTAGATTGACATTTACCATGTCATTTGTATTTTTATATTATAAAGTTAATAAACTTACCATATAAATCGAAGAGACCCCAAAGTGGTCCATTAATGATACACCTATCATGATATAAGTATCTTGGCCGAACCTTATATTTTTAGGAATATAATAACAATTAATAATATAATATTTGTTTTAAAAACTATTTTATGTCAATTTTGACACTATTTGGTAATTAATTTTTTTGAAAATCATAACAGTATGATTTGTTAAGAAAAGTAAATTAAATCAATACTAACATATCATATTAAGGTATAAAATTTGTTTAATTCATAAAAAGTCCCAAATTACATTTATTTGGGTATTTATAACATCAATTATGTTAATATTTCATTAATAAGATAATTAGTGCATCATCATTGTGTCATAAATAAATTAAATTATTTAATGTCTGAAAATTATAAATAAATTACCATTATGTAGGAAATAATATTATTTTTCTAATTAATATTTATAGTCGAATTTATCTTATGTATAACCCTATATTAAAAATGTTTTATTTATTAAACATTGATTATAACTATTTTACTTCTTCTTTAAATAAAATAATAATAAATGTCCTAATCTAATCCAAATGGACCTAAAGGGTAATAGTTTATTACTAAGGTTTTGTTTTGTCAAATTAAACTTATCCAATAGAATTATGAAATGTGTTAGGGTAATAATAATATCATTTTTACCCTTAATTACCCTATTTACTTTTAACCGTGGTAAATAATAGTAAAAAGTTACTATTCACAAAAAATTATTTTATCTTATTGAACCACATTTTACTCCTTGATATTAACCATGTCTCTTGGATTTTCAAAATTCCACTCACAAAAGTGGTAAAATTAAGTTTTATGTAAATTTTCAAACTCTCCTTGGAGGTGGGTAAAAGACGGTGAAAAGTTCAATAAAATTTTTATGTCTAAAATTATTATAAAATGACTCAAATGAATTAAATTGAAATTATATAGGTATTATGTATCAATTTTGAACTATAATAAATTTAAATAAAATAAATAATTATTTATATAAAAAGTCGGTTTTTAAATAGTAACTTAGTGTTTTCACTATTCATCAAAAATTGAAAGTTTTCATAAAAATACCAAAATTTCACCCTAGGCTAATTTTGATATTCCGAATCCAAAAATGAAGTCCATTTTGAAAGAAAAAATGTATAAAATTTCAAAAAGTGGGTATTACTATTCATAACAGCTAGTTCATAATAATAATATATCGTTTACTGAATCTCGGTATTGCGTACTACACACGCTATCGAGGTAGGTCTTGATTGCATGTAATGCAAGCCAAGTCAGGGATGTGTGTAGTGAAAGCTTTGTTTGGTGTTGCGTATAACATAATCAAAACTTATTTCATTTCTATATTAAAAAAAATCTATACTTAATGTTTCATAGAATAATTTCCACATAACGAACTTCAAAATGTGTGTAACACGAGCCAAGAATAGTGTTGTGTATACTGCAAGTTAATACGGTGTCGCATATAGTACAAGCTAATCTTGGTGTAGTGTATAATAGAACACATCAAAGAAATTAAAAATAATATATCTTATAAAAACTCGGGTTGTTACACATTTCTATTCTCAACTTTCCTAGAAACATTATAGAGGTTCTGGTATCCTCAAAAGAACAAATCTAGTTCCTTAAGAGGAAGCTTAAAAGAGCTGCGTCGAATAAGAGGTAATCTCTTCTACTGATTTTTTTCAAGTTTTCTTTCTTCTTTAAATTCTTCTTATTTAGTTGTTTCATTATAAATTAATAACATAAGTATCACTAATATACGGATATGTTATTATAAATTTGAAACAACCTCATTTCACCTTCTATCCATCCTACGGAAAATGAAATCGCTCGCGTGCGTATGTACGGAATACCGTCTCCACGTCGTGGTGTAATCAATTTTTTCACCACCACCTTACTTGGATGGGTATAATGGTTTAAATAATAACTATATATTGTTATTATAACATCATACTGATTATGAGATATTATATCATCCTCTACAATCCAATTCAATATTTATGGGAATGATATCATTGCTCGTGCGTACGTATGGATTACTGGCTCCACGATGCGATTAGATTCATTATCCAAGTTAACCATTCAAGAATGATTATAAAGTATATATAATGAATTATAATGAAATATATGACATGATAAGGCTACTGGATTTATGTATATATATATTTCATCTACTTACTTCTATTCAAGTCAATAAAGAAAGGAAAACAGCGTTCATGCGTACTTACGGCCTACCGTCTCCATGAATGGTGTATTTCATTTATCTATCTATTATATATATATATATACTAAATATATATGATATATAAATAATGATTTAGATTCTGGAAGTAATTAAATCATGATATAAGTAATAGTAATATCGAGAACAACAAGTCCAAACACGTACGATAAATAAAACGATTTTACCCAAAACGTTGCTTTAACATGGAATTTACAAAAGAACTGGTAATATAAAGTCATAAGTGAACCATATATGATATAATAACAATTAATATGATTTTTTAATAAGTCAATTACATTATTTAAATCATTATATAGGAGGTTCGGATACGTATGAAGCATATCGGACATAAGGTAAGGGATAATTATTCCAATCTATTTCTTATCCGAGATTGTTTTTCCGTAAGTATATACTGGGGTTATATTTTTCATCCATGTACATAAAAATGTTTTCATAAAGTTTTTAACATTCTTCTATGTATGTTTAAATTCATTTTTACCCCTCTTGACTTTTACTTTGTGTTATGGAAGGAATCTTGCTTTTGTTTACCATATGTGGTACTTTTTGACTTTTCTGTTAAAAGTACGAGGAGAATGTTTTTTTACTTATATGGCATGAACGGATTTTTACAGTTTTATAACACCTTATTTTCATGAATATTACTCTATAATATTTCATGACTATTTTTAGGAAAACCCTTTTCTTTTAAAATTTCAAAGCATTTTTTGAAAAGGAAATGATTTTGAAGAAGAAAGGATATTTTCCTCAAGAATTCATTTTAAGTGTTTTATCATAACCATTTTCCATCTAAGATGGAATTATATCATATGTGTATGTTTCAAGTATAATGTCTCTATGATTTAAATAGTTTCACTTTTCTTATGATGAAATTATATCCATTTGTTTTATATGGATTATGTTATGATGGGATGATGTTTATGAAACCCATTTGTATTCTTTGTGTTATGATAAATGATTTATGTTTATGTTGTGGCACAAGTAAGAATGATTTAATTATGAGATGGGTGGTACCTATATCTCACTCCAATGAATTGGGTAAAGATTTATATCTAATGAGATAGACATGGTTGGAATGGTAGGTTAATCGGATTTAGTGATATAGGACTAGAATGAGGAGTGAACTCGATTCAGAAAGGGACATTGTCCACTAAGATGGTCTTGGAAGCAATGCCGTGGCTACTATGGAAATAATATCAAGTGATTAATGGTTTTTCACAACTAAATGTTTTATTCCCATGCTATTTTATCATGATTGATGTTCCTTTATGACCTATGACTTACATACTACAAAGATTTATTTCACAACTTAATATTTTGATGTGTAAACTTTATGTTCATGTTTTGAAGTTCAAATGTATATGGATTGTTTTATTTTCTCCATGTTTAACCTTACTAAGAATTTGATCTCACTCTTTTGTATGTTTTCTTATCCCCATGATATAAAGAAAGGTTTTAGGTAAGAAAAAAATTAAGATCTTTATGGGAGATGTAGAAGATCTTTTTCCAAGATTAGAAGATTATATTCCGAGTCTCCAAAGACACTAAACTATTACGGTCCTTTGGTGTTTATTTTTTTATGTATTAGGTATTCCGCCAAAGTAATGTAATGTCCATGTATGTCAATATTTTGGTCTCTACAGTTGGTATCAGAGTAAATGTTTAGTTAACCTTTGAAAACTAGGATGAAAAAACTTTAGTGAAATCCTTAGAGATATTTCTAAGGTATGTCTAGGGATGTCTCTAAGGTTAAGTATACGTTTAGTTATATTCCACGAATTACAGTAACGATCTTATAATTAAACCTAAGATGTTATATATTAAAGGTAATCCCCCTTTACTATGTTGTTTTCCTAGCATGATTTTTGCCTCTCACACTATTCTTTTTGGGTTTTAGAAAATGGTTGGAAATAGGAAGATTCACAATAATGGAGGATATGATGGACAACTGAATGATATTCATCATGATCAACCAAATGAAACGGGATTTGGAAGTCTAAACATCATTATTATGCCTAATCAGCAATCTCATAATATGATCAATAATCTCAACTTTGGTAAGTATCCTGACTCATCTAATAAGAGAAATATGGAGTTTCATGATGATCATAGAGGAAATAAAGTTAAATTCCACTCATGTAAATCATGTGGGAGGAAGCATCAGGGAGAATTTTTCAAAGGAACCGGAAGATGCTTTGGTTGTGGAAAAGAAGGACACAAAGCCAGTAATTGAAAAGGAAAAGGTTTAGTTAACACCATGGACAAGGATAATGGTGTTTCTAAGACATCAACAATGGTTAAATGTTTTAAATGTATAATTTATGGGCATTATTCAAACCAATACCCTAAGGGAATGTCTCATGAAGAGAATCATCATGATCGTATGGGTAGTATTTATATTGATGATGATGAAGAGACTAAAAATTATATGTGAGATGAAAGAATTGTTGAAGCTCGGTTAATGGTTTAAAAAGGTAGTGGAATGATTTATGTTTATCAAGAGTTATGTTGTATAGGTAATGGTAATATGGAATAAAGGCACATATAAGGATTGTTACACTATTGTTTTTCCTAAAGTGTTTGAAAGTATATGTTGAATGGTACCGGTAACCATGAAAGATTATTCAAATATTTTTGGAAAGTAGATGATATGGGCATAATGAAGGGATAAAGAGAAAATGATATGCTTGATAGTATTAATGGGATTATGACTGATATATGGAAAAAGTGATATCATGGTTTGAGTATAATGAAATTTTGGGATTTTGGTATGTGGAAAGAGTTAACTTTTGACATCACTCATGTTTTCACTAAGGTTCTATGGTAATACATGATTAAGGTATTCACATGTTTGGAATGTGACCAACAAGATATATCTTATGATATATGGGGGATAAATGATGGTATTCACATGCTTGTTATGTGACCTTTCAAGTAATCATTTTATGTATACTATGATATTGGACATATGTATTTTGGATAAGCCTAAAGATTGGAATGGATTATATTGGACATCATATAGTATTGTTTAAGGATAGAACTTTTTTTTGATATTATTTCTGAAATGTTATAATAGTGTAGTTTTAGAAAATGGGACAACCTACAAGATGGGCGACAACCCATCATGTCGGACAAGGTTGTGAGAATTGAACCCACAACCAAAGTGTGAAAGGCCTTTATCACCTACCACTGGCCTACAAGAAGTCCCTGGTTAGTTGAAACGAGGTTTATTTTATTAAGCAGTATGATAGATGAAGTATAAGTCCATTTTTGGAATCGTATATGATTAACCTCACTATATATGGACATATGTATATAAATGTTTCTAACCGTATATTTGAGACAGATGGAGTGACCTATCATTCTATCGCATGATCTACTAACACTTTTCAAAAGACAAATTCAACTTCATTTCTTTAAGAGGTGAAGTATAAATTGTTCAAGGCACGAGAAACGGTAATATTGTACTTAAATCAAGTAAGTATTTATTTTAATTAAAAAAATTCTAACATTTTGGAAATGATTTTGAAAACCAAAAGTTTTTTCCTAGTTCCCTCATATCTGATAAATCAGATGGTACCTTAGATCATCAAAAATTTATGTCTCTGTGACTGTTGGCTTTTCCATATCCATGTCCTCTACCACTCTTCATCAGAAGTTGATGATTATATTTCTCTTCCATATCCATATTTTCACCTATGTTGTCCTATGTGGAAACCCAGTGTTGAGTTACTTTGGGTGACTGTTATGATTCTAACATTCATTTATAAAATTAAGTTTTAGTATTCTTTTTTATGATGTGGGTTTCTATGAAAGAAACATTCAAGTAGTAAACCATTTATAACCCCGACAAATTTAGAGGGTGAAATTCATTTTAATGGGGGTAGAATGTAACACCCTGATATTTTATGAGAAGTATTATTTTAATTACTTTGATGTCTTGTGTTTTATGCTACACCAAGATTATCTTTCTCTATACGGAACACCGTATTAGCTTGCAGTATATGCAACACTATTCATGGATCATGTTACACAAAATTTCAAGTTCGTTTGATAGAAGTTATTCTACACATCATTGAGTGTATATATATATATATATATTCAATGTATAAATGAAATATGGTTGGATTCTATTATACACAACAACAAAGGAATCTTGCACTGCATGCAACCCTGACTTGGCTTGCTATACACGCAATCGCGACCTTCCATGATAGCATGTGTTGTATGCAATACCGAGTTTCAATAAACAAAGATATGTTATTACAATTTTATATAAACTAGCCGTTATGGATAGTAATACCCAATTTTTGAAATTTTATAAATTTTATCTTTCAAAATGGAATTCATTTTTGGATTTGGAGAATCGAAATTAGCCTAGGGTGAAATTTTGGTATTTTTCTTAAAACTTTCAATTTTTGATGAATAGTGAAAACACATAGTTATTGGTTAAAACCGAATTTTTATTTAAATAATAATTTATTTTATTTAAATTTATTTTATGTCAAAATAGATACATAATACTTATATAAGTTCAATTTAATTCATTGGAGTCATTTTATAATAATTTTAGATATATAAAAATTTTATTGAATATTTCACCGTCTTTTACCCACCTCCTAGGAGCATTTGCAGTTGTATATAAAACATAATTTTACCACTTCTGTGAGTTAAATTTCTAAAATCCGAGAGGAACGGTTAATATCAAGGAGTAAAATTTGGTTCAATAAGATAAAAATAATTTTTGGCGAATAGTGACTTCTTACTTTTATTTACCACGGTTAAAAGTAAATAGGGTAATTAAGGGTTAAAATTATATTATTTTTACCATAACACATGTATTAATTATATTGGATAAGTGTAATTATACCAAAAACATCCTTTGGAATAAAATATTACCCTTTAGGTTCATTTGGATTAGATTAGGACACTTATTATTATTTTATTTAAAGAAGAGTTAAAAGAGTTGAAATCAAAGTTTAATAACTAAAAAAATTTTAATATAGGGTTATACATAAGATAAATTTGACTATAAATATTCATTATAAATATAAAAATATTTCCTACATAATGGTATTTTATTTATAATTTTTAGACATTAAATAATTTAATTTATTTATGACACAATGATGATGCAGTAATTACCGTATTAATGAAATATTAACATAATTGATTTATAAATACCCAAATAAATGTAATTTGAGACTTTTTATGAATTACACTAATTTTATAGGTTAATTTGACATGTTAATATTGATTTAATTAACTTTTTTTGAACTAATCATGCTGTTATGATTTTCTCAAAAATCAATTACCAAATAGTGTAAAAATTGACATAAAATGGTTTTAAAAAAATTATATTATTAATTGTTATTCTATTCCTAAAAATATAAGGTTCGGAAAAATGACTTAGATAAGGTTATATATATTAATAATGAACCCCTTGGGGTTATTGTTTCTTTTTATAGTATGTTTATTAACCATATAGTGTAAGAAAACAAGAAGACACGGTAAAAGTTAAAATTATTTAACATAGAGTTAAATCTAAATGATAGGGTTAAAATAGTTATCTAAACTTGTCTAAAACCTATTTTTTTAGATTATTTCGACTCATCCCCACTTTATATTCTAAATAAATCAATTTGGAGCTATTATAAACCGAATATGACTTTATTATAAAATAATATTTTAAGTTTTTCCTAAGGTGCCCCTCTCCTCTTTTATAAAAGGGAACCTCATCCCTCTTCACTTTATAAAATTTTGAGCTTTCAAGCTCAGAAAAAACCTACCCATTTCCCTTATAAACTTTCCTATAAACATTATAGAGGTTCTGGTCTCTTCAAAATACCAACTCTAGTGCCTTAAGAGGAAGCTTAAAAGAGCTGTGTCGAAGAAGAGGTAATCTCTTCTACCAATTTTTTTCAAGTTTTATTTCTTCTTCAACTTCTTAATATTTTATTGTATCATTATAAAGTAATAACATCAGTATCACTAATATACTTATTTTTTATTATAAATATGAAACAACCTCATTTCACCTTCTATCCATCCTACAGAAGACGAAATCACCACGTGTGCGTACGTACGGAATACCGTCTCCACGCCGTGGTCTGATATGTTTTCCACCACCAACTTACTTGGATTGGTATAATGGTTTAAAGAATAACTATATATTGTTATTATAACATCATACATATTCTGATATATTATATAATCCACTCCAATTCAATTCAATAATTATGGTAACGATGTCATCGCTCGTGCGTACGTACGGATTACCGTCTCCACGGCGCGATGAGATTCATTCTCCATGTTAACCATTCAAGAATGATTATAAAGTATATATAATAAATAATAATTAAATATAAGACATGATAAATCTACTGTATTTATTTATATATATATTTCATCTACTTAATTCCATTCACATCAATAAGTAATGGAAAACAGCGTTCATGCGTACGTATGACCTACCGTCTCCATGAACAGTGTATTTCATTTATCTATCTATTATATATATATATACTGAATATATATGATATATAAATCATGATTTACATTGTGGAAATAAGTAAATCATGATATAAGTAATAATAATATCAAGAACAACAAGTCCAAACACGTACGATAAATAAAACTATTTTACCCAAAACGTTGCTTTAACATGGAATTTACAAAAGAACGGGTAATATAAAGTCATAATTGAACCATATATGATATAATAACAATGAATATGATTCTGTAATAAGTAAATGATATTATCTAAATCATTATACCGGATTTTCGGATACGTATGAATCATATCAAACATAAGGTAAGGGATAATTATTCCAATCTAGTTCTTATCCAAGATTGTTTATTCGTAAGTATTTACTGGGGTTATATTTTTCATCCATGTCCCTAAAAATGTTTTAATAAAGTGTTTAATATTATTCCATGTATGTTTAAAGTCATTTTTAACCCTCTTGACTTTTAATTTTTGTTATGGAAGGAATCTTTCTTTTGTTTAACATACATGGTACTTTTTGACTTTTCCATTAAAAGTACGAGGATAATGTTTTTTTACTTATACGGCATGATCATATTATTATAGTTTTATAATGCCTTATTTTCAGGAAACTTACTCTACAATATTTCATGACTATTTTCAACAAAACCCCTTTATTTTAAAATTGCATGGCATTTTTTGAAAAGAAAATGATTTTGAAGAAGAAAGGATTTTTCCTCCATAATTCATTTCAAGTGTTTTATCAAAACCATTTTCCATCTAAGATGACATTATATCATATGTGTATGTTTCAAGTTTAATTTCTCTATGATTTATATGTTTTCAGTTTTCTTATGATGAAATGATATCCATTTGTTTTATATGTACTATGTTATGATGGGATAATGTTTATGAAACCCAATTTTTTTATTTGGGTTATGATGAATGATTTATGTTTATGTTGTGGCACAAGTAAGAATGATTTTATTATGAGATGGGTGGGACCTATATCTCCCACCAATGCATTGGGTAAAGATTTATATCTCATGAGATAGACATGGCTGGAATGGTAGGTTAACCCTGTTCAGTGATACAGGACTGGAACGAGGAGTGAACTCAATTCAGAAAGGGATTTTGTCCACTAAGATGGTATTGGAAGAAATGCCTTGGATACTATGGAAATCATATCATGTGATTAATGGTTTTTCACAATTAAATGTTTTATTCTGATGCTATTTTATCATGATTGATGTTCCTTTATGACCTATGCCTTACGTACTACCAAGATTTATTTCAAAACTCAATATTTTGATGTGTAATCTTTATGTTCATGTTTTGAAGTTCAAATGTATATGGTTTGTTTTATTTTCTCCATGCTTACCCTTACTGAGCATTTGAGCTCACCCTTTTTTATGTTTTATTTTCCCTAGGATATAGATAAAGGATTTAGGTAAGAAAAAAAAGGAAGATCTTTATGGGAGATGTTGAATATCTTTCACCAAGATTAGAAGAATATATTCCGAGTTTTCAAAGACACTAAACTATTACGGTCCTTTGGTGTCTGTTTTTGTTATATATTAGGTATTCCACAAAATAATGTAATGTCCATGTACGTAAATATTTGGGTCTCTACATTTCATGCGTATACAAATAATCCAAAACATGTATACAATAGTTAGTACAATTAATGTATTAAAATAACAAAAAATCAATAGCACTACCACCAGATAGCATCGTGAGTCTCATCTCGGTCTTTTGCACCACTTCTTCTTGGAATGTAATAATGTCAACAATCGAAATATAGGTTCTTTCCCCCATCCATACCTATATACCAATAGCATTTCCAAGTACCCAAAAGTGTCCCAAATAGGGTGTGAGATACAATCCTAGTAGGTCACCACCCAAGGCATCTATAAAAAATCATGGCTATATAATGTAACCTAATTAAGAGTGCAAAATATAATAGGTATAGCCATAGTAATAGTATAATTCTCCTAAAAAAATTTTATGGGATACTATCAATCCATATAGGGCTCCCTGAAAAACAAATTTCATGATCCTATATCAAGTCAGTAGTAAAGAAAAAGGAAGTAAACACCATGGTAATGTCGTATATATAGTATATCATGTCACACATGGCCACACCATATAACCTATATCTCATAACATCCATAGTCTATCCCGACAACCATAAGTGTCACATTTAGCATGGATGATCCACATAATCAAAAATATCAGACCCTATAAGGCCAGATTCAAGGTATATAGGACCAAGGAATCATCATCTATTCCAAGAAGCAACTTGATGGAAAATCGTTTGGACTTGAATTGTGGTCTAAAGAGCATGTCAGTATATTATGTCCACTAAAATCCCATGACAATCAGATCCAAGGGGTAGAAAGTACAAAGGTATCCCTTGGAATCAAGACCCAAGGAGCAATCTCTTCCACGGAATCCACTACCGCTATCAAAGATCCAAGGAGTAACATCCAATGTAGTAAATGTAATAGTTCATTATTCATTCCATTTATCAATTTTACAAGAATTTAATTCCCTGAGTTTACCCACTAATATAATTGTTCACATTTAAAAAATTAAAACAAATTTATATCATGTATCACAAGGAAAAGAAAAAAACCTCTTAATAATTCAATTTAGTTCAATTAATTTATTTATGTGGCTTCCTATAACAATGAATGCTCATAAACTCACCCCATGGGTGGTTTTATAAAGGAAATGTCAAATGCACACCACATTGGTGACCTTGATTAGGGGAAAACGTCTAAATAATATCAAGGAACTAAAGGGAATCCCTAACATATTCTAATAAATTCAATTTTATTCTTCAATTCAATTTATGGGCGATGCTAGAATGTCTAGAATGGAACACTATGGAAACTATAACTATAAAGAATCAAACCACTCAAAAAAGTGTAGACCACATACCATAGATCCATTTTAGATTTCTTGTCTAGTATCAGCTTTTTATTTAATCCAAATCCGTTTAAAAATTAAGAACCTAGAAATAGGGCATATTATCTTGCACTTAAATAACATCTTTGATACAAAGAAGAATAAAGAATGGAAAAAAATGGGGTACCTGCTAGTGTGAATCTAATGAGATCAATGGTGTCCAATTAATAGTCTAGATTGAGAAATGGGAACAAAGACTATGAAATGGATTCAAAATAGATCTCCCTGTGTAAAGATGATGGCCACCAAAGGATAGGAGAAATTGGTTTTAATGTTATAAATTCATTAAGGTAAAATGTTCATTTTTCATGAAAAACCATTCACCAATTGTTCTCCCATCATTGAATTGAGGGGAACCTCACACGGTTAGTGCACATGGTTTTCCTAAAAATGAAAAAATTGTGTCTCATCCCACTATCAAAAATACAAATGTCATTGAATGGGTGTGTGCCTCATTCTACATGGTTTGAAAAAAGATGCGGCCTCCTCTTTCCCTCTATCCATGCCTCGTATGGTTATTAGTAACCATGCATCCTATCCTGCATGGTTTTCACTAACCCTGTAGCATATCTTATTTCTTCCAAAAAAGTTCACTCTAGGATCTAAAAAATGCTTAGACACCCCCAATACCCAAATAATCTCAATGGGTATTCATATTAGGTGATAAAAAATCATTTAAACTGAAATACAAAAGATTCGTACCTCATAGGAAAACCTAGGGACATAAAATCTTCCCCCCTTAAAGTAATTTTTCCCTAAATTTCCCTCTAAAGGGTGGTCAAGAATGATTAGAGAATAACTTTGGCCACAGATCATGTACACCAGTCTCTTGCTCCCAATTATTGTCCTATAAACAGTCATGCTACCATAGAAACCTTACTAGAGGAACATACCTTCCTCGGAGAACCTTTGTGCTATTTTCAATCATATGAACATGATCCTCCTTAGAGGAAGAATCTACATATAACTCATCCTCCTCAATATGAAAATAAATACATGGGTCTGAATGATAATAGTGAAACTGAGATATGTGGAAGACATCATGCATGGCTTGGTACCTATGAGGAAACTAAAACTAATAGGATACCTTCCTGAATCACTCTAGAATATTTAGAAACCTGGCATATCATGGTAAAAGATTACCCTATATTCAGATCCATCTATGTCCTAGCCACAATGAAATGCATAAAAAGGCCATATCCCTAACCTCTCACTCTATAGTTCATCTACAGTGATCAATATAAGATTTATGTTCATACTATATAGTGTCCATCCACTTCTGGATCAACTGGACCTGCTTAGAAGTCTCCTACAAGATAAGAAATTCCAGTAAATCTACCTCGCCTACCTCTAACTAGAACAAGGGATTTCGACATGGCCAACTGTAAAAATAATCATAAGTTTTCATTTGTATATTATCTTGATAACTCTTATTGTATGTGAACTCAAATAGGGTAGTATTCATCTCCCTATATCCCCAAAAATATATGACACATGCTCATAGCATGTCCTCGAGAAAATGTATTGTATGCTCTGATAGACCATCAGTCTAATGGTGGTATGGTATTCTTAGAAGCACTTGTGTACCCAACACCCTCTTTAAACTCTAATAGAAACAAGATGTAAACCAGGTTTCCATATTGGAAATAATATTACAAGTTACCCCATGAATTAATAATATCTCATAGATATACAACCTATCAATATCATCTATACTGAATGTATCTTTGATCTGTAGGAAATGTGAAACCTTTTTAATCCAATATAAAACAACCCCAACTACATCACTAAATTGAAGAAAACATTAAAACCATTCAAAAACTCCATCATGATATCATAAAATTTCTACTTTGGAATGGGTAACTACTGTAAAAGTCCATCTGGTCTCTGATGTTCCACCATTACCTATTGATAAGTGGAATAAATCATAAAAACCCAGATGAATCATGTTTTATACATGACCATGAGTATTTACAACATAAATAATGATAAACCTTGGTGATGTCAGGGTTCACTTCCCAAACTATGGTAGGAAACTCCCACATCAACTCATCATGTGTGTCCACTATAACCCATGCATGACCATTTATACATAGGATCTCATCATCACCCACGGTCCAACCATGAGGCGGGTTCTCAACTCACACAATCACCTATAAGACTAATACCTTTGAATTTTATAGTTGCCTCATCCTTAATCTATATATAGAGGTAGAGGTCATAGATAAATATAGAAAAAGTATGTCCTTGATTTCCCTAAACATCTATGTTCATCTGAGAGGAAAAAATTCATTAGATTATACTCACAATTGACTTACCAAATTATATGTTTCTGACTCCTCCTACTCAGTACATTGGCCACTATATTTCCCTTTTCTAGGAATATAGACAAGATTAAAGTAAATAAGACTATATGTACTCTAACCACCTTTGTTCCCTCATATCCATATCATGCTATGTAAATATGTACTTGAGGATTTTTTGGTCTTTGTACACAACAAAATTCTCCCCAATTAAATAGTGTCTCCAATAGTGTAAAACATGAACAAATATAGCTAACTCAAGATCATGAATCAGGTAATTCCTCTTGTGTGGTCTCAACTATCAAGACCCATACACCATGACTCAATCCCCTATAGCAAAACTACTTCATTACTAATACCTGATGTGTCACAAAAAATAGTGTAACTTCTACGTTTCTCTAGCATAATCATGATTGGGGATGATGTCAATTTTCCTTTCAACTCATCAAAGGATATCTCTTAGGTATGGAACCATAAAATCTTCACACCCTTATTTTTCAATCATTTCAACAGAACTAAAAGGAGAGATATTTCATGTATTAAATGTATATATTTTCCCGTTTTCTCCAAAAAAACTCCATTTGTTAAATATATTTTTGGGTTTCTCTCAGTAAACTATAGCTCTCACCTTCTCTCGGTCAACTAACACTCCTATATCAGAGATAATATGACCTAAGAAGTTAATATTATCCATACATAAGTGGAAATTTTAGATCTTATTATATAACTAAATCTTTAACAGTTTATCTAGAATGATATCAATATTTTTGGCACGTTCATGTCAATTGTGAGAATACACTGAGATATCATCCATGAAAACAACCACAAATGAATCCAAATAAGGATAGAAAACATGGTTCACCAGTTCCATGAAAACTAATAATGCATTTGTGAGACCAAAGGGCATAGCCAGATACTCATATAAACCATATCTATTATGAAAAATAGTATATTGTATGTATGCATGCCGAACATGCACCTGATAAAATTTAGATCTCAAATCAATTTTTGAGCACACTTGCGCTCCACAAAGCTGATAAAAAAAGATCATCTATTTGTGGCAAGGGATACCAGTTCTTAACAATTAACTAGTTAAATTTTTGATAATCAACACATTGTCTTAGGTAACCATCTACCTTTTTTGAAAAAAGGACTGCTGAACCCCATAGTTAAGTAATGGGTCATATAAACCCCTTTACCTCCAAATCATCTAGCTTCCTATTTAGGTCCTTCAACTCCATCATAGAAATCATGTAAGGAGGAGTAGATACTGGTGATACTCCTAGAACTATCTTTATAGATAACTCCACCTATATCTTAGGAGGTAAAATAGAATATTAATCTAGAAATACTTCCCTGAAATGATCAACTACTAGATGTAAATCTACCTAACATGATCCTTGATCATCCATATACAAACCAGAAATCGGGATTGTCATCTCACCCATCCCATGATATTGTGGTCCAGTTCTGTCATCATGTACATGCCATTCTACCTTTTGATTATAAAAAATTCCCTATGGTGATGTGAAAGTAACCCTCCATTGACAGAAATCAAAATGGGCTCGATAATCCACTATACATTGCATACTGAGTATGACTTCAAACTCATTTATCTGAAGGAAAAAACCATTCCATAGAAGTGAAACTCATCTATCTCAAGTTTTTACTCCCTAAATTGTCATACACTCTTCGTTTTGATCCTAAATAGAGTTTCAAGAGTCATGAATCCGTCATAAAATTGTATAACAAGCCCAAGGGTTACCACCATAGGTGAAAATATAAAACTATTGATGCACCTATATAAAATATAGTAGATATAAGGGTAGAGGATACTAAGAATATACATATCACCATAGATAGCCCGGTACATTACTCCTTAGGGTTAGGTTGTACAAAGTATATCTTTCCTGAACCATGACCCTATGACACATCCTCACAACCTGGATTAGGACCACTTTGCAGCCTCAATACAAATGGTACCCGGCTGCCACAGCCATGCCCACCACCACTTTGGCCTGAATGACCGATACTACTCTAGATACATACCTAACAAGGATCTGATAAATATTCTCTAGAACTAGGGGTTAGAGATGACACCCTATCATTCACTACTAGAGGGAAGATCTGGAAATAGTGGTACATGTGATCCATCCTACCATGAGCTTAGCACTCGATGGGGTCATGATTTCACTAATTCCTCATGTGTCCCCATCAGCCACACCGATGGTAGAAAATTTAATTTCCAACACTACTATCCTATATGGTTATCATCTCATGGGAAGACTCAAAATATAACTTCCTTACTAAAGACACTAAACCACTCGGTCAACAGACTATATGACTTTGCTCTTCACCCCCAGCTTCCCTCAATTTCTGCTCTATAATTAGCACATAATTTACAATTTTAGTAATCATCATCAACCTAAACAAATTGACCTGAGAACGAATAGCATTTCACATGCCTTATTCAATGCATATCACCCTAGATGCCTCATCAGTATGATATATCAATGAAAAATCCTATAGATCTATACAGCATTCTGAATATTCCATAACTATCATCATGCCCTACTCTAGATGCATAAACTCACTGGATCTCTCTAATTTGAAAGTCATGAGAAAAAAAGTAATCAAAGAATTATGTTTATAAATCATCAAAAACCATTTATCATATCCAATCAGTGTGACACCTCAAGATTTAGTGACATGTTTTTTTTAATTAATTTAATCTTTTTGAGATTTTTCATTTCATGCAACACTGAAAATAATTTATTTTATATTAAAGCACTATGTTTTGATTGTGTCATATGAAACACCAAGTTATAATATACTACATGAAACATATTTTTTAACGTTATCTATATGGAACGCTATGGTTAGAAAACATTATATGCAAGATTAACTTTCCTCGATGGCTTGCGTAACTTGAAATACTGAGTTTTACCAAACAATAATATATTATTAAAATATTATTATTTAATATATTAAGATATAACCTAGAAATTAAATTATTATTTAGGAATAGTATTAACTAATTTATAAAAATATGTGGTTTAAAAAATATAAGATGAATTCATGGGTTACCAATTAATTAGAAAGGAATTTGAAAACCGATTGAATATAAAGGAAAATATTATTATGGATGCAAAGTTTATTTACCCAAATAAATAAAATTAATTAAAATTAATGAGTGTTGTTATTTTAATATATTTTTTATATTTTCAATAAAATATTTATGATATTCATCTAATAGATTTTACAGACATAAGATAATAACAAAACCCAATAATATTATTAAATACTATATTTTTATTAAGTAATTTAAACCACGATTTAATAGAGAACCCATTTTAAATCCAATTTTGTGTAATTTTAAAAATTTAATATTTTTAAATAAACTACATATTAAAAACATTACATAATAATTAGTTTACATTTATTTTTCTTTATTTTTCTATGAAGTTTCAGTTTTTAAAGAATAGTGAAAAATACTAAATTTTAGTTCAAAACTACGTTTTAATAAAATTTATTAGTAAGGATAAAATAAATTTTAATTTTTTTTAAAGATTCATTAGATATTATTTTTATAAATTAAACTAATTTTGGTCATTGTAATCAATTTATCTTTAAAATTGGTTATAAAAACTTAGTAATCTTTTGACATTTTTACTTTAAAAACCCACATTGTCATCCCATCCACAGGATTAAATTTAAATTAATTTATGACACATAGATTATTGGAATTTTTAAAATTGGATTTCATATTTGGAATCACCATGATTTATAATTTATAAATAGTTCTGATTAATTTTTGACCAAAATATTAGTAAGTGTGGTTAAAATTAATTAGAGTGATTAAGATAAAATTAAGCTTAAAATGGGAATAAACCTTAAACAAAATGGCCCAAATGACCAAGGAACTTGTAAAACACCAATTTTATTTCCATATTTAGTCCATAAACCTTATATTATTTATTTTTGTTGTTTATTGTTTTGGACTTTTTTAGGTAAAACGTGTGTACACCGAACTTGTTTTAAAACATTCCATGTGTGTCTTTTCCCTTCCCTATAAAAGTACATCACCTCTCCCACTTCCTCATACCTATAAAACCACTTAATTTTAGCCATTATATAACCAATAAAATTCCAATAAACCTACCTTCCTCCTTCAATCCTCCCTTTGGGAATAAATACTTCCAATGAATTTATTTGGTGAAAACAAAAAGGAGTTACTCAATCAAGAGGTAACACCCTCCCCCAATATCCTTTATTTTATTTCCATTATACACTCACTAAACTATTAGTATTATTACAATATTGTATAAAAAACCAGTATCCTCAATATAATAGTATTTTTATGCTCTGGTTTTTACCTACACTTACACACACTTCCATATAATTGGTAACAAACATACTGTTTATATATGATATATATTATATTTTGATGAAAACTATGATGGAAACTATATATATATATGATATGTATTTAATTTATAATTTCTTTATGATTTTATATTTTTTATTTATAACATAACCTTATGATTTCCATCTTGTGTAATTATGATAATTTAGTTAGAGAAAGTGTGGACTACCACCCCCTCAAAGTAATTTTATTCGTTCACACACAACAAGGAATGTATTAAGGAATTTTTTAGTGAAACTATATCAAATATATAAATTAATAATGATAATTTGATGATATTATATACATATATAAATATACATATATTTAATTTACTTTCATTCTTTCAATAGGTCAATAAAACAGATGCAGTGACCATGCGTTCGTGCGGTCTGTCGTGTCCATGAACGGTTATAAAAATATAATTAATATTAAAGATATATATATCATTTTTTCATTCTTAAAATCATGATATAAGTATAATCACCAAATATAGAACAAATTAGGAAACAGGATAAAAACAAAGTGAATGTTACCCGAAGTGTAACCTTTACATGAAATTGTTAACAATAATGTAATATAAAGTCATAATAAAACCATAAATGGTATTATATGTAATAATATGGTTCTTTAAAATATTTATAAAAATATTAACTTTATTATAAAAGAGGCTTGAATGAGTACAATAAGAGTCAAGACATAAGGTAAGGGGATTTCATCACAATTTTTATTTCTGTGATATACATGCCTTAATCATCACTCATTTCCTTTGTGTGGTGTGTATACTACCCATGAATTTATCTTATTATTCTTTTAATTTATCTTAGGGGTATTTAAATATCCATTTTATGATATTCTTTCATGGGTTCTATGTTTCAAAAGTTACCAAATCGGTAAAGTGATTTTGTCTCAATTTGCCTTCTTTGAGACACATGTCATTTGTGAACCTATATTTTTTAATGAGAAGTATATAATACCTTTGAAGTGTTAAATCATGAATCTAATTATTTTCATGTGACTTTAATATTCATATAATTTAATTCTTTTCATTTTTCTATCATCCAAATTTACCAAATTGGTAATGGTTTATGGCTACAATCTCACCATTTATCGAGATTATTTATGAGTATTCTCCCATTAATGGAATATTTTGATAGATATGTCAAGAAATCCATTTATTTTTATTAACCTCTAGTTATTAATGTTATATCCAAGTAATGGATCCATTTTCCTACTCTTTCGTACATAATATGATCAATGAAGTGTTTTTAAGAATGTCTTAGTTTACCTCTCCCTTAGGTCAGAAATTTTTGTTCCTTAAAAACCATGTTTTTAAAAAGGTTTTCCAAAAATATTATACTATTCAATAATATTTAAAATAAATTTTTACCCTTTTGTATTTTACTAATTTTTTAAAATATATATTCTTGTCACTCTCCAAACATGGAATTTTTCTATCATTTTTACAGTATAAAAGGAATGTCCTTTTTACCTCATATGGAATGTATGGATTTAGAAACCATCATTTATATGAATATTCCTTTAGTTGTTTAAATGTTTAATTTTCAATGAAATGGTTTTCAAAAAAAATTCAAGCTTACATTATAAGTTTTCAACAAAAAATGGTTTCAAATTTTTTTTATATGTTTTCAAGGGAAAATGTTTTCAAAATGATTTCAATCCTTCTTTTAATTATTTATATAATTCTCAAAGAAAATGAATATATAAAAGTTTTATGTTTTAAAATTTATATTAAAAGAATAATGGATAATTTCCACAAGATTTTTTTTTAAATATCGTTCCAAGTTATTTTCCATTTAAGATGACATTTGTGAATTAATTAAAAAAAAGATGACATTTGTGATGTTACTCTTTCCCTTCTAGTAAATGACCAAAAGGTTCCATTCATATTCTTTCATGAATGGTGTATGTTTTTATGGAATTATTTATATGAAACCTATTTCTCTTCCATGGGTTGTATGCTTTTGATTCCCGCTTCTTTTCATGGGTTATGCTTTAATGAAATTATTAGGAAACCTATAAATTTTATATTGGTTATGATGTGATGAAATGTTAATAATACCCATTTAATTTCATGGGTTATGATTGTTATTTATGAAACACATCCCTTTTTATAGGTCATGATAGGAAGTAAATTTTATTATCTGATGGCACATGCATATATTATTTTTTGTGATTGGTGGGGCCTATATATCCCTCTAATACATTATGTGATGATAAAGGATATATAAGATCAAATGGTACATAGGTTTTATCCCAAACCTGAAAATAAGAGGGTACATAGGTTGAAGTACAAGACCAAAAATAAGAGGTTACACAAGTCATATCCCAAGCCTAAAAATAGGAAGGTACAGGGTTTGTACCCCAAGACTGAATGTAAGAGGGTGCATGTGTGTAACCAATCCCAAAAATAATAAGGTACATGGGTTGTTAGCCTCAGCCCGAAGCATGTATAGGAGTCATATCCCCAATCTAACATGTCATGAGGGTCTTGGTAGGTATCCATAACATAGGAATTATATTTGTATGTGTATTCCACAATTACATGTCTTACTTCAATGTTATGATTTCATGGATTATTCACTTGATTCCCTTATGATTCATATCTTATGAATTACTGATCTGTATTCCATGATTTATGTTTAGGGTCATTGAAATATAGGGTTTGATCTTCAAATGTTATGATCACGTTCTCATACCCTTATTCTCAGGTTTATGCTTATGTATCTCCCTTTTTATCTTGAGCTCACGCCTTTTGGTTTTTCCTTCCCTAGGTTATGAAGATATATTTTATACATCATATGTATAAGAGGGGTTCTAGTCTTAGATAACCTTGTGGGATATAATTTGGATCACCCATGTACCAATGTTTATGTTTCCATGTTTTCAAATGCACTAAACTAATACATTCTTTTGGAATCTGTTTGTATAGTGTTCTAAGTATTCTACAAAAGCTATGTAATGTATATGTTTTTAAGAATGGGTTGTTATATTTAGTATCATAGAAAATGTTTAGTTAAAATTTGGAAACTATAATGATAAAAAATTAGTGACAACTCTACGAATATGTCTAAGGATAATTCTAAGGATAAGGAAAAGTATAGGAAAATGTAATGGATTTTTGGTTAATGTAGAATGAGTGGTTTCCTAGAAATATATCCAAATCTAGACACCACAAGTGGATGCGGCTCTAGAACTGATGTACCTAGGGGTATAAAATCTAACAAGATGTCCCGAGCCTAACTCGGGGTAATATGGTACATGACAATAAGCCTTTCTACACACCTAGTTTGACACTCCTGGGATATATACTTTGTAAATTCAAAAACTCTTCACAAACCATCATGAATGATTTAAAAATATATATTCTATTAATAATCTAGGGTAAACCTAAGGTGTCATTGATTAAGGAAGGTGTCACAATTTTAAGTGTTTTTTGATGATTATGTGATTCCTCACAATGAGAAATGTTTCTTACTATATGTTTTTGGTTTTAATCAATGGCTCAAACCTGAAGGAACCACATTAATGGTGACTTTGATGGATAATCAAATGATTTTCCTCCTGAGAATCTGAATCCTATAGGATAGGGAATTAAAAACCTCACTATTATGATTAGACAATGTTCCCAATCTATTAATCATTCTAAGATTCAAAACAAAAAAAAGGATGGAAGAACATCTTGTTGATTCCTTCATGAGGAAATTTTGACCTTATTTTAGTGGATATTATGATCCACTTGTTTATGACCACTGGATCAGTACCACTAAAAATATATTCTCTATTATATAGTGCTCAAAACATGAGAAATTCATTCTGGCTATATATCGGCAGGATGGTGAAGAAGACTAGTGGTGGACTATAATCAAGAATAAAAGGATGATAGATGAATTTGAATCTATGTATTAGAATGACTTCAAGAATAAATTTTTTAATAATTACTTTACTCATGTCCTTTGTATGAATATGTAAAAGGAGTTTCTTTAGTTGAAGTAAAAGAATAATGAATCTATCAGTACCTGTAAGGCTAATTTCACAAGACTTGTGAGGTATGATTCTGGAATTATCATTCAACTGGAATTTAAGGATGATATTCTCTTTAGTGGCTTAAAGAAAAGTCTCATAAGATCAATATTTATAAGAGATATTATTAGCTATGAATATATTGTATATTTTGAAATCAAAGTTGAAATGGAGTTTAGAGTTATGTATTAATATCACGGTTTTAAAAAGAAAAAAAGATGGACATTTAAGGAAAATATAAAAACCATGGAGATAAGAAGATGAGCCTTCCTTTATTCACAAAGTACAGAGAGAATAATGAAGGGAATTGTCTCAATGGTACTATTAAATTTTTTATCTGTGGAAAGTAAGGACATCAAGAGGAATAATTCTGATGTAATTGGAAAAAGATATTTAATGAGGAGAATAAATAGAAAACATCACAAAATGAACCTCCGACAATTAAGTGTTTCAGTTGTATGGAGTTTGGAATCTCTCCAAAAAGTTCCCAAATACAAGGGTTAATAAAGGTGATTAGTTACAATAACCTTTTAAAATAATTTAAAAAAGGGAAAGAATATGCAATCACAATATATGAACTGAACCATGATAATTTGGGAACTTCACAGTGGGGAATTTCTTGTGGGATTTTATAAAAATAACCCCTTTGATAATCTTGTTATTAATATTTTAGTAAAATTTCATGTGATTATATCTATATACATGGATTTTGGAATAATATGATCACATTTAATGTTCTATTAGTTGAACGATGAACCCATGTATCCAATGAAAATGTTTTTGGTATAAGATAATAGAATATTTAAGGAAGAAATTGTGAATTGTATTTTGGAAGGGTTATAAATTTAAACATTTATGGATAGTTTATGTTAAAAATGGAATAATTTTTTTGAGACTAAATTATTTTCTAACCACATGAGGATTTATGAATATTGTATAGCCTTTTATAACCACTTGGTGTTAGTGGTATCTGAATAAATATGGTATGACTTATCATGGATCTTATGATCTATTTGTAATTTAGGAATGAAAAATTATCCTTCATTTATTAGGGTAAGAGATGAAGTGGAAATATATCAAGGTAAAACCAAAGGGTGACACTTAAATTATGAAATGTGATGAAATCAAGTAAGTATAACTTCTCATGAAAATTATTCATCCTTTGGGAAAGGATCATGAAATTGAAATGGTTATCCTAGTACCTTCTATTCAAATGAATCAAATGGTCCCTTAGATAATAAAATATTTATGAATTTGTGATTGTTAACTTTATACTTACCTAGTTCTCTATCAGTATCCTCTTGAACAAGATAGTTATATTTCTATTCCATGTACATTTTTTCAATTTCCAGCTTGATCTCCTATGTGGAAACCCAGCTATGTGTTACTCTGGGTAGCCATTATGGATCCAACATTCTTTTTTAAAGGAAGTTTTAGTGTTCATTTTTATGATGTGTGTTACACATAATTGAACTAAAAAATAATAATCCTTTGATAACATGGATGAATTTTGAGGGATAAGTTCATTTTAAGGGGTTTGTAAAGTAACACCCAAAGATTTTTTGAAATATTTTTTTCGAATTAATTTAATCTTTTTTGAGATTTTTCATTTCATATAACACTAAAAATGTTTTATTTTATAATAAATAACTTTGTCCAACTTGTTTCATACCTAAAATCAATTTATCATTCATTATACGCAAAATAATGTTTAAATTTATATATATAAAACACCTAGGTTAGTGTACATTACACTCAAGATTGATTTTCCTCGATGGCTTGCATAACACACAAAACCAAGTTTTAAAGAACAATCATAAATTTTTAAAATTTTATACTTGTATATAATAAGATAAAACCTAGAAATTAACTTATAGGTTAATAATAATATAAAATAATTTATTAAAATATATGGTTTACACATATATAATATGAATTCAAAGGTTACCAATTAATTAAAAATGAATATGAAAATGATTGAATACCATGGAAAATATTATTATAGACCTAAAGTTGTTTTACCCTAATAAATTATATTAATTAAAATTATTGAGTTATATTAATTTAATGTATATTTTATATATTCAATGAAATGTTTTTTATATTCACCCAATGGATTTTATGGACATTAGATAAGAAAAACCCCAAAAATATACTTAAAAACCAATATTTTTATTAAGGCATTTACATCAACTTTGAATTTCGGACCAATTTTATATAACATTTGAGGAAAATTTATTGATTCACTAAGAAAAAAAACTTAATCTTTGAAATTGTGACATAATAATTATGTTAAGTTAAATTTATTTTATTTTTTATGAAGTTTCATTTTTGTAAAGAATTGTAAAAAATACTAAATTTTAGTTCAAATTTTATTTTTCATTTAATTTATTTATATAGATAATTTAAATTTTAAATTATTTTAAAATTTTAATTAGATCATATTTTTTCAATTGATTCAATTTAGGTCATTTTAATCAAGTTTACTTCGATATTGAGTATAAAAATATAGAAAACTTTTCAATGTTTTTACTTCAAAAATCCACATTATTTTCATGTTTGCGAGATTAAATTTCAATTATCTTCTTCCACTTATGTGATTGGAATTTTTAAAAATGTACTCCATCTTTAGAATCATCATAATTTATAATTTCTAATTAGTTCAACATAATTTTGGACCATAAAAACTAGAGAGTGCAGTTAAAAATAATAATAGTGATTAAGGTAAAATTAAGATTAATAAGGGAATAAACCTTAAACTTAAGGGCCCAAATAACCAATCCACATGTAGGAAACCAATTATATGGCCATATTTATACCATAAATGGTAAATAAATATTTTTTTGATTTGATATGACTTTTTTATGTAAAAACATGGGTACACCTAACTTGTTTTCAAAAATGCCAAGTGGGTCCATTCCCTTCCCTCTAAAAGGTCACCACCTCTCCCTATAAAGACCCAGGAATTCTGTACATGGAAATTACATTAATTTTGAGGAAGAATTAATAAATGAAAATAACATACTCCCAGAGACCGTATTAGTTTAGTGTCTTTTGAAACTTGGAACATAGTCTTTTAACTTGGGGAAAGATCTTCAACATCTCTCATAAAGATCTTCCCCTATTGTTTTCCTACCTAAAACCTTTATTTATATCCTAAGGAAAATAAAACATAAAAATGGTGAGCTCAAATACTTACAAAGGGTAAACATAGAGAACATCAAACAAAATATAAATATAAGAATTTTAAAACACGAACATAAATTTTGAATATTAAAATCATGAGTCATGGGATAAATATTGGCAGTACGTAAGGTATAGATCACAAAGGAAAATTAACCATCATAAAATAGAATTGGAATAAAACGCAGAATTATGGAAAATAAATAATCACATAATAATATTTTCAGAGTATACTAGGCATTTCTTCCATGACCATCATAGTGGACAATGTTCATTACAGAACTGAGTTTACATGTCGTTCCAACCATGTATTATTGAACTAGATTTACTTGTTTTTCCAGCCCTATATTACTGAATTGGATTTACATATAATTCCATTAATTTCTATCTAATGAGATATAAATATTTACCCAATTCATTGGGGGTATATATAGGTCCACCCCATCTCATAATTAAATAATTCTTACATGTGCCACAAAACCATAAATCATTCATCATGGCATAACCTAAGAAATAAAATGGGCTTCTCAAACATCATTCCATCGTAACATAATCCATATAAAATATCCATTCATCGTTAACACATTCAAATAATAGTAAAAATAGGCATAGGAACATAACCCTATTTAATGATAATAGTCTTATATGGAAAATAATTTTGATAAAATACTTGAACTTAATTCTTGAAGAAAATATCCTTTCTTTATCAAAAACATTTTCTTTTCTCAAGATGTCATGAAATTTTAAAATAAAAGAATTTAACTGAAAAAAATTTACATTTTTTTAATTCATATTTGTGTAATTAATTCATTATTAAAGAGAAAAAAACATTCATTCTGTATAAACGAAAAAATATTCTTATCATACTTTTATCAGAAAGTCAAAAAGTACATCGTACTAAAAATAAAAAAAAATATTTCATTAATAATATTTAATTAGAATTCACCAGTGGATAAAATTGAATATAAAAAATAGTATAAGAATATAAACAATATTATATATTTAGGAAACATGGATGGGGATGATAAATATACCCCAGTAAATACTTACGAATAGACAATCTCAAATAATAATGATATTGCAAAATTATCTCTCACCTTAGGTCTGATTTCTTCTATATGTTCCCATAACTCTTGTATAGTGGGTTTAAACATATTATTAACTTGTAACCAAACCATAATAATTTTTATGATATCATATATTATTAACTTATGACTTTATATTACCCATTCATTTGTCAATTCTAAGTTAAAGCAACATTTTGGGTAATAATCGTTTTATTTATCGTAAGTGTTTTGACTTGTTATTCTTGATATTATTACTTTGATCATGATTTACTTAATTCAAGAATGTAAAACATGGTTTATATATCATATATATTCTGTATATAAATATATATATATATATAATTTATATTTAAATAAAATGGAATAAACCATTCATGGAAACAGGAGGTCGTACGTACGCATGAATACTGTTTTGGTTTCCTTATTGAGTTGACTGGAAGTAAGTAAATGATATATATATATATATTAATAAATACATTAAAATTATTATGTCATATATTTTTTTATTATTTATTATATATACTTTATAATCATTCTTTAATGGTTAACGTGGAGAATTAATCTTATCACGTCGTGGAGACGGGAGGCTGTACGTACGCATGAGTGATGATATCATTCCCATAATTCATGAATGGTATTGAATTGAAAATTTTACTATAATTCATAATAAATATAATTTTATAATAATAATATATAGTTATTAAATCCATTTTTATACTCATCCAATTAAGTTGGTGGTGAAAAACAGATTACACCATGGCGTGGAGACAGTGAGTCGTACGTACGCACGTGTGGTGATTTCATTTTTCTTTGGATTGATAGAAAGTGTAATAAGATTTTTTCATAGATATAGTAATATCTCAGTATATAATTTATACTATATTTATTATTCTATAATGAAAAAACTCATGAAGTATAATTAGAAGTAGAAATAAATATGAAAGAATCGGTAGAGGGGATTGCCTCTTTTTTGAGTTACTCTCTTTTGATCACTGCTTAATGGAACTAGAGTTGGTCTCTTAAGAAGACCAGAACCTCTTTAATGTAACTAGGGAAGTTTATAATGGAACTGGTTAGGTTATGAATGATCTTTAAGGCTCAAAATTAAGTGAATTGGTGAGGGTGGATGTGCCCATTTATAATTGTAGTGAGGGGCAATTTTGGAAACATCAAAAATATTAATTTATAATAAAATAATACCCCACTCATATACCTAAAAAATGCCCCCATTTATAATATGAGATGATATATAATTGTAATATAATTAACCAATAAATTTTATACAAGTTTCTATTTCCATTAAAACCATATATTTCCAATTTAACACTTAGTTATTCTATTTCATTTTAACTAGGGTAACAAATATTTCGATATTAAAAGGGTAAAATATTTACTTATTTGATTTCAATTAGATCATAAATATATAATTTAGAACATTTTTTCCATATCATAATTATTATTTATTTTAAAAACTGATTTATTATTTTTAAATAATTTAATAAAACACTATTTTGATAACAATCAATAGTGTCAATTTTGACACTATTCAATTTATTGATTTTTAAAAATATAAAGATAAGAGGTTAACTTCGAACAAAAAATTTTATTATATTCTTATGAGGTCAAGGTTTTCTATAAAATTTAATTTACATATTAATTATTAACAAATATATATATTTTTTAATATTTTTAATAAAAAAAATTGATATATCCATTAATAAGATAATTAATACAATGATTTTGTTTAATTATTTAATATACTTATTTGTTGAATAAAAATTAAAAATAAAATACTATAATGAAGATAAATTTAATACATTTAGTGAGAAGATATTTAGAATAATATATCTTCTATAAAATCAAACATTAAAATTTTTATACTCATTAAAGTATAAATGTGACAACTTTAACTTTACTTTAAATAAAACAATATAATGGACATAATCCATTCTATAAGGCTTTAATTTGTCACTAGATTAACCTTTAAATAATTTTGGTAGATATATACTCTACCAATAAGATTTTTTCATGTTCTTGTACATTTTTAAGGTTATTATGATTTTAATAAAAAATTATTTCATTGATTTCTCATCATTTAATTATTTTTTACATCATCAAAGAATAAGACATTAAGGTAATTATTTATTTCTTAGAAATTAAAAATAAATTACCATGATATAGGTAATTATTTTATCTTTCCATGTGATATGTGTTTCAAATATTTCACCCGATTATCCATATATTAAAATTATTATACTTATAAGAAATGTAAGTTTTACATTTTGTCACTTTCATTTGTTTCATTAATATCTATGTCATTTTCAGTGTCAAGTGGACACTAAATGACTATATTTCAAAAAAATATGTTACGGTTCGAATTGTATTCATCTAATTGGATTTTGGTAGGTTTTAGGATAATTTTATTACCCTTATCATATTATTAGTTACCCTAATTTACCCAATTTACCTTTAATTGTGGTAAGAAAAATTACCGTAGTTACTATTCATAATATCCAAAAATAAAAGTAACTTATTAACATAATTTTTACCCAATAAATCAAAATATGTAATCCATTTTTCATAATTCAAAACACATAATTGGAAGGAATTAATTTAAAATTAATTCCTATTGTCAAAACCAAAAAGCGTGTTTTTAAGAAGTAAAAACTTATCAAAAGATTTTCATGGGATTATTTCCAATTTAAATGTGAAATTACTTCCAATGACCAAAATGGGAATAAATGATTAAAATATAATCCAATTAAACTTTTAAATAATTGGTTAGAGTAGAATACTCAAGAGGGGGTGAATTGAGTATCTATAAAAATTTCTATTAACAATTGGTTCTTTTAAAATTTCCCACAATTAAAAATATAATATAAGTCAGTTTGTAGTGAATTTATAAGGTTTTTGAATGTTTAATTTATTTCTAAAGAGATTGATTATTTCTTATCTATACTAATATAAATATTACTATAAATTTTTAACTTAATCTACTGGTTAAAAATGGTATAAACACTTGTTAAACAAACTATTAGAGTACAGTTTAGTTTTATGAAATATGTGATAAAATCGAGTAAATCTAAAAAGTTAAAACACAATGGAAATAAAATAAGAGGTTCAGTCTCAAGAAGAGACTTAATCCTCTCTAATTGGTGATCATCTTCCACCAAGCAGTTTAACTTAATAAATAGTTTGATCTACATCCCGGATCGGGGTTTACAACAGCATACAAGGTTTTCCAGGTCACCCTTGACCTCTACCATAGTTATTTGGTGGAAAACAGCAAACATGTCACACATGACCTCTTCTATAGTTATATGTGGGATATAAAGGGATAAATAGAGTTTGTCTTTGATGATATCAAGTATTCTCTATTTATGTATAGGATTTAGTGTGTGTAATAGACAGATACACACACTACTCAGAAATGTAAATAAATGAAAAAATAGAGCTAAAGATGTAGAGTAATGTTTAGAAGGCTCTATGTGTTATGAAATAAATATATAGACTCATTTGATGTAGTGGAACTGAATTTCAAGTCTTCTTTTGGACATTAAATCCAAAATAGAGTATCATAGTCTTATGTGATCAGACACTAAACATGATGTCTACACATACAGACACTAAACATGATGTCTAGCCTACTAGAAGTTAAGTAAAGAAAACTCCCAATAATTCCTCTATAAGTAGTTTGATCAACAAATTTCCCATTTTCATCAAGATTCCACTTACATGTAGAACTCATAGGTATTTCACTAATCTTAAAGCAATCAAAGCCATATCTTTTCAAAATATATTTAGTGTATTTACTTTGATTTATAATAATACCTTCTTTGTTTTGAAATATTTTAAATCAAAGAAAATATTTATGTTCAACCATCAAACTAATTACAAACTAACTTTCCCTCATTTTTTGAAAATTCATTCCATAAATAATTTTTCGAAGAACCAAAAATAATATCATCTACATATATTTGAGATCATAAAAAATCTTTAGAAATTATTTTTATAAATAAATTTGGATTTTAAACTTCTTTTTTGAAACCTTTATAAATAATAAAGTTACTTAACCTATCATACCAAGTCCTTGGATCTTGTTTCAAACCATATTAAGCTTTAGTAAATTTGAAAACATTATTAGGAAAATTTGGATTTGTAAAACCAAGGTGTTGTTGAATAAAAATATCCTCAATTATATAACCATTTAAGAATTCAATTTTGACATCCATTTGGTAAATATTAAAATACAAGTGTGCTACATAGGCATGTAAGATTCTAATGGCTTCCATCCTAGATACTGGTGAAAAGGATTCCTCATAATCAATTCCATATTCTTGATTTTATCCTTGTGTAACCAATAAATATATGTTTATAACTATATTTATAGCTTCATCTACTTTATTCCTAAACATCCATTTAGTTCCTATGTTCAAGGTATCTTTTGGCCTATCAACAAGCTTCCAGACTTTATTTCTCTCAAACTGATTATTCTCTTCTTACATAGTCATCACCCAAATTTCATCGTTGATTACATCATTGATATTTTTAGGTTCCTATTGTGACAAGAAATATTGATGTTCATCCGGATTTCTCAAAGAATCTCTAGTTTGAGTTCCTCTATATAAATCTCCAACTACAACATCTAAGGGATGGTTTTTAAGGGTTCTAGTTGGTCTAGTAAATGTAGGGATAGTTATTTTAGTTTCATCACTAGGTTCTGGTTCATTATGGCTAGATTCTGGGGAATTTTCAGAATTGGAATTTTTAATAGATTCATTTATAGGATGGTGATAGGTTTTAGCATTAATGTCCAAATTGGACATATCTTCTTCAAGATTCCCGAGTGAGGTCCAGGTTCATGTGGATCTATTTCATCAAACATAACATGGAAATATGCCTCCACACATTTGATTCTTTTATTAATGACAATGTATGCTTTTCTTGATGTTGAATATCCAAGGAATATTCCTTCATCACTTTTTGATTAAAATTTATCTAGATTATCTTTAGTGTTAAAAATATAAACTTTGAATCTAAACACTTTAAAATAAATTACCTTGGGTTTCCAATTATTTGACAACTTGTAAGGAGTTTTCTTAAGGATAGGTATGATTGAGAATCGATTTATTATATAACAATATGTATTAATAGCTTCAGCCCAAAAATAAATCGGTGGCTCATATTCATTAAGAATTGTTTGGTAAATTTATTGTAGGGTTATATTTCTTATTTATACTACACCATTCTATTGAGGTGTCCTAGGTGTAGAGAAGTTGTGTCTATATACTTTTTGTGAGAAAAAAGATTCAACGTCTTGATTTTCAAACTCACAGACATGGTCACTTCTCAAAGATTTAATTTTGAGTCCACTAAGATTTTTTATAGTTCTAGAATACTTGGTAAAATGAGAGAAAGCCTCACTTTTGTGAGCTAAGAAAAAGTTCCAAGTATACTTAGAGAATTCATATACAAGAACATAAACATGGTTCTTCCCATTTAGACTTGAATGACTAGATGGTCCAAAAAAGTCCATGTGAAACAACTCAATAGGTTGAGAAGTTGTAACTTCTTTCTTTGGTTTGAAATATATTTTGAGTTTATTTCCCTTTTGACAAGGATTGCACACTTTGTTGCCTGGAAACTCTTGTATGGTAAAGTCTTTAACTAAACCTTTTTTAGATAATTTCTTAAGGAAGTTTACATTATAATGTCATAATCTTTTATTCCATATCCAAGACTCTTTGTGAAAGTCACTTAGGAAGGAAACATTCGGTGTTGCTAGTCTGTCTAAATTTATAGCAAATACATTATCATTTCGAAGATCAGTATATACTATGTTATTCATGGCATCAAAAACAGGGCATGAATCATTTTTAAATTTACCATTAAATCCATTATCACACTGTTGATATATTCTAATCAATTTATACTTTAATCCATCAACATAAAGTACTTTAGAAATTTAAAGGGACTTAGGGATACAAATTTTTTCTAAGATGATGATTTTACTTTACCATTGTCACCAAATGTGACATGTACTCCATCAATCATGATGAGATACTTGAAGGTTGAGTAGTCTCATGTAATGTGTCTTGAACAGCCATTTTAAAGGTACCAAATATTTCTATAGGAACTCTTTAGATAGTTTAACTACAAAAAAATTCATCCAAGAAATGATTTTAGTACCCATTTTTTTCTGGGTCCAGAAACATTAGTAATAAAAGCTTTCGGAATCCCCAATTGACTTATGAGTTTCCTATATATAGAATATAAAGTATATTAAAAATAAAATTAATTTGGTTCGGAAAAACATGATGCAGTAAATGATTATTCTGAATTAGAACTTGCAGTGAAATCTTGATTTTTGGACAGAGAAGTAGATTTACCAGATTTAGTTACAAAATTTGTTTTTGATAAATTTATTTTTCTGGGATGATATCCTATTCTGGTAATATACCTAGGAGCTATTTTATTTCCACGTAACAAAGTTAGTGAATTTTTTCCATTGTTATACTTTTCTAGATCCTTCATTAATTTATCATTAGATAACTTTAGGTCAATATTTTCCTTTAGTAATTATGAAATTTTTTATTTCTCAATAGTAAGTTCAGATTTAATATTTTCAAAGAGTGCATGTTGTTTCCTTAAATATTTATACTTATCCTTTAGTTCATTAGAAGATTCTTATAGAATATTAAAATTCTCAAACATTTCATCATTTTTCATATTTTTATATTCGGATTAATCTCAAGAATAATAGACATTAGGTATAAAATAGTTTAAGGGTACCTTTGATGTATTTTTCATAAAGCACATGTTTTCCATATCTTCGTTTTCATTATGAGATGAAGAAGATTCATTAGAGCTGTCCTCAGATGCACTATAGGTGTCCTCCATTGCTTTCATATATATCATATCTTTATACTCATACTTCTTTTTATACATTAATTTAGGACATATGTATTTGACATGACCTTTACTTTTTCATTCATATAAAATTATTTATTTGGATTTGTTAGGCTTCTTCCAATCCTTTTTCCGATTTCATTTTTTGTCATATTTTTCTTTTATATTTTGGTATCTTGAAGATATTTTTCTTTCTATAAAATTTTCTGAATCTTCTGACCATCTGGGTCATTTCCACATTACTATATGATTATGATTATTCACTTCTTATTCTCTCAACATCATCTTGAACTTTCTCTTTTCCTTTTCATTTGGAAGTGGTAATCTTGAAGGCTACAAATTTTCTCTTTTTCTCTTCCTCCTCTTGATTCACTTTTAGTTCCTCTACATATATAATTAATTTTCCTACTAGTTCCTTCACTGGAATTTTATCAATGTTTCAGGATTATCTTATAGATACTGATGACCCTTTCCATATCTTTGGTAAGTATCGTAAAATCCTCATGATCTGCTCCTTTGTTGTGACGAAACTTCCAAATAAAATCATGGTGTTCACAATTTCATTGAACCTGAGGTACATATTCGAAATAGATTCATCAGTCTTCATTCTAAAATTGTCATATTTAATAGTATTAGTGTCAAATCTCATCTTTTTCACATTATTTGTTCCCTCATGGGAAATTGATAGAGTGTCCCAAATTTCATGAACATTTTTATAGGTAGAAATGCTATTAAATTATTCATCTCCTAGTGCATAGTATAGAGCATTCATTTCTTTAGATTTACTATTATAGGAAGTCTTGGTAGCTTTATCCCAATTTTTTCTAGCAGTTTCAGGGATTGTATATTTAGTTTCAATAGCAATCTTCATTTCAAATCCCATGCTTTCTAAATGTATGTTCATTTTAAGCTTCCACTGAACATAATTTGTTCCATTAAAAAAAGGTGGTCTATTTTTAGCAGAACCTTATAATTTATTTATCATAATAAAATTTTGGAAAATATTTAAAATAAATAAAAAATTTAAATTAATAGAAATTTTAAGATCTTTGAAGTAAAACTACAATCACATTTGAAAAAGTTTGAAAAAGATATGAGAACAGAACTATTCCTAAAACTTCTAATACCAACTATTGGTCAGAGTAAAATACTCAAGAGTGGGTGAATTGAGTATCAATAAAAATATCTGTTAAGAATTGGTTTCATTGAAAATTTCCTCTAATTAAAAATTTAATCTAAGTCAGTTTTTAGTGAATTTATAAGAGTCCTTAATGTTCAATTAATTTCTAAAGATATTGATTAGTTCTCATCTATACTAATCTAAAGATTAATATAACATTTGGAACTATATGATGGTTCAAAAACTAATATAAATGCTTTCTAAACTATTTATCAGAGTTTAGTTTTGTTTTATGACACATGTTATAAAACAGATTTAATGTAAAAAATAAAATCACAACAGATATAAAACAAGAGGTTCAGTCTCAAGTAGATACTTAATCATCTTAACTTGGCGATCACCTTCAACCAAGCAGTTTAACTTAATAAACAGTTTGATCTACACCCTGGAATGGGTTTCACAACAGCACACAAGGTCATCCAGGTCACCCTTGACCTCTACCAACGTTCTTCATATGAAAAGCAACAAACTGTTCACACACGACCTCTTAAATAATTCTATGAGGGATACAAATGGATAAATAGAGTGTGAGTTTGAGGATATCAAGTATCCCCTAGTTATGCACAAGAGTCAGTGTGTGTGTGTGTAACAGATAGATACACACACTTCTCAGAAATATAAATAATGATCACAACAGAGCTGAAGATGTAGAGTAAGGTTTAGAATTCTTTGTGTGTTATGCAATGTAGCTCTAGACTCTTTTGACGTAGTGGAGCTGAAGTTCGAGTCCTCTTCTATAATTTGACTCCAAAAAAAAGTATCGTAGTGTTCTGTGTTTAGGCTTCCAAGAGTGTGAAATGTTTAGCTTCTTGTTTGAAAGATGTTCAGGTCATCTCATCAAGTTTATCTTGACTTATTGATCTCCCTGTATGTTCTTACTTTTGATTTCATGGGTTTTGAAAGTATGATTGAAAGTTAAAGGTGTTATTAGGTACTTTTTACTTGATTTCCACTACTGTGTTCTTTCTTTGAATGATCTATATTGTAATTATTTTATAATATGAGGTCCAGCAGACACAATGATCTTCCCATATGCATGTACCTCATACTATCCTATTAATATACTATAAAAAACATTAAATAATGTCAGAAGCATTAATTTATCTAAATTTGACTGTTACATATAAATTTCAATTAATAAATTAAAAACAGTTTTTCTGACTATCGATTAGTCATAAGTATCGGGGAGTCATTAGCATTAGTCTGTCAGCATTAGTTTGTCAGAATCAGTGACTCTCTAAATTGGTGATAGATTTTCATTGGTATCAGGGAATCAGGGAATCAGTGATTTATTTATACTGACAATCTCTCCTGGAATCGGTGAATCATTTGTACTGACTGTCTGTCTTGGCATTGGTGAGTCATCATTGGTGACTCATTTTGAACTATTGGTGAGTCGCCTATCGGTGAGTCGCTTGAACTATCAGTGTGACCGATCATCAGTGACATGTCCATCATCGTTTCATTTATTCTATCGGTGATTCTCGTATCGGTGTCTTCTTCCATCGGTGAGTCCTCGTCGGTGAGTCATCCATCAGTGAATCCTTTGAACCAATTGGGGTCAGGGGCATTGAAATAATTAAAAAGTGTCTTTCTTATACAGAACAATACCAGATTAAGTGAGATGCATAATTACATGTAAATATACACTTTTAAATATATTGAAACACAAATATCAATAATTTATTGACTTATTGAAATGTTTTATGCCATGGGACATAATTTATTCATTTCTAAATATTCATTGACATGATTATCATTACATAAAACGTAATATGTGAAGAATCGTGATTTGTTAATTTAAATGATTTGTGATAATTAAATATACTATCTCCAAAGGATTCAAAAAAAACTAATTAAAAATATAATCTAACTTGAGAAATAAATTAGATGAAAAGGCAGTTTTGAATTGAAATGCAATATTTTCACTATTTATTAAAAATTTAATTTTATCTGAAAAATATGAAAAATTCAACAAAAGTAAATTTTTATGTCCCGCTTCTAAATAATAAGTTTATTTTTCCAAATTGAACATATAAAAGTTTCAAAAACTATATTTAAAATGCGTGTACCATCAAAAGGGGGTAAAGCGACATTTTCTTATAATACTTCTTTTATCTGAAAAAATTAAATTTGTTCTTATTTAATGTTCTAGAAAAACATAAGATGAATGAAAATGTTTTATAAATTTAAAAATTTGGACAATAATATTCATAATGTATAGTTTATATCCCATTAAATAATAACATTTTAATAATATATCATTATTTAGTGAATGTCAGTATTTCGTACAAGACAAGCTATCAAGGAAGGTCTCTCTTGCATGTATTGAAATCCAGGTCAGTGTTACGTGTAGTGTGAGCTTCCTTTGGGGTTGCGTATAAAACAATCTATACATAGTTCATTTATACATTGAATAAAATCTCTACTGAATTTTGTGTGAAATGAATTCTATTAAAAGAACTTTCCATTCTATGTAACGCAGTCCATGAATAGTGTTGTGTATACTTCAATCTAATACAGTGTTGTGTATAGCGCAAGATAATCTTGGTATAGCATACAAAAAAATACATCAAAGAAATTAAAAGAATCTATCTCAAAAAATCTCAAGGTGTTACATTATACACCCCTTAAAATGAATTTCTCCCTCAAAATTCAATGGGGTTATAAATGATTTACAACTTGAATGTTTCATTCATGGAAACCCAAATCATAAAAAGGAATACAAAAAAATCATTTTAAAAAGGAAAGTTAGAAACATAACGATTACCCAAAGTAACTCATCACTGGGTTTACACATGGGAGAACAAGGGTTTGAAGTGAAAACATGGATATAGAAGATAAACCTAACCATCATGTTCTTATGGACAGTGATAGAGAATAAGGTTTGGAGAAAGTTAACTACCAGAAATCCATAAATGTGTGATGATTTAAGGGACCATCATATTCATCATATAAGAAGGTAACTGGATAACATCTTGGGTTTCAAGATCCTTTTCCTCAAGTTGATGAATTTTTTTTCATGAGGACAAATACTTACCTGATTTCAGTACAATATCACTATTGGTCATTCCCCAAACATTTTCTTCTTCATCTCTTATTTAAAGAAATGAAGTTGAATTTTTCATTCTTGAAGTGTTTTCAGATCAAGTGATAGAATGATAGGTAATTCTAACTTTCTCAACAAAATGGTTAGAACAAGATATCAAATATGTGTAAGTCCACCTATAGTGAGATAATACATTAATCAAACAAAATTATACCAATATATAACTTATTTTATCTATAAATGTATAACATTAAAATCTTTAAAAAATTGAAAATAGAAAACATTATATAGAGGTTAACTAAACCAACTTAACATTTTTCTCCCATATATCATTTGGTAGTTCTTGTTTCTCACATTCTAAACATGTGAATACCTTACTAATGTATTATCTTTAAATATTGTAATAATATGAATTACTATAGAACCTTATTGAAAATATGAATTCTATAAAAATTAACTCTTTCTGCATGACAAAAATACCAATAATTCTATATACTCAAACCATGATATCACTTTGTCCTTATATCAGTCTTGAGGATACTATCAAAAAAACTCATTATCTCTTTATGCAATCATTATTCACATATCTTGTGTTTTCCAAAAAAAAATTGAATAGATTTTCATGGTTATCGGTATCATTCAACATATACATTAAAATAGTTAAGGAAAAACAATAATGTAACAATCCTTAGATGTTTCATCATTCCATAATACTATAAAATTACTTATACAGCATTATTCTTGATAATCATGTAATCATTCCACTATCTTCTTAAACCACTGATTGAGCTTCATTGTTTTATTCCATAACACTTCTTTCATCTCATATATCATTTGTAGTCTCTTCATCATCATCAACATAAATACTACCCATACGACCATGTTGGTTCTCTTCATGAGATTTTTCCTTAGGGAATCTATTTCCATAATGCATGTTCATTAAAAATTTAAAACATTTAACTATCATTGGTGTCTTAGAAATACCATTATCTTTGTCCATTGTGTAAGCTAAACAATTTCTTTTGCAATTACTAGCTTGGTGTCCTTATTTTTTACACCCAAATCATCTTCTAGTTACTTTGAAACAATATCCTTAATGCCTCTTCCAACATGATTTACATGAGAAAATTTGAACTTTCTTTCCTCTATGATCACCATTAAACATCATATTTCTCTTATTATCTAGGTCAGGAAACTCACCAATGTTTAGATTATTGATCATAATATAAGATTGTTGATTAGGTGTAATAACGATTTTTCTCCTTCCAACTCCCATTTCATTTGGTTTATCATGAATATATCATTCCATTCTCCATCATATTCACCATTAACATGAATCCTTCTATTTACATACATTTTCTAAAACCCAAAAAATAATTGTGTGAGAGGCAAAAATCATACTAGGAAAATAAAATAGTCAAGGGGGATTACTTTCAACCTCTAACATCTCATGTTTAATCCTAAGATTTACATGATCATTACCATAATTAAATAACATTAATTTATAGTTAAACTTACCCTTAGGGACATCCATAGACATACCTTATAAATATCTCTAGGGATCACACTAAAATTTTCACATCCTAGTTTCCAAAAGTTGACTAAACCTTTGCTCAAATACCAATAGTAGAGGCCCAATACTAATATAAATTTACATTACATTAATTTAATGGAATACTTAATACATGACACAAATATATTCCCAATGACTTTATTATTTTAGTTTCTTTAGAAACATGGAACATAATATTCTAACTTATTAAAAGATCTTCAATATATCCCATGAATATCTTCCCCTTTTGTTTTCCTACCTAAAACCATTATTTATATCCTAGGGATAATAAAAAATAAAAAGGGTGAGATAAAATTCTCAATAAGGTTAAACATGAAGAACATAAAACAAAACATAAACCTAATAATGTGAAAACATGAACATAAATTTTGAATATCAAAATCGTGAGTCATGGAATAAATCTTGGAAGTATGTGAGGAATAGATCATAAAGGAAAATTGACCATGATAAAAAAGAATTTTTATAAAACATGGAATTTTGGAAAATAAATATGCACATACTTTTATTTCTAGAGTATCCATGTCATTGTTTTCATGACAATCATAGTGGAAAAATACCATTACTGAACCGGGTTTACTTGTCATTCCAGCCATGTATTATTGAACCAGATTTACTTATCGTTCTAACCCTGTATTACTGAATCGGATTTACTTGTAATTATATTCATGTATATCTAATGAGATATAAATATTTACCCAATTCATTAGTGTGATATATAGGTCCCACATATCCTATAATTAAATCATTCTTACATGTTCCACAAAATAATAAATCATTCATCATAACATAACCCAAAAAAAAAAATGGGCTTCTGAAGCATCATTCTATCATAACATAATACATATAAAATATAATTCCATAATTAAAACATTAAAATCATAGTAAAAATAGGCATAAAAACATAACCATATTTAAATATCATCATCTAAGATGGAAAATATTTTTGAGAAAACACTTGAACTTAATTCATGAGGGAAATATCATTTTTTATCAGAAACCTTTTTTTTTCTCAAAATATCATGCAATTTTAAAATAAAATAATGTAATTGAAAATAAAAATTAAATATTTTAAAAGAACCTTCATGGAAATAAGTTTTTATGAATGTGTAAAATTCATTCATTCCGTATATGTTAAAAAAACTTTCTTCTTGTACTTTTACCGGAAAGTTAAAAACTACTTCATACCAAAAACGACAAAAGATTCCATTCATATCGTTTAATAAAAATTCACCAGTGGGTAAAATTAGCTTTAAAAAATAGTTGAATAATATAAATAACACTATATTTTAAGGAAACATGGACATTGATGATAAATATACGATTGTAAATACTTACAAATAAACAATCTCAGATAATAATGAGATTGCAACATTATCCCTTACCTTAGGGTTGATTTACTCCATATGTGCCCAAAACTCATTTATAGTGGGTTTAAACATATTATTAACATTTAAACAAACCATAATAATATTTTTTATATCATATATGATTCACTTATGACTTTATATTACCTGTTCATTTGTCAATTCCAAGATAAAGTAACATTTTGGGTAATAATCGTTTAATTTATCGTATGTTTTTTGACTTGGTCTTCTTGATATTATTACTTAGATAGTGATTTAAATACTTAAATAATTTAAAAAATGATTTATATATTATTTATATTAATTATATAAATATATACATAATATATATAGATAAATGAAGTGGAATACACCATTCATAGAGACGGTAGGTCGTACGTACGCATGAACGTTGTTTCTGTTTCTTCATTGAATTGAATGGAAGTAAATGATATATATATATATATAAATTAAAATTATTATTTCATATATTTCATGCTTATTTATTATATATAATTTATAATCATTCTTGAAATGCTAACATGGAGAATTAATCTCATCGCATCGTGGAGATGGTAGGTCATACGTACGCACGAGCAACGATATCATTCCCATAATTTTTGAATGGTATTTAATTGAACAATGTAATATATTTCCTAATAAATATAATTTTATAATAATCATATACATTTTTTACATCTATTTTTATAATCATCCAAGTAAGTTGGTGGGGAAAACATATTACACCACGGTGTGGAGATGGTAAGTTGTATGTACGCACGTGTGGTGATTTAATTTTTCTTAAGATTGATAGAAAGTGGAATATGTTTGTTTCATAATTATAATAACATCTCAGTATATAAGTTCCACTGTAGTTACTATTCAATAATGAAACATCTCATGATGTAGAAGTAGATGTAGACAGAAATATGAAAGAATTGGTAGAGGGGATTACCTCTTCTTTGAGGTGCTCTCTTTAGATATCCTCTTAATGGAACTATATTTGACCTTTTAAGAAGACTAAAACCTCTATAATGTAACTAGGGAAGTTTATAAGGGAAATGGTATTGGTATTTAGGATCTTGAAGGCTCAAAATGAAGTGAAGTGGTGAGGGTGGATGTGCCCTTTTATAATTGAGGTGAGGGGTACTTTTGGAAACCTCAAAAAATATTAATTTATAATAAAATTAAACCCCACTCAAAATTCTCCAAAATGTCTAAGTTTATAATATAATATGATATAATGTAGTAATATCATCAAAAAATAAATTTTAGACAAGTTTCTATGTCCATGAAAACCATATCTTTTCAATTTAACACTTAGTTATTCTATTCTATTTTAACTTGGGTAACAAATATGTCAATTTGAAAAGGGTTAAGAATTTACTTATTTGATGTCAATCAGATAATATTTAAATAATTTAGAACATTTTTGAACATATAATATTTATTATATATTTTAAAAATTGTTTTATTATTTTTAAATAATTTAATAAAACACTATTTTGATAAACAATCAATAGTGTCAATTTTGACACTATTCAATTTATTGATTTTTAAAAATATTACAATAACAAGTTAACTTAAAAAATATATTTTATTATATTCATATGAGGTCAAGTATATCTATAAAATTAATTTTACATACTAATTATAATAAAATATATTTATTTTAATGTTTTTAATAAAATATATTTGATATCTCCATTAATAAGATAATTACTACAATGTTGTTGTGTAATTATTTAATATACTTATTTTTTGTGTAAGCATTAAAAATAAAACACTATAATGAATAAAAAATTAATATATTTCATTATAATATATTTATTATAATATATATTCTATAAAATAAAACATTAAAAATGTTATACTTATTAAAGTATTAATGTGACAACTTTAACATTGCTTTAAATAGAATAATATAAAGCTCATAATCTATTCTATAAGGCTCCAAATGGTCACTATCCTGACCATTGGATGATTATGGTCCAGATATACTCTACTAATAATATTTTTCAATGTTTTTGGAAATTTTTATGTTAATTTGGATTTTAATAAAAAAATCATGGATTTCTCATCAATTAATTAATGTTTACATCATAAAAGAATAAGACATTAAGGTAATTATTTATTACCAAAAAATTAAAAATAAATTACCATGATTTATTTAATTATTTAATCCTTACCTGTACTATTTATTTTCAAAGATATCACCTAGTTATACTTATATTAAAATTATTATACTTATAAGAAATGTGAGTTTGACATTTTTTCACTTCCATTGGTTTTATTAATATCTATGTCATTTTAATTATCAAATGGACATTAAATGGCTATGTTTCGAACCAAATATATTAAGGGTATCATTTTATTCATCTAATGATATTTTTTCAAGTTTTAGGATAATTTTATTTTCTTTATTTTATTATTAGTTACCCTAATTTACCTGATTTGCCCTTAACTGTGGTAAATAAAAATTACCATAGTTACTATTCATAATATCCAAAAATAAAAGTAACCTATTAAAATAATTTCGATAAACTTATTCTAAATATATAATGAATTTTTCATAATTTAAAACATATAATTTTAATACATCATTTTCAAATTAGTTCCCGTTGTCAAAACCCAAATGCGGGTTTTTAAGAAGTAAAACCCCATCAAAATATTGTCATATGTTTATGTCCAATTTAAATGTGAAATGAATTACAATGACCAACATGGAATTAAATGATAAAAACATAATCCAAGTAAAATTTAAAACCAATTTAAAAGATAATTTAACAAGATAAATAAATTATATGAATACGAAGTTTTGAATTTAAATGCAGTATTTTTAACTATTCATTAAATTTTGAATTTTATCAGAAAAATACCAAAAAAAAACAACAAAAGTAAGTTTTTTGTCCCGATTCCAAATATTAAGTTTATTTTTTCAAATTGAACCTATAAAAGTGTCAAAAACTATATTTAAAATGGATACAACATCAAAATGCGGTAAAACTGCATTTTTTGAAAAATAATTCTTTTATATGAAGAAAATTAATTTGTTCTTATGTCATGTTCTATAAAATACGTAAGATTAATTATAATGTTATTGAAAATTAAAAATGTGTTTAATACTATTCATAACGGCTAGTTTATATCCCATTAAATAACAACATTTTAATAATATATCATTGTTTAGTGAAACTTGGTATTGTATACAATACAAGTTTTTGAGGAAGGTTTCTCTTGAGTGTAACATAAGCATAGTCAGTGTTCCGTGTAGTGAAATATTCCTATGGTGTTGCATATAACATAATCCAAACATAGTACATTTATAAATTTAACAAAATCTACACTTAGTGTTTCATGAAAGGAATTATATCAAAAGAACTTGACATTGTGGGTAACAAAGGCCAAGAATAGTGTTTCGTATTCTACAAGATAACATGTGGTTGCATACAGCACAATCTAATCATGGTGTAGCATACAACACAAGATATCAAAGAAATTAAAAGAATCCATATTATAAAAACATAGGGTGTTACATTCCTACTTTCTCACACCTCTCGAACCACTTCGGTTCAGACAAGAACTACCTCATGAACATCCAAAAAACCCTCCCTTAATACTATAATACTAAATTTTATCATAAATACTTCCAAGGAATACCTTTTGTGAAAACCAAAAGGAGTTTCCCGATCAAGACGTAATTCCCTCCATCAACCTCTTTTCTATTATTTCCATTCTCTACTACCTAAATTATTCTTATTATATTATTTTATTAATAAAATAGTATAATAAATATACTAGGATGTTTTTATTATAAGGGTTAAACCTATACTTACACACACTTCCATATAATGGGTAATAAACATATTGTTTACGTGTGTGGTGAACTATCATCTCACGAAATGATGATTGTTCATTTTTCCTTTACGAACTATCATGGTGCACATTATGATGGAAAATATATTTATATATGATATATATAATATTTCAAATGTATTTATTTTTCTATAATTTTTATTTATAACATACCCTTATGCTTTTCATCATCTGTAAATATGATAATTTTGTTTGAGGAATTATGGACTACTATCCTCTCAAAGCCATGTGATTCATTCCCACATTGCTTGGAATGTATTAAGAATATGTGTAGTGAAAATATATGATATATATAACATAATAATGATACTATGATCATATTATCTACATATATACATATAAATTTTTGTCATTTACTTTCGTTATTTCAATACATCAATAAAATGGAAGCAGAGTTCATGTATATGTAAGTCTTACTGTCTCCATGAACGGTGTATTAAATTTCATTAATATATATTCTATAGATTATTATACACATATAAAAAATATTAATGATATTTATATCATGTTTTACAATCTTGGAATCATTATATAAGTACAAGGACCATGTATATAATGAATTTGGACACAAGGGAAAAACAATGTGAATATTACCCGAAGTGTAACCATAACATGAAATTGTAAACAAGAGGGTAATATAAAGTCATAATAAAACCATATATAGTAGTATATGTAATAATATGGTTCTATAAAATATTTATAATAAACTTTTATTCATTATAGATGATTGTTTAACTAGTACGATGAGTTTCGAAACACAAGGTATGGCTATTACATCTCACTTTTTATTTCTTTGAGATACATGCCTTAATTATCACTCACTTAATTTTTGTTGTATGTATACTAACTATGGATGTATTATGTTATTCTTATACATTAACTTATGGGTATTTATATATCCATTTTATGATTTTTCATTCATGGGGTTTATGTTTCAAATGTTACCAAATCAGGAAAGTGATTTTGTCTCAATTTTCCTTCTTTGAGACACATGTCATGTTATGAACCAATTTTTTTCATGAGGTGTATATACTTCCATTGAAATTTTAAATTAGTAATATACTTATTTTCATGATAATTTAAGAATCATGTCATTTTATTCTTTCCATTTTTTTATGATCCAATGTTACCAAATTGGTAACGTATTATGGCTAAAATTACACCATTTATTGAGACTGTTTATGATTATGATCCCATTGATGAATTATTATGATCAATATATCAAGAACTCCTATTATTTTCTTACCCTCTAGTAATTCAAGTTATATCAAAGTAATGGTACCATTTTTTCACTCATTGGTACATAATATGGTCAAGAAAGTGTGTCACGAACTGAATCTAATCACCTCCAAAACTGGCACCAAACCCGGCCAGTGACAAGTCCCGAAGGGCGTTCCCAATCCCAATGGTCTGGCACAAGTTCCTGGGTTTCATAAAATGATAATTGGGAATGATTTACCCAAGTTTATAAACATAAAACAACCAATGAATCCAATAAAATGAATCTGGATTTTTCAAACCAAACAATGTTTTACAAAAATTCAGAACTGAATTACATAGTCTAAAAAAACTCAACAGGACTATAAAAAAGGTAAAAAACCAAAAATGAACAGCCCAAGAATCTCAACATGGAAATAGGCATCTCCCTCACGCCATCTCCACAACACTGCATCATGAATGACCGGTGAAAACCCGAACTGTTGGCACAAAAGTTGTACCCAAACCTGTGACAACAAAAATAACCAAGTCTACTTACACCCAAGGGTGTAATTAGGGTGTGATCCAATGTCCAGTAGGATACCACCACTAATATATTGCATGTGATAAACATTCAAAGATGAAAATCATGCAAGTTTTCAAAAACATGTAATTTCTAGTTACAATTTCTAAAAGATGCAACTTAAAAAAATCAGTTTTCAAGTGGGATAATTTAAAGAATCAACACATTTAAAATAAATTCAAAAGCTACTGAATTTTTTCATCCAAATATATTGTATTATGACTGTAAGTATAAAGGATATAATTAGAACAAGAGATAGGAAATAACCACTAGGCACTAGCTAACTGTGGGTCCCAAGTACCTTGTATCTCGGTGAGAGTAACCACCAAAAATATATGTTCTCATGCATGAGCCACTAGTAGGGAACATACCCATAACCTAGTGTTCCCCAATCATCATCATCATAGATTAGTTAGAGTTGTAAGTTTCAATATTTCTAAGTGAAACTGAGTCCAAACCCTACGGATTCACTAGCATACTAGTACACATCCACCCACCTAGATACCCGGGTTTTCCTTTTGTGCTCAAACAAGTTCAACAAGCCAAGAACTATAGTTTTAACATGAAAATATCACTTACACATCACACATTAACCAAACAGCCCCATGTACATCACAAAAATCACAAATTCCACTTTTCATTCAAATGAATTTTGAAATCAAACTCACACCAAAATAGCCCACAACACTTTTTTCATAACTTTCAAAATCCAACAAATCCTTTAAAAATTTATTAAATTCCATAAAAATATGATAAAAATAACATAACATACCACTCACATGTTTCATAAAACCATTTTTATAAACAAAATCCATTTTTCACATCGCACTCACACAAACAGCCCACATCACGTTCACACCTCTTTCACATTTTTGTAAATCTCTTAAACATTTTTATAAAACATTTACAAGAGGATACACATCACATGATAGACCTATTCACATTTAAAATGGTTCATTTTAAAGTATACACAATCCATAATAGTTTTCCAATATGGTTTCACCTCTTACATAAATCATTAAACCATTCAAAACTTTCATAAAACAATTCTATAGAGTGTACCAAATCTTTTCACATAAAACCCATTTCAAAACTGTATTTCAAGGACAAAATCACACCAATACAAATTGAAAACTAAATTGGAAGCCCCAAAAACATTTATTAAACTACCCCCAAGTGTTATACCAACACCTCAAACAATACCACAAAATATCCACATGAAAATCACATGTTTTCAAAATCACTTTCAAGAAGTGCAATAATGGTTTTACACCTTAAACCCATTAAAAACCCTCTTTAAAACCTAATGAGACTCCAATACCCTACCAAATCAGAATTGGCATCCCAAACAAGATTTATTAATCCAATTTCATATGTTATAAAACACCCAAACAATACCCAAAGGGCTACACATGAAAAAAACCCAATTTTAAGCTAAAATAAAACTATAAAAATAAATTCTTAACCAAATCCAACATAAATAGTTTTCGCACCACACACAACATATTAGTAACATTAATAATAAGTAATTCAAGAAAACTAACTCATCTATAAATTATTACACCTGTAATCACCTACCTTTTATTTCAAAACCCTCAAAACATGGTGTGAAACATCAACCGCACCACCACCGCACCTCAAGGAAGATAAATCCAGACCTAGACCACAATATTTGACCAAAAAGACACCAAATCAAACCCTAGATTCTAACCTCCACTTCTGGACATGAGGAACTTCAAGAAAGGGTGAAATAAACCCTAATGAAGGGGAATAAATCAAGGAAAGAAACACTTACTTGAAACATATTGAATCAAACGAACCAAATACATCAAAATTTGAATCTCCAAGAAACCAAACATGATATGGAGGCTCTAATGGGGACGAGAAGGTCATGTGGGGACTGAAATGGAGGGAAAGGTGTGAAAATTATAAGATTTATGAAAGAATCAACTTACCTTCTCAAATCTTGATGATTTGAGGAACCCTAAGAATTTTTTCCCTACTCCACGAGGCAAATGAGGTCCAAATAAAAAAAATGAATAATGGGGGTGAGGGTCTGGATTTTGGATTCATGTGGGAGTTATAATCATGGGAATACAGTAAAAAATGAGTATGGTATTAATGAATTAAAAAAACATTTTTAGACTGGAAATTGCTCACGGGTTGTCCCAATTCGAAAATAATTCACTCAAACCCAAAATTCTAATTGGTTCAAAAAGGGTCCAAATTGACATGGTGATTTGGATAGGTCATAGGAGGAAATGTGGGAAGTATAATGGATGAAAAATTTTATCAAATGAAGGAGTTATAAAAGAAATAAAATTTATTTTCAAATCTTGAATTAGGCTCACGGTTTGGTCCAAATTTTGAAACCACTCCATTTCCACAAAAATGAATGGAAAACCCCCGAAACAAAGAAAGAATGGAAATTAAATGAAAACTACATTTAAAATAAGTCATGTTTGTGAAAATTCTCCCCACCATAAAACTTTCCGTCCCTGGAAATCCACAGTAAGGCCAAATACAAAAATGAAACCCAACCGATAAACCAAGAAGTAATTCCTTGCCAAGATTCACCCCCAGATGCCAAAACAACTCCAGTGATCATTTAATGAAGGATTACCCACACAACAAAAACTTACACCAATTTTCTGAAACAATAAAGCACATTAAGGCTTTATCCCAAATGAAAACTCCTCAAACACAATCTGAACAGATCTCAATCAATTTACCTAAACAAACAACAACATCAAACAAAGTTACACTTACCCTACTATAAATATACCATTGGGCACTCTCCAATCTCAATTTTTACCCAAGGAAGATGTAAGTAGTTAGATATCTCTGAATGATAATACCTATTTCCAAGACAAGACCAAGGAAAAAAATATGAGTTACTCATATTAAGCGACACAAATGGGCTCCCCACCATAAAAGACAACTTAAATTTTTCCCTAAGATAGAATCAGGACACTAACAGGGGGAGGTCCAAACATACTCCCTAGTACATGGGGTATACATCCATTAGAAATTTCCAAAATAATAGGCATGATACCCATGGTGGGTCTCCTCACCATAATAACCAACCATCTTAACCGACCGGCATGGTCCAACACGAAAAGAACCCAAAAATTTAATGATTTGGGAAGCCTTCACAATTATTCCACACGGTTTGGGAAACCATGCACTAACTGTGCAAATCATTCTTTCTGCATGGATTCCTGGTACATGGTCAATAATAATCAGGCACAAACCACTTTCTCAGCCTGTCTAGCCAAATTTCAATCAATTCTCCAAAGACTCAATGGAAACCAAAGGGGGGGAAGATATTGGGTGATGACATGGGTACAAGGCCCTCCACCTATTTCCACTGAACGAGAACAATAGAAGAAATATGATGACACCATAGGTTTAAAATCCTCTTATATTTCATACGGAGGATAGGACTTTGTATAACGGTTTAAATGACACTAGGGTTTCCCCTGACTATGTGTCAGCTTCTCTACGGGACCTATGGCTGGAGATCAAAATATTGAAGCATCTTCAGCCTCGCAGTTAGGATGTGGAAACCCCTATGTGGAACTTCTTCTTTCGATGCCACAAAAAACTACACCGCATACCCTGATGGATTAACCAAGACATAACACACTCCATAACTCCCTTTACTGAAACATGACATTTCACTAAAACAAGGTATCAGAAGATGCACACACATCGCACCATGTTTCTTTGGGTGTGAAACAACATAAGGGTAGGACACATATAAACACCTTCCTCTAAGATAGAGGATTTGATGTTTTTTCCAAGGGGGACATACTCCCAACATAACAGAGAACCTCAGAGGATTGCATGACCTTCACTTTTACAGTAAAATGATCACACAACACCACAATACATCACCGAACATGACCTTTGTGATTGATACAAACAATACATGGAATGGGACCTTATGCCAAGTCCCTAAACAACAGACAAGTCCAAAAAGTGGACACAATAGCCTATCATGACCAAAATCCCAAAATTGGTGGTTTAACAAGAACTACTACTTCAAATAAACTATGAAGAACACAGAGTACCTCTTAGACACCATCAAGACACTCATCCACACTAACAGCCCCAGAACACTACCACCTTTGATGAATCAGGAAACTTAAGAAACTAAGGTCTCTTTCAAACTTCCACAAGCACTATCCCACTACAAGAGGATCCAAAAATCAACAAAATGGATGGGTGTAGACTCAATCAACAAATATTGATAAAATATTACTTATATTGATCAACTGGAGAATTTTCCAATAGCGAAACAATATGGGTTGCACTTCAGTTGTGCATTAACCCTTAATGGGGGCGTACCTTATCCAATGAGAAAACCCAAGGACCCAACCAAGATGGTCCATTGGTCAAAAAATGCCACAAAAAAGATCCAAAAACATGAAGGGAACCACCATAAAGGTGTCCCAAAACATATCTCAGAAGAGACTACTAACCGGTCCTTCTACCCAACTTGTCATCCAAACACAAACCCAAAACACGGTTTGAACAAGAGGGGATCATGGACTCAAAACATCCCACAACATCAACATTTTCCAAAAACACATAATATACACCATCCCAAACAATTCAACAAGACGTAATTTTTATTCTTTAAAAATGTCTCTTTGAAAACAAATGGTTTAGCAGTTAGTGTATCCACTAATAGTACCCCATGGGCCTCACACATGCATGTTTCTGTGCCACACCGAGCACCCTCCTCTTGTCCATCCTGGAACTCATCCGGTCATTCCCTACACAATCCATCATCCCATATAACCCCATGCATGTGGTTTCTCCGGAAAATACCAAAGGTTAAAATAAAAATTCATTCCACTTTTCAAAACCAAAACGGTTAAACAACACATCCTTTTTCTCAACACCGCGAACCACAAGATCAAAATACCAATTCACAACTTAAAAAACTTTTCACAAATACACAATCATTTAGAAAATAACTCACTTTCATGTTATTAACATAAATTTCAAAACATCTCATCCCATTAAAACACCCTTTGATTGTTTAAAAAACACTATTGGAAACGCTTTCTCAAAACCAACTTCAATATACATCCTGATTTCAAAAGAGGTATAAGACCACCATTTTTCATTTAAAAATAATTCGGAATATTCAGTTCCATCATTTCAAAAATCAAACTATTCCCTCTTTATTTGAAAATAATTTCAAAAAAAAAATTCGCTTCTTAAATCCAAGTCACTTTAAAAGTAATGTTCCAAGATTTCAAATCTAAAGAACACAAGACAATGCGAGAGGAAACTAGTTTCAGTGGGTGACATGGACATATGGTTGGAAGCCATATTCCAATCACTTCACTATCATAGAGAGTGTTCTAGGGAATATCCTCAGCTCCACATGGATTTCTAGGCCCTGCAAGCTCACGGAGACCATTAACCCAACTCTCTTTTAATTTCCCCTAATCATCATTAAACCAAGAAAACCAAAGGACTCTGAAAGGTCCCGACGTCCCCTAGAGACTTGAATACCATCATGAGGTGTGTTGATCAGCCACACTACTCATAACCGAAATTCCAAGTCCCAAAAATCCTAACTCCAGACTATCCTGACTGCTCCCCAAATAACATGACTCAAAGAGAGAAAACCTCCTCTGATACCATTTTGTCATGAACTGAATCTGATTTCCACTAAAACCGGCACCAAACCTAGACAGTGACAAGGCCCGAAGGGTGTTCCAAATCCCCACGGGCTGGCACAAGTTCTTGGGTATCATAAAATTATAATTGGGAAGGATTTACCCATGTTTATAAACATAAAACAACAAATGAATCCAACAAAAAGAATCTGGATTTTTCAAACCAAACAATGTTTTAAAAAACTTCAGAACTGAATTACATATTCTAAAACAACTCAACAGGACTATAAAAAAGGTAAAAAACCAAAAATTAACTGCCCAAGAACCTCAACATGGCAAGAGGCACCACCCTCAAGCCATCTCCACAACACTGCATCATGAATGACCGGTGAAAACCCGAACTGTTGGCAAAAAATTTGTACCCAAACCTGCGACAAAAAAAATAACCAAGTCTACTTACACCCAAGGGTGTAATTAGGGTGTGACCCAATTCCCATTAGGATACCACCACTAATATATTCCATGTGATAAACATTCAAATACGAAAATCAGGCAAGTTTTCAAAAACATGTAATTTCTAGTCACAATTTATAAAAGATGCAACTTAAAAAAATCAGTTTTCAAGTGGACTAATTTAAAAAATCAACACTTTTAAAATAAATTCAAAAGATACTGAACTTTTCTGGCCAAATATACCGTATGAAGATGGTAAGTATAAAGGATCTAATGAGAACAAGCAACAAGAAATAACCTGTAGGCACTAGCTAGCTGTGGGTCCCAGGTACCTCGTATCTTGGTGAGAGTAACCACAAAAAATATATGTTCTAATGCATGAGCCACTAGTAGGGAACATACACCTAACCTAGTGGTCCCCAATAATCATCATCATATTTTATTTATAGTTGTAAGCATCAATCCTGCTAAAATGAAACTGGGGCCAAACCCCACGGATTCACTAGCATACTAGTACATGTCCACCCACCTAGATACCCGGGTTTTCCCTTTGTGCTCAAACAAGTTAGACAAGCCAAGAAATATAGTTTTCACATGAAAATATCACATACACATCACACATTAACCAAAAAACCCCATGTACATCACACAAGTCACAAATTTCACTTTTCATTCAAATGAATTTTGAAATCAAACTCACACCAAAATAGCCCACAACACTTTTTGTATAACTTTCCCAATCCAACACATCCTTTAAAAATTTTATAAAGTCCATAAAAATATGATAAAAATCACATAACATCCCACTCAAATGTTTCATAAACCCTTTTTATAAACAAAATCCATTTTTCACATCGCACTACCACAAGTAGCCCACATCACGTTCACACCTCTTTCACATTTTTGTAAATCCCTTAAACAGTTTTTTAAAACATTTCCAAGAGGATACACATCACATGACAGACCTATTAACATGTAAAATGGTCAATTTTAAAGTATAAACAATCCAAAATAATTTTCCAATATGGTTTCACCTCTTACATAAATCATTAAACCATTCAAAACTTTCATAAAAAAATTCTAAAGAGTGTACCAAAGATTTTCACATAAAACCCATTTCAAAACCATATTTCAATGAAAAAATCACACCAATACAAATTCAAAACATAATTGGAATCCCCAAACACATTTATTAAACTACCCCCAAGTGTTATACCAACACCTAAAATAATACCACAAAAGATCCACATGAAAAGTACATGTTTTCAAAATCACTTTCAAAAAGTAAAATAAGGTTTTACACTTTAAACCAATTAAAAAACCTCTTTAAAACCTAATGGAACACCAATACCCTACCAAATATTAATTTTAATCCCAAGAAATATTTATTAAACCAATTTCATATGTTATACAATACCCAAACAATACCCAAAGGGCTACACATGAAAAACACCAAATTTTAAGCTAAAATAAAACTATAAAAATTAATTCTTAACCAAATCCAACATAAATAGTTTTCGCACCACACACAGCATATTTGGAACATTCATAATAAGTAATTCAAGCAAACTAACTCATCTATAAATGATTACACATGGAATCACCTATCTTTTATGTCGAAACCCTCAAAACATGGTGTGAAACATCAACCGCACCACCACCGCACCTCAAGGAAGATAAATCTACACCTAGACCAAAATATTTGACCGAAAAGACACCAAATAAAACCCTAGGTTCTAACCTCAACTTCTGGACATTAGGAACTTCAAGAAAGGGTGAAATAAATCCTAAGGAAGGGGAAGAAATCAAGGAAAGAAACACTTACTTGAAACATCTTGAATCAAACAAACCAAATACACAAAAATTTGAATCTCCAAGAAACCAAACCTGATATGGAAGATATAATAAGGATGATAAGGTCAATTGGGGACTAGAATGGGGTAGAAGAGTGAAAATTAAATGATTTATGAAAGAATCAACTTACCTTCTCAAATCTGGACGATTTCAGGAACCCTAAAAAGTTTTGCCCTACTTAGCGAGGCAAATGAGGTCCAAAGTGGAAAAATGAATAATGGGGGAGAATATCATGATTTTGGATTCAGGTGGGAGGTGGAATCATGGGAATATAGTAAAAAATGAGTATGTTATTAAAGAATTCAAAAAACAATTTAAAACTGGAAATGGCTCAGGGGTTGGCCCAGTTCCAAAATAATTCACTCAAACCCAAAATGTTAATGGGTTCAAAAAGGGTCCAAATAGACATGGTGATTTGGATAGGTCATAGGAGGAAATTTTGGAAGTATAATGGATGGAAAATCTTAACAAATGAAGGAGTTATAAAAGAAATAATATTTATTTTTAAATCTGGAATTGGGCTCACGGTTTGGCCCAAATTTTGAAAACCCTCCATTTCCACCAAAATGAATGGAAAACCCCCGAAACAAAGAAAGAATGGAAATTAAATGAAAAATAAATTTAAAATAAGTCATGTATGTAAAAAATTGGTTTTAAAAAATTCTAACTTTACCTCTCCCTTTAGTCCGAAATATGTGTTCGTTCAAAATCGTGTTTTTAAAAACGGCTTTCCTAGATTCTTCTATTATTCTATAATATTTAAGAGAAATTTTTATGATTTTTTATTTTACCAATTTTTTCAAAGAAATCTTATTTTTTTTATTTTTAAATATGGAATTTTTCTAAAAACCTTACCATGAAAATGGAATGTTCTTTTTACTTCTTACGACTTGTACGGATTTAACAACTATCATTTCTGAGAAATTTCTTTTGCATGTTTAAATTGTTAAATTTTAAGAAAATGTTTTTAAAACTAATTTTCAAAGAAATTGTTTTCAAAACATTTGAAATTTTTATTTTATATGTTTTCAAGGAAATAATTTTTCAAAAAGTGTTCATAAGTTTTCAGTGTAAAAGGTTTGAAAAATGATTTCAAGCCTTCATTCTAGTTTTTTAGTGAGTTTTCAAATAAAATGGTTTTCTAAAGGTTTTATGTTGTAAAAATAATTTTCAAATAATAAAGGATATTTTCATTTAAAAATGTCTTCAAAATATATATTCCAAGTTATTTTCTGTCTCAGATGAAATTTGTTGATGTTACTCATTCCCTTTTATAAAATAATCAAAATGTTCCATTCAAATTATTTCTTGAATAATTTATGTTTTTATGGAATTATTCTTATGAAACATGTGTCTCTTCCATGGGTTATATTCTTTTGATTCCCTCTTCTTTTCACAGGTTATTCTTTAATGAAATGATTTGGAAACCTATCTATTTTCCATAGGTTATTATGTGATGATATTGTAATGATACCCATTTCAATTCATGGGTAATTATTGTTGTTTATGAAACCCATCTCTTTTTATGGGTCATGATATGATGAAAGTTTTATTATCATGTGGAATATGTATGTCTGATTTTGTTATGTTATGGTATAAACCTATATCTCCCTCCAATGCATTGGGTAATGATAAATGGTATATGAGCTTGAAAGGTATATAGGTTGTATCCCAAGAAAAAAAATATGAGAGTATACGGGTTGTATCCCAAGCTCAAAAATTGGAGGGTACATAGGTTTTTTCCCAGGAACAAAATTGGGAAGGTACGCAGGTTGTATCACAAGCCTGAAATTAATAGGGTGCATGGGTTGTAGCTCAATCCTGAAAATAATAGGGTATATGTGTTTTTATCCAAATACTAAAGCAGGTATAAAGGTTGTAGACCAAGACTAACATGTTATAAAGGACTTGGTAGGTGCCCTTGAGATAGGATTTTCTATGTTTATGTGTATGCCATAATTACATGTCTTACTCCTATTTTAGGTTTTCATGGCCTCTTATCATGATTCCCTTATAATTCATGTCTTATTAACAACCGATATTTATTCCATGATTTTTTTATGATCTTTGAAATACTGGTTATTATCTCCTAATGTTATGATCATGTTCTCATACCCTTATGCTCATGTTTATTCTTGCATATCTCCCTTGTTTAACCTTAATGAGCATCTAAGATTACCCCTTTTTATATTACCTTCCCCAAGTTATGATGATATATTTTATGCATGAAATATATATTAGGGGTATTGTTCTTGGATAAACTAGTGGGAAATAATATTGCTCACCCATGTACCAATGTTTATGCTTCCATGTTTCTAAAGGAACTAAACTAATACGGTATTTGGGTGTTTGTTTTTATAATGTTTTAAGTATTACACAAAATATATGTAATTCCTTTGTAGTTTAAGACAGGATTTTTATATTTGGTATCATAACATACATTTATTTAACCTTTGGAAACTAGGATTAAATAACAATAGTGATAACTCTAAGGATATGTCTATGTATAAGTCTAAGGATACAAAAAAGTATTAAAAAATATCATGGAATTTTGGTAAATATTAGAGTGATTAGTTTCCAACAAATATATCCCTATATGTATACTAAAAGTGGTTTTGTCTCTATCACATATATATATAGGGGTAGGTTTGACAAGAAGTCTCAGGAATAATTCTGGGTAATCTATTACATGACAACGGGCCTTGCTGCACTCCTAGTTTGGGAATCTTGTTGGATATTCTTTGGTAATTAATAAACTCTTCAAAAACCATCATGAAGGATTTAAAAATATGTATTTTATGAATAACCTAGGGTAAACATGGGGTGTCACAGATTAAGTAAGGTGTCATAATTTAGATATCCTATAAGTGGTTTCTCATGATTATGTGATTCCACACTATTAAAAGTGTATCTTACTCTATGTTTTTGTTTTATTCAATGGATGGAACCTAAAGGAACCAAGTTAATGGTAACTATGATGGGAAATTCAAGGATTATTCTTTGTAGAATCTGAATGATATGGGATTTGGAATGAAAAACCTCATTACTATGTTCAAAAAAATTTCTCAAGCTATCAATCATGTTGTGATTCCAAATGATAAAAGTAGGGAACAATATCTTAGTGATCCATTCATGAAGAAACATCTTCATTATTTTTGTGTCTCTTCTGATCCACCAATTTTTGAACATCGGATCAGTACCACTAAAAATATATTATTGGTTATCGAGTTTTCAGAACATGAGAAATTCATTCAAGATTTATATCTGCCAGAACATGAAGTTGACCACTAGTGGAATCTAATCAAGAATACGAGGAACCAAGATGAAATTGAATCCATGGATTGGAAAGAGTTCAAGAAAATATTCATCAATAAGTACTTTCCCCATGTCATTCATATAAAGTTGGAAAAGGAGTTCCTTGAGTTGAAGAAAAAGGATAATAAATCTTTCAGTACCTATGAGGATAATTTCACAAGACTTATGAGGTGCACTACTAGAATTATCATCAAAATAGAAAGTATGGTTGATATATTCTTTAGTGGAACAAATCTAATTCTTAGAAGGTAGTTTTCTACAGGATAATTTAGTAGCTATGAAAATATTGTGTGTTGTTCAATAAAAGTTGAAATGTAGGTTGGAGTTTTGTATAATTCTCATGGTTTTAACAAGAAGAGGAATATGGAGTTTGAAGGACAATCTAAAACCCATGGATATAAGAATATTAGACTTCCATTATTATATAAGTATGTAAAGAAACATGGATCTAATTTTCTTAGTGGTAATAATAAATATTTTAAGTATATAAATGTAGGACATAGAGATATTGAATTTTAAAGTACTTGGTAAAATATATTTAATGACGCAAATAATGTGAAAACTCCATAGAATGAACCTCCCACACATCAGTGTTTCAATTTTAGGGAGTTTGGTAATTTCACCAAAAAGTACCCAAATCCATGGATAAATAATGTTGATTAGTACCTACAACTTCTAAAGACATTGGACAATGGGAAATCATATTAAATCACAATGGAGGAAGTGAACCATGATAATTGGTGAACTCCATAGTGGGGAATTTCTTATGGGAATTTGTAAAAATAATCCCTATGATAATCTTATTTTTCATGTTTTAGTGAATTTTCATTAGATTTTATCCCTCTACATGGATTTTGGAATAATAAAATCACATTTTATGTTCTATCAGTGTAATTATGAACATGTGTATCTAATAAAAATGTTCTTTTTATAATATAAGAGTATATTTAAGGAAGAAAAGGTGAATTTTATTTTGGAAGGGTTATAAGGTAAACCATTTATGGAAATTTTAAGTTAAACATTGAATAAAGTTTTGAGATTAAATTATTTTCTCACCACATAAGGATTTATAGATATTTTATAGCTTGTTATAACCACTTGGTGTTGGTGGTATCTGAAGAAATATAGGTGTCTTTTCTTGGATCTAATGATCGATTAGTACTTCAATAATGAGAAATTATCCTTCATTTATTAGGGTAAGAGATGAAGTATAAATCTATCAAGGGATAACCAAAGGGTGATGTTTTAAATATCAAAGGTAATGAAATCAAGTAAGCATAAATTCTCATGAAAATAATTCAACCTTTGAGAAAGGTTCATGAAACCAAAAAGGTTATCCTAGTACCTTCTTTTCTGATGAATCAAATGGCCCCTTATATAATCACAAATTTAGGGCTTTGTGATTGTTAAATTTATCATTTCTATGTTCTCTATCACCATCATTCAGAACATGATACTTATATTTATCTTCCATGTTTATTTTTTCACTTGACACCTATGATCTCCTACACAGAAACCCAATTATGTGTTACTCTGGGTAAGCATTATGGATCCAAATTTATTTTTTAAAGGAAGTTTTGGTGTTCATTTTTATGATTTTATTTTATAATAAAGGAACATAAAGTTTTTAAACATTTATAACCCACATGAATTTAGAAGTTTAAATTATTTTTAATTTGGTTATAATGTATGTAAAGACTCAGAAATTTCAAGTAAAATTTTTTCTTAATTTCTTTGGAATTTGGCGAGTCTGTGGCTTCTGACGGCACCTGATTCTGAGGCCCGGTGTGACCGAAATCAATTTTCGAAGTTTAGCTCGGGTACGTTCAGTAAACAAGAGAGTAGATTTTTCTATCTTTTTAACCGGTGCTTGGAATCGAAATTTGAGGGCACCATTGAAACTGCAACGCCGGTTTTTGCTTAGGAAGACCCTTTCTAGAGTTGCGTTTTCTCGGGTGGTGTTGTTAAATAATTGGGTTAACTAAAGAGTGAAATAAAATTTGTGCCACAATTTTATTTCTAATCTAAATAGTTATAACCTATGCTTGGGAGTTGAGTGGGACCCCCTACATCCTAACCACTTGGTAGGATATTTGTGAGGTGGGGCCCACATGAGCCCCACCCCTTCAAATTCCTTAAAAACCCCTCTTTATGTTGGAAACTCTCCCCAAAAATTTGTAACTCACCCCTTCCCCACTTTAAATGCTTGTCAACCCTCACATTAATTAGGTTGATTAAATATTTTCAATTTATTTAATTAAAGGATTGAATTTCGGATTCTTGAAATCCTACCATGGGTTAATAAAATAAGGATCTACCTTATTTTATTTGGGGGTGGTTTCCGTTGGGTGGAGTTTTTGAGAGAGGAAGCATTATTTTCTCTAAAGAAGTTCTGCATCCTCCTTGAAGAACGCGAAGAACACCAAAGCTTCGACGAAGAACACCATCTCGTCTTCTCATCTTCTTCTTGCATTGACGGAAGTGAGATTTCTCTTCTTCCACAGACATTCACCGGCGACGTTTATGGAGCCTCGTTCTGCGATGCCATCTTCTGTGACGTCAATTTCCCGCGACAATCCTCGTTCGACGACTTCTTCGAGGTAGGGGATTAATTTGTGAATATTAATAAACCCGTGTTTATTTCCATCTAAATCAATTAATGCTGATCAACACAATATTTAGTTGATTCTCGAAAGAATATGTTTGCGTGTTGGGAATATTTGATTGCGGGGAAAACATAGGGGAATTTTTTTAGTACTCTTTGAGTGATTTAATCTCACACGCTAAACCGTTTAAAGGTATAAAGTCAGTATAATTTATTCTTGAATAAATTATACCCTCGTTGATATTAAAATCATGTGTTTTAAATGACTTCCAATTGATATCACCTAACACGGAGGGCGCGGTCCGAACAAACACAGCCCGACAACACTCCGCATATTGTTGTTGGTGCGCGGATTGACATCGATGATGAAACGGGGCCGCGATAGTGTTTTGAAGTTTTCGCATTGATGTACGGGCCCCGTAAGGACTCCAGGCGCAGACAGCATGTGAAACGGACCACCGGTGCGTGTCCGGTGGTCCGCGAAGAGTGGCGGCGGTGCGCCACCCCGGCACGGTGGTGCGCCACCGGAGGAGATCGCCGCAGCTGAGTCGCGGCAGACCGGAACGGCTAAGCCGTTTCGGGTTTGTGGGAAGAGCGCGACATTAAAGTTGCACCTCTTCAATCAAGGGGGGGCAGCACTCCCCCCCCCCCCATTTCCCGCTCGGTTGAAACGGCTGAGCTGACTGGTCGCGCGGGCCGCGCCCGCGCCGGGCCACCCGGCCGCGCCAGTCGGACCAGCCGCACCGGGCCGGACCTCCCGTGCCGGGCCGGGCCACGCCCTAATGGGCCAGACCCGGACCCGGTTTGGGCCGACCCAGGGGGTCTTCGGCCGGGTCGGTCCGGGCCCAAAACCCCCTAAAATTGGACAGCCTCGTTCAATGACTCATAACTTGGGATACGGACCTCCGATCGACGCACTATCAGTTGAGATGAAATACTTGGATCAAGATGATAGTTTTTGTTTATTATACTCAAGGTTTCGGAGAAATTTGGGTATGGCCGGGTTGGTTCGAACACGAAACCAACCGGGCCCTCGGAGCGGAAACGCTTATAACTCGAGCTCCGGACGTCCGATTGACGTACCGTCGACTTTGTTGGATTCCTATTAGTGAGAAGGTTATTTTGGATTACTCCTATCAAGGTTTGGATGCAGTTGGAGTACGTTCAGGTTGGTTTTGAATTAAAAATCAACCGGGCCTTTGGGACGAAAAGGCCAATAACTCTCAGACCGAGCATCTGATTGACGCATCGTCTGTCGTGTCGAGTTCCTATTGACGTGACGGAACATTTAAATACATCAACTATGGTCTACGTGACAGTTGATGTATCGACCTCTTGGCTCGTGTAGCGGACCCTCCCGGAATGAGCGTGCTGTGTGTGGAAACTCTAGAGCTGGCTGAGACTTGATGACTGCAGATCGGTCGACTCGGAGTGTTTCGGATAGCCCAGTGGGGAGCGCTTGGTTGTAGCGGCAGACCCACGGCGGAGGAGTGCTCGGTTGTAGCGGTAGACCCGCGGTACTCAACAAAAGGAGTACCTCTATAGGCTATGAGGGGGAGCGCTTGGTTGTAGCGGCAAACCCATGGTGGAAAGCGCTTGGATGTAGCAGCAGGCCCATAGTACTCGACAGATGGAGTACTACAGTAGTCCAAGGTTAGTGGGAAGCGCTTTGTTGTAGCTCTAGGCCCACTATACTCGATAGAGGAGAAGTTCCCCAGCAGCTATGGTTTCGATATCTTGATTAAAATCCTGGTTTGAGCTGAGTCTTGACTTTCAATCATTATCTTCAATGTGATTGACTTGATATCCTGTGTGGTTTTTTTTATGGTTTCCTGTGTGGATTATGTTTTACCTTCATGAGTGGACTGGATTGTACTTGAGCTCGTGAGTTGGAGATGAACTGGATTTGATGACTTAGGTATATGTATGGGAATATACCTTAGTAGTGTTGGATGACACTTCGTGATTTTATCTTTTCTTTGTGGTTTATCCTCTGTGGATTCAGGGAGACCTTCGGGGGTCTCGGGGTCCCTACTGAGTATCGTATACTCACCCCTGCACGGGATTCGCCCGCACTACGTTTTGTTGGTTGCAGACGACGGACATCACATATCGAGGTTGAGACCTGTAGAGTTGGACGGTACCCAAAGGAGGATCTCATGATGAGTCGGTGCCCGATGGTGGATATCATGTCGAGTCAGTTCCCGGAGGTAGATTTCACGACAAGTCGGTACCCGGAGGAGACGGACAAACGTGGAGTGCTGAGGAGGAGATTTGTACCTACCCTTCTGGTAGGAAACCAGAGGACGATCCAAGAGTGGATTTTCAGCTTTCAGCTGTTGTCCTTTGAGTTGTACTTTACTTTTAGTTTTAGTTGTACCTTTCTTTTGGTCTTGTATTTCTGGCCCATTTACTTTTCAGCACTTTCTTTTGTTCTTAGTGTTTGCTTCCGCTTGTACTCTGTTGTGTTCATTACTTTTATAAAGGCAATTCCTTCCATTTTTATTGGGATTTACACCTTTGATGCTAGTCGCCAGCCCCTGGCCTATGGGAGGCGGGCTTGGGGTAGTCACGGCACGGACCCTGAAGATGGGATGTGACAAATTGGTATCAAAAGAGTTCGGTTCTACCGCAAAACTCAGGACTCTGATCTTTCTTCTATATGAAGCAATAGTGTTAAGGGTATTGAGTGTGGTTATCATTCCAATGAGTCTAGTATTGGTGCGGCGGCCGATGTATCCGTACAACAAGACCCTGACTTCTGATTTCCGACTCAGTGCTTGAAAACATTGATTGCATGTGTGTTTCAAAAGTTTTCATTGTGATTACTTTGTGTCAGCTCACCAGGTATACTGTTTTGACCGTGGTGCACCTGTTTCTTTTCAGGATGGCCCCACGATGGCAGCCATCTAGGGTTCTAAGTTTTGTGCGAGATGACAGCCCACCGAGCGACGAGGCCTCAGTGTAGGGCCCTATTACAGCGTAGGCACCAGAAGTACCTCTACCTGCCGACCTACCGATGCCACCAGCCCCAGCCGCTGAGAGTGCACGTCACCTTAGTGCACTGCATGAGTTTCATCATCAGAGACCACCTAGTTTCTGTGGGGAGACGGACCCTCAGGAAGTCGAGGATTAGATGGAGGCTGTTGTTAGAGTTTTTAGATTGGTTGGGACGCCAGAAGACTTCATGGTGATCCTTGCTTCCAGCCTCCTTCGGGCAGCAGCAGGCAGATGGTGGAGCCTGATGCTCTAGGTTCACGACGAGGCATCCCTTCTATGGGAAGACTTCGAGAACCTATTACGGGAAAAGTTTTTACCATACACCCTTCGAGTGGTGCGCATACAAGAGCTACTTCATCTTCAGCAGGGTAGCATAATAGTGGCGTAGTATTCAGCGAGGTTCACCAATCTCTCACGCTACTCCACAGATATGGTACAAGACCCGTTCTTCAAGGCCCGAACCTTCGAGCAGGGGCTCAGGCGAGACATTAGAGCTTCAGTTGTTTCTCACAGAATTCCAATGCAGACAGGGGTGCTGGAGAAATCCCTCTTAGTGGAGAGTTTCCTTGCTGAGCAGTCTCCGATAGCAGGACCTACCACTAGTCGGCATGCGGTAAAGTCTTCTGCAGCGGGCAGTAGACAGATGACGCAGAGGTCCAAGAGGACCAGGCCTACAGGTGGTCGACCGTATGACACAGGATCGTGTGTGTGAGGCACCTGGGGTGGACAATGACTTACCATGAGAGGACAGTGTTACTCTTGCGGCGGGGTTGGTCACATGGCACGTGACTGTCTGACCCTCTATACAAATGATCAGAAAATAAACGAAGGACCTCCCAGGCCGAGGCAGAGGTTCGATCGAGGCGGACTGTAAGGAGCAGGACACTGAGGCTGGGGAGCTGGTCGTGGAGCTGGAGGTGGATGACGCTTCGAGGTGTTTCCACCACCACCACCAGGAGGGGCACCCCGACCATAGGGAATAGGTGGACATGGGAGAGATCAGTTTCAAGCAGCTGAGGCTTACGACCATGGAGCTCCAGGAGCAGATGGATAGGAGCGGGACTAGTTCCAGGCATGGGACCTTGATCTTCGTGATTCTAGTTTGCTTGTTGTCTTTTTTGTGTGTCTTTGTACTTGAGATGCAATTATAAAAGACACTTTTCCTTGTGACATTTTCTTCCTTCCTTTTTGTGTACTAAGAGGTTCTGGTTTAAACTGTTGACTTGACCCTCACTTTTGAGATGCCTACTGGAGGAGACCCAGTGACCACACACTGATTCCGACAATGTGACTCAGCCCTTGGAGACGAGAGTAATGGTTGGATATCTTGGTAGTAGTGTCGAGGCCTTACGACATCATCCTTGTTATGTATTTGTATCATCCATGTGGGGATTGACTGTATTAGGCAAAGAACATGGTTCATCCTGGGGATGGGACCGGATTTCTCTTATCAACAAAGAAGAAATATTAGTAGCTCTTGTAGGACTAGAGAAGGTCCAGGTCATCCAAGAGCGGATGAGGACAGCTCAGAGCCGACAAAAGTCTGATGACGATAGGAGGAGGAGACCACTAGAGTTCGAGGATGGTGACCACGTTTTCCTACGGGTCTCACCTCGAAGTGGGTTACGGAGTTTTGGCCGAGGCAGCAAGTTATCTCCACGCTTCATCGGACCCTTCTAGGTCCTCAATAGGGTAGGCGAGATGGTTTAACGCTTGACCTATCCACCTCAGTTGCACCAGGTGCACGATGACTTCCACGTATCTCAGCTGAGGAGATATGTGCACGACTTGACGCATATCATCAACCTTGGGAAGCTGAACATCGATGAAGGGGTGATTTTTTACGGAGGTCCTGGTGGAGATCGAGGATTGACAGGAGAAAGTACAACCTGGACAGTCGATTCCTCTATTGAGCATCAGGTGGAATCACAGTAACCTCCAAGAGATCACTTCGGAGTGGGAGGCTCATATGTGTGCTCAGTACCCTCTTTTGTTTCCCTAGTTTGTGTTATAACTTTACGGGGATGTAAATCCCTGAGATGGGAGTAATGTAAAGACCTGGATAATTCAAGGAAAATTTTTTCTTAATTTCTTTGGTATTTTGCGAGTCTGTAGCTTCTGATGGCACCTGATTCTGAGGACCGGTGTGCCTGAAATCAATTTTCGAAGTTTAGCTCGGGTACATTCAGTGAAGGAGGGAGCGGGTTTTTATATCTTTTGAACCGGTGCTTGGAATCAAAATCCAAGGGTACCATTGAAACCGCAATGCTGGTTTTTGCTTAGGAAGACCCTTTCTGGAGTTGCGTTTTCTCAGGTGGTGTTGTTAAATAATTGGGTTAACTAAAGAGTGAAATAAAATTTGCGCCACAATTTTATTTCTAATCCAAATAGTTATAACCTATGCTTGGGAGTTGAGTGGGACCCACTAAATCCTAACCACTTGGTAGGATATTTGTGAGGTGGGTCCCACACAAGCCACACCCCTTCAAATTCCTTAAACACCCCTCTTTATGTTGGCAACCCCCCCATAAATTTGTAACTCACCCCTTCCCCACTTTAAATGCTTTTCAACCCTCACATTAATTAGGTTGATTAAAGATTTTCAATTTATTTAATTAAGGGTTTGAATTTAGGATTCTTTAAATCATAACATGGGTTAATAAAATAAGGATCTACCTTATTTTATTTGGGGGTGGTTTCCGTTGGGTGGAGTTTTGAAGAGAGGAAGCCTTCTTTTCTCTGAAGAAGTTATTCATCCTCCTTGCAGAACGCGAAGAACACCAAAGCTTTGACAAAGAACACCATCTCATCTTCTCATATTCTTCCTGCGTCGAGGGAATTGAGATGTCACTTCTTCCATGGATGTTCACCGGCGATGTTTACAGAGCCTCGTTTTGTGACGTCATCTTCCGCGACATCAATTTCTCATGACGATCCTCGTTCAATGACTTCTTCGAGGTAGGGGGTTAATTTGTGAATATTAATAAACCCGTGTTTATTTCCTTCTAAATCAATGAACGCGGATCAACACAATATTAAGTTTATCCGTGAAAGAATATATTTTCGGGTTGGGAATATTTGATTGCGGGGAAAAATGTAGTGGAATTTGTTTAATACTCCTCGAGTGATTTAATCTCACATGCTAAAGCATTTAATGGTATGAAGTTAGTATAATTTATTCTTGAATAAATTATACCCTCGTCGATATTAAAATTATGTGTTTAAAATGACTTCCAATTGATAGCACCTAACGCGGAGGGAGCGGGCCGAACAAAAACGGCCCGACAGCCCTCCGCAGATTGTTGTTGGCACGCGGATTGACGGAGATGATGAAACGGTACCGCGGCAGTGTTTTGAAGTTTCCTCAGTGAAGTACGGGTCCCATAAGGACTCCAGGCACAGACTGTGGGTGAAACAGACCACCGGTGCGTGTCCGGTGGTCTGTGAAGAGTGGCGGCGGCACGCTACCCAGGCGCAGCGGTGGCGGCGCGCCGCCGGAGGAGACTGTTGCGGCTGGGCCGCGGCGAACCGTAATGGCTTAGACATTCTGGGTTTGGGGGAAGGGCGCGGCATTAAATCCATGCTGCTTCAATCAAGGGGGGGCAGCACTCCCCCCCCCCCCTGTTTCCCGCTCGACCAAAACGGCTGAGTTGACTGGACGCACGGGCCGCGCCAGCACCGGGCCAACCGGCCGCGCTAGCCGGACCACCCGCACCGGGTCGGGCCACGCCTGACGGGCCGCGCCCTAATGGGCCAGACCCAGACCCGGGTCGGTTCGACCCGGGTCGGTCCGGGCCCAAAACCCCCTAAAAATGGACACCCTCGTTCAAAGGCCCATAAATTGGGATACAGACCTCCGATCGATGCACCGTCAGTTTCGATGTGTTCCTTGGATCAATACAATCGTTTCAGTATATTATACTTAGGGTTTGGGAGAACTTCAGGTATGGCCGGGTTGGTTCGAACACGAAACCAACCTGACCCTCGGAGCGAAAACACTTATAACTCAAGCTCTGGATGTCCGATTGACGTGCCATCAACTTTGTTGGATTCCTCTTAGTGAGATGGTTCTTTTGGCTTACTCCCCTCAAGTTTTGGACGCAATTGGAGTACGGTCGGGTTGGTTTTGACTTAAAAACCAACCGGGCCCCTAGGACAAAAAAGCCCATAACTCCCAGACCGGGAGTCCGATTGACGTGCCGTCTATCGTGTCGAGTTCCTATTGACGTGACAGAACTTTTCGATACATCAACTCTGGTCTACGTGACAGTTGATGTGTCGACCTCTTGGTTCATAGTGAGGACCCTCCCGGAACGTGCGTTCTATGTGCGGAAACCCTGGAGCTGGCTGAGACTTGATGACTGCTGATCGATCGACTCGGAGTGTTTCGGATAGCACAGTGGGGAGCGCTTGGTTGTAGCGGCAGACCCACGGTGGAGGAGCACTTGGTTGTAGCGGCAGAATCGCGGTACTCAACCGAAGGAGTACCTCTGTAGGCTATGAGGGGGAGCGCTTGGTTGTAGCGGCAGACCCATGGTGGGAAGCATGTGGTTGCAGCAGCAGGTCCACAGTACTTGACAGATAAAGTACTATAGCAGTCCAAGGTTAGTGGGAAGCGCTTGGTTGTAGTAGAAGGCCCACTGTACTCGATAGAGGAGGAGTTCCCCAGCAGCTTTGGTTTCGACATCTTGATTAAAATCTTGGTTTGAGTTGATTCTTGACTTTCAATCATTATCTTCTATGTGATTGACTTGATATCCTGTGTGGTTTGGTTTATGCTTTCCTGTGTGGATTATGTTTTTCCTTCATGAGTGGATTGGATTGTACTTGAGCTTGTGAGTTGGAGCTGAACTGGATTTGATGACTTAGGTATATGTATGGGCATATACCTAAGTAGTGTTGGAAGATACTTCGTGATTGTATCTTTTCTTTGTGGTTTATCCTTTGTGGATTCAGGGAGACCTTCGAGGGTCTCGGGGTCCCTACTGAGTATTGTATACTCACCCCTGCACGGGCTTCTCCCACACTACGCTATGTTGGTTGCAGAAGATGTACATCACTGATTGAGGTTGAGACTTGTAGAGATGGACGGTACCTGGAGGAGGATCTCATGATGATTCGATTCCCGGAGGTGGATATCACGTCGAGTCGGTGCCCGGAGGTGGATTTCACGACGAGTCGGTACCTGGAGGAGACGGATGAACATGGAGTGCTGAGGAGGAGATATTTACCTACCCTTCATGTAGGAAACCGGAGGACGATCTAGTAGCGGCTTGTCACCTTTCAGTTTTTTTCCTTTGAGTTGTACTTTACTTTCAGTTATAGTCGTACCTTTCTTTTGGGCTTGTATTTCTGGCCCATTTACTTTTCAGCACTTTCTTTTGTTCTTAGTGTTTGCTTCCGCTTGTACACTGTTGTGTTCTATACTTTTATAAAGGAAATACCTTCTCTTTTTATTGGGATTTACGCCTATGTTGTTATTCGCAAGCCCCTGGCCTATGGAAGGTGCTCTTGGGGTAGTCATGGCATGGAACCTGAGGACGGGTCGTGACAATGTAACTCCCCGATTTTTTTGTGAAATATTTTTTTTGAATTAATTTAATGTTTTTGAGATTTTTCATTTCAAGAAACCCTAAAAATGGTTTATTTTATATTAAACAACTATGTATGGATTTCATCATATAAAATACCAAGTTATTGTGAACTACATGCAATATAATGTTGAAAACTATCTACATGGAACACCAAGAATAGCTTATATTACATGCAAGCTTGACTTTCCTTGCTGGCTTGTGTAACATTCAATACCAAGTTTTACAAAACATTAATATTTTATTAAAATGTAAATTATTTAATATAATAACATATAACCAAGAATTTAAATTAGTTTTTAAGAATATTATTAACTAATTTATTAAAATATATGGTATACACAAATATAAAATTATTTCCTAAGTCACCAATTAATTATAAATGAATATGAAAGCCGATTGAATATGAAGGAAAATATTAGTATGGACACAAAGTTTTTTACCATATTAAATTAATTTAATTACAATTATTGATTTATATTAATTTAATATATATGTTATATATTCAATAAAATATTTTTTATATTTATCCAATAGATTCCATATACATAATATAAGAAAAAAACTATAATGTTCCTAAAAACCTATATTTTTATTAAGCCATTTATACCACCTTTTATTGGGGAACCCATTTTAAATCCAATTATTGGAACATTTATAGATTTAATATTTCATGATAAAATTCATCTTCTAAATCATAAAATAATAATTAGTTTAGCGAAAAAAATTTGTATTTTTCTATAAAGTTTCGTTTTTAATGAATAGTAAAAAATACTGAATTTTAGTTCAAAACTTCTTTTTCATAAAATTTATTAATAAGAATAAATTAAATTTTAAATTCATTTAAAAGTTTAAGTAGAAAATATTTTAATATATTGATACAATTTAGGTCATTTGAATCAATTTCAGTTTTCAATTGGATATAATAATATAGAAAACTTTTGGATGTTTTTACTTTAAAAACATGTATTATCGTCTTGTCTGCAGGATTAAATTAAAATTAATTTTTTCCACTTATATGATTGGAAATTTGAAAAAATATTCCATATTTTGAATCATAATAATTTATAATTTATAATCTTTTAAAATTAATTTTTGACCAAAAATATTTGTGATTGCTATTAAAATTAATTAGACTAATTAAGGTAAAATTAAGCTCACAAGGGAATAAGCATAAAAAATAAGGGTAAAAATTACCTATACACATCTCCAACACCAATTTTATTCCCATATATCAACCATAAACCTTACATTATTGATTTTTTTGGGTTTGGTATTACTTTTGGTAGGTTAAAATGTGTGTACACCAAACTTTGTTTCAAAAATGTCAAGTGTGTCCTTTACCTTCTCTATAAAGGCCACCACCTCTACCACTTCCTCACACCTATAAAACCACTTAGGTTGAAAACATATATACCCAATAAACATTCAAAAAACCCTAAATTAGTCCTTTAATCCTCCATTTTATATTATATACTTCCAAGGAATCCCTTTGGTGCAAACCAAAATGAGTTACCTGATTAAGTGGTAACACCCTCCTTCAAACTCCTTTATTTTTTTCCATTATCCACTCCCTAAACTCTTATTATTATATTATTGTATAAAAAACCAGTTTAATAAATATAATATTATGTTTTTATACTAATTTTTTGATTCAAACTTACACACACCTCTATCAAATGGGTAACATACATATTTCTTACATGTACGGAGAACTACCGCCTCATGAAATGATGACTGTTCATTTTTCCTTTATTGCCTATAACGGTAGAAATTATGATGGAAAATATATTGATATATGATATATATTATATTTTTAATGTATTTATTCTTCTATAATTTTTATTTATAACATAACCTTATGCTTTCAATCTTGAGTAAATACGCTAATTTCTTTTGAGGAAATGTGGACTGTCGCCCCCTCAAAGTGATGTGATTCATTCACAAACTATATTGAATGTATTAAGGATATGTTTAGTTAAAATATATGACATATATAAAATAATAATTATATTTTAATAATATTCTATATATATATATACATATACATATATTTCATTTACTTTCTTTCTTTAAATATGTGAATAAAACAGAAGCAGTGTTCATGTGTACGTACGACCTACTCTCTCCATGAATGGTGTATTCCTTTTCATACATATAAATTATATAAATTATTATATAAATATAATAAACACTAATGATATTTATATCATGGTTTAAATTCTATAAATCATGATATAATTATAAGGACCAAAGATAAAACAAATTTAGACACAAGGGAAAAACAAAAAAAAATTACTGAAAGTGTAAATGTAAAAAGAAATTGTCAAAAAGTGTGTAATATAAAGTAATAATAAAAATATATATGGTATTATGTGTAATAATAATTTTCTAAGAAATATTTTTAATAAAAAAACATTTATTATATAGTAGGCTCGAATTAGTATAACGATAGTTAAGATAAAAGGTAACGAGATTTCATCTCACTTTTTATTTCTGTGAGATACATGCCTTAATCATCACTTATTTCATTTGTGTGGTGTTTATACTTCCCATGGATTTACTATGTGATTCTTATAATATAACTTATGTGTATTTACATATCCATTTTATGGTTATTCTTTCACGGGGTCTATGTTTCAGATTTTTCCAAATCAGTAAAGTGATTTTGTCTCAGTTTTCCTTCTTTGAGACACATGGCATGTTTTTCAACTAAATTTTTCCATGAGGTGTATATACTAACTTAGACATGATATATCATGAATATCCTTATTTTAATGATATTTTACTATTCGTGTAATTTTATTCTTTTATTTTGGTTGTGATCCAAAGTTACCAAATTGGTATTTCTTTATGGGTACAATCTCACCATTTATCATGATTGTTTATGATTATTCTCCCATTGATGAAATATTATGATCCATATCTCAATAACTCCTATTATGTTTCTCAAACTATGTTTTTTCATGTTATATCCTTATAATTTTACCATTTTTTCCACTCTTTGGTACATAATATGGTCAATAAATTGTTTTTAAGAAAGTCAAACTTTACCTCTCCCTTTGGTCGGAAATCTATGTTCCTTCAAAACCATGTTTTCTAAAAAGAGATTCCAAGAATATTCTACTATTATATAATATTTAAAATAATTTTTTTCCCTTTTTTATTTTACTAATTATTTCAAAGGAATATTCGTATCTCTTTCCGAATAAGTAATATTTATAACCTTTAAAGATGAAAAATTAATGTTCTTTTTACCTCATACAGCATGTGAGGATTTACCTATTATAATTTCTATAAAGCATCCTTTGAATATTTAAATGGATAATTTTTAAGAAATTTTTTTAAAATTAATTTTCAAATAAATGGTTTTCAAAATGTTTTTAAGATTTTTTTATATTTTTTCAAGGAATAAGGTTTGGAAAATATTTTTATATGTTTTCAAGGGAAAAGGATTTAAAAATGATTTCAAGACTTTATTATAAGTTTACAATGAATTGAAAAATAAAATGGTTTTCAAAATATTTTATGTTTTAAAAATACTTTTCTAAGAAGAAATGATATTTTCCTCAATAAATGTTTTCAAAATATCTTTCCAAGTTATTTTTTGTCAAATATGACATCTATTGATGTTACTCATTCCCTTATAGGAAATGATCCAAAGGTTCCATTAAAATTATTTCTTCAATGGTAAAGGTTTTTAGGGAATGATTCTTATAAAACATGTTTCAATTGCATGGGTTATATTCTTTTTATTCCTGCTTCATTTCATGGGTTATGCTTCAATGAAATTATTAGGAAACCTATCTATTTTTCATAGGTTATGATGTGATAAAATGTTAATGATGCCCATTTAATTTCATGCATTATGATTTTTGTTTATTAAACAAATCTATTTTATGGGTTATAATATGATGCAAGTTTTATTATCCTATGGCACATGTGTGGATGATTTTTTTATGTGATGTGTGGTACCTATATCTCCCTCCAATGTATTGGATAATGATATATGGTATATGAGATCAAAGGGAAGATGGGTTATAGCTCAATACAGAAAATATGAGGGTACATGGCTCAATCCTGAAAACACAAGTGTATATGGGTTGTATCCCAAGTCCAAAAATAGGAAGGTATGTAGGTTGTAGCCCAAACCTAAAAGTAAGAGGGTGAATCGGTGTAGATCAATCCTAAACATAAGAGGGTACATGGGTTGTTAGCCCAATCCGGATGTAGGTATACAGGTTGTAGACCATGACTAACATGTTATGAAGGTCTTAGTATGTATCTTTAACATGGGATTTTCTATGTTTATGTTTATTCCACAGTTTCATGTATTACTCCTATGTTGTGATTTCTTAGCCTATATTCATGATTTTATTATGATTAATATCTTATGAACTACCGATATTTATTCCATGATTTATGTTTATGATCTTTGAAATGAAGGGTATGATCATATAATTTTATGATCACATTCTCATACCCTTATACTTATGATTATACTTACATATCTCACCTATTTACCATTAATGAGAAACTAAGATCACCCCATTTTATGTTTCCTTCCCTAGGTAATAAAGATATATTTTATCTATAATATGTATAAGTGGGGAGATAGTATTTGAGAGCCTAGTTGGAGATAATGTAGCTCACCCATGTACTAGTGTTTATGATTCAATTTTTTCAAAGGCACTAGACTAATACAGTCTTTGGGAATCTAGTTTTATAATATTCAATGTATTCTAAAAAAACTATATAATGTCAATGTATGTTAATAATAGGTTTTTATAATCATCTTGGTTCAAAACATCCCACCAGCACTTTTATGCTCCTTGAATCAAATAACTCGCCAACTTCACTCTCCTCTCAACTGGTGTCTACAGATGCTATAATATTGGTAGATTAGTCTCAATCCACAACTCAACATCCAATAGGCCACCATCCCTCAAAATTTTGAGAGGTTTCTACTTCTATAACACGTTTCAGCTCTTCCATCGACATGGTAGGATTTTTTGATCCCTAAAAATTTTTCATGAATTTGAAAAACCCCTTGTGGAACTGTGTGTCAGTCACAATTTTTGGTAAAACAACTGGAAGAAAATCTAGCACTATAGGATGATATTTCTGTACCCCATGTCTCACTAACTCTGGAGTGTGTTTATTTCCACCCTCCTAGAATATGATTGGAGGTCATCATGGTGGCATGTCTCTACAATACCAACCACACACAACTAAGAAAATATTAATATCAAAGTTCATAAATAATATCATAGGATTGGTCAAAACCATTATATAACTAGGTCATACCACATCACCTGCTCTTAAAACCAACAATTTTTAAAAAGAAAAATACCTAAAATTCACTAGAGACACTACCTACTACTAGCTCAAAAGGTGTGTCTAGGTCAAGTTCTCTATTTCACCAAATTCAACTTCCATTTGAATTTATATTCATTCCACATTTCATTTTAAATGGTTGAACCGAATATTTCATCAATTCTGATCCATGAGGACCCATACTCTTCATGAACCGAAATATGGTGTCCACTTAATCCACACCATAACATGCTATAGTCCATGCAACTCATGGTACATGACTCAATATTCCACAATTGGATGATTAGGGTATATGTTGTATTCTAATTAGGAAATCACTAATTAGTTTATCATAGGCACTCTATGTACCAAACATGTTTCTCAATTACCTATAGAAAATTTCAACCACAATAGCAGGTATATCACATAAGGTACATATCACTAAGTCATGCAGTCAAGTGATTCACCCTATTTGACATGGTATAATTCATAGCATTTGAATTATAAAAGGTTCCTAAAATGATTCATGAGATGGAATACCCTCATCTCATAAGGTTGGAAGAAAATATAACCCACAATAATATCAATTATAACATCAAAATTAATATGCATCTCCCAATCATGGAATTAAAACAACTACAATATTCAAAATTCAAAAAATACTTATATCCATTCAAGTCAATTTGGATTTTTTCCGTAATGGGATAACTAATACTAGGAATACCTCATTACAAAATTCTAATTCTTCTTAATCCCCTTTATCTTGTTGAAAATTAGTGTTTTAGGAAAATAAAAAACCTCTGATACCAAATTTTAAGGGCCATGACCCGAATTCAACTAAATGTAACCCTAGCCCGGTTTCTCACATGGCCTCAAGTGCATCTCCCCAAACTCCAGAGGCTACTGACTAGTAGTTAGGGCCTAGGGTGTGTATGTGGGAAGACTATTCCCTCTTACTATAGTGTGACATAGCGGTAGTAATCATACAAGTCAACAACGTAATCACTAAATCATATGAACAAAAGATATCCTCCAAGATTGTAATATATAAAAAATTCCATAAGTAATATAATATATAATGATGATCATTTCAGGTTTCTAAAAGGTATCCAAATCAAGTATACAACAGTCAGAACAATTCATGTATCAAAATACCAGAAAGACTAAAAGCACTATCTATAGATAGTATCACATTCCTCAGCTCAGCCCTGTGCTCCCCTTCTCTTAAGAATGGAATGATGTCAAGAATCGATTTATGGGTGCTTGCCTGAATCCCTACCTACATCCAAATAGTCTGTCTAGGTACCCAATGGAATCATGAACAGGGTGTGAGATACAATCTGATTATAACACTGCCTAGCGTGTCAATAAAAAATCATGGCTATGCAATATAAGCTAAATCAAAGTGCACAATATAATGGGTATAGCTATAGTATAAGTGTAATTCCCATGGAATACAGTAAAACTATAAGTGATACTATTAATACATATAAGTATCCTTATAAAATAAGTGGCATGCTATTATATCAAGTCAGTAGTAAAGAAAACAGAAATAAAAACCATGATCATTATGTATACACAATATATAACATCACCCATAGCCACTCCCTATAACCAGTATCTCATAACATCCATGACTGAGCCATATAACTACAAGTGTCTCAATTACCATGTTTGATCCATATAATCAAAAACTCCAGACCCCGTAAGGCCATATCCAAGGTATAGTGGACTGAGGCCTCCCCATAAAGTCCCACGATAATCTCTATGGAAAATCAGTTGGACTTGAATTAGGGTCCAAGAATCATGTCAACAGACCATGTCCACTGTGAGCCTAAGAAATTTAGTTCTAATGCATAGCAATTCCTAATTAATCCCATGAAATCAATTCCTGAGGGTAAATCTCATCCAATGTGTCCACTACTGTTATCAAGATCTAAGGATTAAAATCCAATTCATCTAATTAAATTGTACATCATTAATTCCATTAATCAATTTCACAATAATTCAATTCAATCAGTTTAGCAACTCATGTAACAATTCATATTCAATTACATTCCATGAGTTTACACACACATATAACATTTCACATTGAAACAATTTAAAAATCAACATCATGTATCACATGGAGAATGAGGAAGAACATATCCTAATAAATCATGTCACTTTAAGTTGTTTAATTACAGGTATTCCTCTAACTAGGATGCTCATACACTCAATCCTTGGGTCATTAAACAAAGGCAATGTTAAAGTCACACCCCAAGGGTGACCTTTTTTGGGGAAACAACCGCCAATGAATATCAAGGAACTAAGAGGCATCCCTAATAGGTTTTAATACATTCAATTCAATTATTAAATTTTATTTTGGGGTGATTCCAAGAATTTTTTGCTATCTTCATTATATAAACCATCTCTATAAAGCATCAAACCACTCAAAAAGGTACATAACACCTATCGTAGGTCCGTAGTAGAGTGCTTATCTAGTGTCAGCTTCTAATTTAATACAGATCAGAATAAAAATGAAGAACAGGGAAATCGGGAATATTATCTCAAACCTAAATAAATCTATCAATACTAATAAAAATGAATATTGGCACAAAATGAATAGAGAACTAACTGGTGAGAATCTAATGAAACTGGTGGAATCCAATTCTGAGTCCAGATCGATAAATGGGAGAAAACCATATGAAATGGCTTCAAAATGGATATCCCTATGTGAGGAGTATGTCCAAAAAAGGATTGAAGAAATTAGGTTTAATGTTATAAACTCATTAAGGTAAAAATGGGATCTTTTCATAAAAAATATTGGCCACATAGTTTGTCCACAATGTTTTCCAAATCATGCACCAACCATGTTCCCATCACTATATGGATGGGCACCTCAAACAGTTAGTATGCATAGTTTTCCTAGACATCCATAAACTGTATATCATACCATTTTCAAACACTTTAGAGGCCATCGCATGGGTGTGAACCTCTATCAGAATGTTTTCACAAACCATGTAGGCTCCTCTTTCCCTCTGTCTAGGCCTCGCACAATTAGTAGTAATCATTCTCCCTGTCTTATATAGATTCTAATAAAAATATTGCATGTATGTTTTTTTTAAAAGAGGGATATGAGATCCTAATAATCTCTAGACACCCCTGATACAACCATAATATCAAATGGTATTTAGATTAGGCTATACAAATTTATTTCAAATGAAACACAAATGATCTTTACCCTGTAAAAAATGGAGGATCTTATAGGGATCTAAGGAAATTATGGACCTCAACCTTAGTGATTTATATCCTTAATCAATAGGATACTTCTCTCATATCTAGTAGTAGGGGTGGAGGTGTTTCCATATAGTCATTCATTAACTCATATTCTAAGACATAGATGGTGATGTGACATTTTTTACATTCCTACCTCAATAGTGTGGGAGATCTATGAGCATGAACCACTGGGGGTCATGTGGATTTCTTTATCATGTGTTATATATGGTGATGTGGTTTAGGGACCATAAGGTAGTTTTTTATCCTCTTAAACTAGGATCAATATTTAAGGAAATATAAATATTTTGAATGGGGAGGGCCTTAATATCAGTTGATGGAGTTATAGGGAGGAACTCCTCAGTGTAATTATTTATCATGAGGTTAGAACTTATGGTTATAAGTGGAAACCATAATGGGAAGAGTCAACCAGAACATCATGGTGGGTGGGTGGGGTCTTGATCCCAATAAGGTAAAGATGAGAAACTTTGGATTGGTTTCAATGGTGGGAGGAGGTTCATTGATGGTGAAAGGGGCACTAAAGTTGATGGAGATGCCTCTTATTGAGCAAGGTTTGTGACATTCCCCTGTTATCAGTGTTGGGTGTTATAGAATTGGGACAGTGGAATATGGATGAGATCACCCAATGGAGTCAGTCTGACTTTTTGGTCTACTTAAGTTGGAGCCATATTTGGTAGCTCCTGAATATTGGCAGTTATGGGAATGGACTGAACATTCCTTATCATCTTATCATAGGAGAGTGAGCCATCGTATTGTTCTGAGTAGAGGCTCTTGAAATGGTTTTTTCATGATCGGAGGGTTTCACCTTCAAAAACCTTTGGTATGGAAATTATATCACAATTCTTATTATTCTAGGTTTTATTAGGCCATGTTCCTGATTGTTAGAACCCATTTCTATTCATACTAATAAACAAGGGTGTTGATGACCCTCTATTGAATGAGCTCAGAGCGGAGATAGGGCAGGGGATGGTAGTTGTAGGATTGGTGGCCATTGTGGTTTGAGAATGGTTTTACAAGATGTATCCACATTATTTTCTTCTTAACCCGCACCTATTGGTGGTGGGTCACTGAAAATTTCATGCATCTTGATTCCTATAGGTTGCATGAAGTCAAATGTTAGTATAGGTCTGATGGAAGTGATTCTCAATGTTCCAAACATTATTCATTCTCTCCAAGGTGGAGGAGTGGTCCATGTTAATGAGCATTAGACCATGGATTCCCAACATTATTCATTTACCCTCAGTTATAGGGGAATATATTCACATGAACCCACCATTTTTTTTGAGTATGCTGATGTTGAATTTCATTATCTGGTGATGCCCAAAAATGGTGGTGTCCAACATTTATGATCTAATCACGATGGAAGGATAAGAGCTTCATATCAGGATCACTATTTTTTATTTCTTTATGTCATGTTACACATCTGTTTCACTTTTCTTCTTTCTACTGGAGTTACCCACATGATTGGATTGTTGACGACCCTTATAGTGTGGTTTCCCTAAACTCCCTCTTTTGAATGGAGAGTGGCCTTTACTACCAAGTTTTATAATGTTGAATCCTTGATCAGAATGGGATGATGGGTTGTCGGTTCCCCCTTCCATGTATTTCTCCTTGTAGATTGTTTCATAGTCCAGTTCTACCTCATAGATTTAATTCATGTTCGTGAAGCATGTTCATGGTTCGATCTTGAAGTGGACACCAGTTAATTACACTCCTTCTGCCGTGATAGGGAAGCTACCTACAGTTGGATCTGATTGTGTTATTGTAAATTTTTGTACGTTAGTGGATGTTGGGTGTGTTAGGAATATATAAATTCATCCACATTCAAAGTAAAAGGAATATCATTATGAGGTATCTTCTGGGTACCACCCAAGGAATCGCATGTATGTCATGGAAAAACTTGTACCATGTGCACAATTAATCTGAGAATCATTGCCTTGTAAATTCCACTTAATGTCACACGAGTTAGAGATTTTGATGTATTAGGAGGGTTCATAGATTTATGGACTTATGGGAACATAATCATAGTTGTAAAGTATTATGGGGATATGTTCATAGGTTTATATTCTTATCGGGATATGGTTATAGGCTTAGATTTTTGTGGGAACATGGTCACACATTTATAGTTTTTTGGGGACATTTCCCATGAACACTTATCACATATGATCCTGATTATGGATTAGAATCACATGATGATACTGAGGTCCATTAGGGATGGTGTGTTTTGATAGTGAGGAAGAGTGTGTCACCAGGGGAAATGATTACACATTAGAGTTATCTCCTCCCATTGGAAATATAGGTTCATTCAATGGTATTATTGGGTATCAAGATTAAACCTCAGGGAGGCGTCCTACATACCTTATTATGAGATGAGGATAAAAACCCATGTAGTTCATGTGAATAATTTAAGGTCATGTGGCATGACTATTATATGCAATTCAATATTGTGAGGTAAGGATTCTTGCATTACGATTGGAGAAACAAAAAGGGTTGTTTTGGGGATTGGTTGTAGAAGCTTCCCAGATGCTACTAAGAAGTAATGATGGTGTGATTAGGGAATAACCATGGTATCTACCTTGGGAGTGGTGAATTATACCATGAAATACATATGTGTGGGATCCTATATTTATCACACATGGTAAGGCCACAGTTTAACATCATGATTTGGGGATGTTTCCATTCATTTTAATATCATGTGAATAGGATATTGGGCTATGTAGTTTAAATACTTATTGCTTAGATTTTTGTGTCATATTCACCCTTGGAGACCATTCCCATTAGGATAGAAAGATACAACACTATACCTCCTCACAGGTAAAATTAATGTGTTTCCCATGATTATTCCACCTTTGGGGATTATGTGTAAACTTAGTTGGTGCTTTTCGAGGAAACAAGGTGTAAAAATTTCTATTTTTGGGTGAAATGATGGCATTCAGACATTATAGTGCCTATTCTTAGTAGTAATAGGTGACATGACTATCCAGGCCATTCTTAGAGTAAAGTTCCCAGACATGAGGTTTGTTGATGTTAGTCATGTGGATGATTGAGGCATGCGTAAGCCCATCTTGGATAGGAATAAAGCCCTTAGGTATTCAACTTTTTCAAATGTATGTTTTATAAAATGACGAATCATTTAGGAGTATTATAGTTGAGTTTCATAAAGGATAGGGGTATTTTAACAGTTGTGATTTCAAGGTGGAGTTATTCATGAAACATGGTTACCCAACCTAGGGTTGGTACCATAATTCTTATGGGTTGGGTTTTCTAAAAGATAGAGGTATATCATAACCCTTTCTGGAATAAATAATATTACTCTATTGTAGAGGGCATGAACCATTTTTAAGGTTATATCCACTATTTTCCAAAGTAATAAGTTATTCATGGGAGGTTGTTCACAAAATAAGGATACCTAGAGGAATCCATTTTCCCCTTTTTATTATAAAAGATTAATTTTATTGAAGTCGTAACTTCTTCTTGAAGTCCAAACATCATGGCCCCCTTAAATAAAGACTGAAGGGGAAGTTTATAGGTTCTATATAAGTTGATACATACATTTCATGAAGTAATAACATCTTCAAATAATATCATCTTTAAAGGTGTTATGTTACCTTTTTAAAAAACCTTCCCTTTATCTAAGGTTTGATCCTTTTGGAATCCAACTCTTTTGGTGGATTTTGACCCTATTTTGGCTGGGATTCAACTTGGGTTATTTTTGTGCTCCTAGAATTCTCCCATAACATTTGTTTTCTAATGTCAAAAAGTTGTTCTCCCAATTATTTAAAGATTATTTATCAGAACCTGGGTCAACTACACTAATATGGTTATAAACCTATTACCCTTAACTCAATATTCATTAATTTATTTGGGTGGAATATCCCTGCATGGACTATGGGTGTTGATATGGTTTCCATTCCACTTAATATTTTCTATATTTCAATAATGTAATGCACATATTTAGCACATGATATTGAATTGTAAAATATTTCTTTTAAATTTTATAGAGTGTTCCTAATATATATTTAGGTTTTTCATATTACTGGAGCTATCTCACTTGGTTCCTCTAAATATTGTCCACAATATTTCTACAAAACTTATTTTAATACAAACTGTAACATCCCGAACTCAAAAAACTCATATCTGGTTGTTATATTGCATTACTGGTATAGAATAAAAGAGTTTCCAAAGGATCAAATAGTCTTTTAGTCTTGGAATACAAGATAGAAACATACATTAAATTTCAAAAAATAATATAAAACAAGAACATATTGTGAAAACATTATTATCCCTTCCATTATATCTCTAAAAAACATAGTCCTCCTCTAGATTTTTTGGGAATTGAAAGACAAATAATTGTGATCTCATTCAGTCAATAATGAGTGACATACTATGGAATAACTCATAACATAAACATGAAATTAGTGATATGCAATGAATAAATGAAAAAAAACTATAATAAACTAAAATTTAGGTCATTTTATATCAATGGAAATAAATGAAAACATGGAAAATAATAATCATTCGGCTCATATTGATGGAATTCATAATTTCTGACATCAAAACATGTTTCCAAGTCCTTATTCCAAGACACTATCCTATTATTGGAAGAGGTATACACAAAAACCCAACCTATTTTGTCTCATAAGACATATCTATTCATTGATGGGATATAAAATTTGTGTCCCCACCCATCACTTGATTAAGTCCAATGCATTCACCATAAGAGTCAACAAGACTTTTCAAACAATTCTATATGGAACCTCTTACTGAATAAATAAATTTTCATTTGTATAATGAGAAATATAAAAATCAAATAATTCCCCATTCAATATAATAATGTGTATTTCTATGAGGACATTTCTTAATCTACTTAGAAGTAATGGGTTATCATTCGAGTAACATTAAGTACCCTTATCAATGAAATATAGTTGTGAGGGTACTTTCAATGCATTGTATTATCCATGGAAGATTGTAATTGGGTAAAATATTATGAATTAGTAGGATATTAAGGTATATCTAGGAAAAATATATCATAATGGTTCATTAATAAAGTGTGAATATTCGAAATAATATACCTCGAGAGTGTCTAGCATGTTGTGAAGTTTTATTCCCTCTCATTGTGAATCAAGATGATGATTGATTCAATTATCACCCAACCCTTTTTGGGGTGATTAACCATAGGACCATATATGTCACAACAACATCCACTTTATAATATCTACAAATAGATTTATTTTCTATGAAATTATACATACTTTTACTTTACTAAAACATAGGATTGTTTTCTAACCATGGAAATGATTTTGTTTTACAATAGTTTTGGTAACTCTTGAATAATAAGAATATGAGAGAGTGATAAAAATTTAGAACTTTAAATACCTTGAATTTCATAATAAATATAGAAATAATCCTTTCATGGAAATGCATGCACCACCCAAAAGAAAATCGGTGGTGAATAAAACATGAGTCCCAAAGAATGAAAATTGAGATGGAAAACCCCACATATCGATTGGGAAATAATTCAATAATAAAAACTTCAAATAAAGGTATTAATAAAGATCAATAAATACCTTGAATAAATTAGTTTTATTAAATAACATCTCAAATAGATATTATATACACCACATAACGAAAATTAGATGCATAATACTAAATAGGTCCCAAAGAGAGGAATTTGATCTGGAAAGCCCTTACCTCTTATCTTAACTTTGATGGACACACTTTAACATCATGTATCAAAAATATTTATATATTAACCACTTAATTAATAACCTTAATTATATATATTTTCATTTATATTCTTCATAAATAATCATTCCCTATATGAATTTTACCTATTTTATGCATCAAGTGGTTCTAGTTTTGATTGTTTGTACTAGTTTGATAATAGTATTGTCCATATTCATTAATATTCCCAACGTAAAAATTACTAGAAAATTAAAGTTAATATTTATGATGATTTATAATTATTTATAGTGTTTCAATTTCTTTTCATTAGTGCTTTAGTCTTTATCCTTGAAGTTGAAATCAATAACATTCATGTTTTGGTGATTCATGACAATTGAAGCGTGTTTTACTAATTAAAAAATTAAATATTGATATAAAATATAAAAAATAAAAAAAACACACATTAAAATTATATTATACCAGTAATTATGTTCCCATATTCATTCATTAAATAAATTCATAGTTTTTTTTCAAGTGGGTGTTTAAAGTGACCGAAACATGAACATACCTGGGTTTAATGAATGATTATGAGGCGGTATTATTTTAATATAATTATAAAAAAAATCATAATTATATTATTTAGTTTTTATTAGTATTATATATCATAATTATAAAGTAATTGTACTAATAACTAATGAGTATGGATATATTACATAATTTTAATAAAAGTTTTTTCTCTTAGCAAGCTTGTTTTAATAGATTGAATTAATTATGATTTTTTGTTGAATAAACCATTAATTGTTCACAAAATAACCTTAATGATATTATAATAATTATATTTTCTCATTAAATAATTCGAGGAACTAGACTTTATTGGTTGTGATGAAAAATAATTTTTTTTCTTGTGGTGGCAGTAGTTTGCGTGTATGCATGAATGAAAATTTCATTTTTCTAAATGGATGGGATATATGAATTAATAATGATAACACCATTAATATAGTAATATTAAAATATATAAATGACACTAATATCATTATATTAGTTCATATCTGATTAATTTTAATGATAATAATTATGAATAAAAGTAAGTTGTTGATAATAATCACGTCGAGGACTTGAATTTTCCTTGGAAGTATCCTTAGAAATGGGGGAATTATGATAAATAATAGTGACTAGAAGATTTTTAAGATGAAATCTTTTTAAATTAGGATCAAAAAGGAATATTTTCAAAGATAAATTATAATAATATGTGAGGCTTTAATTTTTGTAAATGTTATAATTTTATAGGTGGAGGGATGGTAGTTTTGTGAGTAACCCTTATATTTGCAATAATATGAAGTTAATATTAAAGTGTAAATGACCAAAAATGGAAAAAATAGGAGGGTATAGTGATTTTTGGGTCAAAAAATATCCTCAAAACTCCTTTTTACAACTTTTATTATTTTAATTTTTTTCTTTCAACTTTTTATCTTTTTCCCTAATTTACTTTTACCTTGGTAATTCATTTTTTACCTTAAAAAATCAATTTTAATGACAAATATTAAGAATTACCCTTTACCTAATTCGATCCTTTAGATTTAAAATTTGAATATCATTTATCAAATTAAATTTCTAAATGTTTGAAATGTTAATTTTATAATAAACACACAAAAGAATATAAAATTTCATTAAGAAAATAATTATTTTTAGGATTTAAATTTATATAGAAGAATAAAATATCATAGATATTTATTTTAAAAAAATAAACTGATATATTATAAAAAAATTAGAAGTTTTGATACTTTTATTGAACAAAAAAACTGAATCTCCAATGAAAATAATTTATTTAAAGAAAATACGGAAGATGGTATTTTTATTAAAGTAAAATTTTAATTAGTTAAAAAATGTTTTACATTGGAATCATAAGTAATAATAATATTTTTCGATGAATATTTTTATTCCTTAAATTTTTATGTTGTTTAATTAAAATATTTTTTAAACTTCTAGGTAATTTATATTTAATTATAAAGGAATACAAATTAAAAGTTTCAGGAAAAAATTATTTTTTTACTAAAATCCATCCTTTTATAAAAAAACTAAAAAATAATACTAAGATAGTTTTTATGTGTTGAATTAAGAAATTAATTTCATTTTGAAAAAATAAAATGTTAACTTTCATTAATTAATATTTTAAATATACTCATGAATAAATTATATTTAGAGTGTGACAATCCAAGATATAGTGTTTACCAACTACAGTAGGGTCTCGGCCATTACAAAAATGGCCACAATCTAAAGCAATAGGAAAACATGATATAAATACCCCCAAATTATAAATTTTCAATTAATAATGATGAACCAATGAGAAACAGTGGATGTATTTCCAATAGGATCATACGTTTTACCTAAAATAATCCTTGGGGATAGAAAATACATTGATTAGAGATAAAATAAAGGAGATACAAGCTTTAAATAGAGAGATAATAAGGGGGAGTTGAGAGGAGGTTGTGAAACTTGGATAAATAGAGTGGGTGTTTTTTTAAAATATATAAATTTAATGATTAATTAATTAATTAAAAAATATAATAAAACCATGTTGTTTTTCATCGATTATGTAGAGACCCAAACATCTCATACATAGATATCGCATATTAATAAATTAATATTCATTCATTTCACAAATACACACACCAAGGTCCAAAGTGGTTTAGTGCCTTTGGAGACTAAACACACAATATTCTTATTTTGTGAAAGATCATCAAAATATCACATAAATATATTTACCTTTTTGTACACTTTAAAAACATACCCTACATAAAATCTTTCCTCCTAACCTGCAAAGGAAACATAATAAAGGGTAAGATCATATGCTCAGTAAGGGTAAAAATGTGAAATATGTAAGCATAACTTGAGAATAAGGGTATGAGAACATGAATATAGAACATAAAAACCATACCCTACATATCAAAGATAAAATTCTTATATCATGGAATAAATATTGATAATTCATAATATATAAATCATAATGGAATCAAAGAACATAATCCATGAGAACATAACATTATAATAAGAAATAAATTTTTGGTATAAACATAAGCATAAAAAAAATTAACATGTGTAAATAGAAACATGTTCTCTCATTATGTGACAGACATGAAATCTAGCCCTTGAATAAATGTATGGACATGAAACCAAGACCACTCATAACCTTATGGATATGAAATCTAGGTCTACACATACATTGGTAATATGAAATCCGGTTCATGCATAAAATTGTGAACATGTAATCATGTTCATGAATAACATTGTGAACATGTAATTAGGTTTACACAAAACATTATGAACATATAATCAGGTTCATGCATAACATTGTGAACATGTAATCAAGTTCATGTATAATATATTTACTCATGATTTATACATATTAACCCAATTCAATGGAGGTAGATATAGGTACCACCCATTACATAATCCATATATATTTGTGACATAATATCATAAAACATTTATCATATCATAACTTGTGAAATAAAAATGGGTTTCATAATCATTTCATAAATTAACTATAACATACCCATAAAAATAAATGGTTTTCATAAATATTTCATCAATATAAACATTACAATCCAGAGAAATATTAAGTATGGTGTCAATCAATATTATCCCCATTAAAGAATAATTAACAACAAAGGATGTCATATTAGATGGAAAATGATTTTGAAAGATAACTTAGAACATTTATTAAATAAAATATCCTTCTTAAATTGAAAATACTTTTTAAAACATTAAATATTTTCCAAATCAATTTCAGTGAAAATAACAGTGGAAAATTATAAATGAATCTTTAAATATAATTTAAAATATTTCCTGAGGAAATAATCCTTTCCATTTTGAAAATTGCTAAAATCTATAAAATATTTTGGAAATAATTTTTTTAAAATAAATTTTAAAAAATATAAAGGAATATATTAAACAATTATTTGTTCATGATGGAATAAAATAGAATTAATATCATACATTTTAAAACAAATATTACTTTCACATTTTCAGTATAAGTAAAAAAGGTCTTGTTTTAAAAATGAAATGAATATTCCTTTTTAAAAAATAAAAATTCAAACATGGTTAAAAATAATTTAATAAATAATTTTTTTTATTTGAAAAAATTTTGGAAAAATTTTTTAGAAAACATGTATATGGAATAAAATTGGTTATTGACCAAAGAGAAAAATTAAGTCTGTTTTTCTTAAAAAAAACATTTAATCATCTGAGTATATAGAGAGAGGAAAATGATGGGAAAACATGTATTATCATTAAATACCATAGGACGATAAAATTCATGAGTTTCTTGAGATATTAGTCATAATATTTCATCATTATAAGCATAAACATAAACAATTCAAATAAACGATGAGATTGTATCATAAAAATTTATAATTTTTGTAACATTGAATTGTAAGCCCCATGAAAGAGAACAATTAAGTGAAAATTAAAATATCATGATGATAAATTAATTAATTATGTTACACATAAAATTTTATATATATACACATCATAAAATAATGTAAATAAAGAACATAACATATGTCTCCAACAAGAAAATTGAGACAACAATCCCTTACCATTTTGGTAAATTTTGAACTACAAACCCCATGAAAGGTAGATAACAAAATAGATATGTAAATCCACATAATTTTCAAGAGAATAATCCTAAAATAAATTTATGTGAATTATAAATACCACGTAAAAGAATAACATAGTGAATATTGAATGTGTCTCATAGAAAATAAAAGTGAAATGAAAATCCCTTGCCCAAAATATTGACTTCGAACACATACAAAAATCATGTATAATAAATATAATGTTATTGTAAATAAAATTATATATATAATACCATATATGATTTATTTATGACCCTTTCTTACCTTTTTATTAATAATTCCATGTGAAAACACATTTTGGGAAATAACTTCTTTTTTTCCGTATATGTTTTGATTTGTTATTTTTTGTCCATCTTACATTGATCATGGTTCCATAATGTAAGAACCCGGTTTCTAACTTTGGTATAGATCCTTGAAATTTAAGTCCAATATTTTATTTTGGACTTAATATGGATTTATAATGGGTTATTGAGGGCCTTAGGGGTGTATGGGGATTGTTAGTATCCTGGAACCCATTTTTCGGGAAAAATAGGCTTGGATAACGGTTTAAAGTAAACATTGTAGGAATTTTGTACTGTTTGGGAAACCATGAAGATTTTGTTTTTCTTAACAGAGCAAACTCACACAGTTGGTGCACAACTGTGAGTCCTAACCATGTGATCACCCCTTCTGCCTAGGTAACTTTGTGGACAAATCGTGCAGAGGCTACTTTTCAAGGTAAATTGTCCTTTTTTACCTTAATGATCTAATTAGATCCCTCTTTATTACCTAATATGAGAACCAAAAGTATTTACCTCCATGTATGTCATTTTGGATAATTTTGAATACCTAAGGTAGTAATGAAGAGATATCCTTCATCCAAGAACTGTTCAAGCTTATGTTCGTCATGTTGGATGTGCAACGGTAAGTACTCGAGTCCTTTTAAGCCTTTCGTCTTCCCATTTTTTCTCAATCTTGTTTTCAGGGTATGTTAGTTTTTTTCATTCTCTTAGATCTACCCTAATCAGAGCCAAATTAAGTGAAAATACTAGAGATGGAGAGTTTTACAAGCTAAAGGTGGGTGGTCTATAACACATCCCTCAAGTTCTTTGATTTTTTACTTGTCGTGTGGGGCCCACCGATTTCCTCAAGTGTCATTTGAAAAGTTTATATTCCATTATTATAATCATTATAACCATATGTATATGGTCTTTCTATATATTTGATTAATTTTTTGTGGTTACTCCAACAAGTTCATCCATCGCTTGGAGGATGTTATGCCATAATTGGGTTTTTGGTATTTGACATATTTGAGCCACCATTAGGGTGTGACTTTTCTTGACCCTTATAAGGGTAAGTGTTTATATATTAAATGGATTTATTTATATTGTGAATTTAATAATGGAAAGTACCATGTATGTTCACAACTTGACCCACCTAAGGTAAGTGCTTCAATTGATAATTAAATGTGAAATGGAAATCACCAAGTATACTAAGTATATGACTGAACCGGATTAAATGTGAATGATTAATAGGTTTCAGGTCTATATCACCCCTTATCACATTAATGGAAGGTATCATATTGAAACTTAATTATTGAATATGCCTTCAATGGAATTAATATAGGTTTAATGCTACATGGCCTTGTCACACTAATGAAAGGTAAGGCTTGAACCAAATGACTTAATAAAGGAAGTGTGATACTTGAAACTTATCACACTAATGATAGTTAAGGCTTAAAATAAATGAAATATTATGACATCATAATCGAATAGGAATGTTCTAACTCAAGCACACCGTGGATTCTAATTGGATAATTTTATGATCACTCGCGAACCCCATTCGGATTCAAGGATACGGTTTGCTTAGGTTGAGACCCACCTAGATCAAGATCCTTGTCTATTTTTTGGATGGTGAGTATGACACCATAGGATACCTTCAATATCATTACAGGATGCCTTAGACACTCTCCTTGGATCCAACATTGACAATTAGGTGCCATGGATAAAGCCCATTGGGCCCAGTCATTGCTTAGCCACATTTTACCTTGGATGAACTCCATGGACTCGATAGGTGCAACATTGTGAAATGCCTTGGAATATTCTTTTTGTATTACACTCTTTTCCCAATTACAGGCTATATTAATTACTATGTTGGTGACCCTTGAGTTCAATATCACCTTGGTTATTAACTTGGGACTTCACTATTAGAAAGCATTACAGGTTTCCTTGTTACATCTTGGAAATTTTTCTATTATTAACATGTGACATATTATAAACAACTAATGATCAAATAATTAATTGGTTATATGTTCAGATTTCATACAAAATATGAAGAAGTTACTTGGGTATTTAGTTAAATTTTACATCATTACTTTATATATGTATGCTTGCACATTATTACATTTCCATTACACGGGCTGGATGTTATAGAAACCATTGGTGGTGGCCCACTAAGTGTTATCCCACAACCTCTCCTAGTGTTTTTTGGTACCCTGGGAAGATTAAATGGTTGCAGGTGTTGACAAAGGGAATAATATGGCTCTAATCACTTAATTGCTTGATGTTTAGGATGAATCTTGATAGCAGATGACAGAGACAGAGCTTGGGATGCTTGGGATAGTATTTTGATTACCTTTATAAGTATATTGAACATGTTATTCCTGTTTTCATGTATCCATGTTTTCCAATATTCTAGTGACATGACATATCATCAGTTATTCAATGATATTCTAGTTGTTTCAGTTATTTTTACTATCGTATCTATTTTCTAATGTGCCTTCTATTTACTTATATTGCTTCTTCTATTTATTCATATTTACATTCATCTGTTGCACTACACTTTGGTAATGAGGGCATAGTATACCCATGGACAAACACTATTCCCTCACTACTATTTGGTAGCCTCTAAAATTCTAGGATATGCACTTGAGGCCATGTGGTCCACTGGGCTCAGGGCGCCCATTAGGTGGAATCCGAGTCTAGGACATCACAAAGTGGTATCATAAGAGTTTCTTTTCTTTCCATCCTATTTGGAGACAATATATTGAAGATTAAGAATTCTTGGGACTTGGAAATAAGTGTTTATTGGGCATCGTGAACTCATGTTCATGATAAAAACCAAGTTTTCTATATTATAATTATTTTTCTTCCTTTTACTATTATAGTTGATATTATTTCACCATTGGGTGATGCACATGTTGTGTAGTGTTGTTGATTATTACTCCTTTTTATTATTTTCTTTCTTCCTTGGCCTGATTATATGAGGGAAAGGACCATTATTACATGATTCATTATAGGCACCTATAATTTTCATGTCATGAAAATTTCCATTCCATATAGGTTCATTTCACTGATTTTCACTACTTGATGTTCTTTTGATTTTTGAGTGATGTTGTGACAGTTAGCTTATGATTGTATTACTCTTGGTTGTGACCGAGTGATTTCATGTCTTAATTCATGAGATGTATGGCACCTTATGGGTTGGGATAATTATTTTATCGAGTTGATCCATTATTCTATAAATAAATGGGTTCCATTTCTAGTGACAAGTGTATGGGAATTGAATCAACAAAAATGGATATCCATTATAAAGTGAATTTTGAAATCTAAAATGAATTGGTCGCACATCCTTATCTCACCTTTTCATGTTTATAAAAGGTAATGTATTGAACCTAGTAATTAAATGTAAAATGAAATGAAACTTATACTTGATAACTTATTAATACCCGGTCATCTAAGTGGGTAGATAGGGTTGTATGCCTTAGGTAGTGAGTTTTATTACATTCAGATTCCACTAGTGATTCTATTTATGTGCTTCTAAGATTTTTATAAGGCGTGTTCTTGGAAATTGTAGATCAATTCCACCATTACGTCCTCATGTAGTACACCATCAGGGTGCTGACAACCATGCTCCAAATGTGGTGGCCCCTGAGCCACCAATCTTACCTCTAGGAGTGTCACTCGAGGCACCACCTGTTGTACCAGATCTAGGAATGGATTCCCAAGTTTTTGATAGTTTCCAACATTTGATGCAGTCCATGCAAGGTGCTACACAGCTTTCACCTAATATGGATGATCTGACTCATGAGTTCCAGTAGTAGCATCCTCCTACTTTGGCTGGGGATGGTGGTCCACATGCTATTGAGTCTTGGATATAGGTCATCCTATCTGTCTTTGATCATTTGTAATTGTCACCCAGGCAGAGAGTCAAGCTTTCCACAAACATGATTTGGGATTTGGCCAAGCATTGGTGGGATGTGACTTCCTAGGCATGTCATAATCAGGGCCTGTTATGGGTTGATTTCCAAACTACCTTCTATGATCATTTCTTTCCTCAGATATTGAGAGCTGACAAAGATAGAGAGTTCATGAATCTTGAGCAGGGTTCTAATTCAGTTATGGAATATTCAGTGTGTTTCACAGTGATGTAGTGATTTTCACCACTTATAGCTGGTGATGAGATTTAATGTGCTATTTGTTTTAAGGATGGGCTCCAGTGTGCCATTTGTACATAGGTGAATGTATTTTTCCATCTTAAGTTTTTTGAGATATTAAATTAAGCTCTTTTCACTAATCATAACTTGAGGGATAGCAATAGTATTAGGTATAGTGGATCTATTTCGCGATAGTCCAGTAGTTCTTCTGGTGGTAGGAAACATTCTCTCAAGTTTTATCATTAGGGAAGTGGAAACCAAAGTTCCTGTTTTGAAATCTCTAAAGTGTTTCATTGGTGTGGGAGACGGGGGGATTCAAAGACTTAGTGATATGGATACCCAATGGTTTGTCGAGCTTGTGGTTGTATGGGGAATCATCAGTGTTTTTGTAGGACCTTTACACCAGCTTTGAGTGGAAATGGATCTACACCAGATCCACCTTTAAGAGAATGTTCTTTTCTACCACGTCAGGTAGGGAGTTGGAATAGAACGAATAGGTCCAGCCAAAGAAGAGGTCATGGTCATGGTATCCAGGCCCCTGATCACCAGTAGCACCAACAGAGTAGTTATGATTGTGGTGGTCCATCTGTTTCATAGGGATGTGGATCAGGCCAGTTTCATGCACTATATCCAATACCTTATGATCAAGTTGTGACCATATATAGTATGAGGTATTATTCTTGTGGAATCTACTATAGTATCTACTTTATTTGATACAAGTTCTTAGAACACTTTCATATTTGTATATATCAAGGAGATTCTTAGACCGGAGATATAGTATCACTATGGTGTAATAACCCTAGATACACTATTAGGGGTATGAATAGGGGGTATAACCCAATGTATGGACTCTCCCCTTGAGGTATAAAGTTTCCCTTTCTTATAAAACCTCTTTGTTATCATGATGACGAGCTTCGATGTCATTCTCGGAATGGACTGGTTGGTTCACTATCATGCATTTGTAAACTGCTATAGTTGCATGGTATCATTTACATCACAAAATGGTAGCAATTATCTACATAAGGGTGAATGGGATATCTAGGTTGGAAGAGCTGGATCGAAGAAACATAGGATAGGTGGAGTGACCACCCAGATTGAAAATCTCCTCATGGATGATCGGGGTTTTCCGATGTCATTCTTCAATAAGGTGGATGGAACCTTATGTCTATGTGTGGATTATAGAAGGTTGAACTATATTATGGTCAAGACCTAATATCCACTTTCATGAATAGATGATCTATTCAACTAGCTCTAAGGATCAAAGGTCTTATCCAAGATCGACATGAGATCAGGTTATCATCAGGTGTGAGTCAGACCATAATACATACATAATATAGCTTTCCATAGTAGTTATAGTTTTTATAAGTACCTCGTTATGCTTTTTGGTCTTACAAATGTGCCCTCTGTTTTCATTGCTCTGATGAATAGTTTTTTCCACCCCTATTTGGATTCTTTTGTCGTGGTATTTTTGGATGACATCTTAGTGTATTCTCATACTCATAGTGACCATTCCAAACATCTTGAGATCATTCTAAGTAAACTATTATAGAATAAACTTTATGTAAATCTTACTAAGTTCCACTTTTGGATTGAAAAAATCCACTGCTTTGGTAATATAATATCAGAATCATGAGTATTGTTTGACCATGAAAAGTTTTTGCTATAGTTTCCTAGGAGAAACCTAAGAATGTGTTTGATATATAGAGTTTCTTGGGGATGTCTAGATATAACAAGAATTTCATAAAATATTTCTCATTCCTTTCATTACCTCTTACTGGCCTTACAAAGAAGGGTGTCAAGTTCCTTTTGTTAGAAGAGTGTGAGAAAGGATTTCAGAAGCTGAATTGGAGGCTTGTATTGGCACCTGTTCTGATTCTTCTAGTGAAAATAATAGGTTATACCATCATATATGATGCATTATCCATCGGCCTAGAAGCAGTTTTGATGCAGTGGGACAAAGTTGTTTTGTACAGATCTCGACAGTTGTGGCCACATGAGATAAATTATTTGACACATTACCTAAAGCTAGAAGCAATTTTCCATGACTTAAGTTTATAGAGACATTATATTTTGGGAGACCAATTTTTGGTGTATGAATATCATAAGATCGTCAAATATATCTTTTCTTAGTTTTACTAGAACCTCATATAGCAGATACGGGTCAAATATCTACAATTCTTTTATTTTGAGCTTTCCTATATTCTTGGGAAGGTAAATGTAGCTGCAAATTTTTTGAGTCAGAAAACTAAAACATAGGTTATATGGGAAGCCAGTGGTGAATAAAAGTTAATGGAACTCTTTTTTGAGCTGTATCTAAAGTTTCATGACAGTAATAAGTAGTCTTATCTCTCATCCTTGATAGTTACCTCATCCCTCCTTGAGAAGTTAAAGGGTAGACAGTTTTCAGATCCAGAAAGTTTGGTTCTCCTTGAGAGTATAATAAGAGACAACCCACCTATGGATTGGACTATGGATGGTGATTATGTCTTATGTCTACATGGATTTATCTAGGTTCTTATAGATATGAGAGAGGATTTGATGAAAGAGTCCCACAACTCCCAGTGGGCATTTCATCCAGGCATCTCAAAATGTACCAAGATATGTGACGCCAGTATTGGTGGACTAGGATAAAATTTCAAATAGAAGGCTTTATCACTAGGTGTTCCACCTATCGGTAGGTGAAGGTAGAGCACAAGAGACCTGCAGGCTTGTTACAGCTTTTTTCAGTCTCGTAATAGAAATAGGAAGATTTTTCTATGGATTTAATCGTCGAATTTGTAAGGTTTCTGAGGTGTAGTGATTTTTTAAGGGTATTTATTGGTGGAATAATCAAATCATCCAACTTTATACATTTTTGGGAAACTTTCTCAATTGAAGATTTGGTAATAATGTATGTTCGTGAGATCATATGACTCTACGGGGTCCCCTGTACTATCATTTTAGATAGAGATTCTCAATTCATTTCATGGTTCTGGTAGGGTTTTCAAAAGGATATGGGAACATAGATTTTTCTAAGCACAAATTTTCACCCTAAAACCGATGGAAAATCAGAACATACAATATAGTTTCTATAGGATATTCTTTGATAATGAGTCATTGACTTTGGTAGCTCATGGGAGAAACATATCCCTCTTATTAAGTTCCCCTATAATAACAAGTTTTAGGTGACAATTCAGATGTATCCTTTTTAGTCCATGTATGGTAGGACTATCTATCACCCATGTTGTAACAGCCCAAGATTTTATAAAAAAATATTCTTTTTAATTTTATTAATGTCTTGTGTTGTACGCTACACCAAAAGGAGCTTGCACAACACACATCCTTGACTTGACTTGCATTACACGCAATCGCGACCTTCCTCGATAGCGTGTGTAGTACGCAATACCGAGTTTCACTAAACAACGATATGCTATAAAAATATTATTAAAACTAGCCGTTATGAATAGTAATAACCACTTTTTGAAATCCAGTAAATCTTATTTTTCAAAATGAACTTTATTTTTGGATTCGGAGTATCGAATTTAGCCTAAGGTGAAATTTTGGTACTTTTCGGATAACTTTCATATTCTGATGAATAGTGAAAATTACTAAATTATAATTAAAAACAACTTTTTTAATCGAAATAATTAATAGTGATAAATCATTAATTTGAGTGGTTTTAAAATATATTTAGAATATATTTTTACAATTTAATACAATGTTGGTCATTGGATGTAATTTCACATTTAAACTAGACATAAACAAGTGTCAATCTTTTGATAGATATTGTTTCTTAAAAACACGCTATTTGTTTTAACAGCGGGATTTAATTATAAAATTAATTAATGCAACTTATATGTTGGGAATTTTGTAAAATAGAAATCATTTTTGAATTCGGAATATCAATTATAGCTTAGGGTGAAATTTTGGCATTTTTCTGAAAAACTTCAATTTTTGATGAATAGTGAAACCACTAAGTGGTAGGTTAAAAACTGAATTTTGCATAAAACTTAATTTTACCGCTTCTGTGAATGGAATTTCGAAAATCCGAGAGACACGGTTAATATCAAGGACTAAAATGTGGTTCAATGAGATGAAAATAATTTTTGGTGAATAGTAACTTTTTACTTTTTTTTACCGCGGTTAATAGTAAATAGGGTAACTAAGGGTAAATATGATATTAATATTACCCTAACACATGTCCTAATCCTATTGGACAAGTGTATCTCGACCAAAAACAACCTTAAGTGTAAAATATTATCATTTAGCCCCACTTGGATTAGATTAGGACATTTATTATTATTTAATTCAAAGAAGAGTTAAAAGAGTTAAAATCAAAGTTTATTTACTAAAACATTTTTAATATGGGGTTGTACATAAGATAAATTCGATTGTAAATATTCATTAGAAAGATAGAAAGATTTCCTACATAATGGTATTTTATTTGTAATTTTTAGACATCAAATAATTTAATTAATTTATGACACAAAGATGATGCAGTAATTATCTTATTTATGAAATATTGACATAATTGATGTTATAAACACCAAAATAAATGTAATTTGAGAATTTTTATGAATTCCACTAATTTTCTAGGTTACTATGATATATTAATGTTGATTTAATCAACTTGGTTCGAACATTTAATTCTGTTATGACTTTCACAAAAATCATATATCAAATAGTGTCAAAATTGACACAAAATAGTTTTTAAATCAAATATTATATTATTAATTGTTATTTTATTCCTAAAAATCTAAGGATCGGCCAAATGACTTAGATAAGGATATATATATTAATAATAAACAATTTGGGGTTCGTTTGGCATGTTATAGTAAGTGTATTAACCATATAGTGAAAGAAAACAAAAAGACACGGTAAAAGTTAAATTATTTAACTTAGAGTTAAATCTAATTGATAAGGTTTAAAATAAGATCCAAACATGTCTAAATTTGATTGGTTGATGAGATTACAACCCTATCTCATCTAAGCTTCGAATATGAGTCATTTTTGGAGGTTTTTAAGTGGGGTTAGATTTATTATAAATTAATATTTTTAAGAATTCCTAAGGTGCCCCTCTCCTCCCCTATAAAAGGACACCTCCTCCCCCTCCTCCTCACACCAATTTGAGCACTCAAGCTCGGCCAACCCCTGCCAAAATCTCTTCTCCACTTCCCTAAAAAAAATCCTAGAGGTTCTGGTCTTCCTCAAAGACCAATTTTAGTGCCCTAAGAGGAGGTCTCAAAGAGGCACTTCAAAGAAGAGGTAATTACCGTTACCAATTCTTTCATCTTTATTTCTTCTTCCACTTCTTCTTCTTAGGTTGTTTCATTATGAAGTAATAACATCAGTATCACTCATATACTGATATGTTATTATAAGTATGAAACAACCCTATTTCACCATCTATCCATCCTACGGAAAAAGAAATCACCGCGCGTGCGTACGTACGGAATACCGTCTCCACGCCGTGGTGTAATCTATTTTCCACCACCACCTTACATGGATGGGTATAATGGTGTAAAGAATAACTATACATAGTTATTACAACATCATATTGATTCTGATATATTGTATAATCCACTCCAATTCAATTCAATATTTATAGAAATGATATCATCGCTCGTGCGTACGTACGGACTACCGTCTCCACGACGCGATGAGATTCATTCTCTATGTTAACCATTTAAGAATGATTATAATGTATATATAAGAAATAATAATGAAATATATGACATTATAAAGCTACTGGATTTATGTATATATATACATATGTATGTCATCTACTTACTTCCATTTCAAGACAATAAGGAAAGAAAAACAGCGTTCATGCGTACGTACGGACTACCGTCTCCATGAACGGTGTTTTTCATTTTATTTATCTATCTATTATATATATATATGCTGAATATATATGATATATAAATCATATTTTATATTCTGGAAGTAAGTAAATCATGATATAAGTAATAATGATGTCAAGAACAACAAGTCAAAACACCTACGATAAATGAAACGATTTTACCCAAAACGCTTCTTTAACATGGAATTTACAAATGAACGGGTAATATAATGTCATAAGTGAACCATATATGATATCATAACAATGAATATGATTCTGTAATAAGTCAATAACATGATTTAAATCATTATACAGGAGGTTCGGACACTTACAAAGCAAGTCGGACCTAAGGTAAGGGAAATATCACAATCTCATTTTTATCCGAGATTGTTTATTCGTAAGTATTTACTGGGGTGTATTTTATCATCCACATCCATGTTCCCTCAATATTTAATATTGTTTCCATCCAATTACCATAGTTTAAATCCAATTTTACCCTTCGGTGAGTTTTTAGTAAAGAATATGAAAGGAATCTTTTGTCGTTTTTTTGTACGAGGTACTTTTTGGACTTTTCCGACAAAAGTACGAAGAATGTTTTTTTTTTAACTTATACGGCACGAACGGATTTCTACTGTTTTATAAAGCCTTATTTTAATGAAGCTTCCTCTAAAAGATTTCAGGACTATTTTCAATAAAATCTCTTTCTTTTAAAATTGCATGATGTTTTGTGAAAAGAAATTGATTTTGAAGAAGAAAGGATATTTTCCTCAAGAATTCAATTCAAGTGTTTTATCAAAATTATTTTCCATCTAAGATAATAAAGGGTTCTGTTTCTATCCATATTTTTACATTGATTTGACTATGTTGTGATGGAATTATGTTTATGAATTCCTTTATCTTATATGAATTGATTTATGATGTCATGATGTTTCAAGAATCCCATTTTTGTTACATGTGTTATGCGATGATGTATGTTTTATGATTATGTGGCACACATAAGAAAGGATTCATTACAAGATGGGTGGGACCTATATCTCCCTCCAATGCATTGGGTAATGATTTTATATCTCATGAGATAGACATGGCTGGAACGGAAGGTTATTTCGGTTCAGTGATACAGGACTGAAACGAGGAGTGAACTCGGTTCAGAAATGGACTTTGTCCACTAAGATAGTCTTGGCAATGAGTCATGACTAACAAGAAATGATTTTCCATGATTATGTGTGCATGCCACAAAGTTTCAAGTTTCATGTTATGATTATGGTGATCTCATTTTCACTTCTATGATTTGTTCCATGTTAAGATATTATGATCTCTTTTGCAGGTTATGATTTTCAAAAAGATATGATATGATTTTTATTTCTTTTGTATACCCTTACTGAGCATTTGAGCTCACCCTTTTATGTTTTCTTTTCCCCAGGATATAAATAAAGGTTTTAGGTAAAAAGGGGAAGATCTTTATGGGAGATATTGAAGATCTTTCACCAAGATTAGAAGATTACGTTCCGAGTTTCCAAAGACACTAAACTATTACGATCCTTTAGTGTGTGTTTTTGTTATGTACTAAGTATTCCGCAAAAGTAATGTAATGTCCATGTACGTCAAGATACGGGTCTTTACAGTTGGTATCAGAGGAAAGGTTTAGTCAACCTTTGGAAACTAGGATGCGAAAACGTTAGTGAGATCCCTAGAGATATTTCTAAGGTATGTCTAGGGATGTCCCTAGGGATAAGTATACGTATAGGTTATAGTAATAGAATTACGCTAACGATCATAGAATTAAACCTAAGATGTTGGATATTGAAGGTACTCCCCCTTTATTATGTTGTTTTCCCTAGCATGATTTTTTCCTCTCACACTATTCGTTTTGGGTTTTAGACGATGGCTGGAACCCGAAGGAACCGTGTTGATCAATGCAATGGACAATGCAATGATTTCCCTCCTGAACAAACAAATGTTATGGGAGATGGAGTGAAAAATCTTATTGCTATACTTACACAAGCTATGAATCATTCTGGACTTCCAAATGAGCAGAGAAGGGAACAATATTCTATTGAGTCCTTCATGAGGCAACGTCCACCTTCTTTCAGTGGGTCTACTGATCCATTAGTTGCTGAACAATGGATTAGTACTACTGAAAAGATATTTTCAGTTCTTCAATGTTCTGAACATGATAAAGTAATCTTAGTAGTATATCGTTTGGAAGGTGAAGCTGATCAATGGTGGAATCTTATCAAGAATACGAGGCCAAGAGATGAAATTGAGTCCATGGAATGGGACGAGTTCAAGAACTTGTTTTTCAGTAAGTACTTCCCTCGTATTCTTCGAACAAAGATGGAGAAAGAATTTCTTGAACTGAAGCAAAGGGACGATGAATCTGTTGGTACCTATGAAGAAAATTTTACAAGACTTGCAAGGTATGCTTCTGGAATTATCATCCAACCTGAAAGTAAAGTTGATCGATTTTTCTGTGGCTTAAAACCAAGTCTTCGAAGGGCATTAGCTATAAGAGACTTCAGTAGCTATGAAGAAATTGTGCGTTGTGCTATCAAGGTAGAAATGGAAGTTGTTGTTACATATCCATCTCATGGTTTTGACAAGAAACGAAATATGGAGTTCAAGGAGAAATATCAGAATAATGGTGAAAAGAAGATGAATGTTTCCTTATGCACAAAGTGTGGAAAGAAGCATGGTGGAGATTGTCTAAAAGGGACTAGAAAATGTTTTAAGTGTGGAAAAGAAGGTCATCGAGCAGCTGAGTGTCGAAGTAATGGAAAAAGGGTTTCTAATGATGTGAATAAAGCAAACACTGCAGAGAACGCACCGCGAACACTTCAATGCTTCAAGTGCAAGGAAATGGGGCATTATGCTAATAATTGCCCTAATCCAAGGGTTAGTGATGATCAACATGAGAAACCACTGAAGGCAAAGGACAAAGGGAAATCACATGCGATCACTATTGGCAATGTTGAATATGACAACGATGTGGTGGAATGATTAAGTGTTTATGTAATGGGATTCCAAAATAATGTTGTATCATTGAGTATTGCAATATTTATTGATGTGGTATTCAAAGTGATTGAGATATTTTTTGGAAATAAGATGATATGCGCATAATGAAGACGAGAAAATGAAATGTTTAATAGTATTCATGAGCTCATGATTGATATAAGGACTAAGTGATATCATGGTTTGAGTATATAGAATTTTGAGGATTTTGGTATGTGGAAAGTGTTAACTTTTAACTGCAATCATGTTTTCACTAAGGTATTCAAGAGAATACACGATTAAGGACTTTGAATGTTTGGAATGTGACCAACAAGACATATCTTAGGATATGTGGGGATCAACGACAGTATTAAATCTCTGGTAATCGTTGTCACTATATTATGAGAGTGGACTGCAGTATTATGTATAAGCCTAAATATTAGACTGGATTATGTTGGACATAAGTTAGTATTGTTTAAGGATAGAAGATTTTCGATGTTATAGTAACGTAGTTTTAGAAAAAGGGACAACCTGCAGGACGGGCGACAGCCCATCGCTTCGGACAAGGCTGTAGGAATCGAACCCACAACCAAAGTGCGACTGGCCTTTATCGCCTACCACTGGCCTACAGGAAGTCCCTGTTTAGTAGAAACTAGTTTTATTATATTAAGTAGTATGATATATGAAGTATAAGTCCATTTTAGGAACTATATATGAATAATCTCACTATAGAATGACTTATGTATATTTAATAACTTTTGCTTACCTTTTGTTTGAGACAGATGGAATGACCCGTCATTCTATCACATGATCTGCTAACACTTCACGAATAATAAATTCAACTTCATTTATTTAAGAGATGAAGTGGAAATTGTTCAAGGCACGAACAACAGTGATATTGTATCAAAATAAAGTAAGTATTTATTCTAATTCAAATTTTCAACTTTAGGGAAATGATCTTGAAAACCAAAAATGTTGTCCTAGTGATCTTATACCTGATGAATCAGATGGTACCTTAGATCGTTACAAATTTATGGATTTGTGATTACTGGCTTTTCCATAGCCATGTTCTCTACCACTCTCCATCAGAACATGATGGTTAGATTTCTCTTCCATATCCATATTTTCACCTATGTGGAAACCCAGTGATTAGTTTATTTGGGTAATCGTTACATTTCATACTTTAGTTTTTAAAGCCAAGTTTTGTTATTCCCTTTTACGATGTGGGTTTCTATTAAAGAAACTTTCAAATAGTAAACCATTTATAACCCCGACGAATTTCGAGGGCGAAATTCATTTTAAGGGGGGTAGAATGTAACAGCCCAAGATTTTATAAAAAAATATTCTTTTTAATTTTATTAATGTCTTGTGTTGTACGCTACACCAAAAGGAGCTTGCACAACACACATCCTTGACTTGACTTGCATTACACGCAATCGCGACCTTCCTCGATAGCGTGTGTAGTACGCAATACCGAGTTTCACTAAACAACGATATGCTATAAAAATATTATTAAAACTAGCCGTTATGAATAGTAATAACCACTTTTTGAAATCCAGTAAATCTTATTTTTCAAAATGAACTTTATTTTTGGATTCGGAGTATCGAATTTAGCCTAAGGTGAAATTTTGGTACTTTTCGGATAACTTTCATATTCTGATGAATAGTGAAAATTACTAAATTATAATTAAAAACAACTTTTTTAATCGAAATAATTAATAGTGATAAATAATTAATTTGAGTGGTTTTAAAATATATTTAGAATATATTTTTACAATTTAATACAATGTTGGTCATTGGATGTAATTTCACATTTAAACTAGACATAAACAAGTGTCAATCTTTTGATAGATATTGTTTCTTAAAAACACGCTATTTGTTTTAACAGCGGGATTTAATTATAAAATTAATTAATGCAACTTATATGTTGGGAATTTTGTAAAATAGAAATCGTTTTTGAATTCGGAATATCAATTATAGCTTAGGGTGAAATTTTGGCATTTTTCTGAAAAACTTCAATTTTTGATGAATAGTGAAACCACTAAGTGGTAGGTTAAAAACTGAATTTTGCATAAAACTTAATTTTACCGCTTCTGTGAATGGAATTTCGAAAATCCGAGAGACACGGTTAATATCAAGGACTAAAATGTGGTTCAATGAGATGAAAATAATTTTTGGTGAATAGTAACTTTTTACTTTTTTTTACCGCGGTTAATAGTAAATAGGGTAACTAAGGGTAAATATGATATTAATATTACCCTAACACATGTCCTAATCCTATTGTACAAGTGTATCTCGACCAAAAACAACCTTAAGTGTAAAATATTATCATTTAGCCCCACTTGGATTAGATTAGGACATTTATTATTATTTAATTCAAAGAAGAGTTAAAAGAGTTAAAATCAAAGTTTATTTACTAAAACATTTTTAATATGGGGTTGTACATAAGATAAATTCGATTGTAAATATTCATTAGAAAGATAAAAAGATTTCCTACATAATGGTATTTTATTTGTAATTTTTAGACATCAAATAATTTACTTAATTTATGACACAAAGATGATGCAGTAATTATCTTATTTATGAAATATTGACATAATTGATGTTATAAACACCAAAATAAATGTAATTTGAGAATTTTTATGAATTCCAATAATTTTCTAGGTTACTATGATATATTAATGTTGATTTAATCAACTTGGTTCGAACATTTAATTCTGTTATGACTTTCACAAAAATCATATATCAAATAGTGTCAAAATTGACACAAAATAGTTTTTAAATCAAATATTATATTATTAATTGTTATTTTATTCCTAAAAATCTAAGGTTCGGCCAAATGACTTAGATAAGTATATATATATTAATAATAAACAATTTGGGGTTCGTTTGGCATGTTATAGTAAGTTTATTAACCATATAGTGAAAGAAAACAAAAAGACACGGTAAAAGTTAAATTATTTAACTTAGAGTTAAATCTAATTGATAAGGTTTAAAATAAGACCCAAACATGTCTAAATTTAATTGGTTGATGAGATTACAACCCTATCTCATCTAATATTCGAATATGAGTCATTTTTGGAGGTTTTTAAGTGGGGTTAGATTTATTATAAATTAATATTTTTAAGAATTCCTAAGGTGCCCCTCTCCTCCCCTATAAAAGGACACCTCCTCCCCCTCCTCCTCACACCAATTTGAGCACTCAAGCTCGGCCAACCCCTGCCAAAATCTCTTCTCCACTTCCCTAAAAAAAATCCTAGAGGTTCTGGTCTTCCTCAAAGACCAATTTTAGTGCCCTAAGAGGAGGTCTCAAAGAGGCACTTCAAAGAAGAGGTAATTACCGTTACCAATTCTTTCATCTTTATTTCTTCTTCCACTTCTTCTTCTTAGGTTGTTTCATTATGAAGTAATAACATCAGTATCACTCATATACTGATATGTTATTATAAGTATGAAACAACCCTATTTCGCCATCTATCCATCCTACGGAAAAAGAAATCACCGCGCGTGCGTACGTACGGAATACCGTCTCCACGCCGTGGTGTAATCTATTTTCCACCACCACCTTACATGGATGGGTATAATGGTGTAAAGAATAACTATACATAGTTATTACAACATCATATTGATTCTGATATATTGTATAATCCACTCCAATTCAATTCAATATTTATAGAAATGATATCATCGCTCGTGCGTACGTACGGACTACCGTCTCCACGACGCGATGAGATTCATTCTCTATGTTAACCATTTAAGAATGATTATAATGTATATATAAGAAATAATAATGAAATATATGAAATTATAAAGCTACTGGATTTATGTATATATATACATATGTATGTCATCTACTTACTTCCATTTCAAGACAATAAGGAAAGAAAAACAGCGTTCATGCGTACGTACGGACTACCGTCTCCATGAACGGTGTTTTTCATTTTATTTATCTATCTATTATATATATATATACTGAATATATATGATATATAAATCATATTTTATATTCTGGAAGTAAGTAAATCATGATATAAGTAATAATGATGTCAAGAACAACAAGTCAAAACACCTACGATAAATGAAACGATTTTACCCAAAACGCTTCTTTAACATGGAATTTACAAATGAACGGGTAATATAATGTCATAAGTGAACCATATATGATATCATAACAATGAATATGATTCTGTAATAAGTCAATAACATGATTTAAATCATTATACAGGAGGTTCGGACACTTACAAAGCAAGTCGGACCTAAGGTAAGTGAAATATCACAATCTCATTTTTATCCGAGATTGTTTATTCGTAAGTATTTACTGGGGTGTATTTTATCATCCACATCCATGTTCCCTCAATATTTAATATTGTTTCCATCCACTTACCATAGTTTAAATCCAATTTTACCCTTCGGTGAGTTTTTAGTAAAGAATATGAAAGGAATCTTTTGTCGTTTTTTTGTACGAGGTACTTTTTGGACTTTTCCGACAAAAGTACGAAGAATGTTTTTTTTTAACTTATACGGCACGAACGGATTTCTACTGTTTTATAAAGCCTTATTTTAATGAAGCTTCCTCTAAAAGATTTCAGGACTATTTTCAATAAAATCTCTTTCTTTTAAAATTGCATGATGTTTTGTGAAAAGAAATTGATTTTGAAGAAGAAAGGATATTTTCCTCAAGAATTCAATTCAAGTGTTTTATCAAAATTATTTTCCATCTAAGATAATAAAGGGTTCTGTTTCTATCCATATTTTTACATTGATTTGACTATGTTGTGATGGAATTATGTTTATGAATTCCTTTATCTTATATGAATTGATTTATGATGTCATGATGTTTCAAGAATCCCATTTTTGTTACATGTGTTATGCGATGATGTATGTTTTATGATTATGTGGCACACATAAGAAAGGATTCATTACAAGATGGGTGGGACCTATATCTCCCTCCAATGCATTGGGTAATGATTTTATATCTCATGAGATAGACATGGCTGGAACGGAAGGTTATTTCGGTTCAGTGATACAGGACTGAAACGAGGAGTGAACTCGGTTTAGAAAGGGACTTTGTCCACTAAGATAGTCTTGGCAATGAGTCATGACTAACAAGAAATGATTTTCCATGATTATGTGTGCATGCCACAAAGTTTCAAGTTTCATGTTATGATTATGGTGATCTCATTTTCACTTCTATGATTTGTTCCATGTTAAGATATTATGATCTCTTTTGCAGGTTATGATTTTCAAAAAGATATGATATGATTTTTATTTCTTTTGTATACCCTTACTGAGCATTTGAGCTCACCCTTTTATGTTTTCTTTTCCCCAGGATATAAATAAAGGTTTTAGGTAAAAAGGGGAAGATCTTTATGGGAGATATTGAAGATCTTTCACCAAGATTAGAAGATTACGTTCCGAGTTTCCAAAGACACTAAACTATTATGATCCTTTAGTGTGTGTTTTTGTTATGTACTAAGTATTCCGCAAAAGTAATGTAATGTCCATGTACGTCAAGATACGGGTCTTTACACATGTGCTGACTAGAGGTAGGTGAGGCATCCCTACTTGGACCTCATCTCATTCAGGAGACTTCTGAGAAAGTTAAACATATCAGAAAGAATATGTTTACTACTCAATCTAGACAGAATTATTATATCAATCACCATTGATGACCTCTAGAGTTCGAGGTCAGAGATCATGTATAACTTTGGTCATTTATTAGGCTAGGTCATAGACGGTTACATAAGCAAGGGAAGTTTCCACCTCATTACGTAGGTCTTTTTGAGATTCTAGAGAGAGTTGGACTGGTAGCCTATCGGTTTCTACTACCTCAGAGGTACCATTCCATGCATGACACCTTCTATTTTTCACAGATTCACCAATATCATTATGACCTATCTCATTCCATTGATCTTGAGGAAGTTGAGTTAGATGAAGATGCTACCTTTGAAGATTATCCAGTATGCATCGTTGACCGAAGTAAGAAGTCTCTTCGAGGCTGGTCTATCCCTCTAGTACGGGTGTTATGGAAGCTCATATGGGTACAGGACGATACTTGGGAGAGGGAATCTGACATACATTCCCAATGGCCAGAGTTATTCTCAGATAGTATTTATATACCCTTAGAAGGTGAACTTAGGGATGAGTTCTTTTAAGGGGGGGAAGATTGTAAGAACCCAGTTTTTCACTCAGGTATGGATGCTTTAAATTTCGGTTTAGTCTTTTATTTTGGACCAAATATGGATTCCTAATTGGTTATTCAAGTACTTAGGGGTTTGGGGGGCTTTTTTAGAGCCCAGAACCCATCTTTTTGGGAAAAAACAGGCTTGGAGCATGGTTTAGAGTAAACTGTGTAGGAATTCTACATGGTTTGGAAAACCATGAAGATTGTGTTTTTTCGGACATAGCCACCTTGCATGGATCGAACATGGCCAGGTTTCCTAACTATATAATCACCCCTTATACCTAGGTAACCATGCACAGTTTTCTCATGGTTTTTCAAACCATGAAGACAAACCATGCACAGGATAATTTTTAGGGTAAATTGTCCTTTTCACTTAATGATCTAATTAGATCCCTCCTTCTTCCCTAATCTACGAACCAATGGGATTTACCTCCATGGGTCTCATTTTGGAGCTATTTGAAGACCTAAGGTAGGAATTAGGATATTTCCTTTGTCTGGGATCCATTTGATCTTCCATTCATCATGTTGGATACAAAATAGTAAATACTTGAGTCCGTTTAAACCTACCCTCTTCTCTTTTTCTCTCGATCTAATTATCAAGGTATGATAATTTTTCTCCTTTTTTAGATATACTCAGATCTATGACAAATTAAGGGCTAATACCAGAGGAGGAGAGTCGTACAAGCCTAAGGTGGGTGGTCTATAACTCATTCCTCAAGTTCGTTGATTTTGGATTTGTCTTGTGGGGCCCACTAATTTCATTGGGTGCTATTTATCTAATTTATATTCCATTCTTATAATCATTAGAACCGTATGGATATTATCTTTCCATATATGTGATTAATTTTTTGTGGTTATGCCCACAACTTCATCTATCCCTTGTAGGATGTTATGCCATAATTGGGTTTTTAGCTTTTGACATGTTTGTGCCACTGTTCATGTGTGACTTTCCTTTAACCTTATAAGGGTAATTTTTTCTATATTAAATGTCTTGATTTATATTTTGAATTTAATAATGAAATTATTATGTATGATCACCACTTTACTAGCTTAAAGTAAGATCTTTAATTTATAATTAAATTTGAAATGGAAATTTCCAAGTATAGCAAGTATATGACTTAACCAGATTAAATGTGAATGATTAATATATTTCATGTTCATAGCACCCCTTACCACATTAATGGAAATTAGAAGAATGAACCTTAATTATTTAATATCCCTTCAAGGTAATTAATAATGGTTGCATGATACTTGGTCGTGTCAGACTAATGAAAGCCAAGGAATGAACATAATTACTAAAAAAGGTTTCATGTTACTTGACCTTATCACCCTAATGGAAGGAAAGTCTTAAACCAAATGAAATATTATGACTTCATAATCAAATAGTAATGCCCTGACTCAATTTCACCTTATATTTTGATGGGAGAATTCCATGATCACTCGAGTACCACATTTTGATTCAAGGAAATGTCTTTCTTAGGTTGAGACCCACCTAGGTCCTAATGATTGTCTATTATTTGGATGCCTGATATGAAATCATAAGATTGTTAGGATGGTATGTGACTAAGTATGATATACTCTATAATACCAAATGTAGGATCTAAATAAGAATGATATTCTCAGATACAAGAGGGGGGTGAATTGTACCTTTTAAAAATTCCCTCAAGAAATTTTTATGATGGTTATGTTTAACAAGGTTTAATAGGATAATTCACAAGACCTCTATGAGTTCAAATAGCTTGCTTGATTCCAGAAAAGTGATTCTGAAAATGGAACTTAAATAAAGTTACAAAGATTAAGATTATAACTTAAACCTTATAGAATCTAACTATATCATAGTACAAGAATGAGGAAGTATAAAAAAGTATACTTTCCTCAACAATACAAAATGTAGCGGAAAAACTTGTAACAAAAACAAGTAACAAGTAATAAGACTTTTAACCCAATGAGAAGGGTATCCAACAACCTTGGATAAAGGTCCCTTGATTTATACTTTCAAGAAATTCTGTCTTACCCACACCAGGGTAAGCCCTCGATACGAAGATTGGATTCTGTCTTGCTATCCTTGCAAGACCTCAACTATCAGGTAGTCGGTACCTCTTTCTTCCTCAGCAAGGAAGACCTCAACTTCAAGGTATTGGAACCCATGTCTTCCTATCCTCGGAAGACCTCTATTATACACAACAACAATCAGAGTCTCACTAAGAAAATCTACACAAGGAAAAGTTTGAACAAGCTGTTCAAACTTTCTTCATGAATCGTGAGAGTTGATAAGAGCCTATCTCTCTAGAAATCACTTCAGGAAGTTCTGATCATAGAAAATTCCAAAAGTTCCAAAAAGTACTGAGCATGTTCAAATGAGATCCTATTTATAGGTGAAGCACCAAAGGTCGGCTCCCTCCTCCAATGGTCATATTCTTCATTGAATTTCAGAGGGACCTGTACACGTGTCACTCAAACAATGATTAGTTAATAACTGAAAGCATGAAATCGTTTTGTAATAGAACGAGTATAAGCATAACTAAATTCATATTCATAATGGAGTAGAAAATGAATGTTTGGAATGGAAAGGGTTAAAGTTCGGAATGGATGTAAAAATAAATTCAGAGTCTATAACCTTAAGAATATTTGGATTCTGTTTTGTAGGAATTCAGAACCTAAATTCTGTAGAAATACAGAGTCTGAATTTCAAGGTAATTCAGAGTCTAATTTCACTAGAATTCAGATCCATAACATACAAAGTTTGGAGTCTAAGTTCATGAGAATTCGGAGTCAGACCTCATCAGAGTTCGGAGTCTGAATTCAAAGAACTCGGAGTCAGAACTTAGAGAAGTTCGTAATCAGAATTTAGAGTGGAACTTTATGAGAGTTTGTATCCAGAATTCGGAGTGGAACTTCATGAGAGTTCGTATCCAGAATTCGGAGTAGAACTTCATGAGAGTTCATATCTAGAATTAGGAGTGCAACTTCATGAGAGTTCATATCCAAATTTCGGAGTTGAACTTAATGAGAGTTCGTATCCATAATTTTGAGCTGAACTTCATTAGAGTTCATATCCATAATTCAGATCCTAAAACAGAATGCTTCATGTCTAAGTATTATACGACTCTGAGGTTTTAGATATGAATCCGATTTTCATACTTAATAAAAATATTGATATTAACTATGAAAACAATGTAGGGGTAAATTTCCTTTGGAAAGTAAATTTTCTTTATGGAAGTAAAAAAGGGGTAAAATGAAATTTTCCTTAAGAAAAAGTGTTTGTGATTTTCAAAAAAAGAGGAATGATCAAGTCATATGAAAATCTTGATGACTTATCAATCTCTCCCATGAATGAAAGAATGGAAAAATTCATAAGGAAAACCTTATTGACTCAACAATCTCCCCCTTTTGGAAAGCACAAACATCCTTACGAAAAATAATGTAATGACTTAGACTAAATTTCTATACTTGTAATTAAAGCTTATATACCTTTGTTTATGATCGATGGTTAATACAACTAACTCCCCCTTAGGCTTTGAAACTCTAATGATCATAATTTAGATTTTAGGAATGAGAAGTTTCATTTGAATGAAGAATTCGTAATCAGAACTTCCCATTACTGAAGGATAGTTCTTCTTAACTTAGAAATTTTTCTTCTCCCTTTTACATTTTTCCTTCTCCTTTTTGAGTTCTTTTTCCTTATCCCCGTTTTTTATTTTCAAAATGAATTTGAGGGAATATAAAAACAATAAAGTACCTAAAACATTAGTAAATACATACAAGAAAACAAGCATCAAGAATTACATTATGATTGGAAGTATTAGTACAAGAAAAAAAATAGTACAACAAAAGATCAGAATGGTATATTTGTCTTCTTTTTCCTTAGGTATTAGCTTCTTCAGAAGGGTTTTCAGTTTCTTTAAGTCTTTGTGGTCCTTTTCAGCGTGGTTTTCTAAGGATTTAATCCTGTCATCTTGAGCCTTCAGAGCCTTAGACTGAGCCTTAAGAACTTCATCCTACTTTACAAGCTTCTCTTCAACCTCAATCTGGAGATCTCTTTCCCATTTCCAGATTTAAGAAACAGAGTTAAGCTTTCTATTCAGATCCTTCACCTGGTGATTCTGAGTATTTTTTTCAAGGTTCAGCTTTTCCCGAAGATTATTCATCTTGGCATCCTCGGTATTAAAATATTATTTTACATCATTCTGAAAGGTATCAAGCTCTGTCAAATCCTCATCAATTTTCTTTGACCATAAAGTCATTTTACTGCATGATTTTATGTGGACCTCATAATTGATAAGGAAATTTTAATGATCTACCTCAATCATCACACATTTATCCATCCCCATGGATAAGGATTCTGACTTCTGATTTAAGTTGTGCTGAAGCATCTGGCATCTGGAGTCGACTGTATGAAAGATCGGAATTGTGTCAACCAAATTCTTCAGAGACTCAACAACAAAATCATGTCCCAGTGCATATGACTCTGAATCAGACATCCTGCTCAGAGATTGTTCCTCTTCAATTTCCACAAGATTTCTTTTAGAAGAGCCTCCAACATGATTTTTACTTATGATATCTTATGTTGGGGTGTCCATAAGCACTTGCTTACCCTTATCAACTTTTATAATTGCTTCATCTTCAGGATATTCTTCCTCACTTTCAGATAGTTGAACAATTTTTTCTTCATCAGGTTTCTCCTTCTCTGCTCCTTTTTCAATAAAGTGATTTTAATATCTTTCTTCCTTAGATAATTCATTCTCTTTATCTTCTTCCTTGTCTTCATAATTCTTATCATCTTTATCATCTCCCTTTCCTGGAGTGACAATATTTGAGGACTCGGCCTCAGATGTTCGGAGTGGTAAATTTTCTGATGGATTTTCCTTGTCATGATATTCTTTAACTTGTTTAATCAGATCATCTAAATCACCACTTTCTTCTTGTACATATTATTTTACTTCCTCTTTTTCTTCTATTTCTTCAACAACTTCTTCTACATCTTCAACAACTTCTTTCTCTTTATATTTTTATGGAGTGAAGAAATTCTTCCCCAGAGTCTCAGAAAAATTCTCGACAAGGAAAGTTTCTAGTATTGGAATATTCTCAAAAGCTAATTCTATGGATTTCAGAAGAGATTGTACAACTTCAATCTCAGACATTTTCTTCTTCATCTTCTTCCCTTTTTCTATATTCTCAAGGTATTCAGCAGTTTTCTCTCTTAAATACTTGGCTTCGGTAGGGTCCAATCAAAACTAAGGTTCCCCTACATTCCTTTTTTCCTTATTTTACCTAGACTTTGCAACCACCTCATCTGGATACGCTTTCTGTTTCTTCAGTTTGGGAGGTGCGGATTTAGCTTCCTTAGCTTTAGAAGTTTTGTTTATCTCCTCCACTTCCCTCATCTTTCTCTTCTTCCCGGCTTTCTTAGATGGCTCAGCTTTTTCAATTTTTTTTGGATTGGCTTCTGCCTCTTCCTCTGGCAGATCATAAAACTCTTTTGTCTCCTTATAAAAATCCATATTCATTCTTTTCAGAGTGTCATCGCTAACAAGCATAAGTTTGAAATTCTGAGACATGGATTTTCATGCAATCTTGAATGACTCAAGACACCGAACTATCATCTTTGAAAGTAAGGTAGGATACATGATAATTTGGGCTCTAATATTTCCATCCTTTATTTTCTTGATTGTAACAAGTATATTCCTCATCAGATTGAGTTTTCTTAGATTCACCAGAAAGTATAAGAAATATACATCACTTTTCTTGAGGATATCTTTGTCACCCTTTCTCGGTACTAAAAAATATTGTACCCACAACTGAAGAATCTGATTGTTAGAAGATAGGTGAGAAATTTTGGTTGTCTTGACATCATCAAGTCCCAGACATTGTAAGGCCTTTACCTTAATAAAACTACCTAGAAAATCCAGGAATTTTTGTGAGAAAAACTCAGCTTCTCCTTCGTATTCCAGCCCCACCAAGCTTGCAGCCTTAGTTTAAGTAAGTTTGTAGGTCTTCCCATAAATCTTAAAAAAAATTCTCTACCCTCTTCCTCAAAGCAACAAGCTGATTCATAGAACTCTATGAGAAATTCTGGATACACCATGTCTTGAACACCTGTCTTAGTTATGCATACATATTCCCAACCATTTAACTTAATATTCTTAGAAATGATAGAATCATACTTGAAAAAGTTCGTCTGGACCAAACTTTCCCTGTATACTTTCCATTTTGAGATTGGATTCGTGGTAGAAATTTCTTGACAAGTGGCTTCTATAGACATTCCAATTCGAAGAATTCTGAGATATTCGGAACGGGATTTAAGAATTGAGGCACAGTATTGAGATGTGAGAGCTTGGAAATCAATGTGGGATAGCATTAGGGGTCCCCTTTATATAGGCAATAGTGGTGAACTTTCAATATCCAAAAAAATCTGACGTTTGAAAAACTCACTGATCTGATATGACGGTTGAAAACAAGCCCACAAGGAAACCTTGAATCTGATCTTTTGAGGTTTTAAGAAAAACATTTGGATTTATGAAGAAATGAATCCGAGAAATTTTAAAAGAAAAAGAAACTGTGAGCAACTAAAAACGATTATGAAAAATTAAGTAAGGAATTGATACCTTTCAGATTGTCTAGTAATTTTATTCATAATAGGTGATATTCTTCTTGAAGAAAATTTGACTACAAAAAACTCACTACAAAAAACTTAAGATCAAAATAGATTTTATTTCAAAGAAAATTGAGTACCAAAACTTGATTACTAAAATTATGAGTACAAAAATTCTTATTACGAAAATTTCCATTATGAAAATTTCCATTACGAAAATATCCATTAAAAAAATTTCCATTGCGAAAATTTTCAGTACAAAAATTTCAATTAAGAAAAATTAAGATATGAAGAATTCTTATTGTGAAAGCTTCAGTTCCGAATATCTCATTATGAAAAATATGAAAACATTATTACAAAAAATATGAAAAACATATAAGAAGATGTACTCCCCCTATGAAAAGGAGTTTAATATTGTAAGGAGAATGGTTCAACGAGAAGTTAATGAATAAAGATTAATTCCGGGTTATCATTCCTAGCTTCTTTTTGATGTATTCAAATCTATCGAATGGTAAGGATTTTGTGAAAATATCAGAAAATTGATCTTGTGTTCTGATAAATTGAAGAATGATATCTCATTTTTGTGTGTGATCTCTAAGAAAGTGTTGCCTAATATCTATGTATTTTTCACGAGAGTGATGTGCAGGGTTTTTACTAAGTGCAATGGCACTTGTGTTATCACACAAAATTTGAGTCTTAGTAAAACTCAAGACATATTCGGTGAGTGTGTGTTGCATCCACAACACTTGATCACAACAACATCCAGCTGCTACATATTCAGTTTTAGCAGTAGAGAGTGCTACAGAATGTTGCTTCTAGCAAGACCAAGAAACTAATGAATCTCCTAAGAAATGACAAGTTCGGATGTACTCTTTCTATCCATTCTACATCCACCAAAGTCATCATCTGAAAAAAAAACAAAATCATTTCAAGAAGTATAAAAGAGTCATAAATCCATGGTTCTATTTAAGTAAAGAAAAATTACTTTCACTGCCTTTAAATGAGATTCCTTAGGATTTGATTGATATCTTGCACATAAGCATACTAAAAACATCATGTCTGGACGACTAGCTGTCAAGTAAAGTAAACATCCTATCATACCTCTAAAAGATGTTTGATCTACTGGTTTCCCAGATTCATCAAGATCAATTGTGTTTGAGGTACCGATTGGAGTACTTATACTCTTAGTGTTTTCATATCCTTACATTTTAGGAATATATTTAATATACTTATGTTGGGATATGTATATTCCTTCTGGTTTTTGAGAAATTTGTAAACTAAGGAAAAATGTTAACTCACCCATCATACTCATTTCAAACTCAGATTTCATTAGGTCCGAAAAGGAATCAGTTAAAGATTGCTGAGTTGAACCAAATATAATGTCATCAACATAAATTTGAACAATCAAAACATTTTTTTATCATTCTTTATGAAAATATTTGGATCTACATTTCCCTTAACATAGTTATTTTGAAGTAGAAATATTGTAAGTCTATCATACCAAGCTCGAGGGGCTTGTTTAAGGCCATACAAAGCTTTGGTAAGTCTAAAAACATGATTAGGAAGTTTTTTATCTTCAAAACCAGGAGGTTCTTAAACAAAAACATCCTCTTGAACATAACCGTTAAGAAAATCACATTCCACATCCATTTGAAAAAGTTTAAAATTGAAAAATGTTGCACAAAGGCAAGTAAAATCTGAATAGATTCAAGTCTAGCTACCAGAGAATAGTTTTCTTCATAGTCTATTCCTTCTTGTTGATTATAGCCTTTAGCAACCAATCTAGCTTTATTTCTTACGATGATTCCATTTTCATCACACTTATTTTTGAAGACCCATTTTACTCCAATAACAGAAGTTTCCTTAGGTATTTCAACCATGGTCCAGACTTTATTCTTTTCGAATTTATTTATTTTATCTTTCATGGCTTTAATCAAATAATCATCACCTAAAGCTTCATTGGTGCTTTTTGGTTCCAATTGGGAAAGGAATGTTAGATGCTCCACTTCATTTCTTAAGGAACTTCTGGTCCTTACAGGTTGATTTACATCACCAATGATACTATCACTGGGATGTTTCTTAAGAAATGACTGGTTTGGGTTTTGAAAATTTTGTTCATCAATATAGGGTAGGAAATCTTTTGGGGTAAATGTTTCAGAAGTATCTTCTTGAACATTTTCCTTATTAGAAGGATCTTCTATAATAGGTTGATAATCAGTTTTTGAAAACACATCTGAATATGTAGGTTGAGGTTGTTTGAAAACAAAGGGATCAATTTCATAAAATTTGACATGTACTGTTTCTTCAACAGTACAAGTGTTTTTGTTGAAAACTCTATATTCCTTAGAAGTTATGGAGTAGCCTAAGAAAATTCCTTCATCAGATTTTGGTGTGAATTTGTGTAAGTTATCTTTAGTATTCAGAATGAATACCTTGCATACAAAAACCTTAAATTAAGAAATTATAGGTTTTCTACCATTCCATAACTCATAAGGATTTTTATTAAGAAAATGTCTAATCAAAACTCGATTTATAGTGTTACAAGCAGTACTTACAGCTTCATCCCAAAAATGTTTCGTAATAGAATACTCACGCAACATGGTTCTAGTTATCTCTTGAAGAATTATATTTCTTCTTTCAACAACACCATTTTTTTGAGGTGTTCTGGGTGTTGAGAAGTTCTGAGTAATACCTTTTCTAACACAAAAAGTTTCAAAATGATAATTTTGAAATTCTACTCTATGATCGCTATGAATAGTTTTCAAGGGGAGTTTTTTCTCATTTTTAACTTGGGCTCTAAAGCTTTTGAAATAATAAAAAGCTTCATACTTATTTTCTATAAAATAGACCCGCGTAAATCTAGTGTAATCATGAACCAAAACAAATACATAGTACTTTCCCCCAATACTTCCAGTTTGTGTTGAACCAAATAGATCCATATGCACTAACAGTAATGCATTAGTAGTTGAGACTTCACCGACTGAATTAAAACTTGATTTATGTTGCTTTCCATATTGAAAAGGGTCACAAACTTTTGAAGAATCAAATCTAACCTTCGGTAGATCCTTAAAAAATCCTTTCATAGAAAGTTTACATAAGTTCCTAAGGTTACAATTTCCTAACCTTCTATGCCATAACCAAGAATGATCTTCCATTGCACTAAGTCAAGGTAAGTCTTGGCTCCTAAGGTCTTTTAATTTTAGTTTGTAAACATTCACATGCCTATGGGCAGAAAGAATAAACTCTTCCTTGTAATTGTGTACTAGACACTTATCATTCCAAAAATTCACAAGGTAGCCTTCATCACATAATTGAATTATAATGATGAGGTTGTTATTAAGGCCTTTAACAAATAAAACATTTGAAATCAATGTTTTTCCAAGAAGAACGATATTACCTATACCAATAATTTATCCCTGAGCATTATCTCTAAAAGTTACTTTTCCTTTTTTCATTTTGAAAATATTTTCAAAATAGTCTTTGTAAACAGTCATATACTAGGAACATACACTATCCATGTACCATGTATTTTTGTTGATACCTTCCCTATTTTCCTGAAAATAAGAAAAAGTTAGGTTTTCAGAATCCAGACTTCCTTGGATCCGGAAATTTCATAAAGTAAAATTTTGGGCACCCACATCTTCTTAGAAAAATAAGCCTTATGAAATCCTAAATATTTGGTTTTGTTTAGGGATAAATTATTTTCCTAGTGACCACCACATTGACACTTTGTGCAGAATGGGGCACTTTGAGGAACAAAGTATTTGTTACTAAAAATCGGTTTAGAACTTGTGTAACCAAAACCAGAAGTATTCCTTCAAGGTCGGATTTGTCAATACATTTTATCAAAATTTTCTTTACCTAGGGTAAAGTTCTAAAAACACTTCCTCAAGGAAAATATTTCAGATTTGAGTTTAATAAATAAGTTATTGTCTTCAAAAACATTTGAAATAGAGCTAGTATTGAAAAAAATTTCCTTAGAAATTACATTTTCTAGATCTTTAGAAAGTTTATTCTTTTCAGAACGTACTTCCTCAAGATTTTTTGAAATACTTTCAAATTTAGAATTTTTTTATCAAGATATTTAGAAAGATCTGATTTTTACTTAGTAAGAATAATATTCTTAGAATTTTCTTTATCGAGTATTTTCATAAGTTTTGAATTCTCATTTTCAAGGAGTTTGGAAAACCTAGACACTTCTTCATAGGAAGGTAAAGTATAATCTTCATCAAAAGAGGATTATTCATCTGAAGAGTTATAATGTTTACTATCATTAGAATTCAAAGAAACATTCTTCATAGATTCATCATTGTGTACCTTAGCCATCAAGAAATGATTATCAATAGGTAGCCTGGCTATAAGACCAAGATTCTTCTGTCCAGAAGATTCATAATCCGAAGATTCATCTGAAGAGTCTCCACCACTAGCACTCCATGTGTCATTAGCTTTAAATACTTTCTTAGCTTTGGACTTTTAATATTTCTTTATATTCCTTTCATAATTCCTGTCTTTTCTTTATTTTCTTTTGAGCATAGGGAAATCAGGTATTATGTGTCCAGATCTCTTGAATTCATAGCATGTGACCTCTGAATCTTTCTTATCTTTCCTTTCCTTCTTCTTATACTTGGTTTGGAAATTTCTCTATCCAGCTATCTTGTTCATCCTTTGATAAATATTAGCTAACTCATTTTATGAGACTTCACTATCACTAGATTCGGATTGGATAATAACCTTATTAGACTTGGATCTAGTAACTCTCTCAAGAGTCTTAGCTTTAATGTGATTTGAAGTTGTAGTAAAATTTACACTACCATTTCAATTTTTCTTCTTCACAATATCAATATCTCTCTTCATTCTAGTCTCAGGCTGAAGAAGAGTTCCAAACAGCTCATCAAGGGTAATCTGAGTAACCTTTCTATTCTCATCAATTACAGTCCTTTTAGATTCCCACTCATTCGGCATGATGTTGATTATCTTATAAACAAGAGCTTCATCATCCAAACCTTTTTCACCCATTTATTGTAAACTATTAACTATAGTCATGAATCTCTGTTGCACCTTGCATATGGGTTCACTATAAGGAAAACTAAAACTATGATATTCGGCTCTAAGCATTGCTCTTCTAGTCTCAATTACTTTGGAAGTTCCAAAGTGAGTAACTTCGAGTTTCTTCCATATAGAATTTGATGCTTCAGAAGATGAAATTTGGCTATATATATTTCTAGTCATTGAACAAAGTAATGTATTGCATACCTTATAGTTCAGTTGGTAATCATGCTTTTCTTTATTTTTAAAGGCACTTAATTATTTATCAGGGATCTTGTATCCACCAGTAAGAATAAAAAAAATTTCAACCCCAGTGTTGATAATGATAGTCTTCATGCGATCTCTCCAATATTCATAATAATTACCATCAAAGATTGGTGGTCTGGTTGGATTAAGATTATTAATGGATCCAACATTTAATCCTTCCATTCTTAAGAAAAACTTTGGAACACAAACTTGTTAGTAGTACGAGTTTTTAAACTAGATGAAATATCCTAAGATAGAAAATATAGAATATAAAAAAGTGAATCTGAACTATATGATTCAGAATTTGTGAAAAATTAATCCAAAAAATGGATTCTGAAAAATATCAATCTAGAAAATGTTGTTCTGAGAATTCCCTTCTAAATCTAATCATGAGATTAATTCAGATTGAACCAAATCCTTTGATACCAATTTTTAGGATGGTATGTGACTGAGTATGATATACTCTATTATACCAAATGTAGGATCGAAATAAGAATAAGATTCTTAGATAGAATAAGGGTCAATTGTACCTTTTAAAAATTCCCTTAAGAAATTTTTAGGATGGTTATGTTTAACAAGGTTAAACAGGATAATTTACAGGACCTCTATGAGTTCTAATAGCTTGCTTGATTTTGGAAAAGTGATTCCGAAAATGGAACTTAACTAAATTTACAATGATTAAGATTCTACCTTAAAGCATATAGAATCTAACTATATCAGAGTGCAAGTATGAGGAAGTATAATAAAGTATACTTTCCTCAACAATAAAAAATGCAGTGGAAAAACTTGTTACAAAAAAAAGTAACAAGTAATAAGTCTTTTACCCCAAAGAGAAGGGTATCAAACAACCTTGGATAAAGGTCCCTTGATTTATACTTTCAAGAAAGTCTGCCTTACCCACAGTAGGGTAAGCCCGTGATTTGAAGATTGGATTCTGTCTTGATATCCATACAAGCCATCAACTATCAAGTAGTAGGCACCTCTGTCTTCCTCAGCAAGGAAGCCCTCAACTTCATGGTTTTGGAACCTCTATCTTCCTATCCCCAGAATCCCTCGATTGTACACAACAACAATCTGAGTCGCACGAAGAAAATCTCAACAAGGAAAATTTTGAAAAATCTGTTCAAACTTTCTGAATGAAGCTTGAGAGTTGATAAGAGCCTCTCTCTCTAGAAATTACTTCAGGAAGTTCACATCACCAAAAATTCCAAAAGTTCCAAAAAGTATTGAGCACGTTCTAATGAGCTCCAATTTATAGGTGAAGCTCCAACGGTTGGCTCCCTCCTCCAATGGTCATATTCATCCTTGAATTTCGGAGGGACCTGTACATAGGTCACTCAAACAATTGTTAGTTAATAACTGAAAGCAAGACATCATTTTAAAAAAGAAAAAGTATAATAATAACAAAGCTAATATTTGGAATAGAGTAGAAAATGAATGTTCTGAATGGAAAATGTTAAAGTTCAGAATGGAAGTAAAAATAAATTCAGAGTCTATAAACATAAGAATAATCGGATTCTGTTTTGTAGGAATTCAGAACCTAAATTCTGTAGAAATCCAGAGTCTGAATTTCAAGGTAATTCTGAGTCTGATTTCACTAGAATTTAGATCCAGAACTTACAAAGTTCAGAGTCTAAGTTCATGAGAATTCTGAGTCAGACCTCATCATAGTTCGGAGTCTGAATTCAGAGAACTCGGATTCAGAACTTATAGAAGTTCATAATTAGAATTCATAGTGGAACTTTATGAGAGTTCATATCCAGAATTTAGAGTGGAACATCATGAGAGTTCATATCTAGAATTTGGAGTGGAACTTCATGAGGGTATGTATCCAGAATTCAGAGTTGAACTTCATGAGAGCTCGTATCCAGAATTCGGAGTTGAACTTAATGAGAGTTTGTATCCATAATTCGGAGTTGAACTTCATTAGATTTCATATCCATAATTCGAATCCTAAAACAGAATGATTCATGTCTAAGTATTATATAAGTCTGAGGTTTTAGATATGAATCCGATTTTCATACTTAAGAAAAATATTGACATGAACAATGAAAACAAGGTAGGGGTAAATTTCCTTTGGAAAGGAAATTTTCCTTATGGAATTAAAATAGGGGTAAAATGAAATTTTCCTTAAGAAAAAGTGTCTGTGGTTTTCAAAACAAGAGGAATGATCAAGTCATAATGAAACCTTGATGACTTATCAATCTCTCCCATGAATGAAGGAATGGAAAAAGTCATAAGGAAAACCTTATTGACTCAACAAATATCCCTTAAATATCATTATAGGATGGCTTAGATACACTCATTGGATCCATGATTAACATGTAGGTTCCATGGTTAAATCCCATCAAGCCCAGTCATTGCTAAGCCTCAATTTACCTTGGATGAACTCCTTGGACTTGGTTGGTGCTTTATTATGGAATGCCTTGGACTATGCTCCTTGGATTACTCTCTTACCCCATTCCAGGCAATAGTTATTACTAAGTTGGTGACCCTTGAGGTCTACGTCACCTTGGTTATTACCTTTTGACTTCACTATTAAACATCATTATAGGTTTCCTTGTTACATATTCAAACCTTAGATATTATTAATATGGTATATATTATAAAGTAGTGACAATAAAATAATAAATTGGTTACATGTTCAGACACCAACCAATGGATAAAGTAGGTACATGGGTATTTAGTTACATTGTACTTATTTACTTTATATATGCATGCTTTCACACTGTTACATTTCCATTACATGTGCTGAATATTATAGACACCATTGGAGGTGGACCACTATGATTTATCTCACACCCTATCCAGGCATCATTTAGTACCTTGGGTAGATTACATGGTTTTAGGTTGTAATGCCTCAAACCTAGTTTCCCAGATATAGTGCATTATTTATTAGATTGGCATGATCAAAAGAAAGGTGAATACCAAAGGATCGATCAGTTTAGTAGCCTTGAAAAAACTAGATACAAACATAATATTTTATATTACATCTTGAAATGAAAGAAAACATAAAAACTCCTTATAAAACATTCTTATTCCCTTTCCTCATCCATATAAGTCATTCATAAAGTACATCTTCATATCCTGGGAAAAATGAAATATAAGAATGGGGTGATATCAGAAGCTCGGTAAGGGTAAATAATTCAGTGGAAGCTATCATAAATAAGAATAAACTTTTAAGGCAACAGGTATAATAAAAATAGAATCCTTTTAAACATAAAATTCAACATAATATAGGAAGAATAAATCAAACTTTACCATATAAACATGAACATGGATATTTTACTAGTCTAATAATCACTTGTAATAACTAACCTTATAAAGAGGGAATACATAATGTGGAACATCTTAAACACACCATAAAGGCTTCAGCCAAGACACCATATATAATTGGGTAAGACATTAGCCAAAACCCAAACATAATTGTCTCATGATACCTACCGATGCATCGAGGGGATATAGTGGGCCCCACCTAACACTTAAAAAGTCCAACGTATTCATCTTAAGAAAGGAGTAAAATATAACCAATATAATCATTTATATTAAAACTAGCATATAAAATGTAAATAATTAAACCATAAGCTATGAATGATATAAAAATAGCACATCTATAGTCAAACATATCATAAAACCTTCAATAAAATATGGAAGATTGTATCATAATATATTAACATTAATTAAGAATAAAATCTGACAAATTATGTTGACATAGATGAAAGTGATCTAACAAAATCATTCAAACCCTTTTAGAAATATCCTTTTTTACATTGAAATCATTTGAAATCCAGAAAAATTATAAAAGAAAACATTCCCTTTGAAAATAAACTAGTAATATTTTAATGGATTCTTCAAAAATAGTTGAATAGCACCTTGAGTAGTGAACCAACCACTAAACCTTGATTATAGCTACATAAAGGGCCTCACTATACTCCATCGTGTCTTGTAAAAGCATATCCACATGTATAGATCAGAGGATGGGGATAGTATGCTACTCTCTATGTCAGTTCTATCTTATAAAAGGCATCCCTATCTATCAATGATGAAAGTTCCCCTCTAGATACCATCATGGTGAATATGGTCGCCCCCAACCCACCAGAGGATCAGAGGAATAAGTCCACTGATGCAAGGTCTAATAGGTAAGACCAGCTTCAAGAGGTGACATAGTATTAGGAAGACCCTCCCCCCCAGCAGGTGTACTCACTCATTAGTAGAGGCTGACACTTGGCCTCAGAGATCCAATCAATGAGACATTTCTTCCTATATATTGTAAAATTAACAAAAAAATGGACATATTGATCCCTATGAACAATCTAGGATTGTGCCAAAAGTGAATAAGGAACCCATGGTAGATTCCTTACTTCATCAACTTGAGGAATACAAAGGGCTTACCACTGATATCATCGCTGAATGAAACCCAAATTATAGAAATACCCAGAGGAATCCCATCCCTACTCCATTGGGGAATCTAGTCCTCCTTGTCCAGACATCCCCATTCAAGCTTGTTGGTGCATATTTGGTCATGGGAAATGTCGGAGGATATGGTAAGTCGGGGAGCTACGAGTCTTTGACCCCACCTGAGAATCGTGATCACCCTCCTCAAGATCCAAACCATTCCACTCCCTAATTTTATGATCATTTCAATTCATTTGTGTATAGATACCCTCACCAATATTACTCTATAGCTACTCTCATTTCCCAACTTCAAGACCTAGAAACACAATAGGTAGAAATTCCACCTAATGGAAAGTCATACTGGGCATGGGTGGACAATGTTCGAGCACCCCCAAAGTTTGGAAATCCTACTTTCACAATATTAAATGGTATGGGTGACCCGCTATAACACCTGAACCAATTTTTATCAGGGTGTGGACCTATGTTGGGGACCCTACTATAGTAAGTGTCTTCAAAACACCAATTTTTAATCCAAATAATGGAAGGACCCATGTTCGTCTGGTACATCCAGCTACCCCTAAGGTCTATTACTAGTTGGGAGGACCTTTATAGATATTTCCTCTACCAGTTCAACTCCTCCATGAACAATGAAAGTATCACCAACTTCTTTAAGTGAAAATAGATGTTTGATGAGTGATTTGAATAATTTTTCTCCTGATAGAAAGGACTCATGTTTTCACTCAACATTTTTTTATCCTAAGAACAGCTACTGACTATGTGCATGGGAAATGTTAAGAGTGATATGGTCCCTACCCTCATCACCCTAAACAACCTAATTGAACTCTATATGTTATCTAAAAAGTCTCATAATCTAGAGGAATCCATTCCATAGACTAGAAAAAATACATAAATGTTACCCTTTCAAGATCCTTTGAGAATACCTGCAAAAAAAGAGACTTATGACACTATAATTGATGAGATTCCTGATATGGTTCACTATCTAGATCCTTTTATAGAAGATCCAAATCGAATGTATATGAGCTTCATCTTGACCCTACACAACTCTGTTAGGTACATCCTCTCCAAGAATATCCACCCTGATTATAGAATGTGGTTGCATCCCCCCATAAAGGCTAGGATCCCAGATTGCCTTTCCTAGAAAAAAAGAAACATGAAATATTATGTTTAAGGATTCATAGGTCCTAGGTTATTTTATATGTTACCTGTATAAATGAATTATGAAATTTATAGACTATAAGAGGCCTTAAGAGGTTGGTCCATCTATTCATGTTGATCATTTCTCATACCATAGGATCCTTAGACACACCATCAATGAATGATTTTTGTTCAAATATTGGCACCAAGACCGAGTGTATCATGGCCTAGTCATGAGTGGGGGATGTTTTCGCATAGGTGAATCGTGTATATAGAAATCCCAATAGTCACAGTAAAGGATCTGGTGAATGGTAGTAGGCTTCTAGCTATAGGGAATTGAAATATGATGAATGGTTGGATCACAAGGCTATGGCTCGTGATCATAGTTTTATCCATGCTCTCTTGATCAAGAAAAGAAATCATGTAGATTTCATGCCTCCTTCATCCACTACCTTTATATCTGTGTATTTTCCTTTTGAGTATTAAAATAATATGCCCTAATTTTTCAAGGGAAATCAGTTTCCCCCATCAGTATCGAAGCTACCTTGCACTCTCAGCGACTTCATGCCTCTTGAGTGAGGAGATGCACCCTGGGCCTACCCAAACCTGGACTACCCCACTGATGATGAGTAGGATTACACCTCCCTAAATATCATCGGGATATTGGGTAGATTTACGGTGCCTGAAAGTGATTAATGTCATGAAAAATCCTTTCATACCTTTGGACAACATCATCAAAGAAAAGGATAAGGACATTAAATCCAATAGAATTATCAGGACATTATCTCAAACCAAGTATTTCATGATACTAATACTAGGTATCAAGTGTTGAGAAATATTTTGAAATGAATATCCTCTCAGTTAGCTCCATAAGGTACACATCCATAGCTGACTATGTTAGTTGACCAAGAAGCTCATTCGTAAACGTGTCCTGATCATCCATATCCAGCCATAGCTTGGCCTTATCCAAATTATAGTCAGTGGATAGTTGTTTAGAGTAGGTCAACTAGTCAAAGAAATAATTTTTCCAAGACTACCTAGACCCCAACAGTTCATCTAGAAGCATTTTTTATGTCCCCTTCCCAGGAGAGACCCTCTATAAGAAAAAATGTTCACTTGGAATGGAAATATAATGTGTTGAAACACATCTATGGCATAACCATGAGGCTTTTAACACTCAAGGACCTCTTTTGTAAAAAAATGTGTAAGGACCTTGTAGAATAATTGGAAATCTCTCTCCATCTTAAAGCTAAGGTAGCTATTGTGGAGGTCTCCAATGCAGGTGAGGCTAAGGAAGAGGAATGTCAAGCCATAATTTCATTTTTCGAGGAATATGAGGGAATCCTCATGTAGGGGAATATATGTCCACTATATATCATAAGATAGTTTAATGAAATAGAGATCCACTAATTCCTAGTGGATACTAGATCCAGGATCAACCTCATTATGACATGTATACTCCATATGTTTGGGATAATAGACAAATATCTGACCCCCTCCAACTTATAAATTCTAAGTTTTGATAAGAGTGATAAGAAACCATGTTATAAGGTTTAGTTGAAGGCCTATTTGGTGGCTTGATATCAAGTGAAAAAATCATGGTGGTATCATTGGATACTACCTATAACACACTGCTGGGTAGACCATGGCTTCATTTTCATGCAATTAACCCTTATTTATATCATCAGTGCCTCAAATACTCCCTAAATGGTCAAGTAAGCGTGATTCTTGGTGGTGAATCTTACTTTGACTCTTGTAAATACCACTATCTGAATGTCAAATACTATAAGAGATATGGGAAACAAGTTTATATTGATATTTTTTAGTGCATAAATACTCTTAATGATCTAAAGACTATTATAGTCAATCTATGGGCAGGCATGAATTAAATATTTCCCCGCCAAATTCACTGGCTACAGGCCACAATGTTAGAATTGGAGATGTTTACTTATCTCTAGGAAAAAGAGTTTCAGTATCCCTAAGAAGAATTAAGACCCACAGATTACCTCATACTCATACACTGGATAGTCCTAGATGAAACCATAATCCCCCACTCCTATGAAGTGCTGAGAATTTCAAACTATGACCACCCATCCAAAGTATCCCCAAATGTTCCACCGAGATAGGCTGAATCGATAAAAATGAATCATCACCATTATTTAAAAATCAAGAATGGAAATCTTGGTCAAAGGATATATGGAATTGGATTGATATATTATATCTCCATAGATTCAATAAAATGGGAACCCCTCATCAAGGATTCCATGTCCGCCCAAATAGGCACCAATGCTTCTCCTATGTCAGATGGTCTGGAACAGCCACCTCCTTCCTCTAATTATCCTATATCTGATAGTGAAGAGGAATTTTAAGACACCCCTCCTTCATTTAAAAAGGGTTTATCCACCACCATTTATGAGTTAACTTGGGTGAATCTTAGTATTTAGAAAGATCTGAGGCTGACATTGATCGGTGAATCCATGTCTCTAGAAGATTTGCAATAGTATGTGGCCTTCATGAATCATCATCATGATGTATTTTCCTATGGCTATGATGAGATGTCAAGGATAGGCCCCCAGGTCTCTATACACCATCTCTTCCTCTCATAAGTTTATCATGGGTTCAAGAAGCCACCCAAAAATTATTCACCCCTCTATTAGTGTTATGGTCAATTCCAAAGTTGATAAGCTTATCGAAGTCAAATTCATCAGGTAAGTCTAGTGTCTCATATGGATATCGAACATCATCCTATTTAACAATAATAATGGGAAAATAAAAATAATTAAGGACTTATAGGACCAAAATAGACACTATCTAAAGGATGATTTCCCCTTTATAGTGATAGATCATTTTATTGATGTTATTATAGGGTTCCAGGACCTCTCCTTCAAGGATGGATAATATGGGTATAATCAGATCTAGGTGGCCACCAAGGATGGGTATTCCACTTCCTTATGGTCACTGTAAGGGGCCTTATTCTATCAGGTGATTCCTTTTTTCTTGAAAAATGTTGAGGCCACTTATCAGCAGTCCACGAAGCACATCTTCAAGGCAATTATCTGGACATTTGGGGAATTATACATAGATGACTTTGTGGTTAAATATCAACAATGTAAAGACCATCTTGGGGATCTTGATAAAGTTTTTTTCAGTCTCTATTCCAAAAACATTTTGATGTATACATTCAGGGTTACCTTATAGGAGTTTCTTGAATTCATCATAAGTTACAAGGGCATTGAGATTGGCCTATATAAGATCAAGGATATCAATCAGATGCCTACCCTAAGAAATCTCCTAAATTTTTGGGGCCTCCAAGGCCATTTATCCTATATACACCAATTTATAATTATTATAGATGGAATGTGTAATCATGTATTATGGATCATGAAGAATGGTATTGTTTACTAGTTGGAAGAGGAATGTTAGATTGTGTTTGAGGACATGAAGAAGTACCTTCTGCATCCCCTAGTTATGATTCCACCCATTTCAAAAAACCCATTGGCCCTATATGTGACTACCCTAGAATGGTCCCTTAGTTCCCTTATAGCCCAAAAAACAATGAGGGCATAAAAAACAATTTATACTATCTCATCCACATGATCCACAACATAGGGACCAGATACTATCAATTGAAAAAATTTCCTCATGATGGTTTTCATAATGAAAAAGTTGTGGAATTATCTATAATATCATGAGATATATATGGTTCCCCAACTAGACCTACTGAAGTATATCATTAATTTCCCCATGATGATGGGATGATTAGAAAACTAGGAATTGATGCTACAACAATTCATCATGAAGTTATTTCTGTAGAAGTTCATCAAAGGTAGGGACCAGGAGGATTTATAGGATACCCATCCAGCCCCTAGATGTTGATTTCATAGATGAGGAAAACCTCTTAGTGAATCATTACATTCCATTTTGTTAGATGCATTTTTATGGTACCTCCCAAAGACAGACCTATAAAAGGATCAACAATCCCAATCTTAATAGATTAGGCTTGGGAATCATCTTTATCACTCTAATGTAGGTCATCTAAAAGGATGCACCAATAATGAGATAGAGTATAAGGATCTCATTTATGGTCTTGATTTGGACCTAAATATTGATTTCCCTTGTTTATATGTGAATGGAGACTCCAAACTAGTCATGAAACAATTCAACTGTGACTATATCATTAGAAAGTAAGAGCTTCCAGCCCTGCTGGAATGTTCCCATTACTTAATAGCCTAGTTCCCTTCCCATCTGGAGGTGACTCATGCTCCCTAATCATAGAATGGTCAAGATGATGCCTTTTCATTTTTAGATTCATCTCATGTAGGGCCTGGTCAGGATGATCGGAATATTAATGTGAAATGCCAAAGGTTCACCGCCCCCACCACTTCAAATGATGGACACCAATAGGTAAACCAACTAAATTTTGTTTCTTCTATTCCAGTACCTTAGCTCCCCCCACAGTAGAGGAAATTCCTTATTGGACAACACCATTTTTAGGTATCCCTATCAGGGAACTCTCCCATTAGACCGAGATAAACATGAAAAAATCTATCAGTGTGCAGTTCAATTTACTCTATAGAGTGGTACCAACCTTGAGAAGACTCTCTACAGTAATGATATTGATTTCATTATACTCTATCTCATTCCAATAAATGAGATAACTCAGTTTATATATTAGGTCCATATTGAGGCATGTGATTCACATCTTGTGAGATTGAATCTCTCCCACCAAATTCAGAGTTTGGGCTACTTATAACCCACTATGGTCTATGAATGTGTTGATTTCTCTAAGATATGTCATCCATTTTTTATCCATGCCAATTTTTTCATTGATCATTGTAGATTCTCCACACCCCAAAATTTTCTTGGACCTTTGCAGTACGGGGTCTTGACATTGTGGGGCTATACCCACCAATGACATCTCACTAGTGTAGGTTTATTCTGACCACAATGGGCTTCTTCTCCAAATAGTCAAAAGTGGATCCTCTCTAGGGAGTCAATTCCTATTCTATGATTGATTTCATGAGCTCCCACATCATCCACCGATTTTGTGTTCCTCTTTCTTTTATCATAGACAACATCACCAAGTTCTAGGCTCTTAAGCTAATGAAATTGTAAGCCAAGGAAGACATATAGTCTGACCATACTTCTTGCTACAATTTAGAGGAGAATTGGATGATTTAAGCATTCAAAAAGACCCTCTATAAAAATTTCATAAGATGCTAGAGTAGAATAAGAATAATTGTCTAGAAAATCTCCCCAATTCCCTCTAGTCCTATCAGATGAAAACTCATAATTCCACCCAAGTGAACCCATACTCCTTGGTATATAGAGTTGAGGTAGTCTTTCCCATCCATATTTCATTTACATCACTTTGAATAGATATTTATGATTGGAATACACCCAAAATAACGGTAATAGTATATCTAGATAAGTTTCAATCCCTCTAAGAGAACAATATTTGTGCCTTGCACAATCTAGAGAGGCACAAAAATAGGGTAGAGTGGGCATTCAATATGAAGGTTTTACACTACTCTTTCCTTTATAGTGATATGGTATTAGATCTCCTCACACTTATGATATAAAGAAAAAATACACCAAGTTGGTGCCCTAGTGGTAAGGACCTCACATTAATTTTCTCAATAAGTACATTTCATGAGGATCCCCATTGTCCATGCCACATGACCTTAAACTATTTTCAATAGTCCAATCATTATAGCCTTATACTATTTGAAATTGGTCCAAAATTTATGACCTTAAACTAATAGCAGTCCCATGGTCCAAGTAGTACAACCTTAAACTATTTTCATTCAGTCCAATAATTGTGACCTTAAACTATTTTCATCCCTTATAGTATGATTTTTATGACTTTAAACCAATATCAATCCTAGTATGAGTTTTACAACTTTAATATATAAATCCTAATGTCCTTAGTTCCTGATGTTAAACTATTATCTTACCCAGTATAAAACTATTATGCCTCATACGATAAGTATGGGTGATCTAAAAAGTTCTACCCCATATACAACTAGGATGTGACATATGATAAGTATCATATAGTCTAAAACCTTACCCAATCTTAAATAGGGATTACTCATATGATATGAGATTAACTAAAACCAATTTCATCAATAAATTATGGTAAAATATATCCTTACCCATGTCATCAGTAAGGGATGCCACATGTCATTTATGGGATGCCTCAATTCCCTTGTTAGAGAGGATTTCCCTTATTATGGTGTTGGTCCTCTACCTTGACACCTTACATAACTATGTTTTACTTTATTCCCATTCCCATGGGTTATGTAGTGATGCCCAAACTTCACAACTTCAGGCCTAATGAAAAAATTATCAACTGATCATCCCTTTGTCCCCATTTATGGTGTAAGCATAATGGCCTTAAACTATATGCAGTTCATCAGATGGTGTTTATATAGTGTGTGAGCCTACATTCCCTCCTTTTCTATAGGTTATTACCTCTTCTATGTCACACTAATACCATTAATATGAATACCTTCTGATACCAAGCATCATGACTTTAAAATATTTTCCAACTTCACCTCGGTCCTATCATTATGACCTCAAAATAGGTTCCATTTATTCCAAGGTATTTTTTATTACATGGGATTGTCTAACTCTTTCCTACCAAGAAAATAACCACAAAAAAAATGTTTCCCTAGTCTGAGCATCATGGTTTTAAAATATTTACCAATAGTCCAAGAATTATGAATTAAACAATTTCCCATGGTTGAGGTCTTAGAGCCTTAAATTGTGTACAAATGGATTCATGATTGCTTCATGTGTTGTAGGTCTTCCTTGGATCCTTTCACATGTGGTTTTAACTCTTTTTAACTGTAAAAACATCCTTAAAGAATCTCCCCATGGACTAGTCATTATGACCTTGAACGATATTCAATTATTCCTAGCATCATGAACTCAAAATCAGATCCCTCGTCTATGAATTATGACCCTAAACTATGTGAATTCATTCCAAATTCACATGGTTTGATTCAGACCAAGTTTTTTCAAAAACACTATGCCTCCACTCAATTATAGAACTCTATGAGGATTCATTCCCATCATAATGGGATATTTAATAATTCTTATACCTTCTGGCTTTAGTCCCAATTGCATATTCACTACGAAACCATCTGTTACCTACAGTTTTATCACCCTGAAATTATCTCATGGGCATCCTATTTAGGTAAAATCCCCATTTATTTTCCTTGACCCATTATCAGGCTCAGATTCCCTTATATCCTGTCATGGGGAATAAAATAATGGAAATATCAATGTGTAATACCTACCAAAATCCTCATCACCAAACATTAAACTGTAGCCTTCTCCCATTTAAATTTGAGATGTGTCATACCCTAATACGGGATGATTTAGTATCCTCGCTTGATAGAATTTCCCCCTACTGGTGTACATCTCCTACCATATTGTTTCCCAAAACAATGTGTTTCATCATTATTATCCTCATGTGGAAGAGAGTATCTTTTTCCCTTATTTCACATCATTTTTTCACTCTTTTTTGTCACACAAGTCTTCTTATGACACATGTTCTTCATGGTCCAAGCTCTATGGAAATAAACCAGTAGCTACCCCATATTCAACCATGATACCTCGTACGATAAGTATGTTATGGCTAAAAAACATTACCCCATAAAAAATAGAGATTCCCATATGAAAAATATTGGATGACAAGAGATTTTACCTCATATAAAATTTAGATGCATTTTAATATGAGATTATTTGATCCCCTCTTCAGAGAGGACATCACTACAAAGGCATTGGTCTCCTACCATGATGTACCCTGGAATTGAGTGTGTCTTGATTCCCATTATATTGGGGAATGTACTGACACTTTGATATTTCATCTCAATCCTAGACTTTTCATTGACTCACCTTGGGGTCTTTCACCTATTTTCTAGGTTTGATTCTCACCAACCCACACGTTCATATGGAGTGTTAGAGATCAAGGAGGAATAGCTCCTAGGGATCCTAATTTTCCCTCCAAGACATCCCCCACTTTTACTTATACACTTTATAATTTCCCCAATTTGGATAATAATACTCTTAATGATTTGAATAGGCTCCCTAATGGAATGGTATCATACTAAACTATCTCACCTACAATCCTATAATAACACCTTAAAGGGTCATTGGCAATAAACAATGGATCCTATGTTTCGAACACAGTCAATGGTAGATCCTACCTTTTTTCTCACAACCTTTAACCAATGTAGATTTAGAACCTATTTTTTTAACATTATAGATAGTTTTCCTCTATTTTTTTGTCACTCCCTTTTCACTATCCATGTCTTGAAAGTCACAATATCCCTCATGGGGTTTTTCGGTCACTTCCACCCTTTATTGTGTTCTCCCCTACCAACAATGGTAACTCCATACCACTCCTTGTTTCTCACGTGGGCTTAGGATTTGGGAGATATTTTTATTCAAATAAAGTTTGAGACACATGAGTTTCCCAATATCCTAGACTCATGATCTTAAACTATGAAAAAGTTTCTGTGGAATGTTTTTTTTTTCAATGTTAGGTGTCCTCCTAGTCCCCTCCTTTCACATCAAGAAACTTTTCTTTGATACCACACATGTTCGTTCAAGTAAAATAGCCCACCATCCAAGAATTATGACCTTAAATTATTTTTAAGTGGCCTAAACACTATGACCATAATCTAAGATCCCATGGACCAATCTCTATCACCTTAAACTAAGATCCTAGGTCTAAGAATCGTTTTCTTAAATTGTTTTCAACATGCCCCTTATGTTTTGCAGGGAGTAGGGCCTCCATTTTCTCTCATTTCATGTTAGGTTACTACTCTTAAATTCCACACCAAAAAATTAGGGCTATGATGTTAGGAACTCTATGTCCTTAAACTAATATCCCATGGTCCAAAATCTATTAACATAAATTAGGAGTCCTAGTCCAAGTATCATGACTTTAAACTATCTGTGGGTCTCCCAGAAATGTTATGTGTGGCATCAGACCTTATTGGACATCAATTCATGTCATTTTGTCACTCCTCCATGCTACAAGTGTCCTTATATGGTATTCATGCAATTGGTACAAACTCTATGACCTTAAACTAAGATACCATGGTATGAACTCTATTACCTAAAATTAGGATTCCAAGTCTTACCATCATGACTTTAAACTTTGGGAAAGTATACCCGGTAATGTGTTGTATGGAATCAAGACTTATTATACCTCAATTCACATTTGGTTGTCCCTCATTCATGACACATATATCATTTTTTGGATTCTCACCATAATATCCATGCTCTATCACCTTAAAACTAAGATTCTTGGTCTAAGCATTATGACATTTAACTATTTACATGCAAGATGTCTCTAGGATATTCTATGTCATAGGGCCTCCTAGGATCCTCAATTCATGGTGGGTTACCTATCCACTATGCAACACATATACCCTTTGAGATAGATAACCCCTTGGTCCCAGTATTATGACCTTAAATCTCACTACTAAAAAATAATATTATAGCCATGGTTTGAAACCATGGCTATAGCCCCAAAAACAATGGATATAGGTTATATCCATGGTTTAATGAACTGTGGCTAGTATTAGCATGGATATAGGGAAAATCCTATAGCCATGATTTCACCCATGGAAATAGTCTTATAGACATTGTTTTCAAACCATGGAAGAAGCTTAAGTCACATGATACATATAGACACGGTTTGAAACCATGGCTATAGGTCTCCCCATTTCATAAAAAACAACATGGTTTAGCCACCATGCTAGCCATTGAGAGGACTGTATTTTATAGAAAAAAACTGGTTGAATGTATTTTGCCTTTCCCTATACTTTTTTCTAGGTAAATTTTGATGATTTGAAATCTAGAAGGAAATAAGAGTACACATAATGCACTATCATACTAACAAGTTTTCACATAAAAAAACATATTCAAAAAATTATTTTTTATAATAATAGGTTTTCTCATAAAAAATTAATTTTGCATAATGTAGGTTTTCACATAATGAATAATGCAAAACAAGATTGCACCCCCCACCCCACCCCACCCTTGCACCCCACATGTACCCTCCCCCTTCCTCTTTCACTCGCCCATTGAACCCTTCTACCCCCTACACAAACCCCTATCCCTCCCCTCTCCCCATTCACACCCCCTACCCCCTCCCCTGCACACCCCATACCCCCTTCACCCTCCCCCACCACACCCCATGCACCCCTATACACCCCCCATACACACCCCCTTCACCCTCCCCCTACCCCTAGAAATAGAACCCAATACACCCCCTCCCCTGCACACCCCACTACACACCCCTTCCCCCCCCCCACACCCTCCCCCTAACCCTTGAAACAAAACCCAACACACCCCATGTACCCTGCCCCATCCCCTGCACACCCCCTTCCCCCTCCCCCAGCACCCCCCCTACACACCCCTTGCACACCATCCATGAACCCTTTTCCTACCCCAAGCAACAAAACCCAGCACACCCTCTCCCCTAAACACCCCTTGTGCACCCCCTACACACCCCTTTCACCCCTTGCACCATCCTTATTCCCCTTGCAACAAAACCCCGCACACCTGCTACCCCCTACACCCTCCCCTGCACACCCCCTTCCCCTTACCCCTACCCCATCACCCCCCCCCCACACACACACACATACACACAAACACACCCCATGAAACTCCGACACAAACGTAATTGAAGCTCTATATAAAGGTTTCATAGAAATTAGGTAGATGTATAAACGGTAATTTGAGACCAATGTAAAGGTGAACACACATTGAATAATGGTCATTTGGAGATTGCACTACCTATGTAAAGGTATTCTAAGGATGATGATGGATACATAAAGAAAGAATCTATGGTCTAGTTAAGGTGATTCTAATCTACATAAATGTCATTCACGATCTACATAAATGTCATGCTAAAGAAAAAAAGACTATATAAAGGAAATTTGTGACCTATGTAAAGTTAATCTAGTAAAGATGATGGCTACGTAAGGGTCATCTATGATTTGAAATAACTACATAAATTTAACTTTGGGATTACACCAGATGTGTCAAGGTAATTTTCATCCATGGTAAAGAGATGGAAACCATTTCATATGGTTAGGTGAAATGAAAATGCATCCACACCATAGTTAATTACTAAGGGTTGTTTTTGTGATTGATGTAAGATTATAATTACTAAGGGAGATAAATGTTAATCTATAATAATGAAACCCAGTTTTTAAAACAATCAAGCATTAATAGATTTCAAATTAAAGAGTTAGGCATAGGGAACCTACCTCAACCTCATGGCATGCTTCTTTTGATGACGAAAACTCAAATCTTCCTTTTTTTATGTTTTCATGCATATGAACATTCACATATATATATAAGGACACCTAGACCATATGTATGTATTTTCCTGGAAAAGTATGCCCAAGGGGGTCCTTAGATATATGTTTATACTTACATATACCCCTTCTCACTTACACATGCATGCATTTTTCATATCTATATTTAAGCACACCAAGCCCCAATATATATATTCATACCAACATGATTGAATATATATATAAAGGGGGAACATATATATGTATATTCCCACCTATGCATACACATGTAAGTCACATTCACCAACGGCGGCTCGAATCAACCTCAATAAGATCCAAAATGCTCTGAAAAAATATTGGGAACCCAAAAATCACAAAATCCATAATTAAAATTGATCTAAATAATAAAAATAGAAGAAACCATATATTAATCTGATGTTGAACTCACCGCCTTTGATAGCGGTGGATAAAACTGACCTCATCATAATTAACCACATGTAAGTAAATATTGGGAAAATAAGTGAGATATAATGACTTCTTATATATATGTGATCAATGTGTCAACTATACATGATAAATGATACATGACTCCATAACCAACAATGAAAAAAGAATATTCAGATTGATATGTAAATCCCAATACTGAATAACATGAGTGTTAATAAAGGTTTTTTGTTCAAATTAAATCCAATATAATTCAATACATACACCATGAAAGTGATCAGCTTAATTGAAAAATAGTTCATTGACACAATGTTGATATCATGCTCCTTAGATTAGCCCAATGTGGGTGAACCAAGAGAAATTTATTTTATCCCTACAAGAATTATATTCCTTCATTTTATTAAAGGAACTTTGTGAGGTTTTTAGTGAAGAGAAAAGGAAACCAGTTAAACATTATTCCTACATATATGGGAATAATATTCATAAAGAAAAATAGGTAAAGTGGTTAAAATATTTTTAAATTAGGTTCCCCCTAATTCAACCTTACCCCTCTCAGGGTTCCTAAAGGTGACCTAAAAATTGGTATCAGTGACGATGATTCTGATTATGTGTCCAATATATAATGTGGATTTTTGAGATGAGTTGTTCTTCCCTCATAATTATATGGAATCATAGATAAATAAATATATTTAAAATAGAATCAAATACCCAAAGTAATTAAAAAGTTTGCAACTACTTTTTTTGTTTATGAGATTTTGGTCAAGAAGTCCAATATCCTACAATAGGAAGGTATGCATATTTTAAATTGTAAACGTGTCTACCTATATAATTTTTCTATATAAAATTTTAAAGAGGTTGTCATGCCAATTGAAGTTGAGACTATCGATGATGAGGATATACCAAGGATATTGAAGGTGTAATCTATCTTCCTTTTATAAGAATTAGAACAATAGATAAAAGAATACAATTTGAAACTAAAGTAAGAGAACAATTTGTGATAGGTTAAAATCAAGGTGCTAGAAATAGAATTTAGAAAGTTAAAAGGATTATTCAATAGGCTAGTTTTAGTGGATACAGATCTAAGGGAGAATAATGACTCCCAAGTTGATAAATTCGAAGTATTGTATTCCAAATTGATGCTCCTAAAGGTTGATTCTAATGAGAATGTCCATAAATCAAAGTAATTTTAAACTTTTGAGGGTAATATAGATGATTTGGTTATATGAATGGAAAATATAGTATAGAATAATATAAGGTTTAAATTAGAAAAGGTGATCCTTAAAGACTCCATTGCTCAGATAAACTCTAAAACGAAGGATTAAAGTGGCATATTGGACAAGATCTCATGATAATTAGAATAAGATATGTCTAGAGGAATGACACTCAAGAAAAATATGAATTCATAATTTGGTGTAGGTGTCCACCAATAGAGGAGGAAGAGTTATGGAGAAAATATTAGAAAGGCATCAATTATGAAGAATTTCACATGTGGAATTTCTTCCACGATAAAGAAAAAGATTTGGCCAATGAAGAAAAATATCACCATAGAGGATGATTCTAAAGAAAGGTAATTAGATTAAGTAATGGAATTACACTTCATAAATATTAAAAAGGGATAAGAAAATAGTGAAAGAAAATGGTTTTTCAAATCTAGCTAACCCCACTCATCTACTAAGTAGGTTTGAGGTAACCCTTTCTCAATGAATTAAATTTTTTATAACTGTTTATAATGTGATGAAGACATATGGGGGAGAAATGTTACATCATATAGTTTTGTTATAAAATCACATATTTAAATGCTAAAATATAGATCTATTTGAATCTAAAAAGTGAATTCCATAAGTGGAAGTTAAGAGAACTATATATCTCAGTTGATATCAAGCCTAAATTAAAATTCAAGTCTGAGCCTAACTCATCCAAATCATTAAATAATTATGTTTTTCACTCCAAATTTTACCTAGAAGTTGCCTAATTGAAGAGAATTTCAAATATGGAGAAAGTTTAGGGGTATTTATAGTGAATAAAATTGAAAATATAATCACGCCGTAGTGGATTGTTTCAACCCACAAATAAAGAGATATATCCATGAAGAAACCTACCTAAATGAAGATCAAAGATAATCTCTTATTCAATCAAGTTGGTATTTTGGAAAGCATCATATAATAGGAGATCATGGATTTGTAATTTTGAGTTTGTCTATGATACATGGAAAGAATAAAGGGAGATAGAGATGTGAGGTGTAATGGCCAAAAAAAACTTGTGTCTTTTTTAATTCACACTTTTTATGTCATGTTAGAAAAATAGAAAAGTTATAAAAACAAAAGTTATAAAAACATGGGAAGTTCCAATTTGGAAGAATATAGAATCCTTATCTGGTTTCTATTTGTAGAAAATGTAAAACCACTTCCCATTGATATTTCTTGAAACAATTTTTTTGGAAGAATGGTTAACAATTAAAACTTATAAAAAGATATTATAATAAAAATTTTAAAAAAAGTGTTGAGTATCATTGATTAGTGACCATTTGAAATCACATATGAAAAACCAATCTGATCATTTATCACTTAAAATAATTAGTTTGAAAATATGAGAGGATTTTTTCATGTAGAAGAAAATACTAAAATAAAACTTTATAAGTAAGTGGTATGAGAAGAACATAAAAAATATTGAATCTGGAAACACTTAAAATATAAATAGTTGAAATTGGAAATGATCATGTACCATTTTAACTTCATCAGGAATAATGTAATAAATGTAAATATAAGGGGAATAAATTTGGTCCAGTTCATTATTTTCCTAAAAAATTCACGAAATTTGGAAATTCACAAGTATTAAAAATTTAAGAGTGTATATATTTTCATAACATTAGGAAACCGAGACTCAAAACTGCCTGACACAAACCATGATGGTTGTCTTGGATGAATAGCTTTATGTTTTGCACCTTAATTGATAAATGTAGTTTATTCTCCTCAATACCTATCAAAACGGAAAGTAATTTGGACTTAAAAACCTCACACTTGTGGGTCGCACACTCCATCCCCCCCCCCCACCTCACCACAACACTAGACACCCCAACCCCCCCCCCCCAATCCCCCTCCACCAGTCCCCCCCCCCCACCTCACCCCTACACCCCCCCCCCCACCTACACCACCACCCCATAACCCACCACATGTACCATCCCCCCAAAACCCCTATTCCATCCCCAATCCCCATACACCAGCCCCCCACCCCCAACCTGCATCAGCCTCCCCCACTCCCCCTCAATCTAGCCTCCCCCACTCCCCCCCTCCACCTCACCCCTACCCCCCCCCCCCCACCAACACAACCCCCACCCCCATCCCCCTACACTAGCCTCCCCCACTCCCCCCCTAAATCATGTCAAGAACTACTCTGGGTAGTCTCCATCTATTTCTAAATCAACTAAACAAACTCTTAAGTATACTATATGAGATTATTCATGATAGAAAAAAAAATAATTTTTCACCAACCAATATAATGTAAACTTCACTAAAGCCAAGTTGTTATCAAAAGAATCAATAAAATTTAGGATGTATGCTCTCAACATGTCCTATGAGATATGAAATTTCTACTCAGAATATGCATTAATCATGTCTGATTAATGAACTAAATTGACTCTCACTGGTTGTGGTCATTCTAACAATACACCCAAACCTTATCCATTTCTTAAAACTTCACCGACATGTGCACCAATGTACTGATCATTTTTTCCAACCCCACTATGATACACCACACCCAGTGGAATTCATGAATTCAAAATGTTCTAATATCTGACCTCAAAGTTTTATGTCACAGTTCATCTCATTTTAACCAATTGTATCACCCCTGAGACTATTTATAACACAATCCCTATACATATCATTTGTGTTGATAGGTTTCCCTTGAGAACTAAAGTCTTATTTACCTAGTCTTCATATAAACCTATTTCATTATATTCATAGCTGGTCATACGACCTAACCATTATCCCTTATATAGTGGTTTTATAAAAACCAAATTTTCTAACTCCACCTAAAAATATCTTCATCCAACACTTGTACTTTGGTGTGTTATATATCCTATATATAACTCTACTATTTTTATATATGTGACATCCCAAAACTAAAAACACCTTAGGTTTGGGTTAATTAATTAACCACCTAAAAACAAGGAATATTATACCTTTCCACTGACATTTCATAGAGAAATTTTTCACTAATCCCATAAAAAAAACAACCTCATTCCCAAGGCCAAGAAAATATAATGATCCCTAGGCCAAACCATGACATGCATGCACTTCTTAATTTCCTAACTCAAACAGGTCTCTATTGAGTTTATATATATACCCCAAAATATTTTATCCATATACCATCAATATAAAATGAAACTACCCTGGGTTTTATTATGTTATCGTGAACTCACCTCATGAATCATGTAACATTACAAACTCAATATCCCTATCATAGAGATTTTAAAAAAAACACATATCGACAAGTCTCACATTCTATCCATGACAAAAAAATAATTTAAAATTTCATGCTTACCTATATAAGTCTAAACATAGGCTTCACCAACCCACTTACAATATAGGTTAGAAAAATATAATCACTAAGTACATGTTAAAGGATTATCTTTTTTAACGTTTCTCAAGGATTATCAACAGCTAACCTTACCAACCAAGAAATCCTAACAATCATACATCCCAATTTTGTTGTTCTACACCACCTTAAATGACTATCTTGAGTCTTTTTCAACTGATCATATGCACTTTCACCTAAAAACCTAGATTTCCATGCTCATTGAATTTCAACTCATATAAGTTTGGAGTTGTGTGAATACATTTATGTTGGGGAAATAGAATCACTGATGAAATATAATGTTTTCATAAAAGTGAGTCACTTGAAGAAATGGTTTAACAAAATGAAAAGGGTTGTGTTTATTTTTAAAAATAAAAAATCCTTAAATAGATAACTGAATAGATAGAGAGAAGATATTTGTGGTGAAGATACTAAGAGATCCAAACCCTTTTATTTCATTAAAGGGTAAGTCATGCAAAAGGGTTATATGAACCATTATGTTGTGAAATTTATATATTAAAACCACTTAGTTATGTGAATATATTGTTTTTGTGACACTTTTCTTTGTGTGAAGAATAGTATATCACAAAATAACTAAAATTTATTGAGTTATTGTGCATAAATTTATATTTTCATAATAACATAAATAGAATTTGTGTGAAAGTGGTCATTACGTATTCACACTAAGTGAAAAATGAGGAAAGGGAATGGGAACTCATTAAAGACCTTAAAAATTATGAATTTTACCTTGAAGACACATAGGATATCATTAAGTAAAATGAAACTATTTTCATGGAGGATTTCACATGTCATGTGGGAAAGAGTATTTTGAAGATTAATGAGAACTTAACCATACTTAGTGCAGTGTAGAGATTGAAAAGCCTTTAACTGGAATGTATTCAAAAGTTTTGTCCCTCCATTATTAGTGATTAAAATAGAAAAAGGAGGGAGTGTCCCTATCGGTGAGGAGTGATAAGACCCTATATCGTTGATATGGGATTCAAACTTGAGAGGTAGTGAACTATCCATGAATCAATGTAAGGGGAGTGGCCCATGTATTAGATTTCCCTATCCTAAACCCACTTTATAATAATTAGTTAAATGGAATTTGGAACATGGTAATAGGGTTGTTGTATGACCCTTAGATTAACCCAGTACAGGTGAACCAATTAAAATATTTATGTCTTGTATTCACAATTTACTTTCTATAATACATAAATAGGTGTGTGTAGGTTAAGTAATCATGTATCAAATTGGATTAAAGTAAAGTTAATTAAAATATAAATCAGATCATCATTAAAAGATTAACATAAGAGTGACCCGATTATTATTCAGGTTAAGATCATTTAGGAAAATAAGATTTTAAGGATTAAGTGTTGAAACTGGAACAAGTCTTGTACCCCCGATTTACCCCACCTCCCACACCCTTAGGGTTTCTCTCACAAAAGACCCTTATGGGCCTAATAGAGGACTAACATGAGGCTCTCCCATATGAAAACTAGGGTTTCAATAAAACCCATTCAAAATTTCAATATATTACTAAAGGGAAACAATGAACATCTCTCCTATTTCCTGATCAATCACAATACCTCACACCCATATCATGGGAATCCCAAGTTTCCTATAAACCCTCACCGAAAGGAAAACCAATCAGCATCTCAATCAAATCTAACTGGCCATTCACATAAGGGTAGGTCTCTCTCTTAGTTACTACACTTCCATGAATCATTTTGAAATAATATTTAACAAATAAGAAAACCATAAATAAGAGGTTAATTTATAAGAAAAAACATTTGAAAATTGATCATAACCCATAAAAGGTTAAGTGGACCAAAATGTTTGGTAAAACTAGCCCCCATGGATATTTTTTAAATCCAACTCAAACCCCTATTTATGAATCATATGAAAAAGATATTACATGTTGGATTTACTCATGTTATCCGTTAGGCCAAAACCCATTCACATCCTCTTGTTGAAATCATCCTTTTTATTGAAAAACCATTTCCAAACCATTTTATTAAGACACAATTTTCCCTTGACACTTCACTTTAAAAGAATCTATTTTTAAATAAAATTTAATAAGGAAATAACATTTTCCTTAAAAAATTGAACACACACCACCAAAAAAATCATATGATGGGGAACTAGCACTTTTTCGGCCATTGTGCCACCAACGAACCATTTAGAAAGTTATATATTTCTTGTTGACTATTTTGTTGAAAAAATACCAACCTATTTTTTGGGAAATATAATTCATGGTCAATCCAAATTACAAAGATATTATTAATTATTACACAAAAATAATATAATCTAAATGATCAAGACACTTATTAATGTAAGGGACACCTACCTCAACCGATAATCCATAAACAGATCTCAAGATTTTACCAACCACCAATGATCCTTCTATCACTTTTATCATCCATGAATACATATGAACCAAATAAAAAAACATTTTAAAATTAGAACTAGAATTGGTATAATTGATGATAAACTCTCCAGGTAATATAACTACACTTAGGCAAGAATCCAAGTGTGGGGTCTACTCTGGACACCCACCCAGACCTAAGAAACACAAAAATAAAAAATTTCAACCCATAACAGCTTAAAATTTAATTAAAATTTCAATAAAACCTTAAATAAATTCACTGAGTTGTACACATAAACTCAAATGACATGTAATAATGAGATTTTGAGATTTCTATGTCTCATGTATGTGTTGAAAATGAAATCCCCATGATATATAAGTGATACCACCATACTCTTATGGAATCAAAAATCAAAACCCTAATAATGGATAAGATAGGATTAGATCTTACATAAGATAGGAATGATAATAAAACATTGGATCACTCGGGTCAAAGGGATAAGAGGTGTACGAAGTGGGAGAGGGAGAGTTATCATCTCCTATACTCATGACCATCCAAGAGAGGATATGAGGAGGAGGTGGTGAGGCCACCTCGGAGAAGAGTTAGTGGGTAGGTGGGGTGGTCGTGTTGGATGGAAGCGTCGGGGGAGTAAGCGTCTCGGAGAGGTGGTGAGGGAGGAGGAGGGCCACCATTGAGAGGTCGTCACTGATAGAAGAGGTTTTGAGGGTGGATGAGGGCTGCTAAGAGGAGAGGTCACCACCGAGAGGATAGGGCTGCTAAGAGGAGAGGTTGCAAGGGTAAGGTTGGGGTTTCAAGGGTAATGGGTTGGGGTCCGGGAGATGATAGATTCACATGAGGGATTGAAGCCCACTATGGATTTAAACAACTGTACAACCACAGTTTTAAATAAAATTGTGGCTATAAACTAATCTATAGACACAGAACAAAAAATTGTGTCTATAGGTCATTTTTATAGTAGTCTCTCTCTGAGACACCCCAAATTATTTATTTGGTTCTGGGTATTCTAAGCTCTCTTTTCCTTATAGGACCCTCTATGGAGTACCCCCATTGTGATACCCTCTTACACCCACACCATCATGGTTGGATGGGTGTCATTCATGTAGGTTCACACTTACTGGTCATAATATTATAAAATGTGTTGTGAATGTCCCAATCACATGAAGTTAAACTGTGTGAAACATTATCCTCACCATATGTCATTAAATTGTGTGTCCATTATCCACATCATATGATGTTAAATTATGTGTTCATTATCCACATCATATGACGTTAAACTCTTTGTCTATCATTATCATTCCACAACATTAAACTAAAAGGAATCTTAAGATCTTTTCCAAGAATCCATTTCTACTAATGATGGTCACCTACTACATCATTCATTTCCTTCATCCATCTCTTGTAATTTTAGATGATGATGACCCTAGAAGACAAGTTTGAACATCGTTTTCATTGATATGCCTGCCCAATGTGCTCAAAGCCAGGGTAGAATAACTCAAAGGTGTTGAAATCCATTCAAACATTCCATCACTCCATCCATATGCTTCATGTTTCCCTTTATTTTGATCATATTCTTCCTCTATATCTGAATAGGTCCCACTTGATGGAATAGCCACATGCCACACTAACTCTCCTACCATATTAGGCACCTACCTCGATGGACTTCAGAAAAAATTTTGAGATAGGTCCCATGTTTCAGAATTGGTCAATATTCAACCCCAATATTTTTTCCCCCATCCTTCGAAAAATGATAAAGGATTCTATATTTCAAAACTGTTCAGAAGTTATCCTCTATTGTTACACCAGGACCTTTTTGTTTCAAATCTTGGGTGCCTCGATTAACTCTCCTCCTCCCTTTTTTAGGTATAATTCAACTCCCTTATTGTTACCCCAGTCGTACACTAGAGAAAATTTAAAAATCAAGTTAGAAATTTTAAGAGTCCCATTCTCCTTCTATATCCCCTCTCATCCTGAACACTCCCAATGTTCAGTCAAAAAATAGAGACCTTGATGGTTCTATGATTGTATTAAAAACTTATATAAATGAGAAATCACATTTTTTCCCCTTATTTATCACACTGATCAATACTCACATGATCTTAGGTATTGTTCATTGGTTTTCTCATGAGTATGGTTGATGTGTGATAATATAATGTGATAATAGAAACATGTTTGAGGATGTAGTAATTGAAAACAAATCAACTAAAGTTTTGGAGTTTCATCCACATATTAGAGTGAATCCTTTATAAGATTAACCTAATGGTTGGCCCCTTTTCTTGAGAATTTTAGCTAATCTAGTCTCTGTTGAGTAGCCTCCTAAGTCTACTACCACTCCGCAAGGTCGGACGACACTTTATAAGCTTTTGGATGAACTTATTTTTCCCTGGTCCACATTTGGTTCTATTCTACCCAGTATTCAGCCACCAATGATGCCTCCTCCACTATGTTAGCCTTGGATACCACCAACTGGTCCATAATATGGATTATGATCTCATTTTGAGTGTAAACAACCATTTCATTCTCATGTGTAAGAACTTTTAAGTGTATTATCTCCTCTATGGATGTATGTAGCTCTTGGGAGCCCTTAGACTTGTGATTTTTCTAGGAAATATCTAACAATTTACATTTTTCAAGAACCCACTCAAAAAGGAAGTCAAGAGATAGTTTTTGAAGGCCACCTGAGTTCACCCTACTAGTCACTAAGATAACTAGACAATGGTTGAGATATCTCACCTTGTTTGGTAGGTCAACTATCATGGTTCTGGTGATGAAGCTCTACACATAACTTAATCCCTTGAAAAGAATGATCCAATTCTCTATGGCGGCATTTGATCTATAAACCTTCAAGTATTCGGGTGGTGAATACTAAAATAGATGAAATAATAATAAAACATCCATGGTCTGGTCATCCAAGAGCATGTATTTGGGAGGGATGAAATCTATATCTAGAGGGAATAGATCATTTCCATCCCCCTTGCCTGCAGCAAGATCCCCTTCTTCCTCCATCGGCAGCTCTGTGGTAAATGTAATCATCCCAGCCACCCCATCTGCATCTGTTGGAGGAACGATATCAGCCACCTTCATTGAGGACTTAGCCCCAATAGCTATAGATGACAGAAAATATAGGACTGAAGCAACCATCACATCCTCCTTGATCACCCCAGTTTCTAGAATAAATGGAACCTTTTTAGTAGCGGTTTCAAGTCCAACAGTCACCTCTAGTGGTGCTTCTACAATAATCTCATCCATCATAGCCCCCTCATCTAGACTCTTAAAGGGAACTATCTCAACCCCCTCTATAGATGGAATGGCCTGTGTAGTCCCTTTCGTTGGAACCTCCATGGTTGGTCCGACTGCCATTTCCTCCCCATAAATTTCTCCTAGGAGAGAGACTCTCATTGTTTCCACCTCAACTTTGGGCTCCACTGACTCGTAAATTGAAATTGTTATCTAATCCTCGAACATAGTTTAAACTACTATTTAACTATGATCAAGTAAAATTAGGAAATTAAAAATAGGATAGGAAATGGTGAAAAGGGGAAAAGGACTATAAGAATAACATATCCATGTGAGGAGCTCTGAAAGGATGACAAGAATTCCCCCTAGTGAGGGAATTCCCTTAGAGGCCTTTGCTTCATTCATAGGCACCACTTCAACCAAAAATTTTCCTCCCACAACTATAACATTGAGGAGGTTCCCCACACTCTTCCCTTCAAGGTTTGAAGGCCCTTTTACCTCTTCCTAAGATTCATCATGAACCAACCCCTCTTTCATACTCACTGATCCTTTCTCAAGTACAAGAAATGTTACATATTTCTCTTATGAATTTTTTAGTTTCCAAATCACACAGGGTCAGGAGATTTACTAGGTCAATGGTAGGGGCCCTTCTATAGGAGAATCCTAGAAGTATTTTATCCTCCATGACTCATCCAACTCCTCCGGAATATAATTCTGAGAAGAAATCTCATTATCCAAGAGATCTTGAGAAGAGTTCATCCCCATAAGCACCTTTACATGGCTCGTTAGTGAATGTATAGTGCTCCAAGAGTGGATCAAATCCTCCAACTCTGTTATTTCTAACACCATCTAATCCAAGGGAATGTGGAAACTGACCATATCATGACCCAAACTAGTGAGGAATATCACATATATGTTGATATGTTTCCAAATTTCATGGATTATGTTGGTTTGTATAAAAATTCCTCAGATATCCCAAGAATTGGATAAAAGAACATCTCTTGGGATATCCAGATGGAACCGAAACTTTTCTGATCATTTGAAAAACACCCTTAGGACCACCTTAGAAGGTTTGGGTTCTTCCCTTTACAACATTCCCAGGAGAGTCATGTTTGTTTTAAGTCCTCTCCCAGAAGCCTTCGCCTATTCCAATCTATGATTTGACAATTCTACATCAATTTCTTTACCCACCAGTCCAACCCTACCTCCACAACATGATTCACTTACAACTTTCCCTCAACCCCTCTATTGTGGGGCCTCTCCTTCATTAGCTTGAGTAGTTCAATTTATTTGTATCTCCACTAGGACCAAAGTCTGGAACTCATAGCGCACCTCCATTTTTACATTTTGGGTTAACCACTAGAGGCATCAAATCTTCCTCACAAACCAATATAGGGTGTATAAGTCAAAATTACCTAGAATTCATCCCTTTCCACCAGTACCCCTCCACAAAAGGCTAGTAGGTATTACCACTCCTCGATGGTCCCTATGCTATTATCATTCAATGTCCCTATATGATGGAGAAATGGATGGAATATAAAGTGGTCCACTAACCCAATCCTTTCCATAATGTCCAAAAAGACTATGTTAAGTAGCTGAATCTTGTAAATGTTTATAATTTCTAGTTGAAATCTCATTCTTGGAGGAAAAAAGGGTTTCATATATTTTTATCACCCAATTTTTTGTGGCTATCCAACTGTAAAAAAAGTGGAAGGGCCCACAAACATGGAGTGGAGTCTTTTCATGGATGATGTGGTGGTGCACATTATATAGTTTTAGAAACACTGAGATAACCATGATGATGTGTTACCCCATCGCCAACATTATTTCCAAGATGAATATGATCAAAGACACCCACATGTGCACATCCTACACTAGGAGAATCCATCTTTAGATCAGTGTAGTGATAAACCTAGACAGTCTAACCATAAGTGCCTCAGGTTTCACACTATAACCCCATACATTCCAATGGATCGCCTCTAGAATACTATAGTATGAGTTCTCCCTACCCCATAAGTATTCCCCAGGTCATGTATGTGGCCTCTCAGATATCCTTTACATTGGCTCATTTAGAAAATAGTCGAACCACTATTTGAATGGGATGTCATTCATCTTGGACATTTTCTCATCCTTCCCTTTCACCAAATGAAATAACACCCTATCTAGGGCCTTCATTTTATCCTATTCCTCCCATTAATTCTCTATGGATAGGAATTCATCATACATAGATCCTTGAATTAGGATCCCGGAAATCCAATAAAGATCCCACAAGATGATTGAAACCTCTCCATGATGTGGCTGGAAAGTGTTGGTCCCTAGAGACCACCTACTTAGTAACTCCAACATGATGTCTAGATAGTGGTAAACATGGAACTATGAGGCCTACTATGCCTCGTAAAACCTTACCTAATTCAGATCAGCCTCAAACTCATAGCTTTCCTAGCATTTTAATTAAGCCCAGACCCACCCATATGTAAAGTTTCCTCACTAGTGTGGGTACTATTTTATTGCCCACCACTTGAGTGGGTCCCCCAAACTCACCTTTAGAATTGTATCATGATGAGGGGTGATTCCTATGATTCCAACACCTCCCTATTGATGTTGTCAACATTGTTAAAAAGAGTGTGTTTCATGAGAGACACATAATCCTTCATGATGTGTCCTCCAGGAACCCTATCCCACAGGAATATTCTTGGGGAGTATCTTGAACTAGTAAGTTACCTTGAATATATTAATATAAAGGATGTATACATCATCCCTAATCCAAAATCCATAAAATGGAATCCTATTGCAAATAGGGTATTCATGTTGATCCTCTGTTAGTAGTACAATGATTGTATCATGGTCTAACTCACTATGGGTGCTCTCCTTGATCATTATCTTCCCATCCATATCTTACTAATGAGTATTAGAAAATTTAAAACCTTTAGATTCCATTATATCATAGACTTAGGAGTTTTATAATATTTTTTCACAAATTCCAACTCATAAATGTCGAGTTTATAGAGGTCATCTCATGAAAGTTGGGAACAAAGAGTACTATTTTAGAATAAATTTCATGGGGGTGGTGATATTCACAAGCAGTGAGGATTGAAATCACAAATATCTCATGAGGAGTTTAGGATTCATGAATAATTATATTTATCCACTCTTTTTATAAAATTCACATGGACCCCTTAATGGATCCCTATTCTATTTATAGGTGTATGGCCTTCTGGGGTTCATAACTAAGCTTCATGGATGGGAATTAATTTCCAATTTTTGATGGTTTTCCCTCATAATTTTACCCTTTTCCCCTTATCATATCCAAATATTAGATTTCAATTTTTGACTTTTAAATACACATGTCACAGGAGAGTCCATGGAAGGCATGGCTGATTCAAAGTTAATCTAGTCCCAAAAAACCAAAAAAAAGTACAATTAAGGGAATAGATTCCTGAAAGTATTAACTATCATGAACTGGTTTTCCTCACAAAGTTTCATGTAGTATGGATACATTAAGGTAACATACTTGAAGAATTAGTCCACATCCATAGATCTCCATTTCATGACCTTGTATAGATTTGATAGTAACCTTCTCACAACATCATCCAGGTTCGTGGAACCCAGTTTTTTCACACATCCCCTAAATATTCGTGATGTTATCTGGAATTCATGAAACCCAGACCCTCTCAAAATTGACCCTATAAATACCCCCCCTAGGTATAACATTTTAATGGGACACAAAACTTTAATAACTGATAAATTCTCTAAGATGTTGATACTCAAATGATCTATGAATGAAAAATAATTTTCATTTTACAAGGTATCCATACTTCAAGAAATAGTCTCACATAGGTTCTTGATAACCCCACCTATTATTGATATGCCTTTCATGAAGTTCCATAACCTTTTAAAAGAATTAATCCCCCTAAGGCACTTGGTTTTTTTTAAAGAACATATCCTTCGCAAAACTCAACCTAAGGGAACTAGGACTTGACCCCAAGATAAGGTCATTGTTTTTTAAAAGAATACTCCTTCATGAAACCCCTAACCTCTTAAAATACCCTAGGATTCGTGATAATATCCTTCATGAATCCCCAAAATTCATGAAGAACCTCTTTCGGGCCTCTCTATGGTGCCTCATTTCAACTGAACCCCTTTTGCGAAAGTCGAGTGCTTGAGGCCCCAATACCAAATCAAGACTATTTCAGTTGCACCCTAAATGCTTGTCCAATAGTTAACACCCACTCCTGTTTCCACCCAATTTTCTCCAAGTTCATCTTCGGCCTCAATATTACCTAATTATCCTATGAATAGGTACTATAATTACTTTTCCATTAATAATTGTTACCATAATGTCAATCCTTCTAATTTACAATCCTCCACGGTAGTTCCAACGCCCTATTCTTCTTAGAGGGGCATGAGTAGTGGTCACATAATCCCTAGAAGATACATCTTCGAGGTAAAATATGAACATTTCTTGGTTAAGGGTCCTTATGTTGGATCTTACTCTCACCTTGACAAAATACCCCTTCAAGATTGGGCCTCACCATGTATGACCAACAAGACATAAAACTTTCCACCTCCATGTCGTAGTCATATGATGTTAAACTGTATGAAAATATCCTCATCAGATGATGAAAAATTGTAGAGTTACTCTTTATGATAAAAAAAAGATTCCCCATGTATGATCATCATGGTATTACACCTTCTCCCCCACCAAGGTATGAATCTCCACCCCTACGGATGAAACTCCCACACATGGGAATATTCTACGCGTAAGCCCCACACCATCACTCATCGACACTCCTTTCATGCCACAAGTGTCCTTACCATATGATGTTAAACTGAATGGATCAATCAAATCACACAACCTTAAACTATGAAATTCAACACCATGGGTTTTTAACCCTATACCCTAAATAGGGTATGTAGGATTCTTCCCTGGGGTCTAATCTGCATAACCATCATCCTGGTGTAAAATATTCCCTCCTAAAGAAACACCCCATCAATCTGTATCGATAGGATGATTTGATCTATCTCCACAATATATTAAACTTTTGCCTCAGTCCATCTTAATAGGACACTCTGGTTCAACATCTTGGTGTGAAATATTCCCTCCTAGGAAGACACCCCATAGATATGTCTCAATAGGATGTTATGATCCATCTCCATAATATATTAAACTCGTTCCTCAATATGTCTTAACATGACATTCAGATCCATCATCCTATTTTAAAATCCTACCTCTTAGGGACACACCCCATCAAAACATATTAGGAGGACATTTTGATATGTCTTTAAAGGAGTTTAAATTTTCACTTAGACATGTCTCAATAGGATGTTTTAATCCAAAATTCTAGTATAAAATCATCCCTCCTAGGGACATACCCCATTGATCTGTCTAAGTAGGAAGTTTTGATCTATCTTCATATGGTATTAAACTCATACCTTGATCCATCTCAATAGTATTTATTGATCTAACTCCACAAGACATTAGACATGTACCCTAGACTATAATAACCATCCCATGAAACAAACATGGGATTATTGAGGTAAAAAGAATCATAATACTTGCACCCTGAAATCAATTACATCATGGTCAACTTGTGACATGTTATCCTCCATGCCTAAGATGAATCATATGAGATACCCTCTCAAAGAGGAGGAATTTACATGTTCCCAATATACCCAATGTCCAAATATTCTCTGAAGTTACCAACAAGAATACTCACCCTAACCTAAGGTTTTTTCCATATCAATATAGTAGAATCGTAATTAATAAGCATCCACCATGAGATGGTACTATTAATGAGTTCCATAAACATGAATCAATCCATGATGAAGATATGAACTAGGTAACGTTCTCCAAGGATGAATCCATGGGAATATGAACTAACTTCCCATCATCTCATTTTTATCAAGGTGCATACATCATCGATGGAAGTTATAAAAGTCTCTCGTGTTTGGAAAGTTGGAATAAATGGAAATAAAAAGAAGTGTGTCACCGCCAGGAAGAAGGATGGTGCTTCACCCCCAAAAAAACATCAAAAATATATGTACATGTTAAAACAAAGATTCATTTCACATTTTCATTAAAATCCAAATGGGTCTTGTTTTGAAAAGGACATAAAGATTATTTATAAAACACTTTATAAAAAGTAAAACATGTGAAAAAATTATTTTATAAATAATTTTTTTTAATATTTAAAACTATCCTGAAAACATTTATAGAAAACATGATATGGAATAAAAAAAATTCAACTAAAGAGAGAAATAAAGTTATTTTTTCTTAAAAACATTATTTGAAATATTGAGTGCATAAAGAGAGGAAATTGATGGGAAACATGTATTCTAATAAAATAGATGTAGGAAAAGAAAATTACTGAGTTTATTGAGATATTTATTAAAATATTTTATCATAATAATCATAAATATAAACAATCATGATAAATAATGAGATTTTATCATAATAGCATTCCCAATTTGGTAACATTGAATTGTAATCTCCATGAAATAATAACATTAAATTAAACTCAAAATATCATGAGAATAAATAAATTAATAATATTACAATTAAAATGGAATTTATATACACCTTATAAAATATTATAGGTGAATGACATAACATATGCCTCAAATAAGGAAAATTGAGACAAAAATACCTTATTGCTTTGGTAACTTTTGAACTGTAATCCCCATGAAAGAGATATCCAAAAAAAATATATGTAAATTACCATAATTTTTATGATATTAATAATAAAATAAATTTATAGGCAGTTTACACACCATATAAAAAGAAAAATGTGGTGGATATGGCATGTGTCTTAGTAAAAATAAAATTGAGATAGAAATCCCTTACCTTAAGTCTCCACTTTCTTTGTACATGTTCAAACCTCATATATAATAAATAAAAGTTTATTATAGAAATATTAAATAACCATATATATATATTTCATACTATATATGGTTTAATTATGACCTTTTATTACCCATTTAATAACAATTCTATGTTAAAGTCGTGTTTTGGGCAATAATTGCTTTGTTATTCATGTATGTTTTGATTTGTTATTTTTTTGGACATATTACATTGATAATGATTCCATATTCTCCAAAATGATAAAAATAATATGAAAATAAGATATACTCAGTACATATTTATTAAGATTAGTCCATAAAATTTAGAAGTATAAAATGAAATATGTTGTTCATATAGATGGTAGGTCGTATGTACGCATGAACGTTGTTTCAATTTTTATGAAGAATTAAAATAAAGGAAGTTAAATAATATATAACCATTAAGTAGAAATTTTTATTTCATATATATCACATATATTCATTAAATTTACCCTTATTACCTTCAATTCGTAAAGTTAGTGAAAAAAGAGTCACATGGCTTCATGAGGTGGTAGTATGTCATGCATGTGAATGGCGCTATCGTATAACCCAAAGATTGGAAAGTAAGAAGTTATACCTGATATATTCATAAAAAAAAATATAATTATGTTACAAATATAATATATATTCATTTATTATATCCTTATTAACATATAAATAAAAATTAAATGGAAAAAACATCATGTTGATTCGTGCGGTAGTCTTTCATACACGCGAAAGACGTTATTGTTTTCCAACAGGTTTTTGGGTAAGAATTTATATGTGGTATTATAATTATATAGGTATAATAATATCATAAATATAATATATAAATATCAAATACATCATTATATCCATCCATGAGTGGTGGTGATATAAAATTAATAACATTGATTTACGAGGAAGTAGTCCTTTGTACACACAAATAATGATTTTATAACCCATTTGATGGAATAAAAGATAGATATAGGTCATGTACATAACATAAAAATAACTAATTATATGTTATATACTAATTTTTTATATCATAATATTTTAATAAGAATTGAAGGAAGTGGAGGAAGAAATATAATAGAATTCTTGGTTAGGGATGTTACCTTTTCTTCATACAACCTATTTTATTTTACACCAAAAGCCTTCCAAGGTTAGATTTATGACCAAAATAAGGATAATATGATTATAGGATAGAATTAAGGAATTTATTTTGTCAGGTATTTCCTAAACCAATGGATTTTGTATGTGTGGATAGAAGAGGATAGTGGGTGGCCTTTTATAAGTGAGGTGAGTGGAAGACAAGTAATTTTTGAAAAGAAAAAGGTGTACCATTGTTTTTCGCATTCCAAAAGAATCCAAAAAGAAACATTATAGAACATTGTAATTGATATTGTAAAAATATGTCCATAAAATGGGGTGTTTACAACTTTATAGGTGATTTTACCCCTATTATTTTTAGTTTAACCCCTCGTAAAACCATTTTTCCCATAACCATGGTAAATAATTTTTTCAATTTTTATAATTCATTATGTCCAAAAATTAAGTTTTAATTATGATATAATATAAATTATATTGATTCCAAAATATAGAATCAATTTTTAAAAATTCATCTCACAGAAGTGGTAGAATTTAATTTAAAATTAAACCCGCAGACATGATGAGAAAGTTGTTTTCAAAAGAGGAAATTCTCATAAGTATTGAAAGTTTTAGTATACCAATTCAATATGGAAGTGTTGAAAATGAAAAAAAATCGATTAATATATATATAATTTTACTAATTTTACATTGAAACATATCTTTAAATAATTTTTATGTTTTAAATTCTATAAAATAAATTAAAATTCTTAATAAGAAAATATTTTTTACTATTCAACAAATAATTTATCTTTTTAGAAAATTCTAAAAAATTCACCCCAAGATAATTTATACATTTGGATTTAAAAAAAGAATTTTATTTTTCCAATAGAATTTTCTTAAAGTGGGAAAATTAATTTTAAAATAAATATGAAATAGATGAAAAAAACGGCTTTTTTGAAAAATATTGTTTTAAAACATAGAATTTGATTTATTCTTATCTCTTGTCTAGAAAAAAAATAGTTGAATATTTAAATTTTGATTTAATATATAATATATAAATTTAATTAAAACAATTCACCTAAATTTATTTATTTAATTTATTGAGGTAAAACATTTTTTCATGCATAAAAATTGTTTTTTATAAAAAGATTTCATTTATTTTAAAATACTTTATTTTTTTATTTCTAATTAATTTGTAAATAAATAATTAATTTTATATGTATTTTTACACCATATATTTTCATAATTTAGTTAATCTTTTTCATATCCCCCATTCCCATGTCTAGGTGATAACTATAATAATAAATATTATTTTTTAATAGTACGTTTTTTTTAACTCAATGTTGTGTGTAACGCAAGATAAAATCATTATTGCATGTAATGAAAGCTAAATACAGTGTTTCATGTAATGAAAATCTTCAAAAAGATCAAATTTATTTGAAAAAAAATATGTCACAAAATCCTGGGATGTTATAGGGTACCTTTTCCACAAGACTAGGTACCTGGTACCCATTGGGTACACACCTTAGGGCCATTAGGTGTCTAATGGCCCTCCAAGGCCTCCCCCTATCTACATATAGCCATTGCCTACCCAATATTAGGAAATTGAGTATCTTATGATATCTTTATTCAGGTTATATTTCTCAACATTTATTTTAACTCTTCAAAAATGGACCCCAACCTTCACCAACTCATCTAACATCCAGAAAATATTAAAATACACTGATTTTGGTCAAACGTTTACCACTTTTGTACCTAAAAATATACATGGTATTACAACCTGCACACCTGACTCTACTTTCCCTATAGTACTATAAGAAAAAAAAATCTTTAGGAATGTGTATTTTAAATAACTGGATCGATGTGACCTAACACATTGCCCAACCCAGACCACCACTAGGCCTGAAGGGTGTTCTCAATCCCCAAAGGATGTAAACTAGTGTTTGGGTATCAATAATACAAACTTTGAAATAGTTTCACCCTCATATTATTATTATTATTATAAATCAATCAATCAATCAGTGGAATCTAAACAGGAATCCAACCTGTGAGTCCATATATTATACTTCTATGTAAATAAATTAAATAACTACAAATAATGGATTGGACAAAAAAGGAAAAAATAAAATAAATATCCCAGTGATACATAATCTATAGAAGTGATTATTCCAATTTTGAAACATAAAAACTTTAAATAATTATAGATCACTATAATAATTCACAATAGAATTAGATATTCGATATAAACTGAAAAAGCTACAGATAAATAACAACTGGCTAAAATGGATGATACTCGAACATCCAAAAAATAAATGAAACAAAATCTAATTACTGGAAAAAACTTCCGCTCCATGTGACAAGATTCGCCACCATACTCCAATAGAAACAATGGCTAACCAAAATAATCATCAATCAATAAATAGATCAAAACCTATGGAACATGAAATAAAATTAAATAGATGTATATAAACATTTGAGTATATGTAGTGTGTGAGCTAATCATGTATAGTGGGATTTCACCAAAGAGTTTGCGTAGATCCTTTAAAAAGAAATTTTATTAATTCTAGTTTGAAATATTATTATAAAATAGGATTTTCACATAAATAATATAATAAAAAATATAAAATCATTATTCATTTAATAATACCCCACCCCATTGAATTAAATTGTTAGAAATATCAGAGGATTGAGTTTTATTTGTTTACATGAAGTGTTGGATTTGTTGAAAAGTAGATTTTTGACAAGAATAGGTGATGCTTTGAAGATTTTTAACAATGTACTTGATTACATGATGTGTAAATTTGTTGATAAGAAATCATGAAGGTTTGTGTTGGGTAGTAATATGGAGTTGATAACCATTTTTACAAGGATCTTATATGGTCGATAAAGGATTCATGAAGTGATAAATAATTCTTGGATAAGGTAAATGGAAGTCATTAATTAGAAAAATGCATGTTAGGTTTAAAGTTTGCAACATAGGTAAGACCACACCCTAGTAAGAGTTAATAATTTATGGTCGATACCTATAGTTAATGATTGTAAAATGTGCAAGACAAGATGTGTTGTGGAGGTGGTTATGGTTGACATGTTGAGAGACAATGAAAAACTAGAAATGGCATGATACCATGGATGTGGTGTTTATAAAATTAGTGGAACACATCATGGATTTTTCAATAGGCCATGGTGTAAGTAATATCAATGTGGGATGCATTGATTTTAGGATAAATATATTAATAAATTCATGAACCATTCAACAACGATTAAAAAATCATGGGAAAAAAATTTAGTCCATGATTCAAGTATTATTCGAATGGAATTTGTATCATCTTATAAGTGAATTAATTGGAGATTAATTTATATTGTAAAATATTTTTTTTTGTCTATGAAGTAGTTATGGATGAATATATGTGGGGGAATCAAGAATTAGTTTTATGAAGTAGGTTTATTGGAAAATTGAATGGCCACATTTGGTATTGATAATAATCCAAATAATGGGTGCATGGCCTCCTTATTTTAGGAAGGGGGTATCAACTTTCAGAATCATACTAGAGAGAGATAGTCCTAAGCTAATTTTGAATATTTAAATATCTATTAGTGAGAATAATTTTATTTGAGGGAAAAAAACTTAATAAATTGGCACCATTTAAGATATTTTCAAAGAGAAGAGGGGTTATCAATATTATTTAGTGAATGAGGAATTATGAATTTTATTCAGAGAGTAAATAGAGGTTCTACATTAAGAAATTGTTACAATATTAATAAGAAGTGTATCATGAGGAATTTAATAGAGAATATTTCTATATTATAGGATTCATTCCATGAAAATGATGCTAGAAAAGGGACCTGAAGGTATTTAAATTGTGTAAAGGTGTTCTTTTACACCATGCTTAGAAAAGGAATGAATTTTTGATGGAGTGACCCTTAGGAATAAATGATTTTTTCCTAAAAATTGTAAAGGATAGTTAATACATGTGAAAAAATTAAACTTCATAGTGATTTAGTATACAAAAAATTTTCGATGCATGATTCTTGGATGTGGCCCAGGGAGGGTGAACCAATTAAATCCTTGTGTATTTATTTAGTTTATGAATTCAACCCAAAACCAATCATGAAACATAAAATAGATTTAGTAAAAGATCATAACAAGTGACCCTCAAGGTTGAGATGTCAATATCTTTTAGGGAAAGTGAAGCATTAAAGTAACAAGTGCTTAAATCAGATAAGACTTCCACACCCAAATTCACCCACCCCAAAGTGATCTCACATTAAGCTCATAGTGAGATAGAAGAAGTGGTATCCAAGGGATAGGTTAATTTTTATTATATTTTTTATTACTCGGTATTTATTGGAAGTTTTGAAGAAAAGTTGCGTCCAAAATGAAGGATGTTGTCTTTTATGGGAAGAATTTAAAAAATGGAAAAAAATGACTTCATTTAATACATGTATGATTCTCATAGAGTTCCATATGAATTTTTTGAAGATATAATTTTTTGTTAATTCAACAAATATTTATATTATATAAAAATAAAAGAAACATTACAATTGATACTTCGGTAAAATATGCATTAAAGGAAAATCTTAAGGAAGATACCTATAAAGAGATTAATCAATGAAGATTCTACAAAGATATGTGGTGGAAGTTGGATGATATATTTTGAAGAAAAATATAATCCCAAATAAAATTGACTTTTTTCAAATGGTAAAAAGAATAAAAACAATATAAAGTCATCCCATAAGTTGTGTTCTCTATCTAAGGTAAAATTTGAGCCTAATTTAATTTTGGATTCTAAACCCCATTTGTAGAGAGGATAAGAAGTTTCAGAATAACTCTTGGATATAAAAATGAGATGTTAAATTGGTGCTGAAGATACAACAACATTTAGTTTTTATTCCAAGTAATGATCATTCAATGATAATGAATATTTATGGAGTATCATGAATATAGTTTAAAATTCAATGATTGAATATTTATCCTTGTACAAAAACATAGAAGGGGGGAATTAGTCCTGAATTTAAGCATTAAAGGAGTAGTGATGAAGATGAGAGAACAAAGATAAATTCTTGAAGACCTTTACCATGACATCATGAAGAATATTTTAGAGAGGGGTTAAATTTTAGCATCATACCACTCAAAACACAACTTAAAGAACATATAAAATTAGGTATGAATGCATCTTAAAGATTTAAGAAACTAGTTTCCAAGTTGAATAATAAATGTGATGGAATTATAGTAGTAGAGAAGACTATGAACACCTAAACTGAGAATAAAAATCTCTATCCATGGTAGCCTCAATAGGAAGTAAAAAATTGATATCTAAAATCTATAATATAAGAGAATTTTCCATGTTAAGTATAGAAGTTTGATTCCATGAAATAATGAGGAACTAAAGTGAATCTATTATGGAAGATTCGTGAAGATCATGAGTAGTTGTTTTGAATATAACAAACCTAAAGATGTGATAATAACACCAAAAATTCCAATATCTCAATCAATTAGTGATAAAATGAGTAATGAATCTTATATAAAATGATTTATTTATTATTACCTCAATCACATGGAAAATTATTGTAATTTGATTAATTAATGGAATGGTAAAGAATTTATATAGAGACACTCCACTCCTATGACTTTCACAGAGAATTTTTATCTTGGTATAAGGACAATTAATATGGAAAATAGGTTCAATTTTTTTGGAGAATGAAAATGAGCCTCAATTAATGGTGTAATAAGAACCAATATTTGGATTACATCAAATCTCTTGGAAGTAAATAAAAAATATCTTCAAGAAAAATCAAGAGGTTGTTCCAACTTTAGAGAAGGTGGAAGAGAATTTGAATTTTAATCCACTAAGGGAGAAGTATTCCAAGATAGCACTCATATATTTCAAGTAATAGGATTTCAAAAGTGGTATAAAACAAGAAACCAAAATTAAAAATATGAATATACAATATAGAAAAAAGATAGAGGTTAGATCCACTAGTGATGTTACATAAGAAGAAACTTGTTCTAGTATTATCAATTCCAAAAAATATGGAAAATAACAAGAAAAGAAATAATATAAATGTTTTTATTCATGAATAGAAGTGATAAAGTGGTATCATGAAATGGAATTCCTCTAGAAAGAGTTCAAGTTTTCTAGATACAAGTGATGATAAAGAACTTGAAGAGATGATTGCATTCCTTTCCCAAATTTTGAAAAGGGAATAGGAAACATGGAAGGTGATGGGTTTGTTCATATTTAACAAACATATTCCTCAACATAATGAACTTTAATGTACCCTTATCCCCATATGATTCGTTTTTTCTTACACTTTGTTCAGAGATTAATAATTAAATACAAGATATGATTCATGGGGTGATTTCTGCTATAAAATCACATTTTATAGGAGCTAAACGGACGATGTATTTTAGCCAAAAATTTGAGTGGTTTTAGTCCACTTAAAGAAGATAAAATGGGAAATATAAGTATCCAAAAAACTTTTATTTTCTCTAATAAGTGGTTTTGTGTTTGTTATCATCTGATATTTTTCAGAAAATCCAATCTTTTTGGGTTGGTAGAGTATTCCCATAAATGTTACCCAACAATTGATCTTAAACAATTGGTTTCTTAAACCAAAGACTCTTTGGTAGTAGTGATGAATATTAATGGTTATTAATCCTTATAATAAGTTTTTAAATCCTATAAATAATTGAAAGATCATGGAGTTCAAGTAGTATAATTTTTTTAAATTGAACCTATCTTTCAAAAAGTGGTATAAATTTTTTAAAAATTGGTATCAATTACTTCATCATATGGTATAATACTTACAACCAAGTTCTTTAATGTTATCATTTAACTATTTGGTTTGATGTGATGGAGATCACATGTTGTATCAATAAGAGAAAAACCAATGTATTTATGAGTTATTTCATAGTATTCATTATTGTAATGGAAAACTTTTTTATTGTTTATAAAAAATAAAGTTTCATACACTAAGATCTGGGGGATTATATTTCATGCATATTATTCCCAAATATCATAGGGGATAAAATTTTGATGAAGTGAAAGAAGGTAACCCCAGTAAAAAATAGGGCAGTGTGCTCTTCAATGGAAAATCCCCACATTTAAAGGAATAATACGATCTATTTGAATTTTATTTTCAATATGGGGAAGAAAGATATGAAATTTAATCTCTTCAATAAAATAAAAAGGGGGATATTGTTACAAAAAAATTATTGAGTTTTATTTTTTGATAAGGTTTTTTTGATTTTTTGATAATTGGATTTTTGAAAAGAATATGTGATTCTTTTAGGATTATTATTAATGGGATTAGTTGTTTGATGTGTGTATTTTTTTAAAATGAATCTTGAAAGTTGGAGTTTAGTGGAAATTTCTAGGTGAGAATAACTTCTATAAGAACCTTATAAGATTGATATATGGTTCACAAATTAATAAAGTATTCTTAGAGAAGTTAAAAGAATAGAATTTTTTACCACAAGGATTGTTATGTTGAAGGTTCCAAACATAGGTGAGACCATTACCAGGTTAGTGGGAATGGTTAAAGTATTGAATAATTATAGGGAAGGTTATTACCTTATTAGAGGGTGTGTTGAGAAGATGATGCCCAAAATAGGTAACTTGAAAGGGAACACGCCATACCTGGTTCTAGTGGTGGAGTTCTAGTGTGCCTTGAAAAATGGGAAAGACTGTTATAGGTGTGGAGGTGGTTGCGGTCATGTATTTTTAATACAATGAGAGATGCTGAGAAAGTGTCCAGAAATTATATATGTAAGAGTAATATTCCCATGGTGAAAGTGGTAATGGTTAATAGGTGAATTTGTTATCCAAAATAGCCTAATTAGAGTAACACATGCCTGTAGTGCTCAATGTGTTGTAGGAAAATGACCAATGGTTTTGAAAAAATTCATAGTAAAGAAGTCATGGTCAAGAAATGTAATTCCTAAAAGAAAACATGTATGGGGCCATGCCCATAGTGGGGGTGGTTATGGTCGACATGTAGACCAGTGAGGAAAAAATGGTAATAAAATTAGAGCTTACCCGCAGTTTTTGGAATTTTAGAGGAAAAAATAAAGGATTTTTCACCCAGCTATGGTACAAGGCATGTCGATATGGGATGTGTTGATTCATAGAGAAATATCTTAGGCGATGCATGAACTAGTCATAAATGATTCAATAATCGTGGGACACATTTTTAGTCTATGTTTCAGTCATGATTCTAAAGGTATTTGCAAAAATTTTGTAGGTGAATTAAATGTTTATTAATTTACACTGCAAAATATTTTTTCAAGGCGTCCAAGAGACACATATGGCTTCAGTTATGAGGGTAAATAGTGGAGGTTATTTATGAAGTATGATTATGGGGAAACTGAGTGTCCCAATTTGGTTTCAATAGGTTTCCATGTGATGGGTATATTTCCTCCCTATTTGAGGAAGGGGAGATCAAATAACAGTAGAAGATCATAGAGAGGAAAACTTAAGGTTATATTGAATATTTGAATCACTATTGGGGAGAAGAATTTCCATTTGAGGGACTGGAATCTTAAATAATTGGCACCATTAAAGATGTTTCCAAAATAAGATGAGTGATCACTATTATACGGTGAAGGAGGTATTACATACTGGATATGAAAAGAAAATAGAGGTTCTAATTTAAGAATTTGTTTTTATATTGTGATGGAAAAGACCAAGTGGACTTAAACATAGTATTTATCCACAATCGAGGATTCAATCCTTGAAAATGATGATAAGGAAGGGACCTACATGTCTGTAAACTATGTAAAGGTGTTCATTTACGCTACAATGAGAAAGGGAATGAAAGTTTGAGGGAGAGATCCTTGGTAAGTAGTGATTTTTCTTAAAACCAATATAAAATGGAGTGACCGCATGTAAAATGATGTGATCTTCATGGTGATTTTGTGCACTACACATTTTCTATGCAAGCTCCCTGGATGTATCCCAGTGAGGTTGAACCAAGTAAATCCTTATGTCTCTATTTAATTTATGTACGAAAATCAAAAAAAAATCAATAAACCTTAAGTATATTCATTAAAAGAGCATTTCATGTGACCCTCAATGTTGAGAGGTCATGATCTTTAGTGAAATTGAGGCATTAATGGAATAAGTATTTAAAAAATATAAGACTTACACACCCTAATTCACCCACCCACCCCCACCCCTCCTCGGGGTGATTTCACATTAATCCACTTATTAGATACAATATTAAAACTTTAAAAACTCAAATTAAGAACCTTTAAATGTATGAAAACCCAAGACTACATCATTTTCCATTTTCATAACATGTTCCAAAATCCTATTCATAAAATAACTAATTATATTCCTTTTGAAAACATATTTTTTAAATCCACATTTATAAAATTTCATAACCACATCCCACCAAAGAGTACATCTCCTAGACTATTAATGAGATAAGGATGATGGTGACCTCCCGACTATTACCTCTAATAGTCCATGGATGGGAGACAAGGATTGTGGGTATAATAAATATAAAAATTTGATTCATTACTCTTTAAGATAACATGCAGAAGAGAGAGATAATATAGATACACCAATCAAATCTTGCTCAGATAGACAAAATAAATCCAAAGTGCATAAATTTAATGTTATACAAGAATAAAAAAACTATAAAAAAAGCTACAAGTACCCAAATTATAAACTCATTAGTAGCCACAAATCCCAAACAGGTCCTAAAAACCCATGAACTAGAAATATCTAGCATGATCTCCAACATTATCATACTAACAAAAAATAGTTTATATATATAGACGGTGAGAAAAACATGTATAATCAAGGGGAGAATCCCCATATTCTCTCATTTTATGGATAAATAAATCAAAATAAATTCCACTGAACAATAAGTGAAACTAACTCATCTCCTAAATAGATATACTAAGTTCCTAACATCACCGTGGAAACTTCTTACCCATTATCGCATACAAGAAATCAAATATTATATTAATGAAACTAGGGTACCCTGTTATAATTTCCCCACTAGTTTTTCACTCTACCCCAATGTCTCACATCCTGATCCATCTCTATCTAAAATAATTTATCCTAAAAACATCCGGCTGAAGTATCATAACATGCATCTTGTGAATCACATCACCTCATCAACCTATCCACATCTCCATATTGTAACTGAGTAGTTTTTGGGAGCCACCATAGGTCGTATGTTTTTATCATACATTAGATGTTATACCTCAAGCCATCACATCCCATACACTGAGTAATATAGCTCAAGACATCATAGTCCTTATATTTTATACTTATAATAATCCTTAGTATACTATATCTGGAGTTACATTTTTTATAAAATTATCTCATGAAATTATATACCTCTACATACATATGTGGAAGACTAACCACCGTGAATTCCATCAAAAAATAATACCAAGATAATAGAGTGAGGATAGAGAGGGTATTCAATCATCCATCTCTTTCTATCTACGATTTTGGGAAAAACACCATCATGGAGTTCACTAGGTGTCAGTAACCCTTCCAACATGGGTAGGGTAGCATTTGAAATCACAATTGTATATGATATAATATATCTCACAACCATGCTATATGAAAAAACCTATTCCTAGTCTCAAATGAAGTTATTGTCACTTAACCACCCAGATACCACTATTGAGGGCTAGATATTCTATAAGCTCACAAGAATTTAAGGAGCTACATTTAAATTACTTCTTTATTTTTTATCATTTCATTTTGTTTATTAATTTATTATCCATTAATTAACATTTTTTAAAATTAAAATCCATTAACCATTAGTAAATATTAATTTAAACCACACTTTATTATCATTAAGAAAAGTTCATGATTCTAAGGAATTATCTAACAAAGTCCCTGATTTCTTAGTAATTAACATTTTTCATCATTCCCTTCAGAACCAACCCTATGTGTTAAAATATTTATAAAAAATTTATCATTCCACAGATTTTTGGTATGCTAGGAAACATCATAAGATACCATTAAAGGTAGATATATAGAAGAATATATAATTACCACAAGAAGTGTGTAAAGGAATGCAGATAAATAAGAAAATTTTCCCTCCATCGATTAAAATATTTATTTACAAGAAAAAATCTCAACTTTAATCACATTAATAGGTAAGACTATATTTAACTTGTTCTACTTAACCCAATGTCATTCATGAAACTATAATTCACATAAACATTCTCCTCTCCCTCACATGCATTAACTTCTGCCACAAGCTCAGGAATCCCCATTCATATCCCATCATTCATCCCAAACTCACATCACATCACATAACAAGGTTCACATCTAGATATATAAATAAGGTAGAAAACAACTAATATGATCACTAGGGGAACTAGGTTCAAAAACAAGGCATTTATCCTTCACATGAAAATGGGATCACATGGCCTCAAACACTAGGAATCTATCCATTATAGGAAAATGGGCTCACTCATACCCCAAACACAAGGAATCCATCCTTCATAAGAAAATTGGCTCACTCATCCCCCAAAATTCTATCTTTATCAAAAAAACAAGTTTTTATTCTATCTTAAATTAACTAATTTAAATATTATATTTTCTAACAATTAGTAACATAATATATCATTTATAATAATCAATAAAATTATTTAAACATGCTCTCTAGAATTTTAAAGTTTTAAAAAACATTAAAGAATAAGAATTACCATATATCATGCCTTTTTAATCACATTATCATCATTAATCATTAAAAAATTATGTTCTTTATCCAATTCCATTAGCACATAGAAGAAAAAATTTAATTAAAAATTCACCACTCATCAATTTGATTACCATAAAATTGAAATAACAAACTTTTCATTAAGCATGCCTCTTGAAGTTATTTATCTAACCAACAAATTACCAGCTTTATGTTATTTACCAATTTCATCATTTTAACACATGTTAACCCAAATCATAACAAAACAATAACAAATCATAACAAACAGGATAAATAGTATAAGAGAGATATCACACTACCTAGTAAATTAAAAAGAAAAATGTTATCATGATGTAAGAACACAAATTATCACTAACAATAAACAATATATTTTCATTATCTGGTTTATCCTTTATTATGGTTAATTCCACCACCAAACAAAGAATTTAAAACATTATAACTTTATTATTTCATTTAAATTAGAGAATAAATTAATCCCCTACCTCCTTTCATCATTCTTCAAATAAAAATGGAAGTACAACATAGATCTCTGATCACCTATCTTATAAGGAAAATAATATCTCCCAAGGATTCTATTCCATGAACTTATTTAAAAATAACACAAGAAACTCTGCTATAAAAATGGACATCAATCATGATATAATGGAACTAATAAAGGGAGGAAATGAGATCAAGTGGAGAATAAACCATAATAAATGAATGAAGAGTCTATCTTAGATGATCGTGAATCAAACATGGTAAGATAGAGATTAATCTCTATTGAAAGGGGATTCAATGCCTTCAAAAATAAATCTATGAACCTAGGGTTCTAGAGGAATAGATGGGAGAAAATTTTCATTATAGGGCCTTAGGGAAATTAATATACATTCTAAAAAACTGAAGATCAGGGTGCATCCCCTCAAACCATTCTATAGAACTTCCTGACACAAGGAACATTATGACACAATACAAAATACTATGTCATAGAACCCCTGTTCAATGGTGGTTCTAAGAACCATGGTGAAGATCCAGAATAGATTCTATTTACCTTGAGAGGCACTATGGTGCAGCCAAATCCACCATGCCACAAAACATATTTTCCAATAATGGGTATTATGCCACAGTATAGTTCCCATGGATCATCTATGCACTATTTTGGAAGAACCACCTAAAATCAATACATTGTAGCTACGACCACCATACTTCAGCCACTTTCCCACCATGGAAGGTCAAACCCCACAACCGGTCTCTATGCCATAGCTATGCCTAAAATAGAAGTATCTCAAAATCCGATTTCTCAGGACCCTATTTCACAAGCATTCTGATTATTCCGCAAAAACCCTGCTTATGGTGTACCCTAAGGCTCTACAACATAGAATATTTTTAATGATTGGATTTTAACTTAAATCCTCTACCTTATCCCCAAGAATCCTCTTGGAACCTCCAACACCTCAAACCTCACAAAGGAAAGGGATTCTAGGTTTTGGTCCCTCATATTAGATACCTCTCAAACAATTTTCATCCTCAGGAATTCAATTCATAATCTGGATAGAAAATAAAGGATACTTTCATATGAATGACCCCCCCATGATACACATCTCAAGGATATAATTTTCATAGAATCACAATCACCTAACTCAGAGGAATAAATTGAAAAACAACACAACAATAAAAACTAGCTCCTAAAAACTCTTCAGAGGAGATACCACTCAAATGAGAGAAATGTTACCAACAACAATGCATCCAGAGAAAACCATCTCATAACTAGAATAGTTTAAAACCAAAAAAATGAGAAATGATATAAAAGAATATTCAAACAAAAAAAAACTCATGGTACTAATAATTCATCTATGACTCACATTTATAGTTTCTATCCTCCATTCAACTATGTTGCCATAAGACATGAACCAAGGGAATATCACATACATGAAAAACCTTCTCCTAGAAGTCTAGGATCCCTATAGGTCACTCTGAAAAGGTTTTGTCATCATCAATATCGATCTCACCCCAATAAATGACATGATAGCTTTCATCAATTTAACGACGGAGTTGAAACATGTGAAAAAACATCATGTATCTAAATCATATGTAGGGGAATTTTTATTTTATATTTCATGGATATAATATGAGTAAACACCTTGAAAGGACTAACAAACTAGGGATAAATATTACTCCCATGACCAAACCTTCACTATCCATGATTAGGAGTCACCTTTCAGAGTACATGATATCTAATACCTAACTCCATATGTCTCCTTCTATGATTGTCATGGGAATTATAATGGTCCTAGTACACTTTTTTCCTTTAGAAAATTACCTAAACCATCTTTATCATGTTCTTTAATAGTTCTAACCTAATAATTTATAACTCTCCATCCTTGGCCTAGTATAACAAATAATAGAATGGTATTCCATACAAAACATCAAAAAGGTTACATACCAATGGTGGAATGAAAACTATTTGTATAAGAAAACTCAACCAAGGGAATGTACCTCATCCATGAACCTCCAAATATAGAATACAATAACACAACATGTATTCAAGTATATGGATGGTACACTCATTATGACTTCCCATATATTTATGAAAATCATTTTCAAGGCATAACTAAGAGACAAAAGAATATTGGAGACCTCTCCATACCCTGCAGGTAAAATAAAGATCATGATTAGAGATAACTATCCTCCAGACTCTATAGAGTCTCACCACCTCCTATTAAAACCTCCTTAACAAATCCTCCCCTAATCTTAAATCCTTGGTCACTATAATGTGGGATGATTTCTTCAAACAATCCACTATCCCACATATATAATTGATGCCTCCCTGAGATGGAGTTACACTAGTAACAGATTCCATCAAGATATCCTCCCACTTCCACTCTGTAATATTTAAAGGCATAAGAAAACCACCAGGAACCTAGTTCTTGGCATTCACCTTCTATCGTACCAAAAATTGAGACAGAAAATCTAAAACTAAATTCATTAACCCATGACACTAAAATTGACCTCTCAAAGCTTCGTACATATTTTTCACATCAGGATTTATTGCCAAGTGTAAGATATGGAACTCAAGGAGAACAACCTCATGCATCTCCAAAGGGATAAAAACGTTCCCATAGAATAATACCTAGTGTTTTTTATCCTCACACCAATCATCAAGGGAATCACTAAATACAACTCGTTCTCTCCATACCTCCACATCATAACCCCCTAGCTTGGACTCCTATACCTATTACACCAAATATGACTGAAAAATCATATGGGAAGATAAAATATGCCTCCAACCTCTCTCATTTCAAGATTCATGGATGATAGATCTTCCATAACTCTTTAGTAATCCAAAAATTAACACACTAAATCACTGTGTGACTTTCTTTTTAGTGCATTAGCTATGAAATTACCCTTTCCGAGGTATAAAAAAATCTCAAAGTCATAATTCTATAAGAATTAAATCCTCTATTTATGTCACAAGTTAAAGTCACACTATTAAAAGACATACGTTAGTCTCTTCTGATCTATAAAAACCAAAAAAAATGTTTTTTTATGAGGTAATGTTACCAAAACTTCAAGGAAACAAAATTTATACTAACTTGAGATCATGGGTGTCATGGTTACTCTCATGGTGACATAACTTTTGAGACTTTTAAGAAAAAACTAATCTATAATTAATTTTAATGAAGCCCAACCTAAGAAGTAAATCATCATATAAAATCTCAAACTAATCTCCCTCTACTAGAAAAAATGGACTGGAGAACTGACTAACTTCCCCTTTTGGTAATTGAAAGATTCGTAGAACTATTTAATCCACAAGAATGTTTAACCTTTCTATTTAAGGCTTTCAAGGGAGGATCATCCTTGGAAAAAACATCTATGAACCTCTTGTAATATCCAAAAATACTAAGGAATCTCTTCACCTATATAATAGTCTTGGGGGATGCCCAAGAAACAAATACCTATATCTTATAAGGATCTATACCTAATCTTTTATACTAAATGACAGGCCCCAAGAAAATAACTTCATAATCCCATAACTCACACTTTGACAACATCCTTAATAGATAATGGTGATAAAGAACTCCCACAATGGAATGCATATTCTCTACATTCTCCTCTATAGATGTGGAGTACATAATGATTTCATCAATGAAAACCATCACAAAATTGTCCAAAATTTATATGAGCACCACATTTATTAAACCCATGGACATGGATCGATCATTCATCATACTGGATGGCATCATAATTATCGTGTAACAACCATGATGAAATCTAAAAGAGGTATTTGGAATATCCTCATCCTTTAATTTCATCTGATGATACCCTAAACAAAAATAATATTTGAGAACCGTCTTTATACCTTCAGATAATATAAATCATCAATATAAAGAAGATGGTATTATTTCGTCATTGTCAGCTAGTTCAGGTGATAATAATTGATACAAATCTACAAGATACCATCGGCCTCTTTCATGAACAAAACTGGTGCACCCCAAGGTGATACACTTGATTGAACAAATACTCACTGTAATAGATCATCGACCTATACTCATATCTCCCACAACATAAAAGGTTCAATCCTATATAAAGATATCAAGATGGTTGAAATTCCTAGATGTAGATCAATAAAAACCTAAATCGTTTTTAAGTAGGTTAATTCTATAGAATCCTAATAAAATACATCAGAGTACTCTTCAACAACCCTGGGAAATATAATCAGTTGAACCTATGATGAACTCAGGATCAGCTCAACCATCAAGGAAGATAAGGACGGAACATGCCTTTGACCCATCTAAGGGTCTTTCTCTCCAATGAACAAAGAAGACTCTCCATCATCATCATAGAATAAAAAATGCCTCCAAAATTAATCCACAATATCCTGCATTAAATACATCTATCCCTATTAAGGATGATGTTGTAGGGATGTATTATTAAGCATAAGAAGTCTTCCCAAGAGCGATGTTACCCCATCACAAGTCCACTTTATCTACATACTTTATATAGATGAAATTGATCTTTGACTGGTATATTCAACACTAGGGGAACTAAAATTCTCTCCACATCAAGTCCTTAAGCACATACTAGGGCAAGTGATATTAAGGAGTGTGTATCTCCAAAAGAAAACAAAGTATGCACCCATGTAAAAAAAATCAAAGGGTACATCAAATGAAATTTGGCTCACCAAGTACAGGAAATGATAGTTCATGAAGCTAATAATGATCTTCCCCATGTCCTCTCTGACCTTGATGATAACTTCTTTTATAGTCATTATCTTATCTCTAAGGATAGGTAGTATCTCAGGGATGTCCTCTACTTACCTTGTCTCTTCTATCCTCATCCCAGTATTGATTATCATTATATTACTTCCTCGGCTAAAACTTCCTCAAAAGAGGAGCCTAAAATGGAACCCCTGATTCATGTGGGATACTCAAGAAGTTTGGTCACTCTCTCCACTAATAACCTCAGCCTCTATAAGAAAAACATGCATATGTATCCTTGTAAAAGACCTAAGATCCACCACTCCCAAGTAATTGTGATAATGTGGGACTTGACCTTCCCATGGATATCCAAAATATATTCTATCCAAGAAACTAGAAACCCTAGACTACAAATATATTTTTTTATGAATCTTGAAAACTCCCCTATTATGATGATCTAGTTCTAGACAAAGTTTTCTCAATGGTCTCTTCTCTTTTCAACACATTAAGATACATCTATAGCATAAACAGGGTGACCTAGTGTTGGATATCTAGATGTAAATCCTCCTCAAAGTTCCTCATCCTAAACTCCTAATCATGAAATAGGTCTGAATAATATTGGTTAAGGGTTCTAAAAGAGATTACAAACTCCCTCACACTAGAACTCCCTTATTAAAAGGTAAGAAACTAATGATTATTGGTCTTATTAATTGTAAAAGAAAGAAAATATACTTAAAACTAGTACATAAACTTATCCCATGAGACCTCTAACTATTATTGATCCCCAAGGAACAAGATCCATTGTTTCCTCACTAATCTATAAAACATCATTATAGCCAATGAAACCCAGTTCTCCTTCTAAGCATGGATCAAAATAAAATATATCTCAACCTCCTCATACCAGTCATCTATTACTGAGTCTGAAATGGATCACTCATAATTCTATATAATTTGGATCAAAAACTCTCAATGTTTCCTCCTCTATGTGTCTTCTTCATTAACTTATACTCTGAGGTGATCTTTTGGTGCATCCTATTGAATATCCTCTATGCGATCTTGATAGGGATGTTGGCCTAGAGACATACCTACAAAATAAAAAATGGTTATAGACTATTAAACCTAGAATATGGAATATTTAACACTAATTTATTAATTTATTTATTATTTTAAGGTTTAACTTATCCCAAGGTCTACCCATTTCAAACACAAGCATAAAGAAGAATAATACAAGATCCTTTCTAAGGTCTCTACCTCACAAAAAGTATCACTTCATTTAATAGACTTAGTAAAAATAAAGGTTCATGAATCAAATCATAGGGGGTCTAAAATACCTATTTCTTAGCCAATATACCTTTTTTATTATATAGGAGTTTTGAACATGTATGAAAAAATTCAAGACTTAAGGTAAGGAAATTTCATCTCACTTTTTATTTCTGTGAGATACATGCCATATCCACCCATAAATTCTTGTGTGTGGTGTATATACTACCCTATTAAATGTTATATAATTAATTAATTTTATTTATTATATTAAAATCTTTAATTGATGTTATTATTTCATGTAGATAATGATTCTAAAGTTACTCAAGTGGTAAGGGTGTTCTCATCTCATTTTTATTTTTGTGAGACTTATACCTTATTCACCACTCATTTATTTTATGTGGTGTATATAATACCCATGAATGTATTATAATAATCATATACTTAAATTTATGGGTATTTACATATCCATTTTATGATCTCTCTTTCATGGGGTTTGTGGTTCAATGTTACCAAATTGATAGAGTAATTTTACCTCAATTTTCCTTCTTTGAGACCCTTGTTTGGTTATGAGCCTGTATTATTTTACTAGGTGTATATATTTCCATTAGACATGTTATATCATGAATCTAGTTATCTTAATTATATTTTAATCCTCATGTAATTTTATTACTTTATGAAGATTTTGATTCAAATTTACCAGAGTGGTAATAGTTTATTACTACAATCTTATCGTTTGTCAGGATTGTTTAAGATTACGCTTCCATTAATGAAATATTGTGATCCATATCTCAATAAAACTAATTAATTTTATTATCCATTGGTAATCCATGATATCTTCAAGTATTATTTTCATTTTACACTCTTTGGTACTTAAGATAATTAAAAAATATTTTTATAAAAATCCAAATATATTTCTCTATTCGGTCAGAAATTTGTGTTCTTTCAAAACTGTGTTTTTTAAAAATGTTTTCAAAAATTTTTTACTACTATTATAAGATTATTAAAGGTATTTTTACACATTTTTTAACTTTTTTAAAAAAAATTAAAATAAAAATTCTTGTTGTTTTTTGATCATGGCGATTTACTAAACTTTTAAAGGTATAAAAGTAATATTCAGCATGTATAGACATACCCACCATCATTACCATAATTTACATGAAGCTTACTTTTTAATTTTATAAGGTTGTTTTTAAATAAATTTTTTTCCAAATATTATAGAAATTTATAGAATCTAAATAGGCTTTCAAGGAAAAATATTTTCATTAATGTATTATGTTTAAAAATTGTTTTAAATGATTTTCAAAGATTACATTATATATTTTCAAATTGTTATTTTAAAAGAAAATGATTTCAATGATTTTAATATAAATTGATAATTTTTTTAATCTATTTTCTATAAGAAAGGTTTCAAAATAATTTTGAGCCTTCTTTTTATGTTTTCAAAGTATTTTCAAAGAAAATTGAATTCAGAATGATTTATGTTTTAAAAATCATTTTTCATAGAGGAAAATATATTTTCTAAAATAAATGTTTAAAATGAAATTGTAAAGCATTAATTATAAGAAAAGGATTATAAAATGGTTTTATGACAAGGATTTTCAAAGAATGGATATTTTCCTTAATAAATGTTTCATGTGAACTTTAAAAAACCTTCTCCATTTAAGATGACATACTTTGTTATAGTTTATAATTTATTGGTGATATGTTCCCTGAATAATTTTCATATTCTTTCTTTAATGACTTATTTTTTTATGGAATTATGTTTATAACACCCATTTCTCTTCAATGAGTATTATACTCTTGAAACCCACTTATTTTCATAGGTTATTCTTTGATAAATGATTAGGATACCTATCCCTTTTTCCATGGGTAATGATATGATAAAAAATTTATGATAACCATTTTATTTCCTAGTTTATTATATAATGTGTATGAAACCCATATCTTTTTATGGGTCATGATTTGATGCATGTTTTATTGTCTTGTGTAACATGTATGCATGATTTTATTATGTGACTGATGGGACCTATATCACTCTCTGATGTAGTTGGTAAAGATTTATATCTCATGAGATAATGATGGGAAACAAGTCAATGGGATTGATTCAAAATGGTAAGTAGGTGCACCCTGATCCAAAATGGTAAATAGGTGTATCCTAGTCTACTAGGGGAAGATGGGGAAACGTGATCCACTATGGGAATATGGGGAATCCTAATCCATTATAAGAAAATCACTATGACTAGGGATGGTGGTGTGTCTCACCTAGTAGGTTTATTCCCCAGGATGTGTCCTAATAAGTTTTGGCAATGAGACTTGAATTGTAGGAAATTTTTTATATGCTTCTGTGTTTTCCCCAAATCCTATGTCTTATGTTTATGATATGCTCACATGATTCATGTTCTTATTTATCTTATGATTCATGTCTTATGAATGGCCAATATTTATATCGTCTCTCATGTTTCTAATATTTGATATGTAGGGTATGATAGTAACATTTTATGATCATTTTCTCATATCATTATGTTCTTGTTATGCTTACATATTTTCTTTACTTATCCTTATTGAGAATTCAAACTCACCCCTTTCTTATGTTTCCTTTCCCCATGTTATAAAGAAAGGTTTTAAGTATGAGTACTAAATGGTAATATCATTAAAGGATATATTGAATATCTTTCACAAAACTATAATAATGTGTTACAAGTTTCCAAAGACAATAAACTATTCTGGTCCTCGGCATGTACTTTTGTAATATGCTAAATATTAATCTAAATTGATTTAATATCCATGTATGTTAAGCCTGGGTCTCTATATTTGGTATTAAAGGAAATTTTTATTCAACCTTTGGAAACTAGGATGAAAAAACATTAGTGAGATCCCTAGGGATATTTCTAATGATATGTATAGGGATGTCTCGAAGGATGAGTTAATGTTAAGGAAAATGTCTATGAATTTTGGTAATGGATAGAGTGAGTAGTTTCATAGATACACATCTATTTATGGATACTACAAGTGGATATGGATATGGAAAAAATTTACATAGGTTCAACAACCCTAAAAACACCATATTGATTTAGACTCGATCGGTAACTAGTGCATTAAAATGGGCATTGCTTCACTCCTAGTTTGAAACTCCCAGCGGATATTCTTTGGGAAGTCAAAAAACATCTTACAAACCATCATGAATGATTTAAATAAAATATGACTATTAATCCCCAAGTATTAACCTAAGTTTTCATAGTTTAATGAATTAGGTGTCATTATTTTTACATCCTATAAGTTATTTTTCATGATTATGAGTTTTTCTTGTATGATAAATGTTTCTCAAAATATGATTTCCAGTTTTATTCAATGGAAGGAACCAAAAGGAACTGGTTTAATGTTGAATGTGATGAAAAATTCACTGATTATCAGTCAAATGGGATGATTATTGAAGATAAGAACATTGTGATCAAGACTAATTAGTTTTCATGGAACATGATTATCAAAGTGTACCTTAATCAACACTCAGACTCTCCAAGGAAGATAAGGAAATCATTTTTTGAAAATTTTGGTAATGGAGACCCTGTAGGAATGAAGATTTGGTTTCATACATGTCAATAATGTGGGAAAAACACCCAATTGAATGTCTCTAATGAACAAGAATATGTTTTGACTGTGGAAAAGAAGGACACAAAGAAAGTAACCACAAAGGGAAAATGAAAATTTCAGTCGGTGCAATGGATGGAAATATCAGCCCCTTAAGGTATTATCAAAAATTGAATTATTTAAATGTGTAATGAATGGGAATTATGAAAATCAATGTCCTTAGTAGAAATATATCGAATGGAATCAAAAAGTGGTATGAATAATGGTTATATTGCTGATGATGATGAGACTACAGATGAAATGTGAAAGGAAAGTGGTATTAAGTAATGGGATGAGGTATCCTTGTTAATGGATTAAGTATAAAGTAGAATAATTTAAGTGTTTATGTATTTGGATTCAATAATTAAGAATTTTGAAATATATTGGGATTTTTCAGTTTAATTTTTTCACCAAGGATTTACCAGAATACATTGAATGGTTATGATGAAATAGAAAATGGGTTATTGGAAAGGTGACATTTTGACTAATGGATGATAACCCTTAATATATTCCTTATGACATGATAATTATTTTTTGATAAAGATATGTTTGATATGAATAAGTAAATTGGAAGACAAATATTACCTTAGAACTAATTCAGGATTTATTGACAAGTGGTTTATGATATCATTAATAAAGTTTATGACATTTTTGGATTTAAGTAATATATTCATTAAACATTGGAATAAGAAAACATGCATGTTTTCAATTAGGATTTTTGGTAATTCAAGTTATTACAAAGTTTCAAGAGAATACATGATGATGGTATTCACAAGTTTGGTAAGCAACAACCAAGATCTAACTAATGATAAATGGGGGTAAATGTTAAGCTAATTTAGTTAACTTCTTTCTAAAGATTTGGATCTTCATCTTTCTAAAGGGTTAAAATTTCGACCATTTATGGAATAGTTTATGTTAAACTTAGGAATAGGTTTTAGATATTAAAGTATTATCTCACCATATGAGGATTTATGCATATTGGATAACTTTTGATAACCATTTTTATGATGTTATATAATGATATATGGAATGAAATATTATTCTATTAAGGTATATCATGATATTTTAATGCTTTAGGAATGACAAATTCACCTTCATTTCTTAGAATAAGAGATGAAGCAGAATTTGATCTTGACATAAGAAAGGGTGAGGATGTCCTAAAATCATTTAATTATATCTTCTCATGAAAATTATTCAAATTTAGGAAAAAGTATCATGAAGTAAAACATTGTCTTATTATTATCATTTTTTAAGATATAAATTACTTTTTTTAATCCTCTTTGGGTTATGGCTTTGTGATCGTTAACTTTCTCATAACCATGATCTCTATCACTCTCCATCAGATCTTGATAGTTATATTTCCCTTCCATATCCATGTTTTCACTTCTCACATATGTTCTGCTATGTGGAAACATAGTTATGTCTTAATTTGGGAAACCATTACGTTTCAAACTTTCGCTTTTAAAGGAAGTTTTAGTATTCATTTGTATGATGCGGGTTTCTAAGAAAGGAACTTTCAAGTATTATACTTTTAATAACCCAAATGAATTTTGAAAGATAAATTCATTTTAATGGGGGTAGAATATAAAACCCTGAGATTTTTTTGAATTATTTTTTCTTTACATTAATTTAATCATTGGATATTTTTCATTTCACACAACACTGAGTATAGCATTTGTTATAAAAAGGCTCTAATTGTGGATTATGTTATATGCAACACCAAGTCAATATTTCCCTACATGAAATACTTATATTATCATTTGGTACATGAAAACCTATATTTTACTTATGTTATATACAATAATGAGTTCCTTATATAGCTTGTGTTATAGACAAGTTTGAGTTTTACCAAACTACAAGATACTATTAATATTGTTATTAAGATACAATTATAGTTACCACAAAGACTTTGGAATGGAAGTTATAAATAATATTAATTTTTTTTGAAATTATGATTTACACATGTATATAAAATTAATCTGTTGGTTATTAATTAGTATAAGTAAATGTAATAACTATTTGAAAATAAAGAAATTACTTTTCTAAGAAAACTATTTTTTGTATGTACAAACACAATTTTTTCTCAATAAATTAAACCAATTTTGATTAATTTTTTTAGAAAAAATTTTAAATTATATATTCAATCAATATTTTTGATACTCATCCAATATATTAGATATAAATATTATAATAATAAATCCAATTTTATGAATAGAAAGATGTATTTTTCAAAAAAGTAATCTTACCGAATTTTAAAAGAGAACAATTTTAAATTTTATTTTTGACAGTTTTATAATTTTTATTTGAAAAAATAAAATAAATTTTTTAAATAGGAATATAAAAAATTTACTTTGGATAAATTTTTTGTATTTTTCTAAAATATTTCATTTTTTGATGAATAGTGAAATATAATGAGTTTTAATTCAAAACTGCTTTTTCATCTAATCTATTTATATAGTTAAATTATATTTCAATTGGGTTTTAAAGTGTAATTAGATAAATTTTAAATAAATTAATCAAATTTAGGTCATTTTAACCAATTTCACAATGAAATTGTATATAAAATCATTTCAATAATTTAAACATTTTTCCATAAAAAAACCCTCTGTCATGACACGTCTACATGATTAAATTTCAACTAATTTATTACACTTCTAGGATTAGAATTTGGAAAATTTGATTCAATATTTTTAATCATAGTAATCTATAATTTTTAACAATTTATACTTATTTTTTTATCAAAAATATTAGTGAAACTGATTAAAATTAATTATAATGATTAAGATAAAAATTATCTTAACAAAGGACTAAACTTTGAAATCAAGGGCGAAAATGACCTTGAAACTTGTACAAAATACATTTTATGGACCTATTTCGACCCTATCCATATTTTTCTATAATTATTACTGTTATTTTATCCACATGACATGAGAAAAATGTGGGTGTAATTCCATTTTCAAAAATTTACAAGAATGTCACTCCTCCTCCACTAAAAAAAGAAACTCACCCCTCCCACTTATTTACACATATCAAGCCACTTTACTCACCCAAAATCTGATAAAATAATCTCCCAAAATCCCTCCCTCTATTATGTAATCCTTGTTTTGGGCATAAATCCAACCAAGGAATCCCTTTGGTGCAAACCAAGGGGAGTTACCCAAAGAATAGCTAATATCCTCCCTCAAACTCCTTTGTTTTATTTTCATTATCCACACCCTAAAATATTCTTATTACATTAATATATAATAACATAATTATCCTAAATATAATTATATGTTTTTCTTCTAAGTCTTATACCTACACTAACACATACTTCCATTTAATGCGTAATGAACTTACCATTCGTGTGTACGGAAAACTACCACCTCACAAGATGATGTTGTTCATTTTTCCTTTACCACCACTCATGGTTGGGAATTATTATGGAAGATATATTTTTATTTGATATATATTATATTTATGATTTATTTATTATTCCTTAATTATTATATAAAATATATCCTCAATCATTACATTTTTTGTAAATACGAATACTGCATTTGTGGATTTTTGGACTACCGCCTCCTTAAAGAGGTGTGACTCATTCACACTCTACATGTAATGTATTAAGGATGACTTTAGTGAAATTATATGATATATATTAAATAATAATTCTACATTAATTATATTATATATTTATATATACATATATTTCATTTACTATCTTTCTTTCAATATGACAATAAAATGGAAGCAGCGTTCATGCGTATGTATGACCTACCATCTCCATGAACAATGTATTTCATTTCATATTTATATATTTTATATATTATTATAAATAAATATATAATGAATATATATTATATTTATATCATTCTTTAAATTATTTAAATAAGTAAATAAGGATCTATGTAATAGGATCAAGAATAACAATCCAAAACATATATGAAAAACAAAGCCGATATTACATGAACATAACATTAACTTGGAGTTGTTAATAAACAGGTAATATAAATTCATAAAAAAATAATTTATGGTATTATATATAATAATATGTTTATATTATATATTATTTAAAAACTTATATTTATTATAAAGTAGGTTTTAATGTTTATGAAAAAAGTCAAGACTAAAGGTAAGGGAATTTCATCTCACTTTTTATTTCCATGAGATACATGTCATATTCACCACTATATTATTTTGTTAGGTTTATATAATGACCTATGAAATTTTATATCATTATTTTAATTTATTTAATTATATTTAAATCTTTAACTCATGTTATTATTTCATGGGTATCACAATTCTAAAGTACTCAAGTAGTAAGGGTTTTCTCGTCTCACTTTTATTTTGGGGAGACTTATGCCTTATTCAACACTCATTTATTTTGTGTTGTGTATATATTGTTAATTAATGTGTTTTATTATTAAAATAAATAAATTTATGGTTATTTAAATATCCATTTTATTATCTATATTTCATGGGTTTTATGTTTCAAAAGTTACAAAATTGATAGGGTAATTTTGTCTCATTTTTCCTTCTTTGAGAACAATGTTTTATTATGAACTTTTATTCGTTGACGAGGTGTATATAATTCTACTTTATATTTAATATAATTAATATCCTTATTTTAATGATATTTTAATCTTAATTTTATTTTATTCTTCTAGGGTGATTATTATTCAAAGTTACCGAAGTGGTAAGAGTTTATTGCTACAATCTCATAATTTATCGAGATTATTTAGTATTATGCTTCCATTGAAGGAATATTATGATCCATGTCTCAATAAAAATCATGAATTTAATTATATTTTGTTTATCCATGATATATTCATGTATTAATACCATTTTCCACACTTTTTTACTTAAGATAATTTAAAAAATGTTTTTATGAAAAAACCGACATTATTTATCCTTTTAGTCTGAAGTATCTGTTATTTCAAAACTATGTATTCTAAAAAAAATTAATTTTTTTTAAATATTATAATAAGATTATTAGAGGAAATTTTTAACTATGTTTTACCTTTTTTAAAAATGGTTCTAAAATGAATATTCATATCATTTTCTGATTAATGCACTTATCTAAACTTTTTAAGGTGTAAAAGGAATTAATAGTATGTATAGACATACCCATCATTATGATCTTAATTTCCTTGAAGATTACTTTGTAAGTTTAAAAGATAATTTTTAATGAAATTTTTTTCCTAATATTATGGAACTTTTTTAATATAAAGTGGTTTTCAAAGAAAAATGTTATCATAAATGTTTTATGTTTAAAATGTGTTTTAAATTATTTTAAAATCTTCCTTTTTATGTTTTAAAAATATTATTTTCCAAGAAAATTATTTCATTGATTTCAATATATATTTATAAGTTTTCAAATAGATTTTCTAGAAAATGATTTTGAGCCTTTTTTAGGTTTTAAATGTATTTTCAACAAAAAGAGTGTTTCAAAATGATATATGTTTTAAAATCCATCTTCATAGTGGAAAATATATTTTCCTTAAGAAATTTTTTAAATAAAATTGTAAATCATTCTTTGTAAGAAAAGTATTTTGAAATTATTTTATAAAAGGACTTTTAAATAAAGGATATTTTATTTATGAAATGTTTCATGTGATATTTAAAAATCCTTATCCATCTATGATGAAATAATTTGTTTTAATTTATGATTTACTGGGGATATTATCCAAGAATATTTTTCATATTCTTTCTTTAATGGTTTATTTTTTGATGGAATGATGTTTATGACATCTGTTTATCTTCCATGGGTTATATTCTCTTGAAATCCACTTCCTTTCATGGGTTATGGTTTGATTAAATGATTATGATACCTATATCTTTTCCATAGGAAATGATATAATGAAATGTTTATGATACCCATTTCATTTCTAGAGTTATGATACAATGTTTATAAAGCTCGTATATTTATATGGGTCATGAAATGATGAATGTTTTATAATCTTATGGCACATGTATGCATGATTTTATTATGTGATGGGAGGGACCTATATCTACCTCTAATTCATTGGGTAAATATTTATATCTCATGAGATAATGATAGGAAATAAGTCAACGAGCTTGATCTAAAATGGGAAATAGGTGTGTCCTGGTCCAAAATTGGAAACAAGTGTGTCATTATTCACTTTGGGAAGATAAGGAAACCTGATCCACTATGGGAATATGGGTAAGCCTGATCTACTATGGGAAAATATAGAAACTAAATACCTTATAAAGAAATTACTATGACTTGGGATGATGGTGTTTCTTTCCCAGTTGTTGTAGTCCCCATGAAGTTCCCTGATAAGTTTTAAAAAATTTCCAAGACTTATAGGGAATGTTTTTATATACTTATGTGTTTTCCAAAATTCTTATGTCTTATTTATATGATATTCCTATATGATTCATGTTTTTTTATCTTATTATTCATTTATTATAAATTGAAAAAAATTATGCAATGTCTCATGTTTTTGATCTTTAATATGTAGGGTATGGTCTTAAAATGTTATGATCATGTTCTCATACCCTTATATTCATGTTATGATTATCTATTTCCTTTATTTACCCTTACTGAGAATTCTACATATCCTCTTTCTTATATTTCATTGCCCCAGGTTATGAAGAAATGTTTTAAAAAGGATTACTAAAGGGGGAGATCTTGAAGGGTGATGTTTAAGATCTTTCACCAAACTATAATAATATGTTCTAATATTCAAAAGACACTAAACTATTTTGGTCCTTGTTAATTTGATTTTGTAATGTTATGAATATTAATCTAAATTAATATAAGGTACATTTATGTTATGTATGTGTTTCTATAATAAACCATATCTTGAAGTTCAGTTGAACCCCCATACTTAGATATTGTAGATGTAGAACTCCCACTCCCTGAGGTATGATATGGATTTTATCATGTGCTGATAATTTTTCGTTTCCTCTCCTTTTCAACAAAGTAATAACAATTAGGTTCATTAAAAAGGGGGTGATATATTGTTTATTAAAAAGGGATATATTTTTAAAATCTCTAAGGGGTGAGTAAAACTGATAAAAGGGGGAGATATATTTAATTATAAACCATTGGAATAAACTATCGTGGGAATTGAAGTTAACATGGTTTTAAAATATCAAGTAGAGACTAAGAATTGAGAATAGTAATACTTTTATTGTCATTGCATGTTACACTTGTTTCACACACCTATAATGTATCATGTGATTTTAGAGTGTGTATTGATTGATTCTTTGATTATAATATAGAGTTCTATAAATTTTATGTTGTTTTAAGTAGAAAGTGTTCCAGATTTATCAATAGGATTTATAAGGAGTAGGCAGTTTTTTCAACAAACCTAAGGGAAATATTGTTCCAAAAAATTCCTTAAGATGATGGTTTTTATATTTTGTGTTTTCTTGTTAACAACTCATAATGATAATGATATAGAGTACAGAAAAGCATGTTTTATTCTTGAATAAAATAATTTGGAGGATTTGAGAGACTATTTGAGAATATTGCGCAATGATTTGAAGTAATGAAAGGATTTTCATGCTAGTTAGGTATACTCTCATTAAAATCATATGGACTCTTAGAAGAAAGTTGTGAAAAATTAGTGATGTTCATGAATGGAAGTTATTTTTTTTGGAGGTACACAAAGAGTTATATGATGTATTGGTATTTGGATATAAATATTCCATGAATCTCATCATTATAATTGAATAAAACATATATAATAACTAAGATTTTTTTTGTGTAAATATTACACGAACATATTCCTTGTGTGAGAGAAGTTCCACAACCAAAAGTTTCATATAGTAAGTAAGTTTCATATACCAATTTTTGTGAGAATGAGTTTTATGGAGACATAAATTGTGAAAAAAATGGGTTACCTGAACCTTAAGGAAGGGGTTATGTAAACATTAAGAAATTTTTTTAAAAATATGTGTTAAAGTGAATTTCATCATTTAGATGAAGGAAGAGCTTCAAGACACACCAATTTTGGTGTAAACAAAGGTGATCCAATACATTTTAGAAATCTTTTGAAGGAACAATGAGTACACATCAAATGAGAGAGCAGTGAGTTTTCAAAATATGATTGGTTACAAACCATAAGGTATAGTGACTCTAATATTAAAATTATAAAAAATAAGGGTGCTTAATTGAGAGAGTAGTGAGTTATCTAAACATTATTGGCAGTGAACCATGAGGGACTGTGATTCGGATCCAAAAATTTTAAATAAGTAGTGTACTTAGTAATTTTGGTACATCTACACATCATTGTTGTATTCCTCTTGGATTAGACCAGAGAAGCTATACCAATTTAAAATTGATTTTGTCTCTCTTTACCTTATTTATAGATTCATATCTGAAGTAAGGGATATAGGTGTTCCTATAAATAGTGGAACAAAATCAATATCTAGGTTCATTTAAATAAATTTATGTGCCATATTTCACCACCCCTAGGGTATGTACCTTTCATGGTGCTAAAAATTCTAAGATTTTGCAATAAAAATTATTCATGTAAGGTTAATTTCAAAAATTCATGATATATTTGAGTTTAAAATATGCACTTTTAATTTTATCTCTTGTTTATCATTCACAAAGTAATAAATAAATATTTATTTATTCACCAACTTAATGAATATATTGATATATAAATATTTATTTATTTGAATATGGAAATAAATATTAATTCATTTTTTAGTGAATATAATATTTATTTATTTATCTAATGAGTAAAATTAATTTGAATAAATATTTTATTTTTAGAGTTTTGATAAATTCAATGGTAGGATTAATGGGTTGAGTTAATTTCAAGATGGAAATGATATATTTTATATAATATCATTTAATAATATTTATTTATTTATTTAAGAAATTATATTTAAATAAACGCATTTTTGAGTCCAATTTTTTTTAGTATTATTTTTCAAGGAATTATTTTCAAGTCATGTAAATATGATGTGAAAAATATGGTTGTTGAAGAATGATATAACCCAAGAAGTTGTTTTATGGTTATTAAAAAAATGTATTCCTATGTCTTAAGAAATTTCTTATGGGTTCTTGTAATTTTTTTTGGAAATATATTTAAGGATAAAGGCTATTTTAAGAGTTTGAGTTCTTTAGAGAATTTATCTCTATAATGAATATTTTGAACAATTGATATACAGTTTATAAATGAAAGTATGGAAAGTGTGGGTTGATATTGTAGCATTGTCATCTAAATGAGAGGAGTAGTTTGGGAAGAGTCTTTAATTTATTCCACATTATGTTCATGGAGATTCCATGGGTTAATAATCCATGAAGAGAGCTACCATGGAATGAGAATCATTGAAGTGATCATTCATGGAAGGAGATTCTATGAAATGAGATTCTATGAGTAATGGTGATTGACAATATTAAGGATTTTGTGCTTATATGCACTATGATTTCATGCCCTATACATCCATTTACTATGATTCTATGGGATAAGATTCCATAAAATGAACTTTTGTAAGTGAAGACCTTTCCACGAAGGTTAGATCTTCCATGAGTATGAGTATAGATATTCCACATGAGGAGAACTGATCATTAAAGAGTATAATCATAGACCTTTTCTGATGATATTAATATATCATGTACCTTATTTGTGTGAAGAAGGAGAAACCCTAAGGTGTTTTATAGATCAACCATAGAAGTTATTGCTTGGATATCAATTGAAGAACTGTGGAAGAAGAATCGATGTATGTAGGTAAGAAAAATATGATGATGAATGGTACATCAATCTTAAAAGAATTATATGTCACAATATTGTTCATCATGATCCTTGAATTGATTTTTTATATATAGTTTTGAAAAAAACAATAAGGTTTTATAGTGGAGAAGATGAAGTCTGGAATCCAGTTAAAGAAGTACAGAACCATGTATGTGAATTTTCATGCATGCTCCACATAATAAAATATACACATATGTGTTTTATTATAGAGGTTAATCTACATAGACAAATATATTTAAGAGAATATATATATGTGAATGGACTGTGTACCTGAATTCCCTAATGCATATATGAATTGATCAATATAAGTGAATAGTTTAAGTATATGAATCCATACAGAAGGGAATTCATGAGTTAATGGTGATGAGGAGAAAATTTTTGAATATTCCACATAATATTAAATTTGTTTAAATGATAATCATGAGGATTTAGTTTAAATGATTATTTAGGTAGATATAAATATTGAAGGAATGTATGAGTTTTTTTTCATACATGAATTAAGAGAGGTGTCTAGAGGTTTGTGGCACTATGGAGGTTCCACAATAACAACAAGTTTATGTATTATTTCATGAATTCCAGTAAATATGAAGGGGGTTTCATTGAGTGGTGAATAAATAATATTCAGGGACTATTTCATGCAGTGGATGAATAATGGAATCCATGAATGTGTCATTATTTTAGGCATATATTAATGAATGAAATGTGATCTCAAATGCATACATATTTATCATGGATATATAACGAGGTGAATATAGTATTTTTTACTGCATATTCATATAGTTATAGATAATTAAATTAGATTATTTTTATGACGAGAAGACAATGCCAAGAATTATGGACCTAGTTGATGTAAGAGATCGATTATCCATGAGTATTTCAATAGTCATAATACTTTGAAATTAAAATCATATATTTATGAGGTTTTTTAAATACTATAATTTATAAGTGATAGAGGATAATATAATTTATGATAAATTTATTATTATTACATCTATAAGTTTTGTGTTTTCAAAGATGAATTTTGATGAAGATCGGATACATAAATTGAAGAAAATATTTTTTGGATATCAAAGAATAAAAGAGAGATACCAAACCCTAATCATTTATAAAAATATGTAAGAGTTGAATAATTGGGAAGATATCCATTTTATATCATATGCATTGAATAATAATAATATAATATTATAGGGAAGAAGAGAGGAGAATAATATATTTTTGTGAATATTTTTTAATAGGAATAAGAAGAGAGAATAAAAGAGGAGAAGAAGAGAGTGATGTGTTGTTCTATTTCATAGGAAGAAGAAGGTGATGGATTGATTGAGTTGGTCATTAAGTTCAAAATAGAAGGAAGGATCTATTTAGTATTTTTTTATAAATATAAATGAGTGACTTGTATTTAGTGTAATTTAATAATAATAGAATGAAGAAGGTGATTTCATGTTACTATGCAAGTAGAAATAGAATAAAAAGGAGTAGGAGAACAAATAAGTATTATAAAAAAAAATATTTCATATTTCATGGAGTGATTTCTTGATGTTTCAAATAACTTGAATAATCTTTACACTATCTACATAGGAAGTATAAATATCTAGTAGGAGCAGCAGTTGGACTAGGCTTTCTCTAGTCTAGGGAATCATGATTTTTTTATCCCCTCCTAAAGTGTAGAGATCTAAAAATTGGTTTAGTATTTTTTCTGATCCAAAAAAACGATAATTGGTACATCATTATAGTATATAATGTTTTTATTTTTCTTCACCCTACATAGAAATGTCTATCTACTATTGTTGAGTAATAAACTTTGTAAAAACATCATGTTCTATCCTTTAATTTATTTCATCTACTATCATACAAAAAGGAATTGATAATAATAGAATAAATATCATAATAGGTCTAATTGATAGAGGGATAAAATATATTATTTGTATCAAAAAATTCCAATACTTATTCACCCCCCCCCCCCTCAATGTTTAGCATATCCCAAAGTGGTCCTCTCAATTGGTATCAAAGGTAAACTTCACCTCTGCTTAGATTCTCTAATTGAAATTGTTCCTTTTTTGATTATTCATAAAAATTATGGTTTTATTTTTGTATAATTTTAATATTTCTTTAAGTATATTTATATTTTCACTTATATATGACTCTATGTTTTGGGATTGACGTGACTTTGGAATTAATATATTTAAAATTTCAAATATATTAAATCAAGTGCATGTATCATTTCAAAATTAATGGAATTCCCATTGAATAGGACCTTATATTGAAAATATGATACTGTTTGTTTCAAGAATATAGGGTTTACCCTAGGATCAATATAAGTTTATTCATTATTGGAAATTTCATGGAAGGAATTTGTTTCAGAATGCATTAAGTTAATTAAATAATTATTTTATTTCTTGCTTGAAAACTAGTCTACCCTCTATAAATATACAATTATGGAAATCCACTAGTATTTTCTGTATAACATACAATATTATATATTATAATGAGTAAATACATCATTGGTGTTTATGAACTCGGGATCATGGATCGATGATGACTGGTCAAGGAGATTCGTGGGATGAATGATGAATGTTGGGGAATCTTCAACGATATCACTAGTGAATGAATTCTTCACCAACGATCAATCCATTATTGAGGTAGGGATCATTATTTTATAGATTCCGGACCTTTTATTTTTTTTACCATAATAATATTTATATTCTATTATTTTTTATATTTATCCATGATTTATATGGCCCAAATAGTTTATTATCATGTTTTTTTATTTTATGATGATAATAGATCTCTATTCTTCAGCTTCTGGAATGAATATCATTTTTTATGATGCTTCATCCAAAAAGGATCCTAAATTTAACATTTTTTTAACTTTTTATCACTATTATACACATTATTAATCATCATCCATGTTTTGGGTGGTAGTTTAACTATTTCCATCTAGTTTGAATCATGATCGAACCCTTTGATTTTGTTTCTCATGTGTGTGGAAGAGTATGATGATCACGGTGCTTGATGATTCATTTAACATTAGATTAAATGAGATCAGAATTGGAACTATGAGGGATTATTCTAGATTTTGGGCGTATAGGAATTTTGGGATGTGGTGGAGGATCATTTTTCATATAAAGAATGGCTAGAATCTAGCTTCAGGTCGACCATGTATGATAGTCAATCTATGTGTGGGAATTCCATGTGTGATTCATGGGGGTAATAGTGGATCTATATAATGCATGAATATTGGGAGAACAACATTTATTATCAATTTAAATATTTAATAACCACCATGTATTATGAAGGAACACAAGTTGTGTCTCTTAGTTTCACATGGCACCTAGGGTTTTGACTTGAGTTAAGTGCCACATATTGTGTGGTCAAGCCCACATGTCATGTGATATGACCCAGGTAGATGACTAATGTGTGAGGAGGGCATAGTCCAGACCTTGTTTGATCATACAAGTGGTTTCCCCTTAGGTTCATGTCATGTTGAGGTATCTGGCTAGTTGGCCATCTCTTGGAAATAACACACCCAGGTCCTCAAGAGGATCCATAAGTAATGTTCCCATATGATCATGCCAAGTACTTTTTCTAGAACCTTCTATATTTTGTATCTCCTTCTATGGGATTAAATTTTATGTGACTCGGTAGACTATTTTGAGTAAAATTACTTTTAGTATGTGATGGTGGAATTTGATTTGAAATTGGAGATACAATGTGAGGTGATATAATTGGGATGATTCTCCAAATGAATTATGGCTAATGAAAACGATCGGGTTTGATCATAAGATGTATTTTGGGTTCAATACTCCCCTGAATCACTAGTTCCTAGTTCCCTTATATCTGGTATATAGTTAGAGTCTATACTCCCCCACACTACATAGGGAATGGGTCCTCTATCTATGGAGCATTCCTCTTTCATCATCATGATTTGGAGGGGAGCATGTCCTCTACTGTAGTAGTTCTCTCTCAGCTGTGGAGTGTAGCAGTAAGGAGTATGACCTCCATTATGATTCTTTTAAGGTTATGTAAGGTGATTATCATTGGATATAGAACCTTTGGAGTTACAGGCGGCCTCATCATCCTTGGTTGGTTGTGGAGTATGAGATTCCTCTCCTTTTTCGACTAGGGTTTCAGTATAATCATACTTGATGTTGAGTTTCTTTTCCTTCATTTACTTATGGGATGAGATGATTTTTTTTATTATTTCTTCCCTCTTGGTTTTTAGGTAATCCTACTGAGTATGTTTATACTCACCCCTAAATGGCATTTTCCCGCACATGTCGTGTCTTATTTAGATAAAAGGAAGATCGATGGAAAATTTTGTAGTCCCAATATTGGTGTAGAATAGTAGTACATGGAGTTGATGGTTATATTTAGTGGTCAGTGATGAATATTTTGAGTCAGTATCTCATGCTTTTATTCCCTATTTCATTATTTTAATGTTAGGACCTCCTTTATCTCTAGTTTTATGTCTATTTTCCCCCATATACTTTTCTATTACCTTGTTTCACTTTGATGTTTCTCCTAGAGGTTGTCATATGCATTATTTAATATCTAGGGGTTTCATTTTTCTTATATCTATGAATTTTTACATGGAGGTGGTTTTTGTGAATAAATATAGGTAATTTGGACTACATTCTCCCTATAGAGTGATATTCCAACTTGATGCATGTTGCCAGCCCCTGACCTATTGTAGGTGTGCTTAGGGTGTCACTCTCAGCATATTGCCATTATAATAGGGTCTCGGTGGGTGGGTTCATGATATACTAGTATAAATGTATTTTTTTATAGGGTCAGTATTTAGAGTTATACATGTCACAAGTATTGGTTTTGGAACTTACAAAAATTATGTTGAAGTGTCGTGAGTTTGGATCTCAAGCCAGGGAACCTAGAGTTGGTAAGGCGATCGACGTATCCACGCACTACGACTCTGAAAACCTACTTGTTGACTTATCATATTAAAGCACTAGTTTTAAGGAAACCAATAGTAAATAAATAATATAGGATTGAGTTTTTTAACTTCCATATCCTTCTTGAGTAAACTTACCAGATATTCTCATATAACCATGGTATTTCTTGTTAATATTCAGGATGTCTCTATGTTGACATCCTACTAGGATTCTGAGATAGGGTCTTGAAAATGGCCAATTAAATAATGAGGCATCATTGTAGGGACATATTATTAATGCGTTCTCTCTAGAAAATAATAAATCAATTATTTCACCCAATTCATAGTGTGTGGATCCACCTCCAGTGGTCTAGGTGGATGATTGATTACATGTTTTTCATCTAATAGATTCAGCAGTTCAGGATGATAATTCATGATATATTAGCATGTTTCATGAGTTATGATGATACTGACCAGTTAGGTTTCATTGAAAGATAGTCCCACGGGAAGAAAATGATTTTTTTTAGTCATTGGATCAAGTTTTCTGACTTGTAGGGAACCCGGTCTATCAGATGGTTATACTTGCAACTGACATTCTTCATGGGGCAGTAGGGTACTGGTGAGGACTAATCACTTATACCCATGATGAGATGAAACTCTCCTAGATATACTTTCGTAGGTTTTTCTTTGATGAGGATTATCCTTAAATCTTTCACTTTGTTCAGATCTATGAGCTTCTTGAGCTGCAATAGGGTGATATTTTAGTTGCTGAGTATGCATTAAGCTTTACTGACCTCATGTGATAACATCTAGGATAGCATTGTCTCTTTATTACCACTTATGTTGGAGTTCTAGAGAATGCCTTGGTAATATAGAGATTTATGTAAATGGGGTGTTGGGTAGCTAGAGCAGACAATGGACATCATGAGTCTAAGTCATCCATAAAAGCTAGTAAGCATCAACCATCTGGGTTTCAACATACAATGAATACCCATGTCAAAACCCAGACATAGATATCTGTAGTGTAGAGATCACATTGAGGGTCTAGTCATCCTGGAAATGGAAATGTCATGCTTGTAATGGGTGATTACACATGGATCCTGACTTCCCTACATGACATGTTGTAGATGATGGGAAGAAAGTGGACAGAACTCCAAAATAAAGGAAATTATGTGATCAAGGATATCCCATACATGGTTATGGTGGCCCTAAGGAGATGATGCTAATAGAGAAGCAAGCAGATCCCCAAAAGGATGAGTTGTTGATGGAGGAAAATTCTATGACCTACTTCTACCAAAACTAACAGTTGGCCCACTCTAGGATCAGATGGTTGACTATAGAGGGTGTGGATATTTCTAGGATATGGAGGTATATTACAAGGCTATACATGAGATAATTCGAGGTGTGATATGTGTTTTCTCTACATTATCTTTAGTACTTATATATATAGGTGTGAGTCTTTCCTTTATATCCATATCCCTTATGAGAGAGTTATAGATTCCTTTTGATCCATTGTCTCATCATCTATGGATAGATGTTCCTACAAGGAGTGATTATTCTAAATCACACATCTGTCAAAAGTGCAAGTTAGTTCTCATTGGATAGGGTTTCTTGTGAGGCCTCTTTGAAATTATAATGAAACCTTATGAAATCATCCTAGGTATGTACTAGTTTTCCTTAGTACATTCAAAGATATACTATCATTATATGATAGTTAGATGCTTATGGGATGATGGGATGAGGTTCACCTTCTTTGGTGATAAGAACCTTTTGGTAGAATAAGTGGGGCTCGTGAGTAGAAAATTGCAACCCATAACCGATCAATTGGTGAGTTTGGACCTTGGTTTAGCTATCTTATCATATATATGGCTTCTAATAGTGGTGAAGGATTATATAGATTCATCCCGAAATATTTTTCAATACTACCTTTAAGGAAGGAGATAGAATTCTATATTGAATTTCACCCTAAGACTACACTGATATTTTCTATGAAAAATAAAATGTACCATTTTTATCATTAGGAGATAAGGGTGTAGTTGGAAACCCTTTATGAGAAGGGTTCTATCAAACCCACTGTGTCCCTATTGGTAGCTTCAGTATTGTTTTTCCAAAAGTTGTATGGGAGCTTGAGGCTCTTTTTTGAGTACCATATCCTAAATTGGGTGATGATTAAGGATAAGTACCCCTTGGTGAGGATTGATAACCTCTTCTACCAATTGGAATGAGTGAGATAGTTCTCAAATATTGATATTAGGTACAGCTATAATCAGTTGAGGGCTCAAGAGGGTGATATTATGAATATGAGATTCTTATATCTCTATATCCATTATTATTTCCTTATTATGGATTTTAGTATGAAGAATTCTCCCACTTGTTCATGGAACTTATAAAATGGATCTCCATTCCTTTGATGGACCATTTCATAGTTGTCTCTATATAATAAATTATCATTTATTATGCATCTAAGGGTGAGCATACATAACATTTGAGGTTGATCCTATAATTATCATGAGAGAAATAATTATATATAAATCTCATGAAGTGTCCGTTTTGGATTCTAGAGGTTCACTTTTTGGGGTATGACATCTTTGAGCATGGTGTAGTAGTGGACCAATAAAAAATTGATGTTGTTATCATGTGGGATCAAACTAAGATCATGTTAAAGGTATATAGTTTCATTTGTTTCTAAGGGTACTATTAGAGGTTCATGGAATAATTTTCAAGGATTGCAGACCATTTAACTAACTTTACATGGAAAGAGCAGTATTTTTATTGGACTGAGAAGTGTTTGAGAGCCTTTTATGAGCTAAGTAAGAGGTTGACCAATGTTTTTGTGTTGATACTATCGGATAAGGGTGCCAAGTATGTGGTGTTTTATGATTCCTATGAATTTGGTATTGAATTCATATTGATGTATAGGCAGGATGTGATTGCTTATGGGTAGAGGAGGTGAGACCCCATGAGCTGAACTACACGACCCATGAATTAGAGATGGTAGAAGTATCATTTAACTTGAAGATATAGAGGAATTATCTTCTAGGTGAGGATTTTTTTGTTTACTCATACCACTAGAGTTTGAGTTACATCTTTACCCTAAGATATCTGAGCTTGAGATAGAGGTGTTGGTTGGAATTTCTACAATACTATGACTTTGAGATAATATATAATCTTGGAAATGAAAATGTGGGCGAAGATTCCCTTAGTAGGAAATACCACTCTTGCTTGGTGGAGGAGGCATCTGAGTAGTTGGCCTCATTATGGTTGGCCTTGGTAGAGGGTAGAAGAACAGCTTATCTATAGTCAATGGATGTGACTCCACTACTTCTTTAGTGTGTGATAGACTCTAAATTGGTTGATGATTGATTTGAAGTTATATATAATGGCCCATTCTATCTAGCCTGTTACTTTGTGTGAAATATGGTTCTATAGGTTCCCAAAGTATGTCCCAGGGGAGTTGTAGAGTGATGAGGATGATATAGAGCTATGATTTTTGCTATAGGGAGTCCTACGGTGTAGAGATTGAGAATCACCAAAAGGGATGTAGGTTATGGTATAGGATGATTAGGATGTGCCTAGTCCTCTAAGGAGTGGTTCTTCCAGTTCTTCCAAAATGGTACCTCATTATGGAATGGAGTATCATATGTGTTATAAGGTATAGAGCTACTGTGGTGTGTTGTGTCCATCTATGAAATAATGGATCAGGGTGAATTTTTTGGAGTTTCATCCATTTTTTGGGAAGCCACACCATAAACATGGCATATGGAATAGCCCCCTTCTTGGTTTTGAGGTTATGTAGCATAGTGATCCTGGATGCATCATGGTATCCTCCCCTTTTATAGGATCTATAGTGAAAATATAGCTGAATATACTAGAGGGTATTTGACTAGAAGGTTTGCGGCATGGTGATGGGTGCTTCATCGTGATCCCTTCAATTTATAGCCATTATACTACATGGTGTCTATTGTTGTTCCAAGGTATTATAAATTTCAGACTACTAATAAATTATAAAATCCCCTCAAAGATCCTCATTCCTCCAACCTTTCTCTTGTTTATTAGGTGACCCAAGATCATCCTAATGAGTTCTTCCATCCCATAATTAGAAGATTTTGACTAATACCCTTGAATATTAGTCATTGGTGTTTTTTTGATAGTATGGGTGTTCTTATTCATTGTGGTTTTTTGTGGTGTTCATCCCCTTGGTTCAACCTTGTACAGTAGATCATAAAGCTATATTAAAGGTTGGGGATCCTTTATTTCTCATCTAGTGTGTCATATGGGATGGTTTATTCTTTTTTACATTTGGGAAGATGGTTTTTATCTAGCATGATGAATATAATTAATTTATTTTATTTAAATTCAAGGGTAAGTGGTATGATTTTCATGTTTTTATAGCCTTTTGATATTTTTGATGTTTAGATTATTCATGCTTATTATAACATTGAAAATCAAGATGTTTGGGACCCTATGTTTGTACTAATATGATATGTGTTGTGGAGTACTTGATGTTTCATTATTGTAATACCACCTTAAAAATGGTTAATAACTTATATTCTCTTAAATAATTGGTTTCCCATGGAAACTATGGCTTGTGTGAGAATTCCCAAAAATAAATAAGTGGAATTGGTAAAGACACCTTATAAAATTTGAAATATGTTAAGTTATTTTTTGTGGTGGTTAAATATGTGGTTGTGGTGAGTGGGGATGAAGTGTTGCAGTGTGGTCATGTTTTGGGGTTGTGATGTGAAATTGTGTTGTGGGGTGGTTACATGATGAGTTTTGCGGTCATTCCATGGGGCAGTTGTGCAGGAAAATGTTTTTGATATGGTGATTATGAAAATGAGGTGTTTGTGGATATGTGATGGTGATAGTGTGTGCTTGTTAGCATGGGAATGATTGGTTGTTGGTTATTGTGTTGTGATGTGTTGTGCTAGTTCCCCGAGTAGTATTGGAATTAAATGATACTGTTGAAATTGAAATGGAATGGGTTGGTTTGGTTAATGGGATATAAATATCTAATGAATGAATTAATAAATGTGATGTGTGGTTAAATACATTTGATGTTTAATTTGAAATTAAATAGGATAAATAATGAGATTAAAGGTGCTATAAATAATGAAATGAATTGGTTGTTTAAATTAAATGGGTTTGTAAGGGATAATATGGAAAATTGCTTAATTTGAAAGGGTATTTGGAATGTGTCATGTATCATGTTATGTGGTGTTGTGAATTTAGTGGTGGAAATGAAAGTGGCGTGTTGTGAGGTTGGGTAAAAATTTAGTGAGTTATTTAGTGCCTTTTTTTGAACCCATAGGTTGGTCTTCTGTGAAGCTATATATATACCATGTGTGTTCCTTGTGAAATTATCTACATACCCTACCCATGTCAAGCACCATGTTCTAACACCCATATATTTGGGTGGTATTTTTTTCCAACATCATGGTGGTGAGGATGGATGGATGGCTACCCACATCTTCCTACTCTCTCTTCCATGAGATGATTACATTCATGGTTTGTGATGGCTAAAATTCCAATGTTCATTATAGGGATGTTTGATGAGGTGATGAGGTCTATTATGGTAGGGATCATGCATGGTAGGAGGATGGAATGAGGTTTATTTCCTTCATGTTCATGATACTCTACTACTATAGTTATATTTGTGGATGATATGTGATTTGATGTCCCCAAGTGTCTTCAGGGTGAGATGTGATGTGACAGACCATGTTTCTTCGGGTGAGATGTGATATGATTTCTCAGGTGAATTCAAGTGAGATATGATGTGATGGCTAGTTCTACATAGGTTTCTTGGAATTATGCGACATAAATAAGATATGTGAGCGGGAGGACATATGATGTTTGGGTTTGAGAGTGTAAAATTAGTGGGAAGGAGGTATGAGGTGGCCATTATTGATAATATTCTTATTATGATATTATATATTCCTAGAATTATTTAGTGACTACGCCATGGTGAGGATGGGATTGTACAGTTGAATTATTTAGGTGTAGTTGGTTCTATTGTTTTATCATAGGTGCATTAGTATTCTATTTTCGCACATGTATAAGAGACATTGGAATGATCCTATTGAATATATTTGTATTCACACACTATGTATATAAAAACAATTTTTATGTTTTCAAGAAGACTTCCTGGACCATGTTGGATATTTTTAATCGGGGATTTAGAGTTTTTGTTGTGCCATTTCCTTATATTTTCCTTTTGGGTATTTATGTTGGATACATTTACATGTATCTACTTTACTTATACATGCATTATGGGATGGTTTTTAGTTTACCTTATTTTATAATTTTTCATGGATTTTATTGATCAATGATATCCTGTCATCTAATCATATTATTATCAAGGTCAATGCATCATGATATTTTTATACCCTTGATGTTAGTCTCCAACCAAGGGCCTAATGGATGCAGGACTTCAGGATCATTATATCTCTACCTTAATTTTTGTTATAGGAGGGGTGCCTTTTGAGGTATGGGATCATGATAGATTGGTATCAGTACTGATGGTTGAGAGATGTGATGGAGTCTAGAGTAGGAACTGTGATGATTTTATGGTTTTGTAAAGAAATAGCTTCAGTTGATCTTGGTGCATGTCATGGTCCAGGGAAGACCAACTATGACATGGGATTTTAGGGCCCCTTGTGATCTTATGCAAGGAATCTAAGCCTACCAAATGACCAAGTGAGGTGGTACCAATTGCTGGTTAGAGACTTAGGAGAGGTACATACGTCATGATTAATTTGTATTCTTGATTGAATTGGGTATTTTTGGAAGATTTGAAATAAGTTAAAATGAATTAAATTAATCTTAATAAATTTTAATACTATTGGGTTTAGAAATTCTTGCTTCCCTTTTTAGTTATGTATCCTTGTTATTGTCTATGTGAGGTTTAGGTAGTGGATGTTCAGGAAGCTGGTCAGGTTGATCATCAGAGGGTTTATCTAATTTGGGAGGATGATTAAAGCCAAGAGGGCCTTGAGTTCTTTCCAATGGAACAGTCTATGGAAGTTTAAGAGAAGTGTTTTAGATGTGGAGATAGAGAGTTGGTTGGTATAGATCAATATCGCTTTCAGATTGATTTTGGACACAATGGAGAATTAGAACTAGTTGATAGTTAGTCAGATGTAGGGAGTTACACATCAATGGTTGATGTTTTATCATAGTGAACTGAAATAGGAAGATATTTTATGGGTCTTCTTTTATAAGTAAATCCAAATGGAGTTCCTCTCATTGACTATGAAGGTAGTGAAGTGGTAGGATATTCTTTCTCTTTAGTAGGGAATGTTTTCTATGCCAGATCTTGGTATTAAGTTCAAATATCTATTTCATTTTCTGCCAAACCTTTTTCTAGATAAGGATTCACGATCATGGTATATTGAGGAGGAACTTCATCCTTCAATCCAGTATGTAGTTACTTCATTTACATTCCCGATGTATCTAGAGGTTTAAAAGGATGTGTAGGTGATCAAGCATATGCAGTCATGGGGATGTTTACCATGATAGTGGATCCAATTAGGTTCCTCAAAGAGAATATATTTTAGTGGAAGGTCTCAGGTCTAGGGCCTTTAAGGTTTCAACAAGTGGGGTGTCGACCTCTACAGCTCCCTTTTCATCCTTTTGGGGATAATAGTTTCTAGGATTTTCCTAGGGAATTTGGTTCAGTTTATTTTGTGTGTGGGGTTCATTTCCATAATTATAATTAGTTCTTGATGGTTCTTCATTATTATTATGGTGTAGGTGGATAGGTCTAGTGTCTAACTTAGAAATAACTACCATTGAAACAATTTCAACAGTAGGGGTAGACGGATTATGCCCCATCAAGAGGAGATGGTGTAGGTAGAGGTTGACCTCATGATTTTACACATGTTTAGGGGCCGAAAAATTGATTTTTTTTCATAGAGGTTTCGATTATAATATGAAAAGGGTATCTAATCATGGTTAGTTTCTTGTAGTAAAGGTTACAACACCAAAGGGGCCATAGATCATTAGAGGTGTGATCATCTTATCATCTACCCTTGGTTTTTCTCTATTTGATTTAGGATCCTCACACTCCTTTTTTCACTCACTCTATTCCAAAATCTAGGAGTATATGTAAACAGGATTCTCATTCACTTGGTGTTGACTACATAATTTATAGGCTAAACCATCTTATTTGATGTATACCTAGGGTGTAGACTGATGATGGAGCCACATCAATCTCATAAGGATCTTTTTTTCTACAGATGAAGCTATAAAATTTCATCCCTAGCATTGATTGGTTGTGTTCCAGGCATATTGTTAACAAATTATTCCTTAAGAGAGTCTTGTTTTTGAATGTGGATAGATAGCAAAAAGTTTTTGTTGGTGAGTAGAGTTTTCGATTAGTTAGTATACATATGGATCCCCTTCTTTCTTTGATGGTTGGGTTATCTATGGAATCAGTAGATGTTGGGTAGTGGAGGTTCCCATGGTTTTTAAGGAATTTTTATCTATTTTTCTGATGATTTTGGCAATGCTACCCCCTTGATGTGATGTTGAGTTTGAGATAGACTTGCATCTTATTGCTTCGTTAATTTTGATGGATCCTTATCGGATGACACCTTCTGAGTAGTAGGAGTTGAATATTTATGTGGATGATCTGATGTAGGAAGGTTTTACCTATCCTAGTGTATCTCTACGGGGTGACCCAATATTATTTTCTCAGAAAGTGGATAGTAGTATGAGGCTTTGTATAGACTAATGAAGGTTGAATCGGGTGAAAATCATGAATTGGTACCTCTTCTAAGGATCAATGGTCTTTTCAAATATTAGAGAGGGGCTATTTGGTTTTCTAAGATTGACCAGTGGTCTGAATATCACTAGTTTAGGGTGAAGTAGGATGATGTTATGAATACTACCTTCAAATGAAGGTATGGGAACTTCGAGTTTGTGGTAATTTCATTAAATTTAATGGACACAGAGGTTTTGTTAATGGGGAATATGAACTACATATTCTATGAATTCTTATAATTTATATTTTTGTTCATCTATGACATATTAATCTACTCAAAGATAGAGTAGAATCATACTGGTCATCTCAGAGTTTTATTTTAGGTTCTTCGATGGAACCTTCCCTATTGAAATTTTTCCAACTGTAAGATTTGGACATAAGAGGTGCATTTCCTCTGGCATGTGGTGTCCTATTAGGGTGTATGTGGAACCATTTAAGGTCAAGGAAGTTGTTTCTTTGGAATCACCCAAGAATTTGGTGGAGGTTCATAGCTACCACAATATCATAGGCTATTATCAAAGGTTCATAACTATATTCTCATATATTTTGGACTTATTGGTAGTTTTTTCTAGGAATGATTGGGAATTTATCTATATAGATTAATGTTAGGTGGTTTTTGACTACCATAAATAAAAATTGGATAGTTCATTAGTTCTCAAGTTTCTATAGGAGGAAATGATGTTTGATGTGTTTTTGATGATTACCTTATGGTATTCTGGTGTGTCTTGATGTAAGGGAGGGCGGTGATCTCTTATGGGTCTAGGAATTTACATCCCCATGATCAAAATTATACCACCCATGATCTGGAGCTTTTATTAGTTGTGTTTGGGGTGAATTTGTGGCAATATTACCTCATTGGTGAGTGATTTATGGTATTCATGAATCATCATATATTAAGGTATACCTTTTCCCAACATGATCTGAATTTGAGATAATGGATGTGGATAAAGATTATGATTATGAATTTGAGATCTCTTAGACCTCAAGAGAGGGAAATTCCATAGATGATTCTTTGAGAAGGAAGTTACAAAATGATTTTGTTATAGAGATTGGATATTCTTGGAGGATGGTGGAGGATTTTTCATCCCTTCACATAGATATAAGGGTTGTTGATAATATAGGTTGCATGCTTTAGATTTTAGTGTAGTCTTCTCTGATGGGTCAAGTGGAGGATTATTAGTATGGATACATGGAGGTATAACTGATGTGAGATCATTTTATCCATAGAGATGCTTCTATGGGATGGTTAGAGGATGGTAAGGACTGGATCTTATTTCAATAGAGGATATTTTTTCTGGTAGTGACGAATGAGGGAGTCCTTCAAAAGTTTTATAGCTCACCTTTGGTGGTATGTATGGGAGTTCCCAAGAAGCACCATGGCTTGAGAATGTATGTTTGGTGTCCTAGTATGAAGTGGGCGATGATAGATTTTCTCTCTTGGTGTTTAGTTTTCCAATAAGTAATGGATGAGCATCATGTTACTGATGGTTTTTTGTAGCCCTTAGATGTACCTGGGTGTAAATGGGATGACATATCAATGGATTTATTCATATAATTACCCCAATATTAGGGAACTTTTAGTGTTATCTAGGTAATTATGGATCTATTTATTTAATCATCCCACTTCCTAGCGATCAAGGAGTTGGGATTCATGGATGTTTTAGAGAGGAGGTATATGGATTATGTTTACTAGTTTAATAGAGTTATAAGGTCTATTGTCTTGAATTGAGATACATGTTTCAACTCATGAGTTTGGAGGGGGTATCAGTACAATTTTGGAACTCAATTGAACCTCGACACTACTTTCCACTCTCATACAGATGGTCAAATAGAGTGGTATATCCTGATTCTAGAGGATATGTTACAGTCATACATCCTAGACTTCAGTGATTCTTGGGAAAATTAATTTTCTTTAGTTGAGTTTACTTATAAAAATATATATCATTCATCCATTGGAATAGTCCCATTTGGGGATTTTTATGTGTGCCCATTTTTTTCTCCATTTTTCTGGGATGAGGTTGGAGAGTCATCGGTTTTTGGTCTCAATGTGGTGAAATGTACTTAAAAGAAGGTTCAAGCTATTCATGAGAGGATGAAAGAAGTGAAGTACTAGAATAAGTCATATAACGATCATAGGAGGAGGGCCTTATAGTATTAGGTTAAAGACTATATGTTTTTCAATGTTTCCCCTCGACATGGTAAACTGAGGTTTAGCAAGGGTAGTAATCTCTCACCCAGGTTTTTTTGGGCCTTTTGACATGTTGGTTATGTGTCTTATCAGTTGTAACTTCCCCATGACTTAACTAGATTCATGATTTTTTCTACATCTCTCAGTTAAATTAGTATCTTCATGATAAATTCCATCTCATTTAATGGGGAGATTTGGATATCAAAGGCGATGTGATGTCTTTGGAGCAGCCAATAGATATCAAAGATTATTGGGAGGAGTTTATACATGGATGGACCATTTCTTTGGTACAATAATTATGTAGTCATGGTGGAATGGGGGAGATTACATGGGAGTGATATATTCATATGAATTTCCATTACCCTAAGTTATTTTAATCTTGTCTTATTTCTCCTTGTTTTTCCCTTGATTATGTGAGGTTTGAATCTTTATAGTTTATGATATGTGATTCCTCCTTGTTTATTTGATGTGAGTTTTAAAACATTAAGCATAAAAATATGGGAATACATAATTCCTAATCAAGATATGTTATAAACTTACAATATTAACACCATGTGGGAAATTCATTTCTTCTAAAAGTGGATAATATCTTGACATGGATAATATAATTCCTTGACTTTTTTACTTGGGGATTTGTTATGTGGTGGTTGTGGTGATCATTATATTGGTATTTTTGTGGGTAATTTAATTGTGTGTATATTTATGTTTAAGGGTGTTGGTTCATGGTTTATGCAGATTGTTGTGGAAATGTGGTTGTAAGGGAAATTTGGTGAATGTTCTCACCTAGTTTGGTGAATTTAGTTGGTGGTGGTGTTAAGTTATAACGAGATCTTTGAGAGGTATCTCAGGGGATGATTGTTAGTAAATTTTTCCCCTTTCCTTACAAGTTGGTTTTATTTTTCAAGGTAAATAATAGCATGATAGGTATCTTGTATAATGTCTAAGACCTTTTATCCCATTACTTTTTTGGAATTTTTGTGGTAGAGGTTCCCGGAGAAAGTCTCATGGGAGTTAGAGAGTGAAGAGGATGAGATGGATCTAATATTTCAGTAATAGGGAGTCATATGGTGTGGATCCTAGTATATTACATAAGGGATATAGGCTATAGTTTATGTGGATTAGGTTGTGATGTAGTTCTCCAATGGTTTTTTTCCAATTCTTCCAAAATAGTACCCCCCCCCCCCATGGTGTGGAGGATCTACTGTGGTATAGAGAATAGAGAAGCTACGACATGGTGTAATCAAATACGACATAAGGGTTTGAGGTGATTTTTTGGAGGTTATGTCATTTGGGGATAGTTTCACCCTGAATATGGGTTGTTACATATCCTTGTTCATGGTTTTGAGGTTCTATGGTGTATTGGTCCTAGCTAAACCATGGTATTCTCCTCGTTTATATAATCTGCGACAAAAACATAGATGTAAATCCCATAGGTTCTTTAACCAAAAGGGATATGGTGTGGTGAGGGGTATTATTTCATCGTACCTTCTATTTCAATCCATTATACATTGTGGTGGATAGTATGATACCATGGTCTTATAAATTTTAAACTACCTATAAATTATAAAATTCCCTAGAAACCCCTCATTCCTTTGACTATTCTCCCATTTCTTGGGAGACACAAGGATTTCCCAAGAAGCTATTTTTTACCTTAATCAGTGGATTTTAACCCTATACCTTAGAGATCAATCGTTGGTGTCTCTAGGTTGGTAAGGGTGTTTTTATTCATTGTGGTGTTCAGTGGTGGCCTTCCCCTTAGATCAACCTGGCATAGTGGATCAGAATTATCTTTTTAAGGTAGGGGATCCTTTTTTTCTCATTTAGTGTATCTTGTGGGATGGGTTTTTTTAACTTTGGGAATATGGTTTTAATTTTTATTAGTGAGTATAATTAATTGGTTAAATTTAAATAGAATGGTAAGGGGTTTGATTCATATATTTTTATAGCCTTTTAATATTGTTAATATTTATATTTTTAATACTTTATGTACCACTGAAAATCATTTTTATTGGGATCCTATGTTTGTGTTGAGTTGATATGTGTTATGGAGCCCTTGATGTGTGATTTTTCTGATACCATCTTGAAACATAATAATAACTTATATCCGGATAAATAATTTCTTGCATGTGGAAATGATGGCTTGTGTGAGAATGCCCCAAAATAGAGAAGTTGAATAAATGAATCCCCTTGTTAAATTTGAAAAATGATAATTTATTTTGTGTGGTAATAGGGTGTGGGGATAATGTGCTATGGTGTGGATGTGATGTGGGGTATTGATGTGTAGTTCTGATTTGGGGTGGTTATGTGATGATTTTCTTGGTCATGCTATGGGGAAGTTGTGATTGAATGTGATGGTGATGTGGAAGTTACGACAAAGAGGTGGTTGTGGATATGTGATGGTGGCAGTGTTGGCTAATTGGCATGGGAATGATGTGTTGTTTTTCATTGTGTTTTCATGTGTTGTGTTATTTTCCTAGGTAGTATTATAATTAAATTATAGTATTGAAATTGTAATGACATGGGATGGTTTTTTTAATAGGACGGAAATGGATAATTAATGAATTAAGTAATGGGAAATGTGGTTAAATATGGTTGGTGTTTAATGTGAAATTAAATGGGATACATAATGAGATGAATGGTACTTGAAATAATGGAATGAATTGGTTGTTTAAATTAAATGGGTTGTTAATAGATAATCTAGAAAATGGAATAATTTGAAAAGTGATTTTGAATGTCTCTTATGTCCTATTGTGTGTTGTTATTCACTTAGAGGTGGTAATCAATGTGGTGGTGTTGTGTGGTTTAGTGGTAATGTTGTGAGTTGTTTAGTTCCTTTTTATTAACCCATAGGTTAGACTTGTGTTTGGATATATATATATATATGACATGTATTTTCCTTGTGATTTTATATATTCACCCCAACTACATTGAGCACATTGTGTAGATACCCATATATTTTGGGGGGTGTTTTCCCAACATCCCGGTGGTGAGGATGGATATAAGGATAACTTCTCTTTCCTGGTATCTCTTCTAGGAGATGATTATATGCATGGGATGTGATAACAATTAGTCAAAAGTTCATTGTAGTAAGTTTTTATAAGGTGATGAGGTGTCTTCTGGTGGTTTTCATGCATGGTAGGAGATAATGAGGTTGATAACCTTCATGTTCATGATACCCAACTACTCTGGTTATAGTTGTGAATTAGGTGTTATGTGATGGCCTATGTGTCTTTGGATGAGATGTTATGTGATGTCCCATGTGTCTTCAGGTGAGATGTGATGTGATATACCATGTTTCTTTGGGTTATATGTGATGTGATGGATAATTGAATATGGGTTGCTTGGCATGATGTGATATATGAAAGTGATGGAGCTCCAAGATGTATTATTTTTGGGTTGTGAGAGCTGAAAATCAGTGGGAAAGCAATGTGTGGTACCCTTTATCGATATGCTTCTTATTGTGTTATTATACATGGCTTTCATTATTTGGTGAGAATGCCTTGGGAGGATTGTTTTAGATAGTTGGCATGTTTTAGTGTTGTTGGTTTTTTAATTTTCACATAGGGTTTTTTAAAAGGTGGTGCCTCAGTCAAAGAATAAGGCACAATTTATTCAATAGAAAACAAAGGTTACATGAGTTTGAAGGATATAATATCATTATAATCCTTATAATAAAGAGGGAGTAAATCATTCTGAAGGTCATCCTTACAAGTTGTTTCATTGTTGACTCCCTTATTCGCAAGACTGTCTGCCACCATATTCGCTTCACAGAAGGCCTGAGTGACAATGAAGCTAGTCTCCATAAGCAAAGAAATACAGTTCATCCAATGGGTAGTAAGCGGCCAAGCTAGATGCACTACACCATTCCAAATGTCCTGAACAATAGTATTCGAATCACTTTCAATCCAAATGTTCCTCCAACCCTTATTCTTTACAAAGTCAACGGCATGGATAATGCCCATCATTTCTTCTTCCAAAGATGAGGCAACACCACTACTACCAAAGAATCATTTGAGGCACTAACCAAGATAGTCTATGTAAATAGCACAACAACTTTCAGTTCATGGGTTGCCTTTAGAGGCGCCATCAACATTCACTTTGATCCATCCTGAAAGAGGGACTTTCCAAAACACCTCAAAAGTCTGTCTAGGTTGTTTTTAGATACCATCAATTCAGAGACGATGGAGGACCTCAAAGACTCTGATAGAGTTGTCACAATAAGACTTTTGAATCGAGGTAGCATCTCGAATGGAAATAAGAATCTGCATCTGAACTTCATTAAGTATAAATGAGAAATTATTATGAAGAAGATCAGTTCTATCATACCAGATCATGTGGAGTAGATCATTGACCATAGTTAAGAAAATATTCTTAATTTTCTGAGATGTATCAAAATCTACACAACACTTTAGTTGGGAACTAATTGAGTCAGATTGTAACCATCTTCAAGAAAAAAATGTCAAAATATAGTTCCAAAGAGCTACAGTAGTAGCACAAGACAGAAATAGATGATTAGTATCTTCTCTATTTTGGTTAAAAAGATGACACTTGGAGAAACGTTTTATCCCAAAAGACTGAAGACAAACCTCAGTGGGTACTCTATTGTGAGTGATATGCCACACCAGAGTAAGTCTTGAAGGTTTGATCCAAGGTTTTTCAAATGATTTCAACCAACAAAAGTTATAATCAAAGTTTAAAAAATTGTTCTTTTAAAAACTTTTGGAATCAAGGATTCCATTATGAGCAGGTTCTCAGACCAGGAAGTCCTCAGAATTAGAGATTGGATACTTTTCAATCACATGAATGATGTTGTCAGGGAGATTATTATTATTATTAGAAAGTAAAACATCCCTAATAGTGCATTTAGTGTTCATTGGAATAGAATTGGGAGTCAGTATGGAGATTAGAGGAGCACCAGTCCAGTTGTCCAGCCAGAAATTCATTTAAGAATCAGAACTAACCATCCATCTAAAATTATTCATAATATTAGTAAAGGATTTCCTAACGGATGGCCAGATGAAAGTTGAAATATAATTCAAGTTTCCTTTCTTTATCTTCGTGAGGAATCTTTCTTTTAGAAAAGAAATGGAATCAAGGTTGTTGTGAATCAACCTTCAAGTGATCCTACCTTGAAGTGCATCATTAAAGAGCTTAAGATTTTTTATTTCAAGACCTCCCTTTTCTAAGTGTTTATAGCAGGTTGCCCAGGGAATGGTCACAAGATTCCTTTCAAGAGTGCTTCCAATCCAAAAAAAAAATTTGTTGTGCCAATTAATTTTGTTGAGAAGACCAGGAGTTCATTTGTAGACCATCATCGAGTAGACCATTTTGGAGACAATAATAGATTTCACAGGATAGATTTTTCCTACCATTAAGAGGGATTTACCTTTCCAAGTGGAAAGATGAATGATGACTTGATCCATAATGGTAAAAAAGTAACTGGAAATAGGCCTTCCCCAAAATATGGGAACACCAAGATAAGTTAAAGGGAAGGATCCCTCCATGATTCCTAAATTGTTGATGATATTATTTTTTCTAATAGAAGAAAAGTTTTTTCCAAAAAACACAAAGGATTTGTTCCAACTGATAATATGACCAGAGATTTATTCATAATGGTACAAGGCATTTTTTGTTAGTTTGAATATTCCTCTTATCACCTTGTAAGAACAAGATGATGTCATCAGCGTATAAGAGATGAGTGGGAAAAGTCGGGTTCCTAGAGTCTTGAACAGGTTTAATCTTGTTTTGATCGACAATCCGATTGATCAATCTGCGTAGTTAATCTTTTTCAATTGCAAAAAGGATGGTAGACATAGGGTCTTCTTGTCTAACTCCCTTGGTGCATTTAAATAATCCCTTAGGTGAACCATTGATAAGGATGTATATAGATGCTAATTTGAACAAAGAGTTTATCCTCTTGATGAAGTTATCATTAAAACCAAATCCCTAAAGTAATTTGAAAATAAAAATCCAATCAATGGTATCAAAGGATTTCTTAATATCAAGTTTGATGGAAATATTTTATCCTCTGTTGGTATGATTAAGAATGTTGGTACATTATGAGGCAAGGTAGATGCAATCCTGTATATACCTACCCTTGATAAAACCAAATTGGTTCCAAGAGACAATTTTTTTTAATATAGTTTTAAGTCTATTATCAATAAGCTTCATAATGATTTTGAAAATAGTTTTAATAAGAACAATAGGTCTAAAGAGATGAATCTCAGAGGCATTGTCCACTTTAGTAATTAAAGTAAGAAATTTATAATTTAGTCCATGGGGAAGGACATAATTAAAAAAAGGATTTGACAAGTATGAAAACATCCAGATGAATAGCCTCCCAGTAGTGTTGAAAGAAACCATTATTAAAACCATTAGGTTCTGGGGAACTATCAGGATTAAGGATAAAAACAGTGTCTTTGATTTCATGATCAAGAGGGATGCTTAAAAGATAATCATTATCCTCCACACTCACCAGAGCCGGAATGACATCAGGGAGGAGGTATTTATTAACATCCAGACCATTGAAAATATTATCAATGTAAGATACAACATGATTAGTAATGGAAACATCAGTTTCAATGGGGAAATATTTGTCTCTAATAAAGGTAAAAGGTCTACGAATTTTTACTGATTCTTTGAAGGGAGTTGTAAAACTTAGTTTTTCTATCACCATATGATAGCCATTTAGTTTTAAATATCTTATTATGCATGTTATGTTTAATAAAAAGAAGAGCGATGAGTTTCATAGAAGTGTTAATTTCTAGTTGAGAATCCAAAGAAAAGTTAGATCTAGTGTTGGTGTTTTAAATTTGTATAAGTTCATTCTCAAGAGTAGATATTTCCTTGTCAATTTTTTTAGATCTGGAGTTACACCAGCCTTTGAAACACTTATTAAGGTGTTTTAATTTGGTGATACAAGAAAAGGCATCATTGTGATGATTCATGGACTTCCAAAAAATATGATGTTGGAACATTCAGGTTCATCAGATCAAGCATTGTTAAATATGAAAGGAAGAATGGGTCTGAGATTTTTAGTAAATAGACTGACAAGAATGGGATGATGATCCAAGTTGAGCTTAGTCGGAGTAGTACTAGAGATAGTGTCCTGTTTGTCTAGAGTAGGGATATTCATGAAGGCCATATCCGGTTTACTAGCCACCACTCTGCTATAATGTATTATATACCAAGTGAACTTGGCACCAGTGAGGTTAATCTCAACCAGATTACTATCTTCAATAGTAGTTTGAAATTATCTTGAGGATATAGTAGAGTGGGATGGGCCCATCTTCTCACTGAAGTTAAGAATTGCATTAAAATCCCCAATCACAAAATAGGGACCATGGATATTGTTATCTAAATAATAAAGGTCCTACCAAAGAGGTCTACGATATTGGTATCTATTCTTAGCATAAATCATGGTACAATAAATGTGTAAGCCATCAAAAGAAAAATCACAAGTAAACATCTGTTTAGAAACTTTGAAAACATTCACATTCTATAAATAGGAATGATAAAAAATCCAAAGGTATTCTAATACTAGACCATATTTGTAAGCACCTAAAAAATTTTAACCATGAGAAAAAAGAGGCATTATTTTTGAATAAAAATTGATTTTAGGTTCAGCAATAGTAAAACGTTTAGGCCTGTGAGTCATAAGAAATTTTTTAAGAACAATAAAAGTGTCAGAGTTAGTAATACCCTGACAATTCTAGAAAAATTAATTCATTACGACCTGTTATTGGGGTTAGAACCCCCTTTTTTGAACTACCCAAGCCCTTATTCCTCTATGATCTTCTGACGTTTTGAATAGTGGTAGGACTAGGTTTATTTCCCTATTTACCCATAGGGGAAACCGGATATTTGTTATATGTACCTGTATTAATAACATTATGATTTTTTTAGGTGTTTTGGTGATCAAAAGGGTTGCCCTTGGACTATTTGAGTCTGGGGCTGTGTGGCATGTGCTCATTGCTGCTAGAATATATTTAGATGATTTGTTTTCTCATAGGTGAATTAGTATTCTATTTTCACATGTGCATTGGGGACTTGGTTATGATCCTAGTGAGTATACTTATATTTTCATCCTATGTATATATAAAAAAAATAGGTTTCTAGGAGAACTCTGTGGACCGTGATGGATATTTCTAGCCTGGTAGCTGGAGCTGTAGATGTGTCACTACCTTAGATTTTATTTTTGGGTATTTATTTTAGATACTTTTATCTATTTATTTTTTACTTTTATATGCAATATGGGATGGTTTTTGTTTTACTCTATTTTATATTATTTCATGGATATTATTTATAATTGTTGTCTTATCTCTTAGTAATATTATTAAGGAGGGTAATGTCTCTCATTGTGAGAGTTTTGTACCCACAGTGCTAGTCACCAATCTGGGGCCAACTAGAGGTGGGACTCATGTGTTATTATCTCTCTACCTTCATTATTGGACTAGGAGGTGTACCTTTAGAGAGCGTTTTTTGTGACATTCTATGTGACCATATATCCTTGGGAGATGAACCGGATGGATTTTTTATAGGTGGGGAGAATGTCATCCTTTTCTAGGGATATATGGTAATTACAGTCACATTGTATGAGGATGTACTAAGGGAGTATCATACCTCCCCCTTAGTGGTGCATTTGAGAGTGGATAAGATTTAATGGAACCTTTAGTAGTAGTTTTAGTGGGCTGGAATGAGGTGAAGTATTTCTAAGTTTGTGTCATGATGGTTCGCATGTTAACAGGTAAAGTTTGAGCATCAGGTTCTAGCAGGTATGACTCAACTGCTTGGGGTCCCAAAATAGAAGTGGGGTGTAATATTGATGTATTTTATAAAAGTTATTCCATGGAAAATGAGAGTCCATGATTCTATTTTGGTTATTGTTGACCAATTAACCTTATTATAACTCTTCCTTGACATCCGATAGAAGAGTCTGGTTGAGATTTTGGGGCATCTGTACATAAAAGATATTGTCCAGCTTCATGGGGTACCCATGAAGATCATCTTTGACCATGATTCTCAGTTCACATAACTGTTTTGTAGAGGATTCCATGAGGCATTTTGGATCAAGTTATAGATGAGAACATTTTTCCACCCCATATGGATTTTTAGATGGAGTGAACCATTTACATTTTGGAAGATATGATGAGAGCCTACATATTATATTTTTGTCCAGAGTTGGGAGGATCAGTTTCCATTTCTGTATTTTTACTATAATAACAACTATCACTTCAGTATTGACATGGAACCAATTGAGGACCTATATGGGATACCATGTAGGTCTTTATTATGTTGGTCCTAGATTGGAGAGACATCTCTTATTTGGATAGATCTTGTGTGGATGATGACTGAGAAGGTTTATTTTATCCATTATCATATGGGGGACACTCCGAGTCGACATAAATCCTATGCTAATAAAAATTGTAGACCATCAGGTTTCAAGAAGGGATACAATATCCTCTGATGTGAAATGTCGAGATTTGGTCAGAGAAGCAGGCTATACTTAAGGTTCATCGGGTGGTTCAATATTTTTTATATGGTTGGAGAGTTTTCCTACCACTTGGCCATACCCTAAAGATATATTAAGTTTATTAAATATTCCATGTGTCACAGATGAGAGGATATGTGCATGACTTGATGTGTGTAATTGATTGGGGATAGATGTACTTAAGGGATAAATATACTTTCTCAAAGTATCCAATGGTGATCTTGGATGGGTATGAGAGATTTATATGTGGGTGGACCATTATTTTAGTTTGGGTGATTTAGTATTATATAAATGTCCCTGAGATCTCCTAATAGTGTGAGATCCAGATTGTGTACTCACTACTCTCACCTTTTTGTGTAGCTTATGCTTTTCAGGGAAAAAATACTTATAAAGTGGGGAGAATTTAACAACTCCAAATTTTTATTAATTTATATTTTGAATTTTTATTTAAGTATCTGTAGATTTTCTCTTGGAGTAAGTGCTATGTTTTGGGAGTAACAGGACCTTGTAATTAATATTTTAAAAATATTAAATATATTAAATCACATGCGTGCATATTTTCAGAATTAACAGAATTTCCATTGATGAGGAACTCAAATGGAAAATAAGAGACTGTGGTTTTTTAAAGATTATGGGCTTTACCCTATGTGTGACATAAGTTTGGTCAGTGTCATACTTTTCATGGAAGTAATTCATTGGTGGGTGTGTTAAATAAATTAAATTATTAAATTATTTATTTTATTCAATTCCCAAAACATAGTATAACATCTCTATATATATTTTTATATCAAACCTCTAGGTTTATCCACATAACTTGGGATATTAGAGAGGAGAAGGAGGAATTCCATCATTATCATTGACAAGATTGGGATCATGGACTGATGTTGCATGATTGATGAGATTCAGGGGATGAATGATGAACATAGTGGAATCTTTTATAGCATCACTAGTGAATGTATTCTTCACCAACAATCGATTCATTCTTGAGGTAGGTCTTTTTATTTTTTGGATTATTTCCTTTTTAGTTTTTTTATCTTGATATTATTAATCTACTATGATTTTTTTATGTATATTTTATTTTCATGGACCTAATAGTTTATTATTTGATTATTTTGTTTCTTTATTATAATTTTTCTCCCTTATTTGGATTCCACAGTGACAATAATTGGTTGTGAAACTTCAATCAATGATGATATTAAATTTTATAGTTGTTTTCCTTTCTCCCACAATTCTTTACATTATTTCCCATTGACCATGTTTTGGGTGTCTATTTGACTATTATAAGGCTGGTTTGAATCATGATCGAACCACCAAATTCAGTTTTTCTTTCTTGTGGATGAACGTGATGATTATGGTTCTTGGAGATTCGAGACATGTTTGAGGGAACAGAATTAATAGAGGAACTAGGAAGGATTCGTCCCAATTTTGGGTGTATGGGAACATTGAGAAGCTATGGGGGATTGTTTTCCAAGAGAGGAAAGACTGGAATTCAACTTATGATCAGCCATTGATGAATTTTAATCTAGGTACAGGCATTCCAGGCATGATTCTTGGAAGTAGCGGAAAATCTGGAGAATGTTTGAAGACCAAGATTCTAAGATTTGTTATCTTCATAAATCATAATTACACACTAGGTATTTTGAAGGAACACACACTATGTTTCTTGGTTCCACATGGAATATTGGGTTTTATCCAGATTTAAGTATCACACATTGTGTGTTTAGTCCCACATGTCATATGATAAGACCTAAGTGGTCGAGTTGTGTGTGGGGAGTACACAACCAGGACCCCAGGTGATCGCACACATTGTGTCTCATTAGGGACATACCAAGTAGTGGTGCATTTCCAACTGGGTTCTATTCAAGAAATAATGTGCCCAGATTGTTGGTAATTTCCACACAACATGTGCCTATATGAGCACATCATGTACTTTTTTCAAAACCTTCTACCATGTGTATCTCCTTCTTCGAGAATCAATTTTGGGCCCATGAGTAGCCTATTCAAAGTATAATTTCATGTAATACAGGATGGTGTCCTTTTTCATCATTATAGATACAAAACAAGGTGACACAAGTGGTATTCTTCTACCAATGATTCTTGGCAGATGGTAGTGATCAGGATTGATCATCAGAGAGATGTCGGGGTCGGTCCTCCCCTATCTCACCAGGTTGTGGGTCCCCCATACCCTATATACATGTATATTTGGTATTACCCCAAATTAAATATTCTTTTTTTCCTCTATATATGGATTTTTACTCCCCTATCATTGAGATTTCATGGGGATTTGGGTCCTCCACTAGAGACAGTTCTCACTCAACTATGGAGCGTAGTTGCGAGGGGCGGACCCTCTATCCTGATTCATATGAGTTTATGTAACACCCAAGATTCAATTATAGTAACTAAAAATTATATTTTTTAAAAAATATAATACTATGAACATTTTAATATTTCATGGAATAAAAATTCTAATTTGATATGATGAATATCGATTTTGAACTTAATTGGTCAAAATAAGATTAAAATGAATTACTAAAATTTTCCCTTAGAAATAAGATTTTATGATTAACTAAAAATGTAGTATTTAAATATTAATTTTGTTATTTTAAATAATATTTTATAATATATATAATTAAAAAAAATTGACTATAAATTTTATAGAAATAAAGATATGATCATTTGGTGGTAAAAAGGTATATTTTTCAAAAAAAACTATTTTTTAGGGAATAATGTATTTCCCTTTCAATTAATTGAAATAATGTTTAATGATGAGTGGTTTAAATTAAATTTATTTATTATATATCTAAATATATTAATTTAAATCCTTATAATTATTATTACTAGTCATATAGTTAATGTAAGATCATCGTATGCTTGAAAATTTCATTTCGTGAAAAACCATTCTTCAACACATTTTATAGGTCTATTTTTGAATTAAATTCTACAAATTATGTGAATTGAAAATGATAAAATAGATTAAAATTTTTAATCATAATAATTGATATTAGGTAATAATTTAAACTTAATTTTTTCGCAAAATTAATACTAAAAATAGTAAATAATTAATTGCCATGATTAAGGATAAAATAGGTTTTTTAGGGGAGGGTTAACCTAAAGATATAAGGGTTAAAATGACCAAATAACTTAATGAAACCAAATTGTTTTGTTTTATTTGAATATTAACCTTATAAACTTATAATATGGGAAATTTTTAGTTATTTTTTTCTAGAAAGTGACTTGAAAATATTGTAACAACTTTGGAAAATTACAATTGTGTCACTCACATCAATTATAAAAGAGGACCTCCTCCCATCGCTTATTCACATCTCTAAAGCCATTTAGCTCTACCAAACCCTATAGAAATATCTACCCAACATCATTATTCACAAAATATAGATAATGTTTCTTCCAAAAATACCAACCATGGGGTCTTTAAGAAGATATCCAAATGTGTTTTCTCTAAGACAAGGTAATCGTCTTAGCAAAGATCTTTCTTTTTTACTTCTTATTTTACCACATTAAATTGTGTATTAAAAATTATTATATAATGAAACTAGTATATCCCATATAATTTTTATTATTATGTTTATTTTATAATATTTATCCATCTTCTTCACCATCAAATGGTAAATAAAACCATCACTGGGGTGTACAGCGGTCTACCACCTCATTAATCGGTTTAATGTTTCCCATCAATGAATCACATGGATAGTCATAATGATGTAAATAATTAATATATAGGATAATTACGACATAATATTAATTCTATAAAATTAATATATCATCCACTTTCTTAACCAATGCACCATTAAGGAAATGATATCATCACACGTGTGTACGTACAGCTTAACTTCCTCGCGAAGCGATAAGATTCACTTTCCATTTTCACATTTAAATAATGATTATAAAATATATTTACTGAGTAAATAATATATATATAACATTAATATCATTTTTTATATTATGTAACTATATCCTATTCACAAGACCTAAAACATCCCTGAAAAAATTTGCATGGGAAAACAAAGTAGATAATACACAAAATAAGGGTAATAATGAAATATTATTAATGAATGGGTGATAAGATGTTATAGGAGTATTATATATGATATTATAAATAATAATATGGTACTATAATAAATTAATAACATATTTAAAAACATTTTACATGAATTTAAATCATTTTCAACTAAGGGGAACCGTAAGGTGAGTGATTTCATATAAATTTCCATTCTTTTGAGAAATATTTAATATTACGCATCTATTTATTTTTATATGGTTAATATACTAACATTTTATGTATTTAACATGAATAAATATTTATTAATTATTATTAATGTCTCAATTCAAGTTTATTCTTTGAGGATTTACAATTTAAAAGTTACTAAATAAGTAAGGATGTATTTTACAATCTCTTTGTTTGGGATTACTTTTATTTTAAATGAAATAATATTATAGTATATTATTCATAAAATCCATATATTTTCTTATTCTATGTATATTTAATGATTTTTAATATTTTATTCCAACATTTTTTAACTCTTTGAAACTTGAATCAAAAAAATAAATGTTTAAAAGAAAAAAATGATTTTATTTCTGTTTTAATCAGATATGTTTTTCTTTCATGTCCATATTCTTAAAAATTGATTTTAAAAAGTCATTTTTTACTAAAATTATTTATTAAGGATATTTAATTTATCCTTTAATTTTTAAAGGTTTTAAATTAATCTTTCCAATATTTTATAGAGGGGTCACTTTTGACTTTCTTTTCAAAAATTTAAAATGAATGTTTTTTAACGTATACGGTGTTAATGAACTTCCCCACCACCATAACCATTTTATGATATTTAGATTATTATGAACATTTTCAATGGTTTTATAAATACAAATAGTTAATGAAATCTTATTTTAATATTTCACTCCCATTTTCTTTATTTTTCTAAAGGGTGTGCTTTTATTACAAAACCTAAATTTCTGATGAACTAATGGTTATCTCTTATCTATTATTAATAATGTGGCACTAAACATTATATTGAAACAATCATATTATTTTTATCATTTAACATTACATTTCTATTAAATATCCTTATTCTATGTATCATGGATGTGATTATTTCCAAAATTGTATACCATTTTTAGATATGGTGTTTTACAATAAATGTTATTTGATTGATAATAAAAAAATATTGATAAATATGTATTCTTTACTCAATATAGATATTTATTGATAAGTTATATCATTTATAATTTGAATTGATCATTATATATGATTAATTCTTTGTACATGTAGTGATGGTTGGGGCCTTGTTGTAGATATTCCCTTGATACATTGATAGGTCTCATGAGACAAATCATTTGGCCAAATTAAATGGGTTTTTGGTGTATAACTACCCATAGATTAAACATTCTTGGAACAAGGTCTTGAAGGTACAGATATATTGATGTTTAAGATTGTGAAATAAAATATTAATCATTTACCTCATTGAAAATTTAGTTATTATTTTTCATGAGATTTTTTTAAGTGATATTATCCATGAATGCATTTTTGTTCTTAAATTATTGATTAAATGGAATGTGTTTTCAATTATTTACCTTCAAATATTATTTATGCCTTATTTACACATAATAGATTCCATTATACATAACCCTTAACATTGATTTGAGATCACCCTTCTTTTTTCATTTCCCTAGGTTATAAAGAGGAAATATCTGAATGAGTTTCAAGTGTGTAGAATATTAAATTTTGTTATATTTATATTTTATTCCCAATATAAAATGGGTATCATGTATGTATCTTGATCTATTAGACTATTAAATGGATTTTTCCTCCAGTATTAGATCCCTTATATCTATTCCAATGTAACATAAGGAACTACGTGTTATGGGTTATAGGAGTTTATGTTGTTACAGTTGGAATCAGTGCAAGTTTAGTAAAAACCTTGGGAACTAGATTTAGGAAAACATATATTAAGGAACATACCCCTATGACATACCTTGAGGATATGTCTAATTATAGGATAATATCATAAAATTTTTGGTAAGTTATAGAATATATGGTTTTACATATAAATATATCTTCAATATATATACTATAAGTGGATGTGGTTTTGGAACAGATGTATCAAGGGGTAATAACCCTAAAAAGAGTTGTTCAAGTATATATTAGCCACCATTCTAGTGCACAGTGACTGTTCCCTTACTACGCATATGGTTTGATACTCTTGGGGTATATTCTTTGGTTAATTCAAATTTTCATTATAATACATTATGAAATACTTGAAATATATTTCCAAGGAAACCAAGTTTAAGATTTTGACATTAATGATGCATAAATGTTTAATTTATTTTAAGTGTTACACCAAATTTATAATTATATATTGTTATTTAAAATTCATAATTTTATGAAATAATTAATTATATTTTATTTTTTATAAATGTTTTCTAGTAGAAAGAATGATATAGATACTCATTATCAACATATAAATTTCCCTACAGAGCAATAAAATACAAATACTATTGGAATTGAGAATATCATGGATATATTAGGTCACATCACCCAATTTATGACTAATAACCTTGAAAATATGGAGAAACATGATTCTCTATGGACTGTTACACCTATATTGGTACATTTCATGTGATAAAATCCTTTATCATTTAATGGGATTTCTAATCCCATAATAGTTGAGCAATATATTAAGTCCCTTGAAAGGATATTTTTATCCTTGGGGAGTGATGAAAAGGAAAAGGTTATACTATCAGTTTTTATCTTAAAGTAAATACTGATCAATGGTGTTCATTGATCTAGAATACTAGGGAAAAAGAATAAATGTAATACATGGAATGGTGAGATTTCAAAGTAACATTTTTTGACAAATAATTCCCTCATGAGAAATGAACTGAAATGAAGATAATGTCACTCGTCTTAAAGAAAAAAGGAAGAGTAAATTATTGCAGTCTATGAGTATACCTTTACAAGGATATCTAGTTATGTTATAGATTACATATGTAATAAAGAATACAATATTTACCATTTGTTTGAAGGGATTAAGTCAATTCTTTAAAGGACATTGGTTTCTTAAACTTTTTCATCATATGATGAAATAACTTTATGCACCATCAAAATAAAGAAGGAATTTTCCTGATCCTTTATATTTAGGGAAAATAAATAAAATAAAATGTTCGTAAAATAAAAATAAAAAGGGAATAAATTAAGAAAAGAAGAAAATGAGGAAATTTCCATCATGTGAGAATTATATAAATAAACAACCTAAAAAATTCTTTAATAGAATGAGTGTTTGTTACAAGTTTGTAGATAAGGATCATATGGATAAAGAATGTAAGGTAAAGTAATATACCATTTGTGTCTGGTTCTTTAGCTATAAATAAATGGGGTATTATTCAAACCAATTTCCCTAGAATCAAGGAAACATGTCGCATAAGAGTTCTATAGGATAATTTAAATATTATGTGATTTATATTGTAAAGACCTAGAATTTCTGTGTAAATTGTTTTTTAATATATGTTAATTTTACGAGTTCTTGAAAATTTATAGTGCATGATTCTGAGGCCCGGTGTGCCCAGAATCAATTTCTAAACTTTTTTTGGGTACGTTCAGTAAAGGTGGGAGCGGGTTTTTGGAACTTTTGAACCGGTGCTCGGAATCAAAATCTGAGGGCACTGTTGAACTTGCAGCGCTGGTACTCGCTTAAGAAGACTTTCACCTCGATGGCAGTTGGTCAAGGGTGAAAGTTAATTTTTGGGTTTTTCGTGAAAGAATAAAATAAAATAAAATTGTGTAACATTTTATTTTATTTTTTCTTTGGAACTCCCATGTAGATGTTGAGAGGTGGGGACCACCTGAACTAAAACCTCTCAACATAGGTTATAGTGGTGGGGACCACCCAAGACTAACCTCCCATGTGGGTTATGGTGGTGGGGACCACCTGAGACTTAAACCCCCTTGAACTCCCCTCTTAATGGGTAGAAACCTCTTCAGCTTACCCACATTAATGGTTTAACCCCCTTTAATTAATTTTTTCAACTCAATTAATTAATTAAACCAATTTGAAAATTATTCCAACAACTTAATAGATATGATAATCTATTATTTAGGCTACCTATTCATTTTGGTGGAATTGGGAGGAAGGAGCCTTGGGAGAAAGCTCTCCAACGAAGAACGCCAACGAAGAACGCTGACTTCAACTTCGACTTCTTCCTTGGGACATCCGTTGATGAGGAATGTATTCAACGTCAATGAACCGATGATCGAGGAAATTTCGACGTCACCGACATCTGTCTATTCCCAACGACATCATCTCATTCCTCGAGGACAATCTTAAACGAATCAAACGAATGAGGCATGGGTTGTTATTGAATACATGAATTTCCTCGGTTAAATTCCTCGTTCTTGGAAAGCATGGTGAATGCAGATCAACCAAAATGATTTGATCCAAGATTCATATTAAATTGTCGATTTTAAAATTCTTAATTTATGATTTGTGAACCACTTCCTACCACTCTAACACGGAGGGTGTGGGCCAAACAAACATGGCCTGATCCCTCCTTCGTTCTTACTTTTTTTGTTCTTCGTGATGGTGACGGTGACAGGTGTCGGCATTTGGCATCGGTGGAACACGAGAACGACGGCTGACACCACCATCGGCCGCAATGAAGAAAATGGTGCCGCACCGCGGCCACCGTGCCACCCACGGCCACCGACATTCATGGCCCCGTGCCACTACGGACTCATCGCGCCGCCCAGAGGCCTTGCCCCGCTACCCAGTGGTCCCGCTGCGCCGCCCCGCGGCCCTCTGCGGTCGCGCCGCAGCACTACGCCACCCAGGCTGGGCCACCTAGCGTGGGTCGGGCCAGACCCAGCGCGATTCGGGCCACCCAGCAGGCCAGACCGCCCAGTGGGCTGGGCCAGACCCAGCAAGTTGGGATGGGTCGACCCAAACTAGGTCGGCCCAAGCCGGGTCAGACCAGACCCAAACCCACATCGACTCATGTACGCTCTTTTGGCCATAACTTTGGCACCGGATGTCCGTTTGACAAACCGTCAATGGAGCTAGAAATCTTGGAGGGAGACGGTACCTTTTATTATACCCCACTGGAGATTTGGATAAAGTTGGAGTAAGGTCAGGTTGGATCGAGCACGAATCTAACTGGGCCCTCGGGACTAAAAGACTAATAACTCACGGACCGGGTGACCGATTGATGCTCTGTCTATTGCGTTGATACCTCAATGATGTGTAGGACCTATGGGATACTTCTTTATGGTACTTAGTGGAATTTAGAGTATCGACCAGTGATTTGAGGAGTGAACCCTCCTGGAGACGAGTGAGCTTAGCATGGGAACCCTATAGATGGTTGTGACGTAAAGAATGAAGAGCGATCATGTGTGGGTCAGCACCTAGCAATCCTATGTGGGTCAGCACCAAGCGATCCTATGTGGTTCAGCACCTAGGGATCCTGTGTGGGTCAGCACTAAGCGATCCTGTGTGGTTCAGCACCTAGCGATCCTGTGTGAGTTAGCACTAAGCGATCTTGTGTGGGTCAGAACCTAGTGATCCTATGTAGGTCAGCACTGAGGGATCCTGTGTGGGTCAGCACTGAGCGATCATGTGTAGGTCAGCACCGAGTGATCCTATGTGGGTCTACCTCTTAACAGAGTAAGATGATTCAATATTTACATCTAATCATCTCTACTACTATACTTAAGTTATACATGGTGTGAGCTGAGTTCGTACCTGAGTGGTACTTTACTTTGTGGTAATAACTTGGTGGTATTCTTTTGTGTGGCGTACCTGTGTGGTACTTACCCTCGTGGTCTTCCTTCCTTTGTGTAATAGTTTATCTTTGGTATTTTGAGTTGGAATATGTGTTTTCCTCTTGATTCATATGGGTTTACTCGATAACTTAGGTATATGTATGGGCATATACCTAAGTATGTCTGTTAGTTGATTTCATGCTGTGAGGTTTATCCTTGGTGGTTTTTGTGAGATTTTGAGGGTCTCAGGGTCCCTACTGAGTATCATTATACTCACCCCTGAATGGGTTATGCCTACACCTCGTTGTGTTTGGTGCAGATGATGGATAGCGTTGACTGAGGATGTGAGTACTAGGACTGGAGGTAGCTCAGAGGTGGACCTTAGACGAGGCGTACCACAGAGATGACCAATCAAGAGTTGTACCTACCCTTCAGGTAGAATCCCTGGTGGGTGTTCATAGGAGCTATTCCAGATTACTTGTACTTTCATTTTCTTTTACTTTCCTGTTGGGCTTGTATTCTGGACCCTTTACATACTGTTCTCACTCTATTTACTTTTCAGTTTACTTATGTTTGTATCTTGTTGTGTGCTTGGTTGTGTGTGTTACAGATTATAAAGGAAATGTCTTCTTAGTTTTAGGGAATACGCCTTTGGTGTTAGTCTCCAAACCATGGCCTTGGAAGGTTGGCTTGGGGTAGTCACGGCATGGGCCCCGGGGTACGTGTCATGACAAATTGGTATTAGAGGATTCGGTTCTACCGTATAACATAGGACTCTGATCTCTCTTTTTAATGACAATAGTGTTAAGTGCATTGAGTGTGGTTGTCAGTTTAGGGAATCCAGTGTTGGAGCAACGGCTGACGTATCCATACACCAGGACCTTGACTTCTGATTTCTGACTCAGTGCATGAAAACACAGATTGTGTGTGTGTTTTGAAAAGTTTTCTTTGTGAACTCTCTATGTCAGCTCACCAGGTATAACTTATTAATCGTGGAACACCTGTTTCATTTCAGGATGCATCCAAGAAAATATCCAGCTAGGGTTCTGAGAGTAGTACGCACTGATATCCCATCGATTTATGAGGCCTCGGTGTAGGGCCCTCTTCCAGTAGAGGCACCAGCGGTACCATTACCCATTGGGCCACTAATGCCACCAGCCCCAGTAGAAGACGGTGCACACCATTTGAGGGTGTTTCATGAGTTCCAGTTCCAGAGGCCACTCAGGTTCAGGGGAGAGATGGACCCACAAGTGGCTGAGTATTGGCTGGAGGCTGTGGTGAGAGTCTTTCGACATGTAGGGACACCAGCCAATCTCGTGGTGATCCTTTCTGCCAATATTCTACAGGAAGTAGAATGAATATGGTGGAGCTTGATGCTCCAAGTTCGTGATGAGGTGATGCTTCTCTGGGAAGACATCGAGAGCCCGTTCCATGCATAGTTTTCCCCAGCAACTCTTCGCGCAGTGTGCATTCAAGAGATACTTCATCTGTAGTATGGCAACATGATTGTGGCTCAGTACTTAGCAAGGTTCACTAACCTCTCACGCTACTCCACTGATATGGTGTGGGACCCATTATTTAGGGCATGGACCTTCGAGTATGGACTTAGGTGGGAGATTAGGGCTTTGATGTTCTCACTTAGAATCCTGACGTAGGCGGGGGTGTTAGAGAGATCCTGTTTGGTGGAGATTTTCCTTGTTGAGTAGTCATCAATAGCGAGACCCACTACCAGTCATCATGTAGTAGAGTCTTCTGCAGTTGGAAGCAGACAGATGTCACAGAGGTCCGAGAGGACCAGACCTACAGGTGGATGACCATAGGATTCATGGTCGGTTGTGTGGGACACCTGAGGCAGAGCCAGTCATGCCAGGAGTGGGAAGTGTTACGCATGCGGTAGGCAGGGTCACAAGGCTCGTGACTATCCAACCCACTATATGGATGATCAGAAGATGGTCGAAGGACCGCCCAGGCAAAGACAAAGATTCGACTAAGGAGGTCCGTTTGGAGTAGGCAGATGTGGCAGAGGAGCTGGTCGTGCAGCTGGTGGTGGGAAACAATTTGATATGTTATCTCCACCACCACAAGGTGGTCCACCCTGACCACAGGGATTAGGAGGACAGGGATGAGCTCATCTCCTGGTAGTTGAGGCCTATGATCACGATGCTCCGGAGATGATACAAGGTACGATCTGTGTCTACTCCACCTTAGATGCAGTACTTATAGACACAGGTACCAATCATTATTTTATTACCACTGTCCTCGTTCAGAGATTGGAGATTACGATGGAGCCATTGGCTCGATCCTTACGTCTAGAGACTCCTACGGGAGCGGATTTGACGATTACGCACTAGTTTCGGTAGTGCGAGCATACTCTTGGAGGTGAAAGATTTGGGTGGGATCTCCTAGTAGCAGTGTCGGGGCCTTACGACGTCATCTTGGGTATGGACGGGTTATCTACATTCCATGCTCAAATTGACTATATTAGGCACAATGTGCAGTGTGTCCGCACGGATGGGACCAGGTTTACCTTCACTGGCGAGAAGGAACCTTTGTAGCACAGGATGGACTTACCCGGAGGAGGGTGCAGCCGATTACACATCAGTTGGCTAGCCTTACCCATGGAGTGGTTAATGTGGAGAGTCTGAGTTATCCTGTAGTGGTGGACCATTATGCGGATTTCATCCATGATGATGATCTGGGTCTACCTCCTCGCAGAGAGGTGGACTTTTACATTGAATTGTACCTCGGGATGGCACTGATATCTACACCAGTATATCAGATGGATCCCATGTAGCTTCATGAGCTGTGGGTACAGCTAGGAGACTTGTAAGGGAATGGATTCATTCAGCCCAATGTTTCACCTTGGGAAGTCCCGATTTTGTTCGCCAAGAAGGCGGATGGGAGTTTAAGGCTTTGTGTTGACTATCGGTTCCTAAACCAGGTGACCGTGAAGAACAAGTACCCACTTCTTAGGATTCACGACCTCTTTGATCAGCTGAAAGCAGCATGATGGTTCTCGAAGATAGACCTCAGATCAGGTTATCACCAACTCAAAGTATGAGATGAGGATGTGCAAAAGACAGCTTTCAGATGTCGGTACAGCCACTACGAGTTCTTGGTTATGCCATTCGGCGTAACCAATGCTCCAGCAGTGTTCATGGGACTCATGAATAGTATCTTTCAGTCATACCTTGATCTCTTTGTGGTGGTAATAATTGATGACATTATTATCTACTCAACTACTGAGGAGGATCATGCCTATCATTTTCATGTAATACTGGACACACTCCGAGAGCACCAGCTTTATGGTAAGCTCTCGAAGTGCCAGTTTTGGATCCAAGAGGTTCACTTTCTGGGACACGTCATCTCAGAGGCTGGAGTTGTAGTGGATTCAGTGAAGATTGAGTTGGTACTAGCTTCGGAGCCACCCAGAAGTGTGACAGAGGTACGCAGTTTCCTAGGTTTGGCTGGATACTACTGGAGGTTTGTGCTAGATTTCTCCAGAGTTGCATCACCTCTATCAGCATTGAAGAAGAAGGGGAAACCCTTCATGTGGTTAGAGAGATGCCAGTAGAGTTTTCAGGAGCAGAGGCAGAGGCTGACTCATGCACCCATCTTGAGGCTACTAGAGGAGGGCGTAGGGTACATAGTTTACTGAGACTCATCAGAGACTGGGCTCAGATGTTTCCTGATGTAGGAGCGAGCGGTTATCTCATATGGTTCTCGACATCTAAGACAGCATGAGTAGAACTATGCTACCCATGACCTGGAGTTAGCAGTAGTGGTCTTCGCCTTGAAGATGTGGTAGAACTATCTGATGGGATAACATTTTATAGTTTACTCTAATCAAAATAATCTCAGGTATATCTTCTCTTAGAAGGACCTAAACCTAATACAATGATGTTGGATTGAGTTCCTCCAAGACTATGACTTTGAGAGACTCTATACTCCTGGGAAGGGGAATGTTGTAGTAGATGCACTCAGTAGGGGTCTGGTATGTTGATGCTATGCGAGGCGACGAAGCAGTTGGCCGCTTTGCAGATATCCTTCATGGAACGAGATGGTGCAGCTTTCCTTCAGTCTCTTACATCCACTCCACCACTTCTTCAGCGATTCAGGGAGGTGCAATGTGGGGAGGCTAACTACGAGGCTCAATGTGCTCAGATATCCACAGGGAAAGCACCTGATGGATTTTCTAAAGGTGGGGAGCACGTCATCTTCTTCAGAGGACGTACCATGGTACGAGTGTTTCTTTGAGAGGAAGTGATGAGGGAGTTCCACAAATCCCCTCTAGCAGTACATTCAGGAGTGGCGAAGATATATCAGGACCTCTGATGAGAGCACTGGTGGCCAGGAATGTAGAAAGTAGTTACAGAGTTTGTCTCTCGGTGCCTCACTTGTCAGCAAGTGAAGGTGGAGGATCAGGTACCACCAGGCTTGGTTCAGCCTTTAGAGGTCCTAGAGTGGAAGTGGGACAGGATATACATGGAATTCGTTTTAGTACTTTCGCATACATGTAGAGGTCGTCACTCTATCTAGGTGATCATCGACCGACTCACCAAGTCAGCCCACTTCCTACTGATCAGAGAGCAGGGTTCAGTAGATATATTGGGATTCCTCTATGTGCAAGAGATTGTGCGGCTACAAGGAGTACCCTCGATGATTTTCTCCAATCGTGATATAAGTTTTACTTCCCGACTATGGAAGGGTTGCAGGAGGCTTTCGGGACGCAGCTTCATTTGAGAACCGCCTTCCATCCTCAAATGGATAATCAGACTGAGCGGACCATTCAGACCCTCAAGGACAAGCTACGTGCTTACGTCCTTGACTTTGGTCTTAGCTGGGAGGATCACATTCCATTGGTGGAGTTTTCATGCAACAATAGATATCACTCCACCATTGGGATGGAACCTTTTGTGGCATTGTACGGGTGACCATGCAGATCACCTTTGTGCTGAACTAACCCAGGGGAGTCAGCACTAGTGGGACCAGAGATGGTATGGGTTACCACGGAGAAGGTGTAGGTTATCTCGGAGTAGATGAAGACTTCATAGAGTAGGCAGAAGTCTTATGCTGAAAGGAGATAGAGACCTCTAGAGTTCGAGGATAGTGACCACGTCTTTCTACGGGTCTCACCTCCATGAGGTTTGCAGAGATTTGGCTGAGGTGGAAAATTATCTCTGAGGTTCATTGGACCTTTTCAGGTCCTCAACAGAGTTGGCAAGGTGGATTACCGCTTAGCTCTTTCACCTCAGTTGCACCAAGTGCACGACATCTTTCATGTATCTCAGCTGAGGAGATACGTGCATGACCCTTCCCACATCATCGACCACTACGCGCTGGACATCAACGACAGGGTGACTTTTACAGAGGTTCTAGTGTAGATTGAGGATCTAAAGGAGTGGGTCCTTTTTGGGTGGTAGATACCTCTAGTGTGTGTAGGTTGGCATCACGGGAACCTCCAGGAGAGAACAAGGGAGTGGGAGGATCAGATACATACTTATTACCCCCACTTGTTCCCTTAGTTTGAGTTGTGTCTTATGGGGACGTAAAGCCTAGAGGTGGGGAGAATGTAAAGATTCAGAATTTCTTTGTAATGTTTTTAATATATGGGAATTTTATGAGTCCGAAAAAATTGATGGCGCATGATTTTGAGGCTTGTAGTTCCTAGAATGAATTTCTATACTTTTTTTCGGGTACGTTCAGTAAAGGTGTGAGCGGGTTTTTGTAACTTTTGAACCAGTGCTCGGAATTGAAATCTAAGGGCACCATTGAACTCACATCCTCGTTATTTTCTTAATAAGACTTTCACCTCGAACACAGTTGGTCGAGCAAGAATGTTAATTTTTGGGTTTTTCATGAAAGAATAAAATAAAATAAAATTATGTAACATTTTATTTTATTTTTTCTTTGGAACTCCCATGTGGATGTTGAGAGGTGGGGACCACCTGAACTAAAACCTCTTAACATAGGTTATGGTGGTGGGGACCACCCGAGCCTAACCTCCCATGTGGGTTATGGTGGTGGGGACCACCCGAGACTTAAACCCCCTTGAACTCCCCTTTTAATGGGGAGAAACCTCTTGAGCTTCCCCACATTAATGGTTCCACCCCCTTTAATTAATTTTTGTCAACTCAATTAATTAATTAAACCAATTTAAAAATTATGCCAACAACTTGATAGATATCATAATCTATTATTTGGGCTACCTCATCATTTTGGTGGAATTTGGATGAAGGATCCTTGGGAGAAAGCTCTCCAATGAAGAACGCCAATGAAGAATGCCAAATTCAACTCCGAATTCTTCCTCTGGACATTAGTTGATGAGGAACATCTTCAACGTCAATGAAATAATGATCAAGGAAATGCCGATGTCCCTGAAGTCCGTATATTCCCAACGAAATCCTCTCCCTCCCCGCAGAAAATCTTCAACGAATCAAATGAATGAGGTAGGGGTTGTTATTGAATACATGAATTTCCTTGATTAAACTCCTCATTCTTGGAAATCAAGGAAAACATGGATCAACCAAAATGATTTGATCCACGATTCATATTAAATTATAGAGCTTGACGTTCTTGATTCATGATTTGTGAACCACTGGATACCGCTATAACACAGAGGGTGCGGGCCAAAAAAACATGGCATGATCCCTCTGTCGTTCTTCTTTTGTGTGTTCTTCGCGATGGTGATGGCGATCGGTGCCGAAGTTCGTCACCGGTGAAACATGAGAACGGTGGTCGGCACCACCGTCAGCCGCGATGAAGACAAAAACGTCGCCCCGTGGCCCCCGCACCATATGCAGCCCCCACCGTCTGTGACCCCACGCCACCACGGCCTCGCTGCCCGCGGCCACACTACGTCGCCCCTCGTCCTCGCCGCATGTGGCCCCGTTGCGTCGTCTCGTGGCTCTTCCACCCTATGTCCTCGCTGCGCCTCCCCGCAGCCTCGTCGCACTACCCAGTGGCCTCACGGTGCCGCCCAGTGGCCTCGCTACCTAGGTCAGGCTAGTTCGGCCCAAACTGGGTCGTACCAAGCTGGGTCGGGCCGGGTCGGTCCAACTGGGTCGCCACTTCGACCCATTTACGCTCTTTTGGCCCTAACTTTGGCACCGGACATCCATTTGATGAACCGTCAGTGGCACTAGAAATATTTAAGTGAGATGGTCCCTTTGAGTATACCCCACTGGATATTTGGATAAAGTTGGAGTATAGTCAAGTTGGATTGAGCACGAATCCAACCGGGTCCTCAGGACTAAAAGGCTAATAACTCGCAGACCGGGCGACCGATTGACGCGCCGTCTATTGCGTTGAGACCCCTATGATGTGGCGGACCTTTGGGATACTTCTTCATTGGAATTTGTGGCAGTTGGAGTATCAAGTAGTGGCTTGATGAGAGGATCCTCTCGGAGAGGAGCGATCTTAGCGCGGGAACCCTGTAGCTGGCTCTGACATGAAGAATGAAGAGCGAACCTTTATGGGTCAGCACTTAGCGATCCTATGTGGGTCAGCACCGATTGATCATGTGTGGGTCATCACCAAGTGATCTTGTGTGGGTTATAACCTAGCGATCCTATGTGGGTCAGCACCAAGCAATCCTATGTGGGTCAGCACCAAGCGATCTTGTGTGGGTCAGCACTGAGCAATCCTATGTGGGTCAGCACCTAGCGATCCTGTGTGGGTCAGCACCAAGAGATCTTGTGTGGGTCAGCACCTAGAGATCTTGTGTGGGTCAGCACTGAGCTATCCTGTGTGGGTCAGCACCATGCGATCCTATGTGGGTCAGCACCGAATGATCCTGTGTGGGTCTACCTCTTAACAGAGTAAGATTATTCAATAGTTACATCTAATCATCTCTACTACTGTACTTAACTTATACCTAGTGTGATATGATTTCTTACATGATCAGTACTTTCCTTTGAGGTAATACCTTGGTGGTATTCTTCTATGTGGCGTACTTGTGTGGTACTTACCCTCGTGGTTTTCCTTTCTTTTTGGAACATTTTAGCTTTGGGATTTTGAGTTAGACTATGTGTTTTCCTCATGATTGATATGGGTTTACTTGATAACTTAGGTATATGTATGGTCATATACCTAAGTAGGGTTATACCTAAGTAGGGTTGTAAGTTGATTTCACGTTGTGACATTTATCCTTGATGGATTTTGTGAGACCTTGAGGGTCTCGGGGTCCTTACTGGGTACCGTTATACCCACCCCTGCACGGGCTATGCCCGCACCTCATTGTGTTTGGTGTAGACGACGGACAGAGCTGATTGAGGAAATGAGTACCAGGACTGGAGGTAACTCGTAGGTGGACCTTAGATGAGGCATACTGCAGAGATGACCGAACGAGAGCTGTAACTGACCCTCAGGTAGGATTTTTGGTGGGTGTTCACAGGAGCTGTTCCAGATTAATTGTACTTTCAGTTTCTTGTACTTTCCAGTTGGTCTTGTATTATAGCCCCTTTACTCACTGTACTCACTCTGTTTGCTTTTCAGTTTACTTATGTTTGTATCTTGTTATGTGCTTGGTTGTGTGTGTTACAGGTTATAATGGCAATGCCTTCCCATTTTTAGGGAATATGCCTTCGGTTATAGTTGCCAACCCCTGGCCTATGGAAGGCAAGCTTGGGGTAGTCACGGGACGGGCCCCAGGGGATGGGTCGTGACATCTATGGATGATGTTGAAGTTCCTAAAGATGTGTGGGTAATTAATTAAATCATTTATTCAAATTTAGTAAAATATTTATTTTATGTTGGATCTTTTCACTCTTATATTTTCCATGTTTACTGATAAAATAAGATATTTCCCTATCATCTTGGGAATGGAGTTTTTGGTCAAAATCATATTAGAAATATCATAACAACAAGGATGTGTTATGAATATCCCATTAGGATGCATAAACATTCCCTATTTTCTAAATTTATTATTATACATATGGATGAATTTGATATAATCATTGGTATGGAATGGATTTCAAAATATGATGCAAAAATTTATTACAAAGAGAAGGAAATTATGATTCGTAATGAAGATGATTAATTTATTATATTTATAGGGGATACTTCATATTTTGATTCATGTCTAGATCCACCTCCATTATCTATTCTGAATGAAATTATTAGGGAAGAAGAGAATAAATATTCTATAGATGGAAAAGGTGGTCTTTAAATTGGGGAAGTACCTAGTGTATAGGAATAAATTGTTATAATTCCTGATAAATTTCTTGGAAATCCACTAGACCATGAAATTTATTTTTACATTGATTTAATCCCTAATGCAAGACCAATATCAAATACTCCCTATAGAATGACCACTTTGTAATTAGTGTAACTAATGAAATAACTAGGGGAGTTGTATGATAGAGGATTTATATTCCCTAGTGTTTCACTTTTGTGATACCCTGATATTTTTATTAAGAATAAATATGGATATATGTGGTTGTGAATATATTATATGGAAATAAATGATATTATGGTAAAGAAAAAGTATCATCTACCTTGTATTGATGAGTTATTCAATCAAATTCATTGAGATTAGTATTTTTCAAAGATTTAACATAATTCTAGGTATCATAATTTGTGAGTAAATAAGGAATGTATTATGAAGACAACATTTAGAATATGGTATGGAGATTATGAGTTTATAGTAATTCCATTTAGATTGACTAATTACCACTATGTTCTTTTTAATCTAATGAATATATTATTCAAGTGATTTCTTCATGATTGTTTTGCAGTATTTATTAATAATATCTTGTTGTATTATAAAATATATGAGGACTATTAGATTCACTTGCGGGTTGTTCTTGATACTCTTAGAATAAAAGAGTTTTGTGGGAAATTTATTAATTGTGAATTTTGGCTTCTAAAAATTTATTTTATTGGCCATATTGCCTCCATGAATGGAATATCAGTTGATCTTATAAAGAAAAATATAGTCAAGGAATGGCCTACACCAATAAACATAACTAAGGTACATAGTTTTGTGAGTTTGGTAGGTTACTATAAGTGATTTCTTCAAAATATTTCCCAATTATCTAACCCATTATCCAAGCTTAAACATAAAGGGGTTAATTTCAAATAGATAAAGCAATATTAAAAATGTTTTAAAGAATTGAAGAGGAGATTGTTCAATTCTCCGGTTTTGAATCTTCCATCAGGAAATGGTGGATTTGTGATATATAGTGATTCTTATATGTGGTTACTTGGTTGTTTCCTTATATAGAATGATAAATTCATTACCTATGAATCAATAAAGTTAAACACTCATGAAAATAAGTATCTAACTCATTATCTTGAGTTATAATCTGTAATATTTTCTTTGAAGACAAAGACAGATTATTTATATGGTGAAAGATATGGTATATACACAGATCATAAGAGCCTAAAATACTTTTTTTCATAGAAATATCCAACATTATGAAAATATGATGGGTCATGCTACTCAAGGATTATGATTTCTCAATACACTACCACTGAGGGAAGTAAAATAAGGTAGTGGATGCATTGAGTAGGAAAGATCATGCAGTTCTGACCAAAATGAGGATTTATAGGGGTCATATATTCATGTATCTAGTAAATATGGATAGGTAAATTAATAAGTAAGGGGATATATCACTAATTTTACAAATTATTTATAAACTATATTTATTAGAAAAGGTAAAAAGTTCTTAAACTGATGATGAGAATTTTCAAAATAAAATTAAAATTATGAATGATTGAAAATTGGAAGACTTCATTTGTGAAGATGGTTCTCTGAAATTTGTAAATAGACTATGTTTTTTTTAATATCCTAATATTTTAAAATAAAACTATGTTCAGTATTGTATATGACACGCAACATCGAGTCTAAATGAACCATAAAATATTATTATTTAAATATGATAATTAAAAATTAGTTGTTAAATTGGAAGGTGAAAACAATGTTAACTACTTTATTAAATATACATAAAGGTTCTAATCAATTCAAATTTATTGATTAATTCTAAGTAAATAAACAATAAATTTTTAAGAAATCCATTTTATTTTTCAAAAATGTTTTTTCTTAAAATATTTTTTTTTATTTTTGTGATTGGATAATATAATTAATTTATTAAACTTTTTTAAATGGTGTTTTATAAAAAGGATATCATTTTTGAAATCTTAGGGTGAAATTTCAGAATTTTTCTGTAAAGATTGATTTCCCAATGAATAATGGAAATACTGATTTTTATTAAAAAAAGTACATTATTTTAAAGTATTTATGAAGAAAAATTATATTTTAGATTGGTTTAAAAATTTAATTAGTTCCTTTTTATTAAAAATAATCAATTTTTGGTCTTTGAAATTAATTTTATGCAAGAATTTGGTAAAAAACATATTTATATTTAAAAATATATTTTTATGAAAAACTATTTTTCATCGCATTTTATCAGTTTAATTTTAAATTAAATTCTTCCAATTCAATGTTCTAAATATTGAGAAGGGATTCCATATTTTTAATTATGAAGTCCAATTTTTTTTAATAGGTCCCTTTTATTTTTTCCATTGTGAATTTTAACCTTAGTAAATTTATGTCACCTCAGTAAGGGTAAATATGGAAATTTAGGTTAAAATTAAATGATAAGGACAAAAAAATGACCCTAAAACTTGAATAAATTTTATTAGATGAATATATATCATCTATAATCATCCAAAAATCTAATAAATGGATTTTTTTTTATTTTTCCATGATTTGAACCCTTATATTATTTTATTTAAATAAAATTCAAAAATTTCATTCTCTTTGTTTAATTATCTATAAATATTTTACATAGGTATAAACATGGGACATGTTGGGTTATAGATATTAATTTTAAATATAAATTATTATTTTATTATGGTAATTTATTTTTAATTTTTAATGATGAAATAATTACCTTAAATGCTTATGCAACACTAAGACATTTCTTGTGCAAGTGGTAAAAAAATAAATAAAATGATTTTGAAAAGTCTAAAAAAATATGATTTGATTAATTTTTTGTGTCAAATAATTTTTAGATAAAATGAAATATTATATACGTTTTTATGAATTTTATTATAATTTCATTTTTTCTGTGGTTTTTTAATTAAAATTGAATGAATAGTTTCAAAATTAAAATTATTTTTATTTAATAATAAATAATATTTTTTTAAATGATTTAAAATTAATAAAAACATATCCATAAAAAATTTAATGTTATATGTTTATTTTCATAGAAATGGTCTTTTTATGGGCCTTTTTTCCTTTTATAGTTTCTATATTAGCTCCATAAGAGTAAAAAACATTGATATCATTGTAATTGTAAAAAGAGTTAAAACAAAAATATAATGGTAAAATGTGATAAAAACTTGTCCAAATTTTTTTTTATGAGATACTTAAGACTCATAATCATAAAATTTTATGATATTATAAATTTGGATCCATTTGTACATAAAAATTGATTTAAATTAATTTAATATTTTAAGAAATTATAATAATTCCCCACTCCTCATTATTAAAGGAAACCCACTCTCCTCTTTTATTAATAATTAAATAACCATCTATTTAATTCAATAAATTACCAAATACCTTCCTAATACCCATCCCCATGTGATAGGGTAATTATTTTAGGAATATTACCAACCGTAGAGGGCTTAAGGTGTAAATAAATGGAGGTTGTCTGAAGAAGATGTATAGTTCTTAACCGAGAATTTTCATTTTATTTCTTCTTTTCCTCCTTAAAATATTATTTCATCATACTGAAATAATATCACTTGTATATTAAATATAATCATATATTATTATTTTAATTTCATAACCTATATTCATCTTCTATTCCATCAAATGGGAACTGAAATCCTTATTTGTGTGTTCGACAGACTACCGCCTCACGAACCGATGTAATTTTTTTCCATCACCACCTCTCATGGATGGTTTTAATGATGGTTTTAATTATTATATATTATATTCAGGAAATATTTATAATTATTTATATATATTATAGCATTTAATTTCTTACATTTCCATTCTCTGAAAAATGATAATGTTGTTTGTGTGTACCTGTGGACTACAACCTCCACAATGCAATGTGATTCACTTTTCATCACCACATCACATGGATGATATAAATAAGTATATTTAAAGAAATAATATATTATTTATGATATAATTATAATTTTAAAATGTAAAATAATCGTTACCTTATTTCTAAAATGATCATTGAAAAATTAAAATGTAACTCATGTGTATATAAGGCCCACCGTCTCCAGGATTATAACGTAGTTCATTTTTTATAAACATATTAATGATTGGTTTTAAAATAATAATTTACATATAAAAATGATAATTATTTAATGATTATTATTTTTTATATTATTTAATAATGAATCATTTTACTATGGTCAAAATATTGAAGTTGTTTTGAAAATTATGAAGAGAACATCCTCAAAATACCTGATGTAGACTTAATTGATTAAGTAATTAAATATTTCCTTAAAATAAATAAAATAAATTATTTAATTACACAGGGTTAAACTTGTAAATTTTTCTTAAGAAATAAAATAATTTATGTGAGTTTATTATATAGGTGTTAAAGTACATATATAATAAGTTCGGACTCAAGGTAATGGATTTCATCTCAATTTACTTTCACTCATGCATATTGTGTTATTATGTACCTAATTTATTTTATATGGTTCATATACTTCCCCATTTACATGTCATATCATTAATATATCATAATTCATTATATTTCAAGTTTCAATTTTAATTTTTTCGTCTAAGGGGATTTGACTTGAAAACTACCAAGTCGTAAAAAGTTTCCTAACTCAATTTTCTTTCATTAGGTTATAAGTCTTATTCATTGACAATGTTATGAAATTATTATGTATGATTTAATTTATATATATATTGTTTTATTATATATTTTTACTTTTTTTGGATTTTGAATTGGTACACATAATCCCTCTATTGATTAACTCTCAATTTAATGATGTGGTCTTTATAAGGTTTATTCATCACAAATACACTTTCCTTGGGATATATGTTTATGATATACACCTATCTACTTTTTTTAGATGAAAATAATTACCATTTTAAATGTTTTATTATGAATCTATTTATTCTCATGAAATTTTTTGTTTCATTTGAAGTTATTATTTCATGGGGATTATGATTGAAAATATACCAAAGTGGTAAATAATTTATGATGTAATCTCTTTTCTTTTGGGGATTGTCTATATTCAAGGTTCATTGTGGGTAAATATTATACTCATATATTCTTAAACCACATATCATTTATTATAATATTTTTATGAATGTGTTTTACATGATTAATTTCTAATTCCTCCCTTATTTATTAAAGAAACGTCAAGAAAGTCTTTTGTAAGTGATACTGATCCTGTGTCTTCTTTTAGATCAAGAATATTTTTCTTCCATATCCATTTTTTCTAAAATGTTTTCAAAAATTTTCTTTTATAAAAAGGAATTATTTCATAAATAAATTTCACATGATCTTTTACCCTCTTTTAAAATGTTTTAAAAACTTTTTCCTAATTGTTCACTTTAGACTCCCTTCACTAAATGTTTGAAAATATTGTTTATGTTTAACATTTACTTAATTAATTGATATTTTGGATGCTAGGGACATTATTTTCATTTAATATTACTTTATAAGTTCTCAATTTTATTTTCAAAGAAAATTATTTTCACAATATTTTGTGAATTTTTAGTTTTTAATATGTATTTTTAAAGTAAAAAGGGTATTTTCCTCAAGAATGTACTTAATGATCTTTTAAGAGTATTTCCATTAAACAATTTCAAGAACCCTTGATGTTACTTACACTATAATGGGGAAATGTTTTAATTTTCTCAAGATGGATTATAAGATTGACATGGAACCCATTTCTTTTCCAATGGTGAATCAAATAATGAAAGAACAATGGTTATTGTTATGTTATAAAGTGAAATATTCTAAATGCCTTATTTATGAATGGTAATTAGACATTATTAATGATAATAATTGATCTTGATACAACATATATGAAGGTCGGCCCCCATTATAGCTCATGATGAACAGGTGATCTCGGTATAACTCATATGATGGTTTGAGCCCCATTATAGCTCATGATGAACAGGTGAGGCCGATATAACTTATATGAAGGGTGAGCCCCATTATAGCTCTTCAATTCAGTGAGTAACATCCCTTGACTTTATAGGCAAGAAAGATATAGCTTACTAGTGTGGTTTCTCATATGTATTTAACTAGTTGCCAACTATTTCTAGCATAGGTTAGGAAGATAATGTTCTAAGATACTAGCACATTTTCTTTATTCTCACTCTAGGTTTTTAATGATTCATTTGATCAATATTAACATCATATGGCTCATGATTACTGAATCTTATGACTCTTCCCTTTTTTAAAAACCTTATTCCATGATTAATTTTATCTTCCTGACCCAGGGCCACTAAAATGGTGCCTCGTTCAGTTCGATCACATGGCCTCATTCATGCATCCCCATACGCCAAATATAGTCATCTTGTAGTGAGGTTCTAATGATGGTATGGTGGATAGAATATACCCTCATGATCAATTTATCACATTGGTATAGAAATAAATAAATCAATAAATAGTGTAATCAATATTAATAATAATGATAATGGTAAAAGAATAATAATAGCATATTAGAAACAAGAAATGGACAACGCCAAATATACAACAATGCATGTCCTTGTGACTATAATATATCAGAAGGTGGCATAAAATAGTTAATAAATAAAATAAAAAATCCATAAGGGTTATATACATGATCATCTTGAGCTCTGGCTCAGTCATGTGCTATTATCTCCCTGGTACAAGCACAAAAGCACAAGCGTAATCTGACGAACCTAGTCCTACAACCATGAGGTCTGTTTGGGTACCCCAGTGAAATTTAGGCTCAAATAGGGTGTTATATATATTCATTAGTACACCACTAATAATATCTAATTATATACATTTTTTTAATATAAAATATAGCAGTTTGCAAATATATTAATAAAATAGTAAATAAATAAAAGTAACCAAGCTCATGTTCTTGAGGGACACCCGACTGACCATACCCGCTTCGGCCTAATAAGGAATGTATATGAACTTATTCCAACATGAATATATTTTTATAAATGAAATTTCTGAAAATATATACCTACACTATAAAAGGACCCGTAGATTAGTGCCCATACATCCAAGTAATAAAAATATGTGTGTGTGTAGTACTAGTAGGACCGGAGACGTGACTACAGTTTCCCTATATAATCTGAAGAGTTTCGTACTCTATAAGTGATTAAATATCTATAAGATATCAATAACAAATAAGGGACATCCCATCCAATAGTCTTAGGTGAAATTAAATAAAATAAAGTTCTTATAATTAATGGGTTATATGCCTAATCCACTAAAATCAGGATATGGAATCCATGTGTATCATCCTTCTCATGAATGTGACCACCATTCTCAACATCCTAATTGAGGGGGCATGATATATCATTCCCAACTATACAATAAATGTGACATTTCAAACTAGTCATCCTCGACCTGGGGGTGTGAGAGGTCATAGTCAACGACCCTAACCAAGGTCCCGCTAGTCATAATAAAATGTAAAGTAATCCAAATTTTCATATGATCCATTAGCCTAAAATTCCATAAATAGGAAACCATCATTGATCAAGTCACAGTGGATCCTTTTTAGTATAATCCACTTTAACATTTTAGATAAATTTCATAAGACCATCCCTTCCATAATCAATTCAATTTACACTACTTGCCAATTTTATTTATAAGCCATAAGCAGGCCATTACATTTAACAAAAACTATGAAGGACATGGTAATAACCCATTCCATAAAATACATCAACACTTGTCATCAATCATGTAACGTCCCGACCCGGAAGCCACTAAACCAGTGCTCCGAGCCGGTTCGCCACAAGGCCTCAAGCGCAGCTCCCCGTACGCCAGAGGCTGAAGACTAGCAGCGAGGGCCTAGGGTGTGATAGTGGGCAGACTATGAACTCATACCAGAGTAAGCAAACAGTGGAAATAACTAAGTATCATACACAATGGAAAGTAAACAGAGTGTGGAAGTAGTAAACAACTGAAACAGAACAAGCTATAATAGTAAAATGCTATAAAAGCCCAAACAGCTATGAAATACAATACAACACCGGTCACCCACTGGGCCGACCATACAGATACAGGTACAAAGAAATTGAAAGTAAAAGTACAGGGCTCTACTACTAACTCTGAGCCAATCCATGTACCCGGTCTCTAGATAATATCGAACTGCAGTAGCCCGATCAGTAGAACCACTCGAGTAGCTCCTCTCAATCATGCAACACTAGGCCTCATCCCTATCCACCATGCAACTCATGCTCAACCTAAAAATCAGACATAAGGTCTACACGTACACCGAGGTGCACTTGTAGGGGTGAGAAATAATCTCAGTAGGGCACCTCGATAAGCAACCTATAAATGTGCTACTAAAAGTGTATGCAACAACAATGTGCTCAGCCTAGCTAGAACACAAAAAAAGGAAGTAAACCAAAATTGCAACCACAGTTGAACTCAGGGTGTGTAATCCCTGTCAACTAGGAAATCTCCACCATGGATGTCCATATTTATATATTTACACAAGTATAGTCCCATACCTATACACCAATACATAAATATGAATATTCATGATGAAGTGATTCAAATAACAAGAAACAACATCAACAGTCGATCCTTGGGACCATAAGCCCGATATTCGGACATCTGGTGCAAGGGAATTGAGTTGGACATCGTGCCACTCAAGTCATGTATCATTAAGTCAATCTCTAGGTCCGTAATCCAATCAACATGTACATGCTTCGGCCAACCCCGGAAATATGTCTCCAAATAAGATAAACAAAAACAAGTAACCCTATGGGAATTACTCACAGCCTATCCCCTCTGGTTCAACCAAACAAACACGAGCAAGCAGATAACACAACAGGTAACCCTCTGGGAAGTACTCACAGCCTATCCCCTCTGGTCCTACCTAGCAACACAAGCAACCCTCTGGGCAGCACACACAGTCTCACCCCTCTAGTTTAGATAAAGCATAGACTCTCTGGGTGGCTCAAACTAGCAGGCCCCTATAGTAAAGTAAACATAAAAAGGAACAGACACTCTGGGAAGCTCTCACCGTCAATTCCCCTGTGGTCTTGCAACGATAGATATAGACTCTCTGAGGAAGCACTTATGTCTAATTCCCCCTGTAGTCTCGATACGTAACTAAGGAAACTCTGAGGAAGCACAAAGTCCAATTCTCATAGGTCCTGTGAACGATACTAATTTATAACAGACTCTATAGGGAAGCCCTTAATCGTCAATTCCCTCTTTACTCAACTGCACCATGTTCACACAGCCCTGAGCAGTCCAGTCGTACATAATCAACTGTCAGCATCCCTAAGTAAGTTCAAAAAACTACTTGGCTAATAGCTACAATGCATCAAAATCATATAAACAGTAGGAAATACATCAAATCAACGATATCAAGGAAAGCAATCAATGCAACATGGTATGCCTCACAGGAAACCTAAGCCAAACGGGATAAACAGCCAAAACAAGGGAAACCACCATGGGGTGATCCTCAAACATGCTAACAAGAAATCATTATTCATCTAACAGCCACAAACATATAATCAGTCTAAGGCAGATAATAAATCAGGATCAAAACCCTAACCTGAGATACCCGATGCATGGTTATCTGGCACTTCTGCACAAAAACTCAAATACATTCAATGTAAGGAAACAAACCACCTACTCAGGCACACAAGGAGAAGTAGGCATCCAAACAAACAAGAAATATGCATCGTGTCAGGCTCAGTAGCCACCAACCAGGAAGCACCTCTGGTAAACACTACAGCATCAGCAACCAAGTAAGATATAAACAAACTATGTGGGTGGCCCAAACGCCCAACCCAACAATACATCCAAAGCCCAAACGGATTACCAGTTTGGCATGGGTTCTAGGTGACACTCGATCAGCATCTCTACCCAAACCTGACATAACAACTCAGGGTCGGTCAAACAATGGTCACCCACTAGGTCCCTCAAGTCAAACATAGAGGAGGCATCATACTCGGGATCCTCCAGGTAAACACGAGTGAAGGAATCCAATGTGGGATCTGTAGCGAAGAGTAAGGGAGGAATCCTACATGGGATCCTCAAAGTAAGACAACATAGTCATCTCGTAACATGGTTCCTGTCAAAAGAAGAACAAGAGAGATATCCTACAAGGGACTCCCTAGGTCAGCACACAAGCAAAGGCATCCCTCAGGGGATCCTTAGAAGTACCTGGTCGCAAAGACTCAAAGGCCAGAAGGGAATGTCTCACAAGAGAAACATCCTCTAAATCATGGGTTATGGGGGATAACTCATAGATAATCTCCTATTAATGGTCTCAAATAATTAGGTCCGAACACCCAACCTATCATCCAACCCAAGTCTCATTCTCTTGTGACAATTGAACTCGATAAGTGGAGGAAGAACCCCTCCATTTATATGGAAACCCCAAAAACTCACTTTATATTACCTTTAAATGAAAAAAGGATTCCCCCATTGCGATCTACGTGGAAAAATGCTCAGAATTGACTACTCACGCACCCAATTCTTACTTCCAGAGAATAAGATATCTCAAAATTACTAAACTGAAGCAGTACGTGGCCAGAGTACAAGGCCAGAGCACAATGGGCATGCCTGTGTAATAGTACACGGCATGTACTTTACGGTACACGGCATGTATTGTTCACAAAAATTTATGTCGTTTCCATTTTCACCCAAACACATGCCCATGTACCACTACACGGCGTGTACTTAAAGTACACAGCATGTACTCCTTAAAAACTACTATTCTGTGTTCTATTTCACACGACCAGCCACATGGATACCCACTACACGGCGTGTACTTAAGAAAACTTCATATTCCCTGAATAGGAAGAACACACGGCATGTACCCCTAGAATACACACCGTGTATACTGGGTTTTCCGAAGGGAAATCCCTAAAAACGCCCGATTCGCCCGATTCGCCCCCGAAACAACAGATCGAGCCCCATGGGATTACAAGCAAGCAATATAAGGCTTTAAAAACATAAAAAATATGTTTTAAGGGTATATATGGAAAAAACATAAATGTCCCTACCTTCGGGTGGAAACTACTGAAGCTTCGGTTGATCCCATGGCTCTCGGTTGTCGCACGCAGACTCAGCGCGTCGAGAGCTTCGAATCGGTACACTTATTGGCTTCCAAATCTCCCTATTTCTCAAAATACATATCTACCATAGGTCATGGCCAAAGGGGAGGAATAGGAGACATGCACAAGGAGGAGGAGGAAAGAATAGAGAAGAAAAGAAAAGGAAAGAAGAAAAGAAAGGGAAGAAAAAGGGGGCCCAGGCTTGCCCCGATGCCCGACATGAGTTTATGCCTTACCTAGGCTAAACTCCCCATTCTGAACTCAACAGCGCAGATGGAATATTAATACGATTCTCCGTTTAAAAGTTATTTCCAAACGAACCTACGTGAATTATTTAATATTTAATTTAATAATATTAAATTTTAAATATTCCACCAAAATTTGAACAGCTCATATTTCCTCCAAAATCCTATCCTAAGGTAAAATCCCTATTCCGGGACCAATAGAGCTGTCAGAAAAATTATCTGAGATTAGCTGGTAGGGTAAAATGACTTTTTTACCCCTCATGAGCATCCAATAGCAAAAATTCAAATTTCTGCTCAAAATGACCGTCCGGAAAAACACGGGTTCTTACAAACTCCCCATCATAAACCTTCTCGTCCCCGAGAAGCTCGGTGGAAGAACCAGCAACCATGCTCATAACCTGAGCATCTACACAACCAAGCTATCTAGACTTTCCAATGACCTGCCTTATAGCATTAACCGCCACCTTCTACACAGAAGATCTTTAACTACAACCAAAATGGTACTCCCCACCATAGGAACACCCATGTCGTCATCTTAAAAGAAAACTCCGAGTTCAAAAGCCTACTGGAAAACACCGAAGTTTAACCTAAACAATGAAAACCACCCTCAAAAAGGGCCAATGGTGCACTCCCAACCATATGAATTTCCATACACTGCTTCAAGATCGCAACCAGAACAGGTTTCATCCTTAACAGGGAAGAACATTAAGAAATAAAAAGGAGCTCGATGTAGGGTCGAAGCTCTCTCAGCATACTCAAGATGAATCAAGATAGCGCATTATCATCTCTTACAAGAGTACACTAAGATTTCACTGAAGGTGTGTCTAGCTCCCTCCGAGCCACACTAACATCCCACCAAAACCCGACCAGGATTCAAGCATGGGTTAACCATTTCATGGTAACCCGGAATTTTACAAGGTCACCTCTACAACAGCAACATCAGAAACACTGTTCGACCAGGACAGGCAGCCGAACAGGCCTGCTCGTCGAAACCAGTCGCAAAAACAAACATCGCCAAAAAGGAATTGGAAAACTCTGGCCAACCTTCTCACCCAGGTTTTCCCTGAAACGGAACATACATCGATCGATAAGGGTTCGAGTCAAAACCCAGGGTCTCTAGGTCTTCCACCTATCCCTACAAGAAAAATCCTCACAACTGGGTCACAAGGCCTAACCACCTTGTCCAAAAGATCCATACCCACTCAGAATATGGTAAACATCACAATGAACTAAGAAGTTCAAAACCAAAACACAACCTACAAGGGCCCCGATCCTATCCAAGTATCCTCAGAAGGAACGACTCCTTGGAGGTCACAAAAAAACCAGAAGAGAGAAGCAGAACTAACACCCATTGGGTATCTGTATACAAAAATACCACAAGGAGGTACAGTTCATAAGAAAATCCTTGGTATCTATCAGCATCATTCTCAACGATCCGACTAGATAACCATAGACCTGAGAAACAAAACCCAATAAGGGGTTAAACAAAAAGGAATCACGTGACACATAGACCAACTAGGGTCACTGCACCACCTGTGCAAAAGGACTGAGTCATCAGCCCCATCAAAAAAACCTTAACGTAGATCCACATAACCTAACAACAAAGTAAAAAAGTATGCATAAGAAGACCCAAGGGTCTCAGTCATCAGTAAAAACACACACTAGAAGGCCTATATACTGTGAATCCTACATGCCTAGTATGATGCATGAGACGCCTCTTGCCTTTGTCAGCCAAGAGTCAAAATCTATCCCTGGCATCTTACCAATGGCCAAGAGACAAAGATCCATAGTAAATCAAAACACCACACAACATGAGAGTCACTCAAGGAGAAAATCATATATAACCGTAACATCACAAAATCAGAACAACAATCCCAAACCCTGGAAACTAGGACTTCTTACCGAAACAAGTTTTCACGACGCACTAGCCCGATATCCATCACATGTTCCGACACATTCCTATTACTCCTGTCTACCATATCCCAAATAGAAAATACCATGAAGGAAAACCCATTTGATACCACATTGTAACATCCCAACCCGGAAGCCACTAAACCGGTGCTCCGAGCCAGTTCGCCACAAGGCCTCAAGTGCGCCTCCCCGTATGCCAGAGGATGCTGACTAGCAGAGAGGGCATAGGGTGTGATAATGGGGAGACTATTCCCTCATACTAGAGTAAGAAAACAACAAAAATAACAAAGTATCATACACAGCAGAAAGTAAAAATAGTGTGGAAGCAGTAAACAACAGAAATAGAACAAGCTGTAATAGTAAAATGTTGTAAAAGCCCAAACTGCTATGCAATACAATACAACACTGGTCACCCACTAGGCTGACCATACAGATACAAGTACAAATAAACTGAAATTAAAAGTACAAGGCTCTGCTACTAACTCTGAGCCAATCCACGTACCCGATCTCTAGACAATATCGAACTGCATTAGCCCAATCAGTAGAACCACTCGAGAAGCTCCGCTCGATCATGAAACACTGGGCCTCATCCCTATCCACCATGCAACTCGTGCTCAACCTGAAAATTATACATAAGGTCTACACATACACCGAGGTGCACGTGCAGGGGTGAGAAATAATCTTAGTAGGAAACCCCGACAAGCAACCTATTACTGTGCTACTAAAAGTGTATGCAACAACAATGTGCTTAGCCTAGCTGGAACACAACAAAAGGAAGTAAACCAAATGTGCAACCACAGTTGAACTCAGGGTGTGTAATCCCTGTCAACTGGGCAAGTGCCACCATGGATTTCCATATCAATATAGGTACATATGTATAGTCCCATACCTATAAACCTATACATAAATATGAATATTCATGATGAAGTGATTCAAATAACAAGAAACAACATCCGTAGTCGGTCCTTGGGAACATAAGCCCGAGCTTCGGACATCCGGTGCAAGGGCGTTGAGCTGGACATCGTGCCACTCAAGTCGTATATCATTAAGTCGATCTCTTGGTCCGTAATCCCATCAACATGTACCTTCTTCAGCCAATGCCAAAAATATGTCTCTGAAAAAGATAAACAAAAACAAGTAACCCTATGGGAATTACTCACAGCCTATCCCCTCTGGTTCAACCGAACAAACACAAGCAAGCAGATAACACAACAGGTAACTCTCTGGGAAGTACTCACAACCTTTCCCCTCTGGTCCTACCTAGCAACACAAGCAACCCTCCGGGCAGCACACACAGTCTCACCCCTCTAGTTTAGCTAAAGCATAGACTCTCTGGGTGGCTCAAACTAGCAGGCCCCTATAGTCAAGTAAACATACAAAGGCACAGACACTTTGGGAAGCTCTCACTGTCAATTCCCCTGGGGTCTTGCAATGATAGCTATTGACTCACTGAGGAAGCGCTTATGTCTAATTCCCCCTGTAGTCTCGATACGTAACTAAGGACACTCTGAAGAAGCACAAAGTCCAATTCCCATAGGTCCTGCGAATGATACTAATTTATAACAGACTCTCTAGGGAAGCTCTTAATCATCAATTCCCTCTTTAGTCTACTACACCAGGTTCACACATCCCTGAGTAGTCCAGTCATGCATAATCGACTATCAGCAGCCCTAAGTAAGTTTAACAAACTACTTGGCTAATAGCTACAATGCATAAAAATCATATAAACAGCAGGCAATACATGCAATCAGCTATATCAAGGCAAGCAAACAATGCAACAAGGTCTGCCTCACAGGAAACCTAAGCCAAACGGCGATAAACAACCAAAACAAGGGGAACACCTATGGGGTGATTCTCAAACATGCTAACAAGCAATCATTATTCATCTAACAGCCACAAGCATGCAATCAGTCTATGGCGGATAATAAAACAGGATCAAAACCCTAACCTGAGATACACGATGCATGGGTATCTGGCACTTATTCACAAAAACTCAAAGACATTCAACGTAAGGCAACAAACCACCTACTCAGGCACACAAGGAAAAGTAGGCATCCAAACAAACAAGAAAGATGCATCACATCAGGCTCAGTAGCCACCAACCAGGAAGCACCTTTGGTAAACACTACAGTATTAGAAACCAAGTCATATATAAACAAACTATGTGGGTGGCCCGAATGCCCAACCCAACAATACATCCAAAGCCCAAAGGGATTACTAGTTTGGCACGGGTTCTAGGTGACACCCGATCACCATCTCTACCCAAACCAGACATAACAACTCAGGGTCGGTCAAACAATGGGCACCCACTGGGTCCCTTAGGTCAAACACAGAGGAGGAATCATACTCAGGATCCTCCAGGTAAACACGAGTGAAGGCATCCTATGCGGGATCTGTAGCAAAGAGTAAGGGAGGAATCATACATGGGATCCTCAAAGGAAGGACAACATAGGAATCCCGTAACATGGTTCCTGTCAAAGGAAGAACAAGAGAGAGATCCTATAAGGGACTCCCTAGGTCATCACAGAAGAAAAGGCATCCCTTAGGGGATCCTTAAAAGTACCTGGTCTCAAAGCCTCAAAGGAAAGAAGGGAACATCTCACAAGGGAAACGTCCTCTAAATCATGGGTTATGGGAGATATCTCATAGATCATCTCCTATTAAAGTTCTTAACTAAGTTGTTCTGAACACCTAACCTATCATCCACCCCAAGTCTCATTCTCTGGTGACAACTGAACTCGATAAGTGGAGGAAGAACCCCTCCATTTATATGGAAACCCCCAAAATCCCTTTATATTACCTCTAAATGTAAACATTATTCCACCATTGCGATCTATGTGGAAAAATGCTCATAATCGACTACTCATAAACCCAATTATGACTTCCAGATCATAAGATATCTCAAAATTACTAAACTGAAGCAGTACCTGGCCAGAGTACATGGCCAGAGCACAATGGGCCTGCCTGTGTAAGAGTACACAGTGTGTACTTTACTTTACATGGTGTGTACTATTCACAAAAAGTTATGTCGTGTCTGTTTTCACCAGAACACATGCCCATGTACCACTACACGGCGTGTACTCATTAAAACCACTATTCTGTGTTCTATTTCACACGACCAGCCACACGGCTACCCACTACACGGCATGTACTTAAGAAAAATTCATCTTCCCCCAATGGGAAGAACACACGGTGTGTACCCCTAGAATACACGCCGTGTATACTGGGTTTTCTGAAGGGAAATCCCTAAAAATGCCTGATTCGCCCGATTCGCCCCTGAAACAACAGATCAAGCCCCATGGGCTTACAAGTAAGAAATATAAGGTTTTAAAGACATAAAAAACATGTTTAATGGGATCTATGGTGAAAACATAAATGTCCCTACATTTGGGCGGAAACCGCCAAAGCTTCGGTTGATCTCACGGCTCCCGGTTGCCGCACGCAGACTCACCGCGTCGAGAGCTTCGAATCAGTACCCTTCTTGGCTTCCAACTCTCCCTATTTCTCAAACTCCATATCTCCAATAGGTCACAGAAAAAGGGGAGGCATAGAAGACATGTTCAAGGAGGAGGAGGAAAGAAGTGGGAAGAAAAGAAAAGGAAAGAAGAAAAGAAAAGGAAGAAAAAGGGGGCTCGGGCTGGCCCCGACGCCCGACATGAGTTTATACCTTACCTAGGCTAAACTCCCCATTTCGAACTCAACGGCGCAGATGCAATCTTAATCTGGTGCTCTGTTTAAAAGTTATTTCCAAAAAAACCTATGAAAATAATTTAATATTTAATTTAATAATATTAAATATTAAATATTCCTCCAAAACTCGAACAGCTTAGATTTCCTCCAAACTCATGTCCTAGGGTAAACTCCCTATTCCAGGACCAACAGAGCTGTCAGAAAAATTATCTGAGATCAGCTGGTAGGGGAAAATGACCGTTTTACCCCTCACGAGCATCCAATAGTAAAAATTCAAATTTCTACTCAAAACGACCGTCCAGAAAAACACAGGTTCTTACAAATAAATTAAATTTTTAATTTATAATGAAATGCACATCAAAAGGATTTTTTATTATAAAACATGATATTTTCATCAAAAAAACCATTTAATTCAATTTATTCATCCCATTCAAGTGAAATAAATTAATATACCAAAAATATGATTCAAATAATGAGGAAAACATTATATTCAGAGAATCTAAATTAATAAACCTTAAGGGTGTTCTATTCATAAGGAAGATAATAATAATTTATTGTGATTATTTATGTGAAACCATACTAAATGGTTGGTTTGGGTTGGATTCATAAACTCCAACCATATTAAAGGGGTTATAAAACACATCCTAAGGTGGACTAGGAATTTAATTTAAATACTTTCATAATTTAGATTCCACACCCAAAAAGTATAACATGTTAAATAATGGATATATCATATAAATGATGTGACTTTGATGGAAAATAATATAAAACACCTACCCTTTACTTAGGATGGTCTACTCATCCAATAATAAGTCTTGAATTGATTTGGTTTGATAGAAAATAAAGAAATGGGAAAAAATCATAAAAATAGTGAGAATTATCTCGCACAAAGATATATTTAGTGTTGGGAAGATAAAAAATGAAGCAAGTAGGAGTCATAGACTAATAGATACACTTCCAATGCGATATAAGGTACTCGAAACAAAGTCTGGATGGAGAAGATATATTCACTGAAGGAGGAGAAAATGATGACTCTCTTGAAGGATCCGTTGTATGAGAATGTGGGGAGAAGAAAGGGGTAAAAACTTTAAGGAAGGTATGAAAATTGTAAAATACCCTATTTTAAAAAGGTGCATGGTTTTAATCACATGGATGGAAAAACTACACACTGACTTTGTATGGGATACTACCTATGCATGGGGATCGCACAGTCAATGCACCAGGTTTAAGAAACCGTGCGCAAACTATGCATTTATCCTCTATAAAAAATGACATCAAGAACACAATCTTGCATCCTAGTATACATTTTTATACCAAACTGTGCATCACCCCCAGCCTCTCCATGTAGACCACACAGTTCCTCCTGAAGGTCTATGCGATTTAAGGCAAACCATGTGGCTCTTCCAATTTTCCCCAAAATGTAGTTTTCAAATGTTGATGCTCCCAAAACTCAACCAAACAACTAAGACACCTCTCAATCCTTAAACCATGTCTAAAAAAACAATTTTAAGTGTTATAGAGCTCAGATTTATATTCAGAAGGTCAATTTAAGAATCAAACTATCAATAAAAGAGAGAATTAAAATTCCTTCAGAAAAAAACACCTAATCCAAAACAAAGGATGTTACAACCTTCCCACCATAGAAATTTTCATCCCCAATAAGTCTTGGGGAAACAATGGAAACAACACCCAACCTACTTGAGTTGTGAAGTTTCATTTTAATATGCATGTTGTGTTTCCAACACCCAACACCCCACCAAACATCCTTTAAGTGTATGATATGTGATCCATTAAAACTTGAGACAACCCTCATATTAAAAACTAAAACATCGATATGGTCCTTACTCGATCCGGCTAAACTAGATACATGATCACATAATCAACTCTTTAAACATCTATCCTATGATACTCCCCACCATATTGTCTAGAATTTAAAGGCCAAATTCTGAGTTTTTGTATCTCCACTATCATAATTTTATATAAATTACTCCATAATCATTCTAATTATGGTTCTATATTGTTTCTTAAACTTGTCAAATTCTATTAAATCTGATGAATTTGTAAGTTCCTCAATAGATTTAAATGATTAAATTCTGATCAACCAAGATTAAACTAGTCATGCATGTTTTCCATTGAAAATACTCTACCAAAATTTACATTACACCCATCTTAACTTGGTGGTGTGTCTAAAATGGTTCCTCACAAACTGTATTCATCGAAGTAAGAGGGAAAAATCGATCCACTTTTGGCTGACTGTTCTCAAAACGATCAGCATATACTATTGATGTATTTCAACCCAAAACATGATGCATTTCCATAAGGAACCTCGTTTTTACTCTTAAAATGTCCACTAAATCTTGTTCCTAACTTCTGGGGAGGTCTCATATAACTCCCAAATATTTTATGATATGTATCTTCTTATATAAATTCATTTTTTATATCTTACAATGCATGCAACACCGAGCTTAAATGAGCCATGATATACTGTTAAATATTATTATTTTAACACCCATTATAAACTAGATGATAAATTTTTGGGTCTCAATAGGATTAACTTTAATCTGAAATATATTTCAGCTTCATATTTATTAATCCTTAGTAAATAGGCACTTAATTATTAAAGTCATTTATTCTTTAAAAATATGTTTTGGTCAATATGATTTTCTATATTTTTATGGGTAAATATTATAATAAATTTATTGAACTTCTATAAAATTTATCTTATAAGAATAATATAATTTTTAGAATAAAAATATTAAAATTATCTTATGGTGATTTGTTTTAACTTTCTGAAAGGATAGATTTTTCAGTGAATAGTGAAAATACCAATTTTTATAAAACTACTATTTTATTTATATTAAAAGATACCTTTATTTTGTTAATTTGATATCAAAGTAATATAAGTACTCTTTATTTATATATAATCCAATTAAATTCATTTTAATTATTCTTATTTCTTATTTTGGTATAAGTACATTTTTTGGCTTAAAAATGCTTGTTTCAAGAAATTTGTTTTTCATTGTATTTTTCGGGGTTAATTTTAAATTAAATTAAAAATTATATTTTTTTAATTTTAAAAAAAAGTATTACATATTTTTAATCAGAAGTTACAAATTTATTAAATATTTCATTTTTATTTTTGGCCAAAATGAATAGTAATTGTGGTAAAATTTATCACCTTGGTAAAGGGTAAATTGTATTAATTTTAGTTAAATCTAAGTGATAAGGTAATAATTATTCATCCTAATTATTATTGGATTAATTTTACTCGAACATTATCAACTAACGATATAATTTTAGTTATTTAATGGACACTTTTCCATAAAAATAACTTATATATTTCTTAAATAAAATATAGTTAAAAAAATGTCACTCTCTTTGTCATTAATATATTTTATGTGTCCACATGGAACAAAATAAAAATATGAATGAACATAAATGTTTATTTTTTTATTAATGAAATTATTTTCATTATATAAATTTATTTTTAATTTTTATAAATTATATTACTACCTTAAATGCTTCTGTAATGTGAAAACAGTATTTATTTAATTAGTGGAGAAATAAAATAATTGAATTTAAAAATATTAATTTTGATATATTTTAGATTATTAATGTGTCTAATAAATTTTATATATATATAGGATATATTAGATATTTTTTAAATCATTATATTATAATTTCCCCTTTTTCTAGATGTATTTGAAATCAAATTAAATGAATAGTGACAAAATTGACATTAATAATAATTTATCCGAATAATACTTTATTAAATTATTTAAAATTCATAAAAATATTATATTTGTCCATGTGAATGGAATATAGTTGAAAAAATAATTAATGGTTCATTTATGACTCAATTTTCCATTTTATATTAACATTATTAACCCTTTATAATTAAAATAATGGTTACCATGGTTAAGGTCAAAAATAATTAACCAAGGTGTTAATAAAAAAGATAGGGTTAAAAATGAAACCTAAACTTGTTTAAATTATATTGGTTGATTATATTATGACAATTAAATATCTTATATGTTAATCCCTTCCCATTTGGTGTCATTTTTCAGGATAAATTAATTTATTATAATTTAATATTTTGTGAAATTTCAAAAGTGACCCTTACCTCAATTATAAAAGGGCACCTCCTCCTTCAGTTATTTACACCATTTTGAGCCATATATATCCACCAATATCTTTTCATTTATCAACTCAACATACATAGTTAATTTTTTTTTATGGAACTACCAAAATACCTACCCTAAGTCCCTAAAGAGATGTTATAAAGGATCAACTTCGTAGAAGAGGTAATCGTCTTTATCGAATCTTTCAAAATTAATTCTTCATAAACATTCTCTTCATGTGTTATTTCCATACTAAATTAATAATTTTGGTATAATATACATAATTAGATGTTATTATTATTATTAAACAACTACATGAAACCTTTTATCCATCATATGAAAAATAAAAACATTGTTTGTGTGTACGTACGTCTTACCGTCACCACACAGTGGTGTAATTTTTTTCATCAAAACTTTCAAAGGATGGTTATAAGGATGGATATAGTGGATATATATTATAATTATGACATTATATTGATTTTGGATAATTAATATATTACACTCTTCCATAAATTTTCACCCATTAATGGAATGATATCGTCGTTCATGCATACGTACGGCCTAACATCTCCATGATGCGGTGTGATTCATTTTCCAGGTTCAAATTTCAAGAATTGTTATAAAATTTTATTTAATGTTTAAATATGATATTTATAAAATTAAAATCAGTATAAATATTATGGTTAGATATACTATGAAAAATAATTGGGACATTCATGAAAAAATATGCATGAGAAAACAAGGAAATTAACGCCCAAAACAATAAAAATCATAAATTATTATTAGTGTATGAGGTAAAAGATGTTATAAAAGGATCATATAAGGTATTATAAATATGAATATAGTTATTTAATAAATTAATAACATTATTTAAACCATTATACATGAGTTTAAAGTATGCACCACTAAAGGTAAGCATGAGGTAAGGGATTTTTAAATCAATTTTCATTCATTGGGTTAAACTTCTACTTCATTGATTATGCATGATAATATTATGAGTGAAATAAATTTTATTTACACTTTTTATGTGTATTTATAGTGGATACACATATTATTTTCATTTTATTAATTCTCACTTCAATTGTGAGGGACTTCATCCCAATTTCACTTCATTGAGGCAGATTTTAATATTATGCACTTAATTTATTTTATATGGTGTATATACAAACCCTTTGATTCATTTATGATCATAATTAATTAAAATTTTCATTTCAATTAAATATCCATAATGGATATGATTATTTCATAATTTTTATATAGCTTTTATATATGGTGTTTACTTAGAAAGTGATTTGATTAACTATGAAATGATGTTAAATTTTTATCTTATACTCAATACGAATATTTATTGATAATTTATATTGATTCATAAATTAAATAGATTATTATATATATATGAGTAATTATTTATAAATACAATAATAGGTCAGGACCATATATGGAAAATCCCTTTGATACATCAATAGTCTCATGAGGAGAATAAGTTGGAAAAATTAAATGGGTTTTTACCCATAAAGATTAAACTATCTTGTGAAAGATCTTAATGGTAAAGGTATCATGTTCTTGTGAAACATGAAATTTAATAGTTAAGAATTTTCTTCCTTAAGAACTCATTTATATTTATCAATAATGTTTTCTCTATGATATTATCCATGGATTCAGATTGTGCATAATTTATTGATTAAATGGAATTTGTTTCCAATTATTTACATTGAAATTATATTTATGCCTTATCCTATCATGATAGAAAAGTTATTGATTAAATGTATTGTTTCTTCAATTATTTTACCTTTACATATAGATTATATGTTATTGATTCAAGATAGGTTTCACTATATCTAACACTTATTGGGCATCTGATCTCACCCTTTTATTCATTATTTTTTCCATGGATATTAAGATGAAATATTTGAATGAGTTCAAGGATGAAAATTACTTTCTTTTGTTATGTTTTATTTTTAATTACCAATTTAATAAGGGTACCATGTACGTATATGGTTCTTAAATAATACTAAACTGGTTGATCCTTGTTGATGTGATCTTTTATACCTAGTGCCAATGTAAAAAAGTAACCACTGAATCTGGGTTACTAGAGTTGGGGTTGTTATAGTTAGTATCAAAGGATGTTTAGTAGAAAACTTGGGAACTAGATTTTAAAATAAAAATAACTAACATGATAACTATGATAATCCCATATAGTATCTGAAAATTTTACTTTTAGAGGGATCTTATTTTATGGGTTAATATTAATGATGATTTTGAGCTAACTCGTTGTGTGCCATTACTTAGTCAAGGTGCCTAATGGAAGAAAAAAAATCAATACTCATGGTTAATTTACGTATTTCTGTAACATCTCAGGTAAATAAAGAATATGAAATTTTCATATTTGTTAATATTTTTGAATAAAATGTTACTATTACTTTAAAGGGAATGCTATGTTTGATGGCGTACCCAATACGCAACAATGAGTTTCTTTGAAATCTTACGTTGCACACTAATAATATAATATTATTATTTTAAATGGTAGTTAACGCCTAGACATTGTATTGGAAAGAATTAATAGAACTAGCTAAAAAATTATTATATATGTTTTTTAAATATTTTTACATTTATCCAATAAATGTTAGAGGCTTAAAATGTGAATGAATCCAATTTTAAGCATAAATATTCTAATATTCTTTAAAAGGTAGATTAACTGCCTTTTGATGGAGAACCGTTTTTAAATCTACTTTTTTTCAATTTTATATGTTATATTTGACAAAATAAAATCATTATTTAGAATCGGGACATCAAAATTTACTTTGTGTAAAAAAAATTTATTTTTCCAATAAAGTTCATTTTTTTAATGAATAGTGAAAATGTTGTATTTTAATTCAAAACCTCATTTTAATCTAATTTATTTATATGGTTAGATTATCTTTTTAATTGGTTTTAAATTGTAGTTAAAATATATTTTTACCATTTAATCCAATGGTGGTCATTGTAATTAATTTCACTTTGAAATTGGACATAAAGAAGTGTCAATCTTCTGATAGATATTGTTTCTTAAAAACACGCTATTTTTTTTTGACAGTGGGAATTAATTATAAAATTAATTAATGAAAATTATATGTTTTGAATTTAGTAAAATGGAAATAATTTTTGAATTTGGAATATCAAATTTACTTTGGATAAATATTTGGTATTTTTCTGAAAAATGTTCATTTTTAATGAATAGTGAAAAATACTGCATTTTACTTCAAAACTTCTTTTTCATCTAATTTAATTATATAGTTATATAGTCCTTTTAATTTGATTTAAAGTGTAATTGAATTATATTTTTATTACTTAATACAATATTGTTCATTGGAATTAATTTCACTTTTTAATTGGATGTAAAAATGAGTCAATCTTTTGATAAATTTTATTTCTTAAAAACATGTCTTTGGTTGTGACAACGAGAATTATTTTTAAATTAATTAATTCAATTTCTGTGTTTGTAATTTGGTAAAACAGATTCCATATTTGGAATTATAAGGTCCAAATTATGTAATTAATACTCCTTTATTTTTGGACATTATGAATAGTAACGACGGTAATTATCTTTAATTATCATGATTAATTAGTAATAGGGTAGTTAAGGGTAATAAAATAATATCATAATAATATAAAATGACACAAAAATGTTTCCAAATCCTTTTTTTTTGAGTCATGGGCGACCATGGAAATATTTTTACCAAACTTGAGGTCCCATGGAGTCACAAGGGTATGATAGTGACATTTATGACATTATTTTTAAAAAAGAAGAGAAATATAACAAAGGTTTGTATATCCTAAGTAAAAAAAATTAATTTTGCTTAAATAAATGATATCTTAGACTATAAATATTCATTTTAAATCCAAAAATATTTCCTACATCATGGTATTTTTTTATAATTTTTAGACATTAAATAAATAAATTTATTTATGACACCATGATGATGCAGTGATTACCTCATTAATGAAAGAGTTAAATAAAATGAAAATATAAGGTAAAATCTAAGACTTACACTTGTCAAAAACCTATTGGATGGGTGGATTTCGAACCCTTATCACCTTATCCTAGAAATATTTCATTGTAGGACCTTTAAAATCTGAAAACCATTTTATAATAAAGTAACATTTCAAGATTTTCCAAAAGTGACCCTCCTCCCTCTTATAAAAGGCCCCCACCTCTACCCCCTTACCCACACCTCTCAAGCCCTTGCCTCATCTAACCTATACTCATATTATCTATAAAAATTCATCTTTTACTCCTATAAGCCTCACTTTGGGCAGAAGTCTTTCCAAGGAAGCCTTTGGCTCAAATCAAAAAGAGTTACCCGATTTAGAGGTAATGTCTTCTCTCGGGTTTCCTTCTTTTATTTTACTTCTTAACTCACCAATATATTCTTATTATTTGATACCATAATAACAATAGTATCCTAAAAATACTAGGATGATTTTATGATAAGTATTATACCTACACTTACACACACCTCTATCTAATGGTTAAAGAACATATTGTTTCTGTGGGTGGCGAATTACTGCCTCACGAAACGATGATTATTCAATCTTCTTTTAACACCTCTCATGGTGGAAATTATGATGGAACTATATTTATATATGATAAATATAATATTTATTTCCCCTCTATGCTTCTGTATTTAATATTTAAAACCTACCTTTATGCTTTTCATGTTGTGCAAATGCGATAATTTCATATGAGGAAGTGTGGACTACCGCCCCCTCAAGTGATTTGACTCATTCATGCTAAACATGGAATTTATAAATAATGTAATTAATGAACTTATTTTACCGATATAAAATATATATTATACTTTAATTATAATATATCTATGTCTAATTTAGTTTTAGAGTCCATTAATATGACAAAAAAATGAAAGTAGCGTTCATGCGTACATATGGCCTACCATCTCCATGAACGGTACATTTAATTTATTATCTCAAAACATTATGGAATATTATTGAATACATATATACTGTATATATATGATATTTAAATCATAAACACCATTCCGTAGATGATATACTTATAACTACATGGAAAATTCTCTTCGAACAAGTTCATTGTTGACTCATGTACCGAACATCGACAAAACGTATGATATGAACTCACATAATTAACTAATTATTATAACAATATAATTTGTTATATGAATTGAATAATAAACTTTAAAGTAAGTAATTAATCAATTATAAATTGACCAAAGTTTATTATTCAAGAATGTAAATAAACGAACAAGACAAGTCGGACTTGAGGTAAGGGGATTTCTTATCTCACTTTTAATTCCGTGAGATTTCCATTGTTCTCCAATTATTTATTTCATGTGGTGTATTGTGTACTTAAATTTGATATATATTATCAATATTCTAGTTATATTCATGGTATTATGTGATTCATTTGGTTCTTATTATCTTTTGGTCATATGACTCGATTTTTTACAATGAGGTAAGGGGTTTTTATCTCACTTTTTATTCCTGTGAGATTCATGCTATATTTTCCAATATCGCCTTTTATTGGTGTATGTACTGCAAATTATTAAACTCTTTGTGTAATATACTTTTGTTTATGGGTATTTGAATCAACATTTTATAGACCTTATTTCATAGGGTGTACATTTCGAAAGTTACCCAAATAGGTAAGGGAACCTTTCACCCTCCTCTTTTTAAAAGACTTCTTTTTGTTAGGTCTTTTAATTTAAATATTCTTATGTTGGGATATGTTATTATATATCCTTATTGATGTAAATTTTATGTCTAAGTTATGAGATATCATTTTTATCTCTCATCAATTCATTTTCTGAATTTTAAAGTGACGTCGTTAGGCTGTCGAATTTCTATAAGGGAACTTCTTAACCCAATTATAATTCTTTGGGTTAAACCTCTATTTCTTGATTATGTCATACTATGAATATGTGTGGATGGCATATGATTGTTTTACACTTAATATCCACTTTTATTGGGTGTATTTATATTTGTCACACATAATTATGTAACTGATTTATCCTTAATCTAAGGATATCGTCTTTGTAAGGGACTTCATCTCAAACTCCTTTCATTGAGGCATACTTCAATTTATATACGAAATTATTTTATTAGTTGTATAATAAACCCTTTTTACTTTTAATTTCATTCAAAAGGAATCTTTTTACATGAATTTTTTTACTAAATGACAAAAGATAATGTTTTTGTCTTACGTATGCAGCGACAACGACTTATCCAACCTCGTGACCATTATTTGAGTTTCAGCTTCCTCTACAAGCCATAATTTTTTTAAAATGAAAAATAAATATCATGTTTTACTTTATTTTGGTATTGAAAATTGTTTTAATAATTTTTTGATTATATCAATGTGTTGTATTTATATCTTGTGATTGAAATGTGGAAATTTTATGTTTCATTTATGTATGTTTTATGTGATACGATTATGTTATGGTTCTTGGGCATTGTTTATGAAGATGGGTGGTTCCATGATAAACTAAGGGCGTGTGAGCCTGAGATAGCTCTCCAATGCATTGGGTAATGTGAAGGAGTTAAATTCTAAGGTTTCTCCGAAGAAATTTTAAGGAATATATTGTGATGGGTATTCCAAACCTAACCATGAGAGTTACTCCCTACATAAGAATGCTATGAATGTATCAAGTTACCTTTTTGTATTATGATTTCTATGAGTTATTCATAAATCTTGTGATTTCATGAGGTATGTTAAAGTTCTTATGTTTTATGATTAAAGTATGATTTCATTGATTCTTATGTATACATGGACTAATGTTTTCTTTCCGTATCTTATATCCCTTACTAATCTTTTTATGCTCATCCCAAGTTTTTGAAATGTTTTTCACAGGACATAAAGTGGAATAGGGTCAAGGATGGGATCAAGGAAATGTTATTCTGTCTAAAACATGGAACTATACATGACTCTTTGTTCAAGAGTTTTTATTTTGTGAAAAAAATGGAAAATGAGTAGATGTGACTACTTTGTAGTCATTGAGATGTAATAGTTATGTCCTAATTCTATAAAACTCTAAACCTGAAAAGATACTCAATGTGAATTATTCATTTAATTCATGATTATGTAATGTTTTAAGGTCGGGTCCTTATAGTGGGTATCAAAGGTCGTTTTAGATAACTTTCGAGGTTAGGGTATTATTTAAGCATAAGTGACATTATCATAATGGTTAGGATTTCAAAAAGAGTCATAGTTCTTTTAGATAAATTGGATGAGTTTAAGGTAACATGAATAATTATGTATTAGTATTATATGATTATTTTAATGATATACTCACACTGACCATTTTGGTTTTAGTAAATGGATGGATCTAGCAGGCACCAAGGTAACAGTGGATGTGAAGAAAACTGTGACGGTTTTCTGAACGAGCAACTGAATGATATGGGAACTTCAATGAGAACTCTTGTGGTTATTCTCAACCAACTATTTGGAGTCATGATTGACCACATGATCCTTAGTGATTTTTATAAGGCATCATATATGCAAGAAACAAATCCCTATGGAAGTTCAGGTAATAATCATAATGGTAAGTGTGTTCAAAAACCTATGTTCCAAAGATGTGGAAAGAAACACTTAAGAAAATGTTTCAAAGGGACAGAAAGATGTTATAGATGTGGAAATTAAGGTCATAAAGCAAGAACCTACCATGGAAAAAGGAAGCATCTAGTTGACTCTATGAAAGGGAAATAAGTCTTTTTTGAGGGATTAATTGAATGTTTTAAATGTGTTGTGCATGGTCATTATGAAAACACATGTCATACAAATATATTTCGGGAATTGGATCACCAGGATCGTACAAATATTCATTTACCAGTACCTAATTTCATTCTGATTGATGATGAAGAAACTGACAATGACCAATGAAAGTTATGGATTATTTCTTAACATATGTTTTACTATTATTGAAATATGAGGATATGATTCATGATTTTGTTTGTAGGAAAGAAGTATTTCAGAATAAGTTGTAAATTAATGGTTAATAGATCATGAAGAATGTTGAATGAGTAAGAAGTCAACATATAAGAGATTCAAGAGTTATGGTAGATTTTAGGATGGTGAAATTCTTAAAATTATTAAGGCTCTTTTGATGGTGGGATTACATTAGAAGGATTTTTATATTATGTGTAACCCTGATGTTTGATATATGAAAATTTTATTCAAGGAATAATTATATTTTATTTTGTGGATATAGTTATAAAGAACTATTTGGGTTTATATGATCCTTGAATTTGAGGAAATTATCGGTTAATACATTTTGGGATGCAAAATGAAAGTTATTACATAACCTTTGTGGTAAAAATATGTTATGGTTATTTTTGATGAATTTATCTCTTTTTGTGAATGTTATAAAATTATATAGTTTTTTTAAAAGGGATAACATGTAGACCGTGTGACAACCCGTCACGTCGGACGAAGCTGCGGGAATCGAACCCACAACCAAAGTGTGACTGGTATTTATCACCTACCACTGGGCTATGTGAAGTCCCTGGTTAGTATGACTAATTATTTTTAGTTATATGATCTTATGAATCAGGAATAAGTTGATTTTGGTTTATCTATGGAAGTGATTAACCTATCATGGAGGATATGTGATTAGGTTAATTACTTTTCAATATGATACTTTAAGTGTAACTGATGTTATTTGGAGATAAATGTTACGATTTACCTTGTAAGACTATGTGATTAAATCCTTCAGAGATTTGGGTTTCAATATTAATTTGGATTAATTTGAATAATTTTATGGAAAGTTGTTTATTTAATGGTCTTTGTTGAACTTTGGGTATTGTTGGACAAATTTTGGAGATTAAGAGTAGCTTTTCTTTTTATAAAAGATTGTCCTTTTGGGGATTATCTAATCTTGTACTGACCTTTTTGGTTTTGTTTAAGGTCTAAAGACATGGGAAATATATATTTCATATTTTATGGATTATGTGATTCTCTCGAAGTTGATTTTAGCGCTCTTAATGCAAACAAGTCATCTTAAATACTCATCATTTGGAGAAAATATGAGTTTGTGTTAGAAATCTAGTAAAAGATGAAAGTCTACATGAAAAGTGAGTATGTTTCCTTATGTTTTAGTTTAGCTCATAAATAAATTCCTTAATGAAAATTAACTTGAATCAAAAACGTTTTCTGTTAACTTTTTCTACTAGGGAATCAAATACTGTTTAACCCATCACAAGTTTGTGATTTTCTAGTTGCTAACTTTCTCCTAAACATGTTTTCTATCACTCTCCATCAGAACTTGATGGTTTTTTTCTCCTACATATCCATGTTTTCATGGAATCCTAGTATGGGTTATTTCAAGTGACCTTTGCACTTTTCTTTGTTTCTTTTAAAGTGACAGTTTAGTGGACTCTTTTTTTGATGTCGGGCTTTCAATAAAGTTTCCGCACCCAATTTTAAAATTGTGAGGATGCAATTCACAAAAGGGGGGAAGGATGTAACATCCTAGGTAAATAAAGAATATGAAATTTTCATATTTATTAATATTTGTGAATAAAATTTTCATATTACTTTAAAATTAATGTTATGTTCGATGGCATACCCAATACACAATAATGAGTTTCTTTGAAATCTTACTTTGCACACTAATAATATAACAATATTATTATAAATAGTAGTTAATGCCTAGCTGTTGTAATGGAGAGAATAAATAGAACTAACTAAAAAATGATTATATATTTTTTTTAAATATTTTTACATTTATCCAATAAATTTTAGAGGCTTAAAATGTGAATGAATCCAATTTTAAGCATAAATATTCTAATATTCTTTAAAAGGTCGATTGACCGCCTTTTGATGGAGAACCCTTTTTAAATAAACTTTTTCTCAATTTTATATGTTATATTTGAAAAAATAAAATCCTTCTTAAGAATCAGGACATCAAAATTTACTTTGTGTAAATTTTTGTTATTTTTCCGATAAAGTTCATTTTTTAATGAATAGTGAAAATGTTGTATTTTAATTCAAAACCTCCTTTTAATATAATTTATTTATATGGTTAGATTATATTTTTAATTGGTTTTAAAGTGTAGTTAAAATATATTTTTACCATTTAATCCAATGTTGGTCATTGGAATTAATTTCACTTTGAAATTGGACATAAACAAGTGTCAATCTTTTGATAGATATTGTTTCTTAAAAACACGCTATTTGTTTTGACGGTGGGAATTAATTATAAAATTAATTAATACAACTTCTATGTTTTGAATTTGGTAAAATTTACATCATTTTTTAATTTAGAATATCAAATTTACTTTGGATAAATTTTTGGTATTTTTCTGACAAATGTTCATTTTTAATGAATAGTGAAAAATACTACATTTTACATCAAAACTGCTTTTTCATCTAATTTAATTATATAGTTATATTGTATTTTTAATTGGTTTTAAAGTGTAATTGAATTATATTTTTATCACTTAATACAATTTTGTTCATTGGAAGTAATTTCACTTTTCAATTGGATGTAAAAACGAGTCAATCTTTTGATAAATTTTACTTCTTAAAAACCCATCTTTGGTTGTGACAACGAGAATTATTTTTTAATTAATTACTACAATTTCTATGTTTTTAATTTGGTAAAATGGATTCCATATTTGGTATCATAAGTTCCAAATTATTTAATTAATACTCTTTTGTTTTTAGAAATTATAAATAGTAACGACAGTAATTATCTTTAATTGTCGTGATTAATTAGTAATCGGGTAGTTAAGGGTAATAAAATAATATCATAATAATATAAAATTACCCCAAAATGTGTCCAAATCCTCTTTTTGGAGTCCTTTCAGAACATGGGAAGGTTTTTACCGAACTTGAGGGCCCATGGAGTCACATGGGTGTGATAGTGTCATTTATGACATTATTTTTAAAAAAGAAGTGAAATATAACAAAGGTTTGTATATCTTAAGTAAAACAATATTAATTTTGTTTACATAAATTATATCTTAGACTATAAATAGTCATTGGAAAGATAAAAAAATATCCTACATCATTGTATTTTTTTTATAATTTTTAGACATTAAATAAATAAATTTATTTATGACACCATGATGATGCAGTGATTACCTCATTAATCAACGATTTAAATAAAATGAAATGATAAGGTAAAATCTAAGACTTAAACTTGTCTAAAACCTATTTTATGGGTGTATTTAGAACCCATATCACCTAATCCTCTAAATATATCATTTTGGGACCTTTAAAATCCAAAAACCATTTTATAATAAAGTAACATTTCAAGACTTTCCAAAAGTGACCCTCCTCCCTCGTATAAAAGGCCCCCACCTCTACCCCCTTAACCACACCTCTAAATCCATTGTCTCATCTAAAATCTTCTCATATTATCTCTACACATACCTATCTTACTCCTAGAACCCTCACTTTGGGCAGAAGTCTTTCCAAGGAAGCCTTTGGATCAAATTAAAAAGAGTTACCCGATTTAGAGGTAATGTCTTCTCTCGAGTTTCCTTATTTTATTTTCTTTCTTAACTCACCACTCTCTTCTTATTATTTGATCCCATAATAACACCAATATACTCAATATACTAGGATTTTGTTATGATAATTATTCTACCTACACTTATACACACCTCCGTCTAATGGTTAAAGAACATACTGTTTCTCTGGGTGGTGAATTACTACCTCACGAAATGATGATTGTTCAATCTTCTTTTAACACCCCTCATGGTGGAAATTATGATGGTAATATATTTATATATGATAAGTATTATATTTATTTACCCTCTATGCTTCATTATTTTATATTTAAAACATAACTTTATACTTTGCATGTTGTGCAAATGCTATAATTTCATATGAGGAAGTGTAGACTACCGTCCCCTCAAGTGATATGACTCGTTCATGCCAAACATGGAATTTATAAAGAATGTAATTAATGAACTTAATTTACCTATATAAAATATATATATTATACTTTATTTATAATATATCTATGTCTAATTTAGTTTTAAAGTCCATTAATATGACAAAAAATGAAAGTAGCGTTCATGCGTACGTACGGTCTACCGTCTCCATGAACGGTACATTTCATTTATTATATCCAAAAATTATGGAATATTATTGAATACATATATAATGGATATATATGATATTTAAATCATTAACACCATTCCAAATATTATTTACTTATACCTACATGGAAAATTCTCTTTAAACAAGTTCACTGTTGACTCATGTACTGAACATCGACAAAACGTATGATATGAACTCACATAATTAACTAATTATTATAACATGATAATATGTGATATTAATTTAATAATAAACTTTAAAGGAATTCCTTAAGCAATTATAAATTGACCAAAGTTTATTATTTAGGAATATAAGGAAACGAACAAGACAAGTCGGGCTTGAGGTAAGGGGATTTCTTATCTCACTTTTAACTCCATGAGATTTCCATTGTTCACCAATTATTTATTTCATGTGGTGTATTGTGTACTTCAATTTGATATATATTATCAAGATTCTATTTATATTCATGGTATTATTTGATTCATTTGGTTCTTATTATCTTTTGGTCATATGACTCGATTTTTTACAACGAGGTAAGGGGTTTTTATCTCACTTTTTATTCCAGTGAGATTCATGCTATATTTTCCACTATCTCCTTTGAGTGGTGTATGTACTGCCCATTATTCTAATCTTTGTGTGATATACTTTTGTTTATGGGTAATTATTTCAACATTTTATAGTCCTTCTTTCATGGGGTGTACGTTTTGAAAGTTACCCAAATCGGTAAGGAAACCTTTCACCATCCTCCTTTTAAAAGACTTATTTTTGTTAGGTATTTTAATTTACATCTTATTATATTGGGATATTTTATTATATATACTTATTGATGTAAATTTTATGTCCAAGTGATGAGATACCCATTTTATCTCTCATCAATTCGTTTTCTGAATTTTAAAGTGATGTTGTTAGGCTGTCGAATTTCTGTAAGGGAACTTCTTAACCCAATTAAAATTCTTTGGGTTAAACCTCTACTTCTAGATTATGTCATATTATGAATATGTTTTGATGTCCTCTGATTGTTTTACACTTAATATCCACTTATATTTGTTGTATTTATATTTTTCACACATAATTATGTAATTGATTTATCCATAATCTAAGGATATCGTCTTTGTAAGGGACTTCATCTCAATCTCCATTCATTGTGGCATACTTCAATTTATATACGACCTTCTTTTATTAGTTGTATAATTAACACTTTTGACTTTTAATTTCATTCAAAAGGAATATTTTTACACGAAGTGTTTTACTAAATGACCAAATAGAATTTTTTTGTCTTACGTATGCAGTGACAACGACGTCTCTACCGCTGTGACCATTATTTGAATTTTGTCTTCCTCTACAAGCCATAATTTTTTTTAAATGATAAATAAATACAATGTTTTACTTTATTTTGGTATTGAAAATGGTTTTTATAATGTTTTTATTATATCAATGTGTTGTATTGATATCTTGTTATTGAAATGTGGAAATTTTATTCTTCTTTTATGCATGTTTTATGTGATATAATTATGTTATGGTTTTTGGGCATTGTTTATGAAGATGGGTGGTTCTGTGATAAACTAAGGGTGAGTGAGCCCGAGATAGCTCTCCAATCCATTGGGTAATGCGAAGAAGTTAAATACTAAGGTTTCTCTGAAGATATTTTAGGGAATATACTGTGATGGGTATTCCAAACGTAACCATGAGGGTTACCCCCTACGTAATAATGTTATGAATGCCTCAAGTTACCTTAATGTCTTATGATTTCTATGAGTTATTCATAAATCTTATGATTTATGAGGTAAGTTAAAGTGCTTATGTTTTATGAGTAAAGTATGATTTCATTGATTCTTATGTATACATGGACTAATGTTTTCATTCCATATTTTATATCTCTTACTGAGCTTTTTATGCTCATCCCAAGTTTTTGAAATGTTTTTCACAGGACATAAAGTGGAATAGGGTCGAGGATGGGATCAATGAAATGCCATGCTATCTAAAACATGGAACTAGACATGATTCTTTGTTCAAGAGTTTTTATTTTGTGAAAAAAATGGAAACTAAGTAGATGTGTCTACCTTGTAATCATTGAGATGTAATAGTTATGTCCTAATTCTCTAAAACTATAAACCTAAATAGATCCTCAATGTGAATTATTCATTTAATTCATGATTATGTAATGTTTTAAGGATGGGTCCTTATAATTTCCCCACTATAACTACCAATATAGTTGGTGTTGGAGGTGAAACAAATAATGATATACTAGGGTGGATGTCTGAAGTTATGTTTAATAACCTTATACATATGAAGAAACGTGATGTTCTACAATATGAAACACCTATATTGGATCGTTTTATGAAAAAAAACCTCCATATTTTAGTATAACTACTAATCTAGTGTTTGTTGAGCAATGGATCAAGTCTCTAAAAAAGATATTTCTATCATTGGGATGCGATGAAATGGAAAAGGTAGTACTAATAGTATATTGTCTCAAGGGTGATGTTGATAAATGGTGGTCATTGATTCAGAATACTATGGAGGAATATGAAATAGAACACATGGAATGGAGATATTTTAATTAAAAATTATTCAAAAAATATTTCCCCCATGATTAATGAATTGAAATGAAGAGAAAATTACTTAGCTTAAAGTAAAAGAAAGAGGATAATGTAGTGGAGTTTGAGGATGCATTTACAATACTATCTATGTATACTACAGATTACATACATAATTCAAAAATAAATACCAATAATTTATTTGAGGTTCTTAAGCCATGTCTTTGAAGGGCATTGGACTCTCAAACATTTTCATCATATGATGAAATAATGTTATATGCCATCAAAATAGATAAGTAATTCGTTAGATTCTACATATTTAAGTGAAATCAAGAGAATAAGAGGTTGGCTAAGAACCATGAGAAAGGTAAAGCAACAAATAAGAATATAGGGATAATTAAATTTCAATCTTGTGAAAATTGTGGGAAGAAAAATCTATGGAAATTTCTAAAGGGCACAGAAGTGTGTTACAAGTGTGGAGAAAAGGATCATCTATCTCATGAATGTAAGGGGAAGAAATAAACGAATGATATTTAGTGCTTAATATTCAAATAAATGGGTAATTATTCAAATAAATTTCCCAAGTGTTAGGGGAATCTACCATAAAATAGGATAAGAGGAGAAGGAAAAGATTATGTGATCACTACAGCTGAGGTGGAAGATTCTAATGATGTGGTGGTAGGTACTTTAATCATATCTTCAAATTTAGATAATGATTTATTTGATTCTGGATCCTTGAACTCTTTTATATCTACCCAGTTTTCCAAGAAAATTAGACATTTATTTTTTAATTCAAGAAAGGAGTTGTCAGTAAAAACTTCTAAAGGAAGTATCATTTAAATAAGGATGTGTTACGAATTCCACATTATTACACAAAAACGTTCTTTACTTACTGAAATTACTATCATACCTATGGTTAAATTGGATATAATACTTGGTATGTATTTCCTTTCAAAATATGATTCAAAATTTATTTCAAAGAGAAGAAAGTTATGATTTATGATGAAGATATGGAATTCCTTATCTTCAGAGAAGAGAATTTATCACCAGATTTATGCCTATATCCACCACCAATAGATCTTCTAAATGAGATTCTTAGGGAAGAAGAGAAAATTCAATATATTGATGAAAAAATTAATCTCAATTGGGGATTTACAAATTATATAGTAATATATTGATGTATTTCCTAAAAAATTACCTAGAAATACACCAGAGCGTGAAGTAGAATTTTCCATTGATTTAATCCCTAATGAAAACCCCATATCAAAATTTCCCTATAGAATGGCCACTAGGAAATTAGTGGAATTAATAAAACAAATGAAATAGTTTTGTGGTAAGGTATTAATACTCCCTAGTGTATCACCATTGGGATACCCTATTCTCTTTGTTAATAAGAAATATGGGTCCATGAGGCTATGAATTGAATATAGGGAAATAAATTCTATTACAATAAATAAAAAGTATCATCTTCCTTTCATTTATGATTTATTTTATCAACTTTATAGAGAACAATATTTTCTAGATATTGACCTTCATTTTTTATATAATAAATTATGAGTAAATAAGGAAGATATTCCAAAGACATTATTTCAATCAATATATGGATATTATAAATTTACAGTAATTCCATTTGGGATCACTAATGTACCCTTAATTTTCACGGATCTAATTAATAGATTATTTAAGGAATATCTATATAATTTTGTTTTGGTATTTATTGATAATATCTTGGTGTATTCTAAAGGCTATGAGGAACATGAGAATCACTTTTGAATCATTCTTGAGTCTCTTAGATGACAATTTTTATAGAGTAAGTTAAGAAAGTATGAATTTTGGTTTCAGAAAATTTCTTTTCTTAGCTATATTGTCTCTAACAATGGAATCTCATTTGATCCTATAAATAAAAAGGTAGTACAAGAATGTCCTACATTAATTAGCATAACCAAGGTTCATAGTTGTACTAGTTTATCAGGTTACTATAATCATTTTGTTTAGAATTTTTCTTAATTGGGTAACCCATTAACCAAGATCACATGAAAAGGGGTTAAGTTTATATGGACAAAATAATGTTTATATTTTTTTGAATAATTGAATAGAATATTGTTCAATGCTCTGATTTTTACTATACCATCAAGAAATGATGTATTTGTGATATATATTGACTCATCAAAGAAATGATTGAGTTGTTTCCTTATGAAAAATGATATAGTTATTTCATATGCATCAAGGCATTTGAAGACTCGTGAACAAAATTATAGAACTCATGATATTGAGTTATCATTCATAATATTTTATATAAATATATGGAGACACTATCACTATGATGAATTATGTGAGATATATATAGATCATAAGAGTTTTAAATACATATTTACATATAAATAACTCAACATGAGATAAATATGATGGATTTAGTTACTCAAATATTATGATTTCTCAATATAATACCACCTAGAAAAATAAAATAAGGTATCATATGCATTATATAGGAAATATCATGTAGTTTTGACCAAAATGAGGACTGAGATAGATCTTATGGTCATTGATCGTACCACAATTCACTATTTTATTTCAGCCTTACACCGCTATTTTAAACTAGTTTTGTAACGAATATTCCAAATAGAATAATAAATTGAACTTTATGTTTGAATCAATTAATTAATTTTAATCAATATTATATTGGGAAATGTTACTTGTTTTTATTATTTCAATTTAGGAGGAGATGATTTGGAGGGCCCTTGATGAAGTGGAAGAAAAATGGGCCAAAATTGCATGGATCCATGAAGACATGTCCACTATTGTGCTTGTATAGAAAATTGCGTGTATCCAAATGGTCTCATATTTTGTGTTCTGATACAAAATATAATGTGATACAACTATTATTAATGAATACAAGCCCAATTCGGCCATCAAGGGGCCCAAACGAACTAATCTATCCAAGGAATCAAATCTGTACAAAGTCAAATGCGGTGTTCTGTAATCTGTCTATATATCCGGATCCATTTGTCCAATTTATGCCAAACTTTTAGTGTAGATATTCAGGAAGTGGGGATACAACTTTCTAGTTTTTTTAAAAGGGGGATTCGGGTGTCTATTGGTCTAAACGCATGGTACAAGTGGATTGAAGAAATATGTGTTCCAAAAACCACCTACCAATTTTTCTATAAAATGGAACCTTGGGATCCCCATTTGGGAGTTCGGCCAGGAGACAAGGTGCTTCCATTTTGGAGTCCCCAAGGAGTCTTCTCAACATCCCTAGAAGTTCTAGAGGCTATGGGAAGTTATACCCCAACATCTTTCTCTTCCTCCTCTCTCATGGATTTCTAAACCCCTTGTGATCACCTGGGGAGGAACGTGATGTAATCCCAAGCTTCATTTTTGTATTATATTGAATGATATTTTTAATTCCAGGTTTTATGTTGTTTTTATTCATCATATATTTTAATTTTATTGAGTTATGTACTGGTATTTCATGCTCAACTCATATGATCATGTTTCGGGGTACCCATTCATGTGATGTTTCACACATCGTTCACCACTTCATTTTCCCCCTTTCAATTGCGGTGTTTGTGTGGTTCATATTGGTCAATTGAACTCAGATAAGAACTGTAAAGGCCATGTAAATTTATTTCATTGTATCACAAATAAATAACATACAACCCTTGTCAGCACATCGAGTTCTTCATGTGTTTCCTTGGTGAGTTTCGGTTATGAAGTCAAACACAAATCACCCAATCATCGACGGTGTCCGGTGAATCATTGTGTATTTTCGACTGAACCCTAGGAGGTATCCTATTATAAACTTAGTAACATTGTGGTTCTAGGTGTTAAAAACCAGGGATTAAAATATCATAACCCTATATCATGAAGCGATGAAGGATAAACATCATGAGAGTACCCCGGGTTGATCACGCTTAATTAATTCTGTTAATCTCTACATTGTTTTATCGCTTTCATTTTCTATTTTTATCTTTAATCATCAAACCCCCAAGTTTTAAAAAAACCCCATTCACCTTATACTTTCATAATCAAAACCCTCTTTTTAAATTAATGATCTAAGGCTCCATCGAGAGATGAACTAGGGTTTTTGCTATACTGCAGAAATTCTAGTCAAAATTAAACAACTAATTTGACGCGCTCGACAACGCGATCAAATTTTGGCGTCGTTGCTGGGGATCCAAGATAATTTTTTTCTTTATTTCCTTTTATTTATTTATTTTACTTCTTAATTAGTACTCCCTTAAATACCCCACCCCCATTTTATTGTTTTTGTTTTGGGTTTTGTCTTTATTTTTGGTTGTTTTTGGTGTGTTCTCTCTCTCTCTCTTCTTCTCTGTCTCCCTCTCTATAATTTTGTATTATAACATTATATTCCATTTTCACCCTTATTAAGTGATTTTATCCATATTCAAAAAAAAACTTCACAAATTATTTTCATGACCCGGTCTGGTAAAGAAACACTACTTGAATTTGACCCTAAAATTGAAAAGTCAATTCACACACAAATCAAGGCATCTAGAGAAGGTCAATCAAGTAACATAGAGGAACACTTTTTGGAATCTCAAGTGGTCCTAAACCAATCCAAAATTGAACCCAAGAAAACCAATAAAACATGGCTGAAAATAATCAAACTTTAAAAGAACTGACCACCCCTGATGTGGAGTACCAACCTGCGTACATCCAATATCCTGAGGAAGCAGGCAACTTTGAGTTGAGATCATGTATCATCCACCTTCTTCCTAAATTCCATGTTCTTCCCAGTGAGGACCCTCACAAACATCTCAAATATTTTCACATAGTGTGCTCTACCATGAAACCTCAAAATGTCTCTGAGGACCTAATTAAGTTTAGGGCCTTCCCTTTCTCCCTTGATGGTATAGCCAAAGACTGGCTATACTATCTGCCTACCACAATTGGGGGCTAGAATGAACTTAAAGGACTCTTTCTAGAGAAGTTATTCCCTGCCTCCCAAACTGTATCAATTAGGAAAGAAATATGTGTAATTAGGCAATCACAAGGAGAGACCCTTCATGAATACTGGGATAGATTCAAAAGACATTTCTCAAGCTTCCCCCACCACCAGATTAGTGAACAACTATTATTCCAATACATCTATGAGGGAGTTATTCCCATGGATTGTGGAATTATTAATGCTACAGCTGGTGGTTCCCTAGTTGATAAAACTCCTTCCACCACTCGTGACTTAATAGCCAACATGGCTCAAAATGAACAACAATTTGGTACACGAGCAATTGCACCAACCTGAGGAGTTCATGAGGTAAGTCATTCAGCCCTAGAACAAAAGGTAGATACTAAACTTGATGAGATTCATACCCTTATAAGGCAATTATCTCAAGCATAAGGTAACCCTCACTCTACTTCTATTCCATTACATTATGGTATTTGTTCTGATAACACTCATTTTTCTGACCAGTTCCCACAACATCAAGATTCATCTGAGTCTTGTGTAGCTGTGTTCCCAAGGTGTCCATTCCAACAAGCACCTCCCTTCAAGCAAGAACAATTCAGGCCAAATCCAAATCCAAGGTGGCAAGCACAACCCAAGTACCGAAAAGGAGGAAACTCAAGCTTCCCCAAGAAGAATTGGTATCAACAAGGACAAGGTATGAAACCTTCTTATCCTTCAACTTCTCAAAACAATCATCCTCCTCCTCCCAAATCTGAACCAAGCCTCGAGGATATGGGGAAGAAAATGGCAACCCAGAACCTCTAGTTCCAATAGAACACACAATTGGAAATTCAAGATTTACGAACTCAAGTGGGACAATTGGTGAACACCATCGGTGAACTTAAGATGCAAGGTTCTAGAAAACTACCATCTCAACCCATTTCCAATCTGAAGGACAAAGGTAATGTATGTGAAATTACACTTCGTAGTGGTAAAGAAGCTTCTCATTCTACTGATTCTACTCAATAGGTATGTCCCCCTCTTGAAAAAACTCTTTCTCCACCCATAAAAGATTCCAATGAAGAAAAATAAAATAAAAATGACAATAAAATTATCATTAAGGATTACCATGGACAATCAATTCCTCTTACTTTACCTCAAAGACTCTCTAAATCTAAGAAAAACTTTGATAATGAGATTGAAAATGAAATAATGGATACATTTAAAAAAGTTCAAGTTAATATTCCATTGTTGGATACAGTCAAGAAAATTCCCCATTATGCCAAATTTCTTAAAGAACTTTGCACCCATAGACGAAGGATAAAGGGGAATGGGAGATTCAACTTGGGGAGGAATGTCTCAGACTTGATTCAACCAGAAATGAAAACCAAATGTAAGGATCTGGGCACATTCACAATACCGTGTATCATAGGGGAGACTTTCTTTTCTGATGCTATGCTAGATTTAGGTGCTTCCATTAATGCAATGCCTCACTCCGTGTATACTTCTCTGAAGGTTGGAGAGCTTCAACCAACCAGAATTGTCATGCAACTTTCCAACCGAAGTACAACGCATCCAACAAGAGTGATTGAGGATGTCCTTATATGAGTGAAGAATATCATCTTCCCTGATGATTTCTACATTCTTGAGATGGAAGATACCTGAACCCAAGGACATGCTCCTCTCATACTTGGGAGGCCATTCCTAAAAACATAAAATACAATCATCAATGTTCACAATGGTACGCTTTCCATGGAATTCGGAGGAGAAAAAGGTAAGTTTAAACATCCTTGAGGCTATGAAACACCCCATTGAAGAGCACTCCACTCTTCATGTCTATTCAATGGAAGTGCTCTCAAACAATGCACACACACACAATTATCTCCTTAACCCAAACTCTGATTCATTTTTGTTTTCTTCACCCTTGGATTATTTGAGGTTTGATTCATGTTTTGAGTGTTGTGTGGGTTCTGAAAAGTGTAAATTTTATTCTTTAATTGATGAGTGTGTTCATTCTGAGGTTCCCATGACTATCGATGATTCTGAAAATCTCATTTATATAGATTCTCTATCTTTAGAGAATAAACATGAGCAGATAGATAGTTTAATGGACCTCACTCCCCCTAAATCCCCACCCTCAATCCAGAAACCACTGGTGTTACAACTTAAACAACTTCCTTCTAATTTAAAATATTCATATCTTGAGGGTATTGACCAATTTCCCATCATTATTTCCAATAACCTCCCTCCACAATAGGAATCGAAACTGCTCAAACTTTTGAGAGAGTGTAAAAATGCAATAGGACAGAAATTGGATGATATTATCCGGATTAACCCATCTATTTTTATGCACCATATACTTTTGGATGATGAGCCTAAGTCCGTAAGACAATCTCAATGCCAGTTGAATCCCACTCTCCTTGAAGTGGTAAAATTGGAAATTAGTAAATTACTTGTTGCAAGGATCATTTATCCTATATCTGATAGTAAATGGGTTAGCCTAGTAAAAATTATGCCTAAAAAATAGGAATAATAGTTGTGTCAAATTAAAGGAATGAATTGGTTCCAAAACGTGTGAAAAATAGTTGGCGAGTCGGTATTGACTACCGTCGACTGAATCAAGCCACGCGGAAGGACCAATCTCCATTACCTTTCATTAACCAAATGTTAAAACGATTGGCTAGTAAGTCCCATTATTGTTTCATTAATGGCTATTAGGGTTATTTCCAAATCCATATAGCCCCTGAGGACCAAGAAAAGACAACATTTACCTGTCCATTCAGCACATTTTCATACAGAAGGATGCCAGTTGTTCTATGTAATGCTCCTGGTACTTTTCAGCGATGTATGTTGACTATTTTTTTTGAGTACCTTGAGAGTTGTATGGAAGTATTTATACATGATTTCATGGTATATGGATCTTATTTTAATGATTTTTTGGAACACCTAGGTTCTGTCCTCTGTCGTTGCATTGAAAAAGATCTTGTTTTAAATTATGAGAAATGCCATTTTATGGTTGAGCGGGGGATTGTTCTTAAGAATGTCATTTCAAATAAGGTAATTCAAGTTGATAAATCTAAAATTGAATTAATTTCAACCCTTCCATATCCAAAATGTGTTCGTGAGGTGCGATCTTTCTTGGGTCATGCTGGTTTTTACCGTCGATTCATTAAAGACTTCAGTAAGATTTCATTTTCATTGTCCTGGTTACTACAAAAAGATTCTGAGTTTGTGTTTGATAAAAATTGTGAGGATGTATTCAATTCAATAAAAAATATTCTCACATCACCTCCCATCATCCAACCACCTAGGTGTAATCTCCCCTTCTAGCTTATGTGCAATGCCTCTAACTTTGCAATTGGGGCAGTTTTATCACAAAGGGTTGAGAAGGCTCCTAATGTCATTGCGTATGGCTCAAGTACCCTTGACCTTGCCCAGGAAAACTACACAACCACTGAAAAGGAACTTCTTTCTATTATGTTTTCCTTGGAAAAATTTTGTTCATATCTTATCGGGTTAAAAATCATCATCTTCTCTGATCATGTTGCCCTTCATTTTCTCTTAATGAAACCGGAAGCCAAACCCCATCTCATACGGTGGATGCTCCTCCTCCAAGAGTTTTACCTTGAGATTAGAGATAAGATGGGGGTGCAAAATTTTGTAGCTGACCACATTAGTAGGATTTCTGTTGGGCAAAAATCCCTCAAGGCAAGATTGAATCATTTTTTAGGTGATTGTGTTTGTTGAAAAAGTTGACATATGTGTTGAGATTGTTGACAAAGCAAACCACAACATACAAATTTGTTGAAAAAGGGGATTTCATGGTGGAATGTTGAGTTCAAGATCTATGGTTAACAATCAATGTTTGATTCAAGAACTTCGACAAAGGAATCAATGATCTGGAGGTGGTACAAAAAGAACAGATAAAAGGTGGTGCTGTTTTCCAGTGTTTGCCAAATTTTTGGGCCTAAAAATCAAAAAATGAAGAAAAGTGGTTTTTGGAAAAGGGACTTGCGCTCTGTGTACTTGAAGGTGAGGAAACTTGCACGCCTAATGTTTTTCAAGATCAGAACATCAAAAAATGGAAAAGGGAAAAGGGGTGCTTAACAATTGGGTAGGTCGCGCAAGTGACTTGCGTGTCAAGGAAGGACTTTTGTGCCGGTGCCTAGAAGGATTGGAAACTAGTGCGCCATTTTTCCTTCATGATCAGATCATCAAAATATGGAAAAGGAAGAAGGTTCACCCAAGTTTTTATGTTTTTTGCGCAATTGTCTAGGGGGACAGAAGACTTGCGCGCCGAAACATGCACGTCGAGGGGAGACTTGCGCGTCGTCGCGCAGGTTTTCCAAACGCCTATAAATACAATTCGACCCCTCATCATTCAGTGATGAGTTCAAGGCTTAGAGAAAATCAGAGCTCCCATCGTGCAGGTGTGGTGGTCGCGCAAGTGGTGGTGGGTCGCACAAGTAGGACTTGCGCGCCTGTTTTGAAGAAGCGTGTTTGTTGTTAGTTGTGCGCCAATATTGGTTTGGGCGTAAAGAGAAGTGAGTCACGCAAGTTTGGAGTTACAGAAGCTTGTGTTCCGTAAGTGGTTGAGGTCGACATGTGCACCAGTTATAACTTGCATGTCAATACTTGTGCGCCACCTTAGACAAGGGCACCAAGTAAGGTTGATTCACAGTAGTATTTTAGGGCTACGTAAAAGCTAAAAGATTACCCGATACCTTCGGTGCAAAGTAAGATTCATCTACGGGTGAAAGCTGGAATTCAATAGAGCATCTACATACAACAGAGGATGTATTCATTTTTGATGATGAATAGACCTACATGTCTATAAACTCTGAGTGGATCCTTTCCAAAGCAGTGAGCGAAGGAAGAGGAAGAAGGTGATCCTCTCCACCGGTAGTGAGCCAGAGAGAGAGAAACAGGGAGTGACCCTTGGGACAGCAGTGAGATAACCCTAAACCTTGTAAAGTCAGTGATCTTGGGCATAGAAGTGATCTAGTCTGAACCTTGTAAACAATAGTGTGCTTTAGTGAATTTGGTACAGCGTCACATCGTCGTTTTATGCCCCTTGGACGTATCCTAATGAGGGTGAACCAAGTAAAAATTGTTGTCTTCTATGCATGCTTTACTTTCTGTTTATATTGTGCAATGGGAAAGATAGAGAAGAAGGTTTTTCATAATAGAAAAACAATATCATAACGGGATATAATTTTTTAATTAGTCATACCCCGATTCACCCCCCCCCCCTCTCAGGGTATTCAGCCTTGTGGACCTAAAAATTTTCCCACTATTGGACCATCATGTTGACTCACCCCTACCCATTGGATAATTATTCCCTCATGAGAACCTTTTTGATGTTGTGGAACTTACCCCCTGGTATGCGTACATTGTGAATTTTCTAGCAACATCTAGGGTCCCCACTGATTTCATCATTTCACAATCCCAGAGACTTAAGCATGATTCTCGTTGGTACATTTGGGATGACCCATACTTGTGGAGAATTTGTAGTGACCAAGTAGTTCGTCGGTGTGTCCCTGACCATAAGTTTACCTTTGTTTTGACCTTCAGCCACACTTTGGCATGTGGGGGCCACTTTGGCTCTCAACATGCAGCTCGAAAGGTCCTTGACTCAAGACTTTATTGTCCAACTTTATATAGGGATGCCCATAGATTTTGAAGGTCATGTAGTCATTGTCAATTCACAGGGAATATCTCCAAGAGGAATGAAATGCCCCAATAGCCCATGTTATTGTGTGATATCTTCGATGCATGGGGAATTGACTTCATGGGGCCTTTTCCAAATTCATTTGGATTTGTGTACATATTATTGGTTGTTGACTATGTATCTAAATGGGTGGAAGCAAAGGCCACCAGGACTGATGACTCTCAAGTTGTTGTTGATTTTGTGAGGTCCCAAATTTTCAGTAGGTTTGGATTACCAAGATTCATCATTAGTGATTAGGGTTCACATTTTTGCAATCTCAACATGAAAAATTTGCTTTGTAAGTATGGGGTTGATCATAAAGCCTCCACTGAATATCACCCCCAAACTAATGAACAAGCATAAATATCAAATCAGGGAGTTAAACAAATCTTGGAAAAAATGGTACAACCCAATAGGAAAGATTAGAGTTTGCGCTTGGATGATGCACTTTGGGCATACCGTACAGCTTTTAAACCCCCAATCGGAATGTCACCATACAGAATTGTGTTTGTAAAGGATTTTCATCTCCCAGTGGAGGTAGAACACCATGCATATTGGGCTGTTAAACAATGTAATATGAACCTTTCAGATGCAGGTGAGCAAAGAAAGCTTTAGATTGAAGAGTTAGAAGAAATTCGATGTGATGCATATGAGAACTCCCAGATCTATAAAGAGAAGACAAAGGCTATTCATGATTACATGATTCACCAGTAGAAGTTCTGTATTGGTGACAAGTTCCTCAGGTACAATTCTAGGCTTAAGATCCACCTAGGTAAGCTTCGTTTCCGATGGCTCGGTCCTTATACTGTTAATAATGTTTACCCTTTTGGTGCAATATATATTTTTCATGATCAGAGTGGAAAAAGTCTTACCATCAATGGGAAGTGACTTAAACACTTCTATGAGGATTTTATAAAGAATACAGTGGAGGAAACCCACCATCTCGACGCATAATACCAATAAAATATACCAGGTTTTATCCTTCCTTCTAACATTCTTAATTATTTCAGTGATGAAACTGCACATTCTAGGTGTGGGGGGTGGATACATTCCTGGGTTAGTTAGGAATTTTCATCGTTTTCTCCTTTCTTCTCTTTTTATCCTTCTTTATGGTATTTTCATTTTTCCCCATCAACAACTTTGAAGTTCCATGATTTGGTGACCATAAAGGGGGGAAAGTAAAAATACCATAACGAAGGCTAAAAAGAATATTTATATTAATTTAGCATCAGGGAGTGATTTTATTTTTTAGTGAATTGGTTTTCCGTCAATGATATAAATGGTCGTATCTACGTGAAACCTTTGAGATGATTGATGCCCCTTGTGTGAGTAGTTTTTGGGAAACTTGTGTCACTAATATCTCCATAAATATTTGCACCAAACCACAAAGTGTGAATATTTATTACTTAATATAAGGTAAATATATGTTAGGTTAATATTTTTCATCTTTAAATGATATTTCCATACGTTCGTTCCTTATCTGATCTGTTTCATTACTGTTCCAGATTGACCTATGCGTATGTACCTAATGTTCGACTGTTGCACGCCCTCAAAAAAATTGGTTTTGTCTTGGGTAGGTCAAAAACCACTCCTCCTTAACCTTTAATCTTGTTATAACTATTTCAATTAGTGTTGTGATGAGATCAAACAAGGGTTGAGAGATGAGTGTGAGATTTGTTCCATATGAAACTTCTAAAAAAATAAATAAATGAGGGGAGTTATGAAATGTGCATCATATGGGGATATCTAGGTCGGGAGCTTATGGTTTGACTTTTGGGAATGCTTAAGTGAGTGGTTCCTGAAATATGATTGCAAATGATGTAGGGTAGGTTCGGTGGACAAAATCATTTAAGCTGAAAAATATTAAAATAACCTATATTTATTGGATAGCAAGTGGAAAGAATAGCATGGAATGGTTTTCACACACACACATGGAGATTTAGTGTTATGGTTGACTTCTGAATTCATTTCTCAATTTGGTATCATGAATCTTTTTTGAATTTCACTATGATATGATTTATGAGAAATCTTTTTCTATTTTCACTAGAAAGAACTCCTTGGTGTGGTTCATGCATTGATCACGTTACTTTAAATAAAATTTACTCAAATGTTAAATCTTCATGATTTTGGGAATATATATATGCATTATTTTATTTGGATATGTGGCTTTTCCCAGGAGTGAAAATGTTTAGGTGTGGGGGTGTGATAGTACCACGATTCACTATTTTATTCCACCCTTACACCACTGTTTTGAACTAGTTTTGTAACGAATATTGTAAATATAATAATAAATTACAATATATGTTCAAATAAATTAATTAATTTTAATCAATATTAGAATAGTAAATTTTACTTGTTTTTATTATTTCAATGTAGGAGGAGATGATTTGGAGGGCCCTTGATGAGGTGGAAGAAAAATGGGCCAAAATTGCATGGATCCATGAATACCTGTCCACTTTTGTGCTTGTATAGAAACTTCCGTGCATCCAAATGGTCTCATATTTTGTGTTATGGTACAAAATATAATGTTATACAACTATTATTAAGGAATCAAAGCCCAATTCGGCCTTCAAGGGGCCCAACCGAACTAATATTTCCAAGGAATGAAATCTGTACAAACTCAAATACAGTGTTTTGTAATCTGTCAATATCTCTGGATCTACTTGTCAAATTGATTCCAAACTTTCGGTGGACATATTCAGGAAGTGTATCTACAACTATCTAGTTTTTTCAAAAGGAATATTCGGGTTTCTATTGGTCAAAACGCCTGGTACAAGTGTATTGAAGAAATCTGTGTGCCTAAAACCACCTTCCAATTTTCCTATAAAATGGAACCTTGGGCTCCCCATTTGGGAGTTCGGACAGGAGGAATGGTTCTGCCATTTTGGAGTCCCCAAGGAGTCTTCTCAACATCCCTAGAAGTTCTTGAGGCTATGGGAAGTTCTACCCCAACATCTTTCTCTTCCTACTCTCCCATGGATTTCTAAACCCCTTGTGATCACCCGGGTAGGAACGTGATGTAATCTCGAGCTTCATTTTTGAATTATATTGTATGATATTTTTAATTCCAGGTTTTATGTTCTTTTTATTCATCATATATTTTATGTTTATTGAGTTATGTACTGGTATGTCATGCTCAACTCATATGATCATGTTTGGGGGTACCCATTCATGTGATGTTTCACACACCGTTCACCACTTCCTTTTCCCCCTTTCAATTACGTTGTTTATGTGGTTCATATTGGTCAATTGAACTCACATAAGAACTATCAAGGCCATTTACATATATGTAATGGTATCACAAAGAAATAAAATACAAACCTGGTCATCACATCGAGTTCTTCGTGTGTTGCCTTGGTGAGTTTCGGTTATGAAGTCAAACACAAACCACCCAATCATCAGCGGTGTCCAGTGAATCATTGTGTGTTTTCTACTGAAACCTAGGAGGTATCTTAGTATAAACTTATTAACATTATGGTTCTAGGTGTTATAAAATAGTTATTAAAAGATCATAACCCTATATCATAAAGCAATGAAGGATAAACATCATGAGAGTACCCTGGGTTGATCACGCTTAATTAATTCTGTTAATCTCTACATTGTTTTATCGCATTCATTTTCTATTTTTACCTTTAATCATCAAACCCCCAAGTTTTCAAAAAACCTCATTCTCCTTCTATTTTTATAATAAAAACCCTCTTTTTAAATTAATGATCTAAGGATCTGTTTAGAGATGACCTAGGGTTGCTGCTATACTGTAGAAATTCTAGTCAAAACTAAACAACCAATTTGACGCGCTCAACAATGCGATCAATCATGTATTTAGTATATATGGATATGGGAATTATTAAGTAAGGGAACACACCAATCATTATTCAAATGATTTAAAAACCATATTTATTGAAATATATAAATATCCCTAAATCAGGTAGCGAGGATTTTTGTAAAAATTTAAATTTGTGGATAATGGAAAAATTGAAGGGTTTGTTTATAAAGATGGTGTTCTAAAATTATGAAAACGTTTATGTGTTCTATCAATACCTAAGATAAAAAAAGGGAACTATTGGATTATTCTCATACACCCTAGTAGTACCAAGATGTAGAGGGGTATTAATGAACATTTTGGTGGGATAATATGAAGAAGGAAATTTCTAACTAAGTGTTAAGATGCCTAGTTTTCCATAAGTGAAGGATAAGAGACTATATCCTAGAGGATTCATGTAACCTATAACTAGTCCTATATGGAAGTGGGATGAAATTACTATGGAATTCTTCACTAGATTACCAAATACCCCTAGAAAGAATGATGTTCTATGGGTTATTATGGATCGCCTTAACAAATTGGCACATTTTCTTGCTATAAGAGAGGATTTACATCTTGAGTTACTATAAGGACTTCATATTAATAATTTTTTATGACTCATGGTGAACCTCTATTGATTTTTCATGATCAAGATACCCATTTTTCATCAAAAATATAGAAGATTCTTCAGAAGTCTCTAGATATTGAGCTTCATTTAAGCATCCTGTACCATCCTCAAAATGATGGAAAGTATGAAAGGACTATTCAAACATTAGAAAAAAAATTGGGATCAAGTTCACTTAACTTTCAAGTATTCAAATGTTGTCGTATAAAGCATTATATGGAAAGATATTTCATACTCCAAATTGGTGGGATGAATTTGGTGAAAGGAAACTTATAGGACCAGAACATAATCAAGAGATAAAGATAAAGGTAAAGACTACTCAGGATCATATTAAAGGATCTCAAAGTAGTAAAAAGAGTTACATTGAAAACAGAAGAAAAGATTTGGAATTTCAAGTGGGGGATCATGTCTTTTCGAAAGTATATCCATGGAAGGGTGTCCTAAGGTTTGGTAAGAAAGGGAAACTGAGCCATAGGTACATTAAATCATTTGAAATTCTAGAAATAATTGGAGTTTTAGCTTACTAATTATCAATGCCACCAAATCTCTCCATGGTTCATGATATGTTTCATGTATCATTTTTAAGGAAGTACATGTCAGTCCCAACGCATGTCATAACCTATGAAGAAATAAAACTAGATCCTGATCTTCCTTAATATGAATATCTTATCGAGATTATTTCCACTAGATAACAAGTGTTGGGAAATCATATGACTCGACTGGTAAAGGATCTTTGGTGAAACAATAAAATGGAAGAATCAATGTGGGAATCTGAGGATGTTATGAATAGGAACCACTCGCATTAGTTTAGAAGGTAATATTCATGAAAATTTTGATGATTAAATTTTTGAAGGAGGGAAGAATATAACACCCCAAGATTCTATATTATGTATCTTCTTAAAAAAATTCAATTTCTCTTATATCTTATGTTGCACTCAACACCAAGCATAAACGAACCACGATATAATATTAAGTATTATTACATTAAAACAAACATTATAAACTAGCCATTAAATTGGTGGTTGTGAATAGGATTAGATATATTATGAAATATATATGAATTTCATATTTATTAATGCTTAGTAAATAATAAATTAATTTTAAAGTCATTTATTCTTTAGAAATGTGTTTTCTTCAAAATGGTTTTCTAAATTATTATGAGTAAATATTAAAATAAATTTCTTGAAATTCAATAAAATGTATTTTATAAGAATAACATCATTTTTAAAATCTTAATATTAAAATTAACTTATGGTGAATATTTGGTAATTTTGTAAAAAGATTTATTTTCTATTGAATAGTGAAAAATACCAATTTTTATAAAACCATTATTTTATTTATATTTAAAAGTCCCTTTATGATTTTAATTTGATCTCAAAGTAACATAAGTACTATTTATTTATATATAATATAATTAATTTCATCTTAATCATTTGTATACCTTATTTTATTATAAGTACATTTTTTGTCTTAAAAATGTATTTTTTTCATGAAAAATATCTTTCAATACGTTTTATGGGAATAATTTTAAATTAAATTCTAAAACTTCTATGTTTCTAGTTTTGGAGATTTTATTTAATATTTTTATTCATAACATCAAAACATATTAAATATTTTCCTTGTATTTTTTTGTCAAAATGAATAGTAACCATAGTAAAATTTATCACCTTGATAAAGGGTAAATTGGATTAATTTAGCTTAAATATAAGTGATAAGGTCATAATTATTCATTAATAGAGGTCCATCTCTTTCAATTTTACCTTTTTGAAATTATTTATATTCTTATGGAAAGGATGATCAATAGGAAGAAATCTATGATGACAGTCAAAAAATCAAGTTTTTCTCCCATTGATGGGAATAAATTATTTATTGTCACTCATACAGTGTGGAAATGAATTTGGACCATGTGTACTCCATCTAGATAACATGAAATATACTAGAAAGTAACTAATTATCCACATTAATGTATCTTTCATTAGGAAATTATATTTCTTAAGAACATCATATGTACCAACACCATTACCTCACAATAAATTTAACTCAACAATAAATGGATTCAAATAAACATTGATATTATTTTTTTGGATGTCTTGGAATTAACATTGTTAAAAGATATATGGTTCATTAATCAACATACAAGGAGATAAGTTGTACAGAGTTATAAATATGGTCCAATAATAATGCAGACTACTATATAAACTAAAGGATTGAAACCATCAGTAGAAAGACCCAATTTCATGATATGGGATTCTGAAGAAAATTCAGAATGTATATGGTCAAAACATTTCCATGAATCACCATCACAAAGATGATTTAATACTATTTTAAGTATTTTATTTGTTTCATGACATTAATTATTGTGTGTTCTGAGACATAAATAAATCTAGGTGTGAGCATGAAATACCCCAACTATTTAACAGGAACCAATCCAGAATTACCTTATTGAGCCTCCTTGTACCTTGATTTTCCACATGTAGGAAAAATAAATAGTTGACATTTTCACAATAATATAAGATAAAATCATTTTAACATGTTTAAATATTCATAAAATAAAGACCCAAATTATGAACCAACATCTTCCTCTCATAGAAATTGGTAAGAAACATGTTTCCTTTAGGTTATAGTGATTTAACCTAAGAGAATATATTATCAAAACAACTATTTGACATTCTATTATCTGATTTAATATCCAAAAATTTTGTAACCAATTCAAATTATCTTATGTTTCAAAAATTGAGATAGTTATAACTCAAAAGTTAAGTCAACATCATTCTAGTTTTCAATTTATTGAAAAGAAAAACCAACAACCTCATGTACTAATGTTTGAAACTGTGATGGGTCTAGAACCAAATTATTAGCATGTTCTTTAGTACAGTGTTCACCATGTCGATACCAAAAAACATAATCTTTCTGAAAACCAAAATGAAATAGATGGCCCCAAACATTTTCAAATGTTTCAAATCTCCTCATATCACTTTTCTTAAATTGACACTTAATTTTACCTTCTAGAAAAAAATCTTTTTTAAATGATGAAAAAGATAAAAAAGATTCAACACCCTCAGTATATACAGGATTTATACCAGGACTATTTGGTTTTATAAGATTATTTATTCAATTATGATCTTATAATAAATATTACCTTCTACTTGCTTGTTCCATATTTTTCTAAAAAGTAGAAAATAAAAAAAAATCTTATGATTAATCTAATATAAGGAATAGATTATCCAAAAAATTATAAAATCAAAAAAAATAAAAAATACTTGTAAATACTATCAATTCAATGTAATTACCACTAATTTTTTCTATTTTCACAAATAACTGATATTTTTTCTAAATATGGATAGTTTTTCCTAATTACCATTAAATACCATTATGGGAAATAGGAGGCCGATCTAGGGGTGTGAGAGGAGTATAGAGTACAGGGGATGAAGGTGGTGATGGGGTGAAATAATTTTAGTTCCCCTATATTTAGATCATTTGGAGGACAGGCAGTCATGGGTGAATATAAAACTTTACCCATGACTACCTCTCCTCCAAATGATCTGAACAAAGTGAAACTATAATTCTTTCACTTCACCATTTCCTTAATCCCCACTACTTCATGCCTCCTTCAATGGAAGCAAGAAGTGGATGGGATAGAAGTTATAGTAGTGGGAAATATGTTTATCATCAATAGGTTGATACTGATTAGAGAAGTGCATCCATGGATAAACTTGTAAGTGTTGGAAGAGTAAGTATATGTGAGATATAATAATTAATCTTAGTGGATTATTTCTCTTTATAAGTTAAATCTGTAATCATGATAAAATAATTTTTTACTTATAATCATGCATTTACATTACTATTATCTATAAAACATTATTTTATCAGGAAAATATATTGAACAAAAAAAGGAAAAAACTCACTAAGCATGTCATTTTTATATCTCGCATTTGTTTCATCTTCCAGTACTCACAGTTTTACTCATGGTTGAATCTTATCTAAATAGTCTAAACTTAATTGAACTAGAATTATTTCACTATTTCATCACCTTCATCTCCTCTACTCTATGTTTCCCTCACACCCCTTGGTGAGCCTTCTATTCCTAAATGTGGTTAAGTTTAGATAATTATGGTTAATTATGGTTAATTATAACTAATTATGGATAATTATGTTTAATTTTAGTTAATTATGAATAATTGTATTAATTAGTGCTCATTACTGCAAAGTTTTACTAATTCCTACTTATAACCACAATTTTTTACTAATTAACGCTCATTACCGGTATTTTTACTAATTAACACTCATTACTAGTATTTTTTACTAAATAACACTCACTAATGGTAATTTTTACTAATTAAAATTCCTTATCAGTACTTTTTACTAATTACTACTCTTTAGTGGTATTTTTTACTAATTAAGGCTCATTATTGATATTTTTTAATAATTAACAATCATTGCTAGTAATTTTTACCAATTATTTATAATTACTAGTAATATTTACAAATTACATCTCATTTATGATAATTTTTACTAATTTGTGCACATTTTAATTAGTTTTTACTAATAACCGCTCATTACCAGTATTTTTTACTAATTACTGCTCATTACTAGTAATTTTTTGTAATTACCACTCATTGTCGATAATTTTTACTAATTATACCTCATTGTCGGTTATTTTTACTAAGTAAAACTCATTACTATAATTTTTATTAACTAATTCTCATTAATATTATTTTTTACTAATTACGGGTTATTATTGATAATTTTTACTAATTAACATTCATTACCAATAATTTTTATTAATTACCGCATATTACCTGTAATTTTTACTAATTACTACTCACTACTACTATTTTTTACTAATCAACACTCATTTCCACTAATTTTACTAATCCCCACTTATTTCCACTAATTTTTATTAAATAACGCTGATTACTAGTAATTTTTACTAACTACAGCTCATTTCTGCTAATTTTTACAAATTACCACTTATTTCCGCAAATTTTTACTAATTGCCTCACATTTCGGCTAATTTTTCTAATTCCCACTCATTACCACTAATTTCTACTAATTATCACTATTCTATAGTAATTACCAATCATTTCAAAAAATTACTGCTAATTTCTAATAATTATAGATAATTTTTACTGATTACTACTAATTTTTACTCAGAAGTGAAAATGTTTACTAATTATTTTTCAATTATTTATATTTACCATTAATTACTAAAAATTAGTGTTAATAACTACAAAATACTAATTACTATTAATTATTTTAAATTACTATAAAATATTATTACTTATTACTAAGATCTTTGAATTATTACAAATTTATGTTAATTATTACTATTTATATAGCAATTGTAAATGGTTACTACTAATAAAAAATACTTAGTGATAATTAAAACTAGTTACTTCTAATGAAAACTAATTACTACTAATTAAAAATAATTACTAATAATTAAAACTAAATACTTCTAATTAAAAATAATTACTGCTACTTAAAACTAATTACTGTTAATTAAAACTAATTACTTCTAATTAAAACTAACTATTGATAATTAATTATATTAATTTATAATATTAAATAAAATAAAATCATTAAAAATTAAAATAATTAAAAATACCTAAAAATTGAAGCTTTTATTAGATAAAAAATTGAAATTTTTCTTCCCTTTAAAAATTAAAACTATTGAAGGGAGAAATTCAAAGGTGGAGAGGAGAACTGATGAGATGATAGGAGAGGATATCTCATAATGTAATAGGAGGAGAAAAATAAAGTGGGTTTATATATAGGTTATATTAGTAGTGAAAAAACTATTTACAATGGGATTCCCATCAAAAATAGTATCGACGATAAAAAATGGATTATGTGATAAAAAAACATTCACGACTGGTCCTATCGCAAATACTATTCCACCGACATGATATTTGTGATGAGTTATAAATTTCCATTGCAAATAACTATTATGAAGAATATTATTTTCAGTGGGAGAAAATACTTATCACAAATAACGGTTCCTACCATTTTTCATGCATGCGTGCCGAAGGTATTTATGACGGGAAACCTTTCCCATCACTAATAATTTTTTATTTATGGTTATCTCTAATGGGAAATTAATCTCATCGCAAATAATCCCATTGTAAGGAAAATTTGTGATGGCCTATGGGACCATTGTAAAAATTTGATTTTCCAATAGTGAATGTACTAGAGTATAGATCACATTGATAAGGTCATAGAATTTCCCCACTATGATGAGAACATTGAAGTTTTATTGTGATATTCTTAAATAATATTATGTGGTTTAACAATATACTATAATGGGACACATAGTACATGGACTGTCAGGTGTGAGTACTCGTAATTGGATGAGGCTTCTTCTCATTAAGTTCACACTTGGTAATCTTCAATATGAGAGATTATGAGTATATACCCACCAGTTGGAATTCCGCATGTTTTGGTGTCATCAGATATTTCTATCTATGAGCATGTGTAAGGGTCCTTAGACATTAAGATTATTATTAATGCCTATCATGACTCACAAACATAGATTTAATGACCAAAACCATCATGAAATATGTTGTCAGGAAGTAGGGTACGTTGGGTGTGTCATGATTGACATGTCATTAATGGATAAGTTCAAAAATGATTTTTCCCTTCCATTTTATAAAAACTAATATCTCAGCTCTTTTATTGGAATATAACCATTTCCCTAAATTCCATGGTAATGGTGTAACTATGTGTTTATTTTAGATAGTCAAAGAAATACATATCAATCATATAGGTTGTTGACATGAATGTGAAAACTTATTGATGAGATATTTATATAAATATATTGTATTATACATTGATCATTCATTTTTGGTTATCATCATTTTGATATTAATTTCTTTCTCTTAGGTGTCTTGACCCATTTCTAGACAGTAATCTTGGACTTTAGGCAAGCCCTCCTAATGAAAATGAGAAAAAATCTTGGATGGTTACATACTATGTGTTTTTAATGATCTAAATTAAATTCTATTTAAATTTAATTATTGGAATAAATTTTATTCTCAATACCAATTAATAATTTTATTCAATTTTATTTGATCGCTAATATTCACAAGGTAATAAATAATTATTTGTTTATTACAAAATAATTTATTTGATTACATGAATATATATATAATATTTATTCTCTAGATTGGGAATAGATTATTTATTTTATTTATTTAATATTTTCATAAATATTTATTTATTGGATTGTGAATAAAATATTTATTTAGATGTTCAATAAATTCTAGAGGCGTTTGGACTTACCAAGACCAAGTCTGGTGAAAAATATTAATTTACAGGATGGTTAAATAATATTTGTTATTAAGCAAGTTGGTGTGCACTGAAAAATATTATTATTATTATTATTATTATACAGAATAGGGATTATTAATGGTTTAAAATTTTATTTAATGGTCAGAATACAGTTGAATAATATTTTAACATAATCCTTATCTCTATAAAGAGATGGTTATATCTATTGTATATTGATTTGAATATCAAGAATAGAGAATTGATGTGCACAATAAATTATCTCTCGACTCCTCTTTTATCCCTTCCTCTTAAGAATGAGAAGTTTAAGAGAGGCCCTATCAATATTGAATAATGATCAATCAAAATGAATAACATAAGACAATCAAACCATCATGTTAGTATCTAGAGATCGATTGGCGTTGCTCTGAGATCAAAGGAGCGTGTGTGGATCATTTCTAGAGGAATTCTATTCTTGGATCCCCATAATGAAATAAAGGAAATACGAAATGGAATTTTTTAGATGATCAAAATCATCAAGGAAAAAAGTTTCCTAAGTCAAGGTAATCTTTTCTTTAGTTATTAAATAAATTAATTATAAATTTTCCATGCAAGATCCTCTCTCTTAATTTTGGGTGTTGAAATATTAAAAAAATTAATATATCACCCACCACCAAACACTTTCTTTATGCATGAAACCATCATTACCTACCATGGGATATCCACTTAAAAATGAATAAATATACGACCTTAAGAGTAGGTCATGTCTAAAAAGATCACTAGGCTCATCCTCCTGTCATTTAGGTTCAACACAACCTAAAAAAATTTGCATAAGCCTATGAGAAACGCTCATGTTCCCATTCTAAGGAAATATTATAGAAAAATTTAAACTACCATTACATGAAGGTATAATCTAAAACACAACCTTAAGGTTTTATTTTTTCTGATTCATTTATTTACATTTTATATTTAATTATTTTAAAGGCCCAGTTTTTAAACATCAAGTATCGGTTGTAAGGAAAATTGTACTTAGAAAATTTACTTAGTTGCATCACAAGGAACATGGGAAGGTTTTATAAAACTTCCTTAAAATATTAATTCATATAATTAAAATCCTATAAATATGGAATTTTATCTTATAAACTTATTTTTTAAATATTATTTATTTATTCATAATCTTTCACAATTGGATTAGTTAAAGAAAATTTCAATTCCAACATATAGTGTAAAACAACCTTTAGGTTATAATTGATATTTTAATTAACTAATGCCTCATATTAGCATAGATAAAAAGTATATAAAAATTATATTATAAAATAAGGAGGAATGGTCAAGTAATATTCCACCATATGTTTATATGTAACACCATATAATCATCTGGATACACTTTAAGTAACCATCCCTATACAACATAAACATACCCCCATAGGGTTAAGTATTAAGGAATAACAAAATAAATGTGACATATGAGGGTCTTGTTATTCCATTACAAGATTCAGTTACAACCTTAGTGGGTTTATATTATAATTAAAAAACACCATGACTAACCTACTTTGGTTGAATCAAGTCAATCTCTTAATCAACATGCCCCAACTGATTTACTCAGGTCCAATTGTGCATTTAAAAATTTAGTCATACGAGTCTTCATGCCCATGTGATAAAGTTACAGACCTTTATATAGAAAACCATTTCATCCAATAATTTCATTTTTCATACACATATAATCATTATGGTGTAATTATATGAATTAACATTTCCAAGTTATAATGGTACTTTCCCTTATAAATTACAACTAGCATTCATATAATCGTAACCAAGTTTTGACTTTGATTTCAGAATATGATAGTATGTTTGAAATGGTTTGATTATATGGGTTACCCATCCCAATTTATAAGCATCCATATACCTTATAAGTTACTTATTGGTTCCCCATTTAATCACAACCATAAATGTTTCTTCCAATGAGACTAATGTTCCATGGCTCAAACATGTATCAATGGTTTCATTCTATTTTTTTATTAAATCTAAATTTTTGAAATATGGATAAAGAGAGGATATTTTTTGTTATAAATATTAATTTTTAATATAAATTATTTTCATGATAGAAATTTATTTTTAATTTTTAGTGAAAAATAATTTCCTTAAATGTAACACACCAAGATTCCACGGTACACTTCTCTTTGAATAATACAGTAGCGTGTGTTGTACGCAACTTCGAGTTCTAACGCACCGCGACCAATCAAAACAGCCATTATGAATAGTAATACCCACCTTTTGAAATTATATATATTTTATATTTCAAAATGGATTTCATTTTTGGATTCTTAATATCGAAATTATCCTATGTTTATTTTTTGGTATTTTTCTGAGAACTTCCAATTTTTTTATGAATAGTGAAAAATACTTAAAAACAACTTTTTTAATCAAAATAATTTATAGTGATAAAATATACTATTGAGTGGTTTAAAAGTATAATTATAATATATTGTTACCATTTTATCCAATGGTGGTCATTATAACTAATTTCACTTCGAAATTGGACACAAACAATTGTCAATCTTTTGATATATATTGTTTCTTAAAAACACGCTATTTGTTGTGACAGCGGGAATTAATTATAAAATCAATTAATGAAAATTATATGTTTGGAATTTTTTAAAATATACATCACTTTTTAATTCATAATATCAATTATAGCTTAGGGTGAAATTTTGGCATTGTTCTGAAAAACTTCAATTTTTGATGAATAGTGAAACCACTAAGTGGTAGTTAAAAAACTGATTTTTCGTTTAAATGAAATTTTACCACTTTTGTGATTTGATTTTCAAAAATCCAACATACATGTTTCTCAATAGGAAAAAAATTTGGTTCAATGGGATTAAAATAATTTTTTGGTGAATAGTAACTTTTAAGTTTTATTAATCGCGATTAAAGGTAATTAGTGAAATTTAAGGTAAAAATGACATTATAAAAATATGAAAATACCCTTAAATTTGTCCTAACATTATTTGATGAGTCATGGCCGACCAATACAATCCATGGGTAAATTTGGGGACCCCATGGAGCCACTTGGTTAAGAAAATGACATTAACAACTTTTTATTTAAAGTAAAAATAAAATTGTCACAAACATGTGTTGTTTTACTAAAACAATTATTACATGGGGTTATATAAGTTAACTTTTATACTATAAATATTAATTGGAAATATAAAATGATTTCCTACATCATTATATTTTTTTATAATTTTTAGACATTAAATAAATTAAATTTTTTATGACACTATGATGATGTAGCGATTACCTCATTAATTAACGATTTAAATAAAATTAAAAGATAATGTAAAATATAAGACTTACACATGTCAAAAACCTATTTTATGAGTATATTTAGAACCCCTATCACCTTATCCTAGAAATATATAAGTTTGGGACATTTAAAATCCGAAACTCATTATATAATAATGTAACATTTCATGACTTTCCAAGAGTGCACCTCCTCTCCCCTTATAAAATGCCCCCACCTCTACCACTTTATTCACACCTTCCAAGAAATTTGGCCCAGCCAACCTCTACCCAAATACTCTCTCAACTTCCCTATCCTACTCCTATAATCCTCACTTTGGGCATAAGTCTTCCCAAGGAAGCCTTTGGCTCAAATCAAAAATAGTTACCTGATTTTAAGGTAATGTCTTCTCTTGTGTTCTTTTGTTTTATTTTGCTTCTCCAACCCCCTAAAATATTTTTATTACTTTATTTTGTAACAACACCAGTATTCTCAATATACTTGTATGTTTTTATGAGAATTATTTTATTTACACTTACACACACCTTCGTCTAATGGTTAAAGAACATACTGTTTCTGTGGGTGGCGAATTACTGCCTCACGAAACGATGATTGTTCAATATTCTCTTAACACGTCTAATGGTGGCCATTAGGATGACAATATTTTTTATATATGATATATATGATATCTACATCATGAATATAATTCTGGATATAATGTATATTTTTCCACATGAACAACTTATAATTATAAGAAGTTTATTTTTTACTCAAGTACCAAAGATCGACAAAACGACCATTAATAACATAAATAATTACATAATGTTCATAACATGGTAATAAGTGATATAAAAGTAATAATAAACTTCAAAAAGGTTCTTAAGAAATTATAAATTAACTCTAGTTTATTATTCAGGAGGTTAAAGAACGGTCGAGTCAAGTCAGACACGAGGTAAGGGAACTTCTTAACCCAATTTTTGTTCTTTGGGTTAATCTCCTACTTTCAAATTATGTCATGATATTAATATGTACTATCTTGTATTTGTACTTTCTTTATGTGTACTTAAAGTGAATACACATAATATATCTATTTTATTTAAAAATGATCTTTGTATGGGACTTCGTCTCAATCTCCATTCATTGAGGCATGTTTTGTTTTATACACAAATTTCTTTTATACGGTGTATAAACCCCTTTGACTTTTATGTTTATTCAAAAGTAATATTTTTATACGAAGTGTTTTACTAAATGAAAAAAAGGAATGTTTTTTTGTCATACATATGTGGTGACAATGACTTCTCCGCCACCCTGACCATTATTTGAGTTTCGTCTTCCTCTATAAGCCATAATTTTTTTAAATGAAAAATCAATACCATGTTTTACTTTTCATTTCTTTTGGTATTGAAAATGGTTTTGATAATGTTTTTATCAATGTGTTGTATTGATATCTTGTGATTGAAATGTGGAAATGTTATGTTTTCTTTATTCATGTTTTATGTGATACGATTATGTTATGGTTTATGATATGTTTAAACCTTTTCATATAAGGAATGCATTGGACTTAATAAGTGATGGGTGGAGCCCGCTATAGCTCCTCGATGCATCGGCAGGTCTCATAAGACAAAGTAGTGTCTTGGCATGAGGCCTTGACAAAATATTATTTGTAGTCTTGGCACGAGGCCTTGGCTATGTAGTTATGATAGTCTGGCATTATGCATTCCATCAATATGAAAGTTTTTATTGATATTGCATGTGATTATTCGACCAGTAGAATATCCATGTGAATAAGTAAATTGCATTATTTCATTTTAATTTTTCCATATTATACTAAAGTTCAAGTTTAAAAGGCTTTTGTTTTAGTTATACATTGCCTTAAATTTTTATGTTTATTTATGAAAGCTTCTTCTATATTTTTATCCTTACTGAGCATCTGAGCTCACCCATTTCAATGTTTTAATTTTTCCAGGATGTGATGAAGTATATTATGAATGACCTGCAGGGATAATATGAGGGGATATGAAGACAGGATGTTTTTTTAGTTTTGTTTTACTTTATGATGTAATGTAAGACTTATGAATGTATCTAGAGTTTCCAAGGCTACTAAACTAATCGATCTTTCGAGACTTGATCTTTTTGGATCATGCCAATGTTACGCAATAATGCACCGACTCTGGGAAACTAGGGTTGGGGCGTTACAGTTGGTATCAGAGGCAGTTTATTACTAACCTTGGAAGCTAGATTTAGAAAAACTCTGATTAGAGCACATAGCCATAAGATAGACTTTGAAGATTTGTATAGAAGAACTTCCTAGAATTTTGTTGTTGTATAGATTTTGTGAGTTTTCCGAGCAATACATCCCTGTATGGATACGAGTAGGTAGAGGCAGCTCTGGCACAGATGTACCTAGGGGTAAAACCTGAAAACACCTCTTTGACCTAGACTCAAACAGGAACTGGTGCACGACAATGGGCCTTGCTACACTCTTGGTTACGACACTCCTGGGGGATATGATTTGGATAATTCTCATTTTCTTTACAAACCATTATGAAGGATCTATGAGTATATACTTCCTCAAACAAAACATTTTTATGATTATGGACTATATCCATAAACCGTTCAATTTATGTTAAGTGTTTTACAAGTATGGAATTGTGTATTTTGATTCATAAACTGATCTAGTTTATGCCATTGTTTAGAAATGGTGCCTAGTGGAAGGAATGGAAACTGTATCAATGCACGCACTCCATGTAGGGATTTCCCTCCTACTCAAGAAAATTATTGTGGAGCAGGAGATACCATTGGTGCTGATCAACTTATCACCATACTGGTACAACTCACCCAGGTTATGAATAATAACCTTACTCGTATGAAGCACCCTGATCCGCAACGTGGAGGATCAATGTTATACCGCTTCATGAGGCAACAACCACCAAAATTTAATGGGGTTACAAACCCATTAGTAGTTGAGGAATGGATAAACTCCTTAGAGAAAATATTCCACGCCTTGGGGAGTAGCGAAAGGGAAAAGGTTATCATGGCAGTTTACCGCCTCACTGGAGATGCTGATCAATGGTGGTCATTGATTCAAAACACAAAGGAAGATGATGAAGTATCAAATATGGAATGGAGGGAGTTCAAAGATATTTTCATAGAAAAATACTTTCCTCATGACCATCAAGCAGATATGGAAAGCAATTTCTGAGTCTGAGGCAAAAGGAGGATGAGAATGTCGCAAAGTATGAGTCTAACTTTACATGATTTGAGAGGAATGCTCTAGATTATATACGTAACCCAAGAAGTAAGATCGATCATTTATTTGATGGGTTAAAACCGTTTCTCCATCGAGCATTAGTCTCGCAAACCTTCTCTTCGTACGAAGATATTCTCTCATGTGCTATCAAGATGGAAAAGGAATTCTCTAAGTCTTATGAATTTAAAGAAAAGTAATAGAATAAGAGATCTTTTGATCAATCTAGAAATGGAAATAAGGGAAAGAAGGGAAAAGTTGAATATCAGTCCTGTAGTAAATGTGGGAAGAAACACCCCGGTACTTTCTTGAAGGGAATGGGAGTCTATTACAAGTGTGGTGAAAAAGGCCACCAAGCTCATGATTGCAAGGGAAAGAAAGTTGTTGTCAATGTGGAATGATATAATTGTAGATATATGGGACATTATTCAAATGAATTTCCTAAGCATCATGGGAACTTACCTCAGAAGAGGCCGAGGGATCGAGTCCAAGCTTATGCTATCACTACTGCTATGGTTGAAGCTCCGAAAGACGTGGTGGTAGGTAATTTAATGGTTTCCTCAAGTTTAGAAAATGCATTATTTGATTCTGGATCATCACATTGTTTCATATCTTCCCAGTTTGCTAAGAAAATTAGATATTTCCAATTTGATTTAACAAGAGAATTTTCAGTCAAAACTCCTAAAGGAAGTATCATTGCAATAAAGTTTTGTGAATCAGTCCCCATTAAAGCACATAAAAGTTCTTTATCCGCTGATCTCATTGTCATACCTATGATTGAGTTTGATATAATCCTCGGTATGGATTAGCTTTCGGACTATGATGCAAATATTTATTGTAAGAAGAAGGAGGTTACGATTTTTTATGATGATGATAAGTAACACCTTATCTTTAGAGTAGAATAGTCACCACCTAATTCTTATTTAGATCCACCCCCAGTAGCTGAACTAAATTCAATTATTGGGGAGGAAGAGATTGAAATGACTGAGGGCGAGGAAAGGAATTTTCAAATAGAGGATGTACCTATTGTGAAAGAATATGTAGATGTGTTTCCGGAAGATTTACCTGGACATCCTCCAAAACGAGAAGTTGAGTTTTCCATTGATTTAATTCCTGGAGCAAGGCCTATATCGAAGACCCCTTATAGAATGGCCACCGTGGAATTAATTGAACTAAATAATAAACTAGAGGAATTGAGTAATAAAATATTTATTCGCCCTAGTGTTTCTCCATGGGGAGCCCCTGTCCTTTTTGTTAAGAAAAAAATATGGATCTATGAGGTTGTGCATTGACTATAGGGATATCAAGGCTATAACAATAAAGAACAAGTATCCCCTACCTCGTATTGATGATTTATTTGACCAACTGCATGGAGCTCAATACTTTTCAAAGATTGACCTTCGATCTGGATACCATCAGTTGTGTGTGAAGAAGGAAGACATTCTGAAGACAGTATTTCGAACAAGGTAAGGGCATTACGAGTTTACAGTAATGCCTTTTGGATTGACTAATGCACCCTATGTATTCATGGATCTAATGAATAGAGTTTTCAAGGAATATCTTGATGATTTTGTGGCGGTATTTATTGATGACATCTTGGTATACTCCAAAAGCTACGAAGATCATGAAAATCACTTGTGCATTATCTTGAAGACTCTTAGAAGGCATGAATTATATGGGAAGTTTAACAAGTTTGAATTCTGGCTTCAGGATATTTCTTTTCTTGGACATATTATCTCTAAGGATGGAATTTCTATTGATCCTTCTAAGACCAAGTCATTCCAAGAATGTACAGCACCGAAGAGTATAACTTAGGTACGCAGTTTTATTGGTTTGGCAGGTTATTATCGACGTTTTGTCCTGAATTTTTCCCAATTGGATAACCCATTAACGAAGCTCACACCTAAAGGGGTTAAATTTTTCTGTACAAAAGAGTGTAAAGAATGTTTTGAAGAACTTAAGAGAAGATTAGTCAATTCTCCTATATTGACTCTACCATCAGGAAATGATGGGTTTTTATTTATAGTGATGCATCAATGAAAGGACTTGGTTGTGTCCTTATGCAGAATGATAGGGTTATTTCCTATGCATCATGACAGCTAAAAATTCATGAGAAGAACTATCCTACTCATGATTTTGAGTTAGATGCTATAATCTTTTCCTTGAATATATGGAGACACTATATCTATGGTGAAAAATGTGAGATATATACCAATCACAAGAGTTTGAAATATATTTTCTCACAAAAATAACTCAACATGAGGCAAAGGCGATGGCTTGAACTACTCAAGGATTATGATTGTACAATACACTACCACCCGGGGAAGGAAAATAAGGTTTCATATGCTTTGAGTAGAAAAGATCATGGAGTTTTGAATATGATGAGAGTGGAAAGGTATCCTATTTTCATGGATCTAGTAAAGATGGATATGGGAATCACCATGGAGGGTGAAACATCAAAACTTTTTCAAATAGTTGCCAAACCATCTTTACTAGAAAGGATAAAGTGTTATCAGGCCGATGATGAAGAGTTGAAAAAGAAGATTAAAGTTTTGAATGATGGACGATTGAGTGAATTTGTGTATGAAGATGGAATTTTGAAATTTGGGTGGAGACTTTGTGTTCCCGATATACTTGATTTAAAGAGGGAATTGTTGGATGATTCTCATAGTTCCAATTTCTCTATACACCCTGGGAGAACCAAAATGTATAGAGATTTAAAGGGACATTTTTGGTGGGACAACATGAAGAGGGAGATTGCTAATTTTGTGTCAAGATGTATGGTTTGTCAACAAGTGAATGCTGGAAGACAACTGCCTGGTGGAGTGTTGCAACCTCTTCCCATACCTAAGTGGAAATGGGATAATATTATGATGGACTTTATCATGGGACTACCAAAGACTCCTAGAAGGAATGATGAAATATGGTTCATTGTTGATCGTCTCACAAAGTCAGCACTATAAGATAATATCTACCACTTGAACATCTATCAAGACTATATATTAATGAAGTTGTGAGACTTCATGGAGTACCCATGTCGATTGTCTCAGATCGTGATCCCCGTTTTTCATCAAGATTCTGGAATAGTCTTCAGAAGGCCTTGGATACTGAACTTCATTTGAGAACTGCTTACCACCCTCACACAGATAGACAATAAGAATGAACTATTAAAACCTTAAAAGACATGTTGATATCATGCTCACTTGACTTTCAGGGTATGTGGGATCAATATTTACCTCTAGTAGAATTTTCCTATAACAATAGCTTCCATTCAAGTATTAGGATGGCACCATATGAAGCATTATACGGAAAGATATGTCGCACACCAACCTGTTGGGATGACGTTGGTGAAAGAAAACTTGTAGGCCCAGAACTGGTGGGGGAAATGATGGAAAAGGTGAAAGTAATCCAAAACCACATCAAAGCAGCTCAAAGTAGGAAGAAGAGCTATGCCGACAACTGAAAGAAGGATTTGGAATTTCAGGTAGGAGATCATGTTTTCTTGAAGGTATCTCCATGGAAGGTAGTTATACGTTTCGATAAGAAGGGTAAATTGAGTCCCAGGTACATCGGACCCTTCGAAGTTTTGGAACGAATTAGGGCTGCAGCTTACCGTTTGGAAATGCCGCCAAGTCTCTCCAAAGTTCACGATGTATTCCACATATCACTATTGAGAAAATACATGTCTGACCCAACACATGTACTCACCTATGAAGAATTAGAACTGGAACCCGATCAGTCTTATTGCGAAGATCCCATCAGGATTCTTGATACAGGAGAACAAGTGCTGAGAAACCGGACGACTCATCTGGTAAAAGTTCTATGAAGAAACCATAAGATGGAGGAGGAAATGTGGGAACCCGAGGAACTTATGATGAAGAATCACCCGAGTCTTTTTATACAGTGATATTATATGAAATTTCGAGGACGAAATTATTTGAAGGAGGGGAGAATGTAACACCTCAAGCTTCCACGGTACACTTCTCTTTGAATAATAAAGTAGCGTGTGTTATACGCAACTTCGAGTTCTAACACACTAAGACCAATCAAAATAGCCATTATGAATAGTAATACCCACTTTTTGAAATTATATATATTTTATATTTCAAAATGGACTTCATTTTTGGATTCGGAATATCGAAATTAGCCTATGTTGAATTTTTGGTATTTTTCTGAGAACTTCCAATTTTTTATGAATAATGAAAAATACTTAAAAACAACTTTTTTAATAAAAATAATTTATAGTTATAAATTATACTATTGGGTGGTTTTAAAGTATAATTATAATATATTTTTACCATTTTATCCAATGGTGGTCATTAGAATTAATTTCACTTTGAAATTGGACATAAATAATTGTCAATCTTTTGATATATATTGTTTCTTAAAAACACGCTATTTGTTGTGACAGTAGGGATTAATTATAAAATTAATTAATGAAAATTATATGTTTGGAATTTTTTAAAATAGAAATCATTTTTTAATTCGGAATATCAATTATATCTTAGGGTGAATTTTTGGAATTGTTCTGAAAAACTTCAATTTTTGATGAATAGTGAAACCACTAAGTGGTAGTTAAAAAACTGATTTTTCATTTAAATGAAATTTTACCACTTCTGTGATTTGATTTTCAAAAATCTGACATACATGAGTTTCATTACAAATAAAAATGTAGTTCAATATGATTAAAATAATTTTTTGGTGAATAGTAACTTTTAAGTTTTATTAATCGCGATTAAAGGTAATTAGTGAAATTTAAGGTAAAAATGACATTATAAAAATATGAAAATACCCTTAAACTTGTCCTAACCTTATTTTATGAGTCATGGACGACCAAGAAAATACATGGGTCAACTTGGGGACCACATGGAGCCACTTGGGTAAGAAAATGACAATAATAACTTTTTATTTAAAGTAAAAATAAAATTGTCACAAACATGTGTTCTTTTACTAAAACAATTATTACATGGGCTTATATAAGTTAACTTTTCGAATATAAATATTAATTGGAAATATAAAAATATTTCATACATCATTATATTTTTTTATAATTTTTAGACATTAAATAAATTAAATTTTTTATGACACCATGATGATGCAGCGATTACCTCATTAATTAACAATTTAAATAAAATGAAAAGATAATGTAAAATCTAAGACTTAAACATGTCAAAAACCTATTGGATGAGTATATTTCGAACCCTTATCACATTATCCTCGAAATATATAAGTGTGGGACCTTTAAAATCCTAAACTCATTATATAATAAAGTAACATTTCATGACTTTCCAAGAGTGACCCTCCTCTCCTCTTATAAAAGGCCCCCACCTCAACCACCTTATTCACACCTTCCAAGCCATTTGTCTTGGCCAGCCTCTGGACAAATACTCTCTAAAATTCCCTCTCCTACTCCTAGAAGCCTCAATTTGGGCATAAGTCTTCCCAAGGAAGCCTTTGGATCAAATCAAAAATAGTTACCTGATTTTAAGGTAATGTCTTGTCTTGTGTTCTTTTGTTTTATTTTGCTTCTCCAACCCCCTAAAATCTTTTTATTACTTTATTTTGTTACAACACCAGTATCATCAATATACTTGGATGTTTTTATGAGAAGGAGTTTATTTACACTTACACACACCTTCGTCTAATGGTTAAATAACATACTGTTTCTGTGGGCTGCGAATTACTGCCTCACGAAACGATGATTGTTCAATATTCTTTTAACACCTATCATGGAGGTCATTATGATGAAACTATTTTTTATATATGATATATATGATATCTACATCATGAATATAATTCTGGATATAATGGATATTTTACAACATGAACAACTTGTAATTATAAGAAGTTTATTTTTGACTCAAGTACCAAAGATCGACAAAACGACCGTTATTAACATAAATAATTAAATAATGTTCATAACATGGTAATAAGTGATATAAAAGGAATAATAAACTTGAAAAATGTTCTTAAGAAATTATAAATTAACTCTAGTTTATTATTCATGAGTTTAAAGAATGGTCGAGTCAAGTCGGGCACGGGGTAAGGGAACTTCTTAACCCAATTTTCGTTCTTTGGGTTAATCTCCTACTTTCAAATTATGTCATGATATTAATATGTCCTATATTGTATTTGTACTTTCTTTATGTGTACTTATAGTGAATACACATAATAGATCTATTTTATTTAAAAATTATCTTTGTAAGGTACTTCGTCTCAATCTCCATTCATTGAGGCATATTTTGTTTTATACACAAACTTCTTTTATATGGTGTATAAACCCCTTTGACTTTTACGCTTATTCAAAAGGAATATTTTTATACTAAGTGTTTTACTAAATGAAAAAAAAAAGAATGTTTTTTTGTCGTACGTATGCGATGACAACGACTTCTCCGCCACCGTGACCATTATTTGAGTTCCGACTTCCTCAACAAGCCATAATTTTTTTAAATGAAAAATCAATACCATGTTTTACTTTTCAGTTATTTTGGTATTGAAAATAGTTTTGATAATGTTTTTATCAATGTGTTGTATTGATATCTTGTGATTGAAATGTGGAAATGTTATGTTTCCTTTATTCATGTTTTATGTGATATGATTATGTTATGGTTTATGATATGTTTAAAACTTTTCATATAAGGAATGAATTGGACTTAATAAGTGATGGGTGGAGCCCGCTATAGCTCCTCAATGCATCAGCAGGTCTCATGAGACAAACTAGTGTCTTGGCATGAGGCCTTGACAAAATCTTATTTGTAGTCTTGGCACGAGGCCTTGGCTACGTGGTTATGATAGTCTAGCATTATGCATTCCATCAATATGAAAGTTGTTATTGATATTGCATGTGATTATTCGACCAGTAGAATATCCATGTGAATAAGTAAATGGAATTATTTCATTTTACTTTTTCCATATTATGCTAAATTTCAAGTTTAAAAGGCTTTTGTTTTAGTTATACATTTCCTTAAATGTTTATATTTATTTATGAAAGCTTCTGCTATATTTTTATCCTTACTAAGCATCTGAGCTCACCCATTTCAATGTTTTAATTTGTTTAGGATGTGATGAAGTATATTATGAATGACTTGCAGGGATAGTATGAGGGGATATGAAGACATGATGTTTTTTTTAGTTTTTTTTTACTTTATTATGTAATGTAAGACTTATGAATGTATCTAGTGTTTCCAAGGCTATTAAACTAATCGGTATTTTGATACTTGATATTTTGTGATCATCCCAATGTTACGCAATAATGCACTGACTCTGGGTAACTGGGGTCGGGGCGTTACATTAAATGCTTGTGCAAAACTGACAGAGTGCTTGTGCAATTACTAAAAAATAAATTAAATGATTTTGAAAACTCCAAAAATGATATTATTTGATTAATTTTTTGTTTTTAAAGGTTTTTTTAGATAAAAATTAAGTATTTTATAGGTACTTATTCATTTTATTCTAATTACATTGTTTTATTGTAGTTTGTAAAGTCAAATTAAATGAATAGTTCTAAAATTGACATTAATGGTATTTTATAATAAATAATATTTTATTAAATGATTTAAAAATATTATATTTCTTTAATGGAATGGGATATGGATTATGATATCAACCATATTCTATTTATGATCCATTTTTCGTTTTATAGTAACTATATTAACCCTATAAAAGTAAAAAAAACATTGATATTAATATAATTGTCAAAAAGGTTAACGAAAGGTTCAAACAACAAGATAAGGTAAAAATGTGACCCATACTTGTCCAAATTTTATTTTATGATATTATTCTGACTCATATTCATTTATATTCTAATATTATAAATTTCGATCCATTTTTATAACAAAATTAATTTATATTAGTTTAATATTTTAATAAATTCCAAGAATGTCCCTCCCTTATTATAAAAGGACACCCACTTCCCTCTTTTATTCATACTTCAAGAACCATTTGGTTAATACAATACCTAACCAAATCCCTTAATAAAATATCTACCCACATTATTTAGGCCCTATTTTGGGATTAATTCCAACCTTAGAGGTCTTATGGTGTAAAGAAAATGAGGTTGTCTGAAGAAGAGGTATAGTTCTTAACTGAGTGTTTCCATTTTATTCCTTCTTTGACCACATTAAAAACTTATTCAACCATGATGAAATAATATCAAAAATTTATTAAATATATTTATATTATTTTATTTTAATGTTATAACCTATATCCACCTCCTCTTATATCAAATGGGAAATGAAACTTTCATTTATGTGTGTGTAGGATTACCGCCTCGCAAATCGATGTTATTTATTTTCCATCACCAGCTTTCACAGTTGGTTATAATGATGGATTTAATAAATATGAATGATATTATTGAAATATTTATTATTATTAAATGATATTATATCATTTACATTCTTACCTTTCCACTTGAGGAAAAATTATAACGTCGCTCGTGTGTATGTGTGGACTACCCCTCCACAAATTGATGTGATTAATTTTTCATCACCACAACACATGGATGATATATATTAGTATTTTTAAATAAATAATATGGTATTTATGATATAATTTTTAATATGTAAATATAAAATAATATTTAACTTATTTCCATAATAATCACTGAAAAAAGGAAACATTACTCATTCATGTGTTTGGCCTACCGTCTCTAAGATTGTAACATAGTTCATTTTTCATAAATACATTAATGATTGGTTTTAAAAGTATAATTGATGTATAAAAATTGTAATTATTTCATGATTATTATTTTTTATCTTATGTAACAATGAATCCTTTGACCATGGTCAACATACTGAAGTTGTCTTGAAAATTACGAACCAAACATCCTCACAATACCCATCATGGAATTAATAAATTAATTAATTAAATATTAATTAAAATAAATGAATTAAATGGATTAAGGATAATATATTAAACCTTTAAAATTTTCATATGATATAAAATAATTTATATGAGTTTATTATGAAAGTTTTAAATGACATATATTGCAATTCTGGACTCGAGGTAAGGGATTTCATCTCAATTTACTTTCATAGAGTCATATTTTATTATTATGCACTTAATTTATTTTATATGGTATATATACTCACCATTTTACATGTTATATCATGAATAATTCCTAATTTATGGTATTTTAAGTTTTAATTTGAATTATTTCATCCATGTAGATTTAGATTGAAAACTACTAAGTGAAAAAAGGTTTCTTAACTCAATTTTCTTTCATTGGATTATAACCCTTATTAATTGACTTTGTTGTACCAATGTGTGAGTTGATATATATATTTTTTTAATTTTTATTTACAATTTTTTTTATTTACATTTGATACAGATATTCTCTCTATTAATTGACTCTCAATTCAATTATATGATCTCCATAAGGGTTATTCATATCAAATTCCCATTCCTTGGGAAACACATTTATGATATGAAAATACTTCCAATTTAAAATTTTGTATTATTAATCTCATTATTTTCATGATATTTAAAGTTTCATTTTATGTTATTATTTCATGGGGATTATTATTGAAAATTTATAAAGTATAAAATGCTTTAAGTTACAATCTTTTTTCTTATTGGGATTTTTTATGTTAAAGGTTAGATGGGGGAAAATCCTAGGCTCATATTTTTGCAAGAATATATATTTTATTATCCTCTAGCTATTAATTTTTTTTATATGTTTAATTTTAAATTTATCCCTTGTTTATTAAAGAAACATAAATAAATATATTTGTAAGAAATACATGATATTGTTCCATCTTTTAGATCACAAATCTTTCTCTTTCATATCCATGTTTTCAAAAATAATTAAAAATTATTTTTTATAAACATAAATTATTTCCTAAAGTAATTTAACATTGTATTTGACCTTCTTTTAAAAGTTTTTAAAAAAGAAATTTCTTAATGTTTTCCAAATGAGTCACTCCCTTTACAAAATGTTTAAAAACAATGTTTATTTGAAAATTTAGTACATAAATGGATATTTTTACCATCTTGAAAATTATTTTCATTGAAGATTAATTTATAAGTGTCCAAGTTTATTTTCAAATAAAATTATTTTCATAATATTTTGGAAATTTTTAGTTTTTAAAAGATTTTTTTAAAGTAAAAAAGGGTATTTTACTCACGATTGTTTTTAGTTATATTTTAATGGTATTTCCATTAATCAATATCAATAACCCTTGAAGTTTATTACACTCTTCTAGGAGAATGTTGTAATGATACCATATTTATTATTTCTCTGGGTGGATTGTGATATTGAGACAGAACCCATTTCTTTTCCATGATTGAATCAAATAATTAAATAATAATGATTATTGTTATGTCAAAAAGTGAAAGATTCCAAATGTTTTATTCATGAATAGTATATAGACATTATTAATGATGATGGGTTAGGTTGATAAAACTTATATGAAGGTTTTATACTCATTATATTTCAAGATGGTTGGTTTTTCAATAGGTTAAGGTAGAGAGATAGAATCCAATATTATTTGTGCAACCATTTCCTATTCTTATGTGGAAATTGGATGACATTATTATTTAATTTTTCACTAGTTTACCATATACTTATAGAAATAATGATTTGATATGAGTTATTGTTTATCACCTTAAAAAATATACACATTTTCTTGATATAAGAGAAGGTTTTCCTATTTATCACTTTTCATGGATCTTTATTAAAAAATATAAAAGAATTTATGGCACACCTCTTTCAATTGTTTTAGATATTGATCAATGATTTACATAAAAATTTTAGAAAAGTTGTTAAAATTACCTTGATACATGGATTTATTTGAGCACCGCTTATCACCCTCAAACTGATGGATGGACCAAAAAGACTATTCAAACATTAAAAGACATGTTAAGATCATGATCACTTGATTTTAAAGGTATATGGGATTATTATTTACCTTTGGTATAGTTTTTCTATAATAATATTTTTCATTCAAGTGTTTATATGTAATCGTATGAAGAATTATTTGGAAATATTTTTCATACTCTAACTTATTGGGATGGAGTTAGTGAAAGGAAACTTGTTGGCCAAAAACTTATTGAGGAGACAATGAAAAAGATAAATTCTATACAGAGTCAAATTAAAGTATCTCATAGAATGTAAAATATTTATGCTAATAAATGAATAAAATATTTGGAATTTAGAGTTGGGGATCATGTTCTCATGAAATTATCTCCATGGAAAAGTGTTATAAGGTTTGGTAAGAAATGGAAATTAAGCCCTAGGGACATTAGAACTTTTCAAATTTTGGAAATAATTGGAGCTATTACTTACCAATTGGAAGTGCCACCAAGAATCTAAAAAGCACATTTTATGTTATATATATCATTGTTAAGGAAGTACATGCCAGACCCAACACATGTTCTCACCTTTAAATAAATATAATTATAACATGATCTATCTTACTATGAAGATCCTATCAAGATTTTTGAAACTAGAGAGAAAGTACTAGGGAATCGAATGATATGACTGGTAAAGGTACTTTATAGAAATCATAAAATGTAGAAAGAAACATGGGAACCTGAGGATGTTATGAAGAATAAGAACCAACCCCATTTGTTTAGAAAGTAATATCTGTGAAAATTTTGAGGTTGAAATTTTTGGAGGAAGGAAGAATGTAACACATGAGCTTTAATTATTGTAAGTGAACATACTATTTTTATAAACCTATAATACACTGAATATTTTAATATTTCATGGAACAAAAATTATAAATATAAGTTCATTTGAAAGTATAAAGGGGATATTTTTCCGAACATTTTTTTACGAAGTAATGTCTTTCCATTTTAATGAATTAAAATAATATTTAATGATAAATGATATAAATTAAATGTATATATTATATATCTAACTATATGAATTTAAATCCATATAATTATTATTACTAGTCAAATAGTGAGTGTAATATTATCATATGCTTGAAAAATTCATTTCTTGATAAACAATTTTTTTATATGTTTTGTGGGTTTATTTTTAAATTAAATTATACTACTTATTTGAATTTAATATGATAAAATGGTTTTCATATTATTAATTAGTATAATTAATATTAGTTAATAATTTCAAGTAAATTTTTTTTCATAATGAATAGTGAAAAATTTAATTATCGCGGTTAAAGTTAAAACGGGTTTTCCAGGTGATAACCTAAATATATAAGGGTTAAAATGACATAAAAACTTTATAAAGCCCCATTTCATGGTTATATATTAACCTTAACCTTATAATATTATAATATGGGACATTTTGAGTCATTTTTCAAAAAATTTGACATGAAAGTTTTGTAAACCCTCAAAAATTTACAAGTGTTCCACTCACCTCAATTATAAAAAGGTATATACTCCCCTAACTTATTCACACATATAAAGTAATTTATCTCAAAAAACCCTAAAAATCACTCACCAACATCCTTATTCACATTCTTTAGTTTTTTTTCTTCCCAAAATACCAACCTAATGTCCTTAAGAATATATTCAAAGGAGGTTTCTCTAAGGGAAGGTAATTATCTTAACAAATCTATTTCTTTTTACTTCTTATTTTACCACCTTAAATTATATAATAAAAAATAAAAAATAAAAACACCAGTATATAACATATAATAATATTTTATTATGTTTATTTAATAATATGTATTCATCTCCTTTTAAATTAAATAGGAAACAAAACCATCGCTTATATGTACAGTGGACTACCCTCTCGCGAACCAACGTAATTTATTTTCCATAAATGAATCACATGGATAGTTATAATGATGGAAATAATTAATATATATGGTACTTATGGCATAATATTTATTATTTAGAATTAATATATCATACACTTCCTTATCCTTTCACTCATTAAGGAAATGATATTGTCGCTTGTGCGTACATATGGTCTACCATCTCTATAAAGCAATGCGATTCATTTTCCTTATTTTACTTTTAATAATGATTATAAAATGTATAAAATAAGTAAATATTATATTTATAAAATTAATATAATTTTTTAGATGATGGAACTATATCTTATGCACCAGAATTAGATCTTCTATGACATAACATACATGATATAATCAGTGGGTGATAAGATGTTATAATAGGATCATATACGATATTATAAATATTAATATGGTTATTTTATAAATTAATAACATATTTAAAACCATTATACAGGAGGTTAAATCATTTTAAACAAAAGGGAAGTGTGAGGTAAGGGATTTCGTCTGAATTTCTATTCGATTGAGACATATTTGATATTATGCACCAATTTAATTTTATATGGTGAATATATCTACCCTTTGATATATTTAACATTACTTCCTATTTATTCATGAAGATTAATTTTTCAATTCAATTTTATTCTTCAACATTTTATAATTTAAAATTTACCAAAGAGGTAAGGATTTATTTTACATTATCTTTTTTTAGGATTGATTTTATTTTAATTTAAGTAATATTATAATATATTCTTCATAAAATCCATATATTTTATTATACTATGGATATTTAAATATTTTCCATATTTTCTTCCAAATTTTCCACTCTTTTACACTTGAATTAAGAAAATAAATATTTAAAATAAAAATTGATTATATTTCTATTTTAATAAGATATGTTTCCTTTCATGTCCATATTTTTTAAAATTATTCTATAAAAGTAATTTTTATTACTCAAATTAATTATTAAGTAAATTTAAGTTATAATTGAAATTTTATATATTTTAAATTAATCTTTCTAATGTTTTTGAAATGGATCACTTTTGGTATTATTTTCAAAATTTCAAAAGGATTTTTTTCTAATGTATACGACGTTAATGGAATTCCCCACTACCATAACCATTTCAATATATTTATCTTCATCTACACATTTTTAGTAGTTTTAAAAAGAAAAATATTTAAGGAAATATTATTTTAATATTTCAATCCCATTTTCATTAATTTTTAAATGGTGTGATTTTATTACAAAACCTATATCTTTTATGAACCAATAGTCATATCTTATCGCTTATTAATTTTATGGTCTTTAAATTTATCTTAAAACATTCACATTATAATGATCATTGAACATTATATTTATCTTAAATATCTATATTCTTTGTATCATGTATATTATTATTAACTAAGTTGTATACCATTTTTACATACAGTTTTTTACTATGAAATATATTTGATTGACTAGGGAAAATCTTCATAAATTCATATTAATTACTCAATATAGATATTTATTGAAAATTAATATTATTTATGAATTAAATTTATATTTAAATACATGAAAATTCTATGTAAATGTAGTGATAGGTGGGTCCCGGTTATAGATATCCCCTCGATGCATCAACAGGTCTCATGAGACAAATCAGCTGGCTAAATTAAATGATTTTTTAGTGTATACATACTCATTGATTAAAATATCTTAGCACAAGGTATTAAAGGTAAAAATATCCTGATGTTTGAGATCATGACATCTAATATTAATCATTTCCTTCATTGAGAATTCAGTTATTATTATCCATGTAATTTTTCCATTGATATTATCCATGGATGCATTTTATGATCAATTTATTGATTAAATGTCATTTGATCTCAATTATTTAACGTTCCATATTGATTATTCCATATTTAATCATGATATATTCTTCTATAAATAACCCTTACTGATCATTTTAGATCACCCTTATTTTGTTTCCTTTCTCTGGGTTATGAAAAAGAAATATTTGAATAAGTTTCAAGGATGCGGAATATTCACTTTTGTTCAATTTTATATTTTATTCCCAATGTAAAATGGGTGTCATGTATGTATCTAGATCTATAAGACTAATAAACTGGTTGTTTTTTTGGGATTATATCACTTGTACCTATGTTAATGTAATAATGTAACCACTAGCTCTAGGTTACTGGAGTCAGGGTTGTTCCAGGTTACATGTGGTTATTATAATCAAATATGGGACCTTTGGAGCTGTAGAAAAACTCATCATCATTAAATGGATATGTAGTTATAATTACTCTCCTTTTTTACTTGGGGTTTCAATATTAGCATATCTAATGTTGGGTTAATTTTCACTCTTTGACTTAGGGGTTGAGTTGATTTTTTTATTCTATGTCTTCCCTCTTGGTTTTTGGGGAATCTTATTTAGTATGTTTATACTCACCCCTACATGGGTATTTCCTACACATTTTGTGGCTTATTCAAAATAATTGAAGATCATAAAATACATGGGTGGACCTGATATTGATAGAGTATCGTAGTACTTAGAGGAACTGAATCTGTTTGGTGTGCAGACATGAATATTATGAGATCAGATTTCTTCCTTGTATTACCCTTTTTTATTTTCAAATTGGTACATTTTTTATCTCTTTTTGGGAATTTATTTTTCACCTTATAATTTTTTATTACCTTGTTTCACTTTTATGTTTCTTTTGGAGGTTATTTCATGGATTGTTTACTTTTTATAGTTTTTAGTTTTCTTATATCACTATATTATTGCATGGACATGGGTGTATTCATTCTTAAAGATACTTTATGTTAATGAATACCATTATATTTATATGTCTACTCAACACTTTTATCTAGACTCTGACCTATCATAGGTGTGTTTGGGGTGTTACTCTCAACTTACTATAAACTCAGGTAGGGCCCTAGTGGGTTAGGTTGTGACAAGATTTGAGTATTTTTCCTATATTTAAAATGAAGTTAAATCTTAGTGAATATTATTTTACTATAAATAATACCTAAAACTTTCCAAGATCATGATTAATATAATAAATAAGGATAATATTAAGTTTATTAAGTTATCCCTCTTGAGTACAAGATAATAATGTTCAGTTTCCCCATTATATAAAAATAAAGAATCTGGTTTTTCAATAAAATATAAATAACATATGGTTAAAATTACCACCAAGTATAATGAAAACACTCCAACATCTAGTGTATCAATTAATTCATGTGATCATGAAGTATGTGAAAATTTATATTAAAAATATTCTAAATAATAACCAAGAATCATTGGGACTGATCATATGAAAATAGATTTTTCTATTGATGAATTAAAGGATTTCCTGTATTATTTTCTAAAAGAAATAGTTTCTTTTGTATGTAGTATGTTTGAAATTATATAGAAATAAATCACTCATCTTGAAGGTGAGGTGGATAATATATAGAAATATTTTTAAATAGAATTTCTAAAATGTGTAAATCTCACCAAATAGATTAAGGAGAAATAAAATGAGAATATGGAGCTTGGATAAAGATGCTCAATATTGGTAGAAGAGTGGATTAAAAAACTTAAGAGAAGGATGATACCAATAAATAACTTGAATAAAATATCCATGCATTAGAAAAAAAAAATATATTACATTGATTTCAAAAAATCATAGTTCGATGTGAGCACAAAAATAATCGAGGAACTTGACATAATTATTTTAGAAATAAATAAAATACATGAAGAGGAAAATGAACGAATAAAGAAGGAATGTGAGGATAAGGTGATTATGATTGAAGATCTGAAGAACACCATAAATTTGAGGTGCCTGTAATTGGAAGTTAAATTGTTCAATCTTGATAAGGTGTGTATTGAGTCTTTGAAAAAAGAAAGTGAAGCTTACTACTACCACACAATGTTCAATGGAGGATTATGATGTAAAAGGATATCCATTATGTGGCAAGAAGATCAGTACATAATCAACTAATAATTCTCATGTAGACTCAAATAAATTGACACCATTCATACCAATTTATAATGATTTTTTCTAAATTTGTTTCTTTGGACTGTTTAGGTTTGAAAAAAAAAGAGGGTGAGGATAAATGGTGATGAGTTTTTTACTATGTCTGTTGTTAAAAGAAAAAAGTTTATAGAAGTTGGTTCCCCAAGAACAGCTCAACCAGTAGTGTATATTTCCCAAAAATATCATGTTGTAATATCTGGAGAGGAATAAATTTTCAAATGAAAATCAAGGTTTTTTAGGAAGTGTTGGTGTTATAATAGTTTCGATCACTATGTAATGTATCGTTGCTATAATTATTTAAATTATGCTGACCAAAAGAAGAATATAACTAAGGGATTCAAGTAAAATAATATATAACAATCGTTGATAAAAAATAGAAATCTATCAGGGTCCAATTTATTTTTGGTACATGGATATTCGTTTTTTGTGTTGTACCAGTGGTCACAACAGTGGTTAATGCTCATTTAAGCATGTATATAATATATTTAATCTTATAATACCATATGACAAGAATGAAGAAGCAACCTTGGGAATAAAAATAATAATTTTTCAAACCAAAATTATCCCAATAAGTTGTAAAATAAGTTATCCATGGGAATCAAATGAAATGAAATTCATGTTCAAGATAAGTCAAGGAAGTCTAATAAGTGTACTATATCTAAAAATAATGGTTTATCAATAGGTACCCTTAAATAATCATGTGGAACAACTAATCATGTTGTGAATATTAATAATGAAAAAAAATTTAATATATCTAGTTTATTTAGAAAGAGAAAATAATATAGAAGAACCACAAGTAAATGATTATTCTAAAGGGAAGGAGAAGAATCCATATTAAGATCCTGAATTTTATTTGTGTTTGTTAACAAAATATAACTCTTATGATAAATAAATAATGTTTATGAGGTGCAACATGTATGGACACACTCCTAGAGATTTATCTATAATAATTATAGAATAATAAGAGTACCTAAACAAGATTAAAATTTTACCAGGTGATATAAGTTCCATAAAGACTCTTAAAAAGATAAAATTTATATAAAAAATTAATAAAATAAGTTGTGAGATACATGATACCTAATGATAAATTATAATTTAAGTTCATAAGTGAAATTATAAAGAGTGTACGAAATAGGGAAACATGGTTGATAAAAACATCTCAGCCTTACTATTCACATTGAGGAAAAGGAAGATCCAGCCTATTACCTTAACTTTTGTGTATTTTATTTATGATTATAATGCAGAGAATTGAATGAGAAGCATGATCTTAGGAGTGGAACCTAAGTAGAAGTATTTTTATCAAATATGGATATCCTAGATGAGTATTTATCCATCTAATATTGAAAACTAAATTAGTATTTTGTAAAATTTGATTATTGGATCGCCTTTGATGAAGTTTAAGGAAGCGGTTTCTATCAAAACTAGATAAAAAATAAATAATATTCCATATATTTTTTATCTTACATTTGGTATTATGTACAACTTTAATTGAAAAATATCACCGAAGATGATGATGTGGAGGTTTTTTAATCTAGGTATCCACATAAAGGATTCCATTTTGGTGTATTATCAACATGAAAATCTTGTATCATATCTGTTGAAGAGATTAATCATTATTAAGATAATAAGGATTGTCTACTTAAGGGGAAGATAATTAATTAATGATGAATAATCATCCAAAACCTGTATTTCATTCGAATCTAAATTATTCTGAAATGTTCTTGAAGGAATTTCATTAACAAGGTTTTTTTATTAATTTTTGATTCTTTGTATTAAAAAAGAAACTAACATAAAGGGGTAGAAATAAGATTTTTTAATGTAATAAAATTGGAAAGTTGAAGAATTGATAAGGTTGTTTCCTAGAATATTAATCCTTATTTGTGTTTGAATTTTTTTTACTTGTTTTTTAAATTTATTTTTAGAGTTTTGGGTTGATTTATTCTATGATAGATTTTTATCATAATTTCTATCAGCCTAAGAAATAATTTAACAACTTATAATAAAGTTAAAGAGTTTTCATTTCATTTGTTATCAAGTTTAACTGAAAATGGATATCTTTTTATCTAAATAAAATCCTCTTGTTTTCTATACTAAGAATAGATCATGTAGACTTAGAATAAGATGATTGAAGGCACGTTTATTAAGAATAAATTATTACACTATTTCATAGTAATTTTTGTTTCTTTTTAATAAGGGGGAAATAAAGTTAAAGGAAATATTAATGAGAAATGTAGAGAGTAGGAATAATGAAAATACATATTGACACGTCATTTATAAGGTATTTCCAAAAAAATAAAAAGTGGAGAAAATGATGAAAAATTAGGAGAGTATGAATGAAAACAACATATGTTGACACATCATTTAAAAGGTATCTCAAACAAATAAAAATGGGTATATTTTTTATCCCATTTTTTGTGAGTTGTATTTATTTTCAAGGAATTATTTTTATAGTATGTCAATATTATGTAAATACGAAGCTTTTTGAAGAAAAATAGAACCTAATAAATTGCTTCATGCTTATAAAATATATTATAAGGCTATATTTTAATAAATATTTTATGAGTTCTTGGCATGTTTATTTACAAATATATTTAAGGAAAAATTTTGTTTGAAAATTTTGATTTCCATAAAGAATTTATCTCTATGATGAAGTTTTTTGTAAATTGATGTACTTGTATTCAAGGAATGTTTGATAAGTATTGGTGGATATTTTATAATTGTCATCAACATAAGAGGAGTTGTTTGAAAAGAGTCCTTGTTTCCTTCTACATGAATATCACTGAGCTACTATAGGTTAAGCATCCATGAAGAAAGTTTTTGTAGAATGATAATTTGTGAAGTGAGATTATAGGGAAGTAGATTTTATACAGTGAGCTTCCATGAGTAATGTTGATCTACCACATAAAGGCTTATATGCTTCTATGGACAATTCTTATGTTGAATATTCATTCATGAACTATAGTATATGGCCTAATATTCTATAAAATAAGATTCTGTGAGTACGGGCCTTCTTTGAAGGATGTATCTTCTATGAGTATGAGCATATTTCTTCCAAAATATGAGAATAGATCTTCCATGAGTATAATTGCTATTTTTTTCATGAGAATTTTAATTGATCGTGAAGCTTATATGAGTAAATAAGGTTAAACTATAAGGTGTCATACTAATTAACCATTGAACCTATGGCTTGGATAACATTCTAAGAATAGAAGAAGAATAACTATTATAATCATGAAAGAAACATCTAATGATGCATAGTAAACTAATCATAAAAGAATCATATGTCATGATATTGGTCATAATGATCCTTGAAATAAGTTTTTAGATTTATTTTTTAAGATATCATAAGGTTTTACAGTGGAGAAAAAGAAGTTTAGAAATTGGTTGAAGAAGTGCAGCACCACATTTAAGAATTTTCATATGTGCTCCACATAATTAAATATCCACTTATGTAAGAACCCAGATCTTCGTTCCAGGTACGTCCTTCCTTTTTTTGGTTTTTTTGAGAAAAATGAAGTTTCTGGAAATTTTTGAAGTACACACCGTGTACTTTCTGAGTACACACCATGTACTCTTTTCCCACTTGAAGCCGTGTTCTGGCCATGTCCGGGCCACACACACGGTGTGTAAGGGTGATGTGGAGGCTGATTTTGGGAGAGTATGGAAAGACCTAGTACATGTCGTGTACTCTAAAAGTACAAGTCGTGTACTTTCTTTTTTTTCATTAAACAGACAGGGGTTGCGCCTGATCGCGATAAACGTCTTCTTCTAGGTCTCATTCATCCGAGAGTGCTGGGAATCCGTGGATCTTAGAAGAGCCACTGTTTCTCCATCTGTTCTCCAATTCGAGCACTGGCGATTGTATTGTAATCGCAGCAGTGAGTTCTCCCTTCTTCTTGAGCCTTGTTTTCCAATTTCTCCTCCTTCTCAAGATATCATGGGTTGAGTGTCTTGGGCGTTTTCTCAGATCTACGATGTTAAAGGTAGAATCAGTCGATGTGGTTCAAGTATATCGATCTCCTAGGATCGAGGTAGGTGGTTTGTGCCTTTCTGTAGGAATTCTATGAATATTTTGTGTAAATTCAACCAATTCCCTTGAATGGGGAATTCTAGGTTTCTTATTTTGTCCCTGTTGTTTGTCTGCTTTTCTTGATTGCTTGAGTAGAGATCATTGTTTGTAAATTTGGATAATTTATACTATGTTTATCTTCTTCGCCTTGCATGTTTTTCTTATTAGGCATTTTTTCAGTTGCCATGCCTAGTTTTAGGATAGTGTGGTTGTTATACTGTTATGATGGTGTGCCTTAGAATGATAGCCAAGTAGTTCTTGAGGTTTAATTGGGATGATACGCGCACGCTAAGCATGTTTATTTCACACAGGACTGTGAGAACCAAGTGTAGTAGACCATAGGGAGAATGGATGTAAGGGCTTCTCCAGAGTGTCTTTTAATACGATGTGAGACCACAGGGGGAATTAACGATGAGTGCTTCCTCAGAGAGTCTGTAGTTCCTCGACGTGGGCCACAGGGGGGAATAAGACGTTGAGTACTTCCCTAGAGAGCCTTTAGTACGATACGAGACTATAGGGGGAATTGATGGTGAGTGCTTCCTCATAAATTCTACTCTTAGCTGAACCAAAGGGGTGAGACTGAGTGTTCCACCTAGAGGGTTGCTAGTACTTGTAGGTTGAACCATAGGGGTTAGGCTATGAGAGCTACCCAGAGGGTTACCTGTTTTCTACTTGTTGTTGGTTGTTCACTTGTGTACTTTATATGCTAGAACTTTGGATTGTATCTACTGTGTGCTTTTCTATTTACTGCTTCCTGCACTTTTACTTGCCTTGTATTCATTGACTGTTAGGCACAGATCTTTGGGTGATTACCTACTGGGATTGTATCTCACACCCTATTTGGGCCATGCTTTTGGGCCAAAGTAGATTATATTGTTGCAGGTATAGATAAGGGCAAGTGCCCTTCTACTTCAGGTTCTTTATTGTTGTGGAGCTGGAGAGTATGGGACCAAGACAAGGCTTGCGATGCTGAGAAGTCGCTCATCTATTTTTCTTTTGTACTTTAGCTTAGTACTGTATTCAGCATTGTAACTTGTTTGGCTGATTTCCTAGACTTATATGTATCATGCATCATTTACATATATTCCTGCTCCAGTTGTTTATTTGTTAGTCTTCTGTTGTTTATCATTTACTCGTGTATGTATGTCTACTGCTTCTGCTATTGTTGTTATTTGTTTACTTTTCTGTTGTGTACTCTGGCAATGAGGGCATAGTTTCCCCACTATCACACCCAAGGCCCTCGTTGCTAGTCGGCAGCCTCTGGCGTTTGGGGAAATGCGCTTGAGGCCATGTAACCAACCGGGTACGGGGCACCTATGGGTGGCTTCTGGAACTAGGACATTACAAAGTGGTATCAAAGGTTGTTCTTTTCTCTTTACTTACTGTTTGGAGCCTTTATCCTGGGATAGGACGGATTTGGTACTTGGTGTTAAGCTATGTCTGGGAGTAGCTAACCTGTGTATAGGGAAAATCCATACTACCACGTTTATTGAAGTTTTATGGTTTTAAGATTTATGGTTGATATGATTTCACCTAGAGTGATTCAGATGTCCTATGTTGTTGTTGTTTTGTTATTGATGTTTTATTTCTGTCACAACTCGATGAGATGAGGGTATTCCATCTCATGCATCATATAGGCACTTGTTAGAAATCACATGCCATGCATTCATTCCATGCCATATAGGGTGCATTAGCGATTGAAAGTTGTTGTGATTGACTTGGGTAGATTTTTCATGTTTTTGTGACAGATGCTTTTATAGAATCTTTACTGCTTGATAGAGGACTATTTGTATTGTACTTTGCTTGAATGAACGCTAAATTTTGGTTCTTGAGGTGTTATGGGCCCTCTTGAATTGGAAATTGGTGGATCATTGACCTGTTTTTCTTTTTATATGACTGTATAGGATGACAAAATTTGATTCACGGGGAGTATTTTCCCTCACGGATCGGAATTTGGCACCATCATGATTTTTTTCAGTGTTTTCTGGGCTTCGGTGCAGTTTCAGAGCTACTACCCGAAAAAACCCAGAATACACGGCGTGTACTTTATATATACATGCCATGTAGTTTTAAACCGTGTATTTGACTGTGTGATCAGAAACATGGGTTGTGAAAATCGTCAGGAACACGCCGTGTACGGTAGGTACACTCCATGTAGTAGTGAGCGTGTACCCGGCTGTGTAACTAACAACACGGGTCGGGGAAGCTTGAGTAGAACACGCCGTGTTGGATAGCCACATGTCGTGTAGTCTTGTTCCAGGTACCCGGCCATGTCATGAGGAAAATGGGTCAGTGTTATCTTCTTCCATACACGCCATGTTTGTTCGGAACACGCCATGTAAGGGTCAGCCGTGTACTTGGTCATGTCGCCAACAACACGTGTTGGGAAAAGTCTTCAAGTACACGCTGTGTTTGTTCGGAATATGCCGTGTAGTCTTAGTCGTGTAGTCGACCATGTATCCAACAACACGGGTCATTGAAACCTTGTCTCCTACATTCCTTTTCCACCAAGCACACTCCATGTAGTCTCTGTTTAAGAATACCATGTGGTTTATCCATGCAAGGAGACACGGGAAGGGAAACATAGTTAAGTACACGTCGTGTAGAATTTATACACTCTATGTAGTCTTGTTTTGTAAATCTTGTGTGTTTCCTTCTCCCGTTTTCATTTTGTACTCCTTGGTTATCTGTCCTTGTTTTCCTAATCTAAGGTATGTTTTGATCTTTCAGGGTTATGCCTCTAAGACATCCTCTGGTTGTACATCATTTGTCAGGCAGTGATCAGCTGTCAGATATGGCTGATCAGGGACTTCCTGCCGATCCTCCAGTCGGGCCAGCCTTGGCACCGGTTGTCATACCAATTGCAGGCATTTATGTGAAGTTTAGGGAAGGTTTCATGAAGATGATGCAGACCTTTCAGTGATCACCACCTCCTTCCACGACTATGGCAGACTTGACACGGGTTTTCCAGCAGCAGCATCCTCCCAATTTCTCGGGGGAAGGAGGACCTCAGGCTGCAGAGTCCTGGCTAGAAGCCATGTTGACCATCTTTGAGCATCTGGAGATGCCTCCAGATATGTGGGTCAATCTCGCTACCTATATGCTATGAGAATCCTCCAAGAGGTGGTGGGACGTGATCTCACAGGCAGGTCATCAGTAGGTTGTGGCTTGGGAGGAGTTTCAGTGCTTCTTTTATGACTAATTCTATCTGAAGACCCTGAGGGTCGAATGAGCCCGGGAGTTCATGAGCTTAGACCAGGGTACTCTTTCTGTTATTAATTACTCCTCTCGTTTCACCGAGCTGCATCGTTTCACACCCCTCTGGGGTGGGGATGGGATGTTATTAGCAAAGAAGTTTGAGGATGGTCTCAGGCGGGAGATCCGCTCGCAGGTGAATCTCTTCCAGTTGACTTCCATCACTTCCATCGTCAACCAGCCACTGATTGCATAGCACAATCTAAGAGACTCTGGAGCTACGGGCTAGGGAATTTCTTCTTCCAGAGTTAATATTCCTCCAGATGACAGCAAGAAGCACCGTAGGGAGTCTACGTGCGGTGATCCGAGGAAGTGAGATGCATCGTCAGGCAGCCAGGTGATATTCTACCAATGTGGTCAGTCAGGGAACACGAGGATACAGTGCCAGAGAGACCCAGTGGAATGCCGATCCTGTGACAAGATGGGTCACCTTCATCATTTCTTCCAGGTTTTCTCACCAGCATCTAGTGATGGGAGTTCTTCTATGACTCCTCGTTCAGGAGCAGCACCACCAGTTTCTCATCAGTTGGGGAACTAGAGTTCTTACGGCCGTTCGGGCTGAGGTGGAGGTCGAGGCCATGGCGGTCAGCCACCAGTCTTTCAGCATCAGCTGGGTGGATCAGCTCAGAGCGGTCAGGAAGGGTCGCAAGGTCGTGGTGCAAGCCAGTCTTTCACCATGGAACAGACCCATCAGGAGCAAGATCTCGGACCTTCTACAGTTCTAGGTATGATTTTAGTAGCCTCAATTTTATCTTCAGCTCTTTTTGATATTGGTGATACACATATCTTTATCTCTGTTGCTGTCATGGAGAGCCTTGGACTCTGTATATTTTCTTCTGCCGACTCATTGACACTAGACACACCTTTGGGGACAAGGACATCTAGTGTACGTCAGTGCAGAGAGTTCCCTCTCGAGGTTGTAGGGTATCATTTCTTATGGGATCTCTACATCCTAGATATGATAGGCTATGATGTCATTCTCCTGATGTAATGGTTTGTTCCCTTCTAGGCAGTTTTCAACGGTTATTTCAGCAGGGTGAGTTTCATCTCACTAGAGGGTGAATCTTTTCTTCATAGAGGCAAATGGGATGTCCGGATGAGTCGGGTAGGACTTGAGCATCATGGGCTAGGAAGGGTGATGGCCCAGATTTATAGTATTTATCTGGATGATCAGGGGACTTCACAGTTGGACTTTCCTCTAGTGGTGGATCGTTTCAGAGATGTCTTTCCAAAAGACTTTTCAAGTTTTCCTCCAGAGCGTGAGGTAGACTTCTTGATTGAGCTCGTGCTAGGAGTGGCACCGTTGTCCATTCCTCCCTATAGGATGGCTACACCTGAATTACAGGAGCTCAAGAAGTAGTTGGAGGAGTTGCAGGCAAAGGGTTTCATCCAACCCAGTACTTATCCTTGGGGTTCGCCTGTCCTGTTTGCAAAGAAGGTATACATTACCCTTAGGCTCTGTGTGGATTATCGGAAGATGAACTAGTTGACGGTCAAGAACCAGTATCCCTTTCCCAGGATTGATGACCTTTTCGATCATCTTTGAGGATCTCGGGTGTTCTCGAAGATCGATTTGAGGTCCGATTATCATTAGTTGCGCGTTAGACCATCAGATATACCTCTGACAGACTTTAGGAGCAGTTATGGTCTCTACGAGTATACGGTCTTGCCGTTCGATCTCACGAATGCGCCAGTAGTTTTCATGGCACTAATGAACCGAGTGTTACATCCTTACTTGGACTCCTTTGTCGTGGTCTTCGTGGATGATATCTTGGTGTACTCTCGCACTCAGCATGACCATGATACCCATCTTGAGATCATTCTGAGTACACTGAGAGAGCATCAAGTTTATTCTAAACTCTCTAAGTGACACTTTTGGATGGATCAGATTCACTTCTTGGGTCACGTCATCTAAGAGGCAGGAGTATCTGTGGACCCAGAGAAAGTGATAGTTGTGGTGTCTTGGGAGCATCCGAAGAATTTTTTTGAGGTACGGAGTTTCCTAGGGCTGTTTGGATACTACAGATGCTTTATTCAGGACTTTTCACACCTAGCACCACCTTTGACAGGTCTGACTAAGAAAGGGGAGAAGTTATCATTGTCATATTCTTGTGAATCAACCTTTTAGGAGCTAAAGGGGAAGTTGACGTCAGCACCAATACTAGTCTTTCCAGAGCCAGGAAAGAGCTACACTATTTATTATGATGCTTTAGGGATCGGGCTGGGCATTGTGCTTATGCAGGGAGATGGATTCGTTGTGTACGGGTCTCGGCAGTTGAGGTCACATGAGAGGAACTACCCAACACAAGATCTGGAGTTGGCAGTTATTGTTCATGCCTTATGCTGTTGGAGACATTACCTTCTGGGAGGGCACTTTGTGGTTTTCACCAATCACAAGAGTCTCAAGTACATATTCACTCAGCGTGATCTGAATCTGAGACAGTGCAGGTGGGTCGAGTATCTTCAGTCATTTGATTTTGAGCTTGCCTATACGCTGGGTAAGGGCAATGCAGTGGAAGATGAGTTGAGTAGGAGAACTTAGTTTTAGACAGTTCAGGAGGCCAATAGTGAGTGGAAGCTTATGGATTTGTTCTCTAAGATGCATCTGGAGGTGCAAGACAGACAGGGACAGACTTTTCTATCTTCTGTAGCTGTTACCTCTACATTACTTTATTGGGTACGGATGAGGCATCTATCAGACTCAGAAGGCTTAGTCCTGTGGGAGAGTGTGTCAGGAGAGGACCCTCTTCCTGGATGGACAGTGGGTGATGATAAGATCTTGCATTTCTAGGGACGCGTATGGGTTCCAGAAGACATATGTGAGGAGCTAATGCGGGATTTTCATTCCTCAGTTTGGGCAGTTCATCCTAGCGTCACCAAGATGTATCGGGATCTACACCGCCAGTACTGGTGTCCAGGTATGAAGAAAGATGTTTCTGGTTTTGTCATGAGATGTTCTAATTGTCATCAGGTTAATCCAGAGCATCAGTGACCAGCATGGCTTTTAAATCAGTTACCCATTCCCAAGTGGAAGTGGAACGATGTCGCGATGGACTTCGTGACCGGGTTTTCGAGGTCACCTCCAGGGAATGATGTTGTTTGGGTTTTCGTTGAAAGACTCATGAAGGTCACACACTTCTTACTGATCAATGAGACCTTCAGTGTTGATGATCTGGGACGGTTGTACATCTGATAGATTGTACGTCTGCATGGAGTTCCACACTCAATTGTTTCGGACAGGGATGCACACTTTACTTCTCGGTTCTGGCAGGGACTTCAGAAGGCTTTGGGTACACAGGTACTTTTGAATACAGCATACCATCCCTTGACTGATGGCCAGTCCGAGGGCACGATCCAGGTGCTTGAGTATATGCTCCAATCTTGAATTCTATACTTCAGCGGTTCCTGGGAGAAGCATATACCTCTTGTGGAGTTCGCCTACAACAATAGGTTTCAGGAGACCGTTCAGATGGCTCCATAAGAGGCTCTATACGGTAGTCTATTCCAATCACCCTTATGTTGGCCGAAGGCAGGAGAGGCAGCTTTGATGGGACCTCGTCTTGTTCAGGAGACCTCTGAGCAGATAGAGTTGATTCGGAAAAGGATGGCTATAGCAGAGTCTCGACAAAAGTCTTATGCTGATCAGCGAAGAATACCTTTGGAGTTCGAGATTGGGGATCAGGTTTTTCTATGTGTCGCACTGAGGTTGGGACACAAGAGGATTTGGAGACAGGGTAAGCTTTCACTGCGGTACATCGGGCTGTTTGACGTTTTGGAGAGAGTTGGGCTGGTTGTCTATCGGTTGTAGCTACCTCAGAGGTACCAGTCCATGCACGACGTCTTCCATGTCTCTCAGCTCTGACATTACTTTTCAGACCCGTATCATGTTTTTTTTCCCGAGGAGGTTGAGCTTGAAGAGGATGCGTCATTTGAGGAGCATCCTATCCAGATTGTCGATCACAGTACGAAGGTTCTACATGGGCGGTATATTCCTTTAGTACGGGTGCTTTGGCAGAATGGGCGAGTACAGGATGAGACCTGGGAGAGGGAGACCGATGTACGATCGCAGTGGCCGGAACTATTTGGGGTTTCTTCTTCTACGCCTCACTAGGGAAATTCGGGGACGAATTTATTTAAGGGGGGAAGTTTGTAAGAACCTGGATCTTTGTTTCATGTATGTCCTTCCTTTTTCTGGAGTTTTTGAGAAAAATAAAGTTTCTAGAAATTTTTGAAGTACACGCCGTGTACTTTCTCAGTACATGCCGTGTACTCTTTTCCCACTCGAAGTCATGTTTTGGCCATGTCCGGGCCACACACACGGTGTGTAAGGGTGATGTGGAGGCCGATTTTGGCAGAGTATGGAAAGTCCTAATACACACCATGTACTCTAAAATTACACGCGGTGTACTTTCTTTTTTTCATTAAACGGACCAGGTTCGTACCTAATTGTGATAAACTTCTTCTTCTAGGTCCCATTCGTCTGATAGCGCTGAGAATTCGTGGATCTTCGATGAGCCACTATTACTCCGTCTGTTCTCCGATTCGAGCACTGTCAATTTCATTGGAATCGTAGTGGTGAGTTATCACTTCTGCTTGAGCCTTGTTTTCCAATTTCTCCTCCTTCTCAAGATATCGTGGGTTGAGAGTTTTGGGCGTTTTCTCAGATCTATGATGTTCAAGGGAGAATCAGTCGATGTCGTTCAAGTATATCAATATCCTAGGATTGAGGAAGGTGGTTTGTGCCTTTCCGTAGGAGGTCTATGAATATTCTGTGCAAATTCCACCAATTCCCTTGAACGAGGATTTATGGGTTTCCTGTTTTGTTCATGTTGTTTGTCTGCTTTGCTTGATTGCTTGAGTAGAGATCATTGTTTGTAAATTTGGATAATTTATACTTTGTTCACGTGCTTTGCCTTGCATGTTTTGCTTATTAGGCATTTTCCAGTCGCCATGCCTAGTTGTAGGATAGTGGGGCTGTTATAATGTTTTGTTGTTGTTCCTTAGAATGATATCCAAGTAGTTCTTTAGGCTTACTTGGGATGATACGCGCGCGTTGAGCATGTTTATTTCACACAGGACTGTGAGAACCTAGTGTAGTAGACCATAGGGAAAATGGACGTAAGGGCTTCTCCAGAGTGTCTTTTAATACGATGCGAGACCACAGGGGGAATTGACGACGAGTGCTTCCTCAGAGAGTCTGTAGTTCCTAGACACGGGCCACAGGGGGAATGAGACACTGAGTGCTTCCCTATAGATCCTTTAGAACGATACGAGACTATAGTGGGAATTGACGGTGAGTGCTTCCTCATAAAGTCTAATCTTATCTTAACAATAGGGGTGAGACTGAGTGTGACTCCTAGAGGGTTGCTAGTACTTGTAGGTTGAACCATAGGGGTTAGGTTGTGAGAGATACCTAGAGGGTTACCTATTTTCTACTTGTTGTTGGTTGTTCACTTGTGTACTTTATATGCTAGAACTGTGGATTGTAGTTGTTGTGTGATTTTCTGTTTACTGCTTCTTGCAATTTTACTTTCCTTGTATTCATTGACTGTTAGGCACAGATCTTGGGATGATTTTCTACTGGGATTGTATCTCACACCCTATTTGGGCCATTATTTTGGGCCCAAGAAGATTATATTTTTGCAGGTATAGATAAGGTCAAGCACCCGTCTACTTCAGGTTCTTGATTGCTGTGGAGCTAGAGAGCATGGGACTAAGCTGAGGCTTGCGATGCTGATGAGTCACTCATCTATTTTTCTTTTGTACTTTGGTTTAGTACTGTATTCAGCATTGAGACTTGTTTGGATGTTTTCCTAGACTTATATGTATCATGCATCATTTACATATATTCCTCCTCCAGTTGTTTATTTGTTTGTCTTCCGTTGTTTATCGTTTACTCATGTATTTATGTCTACTGCTTATACTATTGTTGTTATTTGTTTACTTTTCCATTGTGTACTCTGGCAATGAGGGCATAGTTTCCCCATTATCACACCCAAGTCCTTCGCTGCTAGTCGACAGCCTCTGGCGTTTGGGGAAATCCGCTTGATTCCATGTAACCAACCGGGTACGGGGCACCTCTGGGTGGCTTCCGGAATCGGGATGTTACAACTTACTAGTTTTCCTATAGAGGAAAATCTATGTAGGAGAATCTATATATGAGAATGGATTACATACCCAAATTCACTACTATGTATATGAATTAATCAACACAGGTGAATATTTCATGTATAAAAAACCATATATAAGGTAATTCGTGAGTGAAGGATGATGAGGATAATATTTCAAGAGATTCCAAGTAAAATGACATTTATTGAAATGATAATCAGGAGGATTGGGTTTAAGCTATGATTCTTGTAGACATAAAGATTGAAGTAATGTATGAGTTTTTTCTCATACACGAATTGAGATAAGTAATATGTGATTTTTATAGTGATGGAGGTTCCATGACTATATCAAGTTCATGAATTTGTGCTTGAAGGTAAATAAATATGAATTAGATTTTAGGGAGTGATAAATAAAGAATTTTTGGGGAGTATTTCATGTTGTAAATGAATGAAGGAATCCATGAATGCATCATAGATTGATGAATATATTTATGTATGCATAGTGATCTTAAATGGACAAAAATTTATCATGGAGAGATAAGGAGGGTAATATTTTTGGAATTTACTGCATGTTTATATATTCATATATAATTTAATGATAAGTTTTTTATGAGAAGAAGATGAGGGTAAGAATTGTGGATCTAAGTGATGTAAGAGACCGATGATCTAGGAGGATTTGAATTACCATAAGACTTAGTAATTCAAATCATGTATTTATGTGGTTTTTTAAATGTTAGAATGAATAAGAGATAGAGGAGAAGAAAACTGATAATACAGTTATTGTTATTACATCTATATATTGTAGGTTACCAAAGATGAATTTTGTTAATTATGTGATATAGAAACTAAATAAAATATTTTTTTTGTATCTAAGAAGAAAAGATATTGAACCAACCCTTATCATTTATATGAATCATGAATATTTGTAGAATTGAGAAGAGAACTGGTCCAGATCATATGCATTGAAGAAGAATAAGAACAGAAGAGTGTAGGTAAGATTATAAGAGAATAAAAGACTATTTTTCATATCTATTTTCATAGGAAGAAGATAGGAGAAGAGGAGAGTATTGTAAAGTTCTATTTCATAAGAGGAAGAAGAATAAATATTTTCCAATTTGTCCATGAAATTACTAAGAGTAAGAATTCTATATGTAGTCTAGTTTTTATAAATAAATAAGTTACTTTTAGTCAGTACAAGAGAATAAGAAGAGAAGGAAGAATGGATGGCATGAAATTATGAAATAAATAATATAAGAAGGAGGAGGATAATAAAAATGAATCATTGTGATAATAAACAAAATTCATATCTTGTGGTGGAATTTCTTAATGTAACAAAGAACTTAAAGTAGTTATAAAATGTATACACAAGACGTATAAGGATCCAGTAGGAGATATAATTGGACTAGGATTTCACCAGTCTAGGGAATAAAGATTTCTTTTTGTCCCCCTTATAAAGTATAGGTAACCACACTTTGGTTCAAGATTTTTTATAATCCAAACCATTGTAATTGGAACCACTTTATAGTGGATAATTTTTGTGTTTTTCACCACTATACAATGTAAATACTATCTACACATGTTGTGTAGTGAACCTTCTAAAAAACTCATGTGTCGTACTTTGCTTTAATTTGTCTACTTGCATAGAAAAAAGTAAGTGATAACAAGAGAATAAAGATCCTAATAGTTCTAAGAAGTAAATGGATAAAAAGAATTAACTGGATTAAAAAGTCTCCAACACTGATTCACCCCCCCCCCCCCATGTTCAACATATTCCCAAGTAGTCCTCTCAAGCATTTCATGGGATATAATAATATTTTTATTTTTATTATTTTATGTGGGTTAATACTTAGATTAATTATATTTATAACAAATTGTGTGAAGTTATAAATTGTCTTAACACTAAGTAAAAAATACTTATTATATCATTTTGGATAATAAGACACTTATTGTGAATAATATAAACCTTTATATAATTCTCTTAATACCTATAGATAAAATCCTCCCATCCTCCCTCTAATGAACATAGATTGAACAAGTGAACTCATCATTGTGATCAATGATGAATATAATGAATCTCTAGGTTCCTTCATGCTATAAATAAGAATACTAATAATGTTATCCATTGATTTTTCTATCACATGTGGATACACCTAGATAAATACTCCCTCGAATTCTACACCGCAATGACAACAACACAAGATTAGTAACAAAATTGATTGAAATGGATTATCATGTTCAAGGTAATTCTTGTTTTAAATTAATTATAAATTAAATGTCAAATATTATCTCTAGTATATTTTAAGATTTTATTTATCAATATCTTTGGATATTATTCATTGAAATTGGTGAAAACCCAAAATTGGGAACATGCCCACTACTTGTACTACACCACAGAACCTTCAAGTGATATCAATTTCATCACATTCTAATTTATAATTATTTATTATTTATTTGATAAATTTATATGTTTTTTTAGTTTTGATTTCCATATTTTCATTCTCTGTCTAACTGTTGTGATAATACATTCGTCTAAATTTGTATGGCCAAGAACAAGTCAAAAATTAATGAAGAACATTCAATGATCCTATTTGGAGGTGACAAGGTCTCTGACTACATGACATAGATAAATGAAATTTAATGGTAAATTATACTTAACATACTTATAGTCAACTCACATTAGGTGTGATCCATATAAATATACACTCATTATCTGACTCGGTACGTAGCATCATTACACATCTTTTTTTGACTGCCAATATGGCATGTGGTTTGACTTGAATTACATGGAATGTGGAATGCGTGCACACCATGTGACCTCACACAGTTTTAACACCATGTAAATCATAGAATTCAATGTGGTCAAATATGATGCATCATTACATGTCATATATTAATTACTATTTGTGTGATGTGGCTAGACTTGGACTATACAACATGTAGTCAGTATGTAGACAATATATAACATGTTTAAACCCACATTAGGAACATTACAAGATTTTAGGCATGTCATATGGGTCATTGCATGGAATAATTAAAAGTGAGAAATGAATACCTGGAATTTAATTTGTTGTACACACCATGTGGTATGTGTTTTCTGCACCAAGTACACCCTGAGTGATTTTTGGCATATCATGTGGGACTACACACTTAAAATTACATGTTAAGTAAAATATTCCAATTCACAATGTGTAATAGTTATCATATATTCCATGTAGATACCCATATTTTGGCTCTTAAAACTTTGAAATATTTCTATATATTTCTAGAGCTAGGTGCTGATACGGTGTGTGATTCTGAGACCCAATGTTCCCGGAATTAATTTTATAAAAATATTAACTATATTTTATATTGTGAGTATGAAAACTCTTAAAGTAAATGGGATATATCTTAAAAAGAATCTCATATCTGAAATCTGAGACCATTCTTGAATCTGTAACATGGTGTTTTCCCAAGATGTGACATAAAATGGGTCAGTGTATGGAATTCAGACTCCTTGCTCGTTGGCAGTACGTTCAATGGATTAATTAATTATTAAATTAATTCATTCATTAATTCATTTTGGGCTAAAAAAAATTTATAAAAATACATCACCATGTTTAATCCATCATGGTTAGCTGTATAAACCGTAAGAGGATTCTAGAGTTCTCTTTCCTCCTTCATTGGAGAATCACCTCAAGCGATGATGAAACATCAGATCAGAGTATATCATAGCACAGGGAATGCAAAGACACCATTAAATCATTTTAAAGTGTGTTATTCAATGAATAACAATCCAATATATATTTATGACTTATAAATTGGTGACTTATTCCCTTTTGATTAAATTTATTGAGCAAATTGATCTCTTATATTGATATGTTCTAATTTTGGCCTAACAATGCACCTATGTACCAATTTAAATTGAGTTATTTCATTGTTTTCTAACCCTGGTATCATCATTATTGATTGTTGGCTAATAATTCTTGTCCAAAAATGATTAAACCATTTTTATGGTTCCTTTCTCCCAAATTTTTCATCACGTTCTTTAGTGGTAGGACCTCATGGTCCCATTTCAACATTGTTGGGCAGTACTGAGCCTGATTGGACCCCTAGAATCACAAAGGTTTGTAAAATGAGGCATGGATCGAAAAATATTTCACATATATATGATGTTGGTGGGTTTTATATGATCTTTCCAATTATCAGAGTTTGGATCTTCAATGGTGGAAGAATCAAAACATGCGGCAGCATACGGGTTCACATGAACTCAAATGTAGAATCAATTTTTAGCCACTTGAGGGATGTAAATGGTATATCTAGACCAAATACATAATTTTTTGGTATATATATGGATGAAATCAAAGTGGGATGGCTATATTTGAGGAACTAGAAGTAGATATGAGAATCTATGAAAAAACCTGACTACAATCCATGTCTAAGGATAAACACATGGGGTGTAGCCCCTAGCTACGGTGGCTAGGGTTTGGGAAAAATATAAGGATTTCATGGTTTATAGACCACTTAAAAAAATTACTCCTTCCTTGAATGGAAATACATGTGGTGGATCACACCAATGGGATCCCGTGTGGAAGTATACAGCCAGGTACATCGCTGTGTACTTGAGTACACAGACATGGTGTCAGTACATAGACATAGCCAGCAAGACATGGCCCGGTCATAGTTAGTCTAAACATGTCTTATAGGTCACTTACATATCATGTGCTACTATATGGTATGGGATTTGTGTGCCATCTAGGGACACGGAAAGGTGGTGGAGTAGGACCACACACCATGTGGGTCCCCTCACACACTATGTACCCCTTGGTTCCTTTTTAGAAAACTTCAAGGTTATCTATCTTCTTCATTTGAAATTGGATTTTATCCCACAAGTAGCCTTTTCCTGAGTGTATTTGAAAGTATAACATGATGATTCCATCTATTGTGGCTTCTGATATATGATGTGAAATGTTCGGGGCCATGATGCTTATTGAGGTGACGCCCAACGATGGTAGTGAACATACAGTATCACTAGAGGATTCTTATAAGTGTGACCCCTATAAGATAGGTTGTGGGTCCTTGATGATTATAGTGGACACCCCCCCCCCCCCATCAGCATGGGTTTGGGTCCTCTATAACTACCTTCTGAGTGGAACCCCCTCAGACGCACTAGGGCACAGGTCCTCGATGACTAGACTAGAACCCCCCTATGGTACCAGGGAGAAAGTCCTTGACTTCTGAGTGGAACCCCCTAACACACTAGGGTTTGGGTCCTTAATGTATAAATTTTAACCCCTCTATCACTCCAAGGCATGGTTCCTTGACCTATAGAGTGGAACCCCTCATCATCTTGGGTGTGGGTCCTCTACTTACCGAGTGGAACCCCTATTAGATAGGGTATGGTTCCCCATGACACTAGAGTGGAACCACTCATCAGCATGGTAATAGGTCCTCTATGGATAGTTATATATTTGAACCCCATAACATACTAGGTTGTGGGTCCTCTACTTCGTGTTTGTGCTCACTCAACTATGTGTCATGGTGATGAGGTGTGGCTTGACTTGCATGGCTACTTATGGGAATATGTTTGAGGTGTTGGGCATCATTGATTGAATTTTTGAATTTTTGCATACTCTTCTTCTTTGGCTGATCTGTGATATGGATATCCACTTACTCTATCATTTTGTATTCTTTAACTAAGAATATATATATTCTTATTTATTGAAACCTAGTATTTGGTTACTCTCCTTCCATGAGAGGAGAAGATGTGTGGGGTTTTCTACATTCTTTCCATGTTTATTTTCTCATGGTTGGATGATTCCACTATCCTAATATAGGTGTATAAGTCTCTATTTATAGTTTATCTACTCACCATGACAATCCCTTTATTCTTGGTCAAGCTTACTTTCACTCTTGGTTTGGGTTGAGCTATTCTCTTTGGATTGTATCTTGTATCTATTGTCTTTATACTTCCTTTTGTATCTCTTATTACTCCCCCTTCATCTTTTGGATAATCCTACTGGGTATGTATATACTCACCCCTACATGATATTTTCTCACATGTGTTGTGTCTTGTGCAGATGATGGATAGGTCGACAGTGACTTCAGAGGAGCATAGGGATACCCAGTACATTGGACCATGTATGGTGGTTGTAGCTTGGGATTCATGATATAGTCTCTCTCAGTTGTTTACTATTCAATTTTTTTCAGTTTGGGACATATTTCTATTTGTTCATGTACTTTTCTTATTTACATTTTAATTTACACTACCATGCTCTTGTACTATCTTGAGTTTTTTAATGCATTGTTGTTCCCTTATCTTTTTGCATTTTTTAATTTTACTCCCTCTTCACTTTTTCATTGATATGGATGTGTGTGTGCATATAGGTACTTATAAAAATTCCTCCTCGTTTTATTTATCACTTCGGCTCAAGTCATTAGCCACTAGCCTATGGAGGCGATCTTGGGGTAGTTTCATATCAAGTCTTGGATTGGTTCAGGTCATGACCAATTGGTATTAGAGGTGGATTGATTCCTTGGGATTTTGTTTGGACAAGTCCCCTTATGAGGATTTGGTTTATTTTAGGGAAAAAGTTTCAAAGTGTCTCGAGTACAGCTCTCAGGATAGGGAATTCAGTGATGGTGCGGGTAGCCGATGTATACATTCACCAGGACCATGACTACCTGTTTGTTGACTCATCATACATAGACATTGGTTATAGGGATCAATAGTGCATGCATAATATAGTATTTAATCTTTGACTATCCTTATTGAGTCATATCCCCATTGTTATTATATATATATGCTCATCTAACCACGATATACCTTGATAAATTTTAGGATGCCTCTATAATGACATTCATCTAGGATACCATTTTTGAATCATGAAGACAATATGATGAGTGACGTGGAATAAATTCAAGGTCCATCCCATGACCTCCTTCCTCTAGGTGGGCAAACAATAGCACCTCTACCTGTCAATCAATAGATCATCCCAGCATAGCAGGCTGAGGATGCATGCATACTTAGTGTGTTATGCGAGTTCCAACTCCATGGGCCACTGAGGTTCCATCGAGATCCATATCCTTAGGTAGAATAAGTTTGGATAGAGTCATTGGTTAATATCTTAAGGTGCATTCATACCACTATGGATTAGATGGTTTCACTAGAAGCAATCCTTTTCCACTAAGTAGCTTGATGCTGGTTGAACATTGTTACACAGATGTGAAATGAGTCAAAACTCTCATGGACCGACTTCCAGAAGTTGTTCTATGAGCAGTACTACCCCTCCTATTTGTGCCAAGTTTAGATTCAGGACCTTATAGAGCTATATCATGGAGTTATAGTGGTGTATGAGTATGCATAGAGGTTGAAATACCTTACGCGGTACTCCCTTAACATGATCCGGGATGGATACTTCTGAGCATGGAAGTTTATATAGGGATTTCGTAGAGAGATCGGTGCTAGTGTGGTGCCCTAGTAAATCTCCACCTATGTTGGGGTGATATATTAGGCACTAGTTATAGAGATATTTCTTTCATATGGACTTTAAATAGCTAGATATGGTAGTGGGCGCCATAGAGCTAAGTCGTCTACAGCAGCTAGTAGATACCAGGTTCTAGGATTTCGATGTAGGAGACATCCCTGTGATCAAACTCAGGCACATGGTCAGGAGAAGCGTAGAGGACCCAAGAAGCCTATAGAGCGTTGGTTCTTTGCTTATGATGGGTGAGGTCACATTGCATGAGACTTCCCAACCAACGTGCTGATCAGAATAGGAAAATAGCTGACATACCACCACGGTAGAGGCAGCACCATGATCAGGGATCTCCCAAGTGAGGGAAGGGTGGTCCCTAGGGAGGTGGAGCTGGTAGAGGGGCATGAGTAACTATGGGTGGGGTGATTATATTTTATCTTTCAACCATAACCACCAGGTATCCCACATTAGTCTCATGGATCTGGTGGCTGAGGTTGCAGACAACTGAAGGCTTTCAAGGATTATGACCCTGTGACACACGAGATGATTAGAGGTACAATCTATGTTTATTCTAACATTGATTTAATATTATTAGAAACATATTTCAACTATTTCATCATCTCTATACTCCTAGTGTGAGATCTGGAGCTCCAATTTGAGGTGTTATCCCAGCATCTTCATCTTGAGGTTCCTATGGGGAATGATTTTTATGTATATTTTATCTCCTATTGGTGCGAGATATCTCTTGGTGGATAGAGGATCATGTGGGAAATTTTGTTCATCATGATGTATGGATTGGTTTTACATGGTATCATCCTATATTTAATTTCACCATATATGAGTTAGATTCCTCGTATGAGATGTTCCTTTTCTGGAGAGAGAGATCTTAGGGCAAGGAAAGCGAGTTCAGTGAGTAGGAGGCTACATATGATTACCCATCAGTTGGTGAGTGTATCCCTTGGTCCATTAGTCTCTTCAGGTATCTAAATTTCTCTGGTTTTGGAGGATTACATGGATGTCTTCCCTAAAGAATTTTATGTGGGAGATGAATTTTTGCATCGACCTGCATCCCGAGACTACTCTAATATATTCTACAACATATCGAATAGCCCCTACCGATCTCTAGAATCTATGGTTGTAGTTGGAGGTCCTTTGAGAGAATGGTTTCATTAGGCCCAGTATGTCCCCCTAGGTAGCTCTAGTGTCATTCATAAAAAAGCAATATGGGAGTTTGTGGATTTGTCTTAATTATCATAAACTGAACTAGGCCATGATAAAAAATAAGTACCCCTTCCGAGGATTTACAACCTCTTTGACCAGTTTCAATGCATGATATGTTTCTCAAAGATTGATTTCATGTTCGTCTACCAATATTTGAGGGTTTATGAGGATTATATTACAAATTTGGAATTATAATGTCACTATAGACACTATGAGTTCCCAGTGATGTCCTTTGGTGTGACAAATTCCCCAACCTTGTTTATGGATTTGATAAAGTAGTTATTCCATCCATACTTGGGCCAGTTTTTTATCATCTTCATTGATAAAAAACTGATCTACTATGCAACAGAATAGAAGCATGTAGAACACTTGATAATGGTTCAAGATTTTATTTAAGAGAACCATCTTTATGAAAATTTCTCAAAGTTCTCTTTCTGAATTCATGAGGTTCACTTTCTAGGTCATGTCGTCTTTGAGCATGGTTTCATTATGGACCCAGTGAGGATCGATGTAGTGATTTCTTGGGATCCACCTAAGTGTGTGTCAGAGGTGTGTATCTTTCTTGTCTTGGAAGGGTACTATAAGATGTTTGTGTTAGAATTATCCATAATTGCATACCCTTTGACCGCACTAACATAGAAAGGTTCATTGTTTACCTGGAATGAGTAGTTCTATAGGTCCTTCAAGGAGTTGAGGCTATGGTTGATGATTTCTCTTGTGTTGAGACTACTGGAGGAGGGAATAGAGTACAAAGTTTATTTTGATGCCTCAGGAGTTGGGCTTGGCTACATGTTGATGTAGTGGTAGGTGGTTATCGTATACAGTTTGAGGTAGTTGAGACCCCATGATTAGAAATATGCTACTCATGACCTAGAGTTGACAGAGGTAGTCTTCACCCTGAGGATGTGGAGGCACTACCTTATAGGGGAGCACTTTTTGGTTTACTCATACCAACAAAGTCTCAGGTACGTTTTCACTTAGAGAGACTTGAACCTAAGAAAGTGGTGTTTGTTGGAGTTCCTATAGGACTATGACTTTGAGATAGTATATACTCTAGTTAAGGTAAGAATCATAGAAACTTACCATAGTAGGAAGTCCCAAGATAACATAGTACAGGAGGCTTTGGAGTAGTTGGCCTCCTTGCAGCTGACCTTGGTGGAGTAGGAGGGTATAAATTTTCTTTATTTGATGGTGTTAACTCCTCTAATTCTCAAGCATATGACAGAGCCACATCTAGGAGACATCAACTATGAGGTATTTCATAACCATCTATCCATGGGGAACTCACCAGATTGATGTTATGAAGGATGGAATCACATTATCTTTTTATAGGGACGGATGTTGGCCCCAACCATGATGTAGGAGGAGGTGATTTTAGAGTTCCACACTTCTCCCCTAGCTATACATCCCAATGTGGGAAAGATGTATAGAGACCTTCGGTGGTAGTTTTGGTGGTCTGGAATGAGACAAATCATAGCTGATTTCATCTCTCGATGCCTCACCTATCAGCAAATGAAGGCTAAGAACCATGTTCTGACAGGTTTTTTTCTGCCCCTTGAGATCCTGAAGTGGAAGTGGGGTGGCATATCCATAGATTTGGTGATAAGGATTACATGAACAGTGAAGTTATGTGACACCATTTGTGTGATAGTTGACCAACTCATGAAGTTTTCACACTTCATTTCCATTAGTGAGTAGATTTCAGTGAGGAGTTTGGGGAAGTTTCATATATGGTAGATCATTCACCTTCATGGGGTTCCCTTGACAATTGTCCCTGATCATGATGCACAATTTATGCCATGATTTTGGAGATGCTTGTAGGAGGAATTTGTGACCCAAATGAGGATGAGTATAGCCTATCACCCTTAGACCTAAGGGAAGACCAAGTGAACTATCCAAGTGTTGGAGGATATACTGAGGGATTTTGTGTTAGACTTTTTTTGGAGCTAGGAGGATCGCTTTCCTTTAGAATATTTTTTGTAAAAAAAAATCTACCAGTCTACCATCAGCATGACCCCTTTTGATGCCCTATACGGGAGACCCTGTAGGTCACCCTTGTGCTGGATAGAGATCACGGAGACATATCTTATGGGCCCAGATATGGTGTGGGTATTGATGAAGAAGGTCTGGATCATTTGTTATGGGATGAGGATGGATTATAGTATACATAAATCTTATAGAGATCACTATTGTAGGCCCATGTCGTTCGAGTAGAGAGACCATTTTTTCTAAAGAGTCTCCCCATGATGAGGATTGTGGAGGTTCTTATGGGGAGGAAATCTATCCCCAAGTTTCATTAGGTTGTTCAAGATCATGTATAGGGTTGGTGAGGTTTCTTACCACCTCACACTACCCAAAAGTAGGAGAATGTGCATGATGTCTTCCACATGTCATAGCTGAGGAGATATGTGAATGAATCCACACATGCCATCGAATGGGGTGAGCTAGATATCAAGGATAAAACCACCTTTTCAGATCACCCAATGGAAATTAAGGATCAACAAGAGAGGACCATGTGTGGATATAACATCCCCTTGATCCTCATGTTGTGGTAGCATAAGAACATGCAGGAGAGTTCCTATGAGTGAGAGAACAAGGTGCAGGCTCAGTATCCTGAGTTTTTTTCTTAGTTTTTCTTTTTAAGGATGAAAATATTTAAGGAGGGAATCATGTAGAAACAATTTTTTCCCTTGTAATAATTTAAAATATTTTTATATATATTATCATAGCTAAGCCCTCAGACGACATGTGATTCTGAGGCTGGGTGGGTACGAAATTAATTTTATAAACATATTAACTATATTTTATATTGTGCATGAATATTGTTAAATTAAATGGTATAACTCATAAATATATTCTTAGATTAGAAATCTGAGACCATGGATAATTCCAGAATGTGGTTTTTACCATAAGAATGACATAAAATGGGTCGGCACAGGGAATTCGAACTCCTTGCCCATTGGCAGTATGTTTTGTGGATTAATTAATTATTAAATTCATTCATTCATTAATTTTGACCTAAATTAAGTCCAAGAATTAATCACCATGGAAAATTCTCCAGGGTTAGTTGCATAAACCCTGTGCTGATTATAGATCTTCTCCTTCCTCCTTCAGTGGCGAATCACCTTAGGCGACAATGAAATAGCAGATCGGAGCACAGAAAATGAAAAGAAATCCTTAAATCATTGTTGAGTGAGTTCTTTAATGAATAAAACTTTAATATCTAGGTTTAACTCTTCAATTGTGTATTTATTTCATTTTTATTAAATTGATTTAGCATATTGATTCCTTCTATCGATCTGCACCAATTGTGGCTTAAGAATGCATCTATGTACCAGTTTGAATTGAGTTATTTCATTGGTTTCTTATCCCAGTATCACTATTTTTTATTATTTTCCAAGAAATATTTTTCAATTATGTTTAAACATTTTTTTGGTTCCTTTCTCCTAAATTTTTCTTCACATTCTTCACTGATGGGACCCTACGGTCTCAGTCTGACATTGTTGGGTGGTACTGATCTTGATTGAATCCCCAAAATCACAACAGATCAATGAAAGAGGAATAGATATATGAATATAGCAAAAATATCGTATTATTATATCTTTTGGATGACCATTTCAACAATCAAACATCGGATCTTCAAATGTGGAATCATTGCAATGTGTAGCGGCATACTGGTTCGCACGAACTCGTTCATAGAATCGATTTTCAACCACCAAAGGGCTAGAAATGATAGATCCAGAATAGAACCATAAGTTTTAGGTGGATATAGGGTTAAAATCAAATAAAAATGTCTATATTAGATAACTCATAAGTGGATATAAGAATCTAGTAAATAACCAACTACACGTTATGTACAGGGATGATCACATGGCTTGTAGCCGCCTGGTTGTGGTGTCTAGGGTTTGGGAAAAGGATTAGGATGGAAATGCATGTAGCCCTACTACTACATGGGTTGGAATTCATGTATCAGATAGGGTCACATATAGGTAGTGGAGTGGTACTACACACCATGTGGTTCCCCTTACACACCATGTACCCCTTGGTTCCTTTTTAGGAAAATTCAAGGTTTTTTATCTCCTTCATTTGAACTCATATTTTAGCCCATGAGTAGCCTATATTGTTTTTTTTCTGCATATAATGAAATGTTTCCCTTTATTGTGGCTTCTGAGATACAGTATAAAATTTTTAAAGCATGGAACTTATGGATTTGATGCCCGACGATTACAATGATTAGGTATGATAACTATTAGATTATTTTGAGTGGAACCCCCTATTGAATAAGGAGTGGGTCCTAAATGATTTGAGTGGAACCCCCCATCATCATGGGCATGGGTCATCTACATCTACCTTCTGAGTTGAACCCCCCTAATGCACTAGTTCATGGTTACTCAATTACTAGAGTGGAACCCCCCTGTGGTACTAGGGTGTGGATCCTTGACTCCAGGGTGAAACACCCCTGATATACTAGGGCGCTTGTCCTCAATGACTAGAGTGGAACCCCCAATCACACTAGGGGATGGGTCCTCAACCTATAGATATTAACCCCTCATTATCATGGTTTCAGGACCTCTACCCACCGAGTGGAACCCCCTGTCAAATAGGGTTTGGGTCCTCGTGACACTAGAGTGGACCCCATACCCCCCCCCCCCCATTATCTTGGGTGTGGGTCCTCTTTGAATACTTATAGAGTGGAACCCCTAGACATACTAGGGAATGGGTCCTCTACTTCATGATTGTGAACACTTGACTATGTGGCACAATGGCAAGGCATGACTTGACTTGCACGGTTACTTCTACGAAGATGTGTGAGATGTTGGGCATCATTGATGGGATTTTGGAAATATTGGATACTCTTATTCTTAGGATGAGATATGAGATAGAAAAATAATTACTCTCTCATTTTGGATTCTTTAACTGAGAATATATATATATATATATATTCTTTTGTATGCACACCTTGTATTTGGTTACTCTCCTTCCATGAGAGACAAAGACATGAGAAGTATGCCACATGATTTCAATATTTAGCTTCTCATGTTTGGATGAGTATAATCTCCTTATATAGGTGGAAAAGACTCGATGTGTAGTTTATCTACTCACTGTGTTGAGCCCCTTGTTCTTGTAAGAGGTTACTTTCACTCTTGGTTTGGGTGGATCTATTATCTTTAGCTTGTATATTGCATCTATTGAATTTCTACTTTTGGTTTTATCTCTTACTACTCCCCTTCAGCTTTTAGAGGATCTTACTAGGTATGTATATACTCACCCCTAAATGGTATTTTCTCACACGTGTTGTGTCTTATACAGATTAACTAAAGGTCAGAAGTGACTTCAGAGGAGCTTAGGGATACCTAGTACTTTGGACTGTGCATGGTAGTTATAGATTGGGATTCAGGAGATGAGATCTCTCATCAGTTTACTTTTCTAGTTTTTTTAGGTTGGTACATATTTATAGTTGGGTGTGTATTTTTTCACTTTACTTTTTATTTTACACTATCGTACTCTTTTACTGTCAAGATATTTTTTATGCATGGTTGTTCCTTTAGATTTCTTATTCTTTTACTTTTAATCCCTCTGTAATTTTTCATAGATATGGCTATGTGTGTTCATAAAGGTACTTAGGAAAATGGATGCCCATTTTATTTATGACTTTGGCACAAGCCACCAACCCTTGTCTTGTGGATGTGGGATTGGGGTAATTATGTCTCGAGCCCTGGCTTGGGTCGAATCGTGACATTCCATGTACTTCATATGCATTGTTATCGTTACTTGACACATATATTGTGGTGTGTCTTGTGTTCATACACACTATGAAAACTATACTACTTAACACATAAAACTACAAGTCATGTATAACATGACATTCCATGAGGGAATAAATTTCATGTAAGTAAATGGTATATGACAAGAACTGTACTCAGTGGGAGTAATGTGATATTTCAAGTGATAGTACACACTATATACAAATTAATTATAGAAATGGACTTAGTATGATGTGAAATTTACATGTTGTGTGGCCTCACAAGTACATACCATGTACTTTGTTATTTTAAAATTAAAATTCCATTTAATTTAATTCAATTTAATTTAATTAATATATGATGGGAATCTTATTAAATTTCAAGGTCTATTATGATAAAATATTAAAATAATTAATTATTTATTTATTTTTAGTATATTTATCTTAATTAGAAATAATTTAACTAAATTATATAAATTTTAAATTCATGTGACATTATATGTTTTGATTGATCATGAGCTTGGTCAACCTGTGTATGTTTTAGAATTATTTAATTATTTTAATTATTTTTTTCCTTGTTTTATGTGATAATTTATTGTTAAATTAAATATAATGATCTATTAATTATCCCCCTTTCATTTATTATGCATGATCTTTCATGTTAAAGGTTTATTTAATATAACCCTAATCCCATGGTACCCTCACCTATGAGTGAGTAAAAATTTATAAAGGATGGATCTCCCAGTGTGAGTAAATGGTTTAGGACTTGATTTGATGTGAATCCAACCATATATATACATAGTATGATGGATAAATACTATAACTCAAGCCAATCATGGGATCAATGAGATTTTCCCCCTCTGTTCAAGGTTGGTTTATCACCGATTGAAAAACCAACCAGTGGTTAAAATCTCATGATCATATCACATATTTATTTACTTATTTATTTAGTGTGTGGTTATTTATTTATGTGTTTAATGGTTTATTTGGATGACTAAATGTGGTCGCATAAATTAAATAAATTAAAAATATTTCTCAGTTTAAATAAAATAAAATTATTATATGTAAATAATTTTATCAGGTATGGTTAATTAAAAATGTAACATTCATATAATATTAACGAGCATGTGAATAATCAAATAAATAATATTTACATATAAGTTAATCAAAACATATAAATAAAAATATTAATTCAAATATCACCTTCCATCTTCTGAGATGAGATAAAACCATAGTTAAAGTACAAATTTTTCCATAGTCAAGCGAACATTTAATTATCACATAGTCTTAAAAAAGATAATGAGTCAACTTAACCAAATTGGTATTAAGGTTAGCATCTATAATCCACTTAATACTATTTTTAGGAATGTTTTGAGAAAATTAGAGAATAATATTTCTAGATTGGGGAATCCACTCAATAGATTAATGAACTATAACTTGATGTAGTTTCACAGTAAATCCTATCTAAATACCTTTGAGTAATTGCCATTGTCTTATTATCAAATATGAGAAGAGAAATATTGATCTTTTCCACTAGAATATTTTAGAGACATGATGGTCTAAATATAATGGTGAGGGATTTTTAGTTTTGATAAAATAGTGTAAAACTAATTAATTCATTAATTAATTACATCATAATCGATAATCAAGATAATATACTAAAATCTACTTTTACTTTCTATAGATTATGGTGAGTAATTTAACCATAGAAACATTATGATCGGTACTGGATAAATAAAATTTCCTCACTATCAAAAACTTCCAAGAGTAGAACAAGTGATCTCATATTACACTACTATAATAAAAAAAGTATGTTCTAAAAATCCCTATTCCTAATAAGCCACCTTAGGGAGAGAGTGATGGTGATAAGGATTCCTACATGAGACACATGGTGGATCCTTCATATGTTCATTTCATCATGGTATCAGTTATGTTCAGAGAGCTGAATATGAAACTTAAGGAAATGGATTCATACACCATGTTGACTCATCTATAAGAACTTGAAAATCATAAAGAGTTAATAATTATAAACAATATTTTCATTTAACTATACAAGTGTAAACTGGTAGATAGATACCTACCTATTTCTTACTAAATATATTTAATTATATCAATAAATTAGAGAAGTTAGGCTTCTTTATGAATAATAATTTATCCATTAATCTCATATTATAATCCTTACCACCTGTATTATTCATGTTCATTAAGAACTATATAAAGTATAGTATAGATAATCTACTCATGAATATTTTTACTATGATTCATCAATTTGATAAGGATTTATGGTAACATGGTTCCTCACCCCTTATGTTGAAAAAAATGAGGTACAAGGTTGAAAATCCTATGATAAGTTCAAATTAAATGAATCCTTCACAATTTTCATTAAAGAAGAAAAATATTTTTAGGGATTGAAATAAAAATGAGGCTATATACTTTACATATTGAAATAAAGGTAATTGGAAGAGAAATTTAAATCAATTAACAAAGAATAAAGAAGATGCTTCTACTTCATATATATTCATCATAGTATGTAATATTTCTAATTATATTATTCAGAATTAAATACTATATGTGATTCATATATTTGTATCCAAATACATAAACTAAGGAAGATCAAAATAATTAAAAATATTAAGGAAAATATTTGAGTTTTTGAGGGTTCTTGACTCATACATCAGGTAAAGAAGATCATAACTACATGATTTCCAAGTGGATTATTTTTTATAAAACTTTTCTTTTGAATTGAGTGTTACAAAAACATTTACCTCAGTATCTAGTTTTGGACACAATGAGATGTTGTTTCATGTTTTAAATGAATGTTATTTTGGTATATCATACTTAATTATAGTTTAATAATACATGAAACGTAGATATCTAATATCAATATTTAATGATTAATATAAAATATAAGAATCAAATAATACCTAGTTGTGGAAAGAAGTTATTGGTCACATAAAACTAAAAAACATTCAAGAATATACCCAAAATAGATTTTAAACTCTTAAGAGATAAAACACTTAGGTATTTTATGTACTTGTTAATTTCTAAGACAAATAAAACTATATAAATTAAAGGTTATAAATCTAAAAATATTCAATATTTTTTTTAGAAATATGTGTATGAACCATTGTAAGTATAATCTAGAGGTAAATTCATATACTTAATGATATTCCTTTAAGTGATTTTAGGAATGTAAAGTGGAGTGGAAAATATGCTTGGTAAAATATATAAGATTCTCTAGGAAGGTTGGTCATAGAATATCTTAACTAATAAATCATTGATCATTAAAATTTGTAGTGGAGATATTCCTAAAATCAAATCACCTTATACACATCATAGTGATGATGTTAGAAAAATGTGGATCGATGAAGAGAATCATAACTATTTTAAGTCTTCCATTTCTCCTTTTTAGACATGCTTTGAAAATAGTGTCCTTAACAGTTAACCATATACCAACTATATTGACTAATAGATTTCATATAAATTATAATATTAAAGAAAATATTTATTTTATAGTTTCATGTGTTTGTATAAGAACTTTTTTTAAGGATAATTTTTAGCAACAAACTAACATCAATAAACACAAAGTGAATCACAGTTAAATATCCTAAAATAGGATATAACTATTATTAAGATAAAAAGGTTTTAGTCAAGTGACTGACTATATTTTTATAAGATATAAGAACTACTCTTTTGATATAGTGGGAGAAAACTAATCTTCAATGAAGTCAATGCTCTAAATACACATGAGTTGGAATAGGGACACTAACTTCCTGAGACTTAGTGGGATGAATTATTACAGTGACACATACTAGGTAGTAAATATAAAACCAATAGGTAGTTTTATACTAACCTAGTTAGGTGATATATTATTCTATGAGTATAATGAATACTTATCCAATAAGGAAGTAGTGGATGGGAATATGAAAAGACTGGAAAGTTTATATAAATTTAGAAATGGATTCTAACTACCAAAATATAATTTTGTATTTTGTTTGTTTCTATAGTTGATATAAATTTATTAGTGGGTATTAAAGAAGAAACTAGCCTTTGATGGTAAATTTTATTCCTATATTTAATTCTTGGTTACTAAATGTTTCAAGAGACATCAAGGAATAGTATATAAAAAACCTTTTCACCATTCATCATGCCAAAATCAATTTCAATTCTACATGTCATATAAAACTTATATGATCATGAAATTTGTAAAATGGATTTCAATACCACCTTAATATATAGAAACATTATGGAATATGTTTATATGATACAATTAGAAGGGTTGTTTACACCAAATAATGCTGATAAGGTATTCAAGTTTTAGAAATCCATTTATGGGTTAGATAAAGTATCACAATCAAGGAATTATTTTTTTTGAAAAATCCATAAGAGATATTGGTTTTATTAAGAATTAATATGAACCATTTTACCACAATAGGTTAGTGTTAACTCCATATTTTTCCAAGTAAAATATTTTGATAAAATATAGAAAACATATATTAAGTCTTAAATTTAGTTAAGACTAAGATAAAAGTATTTCTTTTAGAATTATTTAAAGTAGAAACCCAAGGTCTATGGAACAAAATATACTCATAGTAAATACATTTAAAAGGTATTAAAAAATAAATTATGGAATAATTCAAGAGATTATTGTTTCCTATTTTACATGACATAAAATATCCCTATGTTTAAGTGTTAATCCACAGAGGAAGATTATTATGATGAATAAAAATCCATATTCTTAAGTTTATGAATCCATCACATATTCTATGATATGTATATATATTTTATATTTTATATGAATTGATCATGGTGGGAAAATATCAAACAACATAAATATAATTTCATAAGGTAGTATTTAGAACTATCCAACAGTAATTGAGAAAATATTAAGGATGGGTTCCTTGTAATTGGAGAAATAGTATTGTTATTTTTCAAGGGGATGTTGAACTGGTTTTCCTATAAATAAATATGATCTATTTCCACTAATAGGTTTATAAAATGATCAATATAATATTTTTTAAGATATTGGTATCTATATATACATAAATAAATACATGTTGGATTCTATTGTAGCTTAAGAAAAAATTTAATTAATGATTTTTTCAAGTTAGTGGAATTATATAAAGAAAGAAAATAGTTATAATATATATTTTAATAACATTATAGCATAGATAATAACCAACAATTAATGTTAAAATGGAGGATGAAAGGTAAATACTCATGGATATCACCTCTTATGAGTTTTTCTCAGAGAATTGAATTCCCATCAAGAAGAGTTCACATATAATCACATGTTAATCCCAGAAACTAAAGTCGTACCTTATCAAAATCATGTTAATAATATGAGAGATAAAAATTTATTAGTTATTAATTATATCTAGTATAAGTGGGATTATATTAGATTTAGTTCCCTAGAACCAATTGACTTCATAATTTCAATTACTGAAATATTTATAAATATCTTAAACATGATGGTTTTTCTTCTGCATAACATTAATATGGTCATGTATTTATAATATTTTTCACATAAAAAGTTTATATAAGTTCCAAAATATAATTATAACCTAGAGATAATATTTAAATATTATTAAAAATATATCTTATGGTCTAGATAAGATCTATCTTATAATAAATAGATGATGTTTAACTATCAGATGTTAGAGGCTCATAATAAATTCAGGATTCTTATCATGAAATTGACACTTGGTGTTCTCCAAGAAGTGAGGTCTTGAGGATAGCTATGCCAATAATTATTCTACATGTTTTTTTGTCATTTTATATTCTTTTCTGTGAATATATTTATTATTCCTTATACTTAAGATTATTATTAATGTGTTTCATGAATCACATACTTTGATATATAGACAAAAACCATGATTTAATATTATCATAGAGAGTTAATATATGTTTGGTATTTCATAAGTGATATGGAATTAATTTAATAAGTAAATAAAGGATTTTTTCCTTTATCAACCCTGGTTTTCACTGTTTAATCCTTTATAGTATTTTAAAAAATATTTTTGAGGTGGTTCTCTAAGTCTTTGATTTAATTTTGGGGTCATGGAGCTGATGATATATGTGTGCGTGTGTATGTGCGTGTGTGTAATGTAAATAAGAAATATTATGAATGATAAATTATGATGTCACCATTGGTGTTATGATGTGGAATATAGTGTTATGGCATGAAGGATTAGGTCATGGAGTGGTCCTTGTGTCATAACATGGGGAGTGAACCATGAGAGGTTGGAGTTTCACTATCTCAAGGAAGAGACCCAGTAGTAGTAAGAGGGTTATTATCCCTAGTGTGTCAGGGTTTCCATCATTGTGTATCCATAGCTTCCATGATGTGATGCTCTGGTTGCAGTCCTACTATTCCTCTATTTCATTAATTAAATTTATTAATTAATTAATGATATATCCAAAACTCCAATCCTTAGTATTTAAACATCCTTATACCTCTAATTATTTTTGTTCATAAAACCTAATTAGAGGGGAGGGGAGGTGAGGGGATTGGGAGATTTGGGAGCCTCAATATAAAACCTTTTTGGATGATCAACATCAAACCTAGGAATTGATGTAGTCTTTATCGGCAATCAATCCAAACACAATGAAGGGATTATTTTTTACATTCTACAAATACATTCTTGTTAATTTACAAGATAAGGATATTTTGTTATTAATTATTGAACACCAAAATCATATATTTAAAACTTATCTTTTATTTCTTCTTGAAATTATTGGATCTTCTTTCTTTATCTGTGTTCTTTGATTTTCGAATCTCATGCACAATAGATGATGATTGAAAAATTATATTAGGCATTGATCACTTATTTTATCTACGTTTATTTCCCATTTATCTATTATTTTATATTTAGTCATTTCCAGGACCAATGGTTCGATGTGACCTAGACCAATTTGATGAAAAAACAAAAATCAAGGCTATTATTAGTGGACTCAAGTACTATAGTGAAGTTTGTATCATACAGAATTGATGAAGGATTATGGTGGATCATAGGAAGGAATGAAAATGCAGGATCCATGAGGTATCAATGTGTTTAGTTGATGTTTTTGTGTGTTAACACCTTATAGATTGTTTTTCATAAAATAATGAATAAATAATTACTGAATGATCCATGTAAGTTACCTATTGATATTTTAGTATAGTTTTATGTTTAATTGGTGGTGAGAGTAGTGGCTAAAATGTAATTTGAAGCAGTTTTTTATGGATAGGTTGTCATGATGTGATGTAGAGTATTGCAGATTGATGAGTTAGTTGATCCCAAAGGATCATTTTTTGGCCTATGAACACTATGGTGTGATAGTTTGGTGTAGATAAATAGTTATTCCCATATGTAATGGTCACCTATGTGAGGATTTTACCTTACATATGGTCATGACGTAGAGAAGGATACCACAATATGAAGGTAGGTTTAAGTAAGAGATGCCATTTCATAGGAAATTGGTGCCACAACATGATGGTTAGGGAATGGATAGGATCAAAGGTGGAAGGGGAATATTTCACATGGTCATACCCCTATCAAATTGGACCATCACAGCATAACCAACATGGACACACTACGAGGGTGTCTTTCAAGGGTATAATAATATTATTTTCTATATAGAACATTACAGTGTACTTATCTTCAATATGAGAGGTGATAAATGTGGTGATATGAGAATATTATCCTCCTTAGCTTAGTATGGTCGATGATGGGGATTGGTAATAGTGATTGGAAAAATCACTATTTCAGATACTCCCTCTTATATTATGTGATACACAGAAAGGTGTGGGTTCTCTTTATTACTAATAAATATTATAACTCCGTCATTTTTTTAATACTTGGTGTGTGGGTCCTCTATATATGGATTTAATTCCTACCTTGTCTAATTTTTGCTACTCAAAGAATCTCATGTCCTCGACTATAGCTCCAAAAAGTGGATGTGGATTTCTTGGTTAGGGTAGTTTAGATTCTTAGGATTATTTATTAGTACTCTTATGATAGATCTATAAAGATAGGGACTCTCTCCTATGTATCAGTTTCTCTCCTTTAAAGAATATCTAGGTTTTTCTTATGAGTTATCCTTTCCTTCCTTCCTTTATGGTTGAGCTGACCGGTCTTATTATTATTCCTTTTTTGTTTTCAAGTCATCTTACTGGGTATATATATACTCATATTCACATTGGAGTATTTTCCTAAAAAAATATCTTATGCAAATGATAGAAAGTTTGGGGGTGACTTTGGTGGACCTGGTTTTTGTGAAGCTTAGTGGTTTTGGAAGGTGATAGTAGCAGGCAATGTTCTTATCTGGAGTCATCTCATTGTAGTTACTTCTTAATCTCAACTTTTTAGGTTGGTTTTTTTGATTCAGTTGTTAAGAATGTATCTTACCCCTTTTCATTTTATATTATGTACTTTTCCACTTATTTATTTTATAGTTTTTCACATGCATTGTATATTGTAGTTAGATTTATTTATTTATTTTGTATTTTTGTATCCTATGTGGAGATGTGTGTTGTGTACAGGTGAATTAGTATAATGCCTCCCATTATGTATGATATACCTATTCAGTGATATTCACCAGTCCCTAGACTTTATAGGAGGGATTGGGGTGCAAAACTTAGCTTACCGCCACCCAGGATGGATCCATGTGGATCAGGTCATGTCAGAGTTTCATTAGATCCAATCTCTATTAGGGATGGAGTTTAGAGTTAAATTTTTTGTGAGGATTGGTATGGGAATTTAGGTTATAGGTTTTAAAGGGTATAGAGCATGAATTTAAGGTCGGGTAATCCAGTGTTGGTATAGTAGCCAGTGTATACATTCACTAGGACTCTAAAAATTTGTTTGTTGACTCTAAAAATTGAGACACTGATTTCAAGGAATGAGTGGATGCCACAAATATCATATAGGAATGGGTTTCTAATATTCATTTCCTTCTTAATTAAACTCATAAAATATGATTTGATCATGGTTCATCTTATTAAATTTTATAATTCTACCACAAAGACAACTATCCAGGGTCCTGAGGTAGGGTCTTGACATGATTTTTCTAATGATTGATCCTCCTATTTTCAGTCATCTAAGTGATGAGGACTCCATTGAGGGACTAGATCATGATGTGATTCCAATATGTTTTCAAGGAGAGTTACCTTCACCTATTATACAATGCTTTGAACCACCTACCATAGTGTAGGCATTCATTCTTCCCCCTATTGTGTATTCGGTCATTCCTATAGGATGGGATTAAGAGATGCTTGGGAAGAGTGCACTACATGAGTTACAACGAAAGGTATCACTCAAGATCCAAGGATATTATAACCCTAAAGTGGTCAAGGATTGAATTGAGATGATGGTTCAAGTACTCCACCATGTTTATATATCCACTGATCTGATCATAGTACTAGCATTCATCCTTCTCTATGGTGTGGGGGGCCATTGTTGAACCTTGATCATCTAGAGCCATGATAAAGTGAATCAACTATAGATAGAGTTTGAGTACCTTTTTCATGAGTAGTATTATATTTGAATTCACTTTTACTTATTCATGTTTGAAAAAAAAGATGAACAGATAGTGGAAAGTATTTTGGTGATTGTTTCTGACGCTTTCTTTGGGGGCACACATCTTTCTATTTGAGGATGAGGATGCCCTGGTTGTTTCCCCGCATTCCTGCTTTCCAAATGCGGGCGGCATCCGTCTCTTAATTAGGGATATTTGATCCTTGATCAAAATGGGATGATGGTATGTCGGTTCCTCCTTCTGTGGATTCCTCCTCAGAACTCGTCACCTAGTCTGGGTCTCCCTTATAGATTAATATGTTGTTCGTGAAACTCTTCCTGGTGCCATGTCTTCATGGATGCTGTTTAATTACACTACTTCTGTCAGGACATTTCAAAGGGTTCGGTCAGGGCAGCAACCTTCAGTCAGGGTAGTAGTCATGTTGGACATCACTGGCATGTTTGGACGCTGGAACACCGGTGCATCTGGGTTTCTTCCCCTTATTATAGGGCTTCTTGAGGGCACGGAAGCCTGAGGCATCCTGTGTCGAATGCAGGGAATTATATGCCATGGGCATGTCTATGAGGTTTTCCTCAGCTTCCCATGTTTAACACACAGTATGTCATGAGTTTAAAGTCTAGAGGAGATGGATCAGACTGATCAGAACACTAGTGAGATTAGATCATAGGGGTGAAACCTCAGAAGATATCACTGATATTGGGGCTAACGCGTGGTTAGTTACCTGATTAATAGTATAGGGAATTGGAAATGAGGTGGAATGGTCACATCAGGACGTGGTGGCCTAGGTAAGAATTATGATGGATGATGGAGGGTTGAATGAAGTGGTGGGTGAATGAGATGGAACAATCATGAAGGTGATGGTAGTATTGGGATTGAGCCTTGAAGTGACTTCCTATGTATCCCCATGGAAGGGAATCAAAGTCTTCATAGTTCGGTGAGGCGATGGGACACCTAAGGAGGCGACCCGTATGAATGGGACCTGAAGGAAGTGGAACCTCCGGGTTGGGGTATGAACTTTCCGAAACACACAGGCTCGAGGGAAAGATCAGGATGAGACATGTCTTATGGGATTAAACCTCAAGGAGGATTCCTACATACCTTTCCATGGCAAGGATCAAAGCCCACGTAGTTCAGAAAAGGGTCATAGATCGGGGTGTACGCAGAGGATAGAGACCCGATGATATACTAGGTCTTACATGTGGTTAGCAGCCCGGTTGGTCTAACGCCACTGGGGAAGACAAGAGATGTGTGTCCCAATGAAGGGGACGACAATGGCTTACCACTGGATTGGAAACACAATGGCCTACCACTGGTTGGTATTGAAAACAGCTTACCGCGGATTGGGGGACAATTTAGTGTCATGTAGGACAAAAAGGACATACAATTTAACGTCATGCAGGACGGGGGTGGACCAATGTGAAGTAGTCAGGACCTATGGGAGTTGGGCTTGAACCTTAGGGAGGTGTCCTACGTACCCTGTCTTAGCAAGGATCATAGTCCATGTAGTTTGGATGAGGTGTTGGTGAACCGACGTGAATTGGTCGGGACCAATAGTTATTGGGATTGAACCTCAGGGATGTGTCCTACATTCCCTTCATTGGGAAGGATCAAAGTACACGTAGTTCAGAATGGTTTTTTGGTGAACCAACCTGAAGTGGTTGGGACCAATGGTTGTTGGGCTTGAACCTCAGGGAGGTTTCCTGCGTACCTTGCCTTGGTAAGGATAAAATCCCGCGTAGTTCGGATGAGGTGTTGGTGAACATATGTAAAGTGTTCAGGACCAATGGTTGTTGGGATTGAACCTCATGGAGTCTTCCTACGTACCTTTCCTTAGCAAGGATCAAATTCTGTATAGTTCGGAATAGGTTGGGACTTACACACTAAGGCAGACCAGAAAGGATGTCATGGTCGGTGCTTGCTCTAAGCCCATGTGATTCATGCTCAGTGTGAGAAACAAAAGGTAGAAAATACTTGATGATCACGTCGTGAAAGGTGCGTTCGTGGGAAGTGGAATGGGGCTTACACGTGGTTAGAGACCCAAAGATGAAACAAGGTCTTACGTGCAGTTAGCAGCCTTGGGAGATAAATATTGGGACTTACTCTATGATGGAGGCCTAAGTGGCGAAAAATCCCAACGGGAGAGGGATTTTTCATGGAATAGAGGAGGGTTCTGGTGCCCCCCCCCCCCTCTAGTCTTTGTCCAGGAAAAAGATAGGTGGATCAGAGATGCTGCCTCCTACAATAAAGGCTAGGGGCTTACACCAAAATGGTTTCCCTTCCCCTATAGATAGAATTCGATCCAGCAAAGAGGATCTCATTCCATGTGAGTAAGATCTCACTACCATAAAGACAAGTGGGTATAGAGAATTTCTGATATGGGGCACCCCGCGTGCGATGGATGGGGAGAGACCACAGTTTAACATCATGTGCTGAGGACGATAGTGCTTGGAAGTTTAACATCCAACATCTCGGATGAGGTGGGTTCACTCCACACCCCTTAGGACTTACATAACTGATACTCACCAGCCCTTAAGGAAGTGAAGGCATCAGCAATGCCATGGTGAGAGGGTGTTATGGAGTGATCCATTGAGGGGCCCACGTTAGCGTGTCTATGCGAAGAATTAATATCTATTGGTGTTCTTATGTGAAGAATCATGAGGAGAATCAATGCAATGTAGAGCACCGCTCAAGGGACTTTGAAATCACTTCACGAAAACATGTAGGGTCGCACGGTAAAAGGAGTTGCGGAGCAAAGGGGTTCACAGGAAGAGGCCTCATGAAGCTCTAGTGCTCCATGTAGTGGAAGAGCTTCGCGAAGGGGTGTGCTTAACAAAGTGAAGTGGCATATCCTTGGAATAGTTAATAGTTTCATATGGAAGGTGATTTATAAAGTGGAAAGTCTTTCATAGAGTAGTGCTTTACAAAGCAAGGGTGCCCTACGAAGCGTAGCATTGCGAAGGAATGTTCTTCGCGAACCATAGTGACTCTACCTTAGCATGTGGGATAAAGGTGCATGGAGGGTACTTCGTGAAGCATAAGTGTTCCTCAAAGACCCGAGTCCCCTTGGGGATCCCATTCCTTCACGAAGACTTGTGGGCTCTACGAAGGACATCCCCCTTTGAAGAGGGGTTGAATTTAAGCAAAGACAAAGACACTTCATGATGCCAAAGTACCTTGAAGATCTCATGGTTCATATAGAAGAAATTAATTCATGATTTGATAGCTAAATATGTGAAAGGTTGAAGGATCCATGCTTTGGGATCAATGGGATCCCAGTATTTATAGGTAAGAGGTGTCGCGAAGCAGAGCTCGCTGGGCATGAAGAAACATGGCATTTTTTCGTAACCACGGATCCTCCCACCTCCTTGCTCCGTGACAGCTTCACAAATGTCAATCTGGTTCACGGAGCCTCCCACCTCCTTGATTTGTGGTGTCTTCACAGAGGGGGAGCTTTGTGCTGGCCGCGGTGTTGTGGGGCTCCGCGGGTGAGGTTTTCAAGGCAGTCCCAAGGGCTTCGTGTTTTCTTCTACCCTTCCCTAATTTTGGCACCAACAAATGCCCCCCTACGACTTGGAGCTAAGGAGAAAAATATGTTCAAATTATAAGGTTCAATCACCAAAACTCCTTGGTCAATCGTGAATAAGGCTCACGAAGGAGGCTTGTGTGGTGGAGAGGCGACGCGCGGGCGGACGGCACTGTGAAGCTCACTGCGGTCAGATGCATCATGAAACACATGGTGTCATCAGCTATAAATAGTAGAGGTTGACCTCTCTTTTTTCCTTTCTCACCTCCGCATTTTGGAACTTAGTGCTCTCGATTCGTGAAGCTCTATGCACTCTTCCATTTCTCTCTGCGAATCGAGCTTTCTACTTCATGGTGCACAATGAGTCTTTGGCTTCGTAGTGGTGTGCTCTGTGGCTTGCGCCTAGAGGTCAGGTCAGGGCTCCGTGATTTCTTTGATGGGTTCGAGATTTGCAAACAGTCTTCGCAAACGAGCTCTATAAAAGATCTCCATGAACTAGAAGGGACCACTACATCAGGGGAGTCTCTTCTGAGTCAACAGATCCTGATGGAAGACTGGTATCAGCTTGAGCGGTGGTAGACATTGCATCGGGGGACTCCTGAGCTACTAATACCATGGAAACGAATTCTTTTGATCCAATCCCATTTTTTCTTTAGACCAAGGGACCATGCTTGATGATATAAAAGAAAAGGTGACACATCGACTTGATCTGGTTTATCCCGGCCTGATGGAACAAGAAAGTATGACATAAAGTCGTCGCCATGGGACGGACATCCTGATACCTTATGGGAGTAGGGGGCTCTGGGATCACCTGAACCTAATTCATGTAGAAGTATGAGGTGATCTTCTAGAATCTCTTGGACTTGGTAATGTTCTCCCCCCTCATTCCAGAGACAACGAAACATTGTCCCATGTCTGAGTTTGTAGTCTCCAATCGGTGGATTGGAAAGATATAGGCATCATCTAGATCTGTCCATGCACTACTGGAATTATTAATAATTGCGACAGCCTATTTGCGATGGGATACCATCGCAAATAGCCCGTTGTAGAAAACACTGTCGTAAATACAATTATTTATGATGGGAAACATAGTTGTCGCAAATAAGCTTCTAATTATATGTATTATATATAAATAAAATTTTCGCGATGGGCCCGTCGCAAAAACTATTTGTGATGAGCTCTCATCTCGTCACAAATATATATATATATATAACACTTTCTGCGACGGGCCCATCACAACAAATTATTTGTGATGGTCAAGTAGTATCGTCAGAAATATGGTTTTAAAAATATTTAGTTAGACTATTTGCGACGGGATCCCATCACAAAAGGTCATGTCGCAAATAATAAATTAATTTTCAAAAAAAAAAAATTTAATAAAATTACGATTAATGAAAAAATAATATTACTATTATTAAAACAATAAAAAATAAAAAAATATTAAAATTATCAATATTCACATAAAAAATATAAAAATATAATAAAAATATAAAAATTAAATTATGTAATATTTTCACCGATATAAAAGAAAGAAAATGTAAATAATTCATATTAAAATGTTAAATTCAAATGTTTGTAACATAAAATAATCATTGGGGGGGGTCGTCTTCTCGAGGGGGTGGAGGAGCTGGTGGAGGAAACTTCATCCCTAAACTACAAGTCAGACAGCGCATGTACTCCATCTGCTCGTGATACTGCTGCTACCATAGAAGCATCTCCTCCTCGTACTGTTGCTGCTGCCGACACATCTCTTCTTGCTGCTTCTGCAAAATCTCTATATGTTCAGCCTGAGCTCACAACTGCTCCTGATACTGTGAGCTAGAAGATGATGTCTCTCCACAAGCTCCTCTCGAGTTGGACACTGACATCGCAGCAGTACCATAATATGTACCAGGAGTCAAATGAGAGCTGATGCCAACTACTCTTCCCTTCTCAAATCAATACTGAGTCGCCTGCATCCATGTCGCCTCATCGAAATGGTGAGCACTGGTCTGCTGAGCTGCCTCATCCTGACCCTCAGCCTATGTCTGAGAGGTCACAGCCTCATATGAATCCTTCAATTCTAATTTAAAATTAAAATTGTTGAAATATTATATGCAGTTAATTATTAAACTAAAAAAATAATACTAACCACAATCTAACGTTGGCGATCACCTCTAATCTTTCTAGTGGCTGGATCACTTTACATCCTCTGATAAATGTCGAACTCCGTAATATCGGGATGCTCGACTACCTAAATAAATATAAAATAAACTATTTATATTTAAAGTTATATAAAATATTTAAAAAATATACTTACCAGATGCTGTCTATGTTAACTAAATGTACGGCTACCAGCTCGATGTGTCACCTCCTGTCTCCCCCAGTTCTATCGTCCCACTGAAGATCTCCTCTGAAATCCACCACCAAACCAGTGTAAACATAATCCATCCCAAACGTGAGATGAAATGTACTTTGTTCGGTGGGCTCTACAAGACTCATCAAATTCGGTCACCCCTACTTTCTTAATGGTTGTCCTTCTAAAATTATGCAGAAACTGGTGAAAATGATCACACATAGAAACTTTCCATGCCGTGTGGATAGCATCGCGCATGCTATCATTGATAGGATGCCATAAACCCTAAAATCATTTATAATATCAAGTTGTTAATAAAATAAATTTCAAAATAAATATTATTTATTTACGTACCAGCCGATACTGGAACATTTCACTTCGCACATCAATGGGAATCTGTTCCAATGTGATCTGTGGCTGAGAAAAATAATTGCACAATATAGCACTCCCCTATCCAATAGCTACATGCTGAAAACTGTGAAAAATGAATAAATAATCAAACAATTAGTATATATAAAAATAAATTAATGAAATCTAACTAAAATATACAGGTTACCATACCTCCGTGTGCGTGGATCAAAACCAAGATGTGGGCGTCACTTGAGGATAGGGTCAAAAATCATCAGTCGCGCAAGACTGCGACCCCTCTGTGTACCTTCTGAACCACCAGTAGGCTGAGGGTCAGCTCATCCCACATCCTCATCATCCAAAGGTAGCCTAGCCTCCTCCAACTCACACAATAGATCAGAGTCCATCTAAAACACAAAATGATTGTTGTTAGCAGATAGTTTAAAATAACTATTATATATAGATATATATTATTTATGATTATAACCATCATTTAACTGTGTCAATGTTCATCTTCATCCTTTTCTCCATAGCTTTCAATGTCAATGTCTTCATCTTCTCCCTCGGAATCATCAATATCCATATGAGTTTCAGTTTCAGCATCTCTTTTCATTTCAAATTCATTTGTAACATCATTAACATATTCATCATCATTGATCCTTAATTGTGGGATATCATTGTCGATATTCACGTCTCTTTGTGAATTAGATGGATTTTGAGCCGTCTCTTAAAAAATTTCAATTCCTTCCACTTCAGTGGAACCACATTCAGTTTGAGTAAACTAATTTTCCCAAGATTTCATTTTTATTATGCTCCACCAATCGCTCAAGTCTCTTGAATTAGCACAGTACTTTGCATAATAAATTTTATGGGCCTGTTGAGCCAGTAAAAATGGTTTATTTACTAAAATAATACTTTTATATTTAATATCTATGATTCCATGAGTCGGATGAACACACAAACCTCTCTCAATATCCAACCACCTACATTTAAACATTGTTATGTAATTCTGTCCTAGATAACACAGCTCAATAATTTCATCCAAAATTCCATAAAAGTCAACTTCAGTTTCTCTGTGATGTGATCCTCTCAAGAAAACTCCACTTTTCATTGTTTTTTTTTTGATTCCCTATATGCATGTTTATGAAATCGAAAACCATTCACCACATATGCATTATAAGATTTAACCATTTTGGATGGTGGGTTACTCAATATACACAATCACTTATCAATTTTATCATCATATTGAGACACCTAAAATTTTGTAAAACAATTATCAATATAATAAATAATAAATATAATTGATATTAAACCATCAATAATTTATGTTACCAGTTTTTGAAACCATTGAGAATAAAAATTTGTCTGTGTTCTTTAAGAGCAGCTACTGTAATTTGTGGAAGTTATTTCTTGATATGATTATCATATAACCTACAAATAAAATAAGTTTAAATACTGTAATATAAATTATAGAATAAGTGATAGAATCACTCATAGGAAAAATGATGTCATTTCTTCATAGTTTAGTAGAACGTATGTATGATCTCTATGATGTTCATCATCTGAAATCCATCCTTCATGAACTCCATCGAAACCAAGATTTGGCTGATTAAAAACTATTAATTGATTGTCCATTTCATCATTAACATTTCCCTCGTTTCTCCCCATGCGATTCTATTTTGAGGGATATTGAGATTCAAAATAATGAGAGCAGAAAAAAGAAATTTCCTCTTGCAAATAAGCTTCAGCAATTGAGCCTTCAACAGATGCTTTTTTATGTATTTTCTTCTTCAATTTCTGCATGCATCTCTTGAATGGGTACATCCATCAAAACTGTACCAGACCTCCACATTTAGCTTCATGTGGCAAATGTAATATCAAATGTTCCACTGAGTCAAATAAAGTTAGCAGAAATATTTTTTCCAGTTTACATATAATTACAGCAACATCTTCTACTAGTTTTCTTAGCACATCGTAGTCTGTTTTCACTGCACAAATGTCTTGAAAAAAATATGATATGTATGTTATCTAATCCAAAATCATATAATTCAACAAAACTCTAAATCCAATTGGCATAAGTCTTTCCATTATAACATGACAATCATGTCTTTTTAATCCAGTAATATAACCATTCTTAACACATCTTCCCAAATTGGAAGCATAGCCATATGGAAGTCTCAAATCTACAATACACTAACAAAATAATAAGCAACTCTCTTTGGACAGTGTATAAGCTGCTTTTGGATTCATTAACATCTGTGATCTGACATTTTCAAATAATTCAAGTTCTGGTCGCCTGCAAATTTGGGCAAGATCTAATCATGCCTTTACAGTATCTTTGGTTTTACCTGGTGTATCAAAAACTATATGAAATAAATTATCAAAACAGTTCTTCTCAATATGCATAACATCCAACATGTGGCGGACCAACAAATCAGACCAATACAGAAGATCCCAAAAAAATGCTTCATTTTATCCAATTATGTTCTTTCCCAAAGCCATGAATTTTTTGTTGGTTTACTATTGGTCCAAATGTGATGGGGGGTAATGAAAATACAATTGATTTTAACTCTGTACCTGAGATCATCTTTGGAGGTTCATACCTTTCAATTGTACCTTTTCTGAAATGAGATTTGTTCCTCTGAAAAGGATGATAGGTTGGAAGAAATATACGGTGACAATCAAAATAGCAAGGTTTTTTTCCATTGATCAGCATAAAGGCTTTGTTTTCTTTCATACAGTAAGGACATGATTTCGGACCATGTGTACTCCAACCAGATAACATGCCATATACCGGAAAGTCACTAATCGTCCACATCAATGCGGCTTTTAATATGAAATTTTGTTTCGCAGCAACATCATATGTATTAACACCATCACTCCAAAATGCATTTAAATCATCAATCAATGGTTTCAAATAAACATCAATATTCTTTTTCGGATATCCTGGGATTAATAGAGTCAAAAAGATATAAGTCTCCTTCATCAACATCCATGGATGCAAATTATACGGAGTTATAAAGATAGGCCAACATGAATAGTGACTACCATAAGAATCAAACAGAAAAAAACTGTTAGTAGAAAGACCTAATAGCATTTTTTGGGCTTCTATAGCAAAAGATGGATGCTGACGGTCAAAATGTTTCTATAAATCACCATCAGATGGATGATTCAAGCTTTTATCAGTTGAAATCTTGGTTTTGTTCCATAACATCATTGACGCTGTGTTCTGAGACATAAATAAACACTACAACCTAGGTGTAAGGGGGAAATATCTCAACTGTTTTACTAGAATCAATCTAGACTTCCCTGGTTGAGCTTCTTCATACCTCGATTGTCCACATGTAGGACAAATATCCAATGACTCATTTTCTCCAGAATATAAGATGCAATCATTTGGACATGCATGAATCTTTCGATAACTAAGGCCCAAATTACAAATTAGCCTCTTGATCTCATAGTAATTTGTAGGAAACACATTTCCTTCAGGTAGCAGTATTTTAACAAAAGAAAATATATAATCAAAATAGTTGTTTGACATTTCATTATCTGATTTAATAGCCATAAATTTTTCAACCGCTTCTAATTTTCTTATCTTGCAACCAGGAGATAATGCATCCTCAGCAGACCTCAAAAACTCATAAAATTCGGATGGTGCCAATTTAGGAGTTAAATCAATATCATCGTGAGTTTCAGTTTGTTTCACAGATGGACCTGCAACATCATGTACTAAATTTTGAAATTGTGATGGAGCCAGAATCAAGTTATTAGGATCTTCTCTGGAACTGCATTCACCGTGTTGATACCAAAAAATATAATCTAGTTGAAAACCAAACCGCAAAAGATGTCCCCCAACCTTTTCAAATGTGTCAAACGTTCTCATAGCACATTTTTTACAAGGATGCTTAATTGTGCCTTCTGAAACATATTCCGGTTTTGATGATGCAAATTCTAATAAAGCTTCAACACCCTCAATATATATAGGATTTAAACTATAACCATTTGGATTTCTGTACTGATTTATCCAAGCTCGATCATCTAATAATGACTGATGCTGACTTCCTTATTCAATATTTTTCTACATAAAATATAAAATCATCACTGTTTTTTGAATAGTTTGAAATTATAAAAACACTATCTAAAGAAGAAGATAAATAATTACAATGACTTAATAATTATCATTAATTAAGGGCGACACAGTTTCCAGTGGATTGACGGGTACTCTTTTGTCTGACAGCTCATTTAATTACATCTTTCTCACACTTATTATTGCAAATTATTGCTAATTATTCCTAATTATTCCTAATTATTACAAATTATTACAAATTATTACAAATTATTACTAATTGTTACAATTTTTTACTAATTATTACAATTTATTACTAATTATTACAATTTATTACTAATTATTACTATTTATTTCTAATTTAGAAATACTTAGAAATACTTAGCAAATGGAAAACTGCTTGAATAATGAAAGTAAATTTGGTAATCATTGTTGTGGAGATGATTACAAACTTTCCCTTCATTATCCAAGCAAATTTCGTTTACTAATTATTAATAAAAAAAAAATATTATCAATATTTATGAAAAAACAATATTAATATTATTAAAATAATAATAAAATTATAAAATATTAAAATTATCAATATTCACAACAGACTTTGTTCTATTCTTAACATGTTCAAATATCAAAGGGTCGTCAATTGTCAAGTCATGCGCAATAAAAATTTTGTGTTAGTTATGTACAATGTAAACTCTATAATTGTACTTTCATGGTTGATCACTTCGCAAGTAGTGTTGTAATAGGATGAACAAAGTAATGACGTTCTCGTCTCTAAGAATCATCTCACATGACACTTTACAGAGATCATTCTTCCTTAAAAATTTGAGGGGATATCATTATTTTTTCATTAAATTTTCAAGGAATAATGGTCTATGTAAAGGTTAATGTGAGATAATTCTTATAGATAAGAAAGGCATGACTTGGTTTGTCCGATTGCAACACTACTTGTGAGGTGATCAACCGTGCAAGGACAATTATAGAGTTTACATTGGACATGGATGACACAAACTTTTTATTATGCATGACTTGACAATTGACAACCCTTTGAGATTTGAACATGTTTAGAATAGAGCAAAGCCTATTGCGAATATTGATAATTTTAATATTTTATAAAGTTTTTATTATTTTAATAATATTAATATTGTTTTTTCGTAAATATTGATAATATAATTTTTTTATAGCTAATTATTTCTAATTATTGCTAATTATTCCTAATTATTGCTAATTATAGTTAATTATTCCTAATTATAGCTAATTATTCCTAATTATAGCTAATTATGCCTAATTATTCCTATTTATTGCTAATGATTCCTAATTATAGCTAATTATTCCTAATTATTGCTAATTATTCCTAATTATTGCTAATTATTCCTAATTATTTCTTATTATTTCTAATTATTACTAATTATTGCTAATTATTCTGAATTATTCCTAATTATTCTGAATTATTCCTAATTATTCTGAATTATTGCTATTTATTCGGAATTATAGCTATTTATTCCGATTTATTCCTATTTATTCATATTTATTCCTATTTATTCCTATTTATTCCTATTTAATCCTATTTATTCCTATTTATTCCTATTTATTCCTATTTATTCCTATTTATTCCAATTTATTCTGATTTATTCCTATTTATTCCTAATTATTCCTAATCATTCCTAATTATTCCTATTTATTCCAATTTACTTCTATTTATTCCTATTTATTCCTAATTATTCCTAATTATTCCTAATTATTCCTAATTATTCCTATTTATTCCTATTTATTCCTATTTATTCCTAATTATTCCTAATTATTCTTAATTATTCCTAATTATTCCTAATTATTCCTAATTGTTCCTAATTATTCCTAATTATTACTAATTATTTCTAATTATCACTAATTATCACTAATTGTGACTAATTATTACTAATTATTACTAATTATTACTAAATATTACTAAATATTACTAATTATTACTAATTATTAATAATTATTCCTAATTATTCCTAATTATTCTTAATTATTCCTAATTATTCCTAATTATTCCCAATTATTCCTAATTATTCCTAATTATAGCTAATTATTCCTAATTATAGCTAATTATTACTAATTATAGCTAATTATTACTAATTATAGCTAATTATTAATAATTATAGCTAATTATTACTAATTATAGCTAATTATTTCAAATTATATTTAATTATTGCTAATTATAGCTAATTATTCTTAATTATAGCTAATTATAGCTAATTATTCCTAATTATAGCTAATTATTCCTAATTATAGCTAATTATTCCTAATTATAGCTAATTATTACTAATTATAAGCTAATTATTACTAATTATAGCTAATTATTACTAATTATAGCTAATTATTCCTAATTATAGCTAATTATTCCTAATTATAGCTAATTATTCCTAATTATAGCTAATTATTCCTAATTATAGCTAATTATTACTAATTGTAGCTAATCATTCCTAATTATAGCTAATTATTCCTAATTATTCCTAATTATTCCTAATTTATTCCTAATTATTACTAATTTATTCCTAATTATTACTAATTTATTCCGAATTATTCCTAATTATTCCTAATTATTCCTAATTATTTATAATTATTACTAAATATTACTAAATATGGCTAATTATTACTAAATATGGCTAATTATTTTTAATTATAGCTAATTATTCCTAATTATAGCTAATTATTCCTAATTATAGCTAATTATTCCAAATTATAGCTAATTATAGCTAATTATAGCTAATTATAGCTAATTATAACTAATTATTGCTAATTATTGCTAATTATTAACTAATTATTAGCTAATTATTACTAATTATAGCTAATTATAGCTAATTATTCCTAATTATAGCTAATTATTTCTAATTATAGCTAATTATTCCTAATTATTACTAATTATTCCTAATTATATCTATTGATTCCTAATTATATCTATTGATTCCTAATTATATCTATTGATTCCTAATTATATCTAGTGATTCCTAATTATATCTATTTATTACTAATTATATCTATTTATTCCAAATTATATCTATTTATTGCTAATTATTTCTATTTATTGATAATTATATCTATTTATTGCTAATTATATCTATTTATTGCTAATTATATCTATTTGTTGCTAATTATATCTATTTATTTCTAATTATATCTATTTATTGCTAATTATATCTATTTATTGCTAATTATATCTATTTATTCCTAATTATATTTAATTAATATTAATTATAAATAATTATTTATAATTATAACAAACAATATCAATTTCTTAGTAAAACTAAATATAAATAAAAATCAATTGAAATCTAATTAAATTAGAACTAATAAACAACAATTAAAATTAACATAAAAAATAAAATAAATATAAAAAAATAAAATATAAATACCTTAAACTTTGATATTCTGAAGATATTGACGTCCTCTGATTGCTTTCATATAAAAAACTTCAACTAAAAAAATTTCTCTTTGAAACTGAAGAATGAAGAGAGAGAGAGAGAGAGAGCAAGATCTGAATGATTTGTGAAAAAACGGATGGGGTATATATAGGTTAGATTAGTTGCGACGGGAATATTTGTGACGGGCTTCCCGTCGCAAATGGTGGTATTTGCGACGGGGCCCGTCGCAAATACCCTCACCCGCATTAATTACAGTCGGCGGTTAAAAGGTTATTTACGACGGGATCCGTCGCAAATAGTACCTGCCAACAGTCTTTTTACGACGGGACGACATCCCGTCACAAAAAGGTATTGACCGTCGCCGGGTATTTGCGACGGGGCCCATCGCAAATGCCCCTGCGCGGTTGGGTGCGCAAGCCGCGTGTTTTGGCGTGCAAGTCGCGCCAAACTATTTGTGAAGAGAGACGAAATCCCGTCGCAAATAATTGGTTATTTGCGACAGGCTACTTTCCCCGTCGCAAATAGCTTCTTGGACGTGTTATTTGCGATGGGAAGAAATCCCGTCGCAAATAACCCATCACAAATGGTGATTTTTCCCGTAATGATGGGTCTGTCTCAGTTGTGGCATGTTCAACCACATTAACCTGAATCTTCTTGTCCTTGCTCTTGTAATAGTCATCATATAGATAGCGGGCTTCACAAGAGGCAAAGGGAGACACGTCACCTTGAAGTACGCCCACTTGACCATTAAGGGAGTACTTGAGGCACTAGTGATACGATGAAGGAACTATCACATGCAGGTGGAGCCAAGGACTACCCATCAATGCATTGTAGGCAATGTCCTGGGAGACAACCATGAACTCAGTGTTGGCTACCAGACCGCCGAACTGGGTCTTCAAGAGAATCTTGTCAATCGGTGTTGGTTTTGTCCTATCATAACCTTGAATTTTTAGGTCAGGGGGACTCAGATCATCTTCAGACAACCCCATTTTTCGCAGTGTCCAAGTTGGGATTAGGTTGATCTCAGAGCCTGTGTCGATAAGACAGCGACGAACCTCCATGCCATTAAAATGGTTGGTGATGTACAGCGGGTGGATGTTCCCCTCTATGTGAGAGCCTTCTTCTTCTCCATAGAACAAGATGATGGCTTAGCATTCAGCATGCTCAACTGCCTCAGCATTGAAGGCTTCTACAGCTGCTGCCTCCATCTTGAACTGGAGGGGGCTTATTAAAGCTTTGGAAAAGGCTTCACGCATATCTACCAACAGGAAAAGGGACTCAAGGATAGAGAGCCTTTCTCGAATGCTGGCAAGATGTTTTAGGACATCGTACATCCATGTCAAGCATGAGCTTCTGCTTACATAAGGTTGCTCTGTGACAAGAGGTATGGGTGGGACCTGCCAAGTGGACTGGCGGCTGACTGGTGTTGGGAATATCCCACTTATCACTATTCAAAGTCTTTGGAGTGACCACCGGATGAGGGCCCGATGGTTGATACCAGTCCATAGCATAGCACGACTGATCACGGTGCGGTTGAGTTGACTCTGCTTGATTAAATAGCACAAATGTTGGAAAAGGTGGGCCTGATGACACCAGATTAGAAGGCTGCACATGCTGATCTTTGCACTGGGCCTGTTGCCTGGTTTTGGTAGCATGAATAGACCGACTGGAAGTACTCACTGAGGCACTCCGACGACCCATATAGCCATAGCTCTGCCGATGCTGGCGATGGCTAGGGACGTTGGGAGGATCCACTTGGTGCTCCTCATCATCAGTAATCATGTAGGGGTTTACTATCTCTATGGTATTAACTGAGGTGTACCCTTGAATGCCACATGAAGAATCATCCACTACTGGATGGACTCTGGGGGGAATCTCCATCTATGGGGGCATGAAATCACCAAGAGTATGGGATGACAACGGCATTGGTAGGGGACTTTGTTTTCTCTTGCGTCATTAGTGCTTGCTCTTCTGGGAAGAGGGCGGCTGAGCCATTGACACAGAAATACTGGAGGTGGATGGCGTAATGACTTTTGAAGGTTTAGATTGATTCATTCATGAACGGATAATACCATGGTCATGGGAGACTGTCTTACGATCCACCCAATCGTCATACTTCCGGGACCCGTGGTTAGAAACCTGATGTCACTCACCTTCAGTGTCATTGCCACTGTCTAGATTCACAAAGACACATGCCACATGTGTCAGAGTTGGGGCTAACCGGACTATGTTATTGTCAACCTAGTCTTGAATCCATTCTTTAAACACATAGCACTGTTTGAGGGTGTTCCCCAGGATCTGGTGATAGGGGCAGTAATTAGGTCGATCAGTGAGGTTCACCTCTTATGGCATCTTGTATTCAGGAAAATGTAAAATTCCCTGTTCCAAGGAACTTCAGAAATAACCAGGACCTAACCCTCGTTAAACAAGTAGGTCTGGTTCCTCCTGTCTAGGAAGGGGGCTCTGGGAGCCTGACCCTGACGAGGGGTTGGAGGAGCCTGTTGAGGAGGCGGAGCCTAGTTGTCTCTCCTAGGTGGTGGTTGCGAGTTACACGGGGGAGCCTGCCGGTTCTGAGGTGGGAGATGTTGGGACAGAGGTTGCGCCTGAGGTAGATGGCCTCTGCGAGGATGTGGAGGTGGTTCCACTAGTAACAACTCTAGTTTCCTAAGGGCCTCTATTTGAGCCACTGTGATGGGCTCAGCCCTGGAAGCCCTTCTTGCGGAAATCACAAGAGGCAACAGGCGTGCCTGCTTGTCCTGTTGTAAGGCTTATTCTAAGATATTTCCCTTATCAGAGAAGTCTCGGAATCCCCCATGGTAGTTCTAGGTGATCATAGAGGGGACCAGTTCTATCTTGACATTCCCTACACACATCGTCAGCATTTACTCCTAATTCAATGGAATGTCAAGGGAGTATATGAGTCCTTTCAACCAGGCAACAAAGTCTGCAACATGCTCTTCGGGCCTCTGTTGGCACTTGAAGAGGTCTGCAATACTCATCTTCTGATTGGTGTAACTGAACTGGTAGAGAAATTTCCTATGAAGATCTTCCCAACTAGCTACTGATATGATGGGTATCTGGTTGTACCTGACAAGCGTGGGTCCTTCCAATGTTTGCATAAAGCATTAGAGTTTGGTGGCTTCTTGTTGTGTTGGGGATCCCAACATGGGTCCACACTTTGAGATAAAGTAGGTCAGATGCGGTAGTGAATCGCCCATCTCATTAAAGGGGGAAAAGGTTGTATTCCCAAAATGTGGGGGTGCTGGCATATCATCCACATACGTCGGATATGGCTTTCCATCAGGAGGGATGGACACCTGTCACGTTTCCAATGCCACGAGGCAGGAAATGAGCACCGCCATGGGATCATATGGCTGGGGATTCCTGTCTTGACAGGGATCCCTGACCACCAGTGCATTGGTAGGTTCTTTGACATAATAAGCAAGCCCAGAAACTCATGGAGTGGCTGGCAGAATGACCTTCAGATCAGTTGGGGGAACCTGAGCTGGGTCCCAAGGATTGTCATGCCACACGGGTGGATTGGGCGACACATATCGTGCCCTCTTTCCATAAGTTCCAGCCTCTAACCTATCTACATGGGTAGGATGGTTAGGGTCACCCGGAGTCAATTCATTGGGGGGAAGTTGTGCCTGCCCCTACTGCCTTGATCAAGGATCACCATAGTCTAGCCTTCGCTCCGTGACATGCTCAGTGAGGATGTCATCGAACATCTTCTTGCACTCTGCGAGCTATTGACGCAATGCAGTTTTCTGGAGATTGTTCTTCGTCTTCTGTACTGAGCTAGATAGGTTTCAGGGTTTTATGGCTCCGAGGTTCTTCTTACCCTTATTGAGATTTCGGCTAAGGAACAATGCCTCTATGGGTACGGGAAGACCGAGTAGATTTCTCTGCTGGTGATTAACCCTTCCTGATGGGTCCAAAAGTTGTGAAACTCCCCCGAGGGGTAAGTTTTCCCCAAGGATTCCTGCTTATGTCTCTTCCTCCGATAGATTGGCCATGTTAACCGCAACTCTACCTAGAGGCATATCCTCGATATCACTTGGAAATTCGGGTTGGCGCCTGATGGAACTAAAATGGAGGGTCACGTACTACCCCCAACCATGGATTTTCTTGTGGTTAGAAGCCTCCATGATTATCCTACATAACACTTTAAAGATCTGAACGCATCGTTGTTGGAGGGCCCTATGGTGACCTGGTGACTCAGGGCGCTGGGCCACGGGTAGTGCAGACAAATCACCCAAATGGCATTATTGGCCAATGTCTTCAAAGTGTTCATGGCTCTTAGGGTAGTCCACTCGTCGATTACGAAGACAAAAGAGAGTCACCCAGAGGATCTAACAAAATCATCCAACCTTCTCCTGGGTGAGTACTTCCGGTGCCTTGAAATTTGGCGCTGCAACTGGCCAAAACATCTTTTAGAAATGTTCTTCCACAAGAATGTCCCACAAACTCCTTAGTCTAGACTTAGGTTCTAGGCCTTCATGGCCCCACTTTTCAACTGGAGGTGGATGGGGAACTGGTAGTGGTACTGAAGTAGACTGCTAAGATGGTAGGCTAGCTGGTGGAGAGTACTGTGAGTGGACTGACAAATCTCCACATCTCAGGATATCTTCTGAAGAGTTCAATGACTTTACCACCACATCACTATAAGATAGGCTAGAGACCATAGCTTCTAATGCAAGGACTAAGGCTGATGGTGGTGGACCATGATATTTTCTATCCACCATCAGTCCCCAGAATAACTATTTGTGATCTCTGGTCGAGGTATAGAATGCTCTCGGTGATGATGGTGGAAATTGCATGGTCATACCCTAGGGATATGCCAAATATTCCTCTTCTTGGACATATCTACGGTGGGAGGCAGGGATCCATTGGACCTCACATTCCAGAAGTATGAGGCTAATTCAACTAGTTCTTACCCTAACCCTTGACACTAAGGACCTAGGTGAGGGTTCCATTGCTGAATCATATTCCACCTCAAAATATGAGATGTAGACTGATTTAATCTTGGTCTGAATCTTCCCAGCATTTTTTTTATAGTGGTGAAAACCTGCCCTCCTTACCCGGGATGGCTCTTTGGGATAGGGTAGATTTCTAGCTCAAGGAGGACCTTCGGCTAAAATAGTGTTGGGTCAGAGAGGGATTCAGCTTGATTGAGTTGGGGTGTGAGGATCACCTAGACAGATTTCAAAGGGAACATAGGGAGGACCTTTGTTTCCACTAGCTGATGTGCATAGGGGATCTTCGTAGGAAGTTTCTAAGAGGGTAGGAGGATGGGTAGGGCCTCCATGCTTATTTCCCTTAGCAGTGACAATGCGAGGAGGGTCCTCATACTGGTCAAGCCGAAAATGGGTTGGGCCTCCATGTTGGGTGTCGATGAAGCGAAGTTGACCTTCCCTCCTCTAATTATTGGGGCAAGGAGGACCTTCACCAGCTGCTGTAAGGACATGGGGAAGGCCCCCACACTGGATATTGACTGGATTCATATCATCTCCATACCGACAGTCTGTGGTAGGAGTAATAACTCCATACGTGATGTTATGAGCGTAGAAGAGGCTTTCGTACTGCGTATTGCTGCCACGGGGAGGACCCTCATTTAAATTGAAGGTGGCATAGGGCGGACCTCCACACTGATCTTGGGAGTGGGGATGACCCGCGTTCTCTATGGTGGTGGTACGAGGAGGACCTCTATATTGGGTGTCATTGTCGTGGGTCGGTCCATGGTGACCATTACCTACGCTGGAAACCAGGAGAGTTGACCCAGCCTACCAATGGGGCGGTTTGGGCCTTGATCTAGGCTGGGTGTCTGCATTTACCTACTTGAAATAGACAAATAACTAATAGAATATGTCAGCAGTGGCACGAGACATGGTAGTTGCTGACGTTGACGCCCATCAGTGGGCATCCTCCTTGGCCAACACCCAACGCTGGTGTCGGGTCAGCCGAACTGGGGTCGGTGGTGCAAGTGCATATCTTACCTGCTCCTCAACTCGTGGGTCCAGGTGGTGCTGCACGCACATCCTAGTGGGGGCCCTCCTTGGGAGTCCCTGGAACGAGATCCCATCGGGCTGGCCTAGACATCCCCCACCTCATTGGCATTGGAGAGGGAGTCATCGAAGCATTCTGGGGAGAGGCTCCTAAAATGGTTGTGTGTTAGAGTGGGGAGTAGTAGCTCCCTATGCAGCCCTTGGGGGCAGCAGTGGCAGCGAGTCGTAGATTCCTCTAAATCCTAGAGGTCCATATCCCAAGTTGGGATAATCCATTCCTCCTCGTTTTGGTGGACGAGGTCGTTTATCACCCTTTTTGAACAAACTCATAAGGGGATATGGGGTGTGGACGCCCAACAGCTGTAGTTGTGGAAGCTGTCACAGAAGTGGTGGATCCATGGGAGATTGTTGCGTTGGTAATAACCCTACCCCTGCATCGGTGGGTGGGTGGCGATCGGTTTCCTGTTATGGCATCTTGGGTCCTGGAAGGCAGGGAGATTAAACTGTTAGTGCTGAAACAAGGAAATTGGCATCCAATGCCCCAACGCCATTCCATATTCCATGGCTATTAAGAAGGATCCTTATTGAAAACATCACAGACCAGGATGTCCAATGTTCAACTGCCCTAACTTCTGGTGAGTTTCATGCCAAACCCACTATTTTCTTGGTGGGACCTAGCGCCGGATAATTGGATCTGGTGACACGCTAGTCCACTGATTTCTCAAACGCTACTAATATCCACATTAAGGAGAAGAACTTCATGTTAGGTTCACCATTTCTATTTCTGACACTTTCACTGGGGCATTCACATCCATCTATTTGAGGATCAGGATGCACCGATTGTTACCCTACATTCCCGATTTCCAAAGGTGGGTGGCATCCGTCGCTTATTCAGTGATGTTTTCTCCTTGATCAAAATGGGATGATAGGATGTGGGTTCCTACTTCTATGGATTCCTCCTCATAACTCTTCACCTAGTCCGGGTCTCCCTTATAGATTAAGACTTTTTTTGTGAGACTCTTCCTAGTGTCATGTCTTCATAGACACCGGTTAATTACATTTCTTCTGTTAGGACATTCCAAAGATTCTGGTCAGGGAAGCAACCTTCGTTCGGGGGAGCAGTCACATTTGACATCACTTGCATGTTTGGAAACTGGAACACTAGCATGTCTGGGTTTCTACCCCTTATTATAGGGCTTCTAGAGGGTGTATAAACCTGAGGCATCCCATGTCGAATGTGGGGAATTATATGACATGGGCATATCTCTAAGGTTTTCCTCAGCTTCCCATGTTTAACACAGGGTATGTCGTAAGTTTAACATCTAGCGGAGACAGATCGAACTAATCAGAACACTGGTGAGAGTGGATCAGAGGGGTGCAACCTTAGTAGAGAGCACTGATATTGGGGATAATGTGTGGTTAGTTACCTGATTGCTAGTAGATGGAATGGGAAATGAGGTGGCATGGTCCCACCAGGACGTGGCGGCCTGGGTAAGAATCAGGATGGATGGTGGAGGGTTGAATGAAGTGGTGGTGGAATGAGATGGAACCATCGTGAAGGTGATGTTAGTATTGGGCTTGAGCCTTGAAGAGACTTCCTACGTATCCCTATGGTAGGGAATCAAATTCCATGTAGTTTGGTGAGGCGATGGGACACCTAAGGAGGCGACCCGTATGAAGGGGGTCTGGAGGAAGTGGAACCTCTAGGTTGGGGCATGACCTTCCCGAAACACATAGGATCAAGTGAAATACCAGGATGAGACATGGGTGATGGTATTGAACCTCAGGGAGGCTTCCTACATACATTGCCTTGGAAAGGATCAAAGTCCACGTAGTTACAGAAAGGGTCATAGAATCGGGGTGTACGCAGAGGACAGAGACCAGATGATATATTGGGGATTACATGTGGTCAGCAGCCTGGGTTTGTCTGATGCCACTGGGGCGGACTAGAGATGTGTGTCCCAACAAAGGGGAAAACAACAGCTTACCGCTGGATTGGAAACACAACAGCCTACCGCTGGTTGGTATTGACAATGACTAACCACTGATGGGGGGATAGTTTAGAGTCATGCAGGAAAAAAAGGGGTGTACAGTTTAACATCATACAGGACGGGGGTGGACCGAAGTGAAGTAGTCGGGACTAATGGTAGTTGGGCTTGAACCTTAGGGAGGTGTCCTACGTACCCTACCTTGGAAAGGATCAAATTCTGTATATTTCAGATGAGGTGTTGGTGAACCGATGTGAAGTGGTCGGGACCAATAGTTGTTGGGATTGAACCTCATGGAGGTGTCCCACGTACCATGTCTTGGCAAGGATAAAAGTCCACGTAGTTTGGAATGGTTTTTTGGTGAAACAACGTGAAGTGGTCGGGACCAATGGTTGTTGGGCTTGAACTTCAGGGAGGTGTCCTACATACCATGCATTGGTAAGGATCAAAGTCCGCGTAGTTCGGATGAGGTGTTGGTGAACCGACATGAAGTAGTTGGGACCAATGGTTGTTGGGATTGAACCTCAGGGAGGCATCCTATGTACCTTGCCTTAGCAAGGATCAAATTCTATGTAGTTTGGAATGGGTTGGGGATTACACGCTAAGGTGGCCCAGAAAGGATTTCATGGTCGATGCTTGCTCTAAGCCCATGTGAGTCATGGTTGGTGCTTTCTCTAAGCCTGCGTGAGTCATGCTCGGTGTGAGAAACAAGAGGCAGAAAAGACCTAGCGATCACAACACGAAAGGTGCATCTTTGGGAAGTGGAATGGGTCTTACACATGGTTAGCGGCCCAAAGAGGAAACAGGGGATTACGCATGGTTAGCAGCCTAGGGAGATGGAGATTGGGACTTACTATGGGATGGAGGTTTGAGTGGAGACAAAACCTAATGGGAGAGGGGTTTGGCATGGAAGAGAGGAGGGTTTCGATGCCTATCCCCCCTCTGGTCTTTGGCTAGGAAGAAGATAAGAGGAGCAGAGATGCTGCCTCCTGCAAGAAAGGCTAGGGGCTTACACCAAAATGGTTTCCCTTCCCCTGTGGATAGACGTCGCACCATCAAAAGAGGATCTCATTCCATGTGAGGAATATCTCACTCTTGTGGAGACAAGTGATCATAGAGAATTTCCAAGATGGGGCACCCCACATGCGATGCACGGGGCGAGACCACAGTTTAATGTCATGTGCTGAGGAATATGGCACTTGGAATTTTACCGTCCTATAACTCGGAAGAGGTGATTTCACTTTGCACCCCTTAGTACTTATATAACTGATACCCACCCACCCTTGAGGAAGATAAGGCATCATCAATTCCATGACAATGGGGTGTTATGGAGTGATCCATTGAGGGACCCACACTAGCATGGCTATGTGAAGAAGAAATAGTCGTTAGCATTCCTATGAGAAGAAGCATGAGGTGAAGAAACGCAATGTAGAGCACCGCCCAAGGGACTTTAAAATCACTTTGTGTAAACCTGGAGGGTCACATGGGAAAAGGAGTTGTGGAGTAAAGGGGTTCACAGGAGGAGGCCTCATGAAGCTCTGGTGCTTCATGTAGTGGAAGAGCTTCATGAAGGGGTGTTCTTCATGAAGTGAAGTGTCCTAGCCTAGGAATAGGGCATAAGTTCATGTGGAAGGTGCTTTGAAAAGTGTAAAGGCTTTCACATAGTAGTTCTTCATGAAGTAAGGGTGCCCTACGAAGTATATCATTGTGAAGTAATTTGCTTCACGAAGCACAATGACCCTACCTTAGCATGTGGGTTACATGTTCACGAAGGGTACTTCATGAAGAATAAGTGCTCCATGAAGACCCGAGTCCCCTTGGGGATTCCCTTCCTTCACGAAGACTCTTGGGATTTGTGAGGGAATCCCCCTTTGAAGAGGGGTTGAATTTAAGAAAAGGGAAAGGCACTTCACGATGATAAAGTACCTTGAAGAGCTCATGGTTTGTAGAGTAGAAATTGCTTCGTGATTTGATAGATAAGAAGGTGAAAGGTCAGAGGATCCATCCTTTGGGCTCGAGGGGATCCCAGTATTTATAGACAAGAGGTGTTGCGAAGCAGAGCTTGCTAGTTGTGAAGACACCTGGCATTTTTTGTAACTGTGGATATGACAACCCTGCTTTTATTACAAACTTAAACATGATTTATTACATAAAATATTCACTTGATACAACATGGAAGATCAAGAGGTCTAGTGTATTTGGGGATTAGGATCATTACATAACAACTTAAAACATGAAATACAACATCTTTATTAAAAACTTCCTTTACATAACCACTACATTCCCTCGTACTTAGCATTGCATGGGATAACCTGAGGACATGCATAAGAAAAGGGTGAGCTATAAATCCCAGTAAGGGAATAAACATGGAATACATGAGGATTACAATACATGTTAGAAAATAGGCATATCAATAGTGCACAAGAGAAACATGGACATAAATTCATGATAAAGCATGATAATCATAGCATGGAAATGTGGCAACAACACTTAACATGGAATTAGCATGAGCCAAGGCCCATTGCACGTGAAGCATGAGTAAATCCCCATTGCACATGAAGCATTAGTAAACCCTCGTTGCACTTGAATTAGCATGATTCAACACTCATTTCACATGACGTGTCATGATACTATACTTTACCCAATTCATTGGATCGCTATAAGGGTGCACCCTTCTTAAACATTTCATTTCATGCATAAGTGTGCCACATGGATAATATAACATGGATTCATAAAACATAATCATTTATTCCATGAAAAAGGAATGTGGAATGAAACTTTACAATTAATAAGTAAATTTTCATGAAAGTGAATACCCTTTATGGAGAAATGGGCATGGTATTCACTACACGATGGCATTGGCTTAGAAAATTGGTGCAATTTCGGCAGCATAACGGCGTGATATAAGATTTCATAAAAAAATGGTTGATGAGAGAGAAAGGGGTGTCTCATCATATCTACATGAAATTTACAGTAAGGGGGTCATATAGATACATGTCCCAACAATTGTAATGGAATTTAGATTCATGATACGAAAGTATTGCTTGAATGTAAATGAGGACAGAGAAGTTCCTTTCGGAATTTCAGCATAGTAACGGGTGTACATGGGAGGCATTTAATGAGAGAAAAAGGGGTCTCCCATCATTAAAATAATAATAGGTCAGTATTGGGGAGTTGAAAAATCATACCCCAGCATTTATAATTGAAATTAAAAGGGCATAACAATATTAAGAAAATTGGACAAAAAAGTGAAAGGAAGAAAAACCCTTACTTGGAAGTGTGCTTCCAAAGGCTTGAGAGAGGCTTGAGAGAGGATTATTTATAGCTTGGGGAACCTTGTAAGGATTCTAGAGATAGTAGGGAAGAGGTTTGACTAACTCCAAAGTCTTTGAGTGAGGAGGAAGTGGGATCTTGGGTGGGTTTATATAGGAAAGGTGAGTGAATTCTTTATTATTTAGGTTTGGGACCCCTTACATTAAACTAATCCAAACCACAAATCAGCTCATGGTTTTTTCCCATGGTTTTTGGAAAAGGTAAGAGGAAAACAATATTTTATAAGTCCAAAGTCCTAACTTCTTAAAATAATGGGTTTTCTTATGTGGAGGTGAGTCACACTCCCATGGAAAATAATTTAAAAAGACAAGACGTTTAATAAGTCTTGAGGGGTCCATTAATGCTTTTCAAATTAAGTCAAACAAACCCAAAATCACATTATTTTAATGGTAAAACATATATTGGCAGAAAATAAAGCTTATAGTATTTTATTACATCACTATTGGGTCATTATGATATCATAAAACACATTATATATTTAAACGGTATTTAATTTTTACCCAAAAATTTGACTGTCTCAGAAAATTATGAAAAATTCACCGTTGGATAATTTCGACGTCCAGATTCTAGAAATAACATTTATTTTATCTAAATAATTTTCTAAATATGTTAATTTTTATTTTTAAAATAAAAACCGACATTTATCAAAAATTCACGGGTTTTGACAAAAATGGCTTTCAAAGCTTAATAAAAATTACAATTGCATTCATAAAATTATAAGATCATTTATATTTAATAAAAATTAATTTAATAGTAATAATAATAATATTTTATTAAAATATTATTTAATTCAAAAATCCCTTAATTTAATAAAATATAATTCTTAATTAAATAATAACTAAAAACACTATTTGTACTTTAAAAACTATTTACACTGTATCAATAATGACCAGAAAGCATATTCATTATTATATACAAAAATAATGTACATGAACATAGTACTAGTGATTGGTTACATAACCCTTTAAAATAGTCGCATAAGACCTAAGGGTAAGGTGTGCGATGGTGACAGACTCTTGGGGTGGCTCAGATAACATTGCTCTAGTGGTAATCTCTATAAACTTCCACTTTTCCTGTAGACGGTCTCGTTTGAGCTTGACATGATGAATCTCAGCTTGGGCTTGGTCAAGATTGAATCCCATAGACGCAACCTCTTTTACGAGCTCCGACAAATGGGCTTCGTATGGAGAAATTCTACTGGATGAGGCCATCACTTCCTTTGTCTGAGTAAATTGGATTTGTTAAAGCCCTATATTTATACTAATCATGTGATCACTATTCAACAGATATATTAGAAACGGTCAAAATTCTTAACATAAAACCAAATAAGTTGACATTTTATATAAAAATTTTACATAAAGAGACATTTAATTATATTAATTGGGATTTCCATTAATGAAACTTTGGGTCATTACAGTGGAACCTCCCGCCTCCTTGCTCCATGAGGGCTTCACAAACATAAAATCACATCACAGAGCCCCCCGCCTCCTTTCTCTATGGTGGCTTCGCAGAGGGGGGACCTTCACACTGTCCATGGTGCTGCGGGGCTCCGCGGGTGAGCTTCGTGAGGAATCCACAAGGTCTTCGCATTTTCTTCTCCCCTTCCCAAATTTTGGCACCAACAGTGATTAATGCCTCTGATGAAGAAGATAACAAGTTGGTGGGAAGGTTTCTTAAAGTAGCAACCAATGAATATTAGAGTGCATGAATTTACAAGCAAGACCTTATACTAATAAGGGGATACAATGAAGGGAATATTAATCAAGAGGAGTATATGAAAACTTGGGAAAAGATGGAATCTCATTTTGAAGACCTATTAGAGGATTTTTTAGACACAAAGGTATCCTCTATATCTTGGAAACGTTTTAGGGATAATTCTTCTAGTAGGCTCAAATTTATTTTCATTGTTTCTGTAATTTCCCAGGATGCTTGAACTGGGTGGTTTCTCACTTTTTCTTTAAAAGGACTTTTGAAAATAAAAAATTTACTTTAGAGGAGTGTATTTGTATCACTGATATGGGGAGGGGGTGAATTAGTGATACTTTTTATTTTATGTTTCCTTTCGATTGAAACAATATTCACCTCCTGTTAAAGATTAAATTCCCCATTGAAAACAAAAAAATCACACACATCCATAGAAAAACTGGTATTTACAAGGTTCATTATTCAATATGAATATCTACGTCCTTGGTATGGTTTGGAGAAAATCCAATACCACACAATCCACTAGAAAACAATCATAGGATTACAATGAGTAGGATGTACCCTTTCACTCGTGTAGAACTTTGAAGACAATCCAATAGTACGTGTGCACCCTCTTAGTACAAATAGGGAAACAATTGTGTAACAACTCATGTTACCTATGATTCTTTTTAATTCAATAAATGTTTTCAATTGAAAAACAATTATTCAATTTCTTACCCAGAATAAAGTAATAAATTTATGGACTTTTTAATGGAAAATTGATTCTGATTTTCCTGGATCCGATTTTCCCAGTATGATTTCTCTAAATATGATTCTCCCCAATACGATTCTTCTAGTAAAATTTTCTTTTAGTATACAATAGAAATTAATTAAAACTACTTCAATTCCTAAGTATGATAAAACCTAGTATGATTCTTCCTCAGTTCGAGAAACCGGATATAAAAATCCCAAATCTAGTTAATTCAGTTTGATACAATGGTCAGCCGAATACAATTGGCAAGATGAACATGATGAACCATTAATTATGATGAATTATGAGTAAAATGATCATCCAAAAACAACATTTACATCTTGTCTCTTCTCCAATGTCTTCTTTCCATCAAAACATCTTTAAGAAAGATCAATACGGTATCTTCTTTCTCTTAATAAAAACTCAAAGCTTCTCTCTCTACTGTGTTGAACGTTACTTCATCATCTGAAAAGTACAGTGTACTTTTTACCTTTTATAGGTGACCCAAATGATTCCTTAGTGGGAATACCAAAATATTTCCAACTCTCACAAATTCACCCAAATCTTGATTTCCCCTAAAATCTCGGGTGCTTTATGAGTTTTTCAATAATTATTGATTCTTCTCAAAACTTATACAAATTTCATTTCTTCTTCTCCAGACTTATATTTCAAACATCAGTAAAATTTCAATTAATGAGTTTAATTTTCTCATATAATTTCTTAAATACAAAGCTCTGTGTAAATTGGAAACAAATGTGTTAATAAATGGATACCATTCTAATTTGATGAATATGATTCTTAGAACTAATTTGAATCAAAATATTTCATTTGAATGTACATATCCCCCCTTGAAAATTCATTCATAAATCTCCTTCACTTTTTCTCTTGACCCACTTGAGATTCAAAACTTTATCTTCTCTTCTTCTCTTAACCCAGTTGGAAACCTACAAAGTAATTCAACCCTTTTGAAATGGTTGACTACATAGTTGATCTCATTCTCTCCTTCTCTTATCTTAACCCATTTAAAAACCTTCATTAACAATCATGTTCTTGTATCATGACATCCTTAATGACTTTAAATTCATTTGAGAAAAGATTTAGCATCAACGGACATGGATTAGAAAGTATCGTAACTTTACATTCATTCCAGCTACTTTCTTTTCTTCTCAACTTGAGTACAATATTTTCTAAATACAATTGGTCTGGATACGATCATCCTGGGTACAATCATTTTGGATACGATCATTCTAAGTATGATTGGACTGGATAAAAGTTTCTATAATGATATCTTTTTTGGGTACAATCATTCTGAAAAATACTCATCACCATCTCTTACTCTTCAATCGGCACTATATTTTTAATCAGCACCACTTTTCAATTGGCACCACTTTTTCTATTGGCACCGTCTTTTCAATCAGTACCACCTTTTCAATTGGAACAACCTTTTCAATCAACACCACCTTTTACTCCCCCTTTCTTCCATGAATCTTGCATCAAAATTTCTCTAATAAACTTATGATTTATATGAAATACAAATCGGAAAATCATAATCACAGTTAATTAATCTTAGTCATAGAGACTTTGATTCTCAATAAAAACAAACACTTATTTCACACTTCTTTAATATCATATTCAGAGTGAATACAATGACCATTTACTTCTAGTAAGATATATTCACTTCCATTCTAGAGCTGATTCGAGTCCGATCAAAATTGTTTCTTCCAAAATAGCTTCTTCTCATGACGATGGACTTTCACAGTGATTCTGATTCTTTTGAAAACTATATTCAATCCCTTTCAATCTGAATTCCAATTCCTCATCTTTATCAACATACTTTATTTCTTCAAGATACTTATCAATTGACTATAAATGAAACCAAGACACAACTTGGGCCTAACATTATCTAGGGATGTTGAGGTTCATATACATCCAAGAGCTTTTGGAGTTGCATCATGATAGAATGTATTTTATAGAGTATGCTTCATGATTCCCTAATCTCATGAGGTACTCCCTTAACATTATTTGTGATGTATTCTTCAGAATGTATAATTTTTAGTTATTCCTTCATATAGAAATATGAATAAGAGTATTTCCCATGTGTATTCCCAATTATGTTGGGGTTCTGGAGAAAATTGTGGTGATAGATACCTTCTTGGAATAGGGACAAAATATAGAAGCTACAGGTGGTAGTCATCCTAGAGTGTATTTTTCTACTAAATACCATTAGGATCAAGAATTAGGGTCACAATGTTGAAGTTAGTCATATGCATAGTCTTATACTAGAGGATCAGCAGATCAAGAGTCATGCATAGGATCCAGTCAGCCAAGAAATGATATTTGTTATACTTGTATAGGAGAAGGTTATATGGAACATGAATTCCCAACATTATGTTTTGTATAGGTAATTAAGATAGTATATTAACCTCCACATTAGAGGTAGTAGCATAATCAAGTACCCTTTGGAAGTGAGTAGGGTGGTCCTCGGGGAGGTGGTTTTAGTAGAGGAATTAGTGGTTCACTGAGATGAAGAGTTGGAGGAAAAGATTTATACGATCTGCTTTCACTACTACCACCCCCATGTGGTACATGCCAGGCATAGATGGCTAGAGGTTAGGGACATAGCCATATGTAAACGATAGAGGGTTGGGACCAGGCAGTGCCCAATATGAATTGAGATATGATTTGTGTGTATTCTACTTTGATACCCATACTTATAAACATCAGTTTGAACCTTTATTTTGTTTATATATCCCTAGTTCAATAGTTATAGATTAAAATAGATCCCATAGACCAACCCATGTTGATATATACTTATACTGTAATTAATCACTCACTCACTCACATCTATTAATGATGTGATATTGATCTTAGTGGGGAGAGTTTTTATGGGACCTTATAGTGGTTTAAATTGATTCATGTGATGTTAACCTTGGTAGGGAATGGTTATCCTGGATTTTTTCCTAGATATACTTCTTTCATTGGAGAGAGATGTGCTACCAAGATAATGTGTAATTAATTGGATTGGGTTTCCCCCTAAACTAAAACCTGACCTAGTCTTCCAATAACTCAAAAGGAATTCCTGATCCCCATGGGTTGTAGTAGGTGGTCATCAAAGTAAGTTCATTGGGAATTATTTCACCCTAAAATAAGATTAAATAAAACCGTGAATCATTTAACAAAAATATGGCATGGACCATCCATACTTTGGATGTCATTGCAACATCAAGTAAGCATAACCAAAAAATAAATAGACAATTCAGACAATTTATAAACAAAAAATAATGATTAAAACATTAGCATAAATATAAAAAATCATCCATAAAACTTATAATAAAACATGGAATAACAAGAAATAATAAAATAAACTGAAAGAAAATACAAGTATGACCATCTTGGATGATAAATCACCATACCCAAAATAAAACAAACAAACCCAACCTGAAACCAACTCTATATAACATTTAGGCAATCACCACATGCCAAATCAGTCGTCATTATCCCAAGGAACCAAAACCAAACCCAACTAAAACCTAGATCCTACAATATATATAGGTGTGATCTAAACATCCTAATGGTTTACCACCTACTAAGTCTAATAAATTCCTTTATATAAACATTTCATGAATTATAGTTTAAAAATAAACTATAAAAAATAAAATTTTCCATTTATACCACCCAAAATAAAATAAAATCATGATACTCATTTAAAAAACTAAACATTTTTTTCAAATTTAAATCCAAACCCTTTTCCCTTAAAATAATAAGTATTAAAATTTTATTTTTGTATATCTATTTCAAAATATTTATTGAAAATAAAAACCAAATATCCCATATTTATTTTAAAAACATATTCTTAAACCATTTCAATACACCTGTCCATAGATGACAATATCAAAATCAAAGAAGTACCATAATTTTAAGAATAAAAATTAAAGTAAATAATAATCTATAAGGTTTCAATAGTAACAAGAATAAGGGAATGAAACGAGTAGAATATATTCCCATATATGAAAACACCTATCATGGTACAAACACCATGGGATGCTAACATAGTAATTCAAGTAATATGATCCTGAATTGGAAACAAGAACCTTAGGTCTACCACTGAGAACCTATCCATCCTGGTAGTATCATTGAACTAGTTGAGCTCTAAAACCATCCCAAGAGCATGAATATACCATGGGAAAAAATACATGCACACTCAACTCCCTAGTTCCACTCTATCAAGACACAAGATCAACTAGATTTTTAACTCATTCAAGACCCTACTCAGTAACCTATAATTCCCATGACTAAAAAATCAAGTAAGGTGGTGAGAAAAAAAATAGAATTAAATACATAGATAAAAATAATAAATATCCCACAATTCACTATAATCACCCTTATATAATACATCTTATTTCATATCTACAACCACTAAAAACTAATAAACAAGCCATAGTAGCACAACAAATATAAGTGACAATCAAAGAGGGCCTCATAAGCTATAAACCCATTTTAAAATGTTAAATTAAACTCTATATAAATTATAAATTAGGATTATGAGTCATTTTCTATTCTTTTAAATTCCATTCTTTCCAAAAAAATTAAAATCATTAAAACACGCCCCATTTTCAAATCCATAAGTGTTATTTAAAAACATGGTAATTACCTTTAAAAATCAAAAAACAAGTCTCAAAGCCCAAATTTTCTACCTAAATAATTTAAATGGGGTTTTTGGACCATTTTTTAAATACATATAATATTTAAAACATTTAATTCAAATAAATACCAAAATTCTATAAAATACTCTTTATGCCAAGTTCTAATTTCATAGAAAAAATTGTGCATCCATCCAAAACATTATATACAAGTATAATTTAATTTAAAATGTATTTATAAAGAACAATAATTCCATGAATTGAAAAATAAATAAAGATAAAATAAACATCTACCTAAATAATTCGTAATAGTGTCGAAACACATCACTATCAATGGAGAACACCAAAAAGAAGCAAGAATATTCCTCTATGGATCCTAGACAAGTAAACCCATAGGATATAACCAAAATAGACCTAAGACCTAGCATGATCCCTAATTTAAGATTTATGGAGGAAATATAATCCTAGTAAAATATAAGGGGAAGGAAAGGGGATAATAATAGGGGAAGAAAATGAAGATATTACAATATGGAATGATCACAATTTGAGGGAGAGACACCACAAATCAGAGGAGGAGGAGGAGCAAATCCTCTTAGGGATCCAAGGTGGATAATATGATCATGAGGGAGAATTTAGAAGAATATGGGAGTTAATCAATATGGGGTAACATAATTAATTTCATCTTTAAGTTAGTTCTAGGAAGATTGTATGGTTTGACAACAAAGTTTACCAAATTATGCACTAACTATGAACACCTCACTGGAAACACCTAGGAACCCTATAAAGTTTTCTCTAAGACTCCCAATGATTTTAATACCCATGTGATAACCATGAAAAATGGTAATATCAATTTCTAACACTCTATCTCATAGGAACCACATGGTTTCCCCAAATTGTGTGGGATAACCGTGTGACACATAAAAACCTATAAAATTTTAAAATTCAAGGATCAAAATTTACCAAAATTTAAAGTGAATCTTAATAACATAAAATAATATAAAATAAATACAAAATTAGATGGTGGGTTTCATATAATGGATTTAGATTCTCCTTCATGGGATAATGGGATCTTCATTTGAGATAAGTTTATCACATATACTAGAAGTTTCATTTGATCACCCACCAGTTGGAAATTTTGGCACTATATATGGTGAGAGCCTTTTAAAATCATATTTATATAGTTTTAGAGGAGTATATATACATTTTTCTTAAGTATGTTCTAGGTTTCTCCCTCCCCCATAATCGATAGGTTGAATTATTTATCAATTTGTACCTTAGGACCCCTATGATATATTCCACAACTTATCACCATGGATAAGATCAATGAGCTGAAGGTGTAGTTGAAGGATCTTATATTGAAAGGATTCATCAAACCTAGTGGTTCCGCCTAGGTATCTATGGTTTTTTTTCTTCACTAATTCATATATGATATTGAGTCTTTTATTGATTATTATCACATAAATGTGGTGGTATTCAAGAAAAAGTACCCACTACCAAGGATCAATGACCTCTACAACCAATTGATGGGAGAGAAGTGGTTCTTGAAGATTTATCTTGGGTATATTCATCATATTTGGGTTCATGAGGTAGATATTATGAATATGGAATTTATATAACACTATGTCCATTACAAGTTTTTAGTGATTCCCTATAGCATGACGAACACCTCGGTAGTGTTCATGGTCCTTATAAATTGGATCTTCTGAGCCTTCTTGGATGGATTCTTAGTTATCTTAATAAAGACATCCTATTTAACTCATCATCATAGTATGAACATGTATATCTTCTAATGATTATCCTATATTTATTTTTGGAGAATTAGCTATACAAAAGTATCTTGAAGTGTCAGTTATAGATTTGATAGGTCAACTTCCTAGGTAACGTCATCTCAAAATGTACAGTAGATATGGAAATAGAAAAGATAAAAGTTTTTATAGATTGTGATCCACCCAAGTGAATGTTCTAGGTATGAAGATTTTTTGTCTTAATGAGGTAATACATAATATTTTTAGTATATTTCTCTATGATTTCATCCCACATGACTTCCCTTACCTTAAAGGGGTTACTATTCATTTAGTCCAAGTGATTCTAGAGAGATTTTTATGATCTAAATAGGATGTTTAAAAGAGGTATTTTTTCTAATGTTTCTAGAGTATAGGATCAAGTATGTTTTTTTATGTATTTTGATAAGATCTTGTTTGTGTGCTAATATAGAGCCAAGTGGTGATACTTATGGGTCCAAGTATTTGAGACATCGCAAGAAGAAATATTTGACCTATGATTTGTAGTTAGAAGTTGTAGTGTTCACCTTAAATACTTAGAGTTACTACCTGCTTGGTGAGTAGTTCATATTATATATAAACCATAATATTATCAGGTACATATTCACATAGATAGATCTTAACTTGAGGTAGAGACATTGGTTGGAGTTCCTGTAGGGATATGAATTCAAGATTTTCTATACTCTAAGAAAAAGAAATTTATGGGATATTAATATTAGTAAGAAGTCTTATTCTAGGTTATTGGAGAATATGTCTGACCTGTTAGCCTCATTGTAGTTAGACTTAGTGTAAGATATAGAATTTTATTATCTTAGATTGATAATGGTGGTCCCTATCCTTCTTTAGCATGTGAGAGATGCCTATATATGAAACATTGATCGTGAGGTTTTTTGTGACTATATATTTTCAAGAAATTCACTAAATGGGTATCTTAAAGTTAGGGATCATGTAATCCTCTTATGGTGATGGATGGTGATATCAGTCGTGTTGTGTGTGGACGTACTGGGAGAGTTTCATACTCCACACTTGATGGTATATTCTTGAGTAATGAAGATTTACCAAGAGATCAGGAATCAGTTTTTGTGGGATGGTTTGAAACAAAGTTTTTGCAAGTATATCTTGTGGTACCTCACCTATCAGTAGGTGAAGGTGGGGAACTAGGTCTTAACAGGTTTTTCCTAGCCCCTTGAGGTTCCAGAGTGGAAGTGGGGTGGAATATTAATGGATTTTTTTGATAGGTTTCATATGATTAGGGAGGTTTAATGATTCTATCTAGGTGATCATAAACTGGATAAATAAGTTCAAAAACTTTATTCAACAGCATAGTTTGGGGAAATATTTGGATGATTTTACATGGAGGATATCATTTGTATGCATGGATTCCCTCAATGATCGTTTCTATCTTAGATTTTATTTTTAAATAATGGTTATATATAAGGTTGAAGGAGGTATTTGGGACTCAGTTTTTTATTATTACCACATCTAAACATTATCCTAATGGACATACCAAGATAATATTTCAAGTTCTTAAGGATATAATGAGGTCTTGTGTGTTGGATTTCAGCCATAGATGGAAGGATCACTTGTCTTTATTAGATTTCATGTGAAATAATAAATATCACTCCAACATTATAATTTAACCTTTATAATCCCTATATAAGAGACCCTATAGGTCACCCATATCCTAGATAGATGTATCAGATCCATTTCTAATGGTTCTGAAGTTGGTACGGGTGATGATGAAAAATGTTCAGGTGATATAGGAGTGGATGAGTACCACCCAGAGCTATCATAATTCTAACATATATTGATGATATAGACCTTTGGAGTTTTATTAGGGAGATAATGTGTTCCTAGAGGTCTTTCCATGGTGTGGTTTTTATAGATTTAGTCAAGGAGGAAAGCATTCACCAAGGTTTATCAGTCTATTAAAAATCCTTCGTAGGGTGGGTGTGGTTACTTACCACCTGGAATTTCCCCCATTGTTGGATCTAGAGAACAAACTATCCCACATTACCTATATTAGGATATAATTTCATGAACCATCGCACATTATTTACTATGGGGAGATATACATCAAGGATGGTGTCACCTTCTTAGAGTAACTTGTGGAAATTGAGGACTGGTAGGTGATAAATCTTCATGAACAAGTTATCCAACTGGTGTTAATCATTTGGTAGTGTGTAAACTTTTATTAGAGATTTAAAGAGCATGAAAACTAGATGAAGACTCAATAACCTCATCTTACCAAGTAGAATGTGATTTTAAAGTTGAAAATCCATGAAGTTAGGGAGGATGTAAGAACCTTGTTTTTCACAATATAAACCTTTATAATGTTTTAAATGATATTTTTGAGGTGGTTCGCTAAGACATTACATTGATTTTTTGGGTTATGGGGTTATGGATGTGTGTGTGTGTGTCTATGTGTGAGATATACATATGAAATTAAAGGAAGTAAATGTTATAGTATATCCATTGGTGTCATGACATAGCTTATGGTTCTGTGGTGTGAAGGCTTGAGTGGTTGTACGGTCCTTATGTCACTATGTGGGGAATAAACCATGAGATCTTAGTACTACAGTGTATCGATGAGGAGAACTGGTCATAGCATGAGGGGTATTGGTTACAGCATGTGGTTCACCATCATGGCATGGCCACAGCAACCACAGTGTGATGCGTTGGGTAAAATACCATTATTCCTCCATTTTATTAACTGAATTTATTAATTAATTCATTCACTAATGATATATATAAACCACAAACCCTAGCATTTAAACCTTCTTATATCCTCAAGTTGGGGTTGGTAATAATCCCTAATTAGAGTGCATAAAATGGGATATGATTGGGATATCTGGGAGTTATCGAACAAGACATGTGTGGAGGATTGACATCAAACCCAAAAATTGATGTGGTCTTCATTAGCAATCAATCCAAACATGAGGTTGGGATCATTATTTACTTTTTCCATCTCTGTTTTTGGTGATTTATCATTTAGGGAGATTTTTTATTGATTATTGAACACCAAAATCATGTACCTATAATTTATCCTTTCTTTTTACCTAGAGTGATTGAATTAACACTATTTATATATGACCTTATCAATTGATATCTCATGTATAATGGAAGATGACCATAAAACCATTATGAGAATTGATCCCTTGTTTTCCCTCTATTTCATTACACTTTCTTCATGATTTCATCATTGGTCGTCACCATAGTTGGTGGTTCAATGAGACTTGTCCCAGTTCGATGAATGAAGAAAACTTGGGATTTCAATTAGAGGATTTGAGTATAATAATGAAGATCGAGTCATTAGAAATTGATGAAGGGCTATGAAAGATTATAGAAAGGCATGAAGATACAAGATCCCTAAGGAAACGATGAGTAGAGTATATGAGGTTGTGTGCTAAACCCTTATAGATAATTTTCCAATAAATTATAGTTGTAGAACAACTAATAGAATAAGGGAGGAAATGGATGAGGCTTTTGGTGGATTTTTGAGTTTGTTCAATGGATAGAGTGGTGATTGTGGCATGATTCCAAGTAGTTGTTTATGGATAGTTTACCACACTGTAATGTAGAGTTTCATGATGTGATGAGTTGGTTAGTCTAATAGTATCATGTTATGTCTTGGGAACACTATGGAATGATAGTTTGGATTGGTGAAATGGTCATGTTCTATACATAAGGGTCACCCATGTGATGATTTACCCTTAACTATGGTCACGGTGCAATGAATGATGCCATGGTGTAAGGGAATAGTGAATGATAAAAGGATATGACATGGAAAATGGGTTCTATGGAATGAAATCTAGATAATAAAGAGGCTCATGGGTAGAAAGTGAAGAGTTCGCATCATGAGACCCCCATCAAAATGGCCAATCATGGTGTGAAAAACATAATCATGTCACGACAGTGTCTTCTCAGGGGATGGTGACATTCCTTTCATTATGAAATGTAATGGTGTACTTATCTTCGTTATGAAAGGTGATACACATGGTGATATAAGAATTTGGGATTCCTTATCTCTATAAGGATTAATATGGGGATTGGGAATGGAAATTAGAGCATTCATGGGGTTATGTACCCCCTCGTTGGTGTGTACTACTCCATGAGACACATGTCATATGTATTACTATTAGACCTTAAAACTCCCTTAGTTTTTGTGTACTATTCATGATGAGGGTCCTTTATATATAGATTTAGGACTTCCCTCATCTAATATGTGTTACTTGGAAAGGAAAAATGCATCCATGTATCAATGAATTATTTGATCTCTTAGAGGAGCTAGAGTGCTCTCTAAGATCAACTTGATATTGAGTTATCATTAGTTGAGGGTGAGACATTATGGTGTCCCTAGAACTGCATTCAAGTTTAGGTATAGTAAATATGAGTATTAAGTGATGTATTTTGGTCATAATAATGATCTAGAAGTGTTCATAGACCTAATGAACTGGTCATTTCATCCATACTTAGATGTTTTCATGTTTATCTTTTTCAATGATATCCTTATGTGTTCAAGGTAGAGTGAAGAGAACATATGATATTTAGAGATCATTTTGAGAATACTTAGGGATTTCCAAAAATATACCAAACTCTCAAAGTGACACTTTTGGATCGACCAATTGTACATCTTGGGGCATGTGATAATAGAGGCTAGAATGTCGGTAGATATAAAGAAGGTCAAGGTTATTGTTTCTTAGGAGAGGGACAATGATGTTTTTGAGATTCATAGATTTTAGTATTGGTCAATTATTTTTATAGGTTTATTTAGTATTTCTCCCACTTATAATTGTTGATAAAATTCCTAATCAATAATAGGGTGAAGTTTTTCTGTTTATATTTTTATGATAAATCCTTTCAAGAGTTGAGTGGATTTATATGACAGTGTTGATTTTGACCTTACCTGAGCTAGGTAAAGAGTATTCCTTATATTTTAATCCCTAAAGAGTTAGTATGGGAGTAGTTTTTATGTGGGATGGTGTAATACTCAGTTATGGGTCTAGGAAATAGAGGCCACATGATAGTAACTACTCAACTCATGATTTAGATTTAGTAGAAATAGTGCATACTTCGAGATGTTGGTGGAACTACCTTTTTTGTGAATGGTTTGTGGTGTCTAATGACCACAAGATCCTAAGGTACATTTTTTTATTGATGCCTGAACTTTTGATAGTGAAGGTGGGTTGAGTATCTATGGTATTTTGATTTCAATTTTTCATATACCCCTAGAAATAGTGACATCATTTCCAAAGCATTGAGTAGAAACATTCAGACTTAGGTGGTTCAAGAGTCTAGTAGTGAGTGATGGATGATGGCCCTCTTTGTAGAGTTTCATCATGATATCTTGATGTATTTGGGCCATGAAACCCTTATATCCTTATCTTTCACTTTTTCACTACTTAGTAGGGTGAATAAAAGTTAGATATTGAATTTAGAATTTATGGTTATGAAGGAAATCATATACGGTGGAGATCCACCCCCATAATAATCTCTTAATGATGATGAGGTTCTTTATGTGTTTGGTCAGGTGGTGATCCATGTGAGCATGCATAAGGACCTTGTTAGGGAATCACATGCCTTAGGTTGTGCTGTAAATCCGTGTTTGACCAATATTTACCATGATATATATAGGTAAAATTAGTGGACTAGGATAAAGAGGGATATTGTGGGTTTTGTCGCATAGTGATCCACATGTCTTAGGTGAAGGTCGAGCACCAATGGCCCACTAGACTTCTTCAGTCACTACCCATTGTTAAGTGGAATTGGGATGATGTGACTATGGACTTCATGATATATTTTCATAGTATTCCTAGAGGTAGAGATGAAGTGTGGGTGATTATGGATTGGTTGACCAAGGTGGATCATTTATTACAAATTTAGGAGATATTCTCTATGGATGAGATGTGGTAATAGGATTTGGACATGTAGATGAAATGTTCAAAGTTATTCTCTGATGATCCTAAGTGATTATTGGGAATTAATCTCAAGGATGAGAAACTCTATAGTGTGGAGGTTGTAAAACCTTGTACCCTTTTAAGGTAAGAACTTTCTTAAATTGTGACAAAACTTATGTTTTTTCATTATTATAAAATTTTTAGGTATTAATGGTGTATAATAAGTAGTTTTAAAATAGTTTAAGGGGACCTATAGCTAAAATTTTATTATAGGTAGGTGATCATGGTGTTTTGGTAGAGCTTCATGACACAATACCTGGAGTGGGTATGATGGAAGTGCGGAGCTAAAGGGGATACACCATGATGGTTCCTAAAAAATGGATATACCCTATACCTATAAAATGTCACACCATGACCCATAGGGGTACAATGTGAAAATTCTTGGATAGAGGAGTGGGGGCCATTTTAGAAAATGTCACACCATGGCACCTAAGGATGTGTCGGTACCCTTTCCCTAGGAGCTTTTTTTAAGATAAATAACTATAATTTTACCTTTAACCTCTATTTCACATTATATACCCCTCCCTCAAGTTACATATGAATTAGGAAAAATTTAGAGCTCCTATTTATCATAATAAATTTATGCTTTTTTCTTTACCCATTGAAGGTCTTGTTAATTTTGGTGATCATCTTCTAGAAAGTGTAAGTTTGTGTAAGCCCCCAATGAATCCTCCTTTCTCTATTTATTTAAATTACAATATAAAAATCTAATTTGATAGGTTTGGGTCTAATTTTAGGTTTCTATAGGATTGGGTTTGAATTGATGATCATGACTTGGTGGGTAAAATACATCAAGATTATGGTATATGGTCCCTAATTTATCCCTAAGTCTACTTTAGTGTTCTTATGCATGTGATGTGTAGTCATGCATGCCCTATGGGTGATTGACCCAAAAAATAAATAAAATGGTTTATGAATTTTTTATTGTGGAAAAACTCAATGATCAATTTATGAATAGTCCATTAATGAACTAGAATGTAATACTTTTGGCTGCTAAAAGTGGTATTAACTAAATTGGTAAATGGTAAAATAGAAAGAAAACTAGAGGGGTGCCTAGAAAATAAGATTGAAATTTCTTTGAAAGGGGGATATTAATGGGTTAAGTTGTAAAATTTATGTGACTTTATGTTTGAATAAGTTATGAAATTAAATGATTAATAATTAAATTATTAGTTTTGGGGCTGGACGTGGATCCCCTGGGTTATATTCCCATGGTTCTGGGGTAGGACGTGATTCCTCCAGGGTGTTACTCACATGATTTTGGGGTAGTACGTGGTTCCCCTTGGTAATTATTATCATGGTTATGGGGCTGTATATAGTTCCCCTTGGGTGTTTCACTCATGGTTTTGGGGATGGAAATGGTTCCCCTGGGTGGTAGTCTCTGGTTCTAGGGCTAGACACGGTTCCCCCTGGGTGTTACTCACATGGTTATGAGGCAAGACATAGTTCCCTCAAAGTGTTACTGTTATGTTTTTTGGGTTAGAAATGATTCCTATGGGTGGTTATGTAATTGGTTCAGAGACATAAAATGTTCTTTGAAGCGGGTATGTTCAATCCTAGGTTTCATCTTAGAACCCCCAGATTGATAGTGATTTATTTATTATGCTTTCATTACATTTAGTATGGCACATCATCATTCACTTTCTTTTAAACTAGTCACATTTAATAACACCATTATTAGTGTCCTACTAAGTAATAATCACACCCTAATTGGGTTTTTGTTGGTACCTAAGAAATCTTCAAGGTAAAGGATAGGATAAGGGAAAGACCTATATGGTCAGTGACTGATCTAGAATGGTCAGGATGGAGCATGGGGAACAGAACCATGTTGGGTCTTCGGACTATTTTTGGGGACTTCTCCCATTGGGTTTTTTTTGTTTTTATATATAAAATCTACATACAGGAGATCTAAGTTGAATCTATGACTTTTATAGTATTCATTTTGATATAGAATGGGTTGTGTTTGATGTCTATGATAATTTTCCATTATTTCTATTGTTCTTTATTTATTTGGATGTATGTAACTTTTTTTATTTTTACCATTATGACTTACTATGGTATGAGGGTATAGTCTCATCATGGTGTTAACATATACCCTTATTACTATTTGAAAACCTCTGGAATATGGGGAGGTGTTCTTGAGGTATCATGGCCCACTTTGTCCTATTATTGTGGAGTGATCCATGTTGGGGATGTTACAAAGTGGTAACAGAGAATACATTATTTTTTTACTATTTGCAAACGTTATATAGGATATAATACATTTTCATAACTTGGTGTGTTTATTATTCAATGGAGTATCTAAACCATGTATAAGTTAGGTCCATGTTATCAGGGATAATATTTTTATTCTTGAATTTAACTTTTATGGTTGTATTACTTCACCTAGAGTGATGAACTTGTATTTTGGAATTATGATTTATGGGATTCTCACTATTTTACTAGAATGAAAAGAGGGTATGTGTTTACATATCATGTTATAAATATAGTATTCACATGTAATTTGTATGCTTGTCTATGTTTGTTACCATCGCTAGGATATCAGGGTCGATAATTTAATGTATCAACGATAATTTATATAGTGTTTTCCCATATAAATTGGTGGTTCCATATTATTTAGATGATTTTTGGATAATGTTAATGGTGATTAAATAACCTATTTATGGATGTTATTGATTAAATAAAATTATAGTAGACAATTATAATGTTTTCCACTATAACTTGTGAATGATATTTTATTTGACTTGACTAGAAGTGATATCTATATTGAAAGTAGAATATAAAGAGAATAAATGAAAATTTATGGTATGGATCCTTGTGTATATGATGATTACCTTAGGTATGGGTGGAAGGAACTAGAGAGAGTTTCCATTTTATGAGACTTTTATTCTATGGTGGTATAAAATAGTGGGATGTTATGCCTGTTATTGTTTTCCATAAACTATAATATTAAAAAATATTATTGAAATGTGGTTTTAGTCATGTGTTTGTAATTTTATATAAATTACTCCATGAAGAACACTAATAGGGAACTAAAAGGGAGGGGTGACCATATGCCACCAGTGATTAAACCAGAGCCTTCTATAGTGCTATCACCTTTCATCGATGATCATATTAGTGAGAGATTACTATGAGTGATGAAATACTTGGAGAGAGAGACACCATGAGGTGCACCTTCTATGTATAATCTAACTTGAGAGTTTTAGATATAGTTCCCACTATTATTTATGGGTGATTATATCCCCTAGGAAATTGTTCTCTAGGTGAATTCCATTCATACTATCTTCAACCATCTTGAGACACGCCCAGAGAGGAGGGTGAAGTTTATCTTTTGTGTGATGTGATTCCCAAAAAAACATTGGTGGGATGTTTTGGTCTAAGAGGACTAGTATGTTGGGTTACCCTAGAAGCAATTATAGACCTGGTTTTTCATCCACTTATTTCCATAAACTTTTAGGGAAGACAGAGATGAGAAATTCATGTGCCTAAAATAGGGAGGGATATCATCCATGGACTATGGTATTCTCTTTACTGAGTTGTTGTGTTTTCCCCTATATTCTAGTTTCATGGATTATGAGATTGGTATATGTGATGGTTCTGGTATATACTTACTCAAGAGCTATATGTGGAATACATCATGTAACTGGGAAAAGTCTGTAGGGAGTGCCAAGTGATAAGCTACATCCCTAAAATGATCAAGGATCTTAAAGGGAATAACATACCTAGGGATCAAATTCCCTTTATTCCCAAATCTTTTAACCTACTTCCATAGATATATTCAAAGGAACACCTTATCACTAACTTCAAACTCTCTATATATTCAATGATTATCCACATAAATATTCTTTTAAATTTTTTTCTTCTTTCATATGTCATTAAATGGTTTGAAACAAATTTATTATTTCTTGGATAAGTTCAGTTCTTATCAGCTTCCTCTCTCCAAATTCATCCTAGTATGTTGGAGTCCTACATATCTTCTTATACAGAGCCTCATATGGTTCAATGTGAATTCTATAATAGAAAAGAATTTGTATGATAACTATACTATGGGGATTTGATGGTCCCAACATCCTTATAAATCCATTGAGTAAAATATCAATATATCCTCAAGAGTTTGAATAGTTCTTTCAGACTTGTCATCTGTCTGAGGGTGATAAGATGTACTAAAACTCAACTCTATCTCTAATGCCTGAAGAATAATTTTATATAACCTTGAGGTAAACCTTGGATATCGATTAGATATAATAAATATTGGTACTCCATGTTTCCTTACCACCTCCCTTATATATATCTTGGTGAGTTGGTCAAGAGAGAAATATTTTTTGATGGCAAAAAAATGTACTGAATTTGTAAGGATATTGGCTACAGCCCAAATAAAATTTTTTCATTTAGATGTCCTGGGAGTCCTATGATGAAATCCATGGTGATGTTTTCCCATTTACATACTAGTATGGGTAATGGATGTATCACCCCATTATACTTATTTCGTTCCACCTTAACTTGTTGACATACCAAGAATCAAGATATATATTTTGTAATCTACCTCTTTATATTATCCTACCTTAAGTTTTTCTTTAGATATTTATATATATTCATACTTCCTAGATGAATAGAGAAGGATGATCTATGTGCATCATCCAAAATTTTCTTCTTAGGGTCTGGTTTTGATGGAACACAAATCCAGGTTCCAAACCTTATAACTCCATCTTTTTCAAAGTTGAACTCTAGAATAATTTATACCTTTTTTATATCTTCATATCGTTTTTTTGGATTCTTTGATATTTACATGTATGGGTGGTTGAGAAATAATTTGGGAAATATATAATTTATCTCCTTACCTTATGATTTCAAGATAAATCCTTTGCAAATTCAAGAGTATTTGGGTATTTTTCAATCCTCATCATAGATAAGGTAGTATGATCTTTCCTTTTTAGAGCATTATCCACATTTTTTCCTTCTTTTTTTGGTAATGTATTGAGTAGTCATATTCTTTGATCAATTTTAACCATATCATTTGGTTCATGTTTAACTCCTATGTAGATATATAATCCAAGATCTTGTGGTCAGTTTATATATCACATATTTCACCATAAAGATAATATCTACAAATATTTAATGAAATATTACTAATTCCATCTCAAAATCATGCATCGGTTAATTTTTCTCATGAGTTTTTAATTTATGTGAGGCATAATAAATTACCTCTTCATTCTGTATAAGGATTTATCTCAAACCCTTTGATAAAGCATCACTATATATTAAAAATCCTTCCCCAAAATAGGGTAATATAAGAATAGGTGTAGTGACCAATATCTTTTTAATCTCCTTGAATATTTCCTCACATTCTTCTTCCCATAATAAATTTACTTATTTGTATGTTAACTTGGTTAGAGGATCATAAAATCAAGAGAAATTTCTCAAAAATTGTCAATAGTATCTAGCTATCCTAAGAAAACTATAGATCTCAGAAACTATGGTCAGTTTGGGATATTATTCACAAACTTCTATCAATAAAGGATCTAAAAATATTCCCTTGATTATGATTATTTGACCCAAGAATTATAATTTCTATTTCTATAATTCACACCTGCTAAATTTTTCATATAGTTTATCCTTTCTTAAGGTCTTCTACACAATCCGAAAATGATCTTCATGCTCTTCTTTACCCTTGGAATATCTAATAATATAATCTATAAATACATCAATAAATAGATCATGGTAGTATCTAAAGACTATTTTCATTAGATATGTGAAGATGGTGATAAAATTTTTAATTCCAGATTGAATCACTAAAAATACATATTTTTCATACCACATACAGAAAGTTTTCTTGGAAATATCCTCTATCTTATCTCCAAAATGATGATATCCAGATCGAATGTCAGTCTTTGAGAAGTACTGAGCTTCTTAAAGTTGATCAAATGGATCATCAATACAGGGTAGAAAATAATTATTCTTGATTTTGATTTTATTGAGACTAGATAATCAATGAAAATATGCATTGATCCATCCTTTTTTTTGAAAAATAGGACTGTTTCACCCCATGTTGAATAATTATGTCACATAAAAACCTTTTACATATTCTCTTTAAGTTTCTTATTTAATTAATTTAATACAATGAGAGCCATTTTATTGGACTCTTTGATATAGACATGGATCATGGTATGAGTTTGATCAAAAACTCAACCTTACGGTCTAGGGGAAGACCAGAATGTTCATTCATAAATACATCAGATATTATTTTACAATAGGCATGTCACTAATGTTGACTTCATCCCTGATAATTTGATAAAGAAGCCCCTCATTTCTAGGTATCATGGCCCATATTATTGAATTTTATTTCAATGGTAGATCACGATTATCATTCCATTTATATTTGATAATAGGATGATTCAATATATAAAATGGGATTTATTTATCTTGATAATTGATATGTTTTTTATATAAGTAAATCCAATCCACGCCCAATATTATGTAAAATTAAACCAAGTTAAGAATAAATATATCCATAGGAAGTATATTCCTATAAACTTCTATCTAATAATAATTATATGTCTTAAATATGATCATCATGCTACTAGGTGTTTTCACAGATACTTCAATACCCAACACTTTAGGTGGTGAATCTATATTCTTAGAAAACTTGTATGATATGAAATAATGTGAATAACCAAAATCAAATAATTCATTGACAAATCTATAATAGAGGATGATTTTATTTTGAATCACTTTATTATCATGATCTACATCAACGGTAGTGATAGCATACACTCTTCCTTTCTCTATTGGTTTAAGAGGTTGTTGGGGATTTTTCTCTTTGTTAGCTCTGGGATTAGGGAATTGATTTTCATCATTCCAAAAATAATTGTATTTAAATCATTTAAGTTTTATTGGTGCATTAGTTGGGAAATTATTTTACTTTATCTCATTGATAGGCCTCTTCATTCCCTTATATAAACAGTTGTCTTTGTGGCTAATATTACCATACTTAAAACACTTCCTTATTCCTTAGATTCAATTACCCATGTTATTCCTCCCATATTTTTTACATGTAAGTAGTTAAACTTTCTTTCCCCCATGTGAATTATTATTAGATATTACTTGATAGTCTACATTCCTTTTTATCTCTCAAAAATAACTAGAGCCTCTAGTTTCTATATCTACTTTTAGTGCACATTGTATAATATATTCATAGATTACAAAGTATCTTATTGTTAATAAATTTTGAAGACTTTTCTTTAAGTCACTAAATAAATAACCAATTTTACTCTTATGATCAAAGATAAAACTATAGAGATATCTTGTGAGACTCGTGAAGTTTTCTTTTTTTTCAATGGATCCATCCCCCTTTTGTTTCAACTCCAAGAATTCTCTCTCCATCTTCATGAAAAGAGTTAAAGGAAAATATTTAGTGAAGAATAATTTCTTGAACTCCTCATATTCTATAGATTCTATATCCTACTTTTTATTTTATTCCTAATGAGAGTCAACTATTTTCATCCCCACCTTATAAATGATAAATAGCAAGAACAACCTTCTCATGTTCTGATCACTATAGAATGAAAAACATGTTTTCTATCAAATTGATCCATTTATTGGAAATAAATGTATTTGAAGACCCACTAGAGGAGGGTGGACATTTTTTGCATGAAATAATAAATTTTAAACTACCTTGGTGTGTTTTGGAGATCAGCATGGTTTTTTTTATTATTCATAGCTTAGGAGAGTTGAGTGAAAACTACCATAATATTTTTCACTCCTGCTCTCATCTTGTTTGGTTTCTCATTAGGAAAATCATCCCATTTACCATAACACCCATTTTTAACCCTATTTATCCTTGATTCATCCATTTATTAAATAAAGAGAAGTTAAATATAATAATTCTTAATCTATAAAGGAAAACTATTCATATAAAAGGGATAAACCATAAATAACATAAATTTATAAGTTTCAATCTTGGTTGTTCATTATTTATCACCTATTAGGTTCTCCAACCACCCCATACAGATGTGATGAAATCCTTCAAAATAGTTCATAAATATAATTTGATAACCAAATCATATCCCCTAATAATTTATAACCAGGTGTGTCATCATTGGTCTACTCATCATGCACTGAGTGAAGATTGATTTTATACTCAATCAACCTTTTTCAAAGTGATTACCCATAGGTGCATCTATATCACAGTCGCATCCACTTTATGGTATCTAGATAGGGATAAAAGGGGGCACATGGTGTCATGACCCATCCGAGAGGGGCTCGTGTCATAACTACCCCAAGCCCGCCTCTGATAGGTCAGGGGCTGGTGACTAGCACCGAGTAGGAATTTCCCACAAATGGGAGGCATTCGCCTAAAATACATGTACACACACACAGCTCCAAGAGACAAAATGATGAAATGTAAAAAAAACAGATAGAATTAATGCATATAACTAAAATCCCATAACCATAGTATAACAAGAAGTAAAGTAAAAGTAAAAAGGGCCAAATACAAGCCCACCACAAATATTCTGTAACATAAGTCCAACTGAAACTGTAGAGAGTCTAACCTGCTCCAAGGGTGAGGACTAAGTCAAGATATGCTACTAATAAACAACTCAGTCTGCCCATATCTAGATATGATCCACCTGCTCCCATTCCTCTTAGTACACTTTCAAAATGTCCACCATCTACACAAGACACAACACGTGTGGGAAAAGCCCATGCAAGGGTGAGTATAACAATACTCAGTAGGACACCCCAAAACACTAAAAACAAAGAACCAAGTATAGTTAGCTCAATACAATATGTAACAATTTATAAAATATACAATATATACTAAAAAAGAACCTAGATATACACAATACAGACACCACGCCATCAATTGGTCATAACCAACTACTAGGAACAGGATTCTACTCAAAGAAACACTTGTTCTGGGAGAACTCACTCCTCAAGCCATGATATCATTGGAGACACTCCACAAAGAGGTATATCTCATTTAGTCCCCCATAAAGAGAAAGTATTAGTCAAATAATACTATGATGCACTAAGAGGGGGTCACACCTAGAAACGTTGGGGGATACTATGAACCCAATCTGGATCAACCCGCTATGTAGGGGGTCATATGGAAACAATTCCACAAACCCTACCTATGCGGCCCTCTAGATGAAGGATAAATTTCCTACTCAATGAGTTCATTATGATTCCAAAAACACCACTATAGATGATATATAATATCACTCCAGTCTCATAGATGGATGCCACAACTATATCTGAGACTCATCCTCTAGAGGGGATTACAATCCAGTTACGTGGATTTAATGTCGCATTGTACCCTTGAGGAAGGACCAAGGGAACGCACTCAACATATACTGGTCCAAACTAAGAAAAATAATAGCCCCAAATCTTAATAAGGTACCCAAAATTCATCTTGGGTTGACCATATTAAATCCAGGGTCACGCTGCCCCTGATAGTATGTTGTTTGGATACCCCGTTTAGGAGTTATGATTGTTTGAACGAAGCTGCCCGCGAACCTACCAGGGCCTACGGACCAAGCACCATGGTCAGCCCACCTATTGTCATGATAGGTCCACCTTCCACCATGGTAGGTCCACCTACCATGTGGACCATCCACCTGTTAACTGACTGTCATGGTCAGTCCACCTGCCACGCCTGACCAGCCACAGCAGTCAACCACCCGCAGACCGACCACTACATTCTGTAGTATCTCAAGTTGTCACGAAACCATGGTCAACCACAATGTTTGATCGTTTCAGTATCTACATATCACGAAAGTTTGAGATATCATGGCACCACGGTCGACCACCACAATCGAATGCAACCAGGCTCCACCTCGATTGCCCCAAATCCGACCCAGGTTTACCTCATCTGACCCGGCCCACCAGTCTGAACCAACCCACCTAGCTTAGCCTGCTTTGCATCTGTCACCACTCCCACATCCAACATCACCATCCTGTATCTACTATCATGTTTTCCTCCTCCATCCCTTCCATCTCCATCGCATCTGCCACTGTCCTCGCCTCACATGGTCGTTGTTTTGCGCCGTCATCGGCCATCGGCACCACTATCGTGCACCGGTGGTCCCTTCTATAGACCATCATGCCTCCTATAATTCCAAAAAGTCAAAAAAGTCGTAGATTCAATCACCTTGTGTACTAATCTACACTAATCCATCCTCGGTTGCCTATTTTCCACAAATCTGAGGGTCTGGTCGAGTTTGGAACCACCCGAAAATGTCATGCTAGGACCAAGGGGATCCAACAATGAATAAAGAGAAGAATGAAGGGAGAAATAAACATGAAAAATGTTTTATCATCATTGGACAAGAGTTCTTGGACAATGATAAATAATGGAGGATTTGGGTTAGAAACCCATATCAAATAAATCTTGATAAACCCACAAAATAATCTCATCCCGTAAATACGATCGATTTATGGGCTAATTTGTTCGCATATTAGTCTGTGTTCATCATAGAAACCAAGAATAGGGAATAATGAATTAAATCAAAAGTAATGACTTGATTTTAATCAATCATCGATGAATAACCTAGCTATATCATCATCATTGGTGAGATCAATCAAGATCGGCATTCATCAATCTCTGATTCTAAGTTTCATCATCGTCGGCTCGAGAGAATTCTACAGATCTCTCTCTCCAGGGTTTTTAGAAGATTATAGGGTTATGAGATTATCCCTAGATTTCTAATAAATGGTTTATTAAGGATAAACCTATCGATGTATCGTTGTGTTGATGAATAGAATAAAATAAATTTTTCTTAATTTATTTTATTCTTTTAAAATGACTGAGATAAATTTACACAATCGACAAGTTCCAACCAATGTTAGGTCCCTCATAGGGTAAATCTATTATTCTAAATCCAATAGTGCCCTTGTATTTTTAATATTCACACCCTTTTAGTATTTATTCCACTTTTTTAGAAAAACTACACAAGCGTGCTATTAAATATTTTAATATTTTAAAAACATTTGTTCCAGGCACATCGGGTCTCGGAATCTCATTCCATATCAATGCTTGGTCTCAAAAATAAATCCATATAATATCAAAAGATAATACATAGAAAATATAAGATTTTATATTCTCCCCACCTTGGGGGTTTACGTCCCTAAAAAGCCAAAACAAGGTCTACTCAAACAAATGAGGGTATTTAGCACGAATCTGAGTCTCCCCCTCCCATGTTCTCTCCTAGAGATTTACATGCTGCCACCAAACACGCACTAAAGGAATCAATCATCCCTAAAAGATCCTCTTATAATGATCCTCAATCTTCACTGAGTACTCAGCAAAGGTCTCTCCATCCTTGATGTCCAGCTCACCCCAGTTGATAATGTGCGATGGGTCATGCATGTACCTCCTTAGTTGTGACATGTATAAGACATTCTATACCTGATATAACTATAGAGGTAGATTTAAGTGGTGTACCACATTACCAACTCTATGTAGTATCTAGAAAGTGTTGATGAACCTCAGAGATAGATTTCTACCCCTTTTAAATCTATGTAATCCACGTTGAGGTGAAACCTTAAGGAACACATGGTCTCCTTCCTCTAAATCCAAAGGCCTCTATAATTTATTATCATAAAACTTCTAATGGATCTTCATAGTATTCATCCACTGCTAGATGATTTGCACCTTATATATAGTAACTCGCACCAACTCTGGGCCCATTATATTTAACTCTCCTAGGTCAGTCCAGAAAATTAGTGACCTATAGGGTCGCTCGTATAAAGCCTAGAATGGTTCCATACCAATGGTGGAATGGTAGCTTTTGTTGTATGAAAACCCCACCAATGGTAGGTGATCCTCCCAACTACAACCAAAGTCTAACATGCAACCTGTAGTATGTCCTCTAGAACTTAAATGTTTCACTCAGTCTTGCCATCCTTCTGTGGGTGAAACATTTTGCTCAAGCATAGATGGGTCCCAAATGCCCCATGTAATCCCTTATAAAACTGAGATGTAAATAAATAATCATGATCATAAATAGTATTTTATGGAACTCCATGGAGAATAACTATCTCCTGCATGTAGAGTCATCTCCAGCTCTCTACTAAACTCTACTCTCAGATAGCTAGGAAGTGGGACGACATAGTGAGTCAGTCAATAATCACCCAGATGGCATCATACCCCTTGGATTTATGTGGTAAACCCATCGCGATATCCATCAAAATCCCATCCCACTTCCATTCTGGCATCTCAAGGGGTTGAGTGAACCTGCTGGAACATGGTTCTCATCCTTTACATGTTGACAAGTAAGGTATCGATAAATAAAATATGCAACTCCTTTCTTCATCCCTAGCCATCAAAAATGGCATTGAAGTTCCTGGTACATATTCTCCACACTTGGATATACTTCTAAAGGGGATGTATGAAACTCCCTCAAACCCTCCTCTTGCAACATAATTGGTACCATTGTGTGTCCTCTAAAGAGGAAAACATTCTACCCACATTTTAAATATCCATCAAGAGCATTCCCTTTGGATATATGATAATGTAGGTTCGCGTAGTTGGTATCCCCAATTTGTGCCTCCCTGACTCACTATAAGAGTGGAGTGGTTACAACTGTCGACTGGAGATAAGTTTTTCCATCTCCATCTATAAAGGGTATCTTCAATGAGGCCAAAATCTCTGACACCATGTTCCCCTTCCCAATAGTATAGACAATATCATATTCATAGTCCTAGAGGAACTCTAGCCATTTCATTTTCCTCAAGTTAAGATCTCTCTGATAGAAGATATACTTGAGACTCTTGTTATCAGAGTAAATGAAAAACCACTCACCCATCGAGTAGTTTCTCCACATCTTCAAAGTGAAGACTACCTTTACTAACTCAATATCATAGGTCACATAGTTCTACTCGTGTGGTCGCAACTGGCGTGAACCATAGGCAATCACCATTTTCCTCTTAATCAGGATAAAACAAAGCCCATCCCCTGATGAATCATAGAACACAAAGTATTTGATGCCTTCCTCTAGTAACCTTGATATGGGAGCACTCGTCAACCTCTACCTCAGCTCCTAAAAGCATTATTGGCTCCTTTATGTCCATATGAAAGGCTTCCCCTTTTAAGTCAAAGCTTTAAAGGGTAATTCCACTCTAAAAAAGTTAGTTAAAAACCTTTGATAGTACCCTACCAATACAAGGAAACTTCACACCTTGGTAACACTCTTGGGTGTCTCCCAAGAAAGAACTACATCAACCTTTGTTGGATCCACTGCAACTCCAGCCTCTGAGATGACATGCCCCAAAAAATGGACCTCTTGAATCCAAAACTGACACTTTGAGAGATTTCTGTAAATATATTTCTCTCGAAGAGTGTCCAAAACTATCCTTAAGTGTCTCACGTTCTCATCCTATGATGTTGAATACACTAGTATGTCATTGATGAAGACTACCACAAACCAATCTAAGTAAGGCTAAAAGATCCATTTCATGAGTCCTGTGAACACTATTGGGGAATTCTTTATGACAAACGACATCACCAATTACTCATAGTGATCATAATGACATCTAAAGTTTGTCTTTGATATATCATCATCCTATACTCACATCTAGTGATAGCCTTATCTGAGGTCGGTCTTTGAGAACCATCAATCTCCTTTAAACTAATCAAATAGGTCATTTATCCTCAGTAGTGGATACTTGTTCTTCATGTTCACCTAGTTTAAGAACTGATAATCCACATATAATCTCAAGCTCATGTCTACCTTCTTGGAAAACAAAACTGGGGCTACCTAGGGTGAAACACTGGGTCTCATGAAGCCCTTCCACTACAAGTCCTCCAACTACATCCATAGCTCACGAAGCTCTATGGGAGCTATACAATATTCAAGTGTAGATATCGATGTTTTCCTAGGGTGTAGTTTAATGAATAAGTCCATCTCTTGACATGGAGGTAAACCTGGAACATCTTTAAGAAATTCATCCTCATACTCTTCCACCACTGTAGGAAACTGAAGACTCATAACATCCATTGCACTAAGGGTCAAGTTATCCAACTGATGAGTAATTGAATGAAACCTCATATACATGAATCCATCTTATGTTGTTTGAGTTTACTTTCCACTAAAAAGGAAAATTTGGTTCCATCACTACGAACACACCACACTCTTCGCCTAAAACAGACAATCTGAGCATGAATAGTGGATAACTAGCCCATACCAAGAATGGAATCATAAGGACTTTATACCACTACTAAGATATCCCAATTTAAACTCTTACCTCCAATAGTTAGGTCTCATTGTTAGCATCAGTTTTTGATCACTTAGTCTCCTTCGGTATGACTCTCCAAGTGTAAGGGTCGAGTCAACGGTTCAATAGGAATCTCCAAGTCTCAAACAATATTTATGGAAAGAAAATAATGACTAGTACCTATGTCAATAAATACTACAACTAAGGTAGAAAATACACAGATAGTACCTCATATCATCCCTAGAGCCTTGGGGTCATAAGCCTCTATAGCTTACAATTGGACCCATCCCCATCCACAAGCTCCCAAAGCCTGGCGTGGACCACCTGGGGGTGGTGGTGGTAATAGGTCAAACCTTTGACCACCTACTATTGCCCTACCTACTCTTATGCAATGTTTTATTCCCTAAAAACCACCCTAATACTATATTTTTCTCTATCTAGGTGGTCCTTAAACCGTCTCCTGATCAGCTATACAATGGATTGGGCAATCTCATGATAGATGTCCCCGATCGTCGTATGAGAAGCACCATATATCCCTTGGATGATTTGAGCTACCCTGGGAGATCTTCACCACTGAACCTGAATCTTGGGATCACCTCCTAAAACTCCTGACCTTCTTGGATCCCCATGATGGTCTTCATCTACCTTCTGTTGAGGTCTCAGCTACCAGGTTCCTACTTCTGGCTCCCACTACTGTTGTCTTCTCTTCCAAAAAACTTTCCAATAACAGGGATCACTCAAGTACCCCAGCATAGGTAGAAATACTAAGGGATACCACTAAGGCCCAAATGTCCTGGAATAATCCCTACTAAAAGTTTCAATCCCTAAAGAACTGTTCTCATACCATATCCAAGGAGTATCTCGAATGATTAGTAAACTTTTTTTGAATATTCTGCCATGGTCATACTACCCTATTGTAAATATAGAATCTCTTGTATGCGTACTGATTAAAACATGGATGAATAGAACTCCTCTCTAAATAGAATCTTGAAGTCTATCCAAGAGAGAGTTGTCTCATCATGTGACTGAGCCACCAAGCTCCATCATCACCCCACAGATCCATGAAGAAGAATCACGACAAGGACTACCATCTGGTCAGCAAGTATCCTCACAAGGTGGAATAAATGGGTGAATGCCTCTAGCTTGTCCTCAGACATATGGGGGTCTATCTCACCCCCAAAACCTAGGAGGTCACTACCTCTATAAATTGTGCAATGCACTCATCCTGCATTCATCCTCAGATGATAGTGCTGGTAGTAGCTTCTACTTGACGAGTGGTGGTATGGCTGGTAAACCACCCATAGGTGATATCTATGGTATAGTCCCATGTACCTATTCCTCATCACTAGTTGGATTATCCTCATGATAACATGGTGGAATCTTGGATGGATTTCTATGTGGAGGAATCCTGAAATAAAACAAGATGTACCAAAATCAATAGAGTAAATCTCGGGAGAAAACTCAAGAAGGAAATGGAAAACACAACCATTCCTATATGATGAATGTACCATTATTTTTTCCTACAACTAGTGTTTTCATGTACCGAGTTGAAAATCAGGTGCTCATAGTCCTATTGTATTCATACATTGGCCATTGCACCAACACTGGAGTCCCTGGCCTAAAAAACGAACTCAAAACACTTAAACACTTTTGTCCCAAACCAATCTCATAGACTCTCGGTACTAAAGTAGAACCGACCACCTCAAATACCACTCTGTAACAACTTGTCCCATAGGGCCTCATGTCATGGCTACCCCAATCCCTCCTCTGATAGGCTAGGGGCTGGTGACTGACATCGAGTAGGAATATCCCACAAATGGGAGGCATTGGCCTAAAATACTTGTATACATACACACATCTCCAAGACACATGATGCTGAAATGTAAAAGAACTAATAGAATGCATGTATACAACTAATATCCCAAAACTAGAGTTCAACAGGAAGTAAAGGAAAAGTAAATAGGGTTAAATACAAGCCCACCACAAAGATTATATAACACAAGTCCAACTGAAACTGTAAATAGTCCAACTTTATCTAAGGGAGAGGATGAGGTCAAGATATACTCTAGGTTAACACCTTAGTCTACCCACCTCCAGCTATGCTCCACCTACTCCTAGTCCTCCTAGGACACTATTAAAAGGGTCTTCATCTACACAAGACACAAAATGTGTCAGCAAATACCATGTAGGGGTGAGTATAACAATACTCAGTAGGACACCCCAAAAACACTAAACAAGAAGAAACAAGTATAGTAAGTTCAATACAAGATGTAACATTGTATAAAATATATAATAAGTATAGAAAAAATCTATATATACTGATGAGAGACACCATGCCATCAAGCAATCATAACCAACTTCCAGCCATAGTATTATTCTCAAAGAAATGCTCGTTCAATGAGAACTCACTCTTCGAGCCATGATATCATCAGAGAAACCCTAAGATGAGGTCTAGATCATTTGGACCCCACAAAAAGATAACACATTATTCCAAGGATACTATGATACACAGAGAGGGGTTCATGCCCAAAACTGCTGGGGGACACCATGAACCTAATCTAGATCAACCCGCTACATAGGGGATCATATGGAATTGATTCCACAAACCCTAATAATCTGGACCACTAGATAGAGTATCAAAATCCTACTCATGGAGGTCATGCTGATTTCAAAAACTCTACTAGGTATGATAGAGGATAACAGTTCAGTCTCATGGAGGGATGTCACAACTCTATCTGAGACTCGGCCTTTATAGGTGATTATAATCCAGTGATGTAGATGTAATGTCGCATTGTACCCTCATGGAAAGGAGAAAGGAAACACACTCAACCTATATTAGTATAAACTAGGAAAAACAAGATCCCAAAATCTGAAGAAGGTACCCAAAATTTTTCTTGGATCAGCTGTCTTAAATTTAGGGTCATGCTTCCACTGATGGCACATCGTTTGGATTCCCCGTTTAGAAGTTATGATTGTTTGAATAAATATGTTCGCAGATCTGTCAGGGGCTGTTGACCAACCTCTATAGTAGGTCCACATACTGCACTAACTAGCCACCTGTGTAATGACCATCATGGTTAGTCTACATGTTTCACCTGACCGGCAGTTGTGGTTGACCTCCCACGGACCATCCGCATGGCCACTGTGCTCCGAAACAATTCGAGCTATCAAACCACCACGGTCGACCACCACAGTCAATCTTTATGGTGGAACGCAACTGGTATTCACTCCGATTTCCCTAGAACTAAACCATGTCCCCCTCATCTAGCTCGATCCACCAGCCTAACTCATCCCACCTGGCCCATCCTTCTCAGCATCCACCATCGCTCCTGCGTCCACCGCTATCGTCCTGCATCCGCCTCCACCTGCTCCACCGCATTCCCTTATGGTGATCCCTTTAGAAAACCAATGAACCTCATCTAATACCTTAAATTCAAAACAATCATATATTCCAGCTCCTTGGGTCCCAATCTACACTGATCCAGCCTCAGTTATTGATTTTCCACAAATCTAGGGGTCTGATCGAGTTCAGAACTACCCAAAAATGTTGAGCTGGGACCACAGGGATTTGATGGTGAAGAAGGCGAAGAACAGAGGGAGAAATGAAAATTAACAAATTTTTATAATCATTGTCTAGGAATTATTGGACAATTATTAAGAATAGGGTATTTGGGTTAGAAAACCAGATCAAATAAATCCCGATAAACCCGCAAAATAATCACATCCCAAAAATATGATCGATCCACAGGCTAATATATTTGTGTATTAGTCTTCTTTCATTGTAGGAATAAATAATGGGTAATAATGGATTAAATAAAAATCCCTACCTCTATTTTTTCAATCATCAATGAAGAACGAAGTTGTGTCATCATCATTGATGAGATCCACCAAGATCAACATTCATTAATCATCGATTCAAAGTTTCATCATCACCGGATCAAGAGAATTATACATATCTATATATAGGGTTTACAAAGGATTCCAAGGTTATGATATTAACCCTGGATTTCTGAAAAATGGTTTATTAAAGATAATCTTGGTGTTGTGTCGCTGTGTCGCTGTGTTGGTGAATAGAATAAAATAAATTTTTCTTAATTTATTTTATTCTTTTAAAATTCCTAAGACAAATTTCCACAATTAACCTGCACCGACCAAGGTTAGGTCATGCCTAGACCAATTTTAGGTCACACTTAGGGTAAAGCTGCTATTCTGAATTCAAAGGTTCCCAAGGATTTTTTATCTAGGGACCCATTTAAGAGTTATTCCACTTTTTTATGAAAACTATGCACGTGTGCTATTGAAAATTTTAATACTTTTCAAACATTTGTTTTGGACACACCGAACCTCGAAATCACACACCATATAAATTCTTGATCTCAAAATAAGACCATATAATATAGAAAAATAATACATGAAAAATCATAGATGTTACACATGGGCCTTCCAATGATGAGGGGCCTAAAAAGGGTTCATTTGATAGTGCGGGGTCTGGCAGTGTGAAGCTTCTCCCATCGATGGACATAAGAAGTGTGGCCAAATAGTGGTCTTTGATGGAGGCCAACATGAAAATACCATTAAAGGAGGGCACTATGTGTGGTGGTGGGGGAGGTGGGATCAGGTGTCAGGCTAGCTTCGATGGCGGTGGCATTCCAGCAGTTGCATGATGCCCAAATGATGGTGGGGGATTTGAGGATGGGGACCAGTGGTGCTAGGATTGAACAAAGTCATAATGTTATTGGGGCCTTTTTTCATTATAATATAAAGGGTTTTGGGCCTTTAATATATAAATAAATAGGGTTGGATGGGTGGATGGTCCCTTAGGGGGCTATGACCTCCCTCTCTGGCATGTGTGTTTGAGGTGTGTGTGTGTGTGTGTTTGAATTTATTTTTAACCCCTGGGCACCTGATATATATGCTGTAGCACCCTGATATTTTATAAAATTGTTTTATTTTCAAATAAATTTAATTTATTCAACATCTTTCATTACATACAACACCGAGTTTAAATAAAATGTGACATATCATTAAAATATTATTATTTAATATGATAGTTATTGTCTATCTTTGGGAATGGTGGGTATGAATAGGATTAACTAAATTATGAAAATATATGGTCTAAAAACATACACACACACATAGATATATATATATATATATAATTATAATTATTTCTCTAGTTACCAATTAATTAAAATAAAAACCACTGGAAAATAAAGGAATTCTTTTTTTGAAAATTAATTTTTTATGTTCATAAAATATTTTATCACAATAATTTACATAAATAAATTTTTTTGATTGATTTTAATGAAATTTATATATTATATATTCAATAAAATAATTTAATATTCATCTTATGTGTTTTCTATTTATGAGATAAATAATAAATCCAATTTTATGTTCAAAGCTATATTCTTTTCAAAAAATAAGTTTTGTCACATTTTGTGCACTTATTTTAAAATTAATTTTTATAATTTTATAAAAAAATGAAATATTAAATTCATTTTTGAAATCACCAAGTCCAAATTATCTTAAAGTGAATTTTTAAAAAATTTCTTAAAAGATAAATTTTTTAATGAATAGTGAAAATACTTATTTTTATTAAGATTTATCTTTTCATTTAAAGCATTTAAAAAATTTAAAATTATTTTAATATAGTTTTAAAAGTAAAATTAGTTCAATTATATATTTACGAATAAAATTTATTGCATTTTAATCTTTTTTATATTGAATTTTCATATTAAAACCTTCTATACTTATGAAAATTTTCTCTTTAGAAAACTGCTCTTTCATCGCATCTGTGGGATTGATATTAAATTAAATTTTGCCACTTATGTGAATGTAATTTGGAAAAAATGTATTCCAAATTTTTAATAATCATAATTTTTATTATATAATAAGTTAAACTTAATTTTTTTTCAAAATGAATACTAAAAATAGTAACAAATAATTATTGTGGTTAAGGTTAAAACGGGTTTATCGGGGGTTAAAATAAAAATTTATGGGGTAAAATGACCTAGAAACTTTTCCAACACCCATTTTATAGAAATATATAATCCTTATTACCTATAAGGTTTGATAACAACCCTTTTTTAGCCTTTTTTCATGTGAAAAACATGGGTACACTTCATTATTTTTAAAACTTCTAAGTGTGTCCTCTCCCCGACTTATAAAAGGACACCCACTATCCTCTACTCTTCACACCTAAAAAAATTTGGTTCAACAAATACCTATCCAAATACCATAATAAATTCCCTCATAATTACCTATATCCCATTTTTTATCATAAATCCATCATAAGAATTCTTTTGGTTCTAACTTAATGAGGTTGTCTGAAGAAGAGGTGTCTTTCTTAAATGAGTGTTTCTATTTTATTTCTTCCTCAACCTCATTAAAATAATATTAAACCATGAAAATATAATAATATTAGTATATTAAATATAAATATATGTTATTAAATTAAGATAATTTCTTAAATTCATCTCTTTTTCCCTCTGATGGTAAATGAAATCGCTGATTATGTGTACGGAAGACTACCACCTCGCAAACAAGAGTAATTATTTTTCATCACCACTTCTCATGGATTTATACAATGATGGATTTAAAGTATATATTTTATATTTATAAAATAAATATACCTATTTAATTATAATATCATGTCTAAATTCTTACCTACCAACCCATTGGAAAACAATAATGTCACTCATGTGTGCAGCGGACTACCATCTCATGAACCGATGTAATGTTTTTTTCATTTCCATTTTACTTGGATGGTAATAAGGATAGATTAAATAATTATATATGATATTTTTAAAATAATTATAATTATTAAATTATTATATCACATATTTATTCTTACTTTCCATTCTATGGAGGATACGAAAATGTCACTTGTGTGTATGGTGGACTACCACCTCGCGAAGCAATGTGAATCGTTCTTCATTAACGCTTTACATGGAAGTTAATAAGGATGATATTAATGAATATTTGTTATATATATGACATAAATATGGTTATTTAAATTTAATATATATTTCTCCTTTCTTTTTTTCCATACATTGAGAAAATGGAAACATCCTTCATGCATATGTAAATTCTACCAACTCCATGAATGGTGTATTTCATTTTCTATATCTAACTTTCATGGATTGCTCTAAATACCTATATAATAAATATGTATGGTATTTATATCATGGTTAAACTTATAGAGATAATATAACCGTGATCAATTTAATAGGAATGAAAATACCATATCAAAACATACATGAAAAACAAAGCAATTATTACCTAAAATGTGATTTTAACAAGAAATTGTTAATAAATGGGTAATAAAAATTAATAAATAAATAATATGTGGTATGATATATATAATTATAGTTATTTAATAGATTTATAATAAAAATATATTTATTATACATTATTTTTTAATGTCTATGAAGGAATTCCAGACTTAAGGTAAGGGATTTCCCTTTCACTTTTATTTTTTGTAAGGCACATTCCATATTCACCATGTGTTTCTTTTATGTGTTGTATATACTACCAAAGAATTTATTTTATGATTATTATCATGAAAATTATGAGGATATACATATCCATTTTCTGATATATCTTTCATGGGTATCTATATATCTATTTTAGGATATACATATGACATGAAGGGTATGTTTTTCAGATGTTATTTTCATGTTCTCATATCCTTATGATTATTTTATGTTGTTATCTCCCTTTTTTACCCTTAATAAGAATATAATCTCACCCTTTCTTATATTTCCTTTCCCCAGGTTATTAAGAAGGGTATTATGTATGATATGTCTAAGAAGGGTGCTAGTTTTTATGAACTAAGTGGGAGACAATATAAAACTATTATGAACTAGTTTTTTATGTTTCTAAGTTTCCAAAGGGACTAGACCTAAATTATTTTGGCATGGATCATTATTTTATGTAATGAATATTCATATTCTAAGATTTAATATGTAAAGACCCGTAATATTCAAGGAAATTTTTTTCTTAATTTTCTTGGGAATTTTACAAGAACGTAGTTTCTGACGGAACCTGATTCCGAGGCCCGGTGTGTCCGGAATCATTTTCCGAAGTTTAGCTCGGGTACGTTCAGTGAACGAACGAGCGGGTTTTTCTAACTTTTAAACCGGTGCTCAGAATCGAATTCCAAGGGCACCAATGGAATCGTAGCGCCAGTAATTTCTTAGAAACACCTTTTCTGGAGTTGCGTTTGCTCGAGTGTGGTTTTTAATTTTTTGGGGTTAAGTTAAGAAATAAAATAAAAGTAGTGCGACAATTTATTTTATTTCACTTAAAGTGGCTTAACCTAAGTTAAGAGAATAAGGTGGGACCCACAATATCCTACCTACTTGGTAGGATATTTGTGAGGTGTGTCCCGCACAAGCCCCGCCGTTTCTTCCCTTCTAAGTAACGCACCCGCAACCCCCCTTTTTAATGAAATTCAAACCTTACGTTTATTCTGGTTAAGAAACTCCTCAATAAATTGGGCAGTTAAATTGTTACAATTAATTCATTGAATTAATTGTTCATTTCTTATCTTTTGAATTTCAAATTCTTATTTTGATAATAAAATAAGTGGAGGACTTATTTTATTATGGTTGGGTTTGTGTTGTGTTAAACCTTTGGGAGAAAAGAGAAGATTCTTCATTATTCAACGAAGAACGCGAAGAACGCATCACCGCCAACGAAGAACGCCAACCTTCGACGACAGATGAAGGCGAGTGATGGCTTCCTCGGAGATCACCTAACGCCAACGGCGATCCTCTTCTTCTGCGGCGATCCTCTTCTTTTGTGGTGATCCTCTTCTTCCGCGGCGATCCTCTTCTTCCGCGGCAATCCTCTTCTTCCGCGGTGATCCTCTTCTTCCGCGATGGTTAATTCCGCGACGAACACTCGTTTGACGACAATGTTAAAGTAGGGATTTATTTTTATTTGTTAGTTCGTGAAATCTTCCTTCGCTTTTCCCTTTTCTTTGAATCACCTGTTATCGTGATAACGGGAGGAGGTCGGACCGCACGAACACGGCTGACACTCCTCCCCTTTTTGGTTGTTGATATTTTTTCGGTGAGCAAGGCAACGCGGTGGTGAAGCACCGCGTGGTTTCTTTGATAAGGAAAGGGGGAGAAGCGCGGCGCCGTCGCGCCGCGCCGTTGAAGACGAACCAAGACGCGGCGCCGTCGCGCCGCGCCGTTGAAAATGAACCAAAGATGTGGCACCGTTGCGCCGCACTGGAGAACCACAAAAGCACCGCGGCCGGAGAGGGGCCGCGGCGGAGGGGCGCGGCACCGTCACGCCACGCCGAACGAACCATGGCTGCGGCCGGTTCCGGGCCGCAGCGGAGCAGCGGAACCGGCGGCCGGTACCGAGCCACCGGCGTCGGAGCAAGGGGACCGGCCCTTGCCGGTCCCGTGGCGGCAGCAGCCGGCCGGTTCGAGGAAAGTGCTGGGGTTCGTAACCCCCGGCTGGCTAGCTGAGCGGCCCCATAAAGGGGCTGCGGTTTCTCCATGCAGGGGCAGCGTGCCCCCCGCCCGCATCGCTCGGCTGCAACGGCCGAGCCGGCTGCCTGGCCACCCTGCCAGTGCCAGCGTGCCGGGCCGAGCCGCCGGACCGGGCCGAGCCGGTCCGGGCCGTGCCCAAGCACGCTGGACCCGGAACCAGTTCGGGTCGACCCGGTTCGGGCCGACCCTGGGGGTATCGGGCCGGGTCGGACTGGGCCCGAACCCCCTATTACCGAACCTCTTTCGGTCTTTTTCCCATAACTTGAGCTACGAGCCTCTGATCGACGCACCGTCAGTTGCGATGCGATACTTGGATCGAGATGGTCGTTTTGGTATATTACACTCAAGGTTTAGAAGTAATTTGGGTTCGTCCGGGTTGGTTCGTACACAAAACCAACCGGGCCCTCGGAGCGGAAACGCTTATAACTTGAGCTCCGGACGTCCGATTGACCTGTCGTCGACTTTGATAGATTCCTCTAAGTGAGATGGATCTTTTGGATTACTCTGCCTGAGGTTTGGATGCAGGTGGAGTACGGTTGGGTTGGTTTTGACTTAAAAACAAACCGGGCCCCTGGGACGAAAAAGTCAATAACTCTCAGACCGGGCGTTCGATTGACACACCGTCTGTGACGTTGAGTTCCTGTTGATGATACGGAACTTTTGGATACATCAACTCTGGACTATGTGTCAGTTGATGTATCAACCCCTCGGCTCGTGGAGCGGACCCTCCCGAACAAGCTTGCTGTGTGCGGGAACCCTAGAGCTGGTTGCGACTGCGGCGACGACGACTGTACAGAGATCCTCAGTGGATTCGACGACAACGACTACAGCACTCAGCGATCCTACGTGGATCAGTGCTACCAATCCTGTGTGGGTGAGATCCTGTGTGGGTCAGTGCTCAGCGGTCCTGTGTGGGTCAGCGCCTACAGATCCTGTGTGGGTTCGATCCTGTGTGGGTCTTTGCGGGGGTTAGTTACCTATCAATCCTGTATGGGTCAGATCCTCTGTGGGTCATTACGGGGGTTAGTACCTATCGATTCTTTCTGGGTCCGATGGCATAGATGAATCAGTGGATATATCTGATCATCTCTATTGTCATACGAAGAAGTATACCTGTGTGAGCTGAATCTTGACTTGATATCCTGTGTGTATTACGTTATGCTTTCCTATATGGATTGGTTTGTGTTTTTTTATGTGGAATGGGTTACGTTTTCCTATGTGGACTGGGTTGTACTTGGGCTCGGAGTTGGAACGAACTGGAATTGATGACTTAGGTATATGTATGCGCATATACCTAAGTAGTGTCAGATGTTACTTCGTGATTGTATCTTTCCTTTGTGGATTATACTTTGTGGATTCTGGGAGACCTTTGGGGGTATCGGGGTCCCTACTGAGTATCTTATACTCACCCCTGCAGGGGCTATGCTCATACTACGTTGTGTTGGTTGCAGACGATGGACAGTGCTAATCACGGTTGAGGCTTGCGGAGCAGGTCGGTACCTGGAGGTGGACCACTGGACGGGACATACTTGGAGCGGACGGCTGGGCCCGAGGAGCTGTGGAGGTTATCTGTACCCACCCTTCAGGTGGGACTTCCAGTGGACGGCTCGACGCTACGACTTTACTTTTCAGTTGATGTTTTCCCTTTCCAGTTGTACTTTACTTTCAGTTTGGGTTTGTATAATGTCCCACTTACTTTTCTGCACTTACTGTTGTACCCAGTTTTTACTTAGTGTTTACTTCTTCTGCTTGTTTTCTCTATGATGTTTGTTTACTTTACAAAGGCAATTTCTTCCCTTTTTACTGGGAATTATGCCTTGGTTCTAGTCGCCAGCCCCTGGCCTTTGGAAGGCGGGCTTGGGGTAGTCACGGCACGGGCCCCGAGGACGGGTCGTGACAAATTGGTATCCGAGGAGTTCGGTTCTACCACAGAACTTTGGACTCTGATCTTTTTCTAAGTGAAGCAATAGTGTTAAGTGTATTGGGTGTGGTTATCAGTCCAGGGAGTCCAGTGTTGGTGCGACGACCAACGTATCCGTACACCAGGACCCTGACTTCTGATTTCCAACTTAATGCACGAAAGCATTGATTGCATGTGTGTTTCATGTTTTCTTTGTCATTACTTTGTGTCAGCTCACTAGGTATACTGTTCTGACCGTGGAACACCTGCCTCTTTTCAGGATGGCCCCATGACGTCAGCCAGCTAGGGTTCTGAGAATTGTGCGTGAAGATAGCCCACCGAGTGACAAGGCCTCGGCACAGGGCCCTTTGACAGCTAAGGCACTGGCGGTACCTCTACCCGCCGAGCCACCGATGCTTCCAGCCCCAACCGCTGACGATGCACGTCGCCTTAGTGCACTGCATGAGTTTTAGCGCCAGCGACCGCCCAGGTTCCATGGGGAGATGGACCCCCAGGCATCCGAGGATTGGCTGGAGGTAGTGGTACGAGTTTTCAGGTTAGTGAGGACACCAGCAGACCTCATGGTGATCCTCGCAGCGAGCCTACTGCACGCGGCAGCAGGCAGATGGTGGAGCTTGATGCTCCAGGTGCATGATGAGGCATCTCTCCTCTAGACAGACTTTGAGATCCTCTTTCGCTCGGAGTTCATCCCAGCCACCCTCTGTGCAGTGTGCATCCAGGAGCTTCTACAGCTACAGCAGGGCAGCTTGACGGTCGCCCAGTACTCAGTGAGATTTACCGATCTCTCACGTTACTCGACAGACATGGCACGAGACCCATTCTTCTGGGTCTGGACCTTTGAGAAAGGGTTGAGGCATGAGATCAGGGCATCATTTATCTCCCTTCACATTCCGACTCAGGCAGGAGTGCTGGAGCGAGCCCTTTCAATCGAGAGCTTTCTTGCTGAGTCTACATCAGCAGCGAGACCTACCGCAGGGTGGCAGGTAGTAGAGTCTTCTGCAGCAGGCAGTAGACGGATGACTCATGGGTCTAGGCAGATCAGACCCTCAGGCAGACGACCTTAGGACACTGGCTCAGCAGTGCGGGGCACACAGGGCGAAGCCAGTCTTTCGAGAGGCAGACGGTGCTACGCATGCGGCGGGCAGGGCCACATGGCTTGTGACTGCCCGACCCGCCGTGCCGAGGAGCAGCAGACGGTTGAGGGGCCACCAAGGCAGAGGTAGAGGGTCGACCATGACGGTCCACAAGGATCATTCGGATGAGGAAGAGGAGCTAGTCGAGCAACAGGTGGTGGGAAACGCTTTGAGGCTCTACCACCACCACCACCAGGAGGTCTCCCCATCCACAGAGAGCTGGTGGGAAGATACAGGCACAGCTCCAGGCAGCGGAGTCCTATGACCACAACGCGCCCGAGATGATTCGAGGTACTATCTGTGTCTATTACACCCTTTCTTCAATTCTTATAGACACATGAGCGAGTCATTCTTTCATAGTCGCTGCCCTTGTTCGGATCTTGGAGATTCCGACAGAGCCGTTGGCTCGATCCTTACGGCTAGAGACTCCTAAGGGAGCAGACTCGACGATTACGCACTAGTGCCAGCAGTGTGAACTTACTCTATGAAGCGAGAGCTTCGACTGGGATCTTCTTATAGTGGCATCGAGGCCTTACGACGACATCTTTGGCATGGATTGGTTATCTATAGTCCATGCTCATATCGACTGTATTAGGCGCAAGGTGCAATGTGTACGCACCGACGGGAGCAGGTTCACCTTCACCGGCGAGAAGGGAGCCTTCGCTGCACAGGATGGACTCCCGCAGAGGAGAGGAAAGCCCATCACTCATCAGTTGTCTAGCCTCATCCTAGGAGTAGTTGACATGCAGAGTCCTAGTTTTCCTGCAGTGGTGGATCAGTATGTGGACGTCTTTCCCGACGACATTTTAGGACTACCTCCTCGCAGAGAGGTAGACTTTTATATTGATCTTTACCCCGAGACAGCTCTGATATCCACCCCAGCATATCGGATGTCTCCCGCCGAGCTTCGAGAGCTATGGGTACAGTTGGAGGAATTTCAAGGCAAGGGATTCATTCGACCCAGTGTTTCACCCTGGGCTTCCCCGATATTGTTCGCCAATAAGGCGGATGGGAGCTTGCGACTTTGTGTCAACTATCGTTTCCTGAACCAGGTGACAGTGAGGAACAAGTATCCACTACCGATGATTGATGACCTCTTCGATCAGCTCAAGGGAGAACGGTGGTTCTCAAAGATAGACCTTAGGTCAGGCTATCATCAGCTCAGAGTTCGGGACAAGGATGTGCAGAAGACGACCTTCAGATGTCGGTATGGCCACTATGAGTTCTTGGTTATGCCCTTCGGCATAACCAATTCTCCCGTAGTGTTCATGGGACTCATGAACAGGATATTTCATCCATACCTCGATCGATTTTTCATGGTCTTCATCGACGACATTTTGATATACTCGACGACTGAGGAGGAGTACACCTACCACTTGCGGGTTGTACTAGACACACTCTGAGAGCACCAGCTTTATGGAAATCTCTCGAAGTGTCAGTTCTGGATACATGAGGTCCACTTCTTGGGACACGTCATCTATGAGGCGGGAGTTGTGGTGGATCCTGTGAAGATCAAGGTAGTGCTAGCTTGGGAGCCACCCAGGAGCGTGACGGAGGTGCAGAGTTTCTTGGGACTAGCTGGATACTATCGGAGATTTGTGCCAGACTTCTCCAGAGTTGTGACACCACTCTCAACTCTTACTAAGAAGGGTAAATCCTTTGTGTGGTTAGAAAGATGTCATCAGAGCTTTCAGGAGCTGAGACAGAGATTGACCAGCTCACATATCTTGAGGTTGCCGGAGGAGGGAGTAGGGTACGTAGTCTACTACGATGAATCAGGGATCAGACTCGGATGTGTCCTGATGCAGGATCAGGCAGTGATCACCTATGGATCACGTCAGTTGAGGTCGCATGAGCAGAACTACACTACCCATGACCTGGAGTTAGCAGCAATGGTCTTCACTCTGAATACTTGGCGACACTATCTGATGGGCAAGTGCTTTACAGTCTTTTCTGACCATCAGAGTCTCAAGTACATCTTCTCTCAGAAGGACTTGAACCTGAGATAGAGGCGATGGCTTGAGTTCCTCTAGGACTATGACTTTGAGATAGTCTATACTTCTGGGAAGGGGAACGTGGTAGTTGATGCTCTCAGCAGGAGGACGGGTATTCAGCTACTTGGGGAGGTGACAGAGCAGCTAGCCGCTTTGCAGATATCCTTTGTGGATAGAGATGGAGCAGCCTTCCTTCAGTCACTCACAGTCACTCCTCCACTACTACAGCGGGTCAGAGAGGCACAGCGTGGGGACGCTAACTGTGAGACGCGACGTGCGCAGATATCCTCAGTACAGGCACCTGATGGTTTCTCCTTAGGAGGAGAGCACGACGTCCTTTTCAGAGGAAGTACCTTGGTACCAGTTGCTTTACGGGAGGAGGTACTGAGAGAGTTTCACACTTCCCCTTTGGCGGTACATCCTGGAGTGGCGAAGATGTACCAGGATCTCAGACGACAGCACTGGTGGTCGGGCATGAATAAGGTTGTGGCAGAGTTTGTTTCTCGATGCCTCACCTGCCAGCAGGTGAAGGTAGAGCATCAGGTACCAGCAGGCTTGGTACATCCCTTGGAGGTCTCGGAGTGGAAGTGGGACGGGATATCTACGGACTTCGTGACTGGACTTCCATGCACTTCCAGAGGTCACGAATCCATTTGGGTGATTGTTGACCGACTCACCAAGTCATCTCACTTCTTACCCATCAGAGAGCAGGGCTTAGTGGAGAGCTTGGGACGTCTCTACATTCAGGAGATTGTACAACTTCACAGTGTTCCATCATCTATCGTCTCCAATCGAGATGCTCGCTTTACTTCCCAGCTTTGGAAGGGGTTGCAGGAGGTGTTTGGGATGCAGCTACGTCTGAGCACCGCCTTTCATCCTCAGACAGATGGTCAAACGGAGAGGACTATTCAGACTCTCGAGGACATGCTCCGCACATATGTCCTCGACTTTGGTCACAGCTGGGAGGACCACCTACCCTTGGTGGAGTTCTTGTACAACAACAGCTACCACTCCACCATTGGGATGGCACCATACGAGGCGTTGTACGGCCGACCTTGCAGATCTCCTTTGTGCTGGACAGACCCTGGGGAGTCAGCACTTGTGGGACCGGAGATGGTCTAGGCCACAACGGAGAAGGTCCAGATCATCCAGGAGCGGATGAGGACAGCTCAGAGCCGGTAGAAGTCCTATGCTAACAGGAGGCGGAGGCCACTGGAGTTTGAGGATGGCGACCACCTCTTCTTGTGGGTCTCACCTCGACATGGATTACAGAGATTTGGACGAGGCGGCAAGTTGTCTCCACGCTTCATCGGACCATTACAGGTCCTCAGTAGGATTGCTGAGGTGGCTTATCACCTGGCTCTACCACCTCAATTACACCGGGTGCACGACGTCTTCCACGTATCTCGTCTGATGAGATACATGCACGACCCGACGCATATCATTGACCATGGGGAGATGGATGTTGATGATGGGGTGACTTTTGCGGAGGTCCCGGTGGAGATCGAGGATCGACATGAGTGGGTCCTATGTGGATGGTTTATTCCTCTAGTGCGCATCATATGGCAGCACGGGAACCTCCAGGAGAGCACTTGGGAGCGGGAGGCTCAGATGTGTGCGCAGTATCCACTTTTGTTTCCCTAGTTTTTGATGTATCTTTATGGGGATGTAAAGCCCTGAGGTGGGAGTGATGTAAAGACCTGTAAAATTCAAGGAATTTTTTTTCTTAATTTTCTTGGGAAGTTTACAAGAACGCAGTTTCTGACAGCACCTGATTCCGAGGCCCGGTGTGCCCGGAATCATTTTCCGAATTTTAGCTCGGGTACGTTCAGTGAACGAACAAGTGGGTTTTTCTAACTTTTAAACCAGTGCTCAGAATCGAATTCTGAGGGAACCAATGGAATCACAGCGCTAGTAATTTCTTAGAAACACCTTTTTCGGAGTTGCGTTTGCTCGAGTGTGGTTTTTAATTTTTTGGGGTTAAGTTAAGAAATAAAATAAAAGTGGTGCGACAATTTATTTTATTTCACTTAAAGTGGCTTAACCTAAGTTAAGAGGATAAGGTGGGACCCACAATATCCTACCCACTTGGTAGGATATTGGTGAGGTGGGGCCCACACGAGCCCCGTCGTTTATTCCCTTCTAAGTAACGCACCCTCAACCCCCTTTTTTAATGAAAGTCAAACCTTACGTTTATTCTAGTTAAGAAACGCCTCAATAAATTGGGCAGTTAAATTGTTACAATTAATTCATTGAATTAATTATTCATTTATTATCTTTTGAATTTCAAATTCTTATGTTGATAATAAAATAAGGGGAGGACTTATTTTATTATGGTTGGGTTTGTGTTGTGTTAAACCTTTGGGAGAAAAAGAGAAGATTCTTCGTTCTTCGACGAAAAACACGAATAACGCATCACCGCCAATGAAGAACGCCAACCTCCGACGGCGGACGACAGCGAGTGACGGCTTCCTCAGAGATCACCTAACACCAATAGAAATCCTCTTCTTCCGTGGAAATCCTCTTCTTCCGCAGCGATCCTCTTCTTCCGCGGCAATCCTCTTCTTCCGCAGCGATCCTCTTCTTCCGCAGCAATCCTCTTCTTCCGCGACGGTTAATTCCGCGAAGAACGCTCGTTCGATGATAACGTTTAAGTAGGGATTTTTTTTTATTTATTAGTTCATGAAATCTTCTGTCGCTTTTCCCTTTTATTTGAACCGCCTGTTATCGTGATAACGGGAGGAGGTCAGACCGCACGAACACGGCCGACACTCCTCCCCTTTTTGGTTGTTGGTATTGTTGCGGCGAGCAAGGAAACGCGGTGCCGAAGCACCGCGTGGTTTATTTGATAAGGAAAGGGGGATAAGTGCAGCGCCATCGCGTCATGCCGTTGAAGAAGAACCAAGATGCGGCGTCGTCGCGCCGCACCGGAGAACCACTAAAGCACCGCGGCCGAAGCAGGGTCGCGGTGGAGGGGGCGGTGCCGTCGCGCCGCGCCGGATAAACCATGGTCGCGGCCGGTTCTGGGTCGCAGCAGAGCAGCGGAACCGGCGGCCAGTACCTGGCCGCCGGCATTGGAGCAAGGGGACCAGACCTTGCCGGTCCCGTGGCGGCAGTAGTCGGCCGACCGTTGCGGGCCGGCCGGTTCGAGGAAAGCGCCGGGGGTCCTAACCCCCGGCCGGCCAGCTGAGCGGCCCCATAAAGGGGCCACGGTTTCTCCACGAGGGGGCAGTGCGCCCCCCGCCTGTATCGCTCGGCCGCAACGGCCGAGCCGGCCGCCTGGCCACCCGACCAGCGCTAGCGCACCGGGCCGAGCCGCCGGACCAGGCCGAGCCGCCTAGGCCGGGCCGTGCCGCGCCGACCGGGTCGGGCCGTGCCGTGCCGACCGGGCCGGGCCGCGCCCAAGTGGGCCGGACCCAGACCCAGTTCGGGTCGACCCGGTTCGGGCCGACCCTGGGGGTATTGGGTCGGGTCGGACCAGGCCCGAACCCCCTATTACCGAACCTCTTTCGGTCTGTTGCCCATAACTTGAGCTACGGGCCTCCGATCGACACACCGTCAGTTGAGATACGATCCTTGGATCGAGATGGTCATTTAGGTATATTAAACTCAAGGTTTTGGAGTACTTTGGGTTCAGCCGGGTTGGTTCGTACACGAAACCAACCAGGCCCTTGGAGCGGAAACACTTATAACTTGAGCTCCAGACGTCCGATATGTCGTCGAATTTGATGGATTCCTCTAAGTGAGATGGATCTTTTGGCTTACTCCACCCAAGGTTTGGACACAGGTTTAGTACGTTCGGGTTGGTTTTGACTTAAAAACCAACTGGGCCCCTGGGACGAAAAAGCCAATAACTCTCAGACTGGGCGTCCAATTGACGCGCCGTCTGTGAGGTTGAGTTTCTGTTGACGATACGGAACTTTTGGATACATCAACTCTGGACTATGTGTCAATTGATTTATCATCCCCTCACCTCACGGAATAGACCCTCCCGAACGAGCTTGCTGTGTTCGGGAACCCTAGAGCTGGCTGCGACTGTGACGACGACGACGACTGTACAGAGATCCTCAGTGGATTCGACGGCGACGACTACAGCACTCAGCGATCCTACGTGGATCAGTGCTACCGATACTATGTGGGTCAGATCCTGTGTGGGTCAGCGCTCAGCGGTCTTGTGTGGGCCAGCGCCTACAGATCATGTGTGGGTCTGATCCTGTGTGGGTTTTTGCGGGGTTTAGTTACCTATCGATCCTGTGTGGGTCAGATCCTTTTTGGGTCATTGTGGGGGTTAGTACCTATCGATCCTTTGTGGGTGCGACGGCATTGATGAATCAGTGGATATATCTGATCATCTCTATCGTCATACGAATAAGTATACCTGTGTGAGCTGAATCTTGACTTGATATCCTATGCGGATTATGTTATGCTTTCCTGTGTGGATTGGGTTGTGTTTTCCTATGTGGAACGGGTTACGTTTTTCTGTGTGGACTGGGTTTTACTTGGGCTCGGAGTTGGATTGAACTGTAATTGATGACTTAGGTATATGTATGGGCATATACCTAAGTAGTTTCAGATGTTACTTCGTGATTGTATCTTTCCTTTGTGGATTATCCTTTGTGGATTCTGGGAGAACTTCGGGGGTCTTGGGGTCCCTACTGAGTAGCTTATACTCACCCCTGCACGGGCTATGCCCACACTATGTTGTGTTGGTTGTAGATGAGGGACAGTACTGATCGCGGTTGAGGCTTGCGGATCAGGTCGGTACCCGTAGGTGGACCACTGGACGGGACGTACTCGGAGCGGACGGCTGGGCCCGAGGAGCTGTGGAGGCTATCTGTACCCACCCTTTAGGTGGGACTTCCAGTGGATGGCTCGACGTTGTGGCTTTACTTTTTAGTTGTTGTTTTACCTTTCCAGTTGTACTTTACTTTCAGTTTGGGTTTGTATACTGGCCCACTTACTTTTCCACACTTACTGTTGTACCCAGTTTTTACTTAGTGTTTACTTCTTCTTCTTGCTTTCTCTATGATGTTTGTTTACTTTAAAAAGGCAATTCCTTCCCTTTTTACCAGGAATTACGCCTTGGTTCTAGTCTCCAGGCTCTGGCCTATGGAAGGCGGGCTTGGGGTAGTCACGGCACGGGCCTCGAGGACGGGTCGTGACATAATATCTATATATGATAAGTTTGAGTCATTATAGTTAGTATCAGAGTAAGTTTTATTTAACCTTTGGAAACATGGATGATAAAACCTTAGTGAGTTCCCTAGGGATATGTCTAAGGATATCTCTAACGATGTGTATAAGGATAATTATAGGGATAATTCTATGTATAGGAAAATATCTTGGAATATTTTTGAAGGATAGAGTGAGTTGTTTATAAGTAATTACATCCCTATCTGGATACTATAAGTGGATTTGATTCTATTACATATTTACCTAAGGGTAATAACTTTGAAAAAGTCATGTTGGGAATGACTTGAGCATTACCTAGTATACAAAAATAGGCCTTGTTGTGCAACTAGTTTGACACTCCTAATGGATATTCATTGGTTAATTAATAAACACTTTATAAACCATCATGAAGGATTTGAATAATGACCATTAATGACCTAAGTTAAGCCTAAGTTGTCATAGATTGAAAAGAAGGTGTCACGATTTAGACATCCTATAAGTGATTTTTCAGGATTATGTGGTTCCCCACTTTGATTATTGTTTCTTACACTATAATTTTTTATCTTATTCAATAGTAGGAACTAGAAGTAATTTGGTTAATGTTGAATTTGATAGAAAATATGTTGATGAGAAACCAAATGGGTTGATGACTGGAGTGAAGGATATTGTGATTATGCCTAATAAGTTATCATGATATATAATTAAAAACTTGCACCTCAACCAACTCTCAAACTCAACAAAGAAGGGAAAGATAATGTTTATTGAGATCTCTAGTGTTGGAGACCATGGAGGAAAGAAGGTTTAGTTTAATATATGTTTATAATGTGGTAAGAACTCAATGGAATGTCTTAAAGGGATGTGAAGATTTTTTATGTGTGGATAAGAAGGGAACAGAGTAAGTAATTTCCAAGTAAAAATTAAAATCTCAGTTAACACAATGGATGATAATAATGGTTTCCCTAAGGTTTCATAAATGTTTGAATTCTATAAATATGTAAAGTATAGGTATTATAAAAATTAATGTCCTAGGGGGAAAGCTCAAGAAGAGGATCAGCAAGGTGGTACAAGTAAAGGTTTTTTTATTGATGATGGAGAGACTAAAATGAAATATTAAATGAAAGAGGTATTGAGGAATAATATGATGAATCCTAGTTAATGGTTATAGAATTAATTTGTATGATTGAATTGTTTATTTATTATAATTTAATAATTATGTTATATTATTCATGAAATATATATAAGTATTCTTATATAGAAGTTTTTCATTAAGTATTTTCAAGAATATATTAAACGGTACTGATGACTAAGAAAAGTGATTTAATGGAAAGGTGATATTTTATGGAAAACACTTGATTAAATGAAATAAATACCTTAATATGTTCCTAATGTTGAGGTAATGGTGTTTAGTTTGGATAAATAAATGACTAATATAGATAATGTAAATTAGATAGCATTGATGACCTTAGAATTGATTAATATGGAAAAGTGGTATGTTATTATTTATAGAGTTTATAGCATTTTTGGATTTAAGAAATATGTTTAATAATCTATGGTTTTATTTAAGGAATGAGGAAGAATGTATGTATTCATTGAGATTTTATGGTAATTCTGGTTATTACCGTGTTTTAGGGGAATATATGACCAAGGTATTCACATATTTAGTATGTGACAATTAATGGATACATTATGATATTTGTATGATTAATGTTAAGTTGATTTTAGGAAATTTTTAAACCTTATTTATACATTTTTTTATTTTTTAAGGGGCATAAAGTTAACTATTTAAGGAATTATTTAAATTTAACTTTGAATGGGGTTTTTCAGATTAATGTATTATTTCACTATATGAAGATTCATGCATATTTTATAACCTGTACTAGTAATTTTGGTTTTGATGATAACTAGAGATGGAAGGAATAATTTATCATTATTTTATAGATATTATGATTTTTTAGTGATTCAGGCATGAAAAAAAACATCATATTTATTTCTTGGAAAGAGAGATGAAGTAGAAATTGATTGAAGCACAACAAAAGGATGATATTGTACTTATAAAATGGAAGGAAATCAAGGAATCATATTTTATTATGTTATTTACATTGATGGTAAAAAAATTACATCAAAATTAGGAAAAATATCTTGAGACAAAAAAATTCTTATTACTTTCATTTATGTTGAACCAAGAGTCTTTTAACTCATCACAAATTTATGGTTTTGTGGTGGTTAACTTTATCATGACCATTTTATTTATCACTCTCTATTAATATGTGGGTGGTAGTATTATCTTTCATGTCCATATTTCCATTTCCCACTAATTTTATCTTATTTGTAACCTATTTATGTGTTATTATAGATGAACTTTATATCTTCCCTTTCCCTCTTTTTAAAATTAATTTTTATCAACTCTTTTACAATGTGGGATTTCCATAAAGGAATTTTCAAATTTCAAACCCTCAATTACCAAGATCAAGTTCAAATTATGAGGATGAAATTTATTTAAGGGGTCTAAATGTAAAAACCCATGATTTTATGAAAAAAAAATCAAATAAATTTAATTTCATCAATATCTTGTGATATATGTGACACCGAGTTTAAACGAAACACAACATACCATTAAAATATTATTATTTATTATGATATTTATCACCTAGCTATTAGAATGGTTTATATTAATAGGATTGAATAAATTATAAAAATATATGGTTTATGCATACACACATACATATATATATATATATATATATATATATAATTCTTTGGTTTCCAATTAATAAAAATAAAATAACACTTCAAAATAGAGAAACTCTTTTTCTGAAATACCATTTTTCATGCGCATAAACATGTTTTATCTCTGAATGGACCAAAGGCCTTCTTTGTTATTTTATTATAGATAATACTCCTTTTAAGTTTTTAAGGGTAACCCTTACATGACCCGTAGGCCCAAGCCACAAGACCTGACATGACCCGTAATACATGACCCGAAGGCCCAGAGGCATACCATGACCAATACATGACTCATAGGCCCAGCCCACTAGAAATGACCCTCCCCAGCTTCTACATCATTGATCACCTTTAGCTCCCCACCTACATTTCTGATCGGCTAGCATTTCCCTATACAAAGATGCACGGTGCCTGGTCCCAATGGCGGTTGTCATACCCTCTCATTCTTCCAATCCGGTTAGCTCTGCTTCTGGTGACTGCTACTATTGCTCTGATCCTCTTCTGGGGCATACTCTGTGTGAACTAGGATAATTCATGGTCTTAAATGGATCTAAGGCCCTATGGCCCAAATTCATTTGATGGCCTGAAGTCCCTTGAGACCCGTAGTCCCAAACCGGTGGCCTGAAAGCCCAAATCATGTGAATAAATCTAATTTTATGCTTAAAACTGTATTTTTTTCTAAAAACAGTTTTGTAACATTTTGCGCACTTATTTTAAAATTATATTTTTAAAATTTTTGAAATTTATTTTAAAAAATGAACTTAATTTTTTAAATCAAAATGTAAAAATTATCTTAGAGTGAATTTTTCAAAATTTTCTAAAGAGATAAAATTTTCAGTGAATGGTGAAAATACTAGCTTTTATTAAAACAAATTATTTTCATTTAAAGAAATTAAAAACTTTCAAATTATTTTAATATTCTTTTAAAAGTAAAATTAGTTCAATTATAAATTTATTAATACAATTTAGGCCATTTTACCTTTTTTTTATATTAAATTTGTTTAATAAAATTTTCTATACTTATGAAAATTTTCTCTTTGGAAAGCTGCATTTTCATCGCATCTGTTCGATTAATATTAAATTAAAATTGCCACTAATGTGAATGTTAATTGTAAAAAATTGATTCAATATTTTAAATAATAATAATTAATATTATATAATAAGTTTAACTTAATTTTTTTCCAAAATAAATAGTAAAAATGGAAAGAAATTAAAATTAATTACCACAGTTAAGTTTAAAACAGGTTTACCAGGGGTTAAACTAAAAGTATAAGGAGTAAAATGACCTAGAAACTTATCCAAAAAAATTATATGGAAGTATTTAGAACATATAACCTATAATTTTCTATAATTAACCATTTTTTATCCTTTTTTAATGTGAAAAATGTGGTAACACATTATTCTTTTTAAAAATTCCAAGTGTGTCCTCTCCTCCACTTATAAAATGCCACCCTATATCCTCTCCTATTCACACCTAAAAATGCATTTTTTAACCTAATATCTAAAAACATAAATTCCTTTATTCCATACCCATGACCTAGACCCCTTTTTTACCCTAAATCTATCCTAGAATGGCTTTTGGTACTAACCTGAGGAGGTTGACTGAAGAAGAGGTATCATTCTTAAATAAGAATTTCTATTTTATTTCTTCCTCCACTTACTTAAAATATTATAAAACTATGATAATATAATAACCTAAGATTATTAAATATAATAATATTTTGTTAGTTTAATGACCTACATTCATATCCTCTTCCCTAAAATTGGAAACAAAGTTGTCGATCGTGTGTATTGTGAACTACCGTCTCACGATCCGACGTAATTTGTTTTCAATCACCACTTCTCATGGATTTATATAGTGATGGATTTAAAGTATATATATGATATTTATAAAATAAATATACCTATTTAATTATAATATCACATATTCCTTTTTACCTCCCAACCCATTGGAAAATAATAACATCACTCGTGTGTACGGTGGACTACTGCCTCGTGAATCGATGTGATGTATTTTTCATTTCTATTTTACTTGGATAGTAATAAGGATAAATTAAATAAATATGTATCATATTTTTAACATAATTATACTTATATAATTATTAAATCACATATATATTCTTACTTTCAATTCCATTGAGGATACCATAATGTTGCTCGTGTGTACGGTGAACTACCGCCTCAGGAAGTGATCTGACTCATTCTTCACTAACACTTTTCATGGAAGGTAATAAGGATAAAGTTAATGAATATTTTTAATATATATGAAATAAAAATTATTTTTAAAATTTAATATATATTTTAAATTTCTTATGTTTTTTCCATTAAGAAAATGTAAACAACATTCGTGCGTACGTTCGGCTTACCGTCTCCATGAACAATGTATTTCATTTTCAATCTCTAAATTTTATGGATTTCTATAAATAAATTTATACTAAATAGATATTATATATATATATATAATTTTTAAAATTATATATATAATGTAACCATGGTCAATTTAAGAGGACTAAAAATATCAAATCAAAACATACATGGAAACAAAATAGTCATTACATAAAATGTGATTTTAACAAGGAATTGGTAATAAATGGATAATAAAAAGTTCATGAGTAAATAATATATGGTATAATATATATAAGTATGGTTATTTAATATATTTATAATAAACATATATTTATTATATAGTATTTTTAATGTGTATGAAGGAAGTCAAGACTTAAGGTAAGGGATTTCCATATCACTTTTATTTTCTATGAGACACATACCATATTTACCATGTGTTTATTTTATACAGTGTATATACTTACAATGAATTTATTTTATGATTATTCTCCTGAAAATTATGTGGATATACATATCCATTTTATTATCTCTCTTTCAAGGGGTTTATGGTTCAAAGTTTACCAAATCAGTAAGGGATTTTTGTCTCAATTTTCCTTCTTGGAGACATATGATATACACCTATATTATATTATAAGGTGTATATACTTCCTATTTTATATGTTATTTAATTAATTTTATTATATTAATTATATTTAAAGTTTATTTTGATGGTATACTTTAATAGGGATTATGATTCAAAATTTTCTAAAGTGGTAAATGTTTTATGTTACAATCTCATTATTTATCATGATTGTTTATGATTATGGTTTTGATGATGAAATATTATGATCTATTTTTCAAGAACTTCATGAATTTTATTCTACTATGGATATTCCTTGAGAATAAATTGTTTCCCTTAATTTTCCTCTCTTTATGTAATCAATATTCTAAAAGAATGCTTTTAAAAGAAAACTAAATTTACTTCTATCATTAGTCAAAAACCCTTTTTCTTCTATGTTTATGTTTTCTAAAAACAATTTAAATAAATTTTTTATTATTCTCCAAATTTTATTTAAATTCATTTTTACACATTTATGATTTTTTTTTTAATTATTTTAAAATTAATATTCTTACCATTTTCCAAATGAGTCACTTTTGACTTTTTACAAAACATTTGAAAGGAATATTTATTTTAACATGTACGGCATGAACAAAACTTCCTACCATCACGATCACTCAATGTTTTAAAGATTACTTTATAATTTCCAAAGGTTATTTTCAAAGAAAAGTATTTTCACAATGTTTTGTGAACTTTTAGTTTTTAAAAAGTGATTTTAAAATTGAAAAGGTTATTTTTATCAAGAAATGTTTTAAATGATATATAATGATTAATTTATAAGTTTCTAAGTTTATTTTCATATAAAAGGATTTTGAAAATGTTTTATGTTTTAAAAAGTGTTTTTAAAAACATAAAGGTTATTTTCCTCAATAAATGTTCCAAGTGATTTTTCAAAATTATTTTACATCTAAGATGACATTATTTTATATTACTTATGTATTAATGGGGATATTATCCAAGTATACCTTTCTTATTATTTCTCTGAATGGTTTATGTTTATAAAGATAATATTTTTTTAAACCCATTTCTCTTCCTTAATTTATACCCTAATAAAATGCTTATGAAACCTGCTTCTTTTTCCTTGAGTTATGCTATGATTATATAAGATTCTAGGTTTTTTGATGAGGTATGTATCCTTTTATTTCCATTTAAACTATTATTTAAGTTATCTTTTTATCTTAGACCCTTAATTCCAGCTCATGGGATAGTTGGGTAGTTTTGGAAGGAAGAAAGAAGGGGTTGTATGTTGGATGAAGGAAAAATACATGAAATGTATTCAATACATGACATGTATTGGTCTAGCCAGAACAAATCATGATGTGTGATGGTTTTTTTCCTAAAGGGAGGAAACCTAAACATTAAATGGTGTGTAAATATTACATGTCGTGTAATCTTCATGGGTTAGTTTTTAAAAAATAGAAGAAGTGGATCTATTTTTTGATTGAAGCCTTACCCCCCCCCTTATTTTCAAATGTAGAAGTTACCCTTGAATCCTAAACCTAGGATTTGGTTCCGTTTTGTGATCCAAAATCTGATTCAAGAGATATTATTCTCATTGGATCCACACCAATGAGTTCTTTATTCATATTTTTCCTTTCTTTATTTGTCTTCATATCGATTGAGTCATTTTGGTGCAAGATGATATGCCCAATTTCCAAATAATTTTCCCATTTCTCCATTTTCTTATAATCTGAGTTAAGTTAGGAGTCGATACTAGATGAATATTCTACCACGAGTATAAAATAGGTGGTATATACCTTTCCCTTAAATTATGGTGTTTTATATTCCTTTTTTCCATTATGCATCATGCAATACCTTCTGATATTTTGACTAAAATTAATTTATTGCCTTGATTAAATTGATTGAAACCTATTTGGGTTTCCCACATAGAACCATGTGATGGTTGAAGTTCATTTACCTCAACCTAATCCACCCATGGGGTGTGACCTTGTATATTTCCTATGTTATACCACCCAGTTGGGTTTTTTCATGAGCTCACCAATTATAGTGGGAGTTGTAATGAATTAAATGAGCTATAAGATAATGTTTCTGCCTTATTTTCATGTGAATACTTACAATTAAATGGTTAAATTTTTAAATAGTAAAATGTGGAATGGCTTTAATGAACTCATGGTATGTGAATAATAATGAAATGGTTTATGAAATGAGATGATAAGTTGATAATGGTAGTGGATATCTTGGACATTTATACTCCTTAGATCCTGATTCCATTGGATTCCATGGAAATTTCTACTCCATGGATCCATATTGATAATGGTATTGGATGCCTTGGACATTTTTACTCCTTAGTTGCTGATTACATTGGATGCCATGAACATTTCTACTCTATGGATCTTGATTATGGTAATGGATTTCTTGTATATTTCTACTCCTAGGATCCTAATTCCATAGAATTCCATAGACATTTATACTCCATAGATCCAGTTTATTTTGGATTCCAAGGACATTTTTACCCCTAGAATTTGTCTTCCTTGGAATCATCTTGTACATGCTCTTTAGGCTCTACCCAAAACTTTACATAGTTTCCATTGACATTCTCCATAGACTCAATGAGAATTCCATATCCATTTATACCTTTGATATGTCCTTTTTAGGCCTAAAACTTGATTTCATGGTATAGGCAATTAAGGATTACATGGTCTTTATACCTTTAATCCAGATCTTGGGGTCTGAATCTTAATTACATTGAATGGAAATTGTGGATATTTTTCTATGCTTTATAAATAGCCTATGCTTTATTATTGTTCATAGGGAGACATGTTTGGATATACAGGATCACATATGTACTTGAAACTTTACTTTTATTACTATTATACCTATTATATACTACACACATCTTCATTGTTTATACATAGACTGTAGAACTAAGTCTATATAAGGATAGTTTGTTCCTATAGTATGGTTTCTATGGAAATAAGGTCATGTACAGGATGAGATGTGGGAGTTTGAGGCCAACATATATGCTCAGTGGATGGAGTTATTCTCAGACAATTCTTAACCACCCTTGGAAGGGAAATTAGGGGATTAATTTCTTTAATGGGTATATTATAAGATCCTGGGTTTTTAGATGAGGTAAAAATACTTTTATTTTCAGATAAACTGTTTTTTAAGTTAACTTTTTGGCATATACCCTTAAGTCAGGCATGTGGCCTAGTTGGGTTGTTTTAGAAGGAATGAAGTAGGGGGTGTAGGTTGGTTGTAGGCCAAATGCACAACATGTATTCAATACATGATGTGTATTGGTCTATCTAGAACCTTTCATGATGTGTAATGGTTTTCCTTAGATTTGGGAAACCTGAACATTACATAACATGTAAATATTACACATCATGTAATCTTCCTGGGTTAGTTTTTTTAAAATATAGGTAGAGCCTATATTATTAGATAGAAGCCTCACCCCCCTTATTTTCATGTGTAGGAGTTCCAGTTGAAGCCTAAAACTAGCATGTGGTTCCTTTTCATGATCCAGACTTCGATTTAAGAGTTTTTCATCTTGTTGGATCTATACCGGTGAGTTCATCATTCATCCTATGACTTTATTTGTTTGTATTTGTATCAACAGAGTTATTTTGATTCAAGATGATATGACATATTTCCAGGGTGTCCATATTTTTCTCTATTTTCTTATGATCTGGATCAATTTAGGATATTATAATGGATGAGTGTTCTACCATAGGTATACGGTATGTGGTCTATAACTTTCCCTTAAAGTCTGGTGTTTTATATTCCTTATTTTAATTATTCCACACACTAGACCTTCCATCATTGTCCCTAAAGTTAATTAAATTCCATGATTAAATTTATTGGAACCTATTTAGGTTTCTTTATTCGCACCATTTGATGGTTCAAGTTCATAGAACTTAACCTAGGATACCCATGGGGTGTGCCTCTGTATCTACCATATGTTATGCCACCTTGTTGGGTGTGTGTGAGATCGCCAATTATAGTGGGAACTATAATTAATTGAATGAGTTATAGGAGAATTTTTATGCCTTCTTTGAATGTGATTACTCATGATTAAAGTGTTAAATTTTTAAATGGGAAAATGTGGAATGGGTTTGTTGAACTCATGCTATATGAATGATAATGAAATTGGTTGTGAAATGAGATGATAAGTTGGTAATGGTAGTAAATTCCTTGTATATTTATACTCATTGGATCCTTATTCCATTGGATTTCATGGACATTTCTACTCCATGTATCTGTATTGATAATGGTATTGTATGCCTTGGATATTTATACTTCTCATATCCTGATTCTATTGGATTCCATAAACATTTCTACTCCATGGGTCCTAATTATGGTAGTCGATGCCTTGAAAATTTCTACTCCTCGGATCTTGATTCCATAGGATTCCATAGACATTTCTACTATATGGATCCAATTTATTTTGGATGATAAGGACATTATTACCCCTTGGATATGGATTTCTTATACTTGCCTTGGACATGCTCCGTGGAGATACTCCTTAGGCTCCACCAAAGTCTTTACTGAGTTTCCATTGAGATACACCATGGACTCGATGAGGATTCCTTAGTCATTTATACCTTGGATCTAACCCTTTTAGGCCTAACACTAGATTTTATAACATAGGTTGTTAATGATTCCTTGGTCTTTATACCTTGGATTCATCCCTTGGGGTCTGACTCTGGATTACACGGCATGGCCATTATAGATATTTTTCTATTATTTGCAGATATCTCGCTCCTAATTATTATTTATAGGGGGGGTTTTGGATATATGGGATCAAATATATACTTGACACTTTACTTTTATTATGGTTATACCTATGATATATTTCACACTGCTTCATTATTTATATATAGAATGGACTTGTTATAAACTCCATTGGTGGTGGAATATTGAGTATTATCTCACACCCTTTTCAAGCCACCATTGGGTTTCCAGAAAGACTTCATGGATTCAAGTTGGGATCAAGGCAATTTACCACTATATTATGCTTTATTTGACCATTTATTAGGAGAATGGGAGCATAGGACTGAGTTATGATTGTGATTATAGTTGGAGATAGTTCATTTTTGGGTTTTTTTTGTACTTCCGATACGTGTATTATAATGGATGCCTATTTCCATGTATTTTCTTTCTTTTGTATAGATACATGACCTGATCATTATATTATACATGAAACTACATTTAGATTTATTATTATTATAGTCTTTTGGATGTATCTTCTATCTTGATTTATATTATGCTTCTACTTATTGATTATATTGTGATACCATTGTGTTACTATGATCATGAGATTATGTATCTCTAAGGTACCACCTTAGACCCTAACTACTAGTTAGTAGCCTCTAATGTATGGGGAGGCATTATTGAGGCCTTATAACCCACCAACTCAAGGCATCATTTAGTGGATCCTAGGTTGAGATGTTACAGATAAAATGATGAAATAGTTGTGAAACCTATTTCTTTTCTATATATTATGCTATGATGAAATTTTTATGAAACCCATTTCTTTTCATGGATTCTTATATGATGAATGACATATGATCATGTGAAATATTTATGTATTATTTTTATTATGTGATAGGTGGGACCAATATCTCCCTCTAATGAATTCAGTAAAGATTGATATCTCATGAGATAAATAGAACTATAATAGGGAGTAAATCCATTTTAATAAGGTACTTTTTCCACTATGGTAGTTTTTGGAGTGAACCTTGACTATTGTTATAGTTTTCAGATTGAACCCATTCCACTATGATAGTTTTTTAAATGAGCCTTCACATCTAAGGAAATCATTTTCTATTCTTATATGAATTCCATAATTTTATGTATTATTCCAATGTTATGCTCTCATGGATTATGTTCTTTGATTAATTTATGATTCATGTCTTATGAACTTCCAAGATTTATTCCATGTGTCATGTTTATGATCTATGACATGTAGTGTATAGTTTTCATATGTTATTATCATGTTCTCATAACCTTATTCTTATGTTATGTTGATATCTATCTTATTTAACCTTACTGACCATATGAGATCACCCTTTATTATGCTTCCTTTCCCTGGGTTATAAAGAAGGGTATTATGTATGATATGTCTAAAAAGGGTTCTAGTTTTCATAAACTAAGTGGGAGACAACATAGAACTCTTATGAACTATTTTCTTATGTTTTCATGTTTCCAAAGGAGTTAGACCTAGATGATTATGGAATGGATCATTATGTTATGTAATGAATATTTATCTATTAAGATTTACTATCTATGTATGATAAGTTTGGGTCTTTTCTGATACCAAGTGATATGACACAAGCTATATATATTTTTATTTTACATCATTTCCATAATTTAAACATTATATATCACAAATAATTTCACAATCCCAATAACTTATGATTTAGTGTATTTGAGAACTAGTTTCATAATCAATTTATTTTATAACACTTATGGACATTTATACATAATTGAGCCACAATATACACCCGTATTGACTTATCATAAGTTATACTCATATTCATAACCAGGGTAATGGAAAAATAAGAAATTAGTGAGATTAAATGCTCAGCAAAGGAAAAAATTATCAATATTTCATCAAGGGTTAGATCATAATAATATGATAAAAACATGAGAATGTGATAAATATCTTATTAAAAATAACATGTAATAATAATAGTTCTCTATAAGTCATGATAGAAGGACATGTGATATCAAATGAACAATATATACCATGTAAAAATAATGTGTGACAATAAACATGATTCATGGAACATAATCAGAATAATATGAAATTAAAATGTGTCATTTAATGGAAACATTTCATATTAATGAACTATGTCATAAACATAATCATAAGGAATCGTCATATTATTAGTATATCCATAAAGGACTACTCTTTAGTTTGTGAGCATATCTAAGAAGTCTCACCCTTTAATTTGTGATAATATCTAAGAAATCCCATGCTACATTATATCATGAGATATAAAATCATAACCAATTCATTATAGGGTGATATAGGATCCCACTCATCAACATCCATACATATCTATTCCACTTGAAATCAATCATTCACCATATCATAAAGAACTCATTGAAATAAAATGGATTTTATATCATTTTCAAATGGTGTCACATGAACTAAAATCAAGGATTAGATCATTTAATACCAATATTAAATCTCCCAAAATGAGTATTTCATAGAGGCATTTATAGGCTTATTCATAAAACATAACTCCATTTGAGTTATATATTTTAAAGAGGAAAATGGAAATAGAAACATGAAAAAAAATATTTCATAAAAACAATTTATCACTGGCATAGAGAAACAAAATTATGAATCACTTTCAAAAATTATTTTCAAGAAGTTAACATTAAATTTTTAAAAAAAATCACTTTAAAATAAATCCAAATAACGTATCCTTGAAAAGTACTTAAAGGTTTTCTATAGTAAATTTGGAGTGAAATATAAAAATACATACTTGAAATCAAAATACTTTTTAATATTTTAAAAATAGTTTTATTTAAACCCACATCATAACGAGAGTGATAAATCATCCTTTTGAAAAGAGGTAAAGATAATTTTTCATATCACCAGAAGTAAAACATATTTTTATTTAAAAATAATAATAGGATAACATTGGATGGAAGAGTTAATATGGATATGGAATAAAAAGAGATCATTTAGAGAGGATGGTAATTATTCTTAACATCAAAAAAAATTATCACGAAAGAAATACTTTGATGTAATTACCTAGAAAATAAGGGTAAAAGTAATTATAATATCATCATATAACATAATAAATCCATCTTGTAAACCCATAGTCAAATAGGAATCATTATGACTCAAGAAAAGAAGTTGAGTCAAGAAAACCCCTTATGGCTTAAGAAACATTTTAATAAAAACCCCTTGAAAGAGAGAGATTGAAATTGAACTTAAAATACCATGAATAAAATATATTTCACGATATTATATATCTAATATGTTGTATAAACACCATTTAAATGAAATTATGTTCGTAAAACAAAACATGTCACAAAGAAAACAAATTGAGATGAAGCGCCATTACTGTTAATCATGATTAGTCGAACATGCTCTAAACTTCTATATATAAAAAATAACTTTCTTAATAAACTATTTAAGTACATTATTCATGCCTATAAACTTTTATAAACTTCATTTATAATCATTTATTTAAACTATATTGTTTATTTTTATTTTATTTTCCTCACCAGATGTTATTATTTTTTATTATTTTTTTAGTATTAGTTTCATAGTAAAGGTATCGATTCTTATTTATAGATTAAAATTTCTTAATTTATATTTAGTTATAGGTACTGAAATAGGTGTTTTATAATTATTTATAATTATCTAATTTCATTTCATGATTGTTTCAGTTTCAGTTCGTGGGAATGGAATTGGTGACAATCTTGTTTCAGTATTTTTTTTATAAACAAAAGTTGGTATGTTAATAATAATTTAAATATTAATATAATATTTATAGAAACTTAAATAAAATATTATTTTCTATTTTATTCCCAATAATACTAGTAGTTAATTTTCCATAGTCATCCATGATTGAAATTTATATCATTGTTCATGTAGGTGGTTAAACCAACCCAAAAAAGAACAAGTTATAATCAATGGATGAGTATGGTTAAGAAAGTGATTCTTTTGGAATAATATCATTATTAAATAAGTATAAGGAAATTATTTGTATGTTTTTAAAATTTTTGATTTTATTTTAATATAGTTTTATAAATAATAAAAATCTATATTAAAAAACATGTTTCTTCGTGGAGGCAGTAGTTTGCACGTACACACAGGTGTCGTTCTCATTTTATATAAAACCTAAATAAGGTAGGAATCAATTTATATTTTATGAAAATTAATAATGTTTTGAATATAATATTTATTCATTAAATATCCATTTTTAACCACCCATTTAATGTAGTTATTAAAAATTGATCACATCATTTATGGTTTTGGTAATTCGCACATAACATAAGCAGCGTTTTTGTTTTTTGAATCATTGGGAGGAAGGTAGAAATTGGTTATACCATAAACATAATAAAATTTCAGAATAATTTTGATACTAATGTAATTATTTCAAAAAAAATAGATTATATTTTGAGGAGGTAGAATCCTAAATAAATGAAAAGAAATGAAATATAAGTAACTGATAATTTTACCTTACTCATTGGAAGATCTCTTTTGAAAATTTAATTAAGGAATTGAGAGGTGGTTTTTGAGAATACCAGAGCCTATAATAATATTTTATAAGTGATGGGGGGTTATTTGGGTAGATTTGTTTTTCATCTAAGTGGATTTGGGTTTTAGGATAAGTGGGTGATGATGGATCCTTTTATAAGGGAGAGGTGTGGAATTTTTGTAATAATATAAAAGGTAAGGTCATTATTCAATGGTAAAGTGGATATAATATTGGAAAATAATGGATTGGGGGAAGATTTAAGGACAATAAATCCTCAACCATAAATTTTTACATGTTTTTTTAACATGGTTTTAAATCTTTTACTCTTAGATTTTTCACTTTTACCATTTTTCATTTTTTAACCACGGTAACTAATTTTTACCTAAGTAATTTAATTTTAATGCCTAAAAATAAAATGGGTATTATTCAATAATTTGGACCTAGTTATTCCATTTATTAAAAATATCTTTTCAAATAAAATTTTTAAGGGTTATAAAAATTAATTTTAATATTAGTGCAAATAACGCGTAAAACTACTTTTAGGAAAATTGTTTTTTAAGCGTAAAAATAATGTTTCGAATAAAATTATAAATTTGATTTATTTCCATGTCATTAATTGGTTTATTGTTACATAATTAATAGTTATTTGGTTTTAAAAACAATCCAAAAAATAATTCTATCTTGAGAAATTTTAATTAAAAGAAACATACCAAAAATGTTTTTTTATTAAAATAAATATTACTTAAGTTTCAAAATGTTAAACATGGGTTTTATAAATTCAAAATAGTATTTATTTAAATGAATTTTTTTAACCCTTGGATATATTTTTTTCATAAAAAATGTTTTATAAGTTTTAAATTCACACTTATATTATGGTAATGTCTTAAAATCTACCATATTTGTAAAAAAAATTGTACTATTCACCTAAAAACCAATATTTTTATAAAAATATAAAAAATTAATATTAAGATATTATTAACATGTTAAATTTTAAAATTAATATTATTCAAAAAAAAAATATTCTAAAATTTATAAAATTATTTTTTAAAATGAAAATACAAAATATAAGAAAAAAATTATTGAAAAATGAAATTTTTAAGTGTTCTTAATATTATTTCATATCAATTTATAATTTAAAGAATGTTATTATATTAGTTAATATATAATAGTATTTTTAAAGTGGTTAATTTAATCTATTATAATAAAATATACAATACTTTAGAAAACCAATTATTTTATGGACAACCCTTTTTAATATTAAATCATATTAATTAATTATACACTAAATGTAATAAATTTCAGTTAAGTAATATCTTTCTATTTACTATATATTTTATTATTCTTATAATTTTATTAATAATATTCATCTAATATGTGACGTCTCATTTTAGTCTAGTGTTTCATATAGAGCAAGCTATTAAACGCATTAGATTTATTTAAAGAAAACATATGCAGTAAAATCACAGGGAATTACATAGAAACTTTGGTGGTATTATCTTGATACTTCTCAGGTGTTTGATATTGATGTCATCAACATAAAAGGTCAATACATCTTTTGAGGAGCGTTTATTTCATCTATAAAATTAGAGAGATAAGACTCTATATAGTAAGGTAGTTTTTCTAATAATGGTGTAATGGTATCATTATAATATACAAGAGGATACATGGGAGCATGAGTCATACATGTAGACACAATGGAAAAATTTATTCTCTCATGGGCTCGGTTGATGCTTGGGAACACATCTTGAGGAAGTGTATCTCAATGGTGGGGAGGCTGTAAAATGTCAAACCCTTTTAAGGTATGAACACATTTAAATTATTCTAAACCTCATTTTTTTCCTTGATTATAAATTTTTTAGATATTGAAAGTGGCTCGATAATAGGTTTTTAAGAGTTGGATGGGTATGTGTAACTAAACTTTTACTAAAAGTGGGTGGTTGCAGTATGGTGGTTGAGTGTTGCAGCATGATTCCTAGAATGGGGAGGGTCATGGTGTGAAGCTAAATGGGTTTTTACATTATGATATATAAATAGAGGGGTGGTCCCTCTACCAGATCAAGGTTTCTATACAATCCATAAGGGAACACCACAATGGTATCTGGATAGAGGGGTAGGCCCTCTACCTGAACAATGTTGCATTGTGACCCATAGGGGAATGTCATGATGATATCTAGACAAAGAAGCAGGCACTTTGCATGTAAAAGGTCATATTGTGACCCTTAATGTCGCTCCATAACCCTTTCCCTGGGAAGTTTTCATTAGGGTAGAGAAGTATAATTTTACCTTGGATCTCTATTTCACCTCATATCCCCCTCCCTTAAGGTCCATGTGACTTGGGATGAATTTAGATATTCTATTAGGAATTATAATCCCTTTTTTCCCATTTCCTTTTCTTATTGAAGGTTGTATTTATTGTGGTGATCATCTTTCAGTAAGTCTATGTCATTGTAATCCCTAGATTCATCTTCCTTCCTCTATTCCTTTCACATCCATTCTAGATTCATAAATTGAGAGGTTTGGGGATCATTTTAGAGTTTTTTAGGATTGTGTGAGAATCGAGGATTGCGGCTTCACAGGTATGCTTTTTCATGCTTAAGATAGTTGGTCTCTAAGTTATCCCCAAGTTTACTTCTATTTTATTATATTTATAATGTGAGGTATTTCCAATTTTATAGGTAATTTATCCAAAAAAATGAATAAAATGGTTGTGACTATTTTCTTATGGAAATACCCAATGATTGGGTCATGAATGGTTCATTAATGAATGAGAAGCTAAGAATTTATTCTGATAAAATTGGTGTTCCCTAAATTGATAAATTTTAAAATATACAGGCAACTTGAGGGTTCCCTAAAAACAATATTATGATTTCTTTAAAAGGGGAAAAATAAAGGTTTGAGTATGAAAATTGATAGGACTTGATGTGTTATAATTTATTAATATATGTTATGAATAATTAAAGTAATAGTATAGGGTTGTATATGAATCCCATTGGGTTATATTCTCATGGTTATAGAGCTAGATGTGGTTTCCCCTAGGTGTTATCTCATGGTTTTGAGTTTGGAAATGGTTCCCCCTGGGCGGTATTATTATGGTTCTATGTGTGGAAATGGTTCCCCATGGATGGTATTCTCATAGTTTTGGGGTTGGACATGGTTCCCCCCTAAGTTTTATTCTCACTATTCTGGGGATGGATGCAGTTCACCCTGGATGTTACTCACATGGTTAGGGGTTATTATGTGGTTCCCCCAGGGTGTTACTCTTATGATTTAGGGGTTGAACATAGTTCCCTTGGGTGGTTATGTAACTGGTTTAGAGAAATACGATGTAATGCCTCGGCCTGAGATCCATTGATCTAGTGCCTCGACCGGTGTGCCACACAGACTCAATCACACCTTCCCAAACACTAGAGGCTTCTAACTAGTATTGAGGGTCCATAGGTGGTATGGTGGGGAGGATATACCCTCATATAAGAGTATAATTCTAGTAGAAAATAAATTAATTAGTATATACATCACATCTATATAAAATAAATAGGTGCTAAAAAACCAAGTTACAACTCATGTAATATCATACTGATGACACATACAAAATAGTTGGGAATACAAAATTCAGGTCAAGTATGTCAAGACTAAAAAGTAAACAAAAGATAAAACCCAAAAGATAAAAACGCTATATGTATCAAAACCTAGCCCAACTCCCAACTCCAATCCTAGGCTTAATCTCAAGAATAATCTGCATGGCACTTTCCCTTATCCCAACCTACATCTAATAAGTCTTCCTAGGTACTAAATTGTGGACCAAATAAATTGTGAGTGAAACTTGTAAGGCTACCACTAATAGTGTGAAATGAAAATCTCATCCAACATGTAAATAATAATGTTGTTAAACATATAAGTGAAGTAAAAGAATCATAATAAACTATATAAATAAAAGGGACTGTGTCAAGCCTTGGGTCTTAAGGGGACAACTTGGGACAATTCTTACTATTACGACCTACATTAGTCTCTAAACATAGAGAAGGTTTCATAGCTGAATCTAATTCTAATGTGCATCACTGAGGAAATAAAGATCATGTAACCTAAAGGAATCTAAATATGTCAATCTGTCATTCCCTTCTATAAATTCCCAAGAATATCCTTTAGTTGGTTCTAAACTCAAGGGACAACTTGTAAGATCCCTACCTTTTCTGGAGATGTTTTGGGCTCATTTAATGGTACTCTTTTGCCTTATTTTGAGCATATATTGTATGGGTTTTACTTTGGGGATTTTTTGGGTGAAATTAGAGTAAATTGGAAGGATGAGAGGCAGTGAACGATTGGAGCATTTTTTCCCAAACCACACGCCCTACCCCAGTAAACTGTGAAACCCCAGATAGAGAGTTACTTCATGGATAGTGCATGGTTTAGATGTATAGTTTAGAAAACCATGTTCCCCTACCTAGGAAACTGTTCATGTAGTTTTAATTAACCTAAAAATTGGTTTTAAAAATTTCTGAACCCCCTATATTATATACCTAAACCCCCTAACTCAAATATAATCTATTCCTATCATTTTTTAGAGGCTTCCAAAAGAATTTATAGGGCTCTTGAACTCCATTCTTGTTAATTTAAAGTCCAGATTTAATATTTTCACCACTCTTGGTAAAGGAATCTCATCTTTTTTGGTTTCCCATATTTCTCCTATATTTCTCTCATTCTTTGAGGGGACATTTTCCTCTATTTTTTGGATTTAGATCTAGGTTTTTGGTAGATCTAATATATTTGATATTGGATCTAGCTTTTGGATCAATATATTATTCTTCATCACATCCTTGATCATTCTACTTAAATTGAGGATTTCTATTGGTGATCAGATTTCAATGATCTTGAGGTAGATGGTCTCAATTCAATTCTCATAATCTTTATTCCAATTGCATTTATTCATTGTTATAATTAAATTGGGATGTTTTGAAATTGAATATTGAATTGAATAATTGATTGATTGATTTCTTATAGAAACATGGAAATTAGATTAATTAATTGTTGAATTAATTAATAGAATGTGTGAATGGGAAATTGATGGGAAAATGAGATTGTGAAATTTTATTAATTAATTGTTTAATTAATTAATGTAATCTTGTGATTGTGGAATTTATGGTATATTTAGATTGTGAGATTGAATTAATTAATTGGTGAACTAATTAATGAAATCTTATAATTGTGTAATTGATAGGATATTAGGATTATGGAAATTGGATTAATTAATTAGTGAATTAATTAATGGATGAAATGTTATGATTTTTGAATTAGATTAATTAGTTAGTGAATTAATTAATGGAATGTTGTGATACATTTGATATTTTGATACATGTGATATTGTGGTACATCTGACATTGTGGTACATGTGATATTGTGATACTTGTGAAATTGTGATATATGTGATTATATGATTTGTGTGTGGGACATGTTATGTTGCATCAAAATCCCATAGTGATAAATTTATTGACATATGTGTGTGGTACATGGTCTGATTCATCAAAAGTATATAGTGATAAATGAGTGTGGTATATTGACTACTGCTTCAAAATACCACTTGTTTTATTGATTGATAAATGATTTTTGGGTCATGGACTGCTGCCTCAAATAACCACAGGGTCCTAGGAATGCCGATCTAGGCCCAAAATTTTGGCATTGGACTATGGTTCCAATTATTTGTGATAATGAATTAAAATAAATGGGTAATGAAATACCATGTGTTATAATGAATTTTGAATTGAATATGTGACATGTGGTATCCCTTGGGGATAGTTCAGAATCTATCATGGGACGAAGTAAGTATTGATAATTCTGGTGTCCTCTAGAACCTAAAAATTATGTGGTTAAATAAAGAGTAATTGAATAAATGTAAATTATTTAATTTATTGGTTTTATTTATTATTTATAAAACTGTATAAACTCTTATTGACTAGATATTGTTTTAGATGCCATTGGTGGTGGTCTACTGAGTTTTACTTACACCCTACTCAGACTACCTGATCAATACCTAAAAAGACATCATGTTTGTAGTACAAGATAAGGAAAAAGGCCCTGTGTTATATGGATAAGTTGGTATGGATCATGGATGAGGGAATAAGATGTGATTCAGGACCCTCTTGGGAGTTGTTAGTGTCTTTATTTATTTTGGGTTTTGCATATTGACACTTGGAACGTACTTGTCATGACATATCTACAATTTTATTTTGAATATTATATTCCTATTTTAGTCATCATGTGATACTGGTTTATTATGGTTATTGTTTATATCTTTTGGTTATTATTTATTTATTTTCTGCTATTGTACTACTTTGATAAAGAGTTTATAGTCTCCCCATGATCAATATTAGAACCTCACTGCTAGTCATCAACCTTTGGTATATGGGGTGGTGCTCTTGAGGTCATGTAACCAACTATATCGGGGCACCTATGATGTTCCAGACCCAGATGCCACTTAGGAGGTTCCCCTAAGCCTGGTGGTCCACATGGGCTCAATCACATCTCCCCAAATGCTAGAGGCTTCTGACTAGCATCAAGGGCCTAGGATGTGTCTGTGGGGAGACTATTACCTCATTACCAGAGTGAAATGCCTCAGATAACATATATGATACAATAGAAGATAAATAGAGGAATCAATATAAGTAAATAGAATACACAGTAGAAGGAGAAAAATCAATAATAACTGGAATAACTAGAATAACATACAATAGATGATGATGATATATGTCATGTCACTAGAAATATGTAAAACATGTATACAAAATAGCAGGCATACATGAAAACCCCAATTTATCAAAAAGAAAATACATAAACTATCCCAATAATCCCGAGCTACAGCTCGGTCATTTTCTACCAACTCCATCCTCGTACAACAATCAAACAAGTGTCTCAAGCAATACACTTCCTTTTATCAACACCTGCATACATGTAATCTGCCCCGGGTACCAATGGCACTTGGAGAGGGTGTGAGATAAATCTCAGTGGGCCACTGCCAATGGTTTCTATAACATACATCCCATGTAATGGAAATGTAATAGTGTGAATACATGTATATATAAATTAAAGCATTATAATGTGACTAAATACCCAAGTACCTGCTCTAGCCCTTAGTTGGTGTCTAAACATGTAACTAGTTCATCAATTAATTAAGCTCCAGTTTATATAAAAAATTCATTTTAGGCATATCCAACACTGACATCACCTCGTGATAGTATAGATATTGAAGGCTCCAATATGTATCATGGAAACCATGATTGATAATTAATATGAAGTGGTTTTATGGTAATCACCAAGGAAACCTAGACCCCAGTGGCTTCTAACTCAGTAGTAATTGAGTCTAACTAAGGGTTATGAGTGTATTACATGGATCATCATCCAAGTCATTCCCATAATAATGTTTCTAACTAAGTCTAAGGAATACATCCAAGGTAAAATGGAAGATAAGAATTGGTCGGGCCCAAGGATGTAACTAAGGTACCTCATGTCATGCTCGATCCAAGGAGTGTATCTAAGGCATCCTATATTAAAAGTTAAGGGATCCTATAGTGTCATTCTGGGCATCCATAGTTTGACAAGTATCGAGTTCCTGGGTAGGTCTCACCCAAGGCAAGGGCATCCTTGAATCGTAATGAAGTCCTCGAGCACCCAAGGTATTCCCTCAGGAATCCAAGATCCAACATGATTCAAGCCTTCCTATAAATATGTCAAATTCCATGTGCATAAATAGGCACCTTACATTTAATTAATTATAGATAATTTGGACATATTATAACTATTCCATTAACAAATTCACTTGGTTCAAGCCTTTCCTTTCATTAGTTTGAAAAGGTTATGTAGTATGCAACCTTTTGATTAAAAATATGTAATTCAAGTTCAATTAATAAGGTTCACTCCGCTGCCTTCCATAAACATGGAAAGGTGTGCTACAGATGTGCAACCAAGTATTAATTTACATTTAATAAGGCCAATTCATATACTTAAGTATGCTTTCCATAATATCATTTGAATCAATTACTTACATTTAATAAATTTCCTTAGGTGGGTCAAGTGGAAGTGACATGGCACAAGATATTCATAATTTCATGATTTGGTAGGAATTTAATATAAGGAGGCTTACCATTAGTGTGGTCAAGATTGAGAACACTCGAATGATGGCTCAAAAGTTTCAAAACACTAAAAATGCAATTATGACATATCACTTTACATTGGGTGTTGGGAGTTGGGGACACAACCACCAATAACTAATCAAATTTATTGAAATAGAATAACCATATAGTTCTAATGACTATAAGAAAGGCATATAAATTTAATAAATGGCACCCAATGAAATTGGTGGGCCCCACACATTAATTCCAAAATCAATAAACTTGAGGTATGATTTATAGACCACTCACCTCATACTCGTACGACTCTCCCCATCTAGCATCAGCCACTAATTTGGCCTAGATCAGAGTAGATCTAAAAAACAGGCATAAAATACTAAGCCTCGATAACTAGGTCAAGAGTAAGAGAAATGAAGAATGGATTAAGAAGAATTGGTTACTTACCGTAGCACATCCAACATGACAAACATAATATTGATCGGATCCCGGGTGAAGGAGATCTTTAAATCCCTATATTTGGACTTCAAAAGCTCCAAAATGGGAGAAATGGAGGTTCATCTTGATGGAATTCAGATTAAGGAAGAATGGTTAATTTAATTATATCATTAAGGGTAAAATGGTAAAATCACCCAAAAATTAGCATGTTTGTGGTTTGGATTCATGATTTTCCAAACCATGCGCCAACCATGCATGGGCAGTTGGAGGAAGGGGCATACCGTACTGTTAGTCTGCACGTCTAAAGAAACCGTGTGCCAACCATTTGGAATGGCTCTACCCAAAAATCCAAACCATCCACACAGTTAGATCTAACTGTGAGTCCTACCCACATGGTTTACACTAACCATGAGATAGGCTAACTTCTACCAAAAAGCTGGGCTTCAAGCTCTAAACAATCCTTGAACACCCCTAAGGCCTTCATGAACTCCTTAGGCATTCAAAAAGGTCCATAATAAGGAGTTAGAGTGAAATTTAAAGGATCCATACCTAAGTCAAAAACCAGGTAATTATAGTCTTCCCCACTTAAAGGAACTCATCTCTAAGTTCACCTTCCAAGGGTGGTGAAACACTGTCTGAGAATAACTTTTGCCACTGATCATGTGCATCAGCCTCTGACTCCCAAGTATTATTCTATACATGGTCGTGCTGCCATAGCACCCATACTAGAGGGACAGACTGGACTCAGAGATAATTTGTGCTCCTATTTATGATATATATAGGATACTCCTTAAAATATGCATTTGCATCAATCTTGACTTCCTTGGTATCAAAATTATGAGACAGGTCAGCATGATAATGGAGAATTTGTGAAACGTGGAAGAATTCAGGCATACCATAGTACCTTTGTGGTAGTATCAACCGATAGGCTACCAACCTGACTATTTTCAAGATCTCAAACATTCCTATATAACAAGGTTACATCTTTCCATGCTTTTATAACTGTATATTCCCTAGCTTGGGTGATACCCACAGGAAAATATGATCCTCGACCTTGAACTCTAGAGGTTTTCGATGGTGATCAGTATAAGATTTATGTCTAGAATGAGCAGTATTCATATTCTTCCTGATCAGATGAACCTACTCTGAAGTCTCCTGTATGAGATGAGTACCTATTAAGGCTGCCTCACCTACCTCTAGCCATCACAGGGGTGAATGACATGGCCTACCATATAAGGCCTCAAAAGAGTCATATTAATTGTTGCTTGAAAGCTGTTATTATAAGCGAACTCGATGATAGGGATATGATTCTCCCAAGAACCACTAAAATCAAGGACACGTGATCAGAACATTTCCTCTAGAACTTGTATCATCAGTTCCAATTTTTCATTACTCTGAGGGTGAAAATATGTGCTCAGAAGCACTTGTGTACACATAGGCTTCTACAACCCCTACCAAAACTGTGATGTGAAATGATAATACCTATCAGAAATGATAGTATGAGGGACATAATGTAGTTACATAATCTCATAGACATACATTATTCCTATCTCATTAACTGAGAAAGTATCCTATATAGGAATGAAGTGGGATTATTTCATTAGTTAGTCAATAACTACCCATACGGAGTTGATAACCCTCAGCGGCCTAGGTAAGACGAATACAAAATCCCTAGAAATATCTTCCCATTTCCATTACAAGATTAGAAGAAGCTATAACAAGACTATAGGTCTCTAGTTCTCCACCTTCACCTACTGACAGTTGGAACACCTAGAGATAAATCCTACTATCTGACATTTCATCCAAGGCCACCAATACTATCATTGCATATCTTGATACATTTTAGAGATGTATGGATAAACCATCCACTGAGAATCATGGTACTCTTGTATCAACTCCTCTCTCGTATCTATAAGAACCCCAAAACTCCCATGAATATGCAGGATTTCATCACTATCCATAGACCAATCTATAAGCAGTTCAACTCCTGATATACTCTCATGGAGAACCAAGCCCTCAGGATCTAAAAATTTATTTCCCTTCACCTTCTCGAGGAAGGAAGAGGTAACTGTCAAGGATGAGAGTTAAGACTACTCGTGACTATCATGAAACTCCAAATAGTTCTCAAAAAGGAGGGCCATTAACTTCTATTCATCGCTAGCTTCTCGTACGTCATGTTCCTGATTTTTCTGACTCAGTGAATTAGTGACTACATTTCCCTTTCCAGACATATAGGCAAGCTCAAAATTGAATTACTAAAGATATTCAACCCATCTTCACTATCTAAGATTCAATTAACATTGTGAAAATATATATTTAAGGCTTTTTGATCTGTTTACACCACAAAACATCCACCCAACATATAGTGTCCCCAAAAATGTAAGGCATGGACAACTGTCGGTAGCTCAAGGTCATACGTCAGGTAATTTCTCTCATGAGGCCTAAACTGTAGAGATTCGTACACAATGGCTATGTCCTCCTACATTAGCAATGCTCCTAGTATGATACCTGATGCATCACATAATAGGGTATATCCTCTACTAGGATCTAGAAGAATCTGAATAGGTTTCAATACAATCCCCCCTTACAGCTCCAGAAAGTATTTCTCACATGCTTCTGACTATGGTAACTTAACAATCTTCTTTTTAAGGCCAATAAGAGGTGAATAAAGCCATGAGAAGTTATGTATGAAATTTTTTTAATATCCATCCATCCCCAAGAAACTCCATATATCAAAAAAATATTTGGTTGCTCCCAGGAAATCATAGCACTAACCTTCTCTAGGTCCATAGAGACTCCTGATTTTGAGATAATATAACACAAGAAGTGAACTTTCTCTATCTAGAAGTGGAACTTAGTGAGATTGGAATAAATATAATGCTTTCCTAGTGTACTCAAAATGATCTCAAGGTGATTTTCAAGGTCTCTACGATTGTGAGAATACACCAAAATGTAATCCACAATGACTATGACAAAAGAGTCCAAATAGGGATAGAACACACTATTCATCAGAGCCATGAAAATAGCGGGCACATTCGTAAGGATTAATAACATAACGAGGTACTCATACATACCATACCTACTATGGAAAGTTGTACGAGGTATGTCTAATGACCGGACTCACACCTGATGATATCCTGGTATCATATTGATCTTAGAGAAGACCCTAGCTCCTCAAAGCTAGTCAAATAAATCATTTATTCAAGGTAGTGGATACTGGTTCTTGATCATAATATGATTCAATCATGTGTAATCCATGCATAGAATAAGGGTATCATCTGCCTTCTTGGATGAAAGCATGGGAGAACCCCCAGAGGAAGTTTTGGTCTGTATGAAACCTTTGGTCTCTAGATCCTCTAACTATTTCTTAAGCTCATGGAGCTCCATAGGTTCCATCCTATATGGAGGAATGGACACTAGAGCTTCTCCTAGAACAATATTGATCTTAAAATCTAACTCCCTCTCAAGAGGTAAGACTAAAAATTTTTCTGGAAAAACATCCCTGAAATGATCTACTACTGGAGGGAATTCAGCATGGTCTAAACCTTGATCCTCCATGAAGAGATTGGAAATCTGGGTGGTCACCCCACCTAGTCTATGATGCTCAGGTCTATCCCTACTATCCTATACATCCCACTCACCCTTATGTAGATAACTTATGCCTTATGGTTATTTAAATAATACCCTTTGGTTATATAAGTCTACAAAGGCATGATACAGAACCAACCAATCCTTCTTGAAAATGACATAGAAGCTCATCATCTCGAGGAAAAAGAGGTCCCATAAGAAAGGGTAAACGCCTACCTCAAGGGTAAAATCCCTATATTGGTGTATTCTCTCTAAAAATACTCCCAATGGTGTAACTAGGTTCATAACACCACAGAAAAAACTATATTTCCAACCCAAGAATTTCCATTACAGATAAAGAGATGAAAGAGTGTGAAGCGCCTATATCAAATAAAGTAGATAATACAATAGAGGATACTAGAATAGTACCATGTACAGTAGATGGTCCCACAGCTTGATCCTTAGGTATCGACTATAAATCATGCATCAGTCCTGATCCACATCCATGAGCAATAGTTGGACTACCATGATCAAAACCGCTTTGCTGATGTTGCTAGTGATCATGGGTCTGGCTACCACGGCCACAACCTCCTTGGCCAGTCCTGCTAGTACTACTCCAACTTTACACCTAACATGACATAAAATAACATGCCCCTAAATGTGGATATGGTATCAAACCTCTTCCACTAGAAGCCGATGGAAATTTATGATAGAATCTCTACAAGTTCATCATATGGTTGTAATCCCGATACTCCAGAGGGTCTCTATAACACGGAGGATTCAAATTACCCATACATTTTCACTGATGGAATACTAAAGATATACCTATATGCGTACCCCGGCTACCACTTCCATAATGAGAAACCACAAGGGAACACTTCCTGACACTGGAAGAACTACTAGCCTAATACGGCACTGGTCCTCTATACCTGGTATTATCACCATCCCTCGGGTTGTGCTCAGTGATAAGAGCCTAATTTACTATTTTAGATAAAGTAGGTATGTGGAATACATTCACCTGAGTATGGATGTAATATACAATCCCATCCTTGAAGCATCTAGTATGTGAAATCTCATCACCGGCTAGAAGCGGTGAAAAGCATTACAACTCAGTGAAACACACTGAATACTCCACAACTCACATAGAACCCTACTCAAGATGCATAAACTATCTAGATCTGTTAGTTGTTAGAATATGAGGAAAGAAATGATCATATAATGTAGTCTAGAAATCATCCCATACCATGTCCTATAGGTGACCAGTTTGAGTAATCACATCCCACCAATTCTTGGCCGAATCACGGAGCATGTACGCAGAAATTTTGACCCTCTAATCTAGAGGAATCTCTAGATGATCAAAGATAGACAAGGTGGATTCTATCCAAGACTTAGAAACCTTTGGACCACTATCCCCTGAGAAACTAAGATAATTCTTCTGCTGGTACTCATGGGTCAGATCATCCATTGTAGGAGTAGCTCATAGAGTACTATTCATGGACCGCATCAGACATAGGAAACCATCATGAACTTGAGCATCAATTCCAAATTTGGGTATAGAAATTGGTGCCTCATGTGGAACTCTGGGAGGTAAGACTGGAATATTAGGTCCCACCACATCTAGGACATGGTCATCTCCACCCTCCTAGCACATGACATGAGGATGTCATGGTAGCATTGGTATACAATTTTGACAAGCACACACCTCATAACAAAATTTAAGAAAAAAAAAGATAACAACACTAATAGAAGATAAATATAAGATAGGGATCACTACCCAAGGTATACTACCCCAACCACTCACTTAGATGTTGAGGTATTAGTAAGTGCTCGGTTATAAGTTTCAGGGGTTCTAATAGATGAAGGGTCAATAGTACCTTTCCTCATCATTTATTGGAAATCATTTCATTTCATTTTATATTTAATTACAAGGTTCACTTCTTTACCTTTCATAATCATGACAAGGAGGGATAAGGGAATGAAACCGTTTCACTTTTATGATTTTATTTTCTTATAACTTATCTCAAAGTTCATTTAAAATTATTTTTCTATCTCAGTGAATCAGGCCCCATGCTCCTTATCACTAAGACCAACCCCCATTTTAATTTCTAATTAAAGGATTGATTTGATAAATTACTCATTCCAACCCATGAGGTCCCATAACACCACATGAATTGAAACAAAAAAAACAAGCAATCATATCCTAAAAGCATCACAAGCACATATAAAAGCAAGGATCAATCAACAATAATAGGCATATAAAGTAATGAAATTTGTGAAATGAACCAATATGGCATGGAAATATGCATGAAACGAGAATTAAAGTTTTTTATATGATGCATGTAACAGTGATACTTGCCCTCATATCATCAGGACAAGGATAAAATAGAATATCAATTATAAGAATAATTAGAAACACCACATAGCCTGTGTGTCACCCAATGGTGAAACAATATCAACTATAATGGGAAAAACTAGAATAACAATTATACTTCAGGAAACTCATCCTTTACCCTGAACATGGGTTCATGATACCCAATCACATCTTATGATCAAGTTCCAAGAATTCCTAATCTCCAGTCTATCATCTCCAAATAGTAAATAATGAAAGGAACCACTCTGATACCACTTTGTGACATCTTGGACTTGGATTCAACTTAGTATGTGCCCTGAGATAGGTGGGCCACATGGCCTCAAGCGCATCTCCTAAAATGTCAGAAGATTTCAAACAGTTGTGAGGGACTAGGGTGTGTATGGGTGAGATTATTCCCTCATTACTAGAGTGAAACGTAGTGGATAAAATATATGATACAACGGGAGATAAATAGCTTTAGTAATATAAGTAAATATAATTCACAGTAGAAGGGGACAAATCAATAATAACTAAAATAACTGTAATAGCATCTAATAGATGATGATGATATATTTCATGTCACTAGAAAGCTGGAAAACATGGATATAAAGTAGCAGGCATACATGAAAAATATAATGTAGAAAAAATTAAATACATAAACTATCCCAAGAATCCAAATCTATAGCTCAGTCATTTGCTACCAACTCTATCCTAGAATAGCAATCAATCAAGTGTCTAAAGAATTATGATTCTCTTTATTAAAACTTACATACATGTAATCTGCCCCGAGTACCAATGGAACCCAGAGAGGGTGTAAGATAAATCTCAATGGGAAACTGCCAATGGTGTCTATAATATCTAGCCCATGTAATGGAAATGTAAAAGTGTACAGGAATGCATATATAAATTAAATAAATAAAATGTGACTAAATACCCAAGTACCTACTTCAGCCCTTGGATGGTGTCTAGACATGTAATTGTTTTGTGAATTAATTAAGTTCCAGTTTATATAAGCAGGTCACGTGAGGCATAGCCAACACTAACATCACCTTGTGATAGTATAGATAGTGAAGTTTCCAAGATTTAACAAGGAAACCATAATTGATAATTAATATGAAGTGGCTCCATGGTAATCAACAAGGAAACCTAGACCTTGGGGCTGGTAACTCAGTAGTAAATGAGTCTATCTAAGGGGTAAGAGTGTAATCCATGGATCATTATCCAAGGAATTCCCATAATAATTTTTCTAACCGAGTCCAAGGAATACATTCAAGGTAAAATGGGATATAATAAGTGGTTTGGCCTAAGGATGTAACCAAGGCACCTCATGTCATGTTGGATCCAAGGAGTATATCTGAGGCATCCTGTATTAATAATGAAGGGATCATACGGTGTCATATCAGGCATCCAAAGGTAGACAAGGATTGGGTTCCTAGGTAGGTCTCACCCAAGGTAACTGGTATCCTTGAATCAGAATGACGTCCTCAAGCACCCAAGGAATTCCCTCGGGAATCCAAGATCTAACATGATTCAATCCTTCCTATAAATATTTCAATATCTGTGTGAATAGATAGGAACCTTAAATTTAATTCATTACAATTAATTTGGTCATATGATAATTATGCCATTAACAAATTCACTTTCTTCAAGCCTTACCATTCATTAGTTTGAAAAGGCCAAGTAGCATGCAACCTTTTGATTAAAACCATGAAATTAAAATTTAATTAATAAGTTTCACTCCAATTCCTTCCATAAACATAGAAAGGTGTGATACAGACATGAAACCAAACATACATTTACATTTGATAAGGCCAATTCATATACTTAATTATTCTTTCCATAATATCATTTGAATCAATTACTTACATTTAAGCACTTACCTTAGGCAGGTCAAGTGGAAGCGACACATCACAAGATATTCATATTTTCATGATTCAGTAGGAATTTAATATACTGAGGCTTACCATTAGTGTGGTCAAGTTCGATCACACCCGAATGATGGCTCAAAGTGTCAAAACACTAAAAACCCAATTATGGCATATCACCCTACATGGGGTGTTGGGACTTATGGATGCAACCACCAACAACCAATCACATTTATGGAAATAGAATAACCATATGGTTCTAATGACTTTAATAAAGTCATATAAATTTAATAAATAACACCTGATGAAATCAAAAGGCCCCACACATCAATTCCAAACTCAATGAACTTGAGGGATGATTTATAGACCACCCACCTCAAACTCATACGACTCTCCCCATCCATTATTAGCTTATATTTTGGACCATATTAGAGTAGATCTGAAAAATAATCATAAAATCCTAAACCTTTATAATTAGGTCGAGATAAATAGAAATGAAGAACAGATTAAGATGACTCGAGTACTTACCGTTGTACATCCAACGTGACAAATGGAAGATTGATCAGATCGTAGATGAAGAAGATATTTCAATCCCAAGATTTGGAATTCAAAATATCCAAAATTTATGAAATGTAGGTTCATACCACTAGAATTTGGATTAGGTAAGAAGGGTTATGTTAGTTTGATCATTAAGGGTAAAATGGTAAAATCACACAAAAATTAGTCTATGCACGGTTTGGCCACACGGTTTTCCAAATTATTCACCAACCATGAATGGGATCCTAGAGAAAGGTGCATATTTCATGGTTAGTCTATATAGTTAGGGAAACTGTGCACCAACCGTGTATAATGGCTCTACCCAAAAATACAGACCATCTGCACGATTAAATCTAACTGTGCTCCCAACTCACACAAGAACCATGAGACAGGCCATTTTATCTCAAAAATATAGGCTCCAGGATCTGAACAATCCTCAGAAAACCCTAAGACCTTAATGAACTCATTATTCATCTGAAAAGGTCCATAATAAGGAGTTAGACTAAAATTTAAAGGCTCTATACCTGATTCAAAAATTGTGTTCTTACAGCATCGATGTGTGGAAGCGGGGTTGGGACATCACACTACCCTTGATTTTTAGAGGCATGGATTGATTGGAATACAAGTCTCACACCCAAGTCATCCCACCTAAAACTATCAACCAAAATCTAAGGAGATCATTTCATGGCATTCAACTAGGTCACACCTCAAGAATCCCCAAAATTAATTTATGGCATTCAACAAGTGTATACATTACTCAAATCCAAGGGGGATCCCCCCATGTAATTTTAAATAATGAATATATATATATATAATCCACTATATTTATTCAGGTATTCTGTATCATTATACCTCATTGAATATGAAGGTGTATTCATGCCTTAGAATTCACAGGAATCCCCTAATGGAATCCTAGGATCTTCCATGGAATTCCAATAAAATACAAATCATGTTTAATACAAGGAGTTCCTCTAAGAAATTACATAGTCATAACTATGACCAAGGATTTCAAACATTTCATTACACTATAATTCAAATAATAAAAAATTGCCCAATTTAATTTGAGTTCACCATTTGGGTTCAATTTACATTTACTTTTAAACATTCCATGGCCATAAGAACAAAGGGGGTTTTAGGGGTCATCCTAAGAATCCAAATTTAAAAGTTCCTATAAGTATCTATCTAAACCAACCTATTGTTATAAATCCAATGAATATTATAAGACATTAACAAGGATTTAAAATAAATTAGATTAATTTTATGTCAATCGTATGATGAGTGAACATGACTGCACATTCCAAACACACAATACATTGGTTATAACTTGAGGGAAAATCACAAGAACACCTTCTTTAGGTTAAAATATTATCACTCATAAAGTATCAAGCTTTAGTTTAGTTGTAAAGGAGAGGAACAGATAAATCAAAAAAAAATCCCTGAAAATAGGGAATATTAACCTTAATCGATGAGAACACAAAATGTATCAGATTAAAAAATGAAATGAGGAAACTAGAGTTGTATCCTTTCCTAGAGATTCAAATCACAATAGATGGTGGATGAATCATTTGAAAAATGAGGTATATCCACCTAAAAGGAGATCTATCATGAACCATCCCTTGGGTCCTATGCCATGACTACCCCAAGCCCGCCTTCCATGGGCCAGGGGCTGGCGACTAGCGCCGGAAAGGCATATCCCTAAAATGGGAAGGCATTGACTTTAAACCTATAAAACACACAAAGTAGAATGAAAAAAGAAGAAACTATGAAGTAAAATTTTTTAGTAAAAGAGTGATGAAAGTAAAGGGGTTAGAATAAAAACCCAACTAGAAAAGTAAAAGTACAACTGAAAAGTACAAAACGGCTGAAAGGTGAAAAGCATATCCTGGATCGTCCACCGTGGATCCTACCTGAAGGGTAGGTACAACTTGTGATCAGTAGTCCCCGAATCATGTCATACCAAATGGTCCACCTCTGAGCACTGTTTAGTCCTAGTTCCCTCAGTCTCGATCAATGGTGTACGTCGTCTTCACATGACACAACATGGTGCGGGCGCAACCCATGCAGGGGTGAGTATAACGATACTCAGTAGGGACCCCGAGACCCCGTAGGTCTCCTAAAGTTCTACAAATGAAAACCAAAAATCAATACATAAACTCTACTTAGGTATATACCCATACATACACCTATGTTATCAAGATACACATCTCATACATGAGGGAAGAATACCACAAATGTAACACCACGAAGGTAACACCACGAAGGTAAAAGTACCACATAGGTAACACTACAAAGGTTACACCACAAAGGTAAAATTACCACATAGGTATCACCATGAATATAGTACCATGAAGGTAAAAGTTCCACATAGGTATCACCATGAATATAGTACCTCGAAGGTAAAAGTCTTAGTTCAAACAGAGTCTCAGCTCAAAAAAGGTTTTCAGTGAAGTATATAAGTACAGATGATTAGTTGCGAAGCTAGATCATCTTATTCTGTCAAGAGGCACTTCTTCTGACCATACGTAGTCTGACCCACATAGGATCGATATGTAATAACCCCCAAAATGATCCACATAGTATCTGACCCACCCAGAGTCAATAGGTAACTAACCCCTGCAATGACCCACATAGGATCTGATCCACACAGGATTGGTATGCGCTAACCCACACAGGATCATTGAGCGCTGACCCACATAGGATATGACTGACACATGATCGGTATGCACTGACCCACACAGGATCGTTGAGCGCTGACCTTTGTATTATCTGTCTCCAACCTCCACCTCACTTCCAGCCATTGGATTCCTCACATCCGGTGCGCTCGAGTTCCGTAGAATCTACCCACAATATATCGGTCATACCCCAACCACCACTAAGATCCAAAAAGGAGTATCCCAAATTACATTCGTGGCATAAGGGTTCCAATGTGACAGACGGTGCGTCAATCGGACGCCCGGTCTGTGAGTTATAAGCATTTTAGTCCTGGGGCCCGGTTGGATTCGGGTTCGATCCAACCCATCCATACTCCAAATATCTCCAAAATTCAATAGGAGTATAAAAAAAAGGACCGTCTCAATCCAAGGATCCCAACACCATAGACGGTTCGTAAAATGGACGTCTGGTTCTCAAGATATGGCCCTTTAAGTGTTTATGGGCCCGGTTGGCCCGGGTCCGGCCCGACCCAGCCTGACCCGGTCTGGGCTGGCCCACGGTGGGATTGGCCTGCTGGGCTGAGTTCTGGCCTGACCTGCAAGGGGGAAGCCCACAAGGGCGGCCCGAAAGGGTGGCCCGGCCCACAAAGGCGGCCCGTGAAGGGCGGCCCTCGAGGGGGAAGCCCAGCCGTGGTGGAGCGTGGTCCATCTCAAGGTGGGGCACGGTCTGGTCTAAGGTGGAGCGCGGCCTGGCCTGGGGGGGAACGGTCCGATCCAAGGGGGAGGGCGGCCTGTTGTGGGGTCTACCCTAGCCGACAAGGGGGGTATACCCCCCCCCCCCCAGTCTCCCGAACTCCCAAATGGCCCAGAGGTCATTCAGTTTTCGAAATGGTGACACCACGTGGGTGCTGCCCGATCACCGCAGAACGTGCCAAAGGCACGGGTTCGGCCTCTGCCGCAACTTCTTGTACGCTGATAGCGTGCTGGTCACTCTGCCTCCCTCTTGCCGATGGCACGTTGGTCACGCCACCTCTCCTTCCATGGCCGGATGAAGTTTCGGCCACCTCCTCCGATCGTCGTGGCTGACGAGTTGTGGCCCTCTGCTCACTGGCGGCGCACGACGGTGCACCACACCTCCTTTGTTCGCTACAGCTAACGAGCTGCAACCCCTTTCTGCTCACCGACAACATGTGGAGGCGTGGCGCACCTCCTTCACGGCTGACTGGTGCCTTCTATTCCAATTATCCTCGTAGCTTTGTGTTGCAGCCTCCTCTTACAATGCGTGTCGGCACGCCGCCTCTTTCGTAGTCGGTCAGTGTCCTACCATGTCAGCGGTTTTCCACGGAGGGCGCAAGGATAGAAAAGTAGCGGAGGGTCTGGGTTTGGTTCATTAGTCCTGCGCCCTCCACGTTAGCTCGTAAAAATGAGGGGGAAATTAAGTTTTTAATAATAAATTGAATTAAACAACAATAAAAACCCTACAAAGATACCCTGCAACAACCTCCCGCAAAAATGAATGAATCACGGATCAACCCGTTACTCTATTGGTCTTTATTTTTCATATTATTCAAGAACTGGGAAGAGTAAATCATTTAAAATGTTTAAACAAATAAACCCCCTACCTCGTAAACCCATTGGAGAGCATTCACGCTTGATGTTGGATCGGGATCTTCATTCCCTCAACTGATTCCCAACGATGCTACATGTACGTTGCCCTTTGGTTCATGGTTCAGTGTCACCCATCACCTCCCACTGGGATCAGCTCCATTCTCTAAGGGTTCGGCATCTCGGAACTCCTTCAGCACTTCGTTTCTTGGTGAAGTTGTTCCAATACCCCTCCCCAAACTTCATATATATAGGAGAGAGGGAGGGTAAGTAATGACGTGGAGAATTAATGGAGGCTCATTAATTAGGAACCTTCCAAATTTCTCAACGATGTCATTACTTATTATTGATAGGTGAAGACATTTATTGGCTTGACAGATCAATGTCCCCACACTCCGCTTGTCCGTTGGTGTAGAAGAAATCAAATAAAATAATAAAATTATTTTATTTCATTTCTTTTAAAAAAGTCACAAAACTTTACTTTTTCTCCAAACCTACTGTGGTCAAAGTAAAGTCTCCCTTAAGATAATCTCAGCACAGTTGATTCAATGGTGCCCTCATATTTTTAATCTAAGCTTCAGTTCAAAAGTTAGAAAACACCACTCGCGTGTTTACTGAATGTACCTTAAAAAAGTTCAATAAATTAATAACGTTCACCCTCAACCTGTGTCGGTCAAGGTTAGGCTCTACCTAAGGAGAAAATTCCCCAAAGAACTCAATAGTAATCTTAGATTTTCAATCCAAGTTACCATTTAGAAGTTATAGATTTTACAATAAAATAATTTTCACTTAATTATTTTATTTACGACCAAAAACAAACTTTCACTGGTGGCTAGCACCAGCCAATGTTACTATCATTCTAAGGAAAGCATACCCTCATGAGTTCAATGGTGATCTTAGATTTTCAATCTGAGTTACCATTTTTGAGTTATAAGAATTTAAAAAATAAAATAATTTTATTTAATTATTTTATTTACGGTTATTCCATTTTCTGGTTTTCCCACTGGAGGCCTGTGCTGACTAAATTTCTGTCGCGCCTAGGATAAACTTTCCATCCTAAAAACAATGGTACCTTATGATTTCTGGTTCGGGAAACCATTTAATAGTTATTCCACTTTTTTTAGGAAAACTACTTATGCGCGCTAATTAAAGCTTAACAAAACTTTGATGGATCATTCCGGGCACTCCGGGCCTCGAAATCACGCGCTGTTAGATTTTGCGGTCTTTAAATAATTCCATATAATTAAAAAAATTATACAGAATTTTTGGGACATTACATTCTCCCCACCTTAGGGATTTATATCCCCAAAATCCGCAACATAGACTAAGAAAACAAATGAGGGTACTGAGCACGAATCTGAGCCTCCCGCTCCCATGTTCTCTCCTAGAGGTCCTCATGCTGCCACCAAACTCGTACCAGAGGGATCAACCATCCTTGAAGGACTCGATCCTATCGATCCTCTATCTCCACCGGGAACTCTGTAAAAGTCACCTCATCGTCAAAGTTCAACTCGTCCTAGTCGATAACATGAAATGGATCATGCATCCATCTCCTCAACTACGACTCATGGAAAACATTATGCACCCAGTTCATCTGTGGGGAAATAGATGGATAGTACGCCACCTCTCCCATTCTTCTGAGAATCTAGAAAGGTCTGATGAACCTCGGAGAAAGTTTTCCACCCCGGCCAAACCTTCATAATCCTCATCGGGGTGAGACCCATAGGAAGACATGGTCTTACTCCTCAGACTCTAAGGTTCCCTATCTCTTATTGGCATAAGACTTCTACTAGATTTATACATTCTTCACTTGCTGACAAGTGAGGTATCGTGATAAAAACTCTGCAACTGCTTCCTTCATCCTTGGCCACAAGTACTGACACTGGAGGTCCGGGTACATCTCCGCCACTCCAGGATTCACTGTTAAAGAGGATGTATGGATCTCCCTCATCACCTCCTCATGTAGCACCATCAATACCATGGTACATCCTCTAAATAGGATGACATGCTCCCCACCTTTAAAAAATCCTTTAGGAGACCGTCCTGAGGATATATGAGCATGTCGGGCTTCACAGTCAATGTCCTAAGTTGTGCCTCCCGAATTCGTTGAAGAATTGGAGGAGTGACAGTCATAGACTGAAGGTAAACTACTCCATCTTTATCCATAAAGGATATTTGCAGTGTGACTAGCTACTCTGACGCCTCACTCAGCAGTTGTAGACCAGATCTTCTGCTGAGTGCGTCTGCTACCACATTCTACTTCTCAGAAGTATAGACTATCTCAAATTCATAGTCCTGGAGGAACTCTATCCATAGTCATTGTCTCAACTTCTAAAAGCTCTATTGAAACTTTTCTATTCACAAGAAAGGCTCCCCCTTCTTCGTCAAAGCTGACAAGGGTGCCGCTACCCTGGAGAAGTCTGGTTCAAAACTCCGGTAATACCTAGACAAAGTAGAAGTCCCTCTCCCTTCAAGGAGGTAATATTGGAAACATCTTTTGAAAAGATGTCCCCAAACTCTTCCACTACTGTTGGGAACTAAAAACCCAAAACACCCACTGGCACGGGGGTAAGTCTGGCTGATTAAAGAGTGATCAGCTACACCCTCCTATGCATGAGTTTATCCTATGCTACATGGGTTTCCTTCTTCACCGACCAAGGAAAAACCCATTCTATTTTTGTAGATAAACCATAACCTTTTTCCTAATACAGTAAATCTGATTATGAACTATATATTTCCAATCCATACCCAAACTAACATTGTAAGGCCTCGACACGGCCACCAAGAGGTTCCAACCGAAACTCTCACCTTAAGGTTCAGATCACACTGTTTCCGTAAGTGTGATTATAGATTCTCCTATCAAAGGTGTCTCTAGGCATAAGGGTCAAGTCTTTGTTTTAACTAGAAACTCAAGTACTTGAACAAGATTCATGGTAAGAATGAATGATTGGTATATATGTATATTAATATGGCAGCTAGTAGTAGACACAGACCATACCTCTAATCATTCATAGAGCCCTTGGGTCACACTCCTGGAATGCATGTAGCTACTCCCTTCCCCTATTCTCCAGCTCCCTGAGCCAAGTGGGGACCACATTGGGGTGGTGGTTGTAACATTTAGAAATGTACACCACCACATGCTACTCTCCTAGCTCCACCTCCAAATTTGTTTCCCTACAGATTCATATGTCCCTATCACTTCCTCTTCCTGAAACATTTTACTTGCCTAAGTCTCTGAGACTGGCGTCAGTTTCCTGCTTTCCCATTGTTAACATTCACTAGCTACATCCGCTCAGCCAAAGAACTTTCAACTAGAAAGGTTCTATATAGAACCCTAACATAAGTAGGAATGCATAGAGGAATAGTGCTAGCTCGGATGTCCCTAAACACGCCTCACTTGGAGGTCTAAGCCCTGAAGAACTGACTGCACTATATTCATTGAGTACCTTGGATGGTCGGTATGCCTCGATAAATACTCAGCTACCGACATGTCATCCTATAGAATCTCTAGAAGCTCTAGGGAACACTCATCCCTTAACTATTTATGGAAAGAGACCCCCTTCTCTGAGGAATGTTCTCAAGCTTGTCCATAGAAGAGTCACCTCTTCACAAGATCAGGGTAATCTAAACCCTATCATCATCCTGCTGAGCCACATAGAAGGCTCTCTACCAGGACCGCCATCTGATCGAATAGTGCCCTGGATAGATGGAAACTCAGCCACCTCCTCAAGTCAGTCCTTAGACACCTGTGAGTCGGGATTTCATTAGAACCTTAGGGGTATTAATTCTCGCTCAAATTTACCCAAGAGAAGAAGGTAGGACGGTCTTTGTAGTTTAGCTTGAGTTGTCGAATCCACAGAGACCTAAGAAGTAACCTATAGACACGTACATTCTAAGGACTGTTTTTTGGCTATGAAGTGGACAACTTGGGTTGATTTTATATGGTTTTAAAGTATAACTAATAGATTTAAGTGAATTCAATTTAAAAGAATGATTTGATCCTAGGTTATTTCTCGGGGTGGATTGGACGTATTACCTTTTCAATGATTTCAATTTCTTATATTTGAGATGGGTTCATTTAAGGAGATAAAACAAAATCATCACTTACTGATTTAATGCCTACAACCTTTAATACTAATCACATATACACTTGAAGGATAAAATTTTTGAGCACTTTAAGGTAAAGGTTCGTATTAGCACATGAAGTGTGTGGCCTTAAATTCAACAAGGACGATGGAGTTTAAAAATAATCAAATAAAAAAATCAATTAAAGAAGTGATTATACATTAATGAGGTTATAAATAACATCCAATACAGACCCTTTCTACTCCCTTTGATCAACCCATAAGTGGGTTAGCCCTCCATTGATCCCATGGTTTCAATGGAAGCGGAAAGTAGACTCATGAGGGAATAAATGGAGAAGTAAAAAAAACACAATAAAATAACAATCACTCCATCGTTGTGTGATAATATCACAAGGTTTGGTATGAAAAAGTTCACACCTTGAAACAACGGTATAAAAGTGATAAGTAGAAGAACATAATAATAGTAAAGTAAGAACTTTTATTAATAAAAAAGGATGAATTAAAACAACTTACATGTGGAAGACAAATTTGAGACAACAAAACTGTAGCATAGCATTACAATGAAAGAAAGCTCAAAGATTCTCAACTCCTCCACCACCACTACCTTAAATAGGCATTTTTGAGCCCTTGGGTCGAGCCTCCAACAGTACAAGTTATCCCACTTGATTATGGTAGGTCTAGGGTGGTGGAAAGTTTGTGGAAAGAAGACTTTTCACCCTTGACCCGAAAAGGCATCCATCTTTCATGCACCGAAAAGACTCTCTTGAAACACCTTCTAGATGGCAGAATTTGGGTGGGACATAGAAGACTTAAATTAATTTCATGATGTCCCCTAACAGCCTGTAAAATCTCAGACCAAAAAGAGTTACGGTTTTAGAGATATGGTTTAATTGGTAGGCTGTTTTTCTAGACCGCAGAATCTGGCCCAGAATTTTATCTCTTACTTGGTCTGCCTAAATGGAAACCATGGAGGCCGAATTAGCATTGGATAATGAAGAGTTATTTGTTATTATACATGTCTTCTATAATCCCACGAAATTTGGTATTTATTGGGCCTGTATGTTGGGCCCCACCGTCTCATCAGTGGGATGGTGTCCAATATGCCTTCTCTAGAATTGCTTCCTTTCATCACAAAATATCTCCATCTTCTTCCATGAATTCTCCATTGATCCCTGAATGAAACATGTTCATATTTTAGTGTAGATAAATTTCCAAAAATATCAAAATAAAATATGTATAATCATATGAATCATTGGGTACTTAAAATTATGTTCAAAAATGTACCACATAATAGTGCATTTTAAGAAGGTATTACAATCATAATGTGAAATGGTGTTCAAAGTGTAAAATGAACTAAAATGGTGTTTATGAATAATAAAGAACATGAATATTATGTATATTAACAATGAATATTAGCCTCATTTAGTGTCTAATCAGGTATCTGATGTTGAAAAATGTGTAAGGAACCAATTCTACATGTGTCCTCTACCGGTACTGTCGGTTGTAACTGCTGACCAACAGGTAGTGATATAGCTGGAACACTACCTGAAGGTACCGTCTCGGGCAACGGTCCACGTACTAAATCCTCATCACTATGTGGACCATTTTCATGGTAAATCACTAATAAAGACTATTATTTAGGATCACCATCTGATATGTTGGTGTCCCGACTAGATGGAAAACTCTAGCCATAGCCTCCAACCAGTTCTCAGCTTCCTGGGGATCTATCTCGCCTCGAAACTTTAGAGCTCTCTGCCACTAAAACTCGTGCAATGCACTCAGTCATCATGCACCCTCTGATGGTGGGTCTGGTGGCATTTACTTCCCAATGGGTGGTGGTGCTACTAGTACACCACCCAAAGGTGCTAACATCGTAATAGGGCCCTACACCGGAGCCTCATCGCTCATTGGGCTGTAATCGTGTACTCTCTTAGGAATCTTAGCTGGCTGTCTACGCGGTGGAATCCTGATAAGGAACAGGTTCCCCATGGTCATTAAGTTATACCTGGTGAGCTGAATCCAAGAAAACACAAGAAAAACTTTTCAAAACACATGCATTCAGTGTTTTTGTGCACTGATTCAGAAATCAGAATTCAGGGTCCTGGTGTATGGATACGTCAGCCACCGCACCAACACTGGATTCCCCAAATCGAAAACCACACTCATAACACTTAACACTATTTCCACATAGAAAAGATCAAATTCATAGTTCTTCAGTAGAACTTAACTCCTCTGATACCACTTTGTCGCGACCCGTCCCTCAGGGCTCATTCCATGACTACCCCAATCCCACCTTCCATAGGCTTGGGGCTAGAAACTAGCACTTGAAAGGAATATCCCTAAAATGGGAAGGTATTGCCTTTAAACCTATACAAACACACAGAGTAGAATGCAACAAGAAGAAAGTATGAAGTAAACTACTGTAGTAAAATAGTGCTGAAATTAAAGGGGCTGGAATACAAGCCCAACTGGAAAAGTAAAAGTACAACTGAAAAGTACAAAATAGCTGAAAGGTGAAAAGTAGCTCTTGGATCATCCACTATGGATTCTACCTAAAGGGTAGGTATTGCTCACGATTAGTAGTCCTCGCGTCACGTCATGCCAAATGGTCCACCTCCAAGCACTATCCAGTCCTGGCTCCCTTAGCCTCGATCAATGTTGTACATCATATGCACAAGACACAACAAGGAGCGGGTGAAGCCACTGCAGGGGTGACTATAACGATACTCAGTTGGGACCCCAAGACCCTGTACGTCTCCTAAATTTCCACAATGGAAAACCACAAATCAAGACATCAACTATAATTAGTTATATGTCCATATATACACCTAATTTATAAAGATATACACATCTCATACATGAGGGAAGAATACCACAAAGGTAACACCATGAAGGTAACACCATGAAGGTAAAAGTACCACTCAGGTAGCACTATGAAGGTTACACCACAAAGGTAAAAGTACCACACAGATATCACCATGAAGATAGTATCACAAAGGTAAAAGTACCACATAGGTATCACCACGAAGATAGTACCATGAAGGTAAAAGTCTTAGTTCAAATAGAGTCTCTGCTCAAACCAGGTTTTCAATGAAGTATAGAAGTACAGATGATTAGTCGTGAAGCTATATCATCTTATTCTATCAAAAGGCACTACTTCTGACCATACGGAGTCTGACCCACATAGGATCGATAGGTAATAACCCCCGTAATGATCCACATAGGATCTGACCCACCCAGAGTCGATAGGTAACTAACCCCCACAATGACACACATAGGATCTGACCCACAGAGGATTGGTTTGCGCTGACCCACACAGGATCGCTGAGCACTGACCCACATAGTATTGGTGTGCGCTGACCCACACAGGATCGTTGAGTGCTGACCTCCATATGATCTGTCTCCAACCTCTTCCTCACTGCCATACATTGGATTCCTTACACCCGGTGCGCTCGAGTTCCGTAGAATCTACCCTCGAAATATCGGTCATACCTCAACCCCCACTAAGCTCCAAAATGGAGTAACCCAAAGGACCACTATGTCGTAAAGGTTCCAATGTGACAGACAGTGTTTCAATCGGACACCCGGTCTGTGAGTTATAAGCATTTTAGTTTCAGGGGCCCGGTTGGATTCGGGTTCGATCCAACCCGGACGTACTCCAACTGTCTCAAAAACTCAAGATGATTATACCAAAAATGACTGTATCGATCCAAGTATCCCAACGCTGTAGATGGTTCATCAAAAAGACATCTGGTTCTCAAGATATGTCCCTTTAAGTGTTTCTGGGCCCAGTTGGACCAGGTCCGATCCAACCCGGTCGGACCGACCCGGCCTGACCCAGTCTGGGCTGGGCCGAGGTCCGGCCCAGCTTGCAAGGGGGAAGCTCAGCCCACAATGGGGAAGCCTGCAAAGGGCGGCCCACAAGGGGGTGGCCCGCTTGTGGTGGAGCACGGTCCGGCCTGAGCTAGGGTGCGGTTTGGTCCGAGGTGGAGCATGGTCCGGCCTGAGGGGGGGCGCGGTCCAGTCCAAGGGGGAGAGCAGCCCGCTATGGGGTCTGCCCTAGCCAGTGTTGGGGGTGTAACCCCTCGGTCTCCTGAACTCTCGAACGTCCCAAAGGTCGTTCGGTTTTCGAAGTGGAGGCACCATGTGGGTGTCGCCCGATCACCATGGAACCTGCCGGAGGTGCGGGTTCGGCTTCGGCCGTAGCTTCTTGTCCGTCAGCAGTGCGCCGGTCGTGCCGTCTCCCAATATCTAGTGGTGCGTTGGTCATGACACCTCTCCTTCCACGGTCGATCGAAGTGTCAGCCGCCTCCTCTGATCTTCACGGCTGATGAGATGCATCCCTCTGCTCATCGGCAGCGCGTGACGGCACGTCGCACCTCCTTCGTTCATCATGGATGACGAGTCGTGACCCCTTTCTGCTCACTGACAACGCGCGACGATGTGTCGCACCTCCTCCATGGTCGTTCAGTGATATCCATTCCGATTATTGTCGTGGATTTTTTCCGCGGCCTCCTCTTGTGGTGCGCGTCGGTGCGCCACCTCCTTCATAGTCGGTCGGTGTCCCGCTGCACTGGCGGTCTTCCACGGAGGGCACAAGTATAGTAAAGTAGTGGATGGTCTGGGCTAGGTTTATTAGGGTCGCGCCCTCCGTGTTAGCTCGTAAACATGATGGGTAAATTAAGGGTTTAATAATCAATTGAATTATACAACAATCAAAACCCTACAAAGATACCCCGCAACAACCTCCCGCAAAAACAAATGAATTTTGGATCAACTTGTTAGTCGTTTGGTCTGCGTTCTTCGTATTATTCAAGAATAGGGAATAGGAAATCATTTAAAATAATTAAATGAATAAACCCCATACCTCATAAACCCATTGGAGAGCGCCCACGCTTGAATGTGGATCGTGTTCTTCGTTCCCGCAACCGGTTCCCAACAACGCCACTTGTACATAACCCTTCGGTTCATGGTTCGGTGTCATCTTTCACCTCCTACTGGGATCGGATCCATTCTCTAAGGGTTTGGTGTCTCGTAACTCTTTCATCACTTCTTTTATTGGCGAATCTATGCTGATACCCCTCCCCAAACTCCATATATATAGGAGAGGGGCAGTGTAAGTAATGACATGGGGAATTGATGGGGGCTCATTAATGAGGAACCTTCCTAATTCTCCAACGACGTCATTAATTAAGATTTAAAGGTCAAGCCATTTATTGGATTGACACATAATTGGCCCCACACTCTCCATCCAACATTAAAATTTTTATTCATGAGAAGGGAAGGGGGATACAGGATCATGGGGGACGGAAATAATGTAGCCCAAGGGCATCGCCCCGTACAAGGTTCACCCCCTCCGGTTTCATACTGGACACATTGGTAAGACACGTCACCCGCATACCAGGAACTGCAATAGAAGCCATATAATCAGCCACTTTGTTCCCCTCTCGCCACGTGTGAGAAATTCTAACTCTGTCATTCAGGAGAGCCTTGTACATTCTAATAGTGTAGGTAATAGCCCAGGGTGTACTGCCTCTACCATGGAGGGCGTCGTGGGTAATCATAGAGTCCGTCTCCAAATGGGTAATGCAGATGCCCCTGTGTCTACATAGGGATAAGCCTGTCAGAACCGCCAATGCTTCTGCCCGAATAGAAGAACCACTGCCAAAGTGGGCTGAGAAAGCCACCACCAGACTCCCTTTGGAGTCCCGGAGAACTCCTCCTCCCCTCATGTCACCCAGAACACAGGAACCGTCTGTATTAAGCTTAAGCCCTTCGCTAGGGGGAATCCAGTGAATCCATCTACCCCGCGCCACCCCACCTTCCCCGGTGGCGCTCCTTGGAAGCGCCTGCTGCACCCGCAAGGGTAACCTTCCCCCTCCGATTCCCGCTGCGCCAATCAGGTCAATCAGCATGCATCGGATGTTAGCCACCACAGAACGACCAGAGGTGCTTCTCCCCTCATATCTTGCCCTGTTCCTGGCTTGCCATAAGTGCCAACATGCCGCATTGAAAATAGTCGCACGTACCTTAGACTCCTCCCCTGACACACTAGCCCCCTGAAACCATTGCTCCATAAACATCTCCACACTGCCTCCTTGCTCAAGGAAGCCTGAGCAGACACCAAAGAACTTCCAGACATGCCGGGCCCAATCACCCTCAAAAAATATATGGTTCATGGTTTCTTCGCTTTTGTTCCCGCAGCAATGACAGCACGACGCAAGGCTGATCCCCAGCCGTTTGATGTGGTCATCAGAGGGTATCGCTTTGTTGCGTATCCTCCAGGTAAGAAAGTTGAGTTTGGCTGGGATCGAGTTGCACCAGGCCACATTGTTCCACCTATCGTTCTGCCCCTGTATACCGCTCATCCTGCGAAAATCCTTGGCGTTGAACCTCCCCGACATGGACGGAGTGAAGACGCAGGTGTCCTGCTCCGAGCTCATGACCACAGAGTCGAAAATCTCCTGCAGGCGGGCGTCGAGAACCGATTTGTAAAACAGGGGATATGAGCTTGCCTCCCTAAAGGAGATTAGAGGGGCCGGGCATCCTGGGTATCCAAGTACTTCACCCGCCCAGTTATGTTGCCAAAACAGAATGCTCCCTTCCCCAACAATCCATCGAGAGAGAGGAAGGAGGATCGGAATGATATTAAAAACCGAGGACCAAAGAGTCGTCCCCCTAGCTGAACCGTACATCGTATCATCCTTATATCGCTGAGCCATCTGCGTTCCCCACAAGGATTGGGCTTCAATGGACTCCCATGCAAGCTTTGCATGCATGGATGGAATCAACTCCTCCATACTCCGGACATTGATCCCCCCTTCACAGATGGGACGAGCCATCTTACTCCACGACACCCAGCGTCTCTTGCCCCCGCCTGACGCATCCCATATAAAGCGCGCGAGAATCCTGTCAATAGCCCTTATGACTCCCTTCGGCACACTCGTGGAAGCCAAGGCATGCATCGGGATAGCAGAAAGAACACTATTGACCAGGGTTATCCGGCCTCCGAAGGAAAGAAAGTGGTTTTTCCAGTTCAGGATGCGATCTGAAATCCTGCTCACCACTTTGTCGAAGTCCCTGTTCCGCACCCGATCTGCCGATAAAGGAACACCAAGGTAGTCCATGGGAAATGATCCTCTCTGCATTCCAAGCACGTTCTCCATCCTGGCCACCCTGCTCGGATTGCATGATACAGGAACATAGAAATTGCTCTTTTCCCTGTTAATGAGTTGGCCACTCCACTTACTGTACTCCTCAAGGATCCGGTTCAGCGCTTGAAGAGACCTCCACCCGGCATTCATGAACACAATGGAATCATCCGCGAACATCAAATGCGACACCGGGGGGGCTCTGAACTTCCTCCGATATGGACTAATGGCTCCTTCACAAACACCTTTGTTGATCAACCTACTCAGGGTGTTCTGCATAATAATAAAAAGACTGGGAGAGAGCGGGTCACCTTGCCGAAGACCACGAACGGTTTTAAAGAAGCCATGCGTTCTCCCCATAAACGATACTGCCATCCACGGTGAACACACGCACCTGAAGATAAGATCGCATGCCCAGTTCGAAAATCCCATCTTCGCGAGCACTCTATTGATAAATCCCCATTCCATCCGGTCGTAAGCCTTATTCATGTCCAGCTTGATTACCATATTGGAACCACGGGAAGGGGTGTTCAAATCCTTTAACAGCTCCTGTGTCATCGCCACTGCACCCTGGATCGATCGGCCTTTGACGAACCCATGTTGTTCCAATGCAATCCATCGGGGAAGGAAGCTGGCCATCCGCCTGTTCAGAATGCTTGCCAGGACCTTGTAAGGGAAATTACACATGCTCACGGGCCGGTAGTGGGAGAGGGCGGAAGGATCCTTAACCTTCGGCAGGAGGACCAGTGTAGTCGCAGACGCTATCCGTGGGAGGCCACCCCCTCGGAAGAAATCATGAATCGCGGAAATAAGGTCACCTTTCACCTCCTCCCAAGAGCCCCTGTAGAAGGAGCCAGGGAAGCCATCAGGGCCTGCAGCGCTATCTGGGTTCAGGTTCCACACTGCCTCATGCACTTCCCCTTCATCCGGGGTGCCTTCCATCACAGCATTCTCTTGCGTCGAGACAGTGCTCGAAAGCCCTTTCCAAAGTTCGGCCTCCCCTGAAGGATACCCACGAGACATGCTACCATTGGTGCCCGCAAGAAGTTCCTTAAAGAACGTGCATGCCATACCCCCAACCACATCCGCATCATCTGAAAAGGAGCCATCCTCCATCGCGAGATTTGGTTTCACGACGCGCCTCCTCTCCCGAATGCATGCATGGAAGTACGCAGTATTCCTGTCTCCTTCCTTCAGCCATTTGACCCTAGATCGATCCCTTGCATGACGCTCTTGGGAAAGTACCAGCACCTCCAGAGCACTCTTCAACTCCGCAAGCTTACCAAAGCACCCTTCGTCCCAGCTCTCCTCAAGCAGGACCTCGAGGCTTTGGATCTCCTGTTTAAGCGCTGCCATCTCCTGATCCGGAGAAGGGCGAGACCTAGCCCACCCCAGGAGATCTTGCTTTAGGCGTCTTAACTTATGGTGGAAGGCCACCCAAGCATGGCCCCTGGGGGGCTCACTCCAGCATCTCTTGACCACATTATGGTATTCCGAGATGCTCGCCCAATGGCTGGAGAACTTAAAGCCCTCCTGCGCAACTTCCGTCCTGCTAGGAGACAACAGAAGCGGCGAATGATCAGAGATACTACGTGACAGATGACTCACCTTCACCTCTGGGAATCTGGATATTGCATGGATATTGGCCAAGAAACGGTCCAGCCTACTCCAGCTTCGACTTCCCCCCCTTCGGTTGTTGCACCAGGTAAATGGATCGCCTGAGTAGCCCAGGTCCATTAACCCCTTCCCTGCCGCAAATTGCACAAACGACATGATAGCCCGCCTCGCGAAGTCACCTCGCCCCTTCCTCTCATCCGGATGCATAATGATGTTGAAATCCCCTCCCACCATCCAGGGCATGTCACCTGGGTCGAACCTATTGAGTTCAAGCCACAGGACCTCCCTTCGCTGGGCATCGCAGCTGCCATAGACCACAGAAATGAAGACCTCTTCTCCACCGGTCGAGACCTTGGTCGTGATGTGCTGATCACCAGCCGCCATCATCACCACAGTGACTTCCCTTTTCCAGAACATCCAAATGTGGTTGTTAGTCGGAGCTGCATGCATATACTCATGCATTTTGAGTTTGCGAGAGAATTCTTGGATCTTGACACATTGCTGTTTGTGTTCGATGATCGCCACCATTTTGGCTTTATGGTTCCTGACTTCCGAAACTAAAAAGTCAGTCTTCACCCTCGCCCCAATTCCCCGGGCATTCCAAATAATGACCGGAAACATTAAAACAGAACTGTCCTGGCTTTGGCCCCAGGACCTGTGGTCGTTCCAGACGTAGCTGAGGAGCTCTCCCCCTCCTGAAGTTTCCTCTTCATCTGCCTAGTGCACATACCTTTGCACGAATCCAGAGAGACCTTAGCGGAGCAGGGTGAAGACTGAGGGGTCTCCAGGACGGGCCCATCCACTGCCTTCGCCACTCGAGCCGGAGACACCTCCCCCACAAATTCCTGAACCCCAGGCCGGACCGAGACACCACAACTGCCTCTACTGGCCGAAGCGCCAGCCTCCGCAACCGGACAACCTCCTGGCGAGAGTCCTTGAGCACGCAACCTAGCCCCTTCCGGGACGGTCACCAGGGAAGGGCCTGCCACCTGAGCATCCCAGAGGACCGGGGCAGCACTTGAGCTGGCGACCGAGGAACAGCCCGGGAGCTGCCAGGAAGAAGGGACCAGGCCCTTGGGCACTCTCAGGAGGAAATTCAAAAACCCGCCAGCCACCTGAAACTGTTCTGGAACGCGCGAGCTCTGAGAAGAAACCTCTTGCAGCATGCTAGGAAGGAGGGCCGGGGGAAGACCAGAAGACCGACAGACCAACTGCGAACCCAAAGACGGGGCTGGTCCACGACGAGGCAAGGAAACATCCGTGAGTGGCTTGGAACCAGCTTCAGCACGACGACGACCTCCGATTGTACGCCTGCGACAAGACTGAAGAGAATGGCCCTGAAGTGAACATGACGAGCAGTACCTAGGAAACACAGGGTACACGACATCCTGAACCCAATCCACTAGCTCCGGTACTTGCAGAGAGATCTTCTCCGGAACTGGGAGCGTGAGGTCTAGTTCCACGCAGATCCGAGCCACCATGACCTCCTCACCGCGTCGAGTACGGACATCAGAGCAAAGAAAGCCACCCAACGCGTCCCCGATGGCCTTCAGAAAAGCACCATTCTGGAAAGGAAGAGGTAGACCCGGAAGGTTGACCCACACCGCCGCCCGGGGGTCTTCCTTCCCTTTGTGAGCCTCCATCGCCCAACGGGTCAAGCTGAACCGCCACCGGGACACGCCCCTAGGAGCGAAACACCAGGCGCGGATGAAGTCCGCCTCCGAGGCCAGCAAAATGCAGAAAGAGTTCCTGTGGAGACCCGAAACACGAGCCTCGCCCTGCAACCCCCAGGAGTCCACAAAGCGTTGGAAAACTTGCAGGGGGGGTTTCTCAGCGCCAAACCGTGCCACGAGAGACCAACGCAAGCCAGCAGAGGCATCGGAAAACGCCTGCGCCGGTGCCTTCATAGACACCCGCGAACCTTCCCTAACAACCGAGTGCGAGAAAGCTCCAATCTCCGGGAACCATGGCCGCTGAGAGCCCTGGCCCTGCCCGCACAAGGCATCCCTGAAGGAACGCTCCGCAAGCCCCACCCGAGGAGGCGCCTCCGATACCCCCCCTGCAGGATCGGCCGGAGGGGAACCAGAACCTAGGGGAAGCGACGACAGGACCGGGGACGGCGCGGAGGGCCGGAGCGCCGAAGGAGCAACGGTCGGAAAATTTTGAAAACCACAAGGCGCGTGGGGCGCGTTCTCCGAAAGCGTAACCATCGTTTCCACTGTGTAGTTTTTCCCCCACACTCTGATTTTCCATTGGTGGAGAAGAAAGAAAATAAAATAATAAAATTATTTCATTTCATTTCTTTTAAAAAAGTCACAAAAATTAACTTTTTCTCCAGACCTATTGTGGTAAAAGTAAAGTCTCCCTTAAGTGAATCCTACCACTATGGATTCAAAGGTTCCCTTGTATTTTTAATTTGATCTCCGGTTCAAAATTTAGAAAACACCGCTCGCACATTTACCAAACGTACCTTAAAAAAGTTCAATAAATTAATAATGTTCACCCTCAACCCGCGCCGGTTGGGGTTAGGTTCCGCCTAAGGAGAAAACGCCCCAACAAACTTAATGGTACTCTTGGATTTTCAATACAAGTTACCATTTATAATTTATGTATTTTACAATAAAATAATTGTCACTTAATTATGTTATTTACGGCCAAAAACTAACTTTCACTGGTGGCTCATGCCATCCAATGTTAGTATTAGTCTAAGGAAAGCATACCATCATGAGTTTAGTGGTGGTTTCATATTTTCAATCCGAGTTAGAGTTACTGAGTTATAAGCATTTGAATAATAAAATAATTTTATTTAATTACTTTATTTATGGTTATGCCATTTTCGGGTTTTCCCACTAGAGGCCTGTGTCGACTAAAATTATGTCACAGCTAGGGTAAACCCACCATCCTGAATGCAATGGTGCCCTCAAATTTCTGATCTGGGCAACCATTTAAGAGTTATTCCAGTTTTTTAGGAAAACTACTTATGCTTTCTAATTAAAGCTTAACAAAACTTTGATGAATCTTCCGGGCACTCCAAGCTTCGGAATCACACGTCGTCAGATTTCATGGTCTCGAAATAATTCCATATAATTAAAAAAAAAATATGGAATTTCTGATATATTACATGATCTCCATGGTAATTCCATCACACATGTTAGGAAAAAGAAGTTGTTGTATAATTTTGAAACACCCCACCCCCTTTAATAAAAATAACAAAAAATTAAAAAAAATGGGTGTATTCGTGATGTGAATTGAGGGTTCATGATATGATATTTTGTGAATATGGATCCCCCCATCTAACTATTTCACGGAATAAATATGGAATTCATGACATGAAAGGTTGTAGCCTACAGTTTTCAAACTATAGTTTTTCCTGATTTCCCTAAAATCCATCTCAGGTCACTCATAACCCCTTAAAAACTTATATTTAAATAAATAAATGATTTTCAGGTGAAATTAAATTCATATGTACCTTGGAATGGGTTTAGGTTTTACAACCTCTCCATATCAATATAGGTCATCCTTTATTTGTACCATCACATGTCACTGGTCTTCATGATGAACAAGTATGTCCATTGTACCCTCGTGTCTAATTCTCATTCCCAAATTTCCTCCTGAACATGTACATGTTTCCATAGCACACACACCAAAGGAATGTATTTTTTATGAAGTATATTCTCACTATAGTCTATAATATGAATTATATTCTCCTAAAAGGATGTATTTTCCTCAAGACTGATATCCTTAGTGTCAATCATGTGTGATGGATTGGGAAAATACCATTTAATCTAAGATACATGAAAAAATTTATGCATAGTGTTTAATATCTAGGGAAGATCTAGTCAGTATGTCACTAGGTTGACTCTTCCTGTAATCTCAAAAATCCCCACATACCTGAGCACCAATTTTCCCTACCTTTGTATACAATGGTGTCCCAACCTAGGTGACACATGAAAAAACTCTCATTCACCTATCTCAAAATCCAAGGATCAGCGATGCCAATCTGCATTTGATTTTTTTTCTACTCTATGTTTTATCCATCCTTTTTCGAATCAATTGGACATACTCGATCATCTCATAAATTAGACTCAACCCAAACATTTCCACCTCACATACCTATATCCAAAATAAGGGTGAACAGCATGGACTCCCATACAAATTCTCATAAGGCACCATCTAAATCATCACTTGCTAAATGTTGTTATATGTGAATTCTAAAAGTGCCAGATGGTTCTCCCAAGAATTTCCAAAATCTAGGACACATTCCCTCAACATATAATCCAACATATGAATAATCTATTTAGATTACCCATCAGTTTGTGGGTGGAATATTATACTCAAAATAACTTGAGTTCCCAATTATTTATACAACCCCTGCTATAACCATGATGTAAAACGAGAATCCATATTATAAATGATTCTTCGATGGATCCTTTATAGTTATCTGATCTCTCATATAAATAATATTCCTAGATCATCCACCATAAAGGTCTCTAAAATTGGTAGAAAATGTGAAACCTTATTCATCTGATCCATGATGACCCATACTACATCTTTTCCATGAGGAGTCCTTGGTAATCCTATAAAAAAATCCATATCAAAATCATACCATTTCCACTCTAGAATGGGTAAATACTATAGGAGACCAATAGACTTATAATTATTGGCCTTCATCTACTGACAGGTGGATCATTGTGTAACAAACCTAGTTATCTCCTTCTTCATACCTGACCATAAATAGTGATGATAGAGATCATAATACAACTCCATCTATCCTTGGTGTATTTCCCACCTAGAAATAGGATACTCCCTTATAGACTCCTCTTGTATATTGGTAGGCACTAATACAAATACATGAATATGGATGATCTACTCCTAATCTATTGTTTAAGGTGGTGGTAGCTCCCCACCATCAAATTTGTCCCTGAGGATGAGGAACTCTAGATCATATAACTTCTATCTCTTGATCTGACACAAAACTAATGGAACCATGGATAAATATTTCATAATTTCTCACTCCCAGTCCTCCTAAATATCTAGATACATTTCTATAAAAATAATCATCAGTTTCCACTCACTACATGACTCCTAGAAAACCTAAGGTTTCATCTTATAGATCAATTTTTTGACAACTATATTTTCCTTCCCTAGTGTATAGGCTAGCTCAAAGTCAAAATACTGAAGCTGATCAACCCACTTTCACTACCGAAGGTTGAGGTCCTGCTAAGTAAAAATGTACCTAAAGATATTATGGCCCATATATACCACAAAACTTTCTCCCAAGATATAGTTCGACTAACACTTAAATGGATTAAATATAGCTACTGACTCAATGTCATGTATAAATTAATTCCTTTCATATGACCTCAACTTCTGAGACCCATATTCCATGACTCAATCCCACTACTTCAGAACTACACCTATTCTGATACCTAATGAATCAAAATATAAAACATAATTACTGTATAGATATAGAAATATTAGGATTAGTTTTTTGGTCAATTTCTCCTTAAAATCCAAGAAATCATTCTCATAATCTTCTAACAAAATGAACTTTACTCCCTTTTTGGTTTCCCCTATGAGAGGCATTGAAAAACTAGAAAAGTCTTGTATAAAATTCTAGAAATATCCTTACAAACCTATGAATATCTAAATAAAAAAATCTAGGGATGCTCCCAAGAAACCACATCCCTTGCTTCTCAAGGTCAAAATACATTCCCACATTTGATATGATATTCCCTAAGAAGTGTACTTGGCTGATCAAAAAATGATACTTAGAGAGATTGGAATAAATATAATTCTCCACCAATGTACCCAAGATGATCTCCAAGTGTTGTTCATGTTCCTCCCTCATTTAAGAAAACATGAGGATATCATCCAAAAAAATCACCATGAAATAATCTAGGTAATGATGGAAAACTTTTTTCATCAAGTCCATAAACATTTTTGGTGAATTCAATGGGCCAAACGGTATCACCAAGTACTTATAGAGGTTATACCTACTTCATAAATTTATACATGTTATGTTAAATGGTCACACCACGACCTTTTGAAAACCTAATCTCAATTAAATCTTAAAGAAGATCTGAGTATCTATAATTTGGTCGAATTAATCATTAATACATGGTAGTGGATATCATTTCTTGATAGTCAGCTGATTCGACCTTCAATAATCTACATGAAATTGTAACTTACCATCATACTTTTTAGAAAAGAGGATAGGTGATCGCCAAGGGGTGTACTAGGGAAGATAAAATCTTGGTTCTCCAAGTCCTCCAGTTTATTATTTAACTCATCAAGCTCTGCCACTGACATATGATATGGCAGGATATAAATAGACTCATTTCCCAGCATGATTTCAATGGTAAAATCCACATCCCTCTCATGAAGAAATACCAATAGTTTTTTAGGGAAAAGTCCATAAAATAGTCCACCATATGGGGTTAAACTATCATATACTCTCCTATATCAGCAAACATAAGGATAACAACCTTATTTGAAACCCCATCAAATTTTTTTCTAAATAGGACCTGCTCAGCTAGCCTGAAAGTCCCATTCTACCTTGGGAACATAATTGACCCCTTGAGGTGACATGAAGGACACTCATCAATGGTGGGAATCTATATGATCTCAAAAGGGTACTAGAAAATATATTCCTATAATTAGGACAAACCCAACCATGGATTTCATGAAAAGGTCCAATAAAAACTAGTAACCTATGATCTCAAGATCACACTCCCTATAGTGATTGACTCATTTAGATAAAAATCCAAATGTTTTGTAAATAATAATCATCCCATAAATATAATTGATATCAAAACCCAAACCTTACATGAATTGAATGGGAATGAAAGAGTGTGAATCCCCTTGTGTCAAAAAGAGCATAAGTTAAATTCAAAGATACCAAAATCATACCTATCACAATAGAAGGCCTTGTATCCTTCTCTAAAAGAGTAGTATGTACTGCATGTTCCTTCCCTGAACCTCATCCCTATATCATTGCTTTACTCCTCAATGCCTCTCTACCCTACTAGCATGACAGACTATGACTCTGTGCACCCTTACCACCACCTCAACCTATGAAACCATTAAAACTCCAACTACCCACCTGCCACGGAGTAGTGAATCTCACAATGAAGCCATAAACTAGCCCAGAGGATCTTTCACTAGGATCCTATGATGATTTACTACAAAACCACGGATATGTCCCATCGTACTACATTATCATCACTTAGTTAGTGGCCTATCATAGTGCCAAAGGTTGTGGATCACCCGATTGAGATGATGACATATGAACATACTACCTCCCTAGATACTCTCTCCCCCACTTATATATTAAGACCCATAAAAGTGGAAATTCATACCTCCATATGATCCACTTCCAATTGGTGATGCACACCCTGGGCCATAGGACACTCTCAGATTCCACCCAAAAATCAAGGCATGATTCACCATCTCAAAAACTATGGTCAAATAAAAGATGTTCACCTCCACTTTTATCTACTATATAAGGTTATCCTAAAATTTTCTTTCTCTATCCAACCCATAATTATCTATAGATGGGTTGAACCACTATAACACAGTAAACTGAGCGGAATACTTCATAACAAATAAGCTCCCCTACTCCAAGTGCATAAACTCTTTGTCCCATCAGACTACAAGGTCTTAGGAAAGAATTGGTTGAATAATCTAGTTGGGAAATCTTTTCATACCATGACCATAAATTGTTCAACCTATATCACAACATCCCACCATATATTAGCCTAGAATTGAATGATATAGGTGGAAAGGTTTACTCTCTTCCCAAGGGGTGTCTCTTGATGCTTGAAAATAGTGTGAATCACCTCAATCCAAGTCTCGGCTACCTGGGGGACACCCTCCCTAAAGAAAGTTGGTGGATAATGCAACTAAAACTCCCAGGTTAGTTTGGACATCATATATACAGCTCTAGGTGCATACCTCTCTATAGACTACATAACACAAATCAATATCTCCCTAATATGATCATTCATACCCAAACCATATACCACAGGTGTCTTGAGACTCTACACATCAAGGTCATGACCACCATTTATCACCTAGATCTCAGTTTATGGTCAATAAGGAGTCATTTAACTATAATTATAAAGGAAAAACTCATAACACATTACCAAAGTAGTTAATTATATGATATATAGGGAAATATTTAACAAGAATATGATCCTAAACTCACAACCTAGGAACTCTGACTAGCCCCAACTACCCACTATAGGTTCAAGTCACACATATACATAAAACTCATGTCACCGAGTTTGGTTAAATCAGATTTCATTCACAAGCTATGAGGGAAAATTCCTTATAGGTTGTTCAATGAAATTTTATTTAACCCAAATCAACCTTTAATTTATCTAGGTCTCAAACATTATTCTCATTTTTTCTTATCATTTTCCATGTTTTTACCCCTAGTTTCATTAAATGAAGTTTCAAACACGAGTTATAAATGAAAACACAGTTTAATTTGTGCTTCACATACCATTTAACTATCACCAATTTGAATTCCAAAAAAGAGATTACAATTACATAAATTTCATCATTTAAATATTAGTTAGATATAATTACACCATCAATTTGTGCATGAAAAAAATATTTAGGCTAATGTTGACATTTTAAAAAATAAACCCATGTTGTAACAAAAAAAACCCAGGAAAAAATCAAGGCAAGAAATCAAGTAAGCATGCCAATGGAATGTAAATACCTATATTCCTAATATGATTCACGATGCACATGATCTTTCCATACCGACCCAAGAGTGAAAATCTAATAAACCATAACATATAAAATAAATAAATCACTCGAGGTAAAAATAGATTAATCATAACAATGAATTCCAAGAATAGAAATTCCCTCCCCTGGAAACTTTAATTTTCCATCATACATGGGTTAGCTTCTCCCATGAACAAGATCTGACTGAAAAAGATCATTACCAAGTCTTGTCACATCATATTCTCCCATATACTAAACCCAAATAGTAAAATAAGAGAAATATATAATACCATTTTGTAATGCCTCAACCTGGGATCCACTTATATATTGCCTTGTTCTGGTGCACAACATAGCCTTAAGTGTGCCTCTCCATACACCAGAGTCTGTCAACTCGAAGTGAGGGTTCATAAGTGGTATGGTGGGGATGCTATATCCTTATATTATAGTATAGAACTAGTATAAAATAAAGGAAACAGTATATACATCACATATAGATAAAATAAATAGGTTCTAAAATACCAAGTCACAAGTCATGAAATATCAAATTGATTTCACATACAAAATAATAAAGGATACAAAATTTAGTTCAAGTACATCAAACCTTAAAAGTAAAAAAAAGGAAACCAAAAAATAACAAAAACCTAGAATTATTAATCCCTGGACTATATCCCATCTCCCAACTCCAATACTAGGCTTAATCTCAAGAATCAGTTACAGGGTGCTTTTCCTTATCCTGACCTGCATCTGAGAAGTATGTTTAGGTACAAAATAGTGGTCTGAACAGGGTGTGAGTAAACCTCAGTAGGCCACCACTAATAGTGTCTAATGAAAATCTAGTTTTATGTGTAAAGAATAATGGTGTGAAAAATATAAATGAAGTAAAATAATAATAATAAACTATGAGAATAAAAGAGACCAAGTTGAGACTTGGGTCTCAATGAGACAACCTGAGTAGATGCTACCTACTTCATCCTATGTTGGTCTATAAACCTGGAGAATGCTTCATGGTTTAATATGGTTCCAAGGTGCCCCACTAAGGAAACCATGATCATGTAACCTAAAGTAATCCACATGGATCAACCAATCATTTCCCTCTTGAAATTCATAATAATATCCTTTAGTTGGTTCTAAACTCAAGGTACCACTATTGACATTCATAGGAATGACTTGATTGAAATATAAGGATTATGGATGAGGTATTTCACTCAATATGATTGATCTTTCTAAAGAGATAATCTCATGGAATTTAATGAGGTAACCCCTGAAGAATCTACAAAAATTAATCCAAGTAATTCAACAAGTGTAGACATTGCCCAAATACAAGGGGGATTCTCCCCATGTAATTCATAGTAATAAATATTTGTATAATCCACTAGCTTTCTCAAGGTAGTTTGTATCATTAAACATCATTGAATTTGAAGGTGTCTTTGTCACCCTAGTATTCACATGCATCCCCTAATGGAATCATAGGCTTGTCCAAGGAATTCCATGGAAATACCAATCCTGGGGAATCTAGGGAGGTCCTCCAAGTAATTCCATACTCATAATCATTTCCAAGTATTTCAAACATGTCATTATACCATAATTAAAATAATAAAAAATTATAACATTTAAGTTGAGATCACTATTTGGGTTCAATTTACAATTCCTTTTAAACATTCCATGCCCATAAGTAAAAAGTGGATCATAGGGGTCATCTTAAGCATCTAAAATTAATAGTTCCTAAAAGGATATACCCAAACCAACTTGCTTTTATAAATCCAAGGAATCTTCTAAGATATAAAAAGGCATCAAAATAAATTAGATTAATTTTAGGTTAAGCATCTAATGATTCTACGCAACCATATATTCCAAACGTACAATAAAACAGTGATACCTTGAGATAAAAGCATCAAACCTCCTATATTAGGTTATAATATTCCCACTTATCAAGTATTGGGCTTTGGTTCTGGAGGAAATGATGTAAAAAAAGAAACCATAAAAAAATCATATAAAATAAGTCATATTAGACTGAATCAATGAGAACATAAAAGGTAGTGGATTAAAAGATAAAAGGAGGAAAGTATAGTTGTGGTCTTACTTAGATCTTCTTATATCAAGAAATGATGGCTGGATCGATCGACAAATTAGGATGATCCACCTCAAAGGAGAGATACATGGGAAATCTGTCATGTACTTTGGGAAAAAGAAGAGGCTTCTACCTTATTTTGAAATACCCACCCCCTTTAATAAAAATAACATAAAATAAAAAAAATGGGTGTATTCATGGTGTGAACTAAGGGTTCATGCCATGAGATTTTAGGTAGATCCCCCCCTCCAAACAATTCATAACATGAATTGGGAATTCACATCATGTAAGGTTATAGCCTGTTGTTTTTAAATGGTAGGTCAGCCCAATTTACCTAAAATCTATCATGGTACACTCTTGACCCCTTAAAAACTTATATTAAAATAAAATATACAAATTTAGGATAAAATTAAATGCAATTTTACCTCAAAATGGGTAAGGTTTTTACATCATAAAATGACCAAAGTAGGTATGGTCAATCCTAGATGTCACGTTATATAACATCCCTGAACCTAAACTCCTGGATCAAATGTAAAAAACATAATATATATTTTTTTTAATTAATATTGATAAACATGATCCAATTTTATCCATCGAAAATATACAACATAAAACAGAAATATTAGATCACTTACATTCCAAAATAATTTTTAGGTTTATAGTTTGAGATGGTTAGGGAAAACTCTTAAATAACAAAGTGTACATTTCCACATGATATCCATTTTTTTCACAAAACAAGTTATTTATAAAAACACGCTTTATTTATTCATTGTAACCCTCATACCTATAATTATATCTTTATTAATGTTTCCACTCATCCTTAATACCTTTGAGAAATAATTTTAAAATATGGTATGAGAAACAAAATCTCAGTAAGGGACATATATAAAGAAGTAAAGAGACATGTTAGTCCATTTCAAACCTATGAGATCATATAAGAAAGTTTTAATTTAATATAATAAACTTTGATCTCAAGTAATCATTTAATTACACCTAAAATTAGATTTACTACCCAAAGTTTTTCATAAAACACTTTATAAGAAAATATAAAGGTAAAATCATAATCATGAGGGTTTCTTAGAAAGAATGAGATCCATGAAAAAAAATCTTAAAGCATACCTTTTACCCTTAAATGGAATAATCGTTACTTTAAAAAAGATCAATATCTTACCTTATGAAATAAAAAAATTTCCATGAAAATTCATTTTTAAGCATATAAAAATCATGTAGGGTCCTTGGGACATCATCTTCATAGATTCCTTACAATAACTCTTACAAATGGAATAACTTACTCTATTAATTCAAACATAATTATTTGGAGAGCATAATCATTACCCAATACATTGGAGAGATATATTGGGCTCACCTATCATCATAAACGATGTCCAAGGACCATAAAATACATAAAAAACATAAAATATTGCATTCCTGTCATCAAACTCATAAAAATATACTTTTGAACCTGTAAGTAAAACATTTTTGAATATTGATGTATCTATTTCCTTTAAACCCTCATTTTTTAAACTAAGATACCTAGAAAAAAGGGAATAAGGGTTTTTATTTGAATAATACACTAAATATTGTAAATTAATCCAAAAAATACGGTTATGGTGGTGGAAAAATTCATTGATGTCATATATGTTAAAAAAATTCTTTTTGTACTTTGTAAAGAAATCCAAACATTCCATATGAAATACGCAAGAAGCTTCCTTTCGAAGAACTTTGTAATAAATTTGAAGGAGAAGAAAAATTTACTTTTAAATTAATTTAAATAAATATTTACTCATCTTTCAAACAATATGTCCGTGGAGGAAAAATATTAGAAATAAATCTTCAAAACATTTTAAAACTAGGTTTTAAGATACAATATCCCCTACCTCAAGTTCAAATTTTCACATAAATTATTTATATTAGTGAATAATAAAGTTATGTTAATTATTTAATTACTTAATAATACTTTTAAATTTCATTATATTTTTATTATTCCTTTTATTTTATTTATTACCATGTCTTACTTAATCACTTAATTTATTAAGTTTACTTCAGAAATTTTGAGGATTTTTGGTTCGTAAGTCCAAAATGACTTCAATAGGTTAACTATGGTCAAATGGATCCTAATTATATCATTTATAGAACCTTAATCATGTTATAATTATCATTTTTATTCATTAATTATACTATTATAACAAACTATGTAAGGTGTTTATGAAAAATTAATCTTATTACATCGTGGAGATGGTAATCCATATGTACGCATGAGTAACATTTCAATTTTTCAACAAACATGATGAAAAGTAAGTACTATTTTATATTTAAATTTTTATAATTATATCATAAATATCATATTATTTCTTTAAATATGCTTATATATATACCATCCATGTGAGGGAGTGATGAAAAATTAAATACATCAGTTCATGAGGCGGTAGTCTACATGTATGCACGAGCAATGTTTTTATTTTTCATTGAATGGTAAAGAAATAATTAGAATATTTATTTACCATTAAATAATTAAATTTATATCATATATATCATATTATTTCATTTTTATCCATTATTATGACTGTTTATAAGATTCAATGATGAAAACTTAAATACATCATCTTTGTGAGGTGGTAGTCCACACATATGCATAAAAGATGTTTTCATTTTACATTAGATGAATAAGTATATTAAATAAAGGTACTAGGGAACAAAACAGAATCTGTTCGTCCATGTATTCAAAAACTTTCATCAACAAGATGACGGAACTTGTCATCTCTGATGAACTGAGCCCCCGTATAGTTCTAAGGATCTCACATGAATTAAACAGAGCATGAAAAATAAATAAAACATGTACCTCATTCTGAATCGGAGTGCACTCGACTATATCTCATCATTGTTGATCATTTCTCAAAGGATGAAAATTTTAACCCCTCTAGATCATCCACACATGATCCAATAATTTGTGTTCACATCGTTCACTGAATTATGGGGGCTAATATGGAGCTTTAATGATCTCTTAAACGTCACAACAATCACCACAATCCTCTTCCTTTAATTCGTCAAAAGTTCCTTGGATTGTTTTCTCATAGAGAGACTCTCTCTCTCTCTCTAAGAAGTGGGAGGAGAGAGAAATCACATCCATTGGAATGAACAACCCCCACATGAGCTTCTCCTTTCCTGTATATATAGTGGGTCGACAAAATACCTGGATGGGATTCCCCTACCCCCAGAATTAAATCATCCATTAAATAAGCAATAAATAATTATGATGAACTAAACTGTATCATAAATATTAATTATATTTTATCACCTTATTGTAATATATATAATTAAATATATTATGTGATAAAATTTATTCATTTAACTTGACTCATAATTCCTACTAATATTAAACAAACCTGGAATATTAAAATAATATCCATTCAAATAATATTATTCATTGTATTTACTTACACTTGTAAATAATTTTCAATAAATAAATTCAATCCAATTATTATTAACTTGAATAATAATGAATTTATTTATTTATCAATGATTGATAAACTTGGACTGCTCTCGAACCCTGTGGTGGGTCCCACCTTGTCCTATATACCTATTCACCATAATAGAGAAGATTCTTGAATACTCTATTATGTGTGACACTATAGGATCTTATATTGATAGAAATTAATAATATTCATAGACTAAGAGAGGAGTCTAGAAAACCCATCAAATCCCCTAAAGAGATAAGGAAAATTCATATAAACAGCAACCAACCTACAAACACATACTGTGTAATATAATCTCTTTGTATTTAGATATCTCATAAAGAAAGATTCACACTTGTATCATAATCATTTCTTGATTTATTATTTGTTTATATAATTGGATTGATTTACCCTCAACTACCTTGTCCAAGGATTTATGAAGGTACTACCATCCTGATCAATGAGACCCTAGATATATATTACTTTATCAACTCAGAAGCAAAAAATTCTATCTTGACCATTCAACCAATTCCATACCACCAATGACACACCCAACACAAGATACCTCATTACTATTTCATTATAGTAGTTTTTTCCTTGCATCAAAGTACTCAATAAAATGGAAAACATTGATAATGATCTAAATTTAAGAGACCAATACACATGTTCATAGATAGGAACAAACAATGACACCTGAAACATTTGGTTTTACTATTAGAGAGTATGTTCTCATGAACTCACCTATCATAGATCACCAATTGTGAACTTCATGAGAATAATTCTCAATTCTTATGAGCCCCCAACACCTGATAGTAATACATCAACTATATCTAGTCAGTATAATGTGTTTAGACTATAGGACATATTTTTATGATTATTTTCATGGTATCTTAAGGTTTTAATTATAGTCTGGGATCTAATATAACATTTTGATATGGCAATTAATCTATGAAAATTACTATTAAATAGTGGATGAAGAAATTCTTACACTATAATATTAAGTAAACATCATATATATATAACTGTATACATGAAATGGTAATTGGAAAGTGATATTTAGTTAGGTCTAGGGAACCCATTATTAAAACACTCAAACTTACACTAGAGCCAACTTTATAACCATACTTATTATCTCTTACATGATTAAGATCATGTTTCTGCTAATTCATGACTTTGGTTTCTAGGTATTCCACATTTCCATTGTATGGTAATTATTCTAATTGTGACCTCACCTCCTTGAGTAAGACTTCTCAAGAGATGTAATCCTCAATTTTATACCTATTTTTTCTAATATAAAAACTTGACATATTTTTTGTATTATTAATAGAATTATCATAATGATAAAACTTTACTTACTAGGTGTGATTCCAAGAACTAGAAAAAATCATTGTGTTTAATACACTGCTTCTTAGCTGCCTTAGAAGCTGTAACAAACTCGGTATTTTTAGGTATAGATTCCATCAGCTTGTATGATCTTGTCTCACTCATCTCCTTATCCTGACTAAGATATTATATCACATCAATCCAATGAAATCTAGTTTTCATCCCCTCAAAACTAGTATCCCTTCTCCACATTCCAGGTACATATCTTTTTTACTTTCCCTAAAGTGTAATTGGATAGCTCTGATTTCCTCTCTTGCAGTTCTCCTGGTTATAATTGATATTTCAAAACTATAAATTATATGTTGGAAATATCATTTCTTGTACATATCATGGAATACATGATTGATCCATCATAGAAGAGTATGTAATTAAACTTTCCACCTTAATCTCCTCTCATGCCCATGCATGTCTACTTTGAGATATTTATGTCATGTGTCATTGGTAATGATTCTCTCTCAAATTATTCCAACTTTTATTTTTCAATACCATGTTAGTATATGTATGATTTAATAGTTCAAATAAATTGTTAAATCTACCTTAGTATATCTTATTCCCTGGAACTTAGTTTTATACTTTAAGTTAATCTCTAGAGTATTTCTTTCATTCTGGTCTTAATTAACTATAATACCAATAGTTGTTTTCTATATATTACCAAACATATTTATATTGGAAAATAATGGTGTTCCCACTAACCTATGGTAGGTACATATAAATGATTAATTATAAATGAATATAATATTATCTTATTGCTTACTTCAATCCTAAAATTTATTTTCAAAACTTTCAACCATTATTCACATCCTATGGTGTCATCGTCCCTTTCTGGTTGTGTCGTATAGACACCTTCCATGATTGGTGGTCTTGAAATCCAATTCTTGATAATATAATCATATAAATTAACAATAACAAGTAAAATTCTAATGGATTTGGTAATAAAGACTTAGTATAACCAATAGATCTATATTGGTACCATGATCATACCATCCATGTATAGTCTCACTTGAATACCCACCATAGTATTCAAAATAATAATCCCCTGTTATTTGATACATGAAATCCCTTATAGAACTTTAATTGTTCTTTTCAATCTTAGCTAATTTAAATATATTGCTTACTTTTAGGATTTATTATTCTCAAATAACAATATATCACCAGCTTCGGTGAATATAAAACCATTACCATGGTTTTATACTTCCTAAGTAGTATGTGTATCTATAACATTTTTTTGCAAACTTTTTGTGGAAATAATTCTTATGGCAACTATTTATACATCTCTAGAATTAACTAAACCCAATTAAATCTTTCTCTACTATCTCAAGTAGATATTTTCACCCTTTTATATAAATATAGTCTATCACTTGACTATAACCTTTCTATTAAAGGTATTTATGTAATAACCTAATAAACTTTTAGGATAATTACATTAGATTCACTTTGTATTTTTCTTGATGAAAGTATTTTTATATCCTAAAAAAATATTTGCATCTAAACATATGTCTTATGACATAATGGGTTTTCATCATACTATGACTCATATGATATCCATTTTTCATTATATTCGGAATATAGTTATGGGATATCATCGTTATTTGTGAAGCATGTCTTGAAATATAATGTAATTTTCTTCAATATATATCCACACTGATTATCTTTATACTTACATCATGAATCTAATGTGTAAAAGTAAATGTGTGTTTAGGAATTTCTCCATGCTATATTTTATTGATCAATATTAACACTTAAGACTCATTTTCGATTATTTTTATTAGCATCATAACTCTGATGTGGATAAGGTAATGTGTATTTAAGAATTACTCCATGCTACATTATATTGATCGATGAATTCTTGGTCAAAATATTATTTGGAATACCTGGATAAAGAATCTCATATCTTCTAGAAATTCATATATCATACTTCACTTTAATATTCCTTAATCACCTAAAGGAATCTTATGAAGTATATGAATATGAATTTAGCTTCTTCTTGGAATAGTTCACGCACTCTAGTTGAACTAGTTCTAAAAGACTTTGTGGCTTACCTTTATTTCTAAAGGTTTCTTTTTCCAAATCAAATAAGTATATACATCAATAATACATATGGTGATTAGATTCACTTATTCTAAATACCACACTGGGTATATCCTTGAATTCCACTTTTGTTTTTACTTGAAAAAGAATTATCTTTCCAAAAATGGGTATATAAGTCTTACATTTTATATTCATCGCGTATTGTATATGATTCATATATCACTAAACTATTGGTTGAGTATGAAAAAACATAGAAAAAATTCATTCTTAAACTTGGAATAATGTATCCTAGTGTATAATGGACACATGAGATAAATGTTTTAGTTATACTCAACAAATTTTTCAACTAGAATAAATTACTTGGAAATTATAATTTGTGTACTTATCACCACTAACTTAGGAGCCACCATTTCTCAACTGCTTGAAGAATACACCTTAATTATTGTAATATTTTTATTACTTACTTGGTTATTGTATTTCGATACACATATGTGATAAGCATGTTGTATTTAATACCCATTTAGTATTATAGAAGAATTACATACAGTTGATGAATATACCTAAAGAATAAGCAACTACTTGATTATTTTATTTAGTTTATTGTGTTTTAAACTTATATAGATTTATTTCATGATATACGAAGAAAATAAACTCTTGTTTAATATCCAACCTCATTTTATTGAAAGATTTTGTGAATTTAACTTTGGTGTTTCTCTTTCCATTAGCCTTTTTCCTTTTCTTTAAACTTGTTCTTCGTAATAATTAAAGGTTATACTTTCTTTAATTTCCTATTTACTTGGAAAACCTTACCCAAAAGGTAATGAAGCATTTTTATCCAAAACTTTTGTTTTATATTCTTAAACAAAACTAGATTAATTGTGTGAAAATGATATGATAATGGGGTCAATTGAAATATGGTGATCCATATTTCAATTTACACATATCCAATGTAATCATTACCATTTATATTTGTGATTCAATTTCTCATAGAAATATTCTTAGAGTTATGGCTACATGTAAAATCATCAATGTACCAATATTTGTATATGTATCTCACATTATGAGTTGATGATAGAATTATAAAATAACCATCATATGTGTCATACATTATTCTCTTGTAATAATTTTTACACCCCCACTTCTTGATGTGGCTTAACAGGTATTGGGGACACTAGCACCTTGAATTTTTAATATCGTAGTATTGTGCCCAAGCACGTGTACTACACTTAGAAATTCAGGCTAGTTTGGACATTTATTTTTTTCCAATAGATATCGTAGTGTGTATTGTGGTATTACTTTACATTTTATACAAAAAAATCTATCATATTAGTAATTTTAATCTTGATTACTGATTTAGACATTATTGATTAATTAATAAATCATTAAATGTCTCCCACTATTTTATAGAATTCTAGAAACTCTTTGTACTATAATATTTATACTTTTTTTCTTGAGTATTATAGTGGAAGGGATCCCTAAACCTCCCATAATGGTCTAAAAACATTGTCTATGCCACTACTTGGAGATTTCAAGGTAGGTGTTTGACTGGAGAACCACATTAACTCATAGTTCCTTGATTTTTTGAGTGAATTCCCAACTTCTAAAGTCATAAACTTGATTTACTCAATGATTTCCTATAAAGTTGCATCAAGATAGATTTGGATACTTATTTTCTTAAAATTTTATTTAAGTTAACCATAATTCTCATAAGATCTCCCTTATAGTAAGAGGCACCCTCAAATTTGGCTGATGAGCACCTCAAATTCCCGTTTTTGTTCAAATTCAAATGATGGAAGGCATTTTGTGACTTAATATTTATTTGAGGGTTTTGTTTAATATTTTTATTCAATGAATGTAATTTATTTATATTAATATTTTTCATTAAATGTTGTCACACTCACAACTTAACATTAATATAAAAACATCCATCGCTTCTTTATACATTTTTCTAGTTTTTTATTTTATTTTTTCCCCGCTATCATGAAAATTCATTAAAGAATAAACAAATGAATAAAGGAAATAAATTACCCAACTAGTCTTGAGTATCTAATATCAGTTTATCCATTTAAATTTAATGGATCAACCATGAACTAGGGTAATCATACATGAGTCATTTCTTGACTCATTATGAAGCTCATCCCCATATATTATACTCGCTTCTCATCTAGAGTACCGCCTCATCTTGGCGGGGTCTACATCTTAAAGTGTCGTCATCAAAAAGTACAAGTATACTCATGCATAGGAGAGGGGGACTAGGGGCATAGTATAAAATAGGTAAATTTGGATGCAGAGGCCCTTATACATATTGATCAAAAAAAATGATGATTCACATGTCATCTTAATTATTTTCCATCATCGCATGCAATTATAAATAATTAAATAAATAAAGTTGACATATGCATATTGGTCAATTGATCAAAATAGTTAGTGGGTAAAATAAATGTGTGGTAAAAACTAAATTTTAATAAATTAAAGTATGGGGTATTTAACTAAATTAAATAAATTAATTAAATTTAAATAATTTAATTCTATTTGGTCCCATAATTAATTTAATTTTAATTATAAAAAATTAAACTAACTAATTAATTAATTTAATACCAAAAATTAAAATATTTTTTTTTTGGTATTAAAAATTATATTTTTAAACCTAAAATTAATATTTTAATTAAATTAATTTTGATTAACACAGACCTCGAAACCCCGTGCAGGCCCAATGTGGGTCATGTTGAACCCACACAAACCTTTGTTGGGCCATAGACTACCTGTGAAGGGCCATTCTGGGCCAGGAAATTACATACTAACTCATATCAGGTTAGTCTGACCCTCTTTGACCCGTTTTAGGCTAGTTCGAGTCCATCTAGACCCGTAGAGGCCATTGCAGGGGAATACCTCATGGGTAGGGTTAGCGGTGAGCGCTACAGGGGTGTTCTTCATGGGTGGTTCATGAAGCTGATGAACAGGAATGGGAGGTGGCTAGTAGCAGCTAGAAATGGGTGAGGGGAGGATCCTGTGGTGGAGTTAGAACCAATGAAAGTTAACATCCTCAGCCATTGATTCATGTAGCACCTGGCGGGTCGGCTTGGTCTGGCAGAGCATGATGCTCATAGAGATGGTGGCAAGCTCACTGGATGTCTAGATCTAGTTGTGTAGGGTCTCAATGTCACGACCCGTCCTCAGGGCCCATGTCGTGACTACCCCAAGCCCGCCTTCCATAGGCCAAGGGCTGCCGACTAGCACCAAATGCGTAATCTTGATAAAAGGGAAGGCATTGCCTTTTAACCTGTAACACACACGCAGTCTGAACACAAGCAGTAGAGGAAAAAACTGGAAATAAACACTAAGTAAAACAGAATACAAGAGAAGGTGATAAAAGGAAAGGGTATGGAAATACAAGCCCTACAGTAAAGTACAACTGCAGAAATGTAAATAGAAACTACTAATTCATCCTCCGGAAATCGCACCTGAAGGGTGGGTACAAATGGCCTCCTCAGCACCCCTGGTCTGTCCGTCCTCTCTGTGTATGTCTTACCAAGTGGTCCACCTCTGGGTACCATCCAGCTCCACAAGTCTCTACCTCGATTAGTGATTTCCTTCGTCTGCAACCAACACAACGAAGTGCAGGAATTTCCCATCCAGGGGTGAGTATAACGATACTCAGTAGGGACAACGAGACCCCTGGAGGTATCCTAGAATCCATGAAGGATAAATAACAAAAGGAAAGATATAATCATGAAGTATCAACCAACCCTACTTAGGTATATGACCATACATATACCTAAGTTATCAACCACAGTTCAACTCCAACTCTCGAGCCCAAGAACAACCCAGTCCACACAGGAAAGTAATGTCAATCACATCAATGATAATGATTGAAAGTCAAGACTCAACTCACACAGGTATACATCTTTCGTAAAGTAATAGAGATGATCAGATGTAGTCACTGATTCATCTAAGCTGTCGGACCCACACAGGATACTAGACCAGCTAAGCTCTCGGACCCACACAGGATACAAGACCAGCTACTCTATCAGACCCACACAGGATACAAGAATAGAAGTCAAAACTGTTAGAACCCAATAGGATACAAGAACAGTAGTCATCGTTGTCGAACCCACAGAGGATTCTGGCACAATATCCATCGTTTTCAAACCCACGAAGGATCCCAGTACAGAAGTCGTCATTGCCGAACCCACGCAGGATTCCGGTACAGTAGTCGTCACAGTCGCAGCCAGCTCTAGGGTTCCCACACACAGCACGCTCTATTCCGGGAGGGTCTGCTCCTCGAGCCAAGTTTTGATACATCAACTATCATGAAGTCCTAAGTTGATGTATCCTGAAGTTCCATATCATAAAAAGGAACCCAACGCAACAGATGGTGCGTCAATCGGACGCCCGGTCTGAGAGTTATTAGCATTTCTGTTCCAAGGGCCTGGTTGGAATTATGATCATTCCAAACCCAGCCATTTTCCAAAGTTGTACAAAACTCACTTATAGTATCGTAAAAGGACTACCTCATTGCGAGGATCCTAGTGCCACAGATGGCGCGTCAGTCAGACGTGCGATCAAGGAGATATTCACGTTTAAGCGTAACGGCCCCGGCCCGTCATGCCCAGTGGACTGGCGGGTCGGCCCGACCTGGTTTGGTGGGTCTGACCCGGATGGGGGTAGGCCCAGCCTGGTGGAGCACGGCCCACCCAGGGACCTAGCCCGGTGGGTCTGACCCGTTTGGGGGGTCGGCCCGGCCCAGTGGGACGCGGCCCACCTACGGTCCTGACCCGCGGTTGCGGGCCGATTCGGCTCGCCCGGCGGCACCGAGCAGTGCCGCCCCACCTTGCTGCCCGGCCTGCCGAAGCCGGCCGGTTTTGTCCAGTGCAAGCAGCCCACACAGTGGGCCGCTATCTTTCCATGCGGTGCTGCAGTTCCCTTCAACTCGGCCAGCAGGCGGCCGGCCGGTTTGCTGGCCGAGCGGCCCGAGAAAGCGGGCCGTGGTTCCTACACATCACGGCACCTGTGCGCACCGCGATCCTCCTGCTCGGGAGGCCGTAGCCGGCCAGTTCATCCAGCAAGCGGCCCGAAGTTGCTGGCCACGGTTCTCTCTACTGCGCGGCACCTTCTGGTGCTGCAGTTCCCAGCGGGCCGTCCAGTCTCTTCACGCGGACGCCGCTGCCTCCGATTGCTACCACCTCTTGTCACCGCCGACTTCGGTCGTTGTCGCCTCTTCCAACACTTCCTCCGTCGCCAATAAAATCAAGAAGTATGGGGGAGGTTCGCGCCGTGTTCGTACGGCCCGAAACCTCCTCATTATGATATTAACAGTTGTAAAATTTACACTTCGCAATTAGTACGATGAAGGTCGGAAAATATATGAACAACTCTAAACAACCCCCTACCTTGATTCTAGGTACGTTGTCATAGTCACAGAAATCGGTGTCGCGAATAACGGTGCCACGGGAGACAGTGTCGCAGAAGATGGTGTCGTTCGGTCAATATCAGAGGAAGATTCGTTGTCATTGGAAACATTGCTCGTGGGCGGTGTATTCTCCCTTGAAACAGAGGAAGAAGAATGAAGAAGAAGACGATTTAGGGCCTTGTGTTCTTCGTTGGAGAGGGTAAATGTTCTTCATGGGAAGAAGTCCCTCTCTATTCTCCAAGGCTCCACCAACACAGCATGTGCCAACCCAAAAATAATAGCTTAGGGTATTATTTTATCCTTAACATGAATTTCAAATTAATTCTAAAATCTAAGCCAATTAATTAATTAATTAAGTTGGCACATTTAAGGGGATGGAGGTGGAGATGCTCCACCATAATGTGGGAGTTCAAAAGTTAAAAAAAGGGTTCCAAGGAGTTAAAGGGGGAGTTGAAGGGTTAGGTGCTCGTGTTGGCCCCACCACACAATATTCTCTCGTGGGAGGTTATGTGGGGTGTGGGCCCTACCTCCAACTCCTCTTTGGAGGAAATAACCACCCCTTAACAAAAATTATGTAACATATAATTTTTTTATTTTATTTAAAAAGAATCCCAAAAAATTAACTTTCAACCTGTACAAAACACAACTACGGTAAAGGTCCCCTTAAGAGAATATCGAAGCTGTGAGTTCATTGGTGTCCTCGGATTTCAATTCCGAGCATCGGTTCAAAAGATAGAAAAACTCGCACGTACATTTACTGAACGTGCCTTAACAAAATTTCAGAAAATTATTCTGGGCACACCGGGCCTCAGAATCAGGCGCCGTCAGAAACTACAGACTCTTAAAATTCCAAATATTCTAAGAAAAAAATTCCCTTTAAATTTATGGGTCTTTACATTACCCCCACCTCAGGGATTTTTGTCCCCATAAATCTACAACACACACTAGGGAAACAAATGATGGTACTGAGCATGCATCTGAGCCTCCCGCTCCCATGTGCTCTCCTGGAGGTTCCTGTACTGCCAGTGAATGTGAACTAGAGGAATTGATCATCCACATAGGACACGCTCTTTTCAATCCTCGATCTCCATTGGGACCTCTGTGAAATTCACCCCATCATCGATGTCCATATCCTCGTGGTCGATAATGTGGGATGGGTCGTGCACGTATCTCCTCAGCTGAGATACATGGAAGACATCGTGCACTCGGTGAAACTAAGGTGGAAGGGCCAGGTGGTAAGCCACCTCGCCTACCCTGTTGAGAACCTGAAAAGGCCTAATGAATCGCGGTGATAACTTTCCGCCCTGGAAAAATCTCTGAATACCTCGTCGAGGTGAGACCCGTAGGAAGACGTGGTCTCCATCCTCAAACTCCAGTGGTCTCCATCTCCTATTAGTATAGAACTTATGTCTGCTCTATGCAGTCTTCATCTACTCCTGGATGATCAGAACCTTCTCCATCGTAGCCTACACCATCTCTGGTCCTACAAGTGTTGACTCCCTTGGGTCAGTCCAGCACAAAGGTGATCTACAAGGTCAGTCGTACAGTGCCTTGTAAGGTTCCATCCCAATGGTGGAGTGGTAGCTGTTGTTGTATGAAAACTCCACCAAGGGAAAGTGATCCTCCCAACTACGACCAAAGTTAAGGACACATGCACGGAGCATGTCCTCAAGAGTCTGAATGTTCCTCTCAGTCTGACCATCTGTTTGATGATGGAAGGCGGTGCTCAAGTGAAGTTGCGTGCCAAAATCCTCCTGTAACCCCTTCCATAGTCGGGAAGTGAAACGAGCATATCGATCGGAGAAGATAGTCGATGGAACACCATGAATCCGTACGATCTCCAGAATATAGATTCGTCCCAAGCTCTCTACTGATCCCTGCTCTCTGATCGGTAGGAAGTGGGCCGACTTGGTGAGTCAGTCGACAATCACCTAGATAGAGTCATGTCCTCTGGATGTACGTGGAATTCCCATCATGAAATACATAGATATTTTGTCCCACTTCCACTCTGGGACCTCTAATGGTTGTACCAAGCCTGCTGGTACCTGGTGCTCCACCTTCACCTACTGACAAGTGAGGCATCATGAAATAAACTTTGTTACCGCTTTCTTCATACCCAGCCACCAGTTCTTTCATCTTAGGTCCTGATACATATTCTCCACTCCTGGATGTACCGCTAGAGGGGAAGTGTGAAACTGCCTTAACACCTCCTCCTGTAATGCAACTAGTACCATGGTACATCCTCTTAAGAGGATGATGTGCTCCCCACCTTTAGAAAACCCATCAGGTGTCTGCCCTGAGGATATCTGAGCATGTCGCATCTCACAGTCAACGTCTCCACGCTGTGCCTCCTTGATTCACTAAAGGAGTGGAGGAGTGACTATGAGAGACTGAATAAAGGTTGCTCTATCTCTATCCACAAAGGATATATGCAATGCGGCCAGCTGCTCTGTCGCTTCTCCTATAAGTTGAATGCATGATCTCCTTCTGAGAGCATCTAATACAATGTTCCCCTTCCCAGGAGTATAGACTATCTCAAATCCATAATCCTAGAGTAACTCAAGCCATCACCGCTATCTCAGGTTCAGGTCCTTCTGCGAGAAGATGTACTTGAGACTCTGGTGGTCAGAGTAGACTATAAAGTGCTCGCCCATCAGATAGTGCCGCCACATCTTCAAGGTGAAGACCAATGCTACTAACTCCAGGTCATGGGTAGTGTAGTTCTACTCGTGATGTCTCAAATTCCATGATCCATACGCGATCACTGCTTGATCCTACATCAGGACACACCTGAGTCTAGTCCCTAATGTGTCGCAGTAAACTACGTACCCTATGCCCTCCTCAGGTAGCCTCAAGATGAGCGCACTAGTCAACCTCTGCCTCAGCTCCTGAAAGCTCTACTGGCATATATCTGACCACACTAAGTGTTTCCCCTTCTTTATCAAAGCTAAAATCAATGCTACAACTCTGGAGAAGTCTGGAACAAATCTCTGATAGTACCCAGCCAGTCCCAGAAAACTTCGTACCTCCGTCACACTCTTAGGTGGCTCCCAAGCAAGTATTGTCTCGATCTTCACTGGGTCCACTGCAACTCCAGCCTTCGAGATGATGTGTCCCAAGAATTGAACCTCTTGAATCCATAACTGGCACTTCAAGAGATTACTATAAATCTAGGGCTCTCGGAGTGTATCTAGTACTACTCGTAAATGGAAGGTGTGCTCCTCATCAGTAGTTGAGTAAATCAGTATGTCGTCGATGAAGACTACGAAAAATCGATCAAGGTAAGGCTGGAAGATCCGGTTCATGAGACTCATGAACACTTCTGGAGCATTGGTTATGTTGAAGGGAATAACCAAGAACTCGTAGTGGCCATACCGACACCTGAAGGCCATCTTCTACATATCCTCATCTCAAACTCTAAGTTGGTGATAGCATGACCTGAGGTCTATCTTTGAGAACCATCGTGCTCCCTTGAGCTGATCAAAGAGGTCTTCAATCCTCGAGAGTGGATACTTTTTCTTCACGGTCACCTGATTCAGGCGACGGTAGTTGACACATAGTTTCAAGCTCCCATCTGCCTTATTGGCGAACAAAATTGGGGATGCCTAGGGTGAAACACTGGGTCGGATAAATCCCTTCCCCCGCAAGTCCTCCAGCTGTACCCACAGATCACGAAGCTCAGCGGGATCCATCTGATATGATAGAGTAGATATCGGTGTTGTCTCGGGGTATATGTCAATGTAGAAGTCTACCTCTCTGTGAGGAGGTAGTCCTGGAACGTCGTCAGGGAAAACATATGCGTACTGATCCACCACATTAGGAAAACTCGGACTCTGCACATCAACCGCTCTGAGTATGAGACTAGCCAACTGATGTGTGGTCGGCTTCCCCCTCCTCTACGTAAGTCCATCCTGCACTGCAAAGGCTCCCTTATCACTTCTGAAGGTGAACTTGGTCTCATCCATGAAGACACACCGCACTTTGTGCCTAATACAGTCAATCTGAGCATAAACTTTGGATAACTAGTCCATACCCAAGATAACGTCGTAAGGCCTCGACGCCGCTAAAAGAAGATCCCAGCCGAAGCTCTCGCCTCCTAGAGTAAGGTCACACTGCTGGTACCAGTGCGTAATCATCAAGTCTACTTCCGTAGAAGTCTCTAGCCATAAGGATTGAGCCAACGGCTCTATCGGAATCTCTGAGCTTCGAACAAGGTCAGCGGAAATAAAAGAATGGCTCGCACCTGTGTCTATAAGTACTGAATAAAGGGTGGAGTAGACACAGATAGTACCTCGAATCATCTCAGGTGCATTGTGGTCATAGGCCTCGACTACCTGGAGCTGATCAAACCTCTGTTCGCCAACTCCATGTGGTCGGGGTGGACCTCCTGGTGGTGTTGGTGGTAGAGCCTCAAAACTTCATCCACCGCCCACTGCTCGGCCAGCTCCTCTGCCACGTCCACCTGATCCTGGTGGACCACCACGGTAAAACCTCTACCTCTTCCTGGGAGTTCCCTCTACTGTTTTCTGCTTGTCCACATGGTGGGTCGGGCAGTCTCGATCCATGTGACCCTGCCCTCCGCATGCATAGCACTGCTTGTTCCTCATATGGTTGGCTCTGTTTTGGGTGCCCCACACAACCGAACCCGTATCCTGAGGTTTCCCACCTGATGGCATGGTCCTCTTGGACCTCTGCGTCAACTTCCTATTACCAGCTATAGAAGACTCCGCTACGTGTCTCCCTACGGTGGGTCTCACTGCTGGTGACTGCTCAGCGAGAAAACTCTCCACTATAAGGGCTTTCTCCAGCACCCCCACCTACGTTGGGATGCTGAGGGGAATCGTCAAAGCCCTGATCTCATGCCTGAGTCCCTGCTCTAAGGTTCGGGCCCTGAAGAACGGGTCTCGTACCATATACGTGGAGTAGCGTGAGAGGTCAGTTAACCTTGCTGAGTATTGAGCTACTATCATGTTTCCCTACTACAGATGATGTAACTCCTAAATCTGCACCGCACGAAGGGTGGCTGGAACAAACAGCGAGCGGAAGAGACTCTCGAAGTCTGTCCAAAGTAATGATGCCTCATCATGCACCTAGAGCATCAAGCTCCACCATATGCCTGTTGTTTCATGCAGGAGACTCACGGCAAGGATCACCATGAGGTCAGCTGGTTTCCTTACCAATTTGAAAACTCTCAAGACAGCCTCCAGCCATTCCTCAGCTGCCTGTGGGTCTGTCTCTCCTCAAAAACTGGGAGGCTTATAACGCTAGAACTCCTACAACGGACTTAGGCGGCATGCACTCTCCGCTACTGGGGCTAGTGGTATCAGTGGCCTAGTGGGTAGTGGTACCGCTGGTGCCTCCGCTGTGATAGGGCCCTACACTGAGGCCTCGTCGCTCGGTGGGCTACCATCTCATACGAAACTCAGAACCCTAGCTGGCTGCCTTCGTGGGGCCATCCTAAAAAGAAACATGTGTGCCACGGTTAAAACAGTATACCTGGTGAGATGAAACAAAGTAATCATGAAGAAAACTTTTTCAAATGAAACACATATGCAATCAGTGTTTTCGTACACTGAGTCAGAAATCAGAGGTCAGGGTCCTAGTGTATGGATACGTCAGTCACCGCACCAAAACCGGTTTCCCTAAACTGATAACCACACCCAAAACACTAAACATTATTTCCGTTTAAAGAATCAAAGTCTAAGTTCTACGGTATAACCAAGTACCCTAATACCAATTTGTCACGACCCGTCCTCGGGGCCCGTGCTGTGACTACCCCAAGCCCACCTTCCATAGGCCAAGGGCTAGAAACTAGCACCAAAGGCATAATCCCAATAAAAGGGAAGGAATTTCCTTTTAACCTGTAACATACACACAGTCTGAACACAAGCAGTAGAGGAAACAACTGGAAATAAACACTAAGTAAAATTGAATACAAGAGAAAGTGCTAAAAGGAAAGGGGCCAGAAATACAAGCCCAACAGTAAAGTACAACTATAGAAAAGTAAACAGAAACTACTGAGTCGTCCTCCAGAAATCCCACATGAAGGGTGGGTACAGATGGCGTCCTCAGCACCCCAGGTTCGTCTGTCCGCTCCGTGTACGTCTCGCCAAGTGGTCGACCTCCAGGTACTGTCTAGCTCCATAAGTCTCTACCTCGATTAGTGCTTACTGTCGTATGCAACCAACACAATGAAGTGCGGGCATTACCCATGCAGGGGTGAGTATAATGATACTCAGTAGGGACCCCGATACCCCCTAAGGTCTCCCAGAATCCATGAAGGATAAACCACAAATGTAAAGATACAATCACGAAGTATCAACCAAACCTACTTAGGTATATTCCCATACATATACCTAAGTTATAAACCATAGTTCATCTCCAACTCTTGAGCCCAAGCACAACCCATTCCACATAAGGAATTAATGTCAATCACATCGATGATAATGATTGAAAGTCAAGACTCAGTTCACATAGGTATACATATTTCGTAAATCGATAGATATGATCAGATTTAGTCACTGATTCATCTAAGTTGTTGGACCCACACAGGATACTAGATTAGCTAAGCTGTCGGACCCACACAAGATACAAGACCATCTACTCTGTTGAACCCACACAGGATACAAGAATAGAAGTCAAAACTGTCGGACCCACACAGGATACAAGAACAATAGTCATCGTTGTTGAACCCACAGAGGATTCTGGTACAATAGCCATCATCGTCGAACCCACAGAGGATCCCAGTACAGAAGTTGTCTCTGCCGACCCCACGTAGGATTCTGGTATAGTAGTCGTCACAGTCGCAGCCAGCTCTAGGGTTCCTGCACACATCATGCTCGATTCTAGGAGGGTCCACTCCTCGAGAAAAGTTTTGATACATCAAATATCATGAAATCCTGATTTTATGTATCCCTTAGTTCTATATCATCAAAAGGAACTAAACGTGACCGACGGTGCGTCAATCGGACGCCCGGTCTGAGAGTTATTAGCATTTTCGTTCCAGGGACCCGGTTGGAATTACGCTCATTCCAGACCCAGCCATTTTCTAAAGTTTTCCAAAACTCACTTAGATTATTGAAAAAGTACCACCTCATCATGAGTATCACAGTTCCTCAGACGGCGTGTCAGTCGGACGCACGGTCTAGAAGATATTCGCGTTTAAGAGTAACGGGCCCGGCCCGTCAAGCCCAGTGGACTGGCGGGTCGGCCCGACCCGGTTTGGAGGGTCTGACCTGGATGGGGGTTGGCCTGGCCTGGTGGAGCACTGCCCACCCAGGGACCCAGGCCGGTAGGTCCGACTCGTTTGGGGGTTCGTCCCGTCCCGGTGGGGCGCGGCCCACTCGCGGTCCCGACCTGCGGTTGCGGGCCGGTTCAACTCGCCCGGCAATGCCGAGCGGCGCCACCCCTCCTTACTGCATGGCCGGCCAAAGCTGGCCGGTTTTGTCTGGCGTGAGCGGCCCGCACAGTGGCCGCTATCTTCCCACGTGGCGCCACGGTTCCCTTCAGCCCGACCGACAGGCGGTCGGCCGGTTTGCCCGCCGAGCGGCCCAGCGGGCGGCCCGCAGAAGCGGGCCATAGTTCCTCCACAAGGCGGCACCTGTGGGTGCCACGATCCTTCTGGCCAGCCGGCCGTAGCTGGCCAGTTCATCCCGCAAGCGGCCCAAAGTTGCGGGTTGTGGTTCTCTCCACCACGCGACACCTATGGATGTCGTGGTTCCCAGTGGGCCGGCCAGTTTGGCTGGCTGGTCTCTTCACGCGATCGACATGCGGACGTCGCTACCTCCGGTTTCCACCACCTCCAGTCACCGCCGACTTCGGTCGTCGTCGCCTCTTCCAACACCACCTCCCTCACCAATTAAATCAAGAAGTATGGGGGAGGTTCGGGCTGTGTTTGTGCAGCCCAAACCCTCCTCATTATGACGTTAACAGTTAGAAAATTTACACCCCGTAATTAGTACGACGAAGTTTGGAAAATATATGAACAACTCTAAACAACCCCCTACTTCGATTCAAGGTACGTTGTCTTAGTCACTGAAATCGGCGTCGCGGATGACGGTGTCGCAGGAGATGGTGTCTTGGAAGATGGTGTCATTCTGTCAACGTCGGAGGAAGATTCATTGTCATTGGCGACGTTCCTCACGGGCGGTGTCTTCTCCCTTGACGCGAAGGAAGAATAATGAAGAAGAAGACGATCGAGGGCCTTGTGTTCTTCGTTGGAGAGGGTAAAAATTCTTCGTGGGAAGAAGGCCCTCTCTATTCTCCAAGGCTCCACCAACACAACATGTTCCAACCCAAAAATAATAACTTAGTCTATTATTTTATCCTTAACATGAATTTCAAATTAATTCAAAAAGTTGAGCCAATTAATTAATTAATTAAGTTGGAAAATTTAAGGGGAGGGAGGTGGAGAGGCTCCACCATAATGTGGGAGTTAAAAAGTTAAAAAAAAAGGGTTTCAAGGAGTTAAAGGGGGAGTTGAAGGGTTAGGTGCTTGTGTGGGCCCCACCACACAATATCCTCTCATGGGAGGTTATGTGGGGTGTGGGCCCCACCTCCAACTCCTCTTTGGAGGAAATAACCACCCCTTAACAAAAATTATGTAACACATAATTTTTTTTATTTTATTTAAAAAGAATCCCCAAAAATTAACTTTCAACCGGTACAAAACGCAACTGTGGTAAAGGTCCCCTTAAGCAAATACCAACGCTGAAAGTTCATCGGTGTCCTCGTATTTTAATTCCGAGCATCAGTTCAAAAGATAGAAAAACCCGCACGTACATTTACTGAACGTAACTGAACAAAACTTCAAAAAATTATTCCGGGAACACCGGGCCTCAGAATCAGGCATCGTCAGAAACTGTGAACTCATAAAATTCCAAAGAATTTAAGAAAAAAATTTCCTTAAAATTTCCGAGTCTTTACACTCAACTAGAAGAAAGGGATCCCATAGCAGACAAAGGTGTGCCTGAAAGGCGGATCTATCTAGGGGAGGACCGCAGTTGTCGATGCTTTCTTGGGAGGAGTGTGGGTGGAACTAGATGTTGGTTGGGTCACCATATATGAGAGGGATTTGGCCAATAGTTATGGATGGATCTTTCCATTCGCTTGGATCTAGCCTGTGATCTACTAAGTGGGATAGTGGGTCGTGCATTCATAGTTGTGGTGACTCTTAGTGTCACATTGGTGGTGTTTTTGCAGTGCTGAAACAGAGAAGCAAGGATGGTGGGCCTACCATGGAGGGCGACAAGTGGTAGTGGAGGTAGGGAGGTTCTTCTTGCTCCAGATCTGAGGAGTGACAGGAGCGGTGATGGATTCTTCTAGAATCTCACTACCCATGACCCTTGTTTTTTTATTATTAAAAACTGTTAAACGTTGGCTTTCTTTGGGAGCCATCCAGACATTATTTCAACTTGTTTTTGTAAAGAAGTCTTCTTCCACCCATCAATAGGCTTTCATAAGTCATTCTACCTTATTTTGTTTGATTATAATTTTATCTAAGGCTGTTATAGTTTCCTTTGCATAAAATAATTATTATTTTATTATAATATACTTAAATTTAAATCAATTTAATTTTTCTAGGCTCATAAAATTCACTTGCTCCATCTGATACCAATTGAATGTACTAGGGCATGCAGCGGAATTCATTGGGCCGGGGATTTAAAAATTGTCATCGTCAAGATGAAGGAACTTATCATCTCCGATTACCCAAGTCTCGGTATGGTCCTGAGGATCTTGTGTGAATTAAAAATAACATGAAAAATAAATAGAATGTGTACCTCATTACGAATCGAAGCGCGCTTGATTGTAGATCATCACCAGTGACCGTTTATTGAAGGATTCTAAGACTAACCCCTCTTTATTATCCACACATACTCTAATAATCCATGCACACATTGTTCATTGAATTCTGGGTGCTAGAGTAGAGCTCTGAAGATCTATTCTAATTCACGACGATCACCACGATCCTCTTCCTTGGATCCATTGAAGGTTCCTTGGATCATTCTCTTAAAGAGAGAATCTCTCTATATATATCTAAGAAGCGATAGGAGAGATAAAATCTCTTATTTCATAATGAACAACCCTCACATGAGATTATACACTCTTTCTTATATAGTGGGTTGACAAAATACCCTAATAGGGTTCCCCAGCCCTCAAAATTAAATCACCCACTAAATAAGAAATAAATAATTATGATGAACTAAAATACATCATGAATATTATATATATTTTTTCAAATCCTTGTAATATATATAATTAAACTTATTACATGATAAAACTGAGTCATTTAAATTGACTCATAATTCCCGATAATATTAAACAAACCTAGAATGTCAAAATAATATTCATTCAAATAATATTATTCCTTGTATTTACTTACACTTGTAAGTAATTTTAAATAAATAAATTCAATACAATTATTCATTGCTTGAATAATAATTAATTTATTTATTTATTGGTGATTGATAAACTTGGACAACTCTAAGACCCTATGGTGGGGCTCACCATGTCTTATATACCTCTTCACTAGAATAGGGCAGATTCTTGAATATGATATAGTGTGTGACCCCCTAGACCCTTATCTCAATAGCAGATAATAATATTCACAAAACAAGAGTAGATTAAAGAAACCCATCAAGGCCCCCAAAAGGATGAGGAAAATTTGTAGCATTGACAACAAACCTATGAACATGTACTTTGTAATGTAATATCTTTGTCTTTAGATATCTCATAAATAAAGACGTACACTTGTTACATCGTCATTTTTTGTATTATTATTTTTTGATCTAACTGGATGAATTTACCCTCAAAAATTTTGGCCAATAATTTATGAAGGTACTACCTTCTTGATCAACCAGGCCCAATATATATATTACTTCATCAACTCAAAAGAGAAAAATTATATCTTGACCATTCATCTAATGTCATACCACCAATGATGCACCCAACACAAGCTACCTTTCCATGATTTCATTATCATGGTTTTTTCCTTTCATTAAATTACACAATCAAATGGCACATATTGATAATGATCTCAAGTCAAGAGACTAATACACATGTCCATAGATAGGAACAACCAATGACACCTGAAACATGTGGTGTTCCTATTAGAGGGTCTTTTCTCATGATCTCACCTACCAGATATCACCAAGGGTAAACTTCATGATAATAAGTCTCAATGATTATGATCCCCCAACACCTGATATTCAAACATCAACTGTGTCTAGTCAGTATGATGTATCTAGACTATAGGGAATATGTTTAAGATTAATGTCATAGTGTCTCAAGGTTATCAATATATCCTAGGATCAGCTAAAACCTTTTGATACGATAATTAATCTATGGAAATTACCATTAAATATTGGATGTAGAAATTTTTATACTTTAATGGTAAGTAAATATCATGCATATCTAACTGTATACATAAAATGGTAATCAAAAAGTATTGTTTAGTTGGTTATAGGTAACCTAATATTACAACATTAAAAGGGGTTATACCATAAACATAATAAAATTTCATTATATGGGAGATATTTATATTATTATATCATTATGGTTAGGATAGTTTTAAAGGAGGTAAAATAATAAATAAAAAAGAAAACACTCAGTTAAGAACTATACCTCTTTTTCGGACAATATCCTTATCTAAATCCTTCTTAGGGTGGTATTATAATCAAACTAGGACATATAGGACATGGGGAGGGATGTTAGAAATGATTTGGTATGGTATTTTTTGAGATAAGAGGCTCTTTAATTATGGAGAATTAAGGAGTTGCAGTGTCCTTTAATAGGTGAGGGAGAAGACACACTTGGAAAGTTTCAAAACATTAAACTATATTAATATCTTACTCAATTAAAATGGATAAAAAATGAATTATCTTAAAATATAATATTATATAGGTTCAAAAATTACCATCCAATAGTATTTATACAATCTATTGGGTCATTTTAACCCTTATAATTTAATTTTTAACCCTTTTAACTCATTTTAACTCTTTCCATGGTAACTGAATTTTTTAGCAAAGTTATTATTCATACTGACTAAAAATTAAAATTGTATCATTACCAAATTTTTACATGTTGATTAAAAATATGGATTCCATTTTATCAAATTAAATTTTTATAACTTCCCAAATTTACTTTTAAAATAAAGTCACAAAATGTGATGGAAAGCAGTTTTTTGAAATATTAATTTTTATGTATAAAAATGTTTTTATACCAAAATTAAGCATAATATAGATTCCAATGACATTAATTGCATTATTTTTAGTAAAAATTAAATAATTAAACTTTAAAATCAATTAAAAACAAATTTTAACTTTGTAAATACTTGAATGTAAAGAACATATTTCTATAAAATCGTTATTTTTTCATTATTCATTGAAAAAATATTTTTTTTAGAAAATTACCAAAATTTTACCTTAAGATAATTTTTATATTATATTTTAAAAAATTATATATTTTTTATAAAATTAAATTTATAAATTTTCATAAATTAATTATATTTTCCATGTACAAAATAAAACAAAAACTATTTTTGAAGAAAATATATTTTGAAGCATAAAATAACCTTATTCTTATTCCTTTCCTAATAAAAATAATTTAATGAATTTTAAATCATTAAATTGAGTATATAATAAAAATATTTCATTAAAATCATTTATCAATGGTGATTAATTTAATCTATTATGATAAAAATACATTGCACACATAAAAACACTTTTATTGAAAATATATCTTTTAAATTCGAATGATTTTATCCTCATTTCAAAAAAAATTAAATATAAATATACCAAATAAATATATATATATATATATAATGGATATATATATAAAATCTATGTTTCCAATTTCTATATATATAATGTTCATATAACATTCCTATATATATGTACACGCTTCACTAAAATTTATTCATTTACTTCTATTGCATCATGTCTATTGTATTCCTAAATATTTTCCTTGTTTCTATAGTTGAATTTGGGGATAAAATATTCATAGATAACATTGAGTATAAAGATTTTATTTTTGTGTTATTTATATACATGTTTGTGTGTGTGTATTTACTCCACTTTTAGTTTTCTTCATGTTGTTTCATATTGTAACCTCATAATGTGTTAGTGTTTATCATTCATTATAATATTTTATTTCAATAAAAGTATCATGATTAATTTTAGTTTTATGTTTCATGTATCATATTCTATTAAACATAATATTCATTTAAATGATAAATAAATATCAAAATATTAGGGTGGTATATCTGGGTGTTACTTTCCACATAAGAATCAATAGTTTTATGGTCATTTTTCTTGAGTTTGAGAAATTATTTTACTATTAGAATAGAAAATATGATAAAATTTACATTATTTATTTATTTTAAATCTATAAAAATGATATAATCCTTTGATGTGAATCATCATGTTCATGATGAATTTTTTTCATGCCTGGAAAACTAAATTCAATCTCTAATGAATCACAAGATCCCCAAAAGGATGAAAAGTTATTTCTCCTATATTTAGATATTAACTAAAATTGAAAATGGTTATCATAATTTAATATAATAATATGAATAAACCTTCATATAAATAAATACAACATTAATCTCTAAAGCCTAAATAATAATAACCAAAGTTCAACTTAAATTCTTTCATAAATAACTAGCCTTAAAAATATTCAAAATATTCCTGACCAAGTTGAAAACCCAAAAAATTAGAAAGATGTAATCACATATTCTTCCAAAATTTATCTATAAACAACATTAATCCCCCATAAATTTACATACCAAAAAATGCATATGGCCTAATCATATATTCTCTAAAATATGATAATCTTTCCCATAAATAATCTGCATTACCATAAAACCACAATAAAATACCTTCCATAAATTAACTAAATATTTATTACCCAAATTTTATTTAACTTAACCATATAATTTTTCTAATATAGTTTAATTCTTCAAAAAAAACATTAATCAATTAGTCACCAAATCACATTTCAATCTCATGGTTATCTATATGATAAAACATATGTTCTCAAAATATAATAACCCTTTTATCCCAATTAACCATAATTACCTCAACATAAAATATAATATCAACCCCAAAGGTTATAAATACCTTTTAACTTATGTACATAAAATATAAAATCATTCTTCATCAAATAACCTTTTCACATGTTAAACTTAAGGGTTAGATATACTTCAAACATCTATTAAAACCCAGTAAATGTATCCTAAAGTACTCTCATCATATAAATCTTCAAAATAGTATTAATTCCTTTAAACTTATGATCATACTTAAATTTTTAAACACTTACATAAAATACCACTACATCATAACTCTTGAAATCCTATATATATACACTTCAATCATTCAATGTTCTTCATAATCTTTTAACCAAGCATTTCTATCTTATTCCTTTATACTTACTTTCTATGATCAAATTATGAATCATATCTTGAGATTCATGAACCTAAATATATTCATATTCCCTACTTTAAACATAAATAACACATACCTTTGAAATATAGATCACTATTCATTCTAAACCCATTTTTGAAGACGATTGACCCATGATCTACCAGGTTGAGTCCATACATTATCATAATGCCTCAAAAACTTTCCAAGTTCCTTGGGTTCCTTTATCCATGTACAATCATTATATTTTGATTGATATAGATATTAAAAAATATTTAAATTTAAAAAAAAACCATTTTTTGAATATATATCTTTGATACATCATCTCAAACTTGTTTCCCCTAATACATTAGGATATGGATTGACTTGATTTTTTCAAATAAGGGTTGGTGTTTATAAAAATCAAAAAAAATCAAATAATAAGATAAAGGCATAAGATTTTTAATGTTCTCCTTACTTTTTAGATTATTAGAGGGTTGGAAATCCTTTTTCTATGTCATCCATTGTAAAAATTTTATAATGTCCCTTATGGTATTTTCCAAAAATAGGTATGATAAGATAGTTTTATTTCCAAAACATGGTCAAATGTATCCCAAGTTATTTCATGATATAGAAGTATAGAAGAGGATTGATATGCACTATAAAGTGTTTTTAGGTAAGTTTAATACTAAATAAGGTTCCTAAATCACAAGTGAAATATTCTACAGTTATTATCGCAAGTTAATCGTTTGGAAGAGAAATGAGTTGTGTTTGATTTCTTCCTATCCATCTTAAAGTAGGTGTTTTTCTTTTATGAAAGAAATTTTTTATCAAAAACCAATAATTTTATTAATGAAATCATAAAATACATCTAAATAAATTTTATTTTTAATGTCTTACTCTATGACACCATTCCTTTAGTCTAGGATACTTTTGATTCATTATAGGTTAAACCTAGGTTTCCTTAGGTTTTTTCTCTTGTACTTCTTAACCTAATCCCAAAATAATAATAATTCTTCTTATAATACTAACCTTTAAGTTTATATAATACTTATAACTTATGATACCAACCAAAATATTAAACCTTAAATATTTCCAAATCTTTTAGCAACAACATACCCTCTAAAGTTATCTAAACCCCTGCTCTTATACCAACTAAAATGTCCCTAAAACCACACTCTTTGATTTGGTTATAGAAACATAATCTATATATTTATAGCTTGATATTAATAAAAATGGCCCAATTTTATTCATCCAAAACATACAAAGTTAAATGGAAATATTGGATAATTTATATACACAATGACCTTTTAGGTTTAGAGTTTTAGAAAATTAGGAAAAACTTTTACATAAAAAAATTAGACATTTCCACACAGTATCCATTTGTTCCAAAAAACAAGTTATTTATAAATAGACACTTGGTTTATTAATGGTAACTAATGTATATATAACTCTAAATTTATTAATTTTTATACTCATAATTAATCCCTATGAGAAAAACAAATCTCATCAATGGACATATATAAATAAGGAAAGAGATCTGTTAGTCTATTTCAAAACCATGAGACCATATAAGAGAGTTTACCTTTAACATAATAAACTTTGAGCTCAAATAATAATTTACTTACACATGAAATCATATTTAATACCCAAAGTTTTCCATAAAATATATTATATGAAAACATAAATGTAAAATTATAATGGTGATGGTTTCTTATAAAATGTGAGGATCCATGGAAAAAAAATCTTAAAAACATACCTTTTACCCATAAAGGGAATAATCAATCCTTTAAACAATAGATCATTATATTACCTTATAAAATCAAAATATTTCCATTAAAATTAATTTTCAATCATAGAAAATTCATGTAGGTTCATTAGGAAATCATCTTCATAAAACCCTTACAAGGACCCTTACAGAAACCCTTATAAATGGAATAACTTACTCAGTTAATTCCAACATAATTATATAGAGAATATAATTATTACCCAATAAATTGGAGGGATATATCAAGATCACTCATCATAATAATCAATTTTAAAGGACTAAAACATAGATTAAACACATAAAATATATCATTTCAATCATAAAACTCAAAAAAAATACTTTTGAACCCATAAGTAAAACATTTTTAGATATTGATATATCAACTTTCTTTAAAATACCATTTTAAAAACTAAAATACCCAGAAAAAGTAAAGATTGGTTTTTACTTGGATAAAACATAGAATATAAAGGAATAAAAATATATCATAATGGTTTTGGTGCTGATAAAATTCATTTATATCGTATACATTAAAAAACATTTATTTTATACTTTTTCAAGAAAGTCAAACATTCCGTATAAAATATGCTAAAAGATTCCTTTTAAATTCCTTTATAAGAAAGTAAAAGGAGAGGTAAAATGAACTTTTAATAAAATTATTTAAATAATTACTCATACATAAAATTATATGGACTTATATGAAAAATATTATAAATAAATCTTCAAAACATTTTAAAATTGGGTTTTAAGAAAGAATATCCATTACCCTAAGCCCAGCTTATCACATACGTTCTTTATCTTAATAAATGATAAATTTATGTTATTTATTTAATGGAATAAAAATATTTTTCAATTTCATTATATTTTTATTATTCATTTTATTTCACATATTACAATGTCATACTTAATCTCTTAATTAATTAATTTTACTTCATATGTTTTGAGGATATTCAGTTCGTAAGTACAAAATGACTTTGGTGGGTTGATTATGGTCAAATAGATCATGGTTATATCATATGAAGAATCTTAATAATGATATAATTATCATTTTTATACATTAATTATACTATTATAACCAATTATGTAATGTGGTTATGAAAATTGAATTTTGTTACATCACAAAGATGGTAGTTCGTACATACGCATGAATAACATTTCCATTTTTCAATGAACATGAAATAAATAATTTAAGTATTATTTTAACCTTAAATAATTATAATTATATCATAAATTTCATATTATTTCTTTAAATACACTTATATATACCATCCATGTGATTTGGTGATGAAAAATAAAATACATCGGTTCGCAAGGCGGTAGTCCGCAAGTACGCACGAATGATGTTTTTATTTTTCATTGAATGTTAAAGAAATAATTAGAATATTTATTTACCATTAAATAATGTAATTTATATCAAATATATCATTTAATTTAATTTTTATCCATTATTATTACCATATGTAAGATTTGATGATGAAAAATTAAATACATCATCTTAGTGAGGTAGTAGTCTGCACGTACGCATGAAAGATGTTTTCATTTTCCATTAGATGGATAAGTATACGAAAAATGGTTATAACATAAACATAATAATATTTAATTATATGTAATATACTAATTTTATTATATCACAATGTTTATGAGATGTTTTAAGGTGGTAAAAGAAGAAATAAAAAAGAAAACAATAGGTTAAGAACTATAGATCTTCTTCGAACAACCTCCTTAGGTTTATACCTAAATCCTTCTTAGGATAGTATTTTGATCAGACCAGGAACTCTATAAAGTGTGTATGGATTTCATTAATGTATTTTGAAATGTATTTTCTGATATAATAGGCTCTTAAATTGTGTATAGAAGAGGATATTTGGTGTCCTTTTATAAGTGAGGGAGAGGACACAGTTGGAATGTTTCAAAAGATTAAAATTTATTAATGTATTACTCAATCCAAATGGCTCAAAAATGACTCATATTTGAATATTATATTATATAGGGTATAAATATGAACATTAAATATGATTTAGAAAAAAAATAGGTCCTTTTAAACCTTATAATTTTAGTTTTAACCCTTTTAACCCACTTTAACTCTTATTGCGGTAATTGATTTTTTTACCAAAGTTACTATTCATAATGAACAAAAATGGAAGTAACCTCATTACCAAATTCGTAAATTATGATTCAAAATATGGACTCTATTTTATCAAATTAAATTTCTATAATTGGAATAAATTACTATTAAAATAAACCTATAAAATGCAATGAAAAACAGTTTTCCAGAGAAATATATTTTTAAGTATATAAATATTTTTATATAAAAATTAATCATTATGTAAGTTATAATAAAATTAATTGAATTATATTTAATAAAAATTAACTTATGAAATTTTAAAATCAATTCAAACCAAAATGGTAATTTTTAAATACTTGAATGGAAAAGACAGTTTTCTATAAAATCGATATTTGTTTTACTATTCACTAAAAATTAATCTTTTCAGAAAAATAAGTAAATTTAATCATAAGATTATTTTGAAATTATGTATTAAAAAGTGATATAATTTTTATAAAATATAATTTCTAAAATTTTTATAAATTAATTATAACATCCGTGCATAAAATGCAATGAAAACCATTTTTAAAGAAAATGTATTTTTTGAAGCGTAAAATGACCTTTTTCTAATTTATTTCCTAATAACCATAAATAAATGAATTTTAATTAATTAATTTTAATATAATATATATATATATTTAATTATAATTATTTATCAATAGTGATTAATTTTGTCTATTGAGATAAAAATACATTCCGTGGATAAAAACAGTTTTACTGAAAATATCACTTTTACCTTCAAAAGATTTTATCTTCATTTAAAAAAAATTGAATTTAAATATACCTAACGGATATATAATATATATATATATAATATCTATTTTTATAATATTCATATATATAACAGTTATATTACATTCCTATATATATCCTTACATGCTTCACTAAAATTTATTCATTTACTTCTCTCTCATCATGTCTATTGTATTTATAATTATTTTCCTTGTTTTCATAGTTTAAATTGGGATCAAAATATTCAAAAATAACCATGAGGATAAATATTTTATTTTTGTGGTGTTTTTATATATATGTTAATTTACTCTATTTTTACTTTTCTTCATGTCGTTTCATATTAAAACCTCATAATGTATTAGGGTTTATATTTCATTAAAATATTTTATTTCAATAAATATACAATAGTTAATTTTAGATTCATGTTGTGTGTATCATAATCTATAAAATATAATATTAATTTAAAGGATAAATAAATATTGAAATATTAGGGTTTTTTATTCTCCCCCTCTTACAAAAAATGTTTCCTCACAATTTAAATTTGTTCTCTATAAAAATAAATAATCATAACATAGTAATAAAATCATATATATATATATATATATATATATATTATCATGTAGTTTATTTTCTTATTCAATACCATGAAACTTATTACGAATGTAACACTATATGACTCATACTTTAAAATGATTTTCTAAAAGAATACCTTGGTATATGAGTGTTACTTTCCACATTATACTCAATAGTTTTATCATCAATTTTCTTGAGATTAAGAAATTAATTTACCATTACAATAGAAAATGTAATAAAATTTACTTACTTGATTTCTTACTAATATATAAACACGATAACATCCTTTGATTTTCATCATCATGATCATGAAGAATTTTTTTTCATGATAGAAGCTGTAAATTCAACCTCTAATGGATCACAAGATCCACAAAAATATGAAAATTTATTTCTATTATTTTTAGACATTAAAAACCAAAAATGGTCATCACAAGTTAAGAAATATCTAATATGAATAAACCTTCATATGAAAAAATAAAACATTAATCTTAAAATACTTAATAATAACACCCAAAGTTTAACTTAAATCATTCCATAAATAATTATCCTTAAAACTCTTCAAAATACTCCTGACTAATACTAGTATAGAAAGGGATTTTTTAAATTGGTTTTTTTGTTTTTTTTTTAATTTATATTTTTTAAGGGATGTAATTAAAAGTGATTTATTAAATATATCTTTAATTTTGGTTATTAATAACTAACATCAAAATTATATTTTCAAAAATAACTAAGACTTTTGACATCGGTTATTTGTATAGCCAACGTAAAAAGCAGCTTATAACATCTGTTATAATGAAAAACTGACAGTATAATCCATTTTTGACATCAATTATAAAAATAACAAACATTGAAAGATTTAATTTATATATATATATATATAAATGAAGATTAATCTCTTGGTAGATAATTTAAGAAATATAAAGTAGAAAATTATGAAACCAATTGAAAATAAGAAATTGAATCTTAAATATTTGACTTCAATTCCATGATTCTGGAACTCTCCTTCATCATTTTCCTTTGAGGAATAAACTCATAAACTAGCCACAATTTCATATTGGGAGACATTTTAAATTATAAATGATAAATCTCATATGTAATTTTCATGTTTTGAACACGATCTAAAGAAGAAGTCTTCATCATAAAAAACAAATCATATGAATTTATATTGTTTATGAAATATAATCATAAAAATTAAGAGGATAGTTATTAATACCATGGATAAATCATTGAATGAAGTACCAGTGGAAAGAATTTATAAATATCAAGATGATTAGATCCAAAATGGTGAAAAAGAGAGGATTAAAACTTATATAGAGTTATTGAAAATGTGTTCCACAACCTCATAATTTTTAGGTGTTTTTTAAATTTTGAAAGGTATGTTCTAAAAAAATTAAATCCTAGTTGGTGTCTGATGTGAAATTTTACTCTTAATGTAAATTATATAAATAACCAATGTTAAATCTAATATCTCTGATAGTTTTTATGTTAGTTATTTAATAAGAAACATTAAAACCCCGATGTGAAAGCTATTTTTTATACTAGTTCAATTTAAAAACCCAAAAAAATCATAAATATTTGATCGTATATTCTTATGGGTTAAATTTATCATTTATCTCCAAACATAATTAATCACTCATAAAGTCACATACCAAAAATTTATATTCCCCAATCATATAATCTCCAAAATATGCTAATGTTTCCCATAAATAACCTTATTTTCCATAAATCCATAATAAAATCATATTCTCTTCCATAAATTAACTAAATATTTATACCCTATATTCTATTTACCTTAATCATATAATTTTTCCAATGTAGTGTACTTATTTAAAAATAACATTAATCACTTTTTAACCTAATTTAATTTCAATCCCTTGGTTATATATATGATAAAACATGTGTTCCCAAAATGTAATAACCCTTTTTTCCCAATTAACCATAATTACTTCAACATCAAATATCATAACAACCCTAAATGTTATCAATACCTTTAAAATTATGTCCATAAAATATAAAATCATTCTTCCTCAAATAATATTTTCACATGTTAAACTTAAGGGTTACATATACTTCATACATCTATTAAAACACAATAAATGTCTCCCAAAGTACTCTCATAACATAAAACTTTAAAAGACTATTAATTACTTTAAAATTATGATAATAATTAAATTCATAAACCCTTAAAAAAGTAACACTACATCATAACTCTTAAAATCCTATATATATACACTTCAATCATTCAATTTTATTCATAATCCTTTAACCATGATTTTCCATCTTATTCCTTTATAGTTTCTTCCTATAATAAAAAAATATGAATAATGTAAAAAGATTCATCAATATTAATATATTCATGTTTTTTAATTTAAACATAAATAACTATTACCTTTGAAATATATATCTCCATTCATTCCAATCCCATTTTTGAATATTAATTCCCCGTGATCTACCAAGTTGATTCCATACATTTTCAAAATGTCCCAAAATCTTTCCAATTTTATCTTATTCCTTTATCCATGTATAATCACTACATCTTAATTAAAATGGATGTGGAAAAAAGATTAAATTTTTTAAATAATCCCATGTTTTTAATATATAGATTTTATACATCATCTCAAACTTGTTTCCTATAATACATTATAATATGGTTTTACTTGAATTTTTTAAATAAGTATTGGAGTTTATAAAAATTAAAAAAAAAATAATCAAATAACAAGATAAATACATAAGTTTCTCGAAGGTCTCCCTCATTTCTAGTCAATTAGAGAGTTAGAAATTCTTTTTCAGAGTCATCCATTATAAAATGTTGATCAATTCCCTTATGTTAATTTTCAAAATGGGTATGATAAGATAGTTATCTTTTCAAAACATAGTCAAATCTATCCCAATATCCTTTATGATATCTAAGTATGGAAGAGGATTTGGATACATTATAAAGTTTTTTAAGGTAGGTTTAATACTAAAGAATGTGTTTTAATCCCATGAGTAAGATTTTTCAATTATTATTTAAATTGAATCCTCTATAATAGAAAGGAGTTTTTTGTTTGATTTATTCCCATCCATCTTGAAGAAGAGTTTTTTCCCGGATGAAATAAATTTGTGAGTCAGAAACCAATAATTTCATTATGTGAATTAGAGTAAAAAACTAAATCAATATTATTGTGAATGTATTACTATATGACACACTTCCTTTAGTCTAGGATAGTTTTTATTCAAAAAAGGTTTAACCTATCTTTTATTAAGTTTGGTTCTCTTATACTTATTAAGATAATCCCAAAATAATAATAATTCATCTTATAATACAAACCTTTAAGGTTTAGAATACCTCAAACTTATGATCCCAACCAAAATATTAACCCTTAATGTTTTACAAATATTTAGATAAATATTATACCATAAATTTATCTAAACCTTCACTCTGATACCAACTATAATAGCCTTGAACCCACACTCTTGGATCCAATGCTAAAAAATTAATCTATAAAATTCTAGAATGATACTGATAAATGTGATCCAATTTTATCCATACAAAACATACAACATCAAATAGAAATACTGGATCACTTATATACCCAAGTATTTTTTATGTTTATAGTTTTATATAATTAGGACTGACTCTTACATAAAAAAGTGGAAATTTTTTAACAATATCCATATTTCCCACAAAACAAGTTCTTTATAAAGTTATGTTTTCTTTGTTCAAGGTAAATCCTATATCTGAAACTCTTATTTTATTAACATTTCTACTCACATTTAAGCCCTATGAAAAATAATTTGATAATGTGGGATGAGAAAAAACAATCTCATTAAGGAGCATATACAAAGAAGGAAAGATACTCATCAGTCTATTTGAAAACCATGAGATTATATAATAGAATTTGTGTTAAACACAATAAACTTTGATCTCAAATAATCATTTACTTGCAAATGAAATTAGCTTTATTGCCTAAAGTTTTTTTGTAAAAAATTTATAATAAAACATAAAGTAAAAATCACAATCATGAGTTTTTCTTAGAAAACATTAGAATACATGAAAAAAAATCTTAAGAACATACTTTTTACCCTTAAAGGGAATAATTATTCCTTTAAAAAATAGTTATCTTACCTTATGAAATAAAAATATTTCCATGAAAATTAATTTTCAAGAATATAAAATTCATGTAGGTTCCTTGGTACATCATATTTATAGAACCCTTAAAATAACCCTTATAATAACCCTTATAAATGGAATAACCTACTTAGTTAATTCCAACATAATTATCTAGAGAACATGATCATTAACCAATGCATTGGAGAGATATATCATGCTCACCCTTCATCATAAATAATTTCTAAGGACCATAACATACATTAAACACATAAAATCTTGAATTTCCATCATCAAAAATCATAAAAATGTACTTTTTAACCCATAAGTAAAACATTTTTAGATATTGATATATATCTCTCCTTTAAAACCCCATTTTCAAAAATAAAATACCCAAAATTAAGGTAAGGATTTTTATTTTAATAAAAAATATAATCTTGTAAATTAATAAAAATATCAAATAATTTTTATGATGGTGGGAAAAATCATTGAGGTATTATATTTTAAAAAACATTTCTTCTATACTTTGTAAAGAAAGTCAAACATTCTATTTGAAATGTGCAAGGAGATTTCTTTCGAATACCTTTGTAATAAAGTCAAAGGGGAGGTAAAATGATATTTTTTATTAATTTATTTAAATATTTAATCATCCATAAAATTATATGGACATGGAGGAAAAATATTATAAATAAACCTTCAAAACATTTTAAAACTTGGTTTTAAGATAGAATATTCCTTACCTCGAGTCTGGCTTGTCACGTATGTTCTTTATTTTCATAAATAATAAAGTTATATTAATTATTTACTTTATTAGTAATATTTTTCAAGATAATTAACTTTTTTTATTCATTTTATTTCACTTATTACCATGGAATACTTAATCAATTAATTGATTAAGTTTACTTCAAATATTTTGAGGATGTTTGGTTCGTAAGTCAAAAATAAATTTGGTAGGTTCACAATGGTCAAATAAATCATGATTATATCATTTAAAAAATCTTAATAATTTTATAATTATAATTTCTATAAATTAATTTTACTTTTATTACTATGTAATTTGGTTATTAAAAATTAATTTTGTTACATCATGGATATGGTAGTTTGTACGTACGCATGAGTGGTGTTTCTATTTTTCAACAAACATGAGGGAAAGATGGTAAGTATTATTTTATATTTAAAAAAATATAATTATATTATAAATCTCATATTATTTATTTAAATCCAATTATATATATAATCCATGTGACCTAGTGATGAAAAATAAAATACATCAGTTCATGAGGCGGCAGTATGCACGTACGCATGAGTAATGTTTTATTTTTAATTGAATGGTAAATAAAGGATTAGAATATTTATTTAAAATTATATAATTAAATTTATATAATATTATTTCATTTTTCTCCATTATCATGACCATCCGTAATATTCGATGATAAAAAATTAAATGCATCATCTTCATAAGGTGGTAGTCTGCATGTAAGCACGAAAGATGTTTTCGTTTTCCATTAGATTAATGAGTAGATTAAAAGGGGTTCTACGATAAACATAATAATATATAATTATATGATATATACTGATGTTTTTTTATCACAATGGTTATTATAGGTTTTAAGGAGTTAAAATAATAAATAAAAAATAAAACACTTTGTTAAGAACTATACCTCTTCTTCGGGCAACCTCCTTAGGTTTATACCTAAAGCCTCTTAGGATAATATTATGAACAAAAAGGGAAATATAAGACATGGGAAGGGATGTTATGAAATTTTTTGGGTAGTTATATTATAATATAAGAGGCTATTGAAGTTTTTATAAGAGAGTCTAGGTGGTGTCTTTTTATATGTGAGGGAGAGGAAAATTTTGGAATTTTTCAAAATATTAAAATATATTAATGTATTACTCAAGACAAATGGATCCAAAATGAATATTATTCAAATAGTAGAATATATAGGGTCAAAATATTACCATTTTATAGTATTTATAAAAAATTTTAAGTAATTTATCCCTTATTATTTTAATTTTAACCCTTTTAACCTATTTTAACACTTACCATGGTAATTGACTTTTTTACCAAAGTCACTATTCATAATGACCAAAAATGAAAGTAGCCTCATTAAAAAAATTGTAAATTATTATTCCAAATATGGATTCAAATTTATCAAATTCAATTTCTATAAGTTTAATAAATTACTTTTAAAATAATCCCGCAAAACATGATAAAAAATGATTTTCTGGAAAAATGCATTTTTACGTATAAAAACTTTTTTTTACCAAAATTTAGTGTAATTTCAATTAAAATTATATTATTTATATTATTTTTAATAAAAATGAACTAATTAAATTTAAAAAATAATTTAAAAAATGGGACTTTGTAAATACTTGAATGGAAAATATAGTTTTTTATAAAATCTGTATTTATTCAGTATTCACTGAAAAATTAAAATTTTCAAAAAAATACCAAAATTTCACATTAATATAATTTTGATATGTTTTTCAAAAAAATGGTATTATTTTTATAAAATAAAATTTCTATAAGTGGTATAAATTAATTATAATATTCACGCACAAAATACAATAAAAACCATTTTTTAAGAAAATGTATTTTTGAAGTATAAAATGACCTTATTCACATTCTTTTACTTATAATCATAATTAAATGAATGTTAATTATTTAAATTGAATATATAATATAAATATTTCATTTAAATAATTTATAAATAGTGATAAATTTAATCTATTAAGATAAAAATACATTATGCACATTAAAATGGTTTTATTAAAAATATCTCTTTTACCGTCAAAAGATTTTATCTTCATTTAAATAAATGAATTTAAATATAACTAATGAATATATATATATATATATAATTATTATGTGTAAAATTTCCATATATATAATTTTCATATTACATTCTTATATATATCCTTATATTGTAACATCTCAACCCTCGCCCATTGGATTAGGAAGAGGCGGATGTGCTACTAACATTAGATGACATCCCCAAGAAACCAAAGGTTGGAAAAAAGTGTCATGGGAATACAAGATCATTATGGAATGTTTTTTCGTGATACTTGAATCACCTATAAAAGATAAAAAATAAAAAAAAATGTTATATTATGCATGTAAAGTAATACAAAATAACTCAAAACTAGAATGTAATATCAGAGTAGTAGATGGTATAAATGAAGTATATCAATGACAAAACAAGGAAAATAGAACTCAAAGACATCCAAGTGGAATCAAACCAAGCACCATACCAACCAAGATTCAAGATCTAACTCTAATTCCCACACCCATTTTATCATGATGCATCACTAGATAAGTATGACACATTTCTTTTACCCATATTTCAGTACACAGCATCTGCAAACCCACAAAAGTTCCCAAGCAAGGGGAGAGTATAAAACTCAGTAGGTAATCCTAAAATACTTTCAAACACATTCCACTAGGAATAAGAAAAAATTATATCACATTTATATAAAATAAATGGTGATAATATCAAACAATTTTCCATAAAAAATAGTTTAAGCAAAAAAAATGAACAAAAACAATTTGTTTATTCTTTCTTTTTTACTTGGAATTCTCATTACACAACTCACACATCCATGAATTCCCAATGAAAGTCTCAATACTCATGAGAAGTGAGTCATCTCGTCACCAATTCATCACCTAATAGAATCCCATGTTCCAATTTGACACTAACCCTAAGTTAAAACCAATAAGGTGTCATAATGTAATTTCATGAACTCACACCAACCATGTGTGTCAAGTTATCAACAAAAATCATTTTTTAAAATAATTTTATTTCAATAAATTTATCAAAAACATTATGTTTATCATTTAAAAACCAAATATTTGGTACTAAAACCAAATAATTTTTCTGATAAAGTAATAGGGGTTATTAAAACATCAATCCTTCAAGTTCTAAAATGAGTATAATGAGAGAGAATCCACCTACCTCACAATGATTGATGAAAAAGTGGAACGACACATGAAATCTATGGATTCAGCCTTGAAAATTATTCCCTTAAATATATATAATAATATATCATAAAAATAAACATCATAAAACATATATATATCCATAATATATTATATCTATGGCTCTGTGAGAGAGAAAATGGGTAGATCTAGAGATAATTAGCAAGAAAAAGGACTTACCATTTATTATGGAGATCTAGAACACTTTGATTCAATGAAAATTGATTCCATATAAAAATAAATCACCAATAAATCTCAAGTAAGGATAATAGTTCAATATCCTAATAGATAATAAGAAAAATGAGGGTTTTGGGGCCTTAATCTGAGTTAAATGCTAATATTAAGATCATTTAATGCACGTTTTATGGTTATACTGAATGGTTTTTCAAATCATGTGTATGATGTTGTATCCAAACTAGAGAGTCGTATGGTTGTACCACATGATTTTGGAAACTATGTGCCAACCATACACATGCTTTTGTCCAAAATCTCCCATTCCTCATGGTTTCTTCAAGGAACCCACATATTTTGGTCAAACCAAGCACCAACCATGCACTTTCCCAATGACTCCCAGAGTAAGGACTCAGCCTTAAGCATTACATATTCTAGTGTCTTTGAACTATAATTTACTTACATTCCTAGGAATATTTTTAGTTTATAGTTTTATACAATTATTTTATAACAACTCATATATTAAAAATTATACACTTCTACTCAATATCTATTTTTTCAAAATATGAAACTTTTAAAACAAATCATGATTTCTTTTCATAAAAAATATTCATGGATTTAAACTTGACTTCTTATTTTCCTTTTCCCTTCCTTGAACCTTATGAAAAAAAATTAAAAACATGGAATGAGTATAAAAATATCATTAAGGGACATAAAAATAAGAAATCCATTAGTCCAGTGAAAAACATTAAAACCCATGAAAAAAATTCTTAAAAATGAAATTTTTTACCCTAAAAGAATATAATCATTGTTTAAAATCAAATGATATTTATAATACCTTTTTAAATAAATGATTTCCATGAAAACTCATAAGTAATCATCAAACATTCATGTAGGAACATTTGTAAATCATTATTATATCACTATTATAATCACTCTTACAATCACTCTTATAAATGGAATAACTATACAGTCGACTTCCACCTCCATAGAACCCAATGCATTGGAGTTCTATCTAGGCGCACCCATCATATAAGTTATAAAGGGATCACCAGTGAGCTATAATGGGGATAAAACTTTTTTAATAATTTTCAAGGAAAATATCATGAATAAAACCATTGAAAACTATTTTAAAATCATGTGAAAAGCACTTTAAAATATTAAAATACCCCTTTTTCTTAAAAATCACTTTTAAAATCTAAAAAATGTGCACATCATAAAGAAACCATTTTATTTAAAAATAATTATGAAAACTTATAAAGGAAACATAAAAAAATTAAGTTCCATGAAGGTAGTAAAATCCATTCATTTTTTATAAGTTAAAAAAATATATCCCTTTTAACTTTTGTAAAAATATTTTAAAAGTGGAAATTTAAAATAGGATTTTTAAAAGAAAAACCCTTACCTTAAGTCCAAATCATCACGTACATTATTTATCCTTCTGAATAATAAAGTTAGGTTAATTATTTACTTTATTAAAAAAATAAAGTTTATTATTCATTTTACATCACTTATTTCCATGTTATATACAATTACTTAGTTATTTATGTTCACATCGAATGTTTTGATGATATTCGGTTCATAAGTCCAAAATAAATTTGGTAAGTTGAAAATTATAAAAGAGGTAATTATTCCATCATATAAATAATAATTATTATAAAATAATTATAATTTTTATATATCAATTATACTTTTAAATCCATCCATTAAATATGGTTATGAAAAATGAACTATGTTATAAACATAGAGGCGGTACATCGTACGTATGCTTGAGTAACGTTTCCATTTTTCAAATATCATTATGAAAAGAAGGTAAGTGTTATTTTATATTTTAATAATGATCATATTATCAATGATATCATATTAATCATTTAAATATACTTATATATATCATCTATATGATGTGGTTATGAAAAATGAATAACATCGCTTTGTGGAGGTGGAAGTCCACACGTATGCACAAATGACATTATCATTTTTTATGCATAGAAATGTAAGAATTTAAATGATATATTATCTTTTAATAATTATAAATATGTAATTAATATCATATATAAACATTAATACCATCATTATAATCCATCCATGAGATATGGTGATGGAAAATGAATTACATCGGTTCGTAAGGTTGTAGTCCGTCTTACACACAAACATGAATTCTTTTCCCATTTTATGGAAGAGGATACGGATACAGGTAATTAAAATAACATAATAAAATATCATTATATTAAGGATACTATATTTATTATTTCATTATAATTGAATAATTTTTTATGGATGTGGAATAATAAACAAAACTAAAATGTGTAGATAAAAACTATAAATCTTCTTTGGAAAGCCTCCTTTACTTAACACCTTGTGACCTATAAGATTGTTATTATGCCTAAAAAATACCTCTATAATGTGGTTAAGGATTATAAGAATTAATTTTTTCATTTATTTTATAAACCAAAATGTTTTTTAAGTGTTAATAAATGATAATAAGAGGTTCCCTTTTATAAGAGAGTGGAGGGGCACTTTTAGCATTTTTCAAAATATTAAATTAATATAAATTACTTTTTAATTAAAAATTGTTCAAAATTAATTTATTTAAAATGTAATATGATTATGGGTCTAAATATACTCATTAAATAAAAATTATATAAGTTTTTACTATATTTATACCCTTATCTTTTGATTTTAACTCATATTTAACCCATTTAACTCTTATCGTAACAACATGGATTTTTATTCTTTGAGGGTTAATGTGGTTACTAAAAAATTAAAAAAAATATATAAATAGATCAAGGTTGATATTTAAAACCTTATCATAATTAATTAGATAAATTTAATATTTTTAGTAATTTTATATCATTTAATAAAATGCTATTTACTATAAAATATCCATAATGTCAATTTTTAGAACTACTCATTAATTTAACTTTGATAATATCAAAAAAAGATTTAAAATTTGAATAAAATATTTTATTATATCCAAAACATGTCATGGTAATGTATAAAATTATTTTATCATGTTATTTATCTCAAATTATATTTATTTTAATATTTTTAATATCATTTATTTTATTTTTCCATTAATTAAATAATTACTGCATCAACGTTGTGTAATCATTTAAGGTAATTATTTATTTAATTATAATTTAAAACAATTAAAATTATGTATATGAATATTTTATATTTCAAAGAACTATTTATATTCAAACATATCCTCTAGATAGAACCATATTAAAAATATTACACTTATTAAAAAACAAGAGTGTGATATGTTTGGCATTTCTTTAAATAAAATACTATAAAGGTCATAACCTCATCCAAATGGCCCAAAAATGTAATAAATTTTACAATTGGATTATTATGGTAGATATTAACTCATCAAATATGATTTATATAAGTTTTTGGGTCATTTAATAGTTCTTATCATTTTATTTTTAACCAAAATTACCCAATTTACCCTTTACTGTGGTAACCAAAATTACTAAAGTTACTATTCATATTGACCAAAAAAAAGTAAAATTTTCACTAAATTTTGAACCACTTATTAAAAATAAATAATCAATTTTTTAAAATTCAAAACATAAAATTGGAAGAGTTTAATTTAAAATTAATCCTGCAAAATGCACTAAAAAATGATTTTCTTGAAAATGTGTTTTTAAGCTCAAAAATGTATTTACACAAAAATATGTTATAAATATGATTAAAATAAAATTAATTATATTATATATAACCAAATATTACTTTATTAACTTTGATATCAAATTAAAATCATAAAGTTACTTTTTAATATAAATAAAATGGCAGTTTTATAAAAATCGGTATTTTCACTATTTACTCAAAAATTAATCTTTACATAAAATTATCAAAAACAATAATCCTAAGATAATTTCAACATTATGAAACCAAAAATTATGTTCATTTTTTCAAATAAATTTTATAAAAATTCAAATAATTATAATATTCACTCCTAAAATGAAGAAAAACTCATTTTTTGAAGAAAATGTATTTTTAAAGAATAAAATGACTTTATTAAAAATTGAATGATTATTTTATAGTCACTTAAAAATAAATTCATACTGAGTTAGAACTTTATATTTATTTCATAAATTATTTAATCCTATTTATACCTACGAATTTAACATCTAGGTTATAATGGTTATATTTAAATAATAATATTTAGTTGTCCATTTAAACTCAGTGTTACGTATCTTGTATGCTATCAAACATAGTGTTTCATTTTAAAATATTGGGATGTTACACCCAGAACCTTTTTCATGATTTCCTAGAAAAATTTCATAGTTTTCCCTAACCGTTCTCAAACCGTGCACCCTTAAAACCCTTCCAAAACACTCCAAAACTATCCAAAAACTCCTAAAACTCAAACCAGGTATTATATAACTTTAAAATAAATAATAAAAGGGTAAAGTACTAAAAAAATGGGTGTTAAATTCTCTATACTATTGTTATTTTTATCCTCATGAATTTTGATATCGGCGTTTCTTTGGAAGAGCTCGGGCCACTATTCTGATATTTCCTTCTCACTATCTTATGTCCCTTCATGTATCGACCATGCTTTAATAAGACTCATGCAAAACCGGTACTTTTTCCAAAAAAGAGATTATATTGTCTATCCATATTATTAATCTTCATGTGAATCGACATAGCATTTGTCTCAAGCTCAATATAGTCCCATCGAATAACATGGTCAGGATCGGGCTGGTATTTCTTCAATTAAGATATATGAAATAAATTGTGAACTAAGATGAACTTTGGTAGTAAATACAGCTGATAAGACACATCACTAATTCATTCTAGAATCTCAAAAGGTTCAATGTTTCAAGGAGATAATTTACCACGTTTACCAAAATGATGATTCACAATATTTAAAGGGACTCTCAAGAAAATATGATCACTCATATAAAATGATAACAATCGATGAAGATGATCTGCATACAATTTATGATGTCTCTAAGCCATCACCATCCACTTTATAGTTTTATGAATCTTCTTCATTGTCTCATTCACAAGGAAATGTCTGATAAGTTAATTCTCACTTGTTTCCACCTAACAAAGTGTATAACGACACAAGAATCCTTAAAAAGATTCAAAATGAGCCATATGTATTGAGTCCTGATAACTATTAATCTAAAAGAACTATACTAATATTATATGATCCTAACAAGATCCACCAAAATCCATAATTCAATCTCTAAGAATTTCTTCCAAATTTTGTATCATCTTCTAGGACTTTCCATTTGTTTGAGGATGATAAGTAATGCTCATATTTAGTTTGGTTCTGATATCTTTCTTTAAGTATTTACAAAACCAATATTTAAACTTAGGGTCCTAGTCATACATAATTAAAACTATAATTTTATGCATATTTACCACTTCCTAAATGTATATTTTTAACAAGTCTTATATTTTATTGGATTCATGGATAGGGATTCAGTGAGTTGAGTTTATGAGTCAATCCACAATCACCTATATGTAATTGTGTTTCCAAATAGTTCTTGGTTGACCTGTGAAAAAATACATAGTTATTTTCTCCCATTTCCACATGGGTATATATAAAGATTTCAATATACTAGGTTTTCATTGGTGTTCCAATTTGACATTTTGATAGGTGAGGCATCTCAAGACATACTCTGAAACTTTATTCTTCATTCCATCCCACAAAAACTATGCTCCCATTTCCTTATACATATTTTGAATTCTAGGATGAATAGACCATCTTGAGTGGTGGTAGGTAGAAATGAGTTATTATGGACATGTCATAGGTAACACAATCTGATCTCTAAAACATGAAACATATCTCCCATTTTCTATCCATCCCTAAATGGTCTCCCCACCATTGATTTTGAACCTCATGGTTAGACATTTTGGATTGTATTAGTGAGCATCTTTAACATGCTCAGTAAAATAAAGAATAAGAGAAATTGGAAATAAAATAAAAATATCACCTTGCTCATCACAATCCAAATGCATATCTGCTATGACTATCATCTTCTACCACTGATCTGAATCCTCTTTAGAGAACTGAAAATATGAATTCCTACTCAATGCATCAGCCACTAAATTTCCTTTAACCAATGTATACATTAAGTCAAAGTTAAAAATCTAAAGTTATTTCATCCATATTTATTTCCTTAAATTAAAATATATCTATGAGAAGATTTATTTCAATATTTTATGATCTATGGACACTATAAACTTCTCACTAAAGAGATAATGACATCAATTTTTCAAGGCATGAACAATAGTTTCTAATTAAAAATCATGTGATGGGTAATTCTTCCCATGAACCCATAACTTTCATGACCCATAATCCACAACATGATCTCCTAAATGAGAACACATCCAAACTATATCTTGATGCATCACAATACACGTCATAGTCTTTTCCTGACTCTGGAAATGTAAGGATGGGAGTTAATGTAAGTCAAACCTTAAGCTCTTGAAAATATTTATGGAACTCATCACTCTATTAGAAATGAACACCTTTCCTTATTAAATATTTCATTGGAAAGGAAATTCATGAAAATTCATGAACAAAGCATTGGTAATACCCTACTAATCCTAAGAAATTTTGTATCTCAAAGACAATATTTGGTGGTTTCAAATAGATAAAAACATCTACCTTTTCAGGATCTATTGAAACTCATCTTTTAGAAATTATGTGTCTAAGTGAATGTACCTTTTATATCTAGAAATTTCACTTTTAAATATAATCATAAAGGTGATTTTCCCAGATTATTACCAACACTGTACCCAAGTGTTGTTCATGATCGACCTTATTCCTAGAATAGACCAAAATATCGTTGATTAATACCACCATAAAGGTGTCAAGATACCTCTAAAATATCTCATTCATCAATTCCATAAATAATTTCGATGAATTCATAAGACCAAAGGTAATAAACATATATCTATAATGACCATAATGACTCTTGAAAGTTTTCTTTGTAATATCTTCTTTATGAATGTGAAGTTAGTGATGCCCTCATCATAAATCAATCTTAGAGAAAAATTTGGATCCAATAAATTAATCAAATATATCATCAATCCATATAAGGTGATATATATTCTTTATCATAACTTAGTTTAGATTATGATAATACACATAAATACAAATAGTTCCATCTACTTTCTTGATAAAAAGAACTCGTTCTTCCCATAGAGACGTACTAGTTCGAATGGAACCTTTTATTTATAACTCTTCCAGCTGATCCTTTAATTAACTTAATTATATTGGTTCTACCCTATAGTATGTAAGTGAAATGGGACTTGTCCCTGGTAGGATATCAATCATAAATTCCACTTATCTTTTAGGTGGAAACCTAGAGAAGTTATTTAAAAGAACATCAGGAAATTGATCCCCATTAGTTGGAAAATATCTATGTTTGATTTCATCAATAGTTTCCAGGGTTACTTATTCTAAATAATAAGATATAGTCCTAAACACTGATACCAATAGTACTTCTCTACTTTAATTCACATCCTAATCTCCTTTAAAAAGGTTCTAAACACCATCTGAAGATGTGAAAATTAACCCACCAGACATAATAGTCAATATGGGACTTGAAGTATGTTAAACAATCTATTCTTAAAATCATTACATATATGTCCATCTCAAGAATAGGAAAATCTCACTCAAATTCAACCTCATCAATATTTATAGTACACACTACACACTTAAATGATTTATATTCTCATTTACCGAGAGGTGTTTGAAGCTTTAATAAATGATTCATCATCTCAACATGTAATCCCATATGATCCAAAAACAAACAATAATAAAAAAATGGGATTCACCAGTATCAAAAAAATCTTTCATGTGATTATATTTTGAGATAATATCACCTCACACCATTAAAGGACCAAATTAATCATTTATGACCATATTTTGGGCACCATACAGCTGCTTACTAGGTGCACCCAACAATACTTTATTACTTTATTGTGGTTGTGATGACTACTGAGGTTTTGATATAACATGAGAGTCACCTTGGGTCACTCAGTTCTAAGAGAGATTACCATTGCATCTTCATAAACTCGTATTATCATAATAATATCGGTACATGTTCAATCCATTTCCATCAATAATTCTCAGAGTCGTCATACAATAATGTTTCAAATGTCCCAGATTTTCACAATTGTTGCGCTTGAACAGAGGCATCGTGTATTATCACATGATATGATCATAATATCTACACTGATAACACATCATCTAATTATTTCTCTGAGTTGAAAAGGATATTTAACCAACTAACTAGTTTCCCAATGCTTTTTTTAATTAAGAATAATTATCCCTTTTTCATTTGTTCTCTATGTTGGTGTGTCCACTTTTACCCATGTAGGTAAAAGTGTTTCCCCCACTATAGGTTCCCAATATATTATTTTCTACTATTGTCACTCTATTCACCATCTCTATATAGTTTTCAATACAGAATACATCCAACTTGGAGCGTATGTCAGGTCATATCCCTACCTCAAAGATCCTCACCTTTAAGTTCTCACTAATGGAAACTTTAGGAGAAAATGAATTAACCTCGGGAATTGAGTTGTATACTTCATAAAAAATAGATTTTATTTCTTCAAAGTAAATAAATATTTTACCCTTGTGATCTTAAAGTTGTGGGGAAAATTATTTGTTAAATAACTCTTCTAAGCCTATCCATGTCAGATCATGGTCTTATTTAGTCTGGATAATAATATTCCACCATTGCCTAGAAAAATCCTCTAGTATCTAAATCACTAGCTTTACTTTATTATCCTTTATTTTTCCCAAGAAATCAAAATTTTTATTTATCTTCAATATCCATTCCTCCTCTTATTCTAGACCTGATCTTTCCAAACAATTAGTAGATTGTATTTTTGAAATCCCATGGATTAATTTTCTTGGCATGGTTGTGGATTCTAATTTCCCATATCCATGTCTTGAAATTCCTAGACTATTATTTGGATAAGATATTGATTTACTTGTGGATCAGGTTGAACAAAATTATCAAATACTTCCTCTTATGGGTTACTTATACATCAAACTGGTTCCATTCACTAAATAGAAAAAAAACATATAAACAACTAAGAACTTTTTCTGAAAATAAGGATTTTTATTTCCAAATCATCAAAAGAAATAATCATCATTACCAATTACCAAAAATCATTCAACACATTATAAAGAATGTAGTACTATTGGGAATTCTCATTACTAATGCATGATACTCTATATTTATTGGTTAAACCTATGAAAATGAGATGAAAACACACCTAGAGGTATCATAGAACACTTTTTATACTCGTACTAACCTAGTAAATTGAATTTCAAAATAAAAAGGTTAGCTATATATTTTTATGATATACATTTTAAGTGTTGATATTAATATCTCCTTGCTACCATCCCAAGATGATGGACTTACCAAGGCTAATACCATTTTTAACATATCATCCCTCACTCATTATATTGAGAAGAGGTAGAGGTGACACTAACCTTAGGTGACATCCCTAAGACATTAAAGGATGGAAACAAGTACTAAGGGAAAACAAGATCATTAGGATATGATTTGACCTAAGACCTGAACAACCTATAGAATATGAAACAAATACAAAAAAACTCTATATGATGCATGTAAAGTAATAAAAAATAACTCAAAACTAGAATGTAATATCAGAGTAGCAGACAGTATAAAGGAATTATATCTCTGACATGATAAGGAAAATAGAACTCAAATACACCCAAGTGGAATAAACCCAAGAACTATCCCAACCAAGCTAAAAGATCCAACTCCAAGTAACATACCCACTAATTCAAGATACATCACTAAATAAGTAAGACGCCTTACCTTTACCTATATCTCGATACACAACATCTTCAAACACACCAAAGTTCCCAATAAGGGGGTGAGTATAAAATTCAGTAGGTAATCCTCAAAGGATTCCCAACACATTCCACTAAGAACAAGAACATTCTATCACACATTTATATAAAAAAATGGTGAGAATATAAAATATTTTTCTATAATAAAATAGTTTAAGAAAAAAATAACTGAATTGATTTATTATATCTTTCTTTATTTTTTCTTATCAACATTACACAACTCACACACTCATACATGACCAATAACAGTCCCAATACTCCTGAACAGTGACCCATCATATCACTAAGTCATCTCTTGATTGAATCATATGTTCCACTTTGACATCATACCCAAGTTATAACCAATAAGGAATCTCAATGTAATTTTATGAACTCACACCAACCACATATTCCATGTTCTCAACAAAAACTATTTTTTTAGAATCATTTTCTTTCAAGAAATTTATCAAACACCATATGTGGATCATTTCAAAATAAAATATTTGGATATTAAAACCAAATAATTTTTCCAAAAAAGAAAGTGAGAATGATTAAAACATCAATCCTTCAAGTTCTAGAATGAGTAGAATTGGAGAGAACCCACCTACCTCACAATGGTTGATGAAAAGAGGAACGACACATGAAATATCTAGATCAGGCATTTAAACTTCTTCACTTTAATATATCTAACAAAATATTATCAAAATACACATCATAGAACATAGATCTATCCATAACAGATTAGATCTATGGATTTGTGAGAGATAAGATGAGTATATCTAGATATAATGATAAAGAGCGAGGAATTACCATTGATTTTGGAGATCCAACAAACTTTGATACATAAAAACTTGATTTTGGATCAAAATGAATCACCAAGATCACTTGGGGAAGGATATAATTTCAAGATCCTAATAGTGGAGAACAAAAATGAGGGTTTTGGGGCTTAATCTATATTTAACTCTAATTTTCAGAGCATTTAATGTAGGGTTTCGCTGTTAGGCCATACAGTTTTTTAAACTGTACGCCAATTGTGTGCATGCTTTTGTAAAAGATCTCCCATTCAACATAGTCTCTCCTAGGAACTAATATAGTTTGGTCAAACCATATGCCAACCATTCCCTATCCCAGTGACTCCTAGAACCTTTTGGACCATTTTTTATAGAAATTTCATGGTTTTCTTAACCATTATCAAATTGTTATCCCTTAAAAATCCTTACTAAACACTCCAAAACCATCCAAAAAACCTCAAAACTCAGGCCATGTATTTTATAACTGAAAAATAAATAATAAAAGGGTAAAATTAATGAAACTGGTTGTGTTTCATACATGATTCACATAAATTTATTCATTCACTTATCTCTCATATTTTCTATTGTATTCTTAGTACTTTTCCTTGTTTCTATAGTTGTAGTTGGGGTCACAGTCTTCGTGGTGAGATCAAGGATAAATATTTTATATTTGTGTTATTTTTATATGTATGTATATTTACTCCACTTGTACTTTTATTTATGGAATTTCATATTAAATCTGCATAATTTATTAATGTTTATCTTTCATTGTAATATTTTTATTTCAATAAAAGTATCACGATTCATTTTAATTTGATGTTTCATGTGTCACAAGCTATAAAACATAATATTAATTTAAAGGATAAATTCATATCAAAATATCAGGGTGTTACACCTTAGAAACCGAGTATTTACAATGATTTATTTAATAAAATTTCAGTTACATTTATCATAGAACATTAGCATTCACTTTCTTTCAGACTAGATATATTTAGTGGCATCATTGGTGGTTGTCTACTGACTTTTATTCACACCATGATTAGGTCATTTTGGGTACCTGATAAGACTTTATGGTTGCAATAAAAGATAAATGAATGATCATTATGATCGATGGTTGATCTGGAATGGCTAGGTTAGTGCATGGGGGATAAAACCGGGTTAGGACTCAAGAGCAGTTTTAGGGACTTCTCATTTTGGGTTATTTTTTGTTATTTTGGAATTTTGATATATATATATATAATCTGCCCATAAGGGATCTAATTTGTATGTATGACTTTTAAAACATTTATTTTTATATATCATGGGTTGTATATATTGTTTATGTTTCCAACACCTTCACCCCTTCTCGCCCATGTGTCCAAACTTGTAGTTTCATAATTGAAAATCCCTAACAAAATGTATTATTACAAGCATGTCCATGCAAGATTCTATCATATTATATAGGGTTCTATTATTTACTCCATGAGCTATGACCATAGCTCTCTTTTTAATATTTCATGAACCACTAGTGAACATGGTATTAAAACCACATCATCAAGATTCATGATAGAAATAATATTCCTTCTCAATCCATGAATATACCTCAAGACATTCAATTATAAAAAAGAAGAGTAAAATGGAGAAAAACATAGAATTATAAGAAGAATATTAAGCACAAATAAGATTTATGTGGTTTGGTAATAATCCCTATAGCTATAGAGAGGTGTAATGATTAACCATTTTCAGGGAGAAAATTTATAGAGAGAATTTAGAGATTATAGAAACCCTAGATTAAGGGGAGAAGATAAATCAATGCAGTGCTATAGTAAACCGTATTTCTACAGTGTCAATCCACACAGTGAGTCTATTAAGTTAAAATAACAGTGGTAATAAAGTTTGGGATGCTACAATGACCTATCAGTGTCATTGGTCACATACCGTTATAGTAACTATTAAAAAATATGAGCTATTATAGTACTATTATCAGTGTCATCAATCAGCTCTGTTATAGTTGGTAATTATTACTATAGTATTCCATAATTTTGGGTGGGGACCATTATCCCCCAGGCCCCTAAGAATGGGTGTATTTCTCCCTGCAATGCACAGTGACCTCACCACAGGGCTTGAACCATGGGAGTTGCAATATAGTGTATAGTACGAGCCACTGGTAATTTGGTCCAACTTCATCCAAAAAGATCATCCACCACCATTCCAATAGTTTATGGAAACTTTTTTGTGATTCTTGGTGTTATTTATTTAATTTTATGGATGTGATTATCATTATTTCTACTATTATTTCTTAATCTTATATGAGAGTATAGTTTTCCCATTGTGTTACCATAAAAAAATTTAGTTGAAGGCCTTTATCGTAAAGGGAGGTGTTATTGGGGTCATGTAACCCAACCAGTCCAACTATTATGGAGTGAGTTGGTTTGGTATCATTGCATAGATACACTTAGAGGAATCCTCACTTGTATTATCCATTGTAATGGTAATGACACAATATTGGAAATAGATTTTGATTGAGAAGGATTATCATGTTCATCATAATTGTTGTTTTTAATTAATTATAAATTAAATTTGAAAGATCCTCTATAGGAGATTTTGGGGTTTTGTTTGTCAAGTTCTTTGAATATTATCTATTGAATCCAATGAAAACCCAAAATTGAGCACCCACTCACCACTTTCATTATACTTTGTAGCCTTCACCTATAACCATCTTTAAAAAAATAGGCATATCATCCCCTTTTCATGGAAACATCACATAATGGGCGTAGTGTCCCTTACCATGGTAGTGACATAATAGTGGGAAAAGAATCCATTTCCAAAGGAAATAGCACATACATGGTCATATCATCCCTTTCCATGAGTACCCGACATAATAGTGGGTATATCATCCTTTTCCATAATCAATATCACATACATGGGAATATCATCCAACTAAATTTCATAAAAAAAAAGTTGGGTACATTCTCATGTTCACACAACCCCATACCATACTCTAAATCTAGGGTACATCTACTTTTAACCATTTAAAATAAAGGTAGAAATATTAAATGTAAGATACCAACTTTTCATAGAGATAAAAATTCTTTAAATTTCCATTTAAACCTCTTTTTTTACTCTAATAAAAGTGCCTAAGAGATTAATAAATGGTTAGTGAGAATTCAAGGATCATTCATACCCTGAATCTCCAATTTTTTTAGGAAACATGTGAGGTGAATGGTTAGCATACGGTTAGAACTAACCATGAAACTCAAATTGTGTGGCCTTTTAAGGTGACACATGGTTTTTGAAACTGTGTAAGGGAGCCGCACGACCATGTGGGGGTTCTAAAAAAATGCAAAGGGTCCATATAGTATATTCATGGTTTTTCAAACCATTATCCTAGACCATTCAAGGGGGTGACACCCTAAACAGTTCTGGTGCACAGTTGGCACACAGTTTGTCCAACTGTGCAGCTAAACCATGTGCTATTTAAAAAAGGGTGAATTTATTATTTTTACCCTTTCTTATTTAAATATTAAACCCTCTTTTTCTTTTCCTCACTCACACAACACCTCCTCCATCGTGTTTAGAGACCCCTTGTCCATCAAGTTGGACTTTGATCCTCTTACCTCATACAATGTTTGATTCACTCATTTTTCACTGCATTTGATAGATAATGGTAAGACCTTCAATCATTTTCCTCCCTTTCTTAATTTCATTATTTGTATAGAATACTAAATATGTGTGAAATAATATGCCATATTTTCAGGTTATTTTTCTATTCTTCTAATTTATCTCATTATATCCTAAATTAGAGGCTCATACTATATGAGGAGTCATCTACCACCATAAGGTAGTCGTTCTAGTGATTTTCCCTAAAAGTATATTTTTTTATATCATTTTTAATTGTTCTACATGTTGGACCTACTAAGTGTTGCCTTAAAAATTAGTAAATCTATTTTAATTAATGATCCCTTATTATAAATACTCTTTTGACCCTTGTTATTGTCAGAGGTTATCCAACTTGATGGGTTCTTCCCCTATGGGTGGGTTTATTAAATGCCATAAATTTATAAATGCTTTTGTAACCAAACCACCATCTAAGAGGATTTTTCTTAATACCCAATTGTAATAGATCAATGTAATTGAATGAAAAGTGAGTGGCGTGACCATGTCATGTGACTCATATGAAATCTAGGGATTTTTCCCTTGACTAAATGAAATATATAATGGTTGAAACCCATTTATTTTTTTATGATAAAGTGATACATTAAATTTGATTATTATTAATATAAAACTGTGTGTGTTGGTCTTAGTGACATAGTCAAGGAAAGTGTTGTACATGAATCATCATGCATCCCTGAGGTATGATGTTGGACATGACATTTTACATCATTTATTGAATGTTGTATATGAAATTTTACATCATTTATTTTTATTTTAGAAAATATTCTTTGTATTCCCTTATATAGGATGTTGGACATGGTGTTTCACATCATTAGTTGGGTTTTATGGGTATGATGGCATTTGTATTACTAGACCGAGCATATTGGGCTAAAGTCCTTTATAGAGTATGAGTCTCTTATGATTATGCAATGACACTTTGGTTTCATGCCTTAGGTACTGGATAGTAATGTGTGTATATATACATTTAGATATGTTATATATATAATATATATACATACTTATTCATATCTATACTTGGTGACATATGTTCAAAGATATCCCGGCTTGGGCCGAAGAAGGTGGATTCATTCAGGTGTCCTTTAGGAACTCGGGCCAACTTGGGTTCAATTATATCACTACTTTATATTTCTCATATCCACACATAGTTCATTTTATATACACTATCTAGATTATAATAGATGTCATTAGCGATGACCTACTGAGTTTTACTCACACCCTGTTCAGGCTGCCGATTGGTACCTGAACAGAACTCATGGATGCAAGTAGGGACAAAGGGAAGTGTCCAGCTATGGATGCCTTATTTCCTGTACTAGGATTCATTATGGGAGTAGAGAGCCAAGATTATGCTCATGGTGCTATTGGAGATATATTTTCATCTTTTGTTCATTTTTGTATAGAATTTTTTATATGTATGCTACTATGTTCCCTTGTATTCCCATTTTTTATAGCATACATACATGACATCATTTTATATATGACTTTGGTTATTATTTATTCTATATGTTTTATTTATTTGGATGATTGGTTTTTCTACTCTTATTTATTATTATTTGTTTACTCTGTTTATTCATTTATTGTACCATTATGATCCACTCTAATAATGAGGTTATAGCCTCCCTTATCATACCATCATAGAACCTCACTACTAGTTATAGTCCTATGATGTATGGGGAGGAATTCTTGAGGTCATGTTCCCAACTAGATAGGTTGCTTATTTATGAACCAAGACGAGGATGTCACAAAGTGGTATCAAAGACATCTTTTTTCCTTTTTTTCTTATTGTTTGGGGTTGTTAAATAGGAAAGTAATAATGTGTTTGAATTTGGTGATGAGTATGTGCTTGGTAGTAGTTATCCCACATACAGGGAAAATCCAAATTACCAGGTATGGGACTTGATGTTCTAGTTTTTTCCTATTACAGCTGTGTTGATTTCACCGTTGGTTAATGCACATGACTTGTGAATTTTATTATCATTATTGATTTTATTTACCCTTGGCATGGTATAGAAAGGAATAATTGTCTTATGCATCATTATAGGAACCTGATTATTCATATGTCATCCATATTCTATGCCACATTTATTTTACTGCGTACATTTCCTACAGCATGTTATAGTGCCTTGATTGATATGCTAAAACTATGATAATGTTTCTTATAGAAAAAATGATTACATAATTGGTTAAATTAATGTGTCTACATCAACCTAAATGGTTTTTTCCCATATATCTTGATGGTGGTACCTTAATTTTACAATTATGGTATGTTTGGGCCATGGAACCCATGGTTACATGGGATAAAACATTAGTGTTTTCAATTAAATGGATGTCAAATACAATTTTAAAGAGTTTATTTTACTCTATAAATTGAGAATGGTTATCCATATAATTAAACCATCATAAAATACTAGTTTCAGTTACATGACGTTCCAATTGAAACTTATAATACATAGGACTTTATAACTTGGGAATGGTAACTCAACTAACTAGACCATGATACATACATATATATATATATAATGCTAAATTATAATTCTTAAATGAAATTTTTTTTGTTAAATAGGGATTTAAATTGAAAATTAAAGGGTGTTTTCCTTTATAACTTGAAATTGAGACTTTGTATACTAGTGCCTCTACTATGAAATAGAGAACTTGACCCTGACCTGACCTTAGTAGTGGAAAATAGGAAGTGTCTCTTGTAACCCTATGTGATCTTCTATGTCACCTAGACCTAGATTTATAATCAATAAATAGGGTGTTGAATCTTACATAATAAGTCTTATTCCTATATTATTTGTTTATCTGTGATCTTTTCTGATATTAAATCATGTTCTACGGTGTGCATTTGGCATTGTAGAATTATGCCACCATGATGGCCTCGAGTCATATTCTAAGAAGGTAGTGATGATCATAATACAGAGGTGGTGTAACCTAAGCCACCATTGTTACCTTCTATAGTTCCATTTGTATCACCTCCTATTACCCCAGATTTTGGGGTTGATTCCCAATTTTGAGAGGGTTTTCTATGATTAATGCAATCTATATAAGGAGCCATGAGACCTACCCCAACTATGGAAAAGTTGAAGTGGGTTTTTTAGAAATATAATCCACCTAATTAATTAGGTTATGGTGTCCCCCCAGGATATTGAGTCATGTATTGAGGTCATGCTATCTATATTCAAGCATTTAGAGAAACCTCTGGAAAGGAGGGTTAAGCTTGTAGCTTACATGGTGTGTGATTCTGTTAAGAATTGGTGGGATGTCATTACCCAGATAGATTTTCATTGGGATATGGATTATAGGGACTTCAAAATGGTATTATATGATTAATTATTTCTATAGAATCTAAGGGATGACCAAGCTAGACTGTTTATACATCTACAATAGGGAGTTATGTATGTGATGTAGTATTCAACTCGTTTCACTAAACTCTGGTGTTTTACACCAACTCTTGTTGATGATGAGATGACTACAGTGAGACGGTTTGAGGATGGGCTCGTATACACCAATCTAATATCATTTTAATTTCTTTCATTTGACTATTATTTCTGATATAGTGAATCAGGACCTCATCACTACAAGAAATTTGAGGGAAGATGAGGGTGTGCTCCTAGTCGGTTCATTACCAAGATAGGGGAGTAGTTCATATGGAGGTAGTAAGTGATACCTATAGTCTACTCATAGGTAAAGTAACAATCATATGGAACACACTAACAATTATGTGATATGTCATTAGTGTGGGAAGTCGGGCACATGAAACCCCATTGAAAAAGATACCTGTTTGGGTGCCAAGCCTACTGTAGGATGGGTCATATTCATTATTTCTGAATAAATTTTCCTCTTATTACTAATGAGATAGGATATACACCAACTCTGTGTTTAGGAGTAGTTTCAGTAGCTCTTATCCAAGTGAAAAGCTGGAATAATACTAGTCGTTCAGGTTGAGGAGGTGTTCATAATCGAGGGAGACAGACACAAGACTTACAACACCAACAGATTCAACCTTCTCAGAGTAGTAAAGTTATATCTTAGGGTTATAGATGAGCTAGATATATATAGTACATCCATCACTCAAGGAGAAAAGTATCGTACCTTCTACTATGCAAGGTGTGATTTTAGTAGCCTTTACTTTATTGTTTGTTTTATTTGACACTGATGCTTCACATTCATTTATATTTGTGGTAATTATGGAAAGTTTAGTCCTCAAGATATAGTACTTATATGGTTTAATGAACCTCAATACTCTATTGAGGATCCAATCCGAGATCATACATCAGTGTAAGGAATTCCCCTTAAGATAGGTGGTTATATTTTTGTATGCAATATTTTTTTCTTCAACATGACAGGCTATGATTTAATTATTGGGATTAACTAGTTAGTACCTTATCGATCCCATATTTATTTTTACCAATCGAGGGTGACTTTCTAATCACCCAAGGGTGATCACTACATTCACAAGTGAGAATGGGATGTTCAGGAGAGTTGATATGAATCTGAGCATCATGGGATGAGTTGAGGGTCAGCCCAAATTTTCAATATTTTTTTAAATTATTAGGGAATACATCAGATAGATTTCTCTCCTATAGTAGATCATTTCAGGGATGTTTTTCCTGAAAACTTATCTAAGTTACCTACTAAGAGATAGGTGGAGTTCACTATTTATTTAGTGTTAAGAGAATCACTAGTTTATATTCCTCCTTATATAATGGTACCTACTGAGTTTCAATAACTCAGAAGATAGTTATAGGACCTAGAAGATAAGGGGTTTATATGACCCAGTACTTCACCATGGAGTTCACCTATCCTTTTTTCCAAGATGGAGGATAGAACCCTTAGTAATTATGTGGATTTTTGATAGTTTAATCATCTTACAATTAAGAACAGGTATCCATTACCTTAGATAGATTACTTCTTTGATTAGTTCTAAGAAACTCAGGTTTTCTAAAAGATTGATTTGAGGTCAGGAAATCATCAGGTGTGATTCAGGCCATCATATATACCTCATATATCCTTCCAAAGATTATATGGATTATATGATTATTTGGTAATGTTGTTTGGTATCATGAATATGATGACCATTTTCATGGCCTTAATTAATTAGGTTTTCCATATGTACATGGATTCCTTTTTGGTAGTTTTCATGGATCACATCTTGGTGTACTCTCATACTAGACACGATCATGAAAAACACCTTAATATCGTATTGAGTATACTGAGGGAGAATTAGCTATTTGTTAAGATCGCAAAATTCCATTTCTAGATCGATAAAATCTACTTCCTAGGTCAAATAATATTAGAGATAGGGGTATTCATGGGCCCGTAGAAGGTGAGAGCTATAGTTTTCTGAGAGTATCATAAAAATGTCTTTGATATACTGAGTTTCTTAGGGATATCTAGATATTAAAGGTTCTTTATTAAATATTTATCTTGCCTATAAAAACCACTTATGGGGTTGAATAATAAGGGTTTCAAGTTTATATGGTATGAATCATGTGATAAAGAATTTTAGGAGTTTAAAGGAAGGTAAATTTTAGCATCAATCCTGATTATTCCATAGCTAGATAGAAGTTATAAAGTTTATTGTGACACATCAGGAATCAAGTTGGGAGTAGTTATGATGAAGGATGAGCAAGTCATGGTGTATGGGTCTCATCATTTGAGTCCTCATGAGCATAATTACCCAACACACAACCATGAGTTAGAATCTTTGGTTCATTACTCACATTATTGGAGGCATTACTTTCATGGAGAGCAGTTTTTAGTGTATACGGGCTATAAAATCCTCAAATGAATATTTAAACAGTGTGACTTAAATTTTAGAGAGTAAAGGTGGGTTGAATACCTGTATCCCTTTGATTTTGATCTTACTTATATGCCAAGTAAAGGTAATGTTGTGGTTGTCACTCTGAGTTGGAAGACTTGAAAAAAGTAGTTTAGGGGTCTAGTGGTGAATGGAAGTTGATGAAATTATTTTTTGAGATGCATATTAATGTTAAAGATTCATAGGAAGTCTATTCTTACATATTTAATAGCGACCTCTTCACTTATGGATAGAGTGAATAAGAGGAAACTTTCAAATCTTAAGGGATTGGTCCTAAGGGAAAGAATTTCAGGTGAGGACTCACCTCCTAGTTGGTATATAGATAGTGATGAGATCTTACACATTCATGGGTGTGTCTAGGTTATAGTAGACATCTAATAGGAGTTGATATGAGAGTCTCATGCCTCTAATTGGTCAGTGCATCCCAGTCTTACCAAGATGTATCATGAATTATTCCATCAGTATTGGTAGCCTAGTATAAAAAAATAGATAGTTTTTTCACTCCGTGTTCCACCTAAAAACAAGTGAAGGTGGAACACCAGCGACCAACGAGTCTTTTACATCCATTTCCCATTCCATATTGGAAATTGGATGACATCACTGTGGATTTTTTGATGGGTTTACCTAGGTCACCTTGAGGCTATAACACGGTATGGGTGATCATTGATCGGCTGATGAAGGTCACCCACATTTTACCTATTTAGGAGACATTTTCAGTGGATGAGAAATGGGTGATATATGTCAGGGAGATCATATTACTTCATGGGGTTCTACATACCATCATTTTAGACAGGAATACTCAATTCAAACTGTGGTTCTAGTGGGGGTGACAGAAGGTACTAGGTTTACAGGTACTTCTAAGTATACCCTATCACCCATAGACCAATGGTCAATTCGATCATAGGATATAAGTGTTAGAGGACATGATTCGAGCATATGTCTATGGTTTTTGATATTCTTAGGAGTGAAACTTATCTCTCATAAAGTTTTCCTATAATAATAGCTTCCAAGTGACTATATAGATGGATCCTTATGAGGCCCTATATGGTAGGTTCTATCATTCACCCATGTGCTAGTTATAGGTAAGATAGGCAGTACTACTGGGACCTTGTCTCATCCAGGAGACTTCGAAGTAGGTACAATTTATCAGGAAACATATAGATACAAATTATTCTAAGAAAATTTCTTTTGTTAGTTGTAGTAAATGACCTATGGAGTCTGAGGTTGGGGATGAGGTATTCTTGTGTGTTTCCCCTAGATTATGGCATTGAAGGATTTAGAAATAAGGGAAGTTGGCACCTAGGTTCATTAGACCCTTTGAGATTTTAGAGAGATTCAGAAAGGTAGCCTATCGATTGTAGTTACCTAAAAGGTATCAAGACATGAACAATGTATTATATGTTTCATAGCTTCGCTGTTATTATTCAGACCCATATCATATTCTTAAACATAATGAGGTTGAGTTGGATTTTGATGCTTCTTTTTAGGAGTATCCTATTCATATCATTTATCGAATCATGAAGGATTTCTGAGGTTGGTCGGTTCCTCTATTCCAGGTGATATGGAAGTATAGTTGTCTATAGGATAAGACTAGGGAGTGAGAATCTGAAATATATGCTTAGTGGCTGGGGTTATTCTTATAGGATGCTCAACCACCCTTGTAAGAGAAACTCAGGGATGAGTTGTTTTAAAAATGGGAGGTTGTAAGATCTCAACTTTTCATAGAGTTACAGATTCTTTAAATTACTATTTAAACCTATTATTTTACTCTAATAAAAGCACCTAAGAGTTTGAGGAAGGTTTTGGGAGTGTCCATGTCTTTTTCAGATCCTAGATATCTAGTTTTTTGAGGAAATGGGTGAGGCACACAGTTAGCTCATGGTTATTGCTAACTGTGCACCTCAAACTGTGCGGCTCTATAAGGGTAAAACATAATTTTCCAAACCATGAAAGGGATTTGAATGACTGTGCGGGGGTGCTATATAAAAATGAAGAGTGTTCACATGGGCTATGCATGGTTTTTAAAATTGTGTTCATATCCCATTCAAGGGGGGTGACACCTTAAATAGTGTTGGTGCACGTTTGTTGCACGATTTTTCCAACCATGTGGCCAAACCATGAACCCTTTAAAAATCGGTAAATTTCCCATATTTCCCTTTTCTTATTTAAATATTAGCCCCTATTTTTCTTTTCCTCACTCACACAACACCTCTTCCCTCACATTGAGAGCCCCTTTATCCATCAATATATGCTTTTATCCTCCTACATCATATGACGTCTGATTCACTCGTCATTTGTCATGTTGTATAGATAAAGGTAATAAATTCAATCCTTTTCATTCATTTATTAATTTCTTTAATCGTATTGAATTTTATATCCATATAAGATAATATGACCTATTTTTAGATCGTTTGTCTATTCTTATAATTTCTCTTATTATATCCCGGATTAGAGGCCAATACAGGATGAGGATTCATCTACCACCATAAGTTAGGTGGTCTAGTGTTTTTTCATAAAGCTCTATTTATTTTATATCATGTGTTGTTATGCCGCATGCTAGACCATTTAGGCATTGCCTTAAAAATGAGTGAATCTTTTTTAATTAATGATCCCTTATTAGAAATAATCCCATGAACTCTGTTAATATCGAAGGCTATCCACCTCAATGAGTTCCACCCCTTTGGATGGGTTTATTGAATTTCATGACATTATAAATTCTTTTTTAATGAAACCAATGTATAAGTGGATTTGGATTTATACGCAATTGTAATAGATTAATGTAATTTAATGAAAGTGAGTGGCATGACCATGTCACGTGACTCTTATATAAATTGGGGATTTTACCCTTGACTAAATGAAATGTATAATGGTTGAAAACCATTTATTCTTTTATGATAAAGTGGCACATACAATTTGATTATTATTAATATTTGACCATGTATGTTGGTTGTAGTGACACAATTAAGGAAAGTGTTGGAAATAACGCTTCATGCTTCCTTGACTTGTGATGTTAGACATGACATTTCACATCATTTATTGTATATTAGACATGACATTTCACATCATTTATTTGGATGTTGGACATGATTCCCACTACAACACATAAGGCCTTTAATAGTGCTAAAATAGGCCTTTATCATCACAAAAAGGTTCTAACAATCATACCAAAATTAAAATCCATGGGCCTTTATCAGTGATAGAAAATCACTAATAAAGGACCCCCTTTATCAGCACTTTTATTTAGTGTTGATAAAGTGTCCCTTAATTAGTGACAAAAATAACGCCGATAAAGGTGGTCCTTTATCAGTGTTATTTTATCACTGATAAAGGATACCTTTATCATCACTTTTTCTAGCACTGATAAAAGGGAATACTAATGTAGTGTGTTGTTAAAATTACAGCACACTACAATAGAAAAAATATAAAATATAGGATCAAATACATAATTTAATAGAAATAAAATTTAAAACAAAAATATAAGAAAAAAACACTATATTATATACTTTTCAAACTTTGCTTTATATAACTATAAAAGTAAAAAATATCTTATACATTCAAAAACATCAATGTTCCTTTTTCTTTGGCCTCGTACCCCCAATCATACTATTAGTTTTTGAAAAAACCACACAACTCAAGAAAAATAAATCACCTATATAAGAAAAAAAATCTTATGTTATTAATACTATAAAGAAAAAAATTAAACACAAAATTTAAATTTTAAATTAAAAACATATAGTTTGATTCATACTAGGAACACCTTATATTAGATTGAGTTGTGGTTCATTCTTACACATCATCCAATTTCTTATTATTCTCAAAAGTATGTCCTCTTGAATTTTCTCTCATTTGTGGTGATAAAAAACTCACTACAGATGAGATCCAATTAAAGTGGATGTGATTTTTGAGAACAATCCTTCAACTGTCACACCATTTATTGTTTGTCTTCAATAATTATCTCAATGAAAATTAACTAAATAAGTATCAGATAAAAATGATAAGTAAATTAATTAATTAATAGAAAATAAAATTATGAGAGAAAAAATAAGAGCTTGTTTTCTCAGTTTTCATGATATGATGTGCATTTTAAACTAAAATTGCACTTATATATTGAAAATGTGCACTTTGAGTCATACCGACCACATCATGTGTTATATTGACATGCGGTCAATTTCTATATGTCACAAATTAATTTTGGATCATTTTCCTAAAGTTTGAAAATAATTTGATCTTGTTTTCTCAATTTTTCCTAGTGACATGCGTTTTAAACTAAAATGAAACTTTATATTGAAAACACACACTTTGAGTTATATCGGTCACATTGTGTTTTGGATTGATTTTTGGTAAACTCTTACACATCACAAATGAATTATGAACCTTTTTCCTAAAGTTTGAAGATAATTTAATCCCTTTTTATCAGTTTTGGAAATTTAATGTGTGTTTTAAAATAAAATGGTGCTTTTGTATTGAAAACACACACTTCAAGACATATTGGCCACATCGTGTGTTAGATTGATGTTCAGTAAATTCCTACATGTGAAAAATGAATTATGGATCGTTTTCCAAAATTTTGAAAATAATCTAAGCTCGTTTTCTAAATTTTGGTGATATGGCATGCATTTTAAACTAAAATGGAACATTTATATTGAAAATATGTACTTTGAGTTATATCGGTTACATCATGTGTCGGGTTGATATGTGGATGATTCTTACATATCAAAAATTAATTATGGATTATTTTCTTAAAGTTTGAAAACAATCCAAGATATTTTTCTCGGTTTTGGCTATTTGATGAGTGTTTTAAACTAAAATGACACTTTTGTATTGAAAACACACACTTAGAGTCATACCAACCACATTAGATGTTGGATTGACATTTAGTCAATTCCTACAAGTTAAAAATTAATTATGAACCATTTTCATAAATTTTGAAAACAATCTGAGCTCGTTTTCTTGGTTTTGTCTATGTGATGTGTTTTAAACTAAAATGACAGTTTTATATTAAAAACAAGTACTTTGAGTCATATTGACCACATCATGTGTCTGATTAGCATGCAGTCAACTCTTAAATGTAAAAAATGTGTTATGGATCATTTTCATAAAGTATTAAAATAATTTAAGCTTGGTTGCTCAGTTTTGGTGACGTGATATGCATTTTAAACTAAAATGGCACCATTCTATTGAAAACAAACACTTTGAGTCATATCAGACACATCATATGTAGCATTGATTTGTGGTAGATTCTTGAAAATCACAAATTAATTATGGACCATTTTTCTAAAGTTTTAAAATAATATGAGCTTGTTTCCTCAGTTTTTTTATTTGATGTTTATTTTAAACTAAAATGACACCTTTTCATTGAAAACATGCACTTCAATTCATACTGACCACATAAAATGTCGGATTGACATTTGGTTAATTTCTACAAGTCACAAATTAATTATGGACCATTTTTATAAAGGTTTAAAATAATCTAGGATTGTTTTCTCAATTTTAGCTATGTGATACGTTTTAAACTAAAATGGCACTTTTATATTGAAAACACGTACTTCAAGTCATATCAACCACATCGTGTTTCAGATTGGTGTGAGGTAAATTATTACATGTGAAAAATGAATTATTGATTGTTTGCCTAATGTTTGAAAACAATTTGATCTTTTTTTCTCAATTTTGGTGATGTGGCGTGCATTTTAAACTAAAATGGCACATTTCTATTAAAAACATGCACTTTGAGTCATATCGATCACATTGTGTCTTAGATTGATGTGTGGTCAATTAATACATGTCACAAATTAATTATGTACCATTTTACTAAATTTTTAAAATAATATGAGCTTGTTTTCTTGGTTTTGGCTATTTGATGCAAGTTTTAAACTAAAATGATACTTTTATATTGAAAACATGTAATTCAAGTCATACCGACCACATTAGGTGTCATATTGGTGTGTGGTCAATTAATACACATGAAAAATAAATTATGGATTTTTTTTATAAAGTTTTAAAACAACAGGATCTTGTTTTATCAGTTTTAAGCATGTGATACGTGTTTTAAACTAAAATGACACTTTTATATTGAAAACATGAACTTCGGTTCATACCAACCACATTGTGTATCAGATTGGTTTGAGGTCAATTCCTATATATATAAAATTAACTATGGATAGTTTTCTTAAAGTTTTAAAACAATCTGATCTTTTTTTCTTAGTTTTTTTCAATGTGACACATGTTTTAAACTAAAACGACACTTTTGTATTGAAAACATGCACTTCGAGTCATACTAACTACATAAAGTGACATATTGATGTGAGGTCAATTCCTAAAGGTTGCAAATGAATTATGGACCATTTTTATAAATTTTAAAAACAATATGAGCTCATTTTCTTAGTTTTAGCTATGTGATTCATTTTAAACTACAATGATAGTTTTATATTGAAAACACATACTTAGAGTTATATCAACCACATCGTGTGTCGGATTTGCGTGCGGTCAATTTCTACACCTGAAAAATGAATTATGGATCGTTTTCCTAAAGTTTGAAAAAAATAAAATCTCTTTTTCTCAATTTTGGTGATGCGACACAATTTTTAAACTAAAATGGCACCTTTCTATTGAAAACACACACTTTGAGTCATATCATTCACATTGTGTGTTGGATTGATGTGAGGTTGATTCTTACAAGTCACAAATTAATTATGGACTATTTTCCAAAATTTTGAAAACAATATGATCTTTTTTTATTGGTTTTAGCTATTTGATTCATGTTTTAAACTAAAATGACACTTTTGTATTGAAAACATGCACTTCAAGTCGTACCGATCACATTGGATGTCAGATTGATGTTTGTTAAATTACTATATGTCACAAATGAATTATGGACCATTTTTATAATGCTTTAAAACAATATGATCTCATTTTATATCTTTTTTATATGTGATATGTTTTAAACTAAAATGACACTTTTATATTGAAAACACTATATCAAGTCATATCGACCAAATTGTGTGTCAGATTGTCATGCGGTCAATTCCTACATGTGAAAATGAATTATGGATCATTTTTCTAAAGTTTGAAAACAATCTAAACTCGTTTTCTTGGTTTTGGTGATGTGAAACATGTTTTAAACTAAAATTGCACCTTTCTATTGAAAACATGTACTTTGAGTCATATCGATCACATCATGTCTCAAATTTATGCGAGGTCAATTCATACACGTTAAAAATGAATTATGAACCATTTTACTAAAGTTTTAAAGTAATATGAGCTCTTTTCCTTGGTTTTTTCTATTTTATGTGTTTTTTAAACTAAAATAACACTTTTCTATTGAAAACACATACTTTGAGTCATATAGACCACATCGGGTGTCAGATTGGTGTGAGGTCAATTCCTACACATGAAAATTTAATTATGGATTGTTTTCATAATTTTTAAAAACAATTGGATCTCGTTTTCTTGGTTTTGGTCATGTGATGCATGTTTTAAACTAAAATGACACTTTTATATTAAAAACACAAACTTTAATTCATACCGACCACATCATGTGTCGGATTGGTGTGCAATTAATTATTACAGATAAAAAATGAATTATGGATAATTTTCCTAAAGTTTGAAAACAATATGAGCTTTTTTCTCAGTTTTGATGATATAACATTCATTCTAAACTAAAATGGAACTTTTGTATTGAAAACATGTACTTCGAGTCATACTGACCACATCAGAAGTCAGATTGACATGTGGTCGATTACTATAGGTCAAAAATTAATTATAGGCTATTTTCCTAAAGTATCAAAACAATCTAATTTTTTTTCTTGGTTTTGATCATGTGACGTGTGTTTTGAAATAATGTGTAAATTTAATAAAATAAGTATCAGATATAAGTGATAAATAAATTAACTAAAAAATTATTTAAAATGATAAGAAAATTAACTAAATAAGTAGTAAGAAGTTACTTGTTCATGGTGTCTATATACATTCTGACACCATGTATTTTGATCATTTGTTTCTAAACAAATCAACTTCCTCCATTATACTTCTCCTTGAGAAATAGATCTAAAATAATATATAATCATTTTGATAGTAATGATTCACACCCTAAGTGTATCTATAAGGTTATAGCTCATACTAGATCACAAACATAGTAGGTAATCACCTAAATTTGATGTCAGAAAACATTCTGACACCATTTGTGTTTCCCACTCATCTCTAAAAAAATTTAATTCTTCTTTTGAGTATGTAGATTTTTGTAAATATTAGTAGTACTGAGAAAATATAGACAAACAAATTATTAAGAAATATTTTTAATGAAATTGTAATTATATTTGGAAATTAACTATTCATGGATGCTAGTATTTTGATGGTATATGCTAGGTCCACTAGGTTAGATACCCTGAGAGGGGGTGAATCAGGGTATGATAGATTAAAACAACTGCCCCTATTGATCTTGTCTCACTGTTAAGTAAGACTCTCTTCTCTCTCTTTCCTACAGCATAGTATAAACAAAAACTAAAGCATGCACAGGATACAGCGATTTTTACTTGGTTCTCCCTCATTGGGCTACGTCCAAGGAGTATACACTGGCGATGTGCCGATGTACCAAATCCACTAAAATAAAATTTCTATTTATAAATCTTGGGATAGATTACTTATATTCCCAAACTCACTGCCTTTACAATGTTTAGGGTCAGCTCACTACTTTCCTAAGGGTCACTCCCTATCTCTCTCTCTCTCTGGCTCACTGCCAGTGGAGAGGATCACCTTCTTCCTCTTCCTTTGCTCGCTGCTCTGGAAAGAATCCAATCACATTTTATAGACCTGTAGGTCTCTTCATTATCACTAATTAATACATCCTCTGTTGTATGTGGATGCTATGTTGAAGTCCAACTTTCACCCGTAGATGAATCTCACTTTACACCGAAGGTATCGATAAATCTTCCAGCTTCCACGCAGCCCTGAATCATTGTCGCGGTTAAACCATACCTAGCGCCCTTCCCCAATCAGGAACACAAGTCTCAGAGCGCAAGTTAAAACTGGCGTGCAAGTTCACCTCAACCACTTGCGTGACACTAGATTCTTCAACTTCAAACTTGCGTGACTCACACCATTTTATGCCCAAACCAATTTTGGCGTGCAACCATCAACTATCGCGCTTCTTCAAAACCCGGTGTGAAAGTGTCATCAAACCACTTGCGCGACACCTCCTACTTCAACTCCAAACTTGGGAAACTCCCTTTATTTCTCGCCCAAACCACTCTGGACGTGCAACAATCAACTGGCGCGCAACTTCTACTTGCGCGACCACACCACCACTTGCGCGACCACCACACCTACACGATGGGAGATCTGATTTTCTATAAGTGTTGAAATCACAAAAAATGAGAATGTTTCGACCTCTATTTATAGGAATTTGAACACCTTGTGCGATGGAGAGCAAGTCTCCTCTCGGCGCACAAGTCTCAGCGCGCAAGTCTCTACCGCGCAAGTCACTTGCGCGACCAACCCTAAAACTTGGGCGCCCCTTTTACCTTTGCCATATTTTGATGTTATGATCTTGAAAAACATATGGCGTGCAAGTTTCTTCTCCTTTAAGACAACATAATGCAATTCCCTTTGCCAAAACCACTTTTCTTCATTTGTCGATTTTCAGGCCCAAAAATTTGGCAAACACTGGAAAACGACGCCACCTTGTATCTGTTCTTTTTGTACCGCCTCTAGATCATCCATTCCTTTGTCTACGTTCTTGAATAAAACATGGATCATTAACCACAGGCCTTGAACTTGACCTTCCACCATGAAATCCCCTTTGTCAACAAATTTGTACATCATGGTTTTCTTTGTCAACAATCACAACACAGATGTCCACTTTGTCAACAAACACGATGACCTCAAAAATGCTTCAATGATACCTTGAGGGATTTTTGCCCAATAGTATATGATATATTTCATAAATTTGTAAACATAATATCCATAACTATTATTGTTATATTGGTTGAACATTGTAGAAACATTGACCAAAATAAGTAAATTGTTTTCAAATATGTTTTGATGGTTAAATATTTCTATATATACCTTAACCTGTTTCTATTTTAAGTAATCCATATGATTCTTATTTTCAGTCACCGGCCTCATATCATGATTTAGCCTATATTTATAGATCACTCTATCATAACAAAATTCTAATTAAAACACAAAATAACACATATAATTCTAATTTTATCTATAAAATGTTGATTGCAATGTATTACAAATTCAAAATACACATCATGTGTGGTTATTTTGATGGATATCCATGCATTGGATCCAAAAAATAAATATTTTTGGTATCCAAATTGATTGTTATCAGCATCCATTGCTTCCTAAAAAACAAATAAGTAATGAAAAAGATGAAAATATATTTTATATGATTAGATTTTAGAGTTTTACCCCTGCATTATAGACATCAAAAAGTGTATGTTGTCTATTATTTTCTTCTAAAATGCCTCATTTAGATTTTTTTTCATATTTATTTATTTCAACTTCAAATAAATTTCATCTGTAGAAACAATATAGGGATTAATGGCATACTTAGTAGGCTTTTCCCTTTATATAGTTGTAATATAAACATCTATAGAAAATATGAATATTTATTAAATTTAATGAAGAGATTAGATCATTTTTTGGGTTGATGTGTTATGAAAATATACCTTATGTATGTATTCACAACTAAGACTCTCATCCATCAAACTTGAGAATATCATTTATACTCTCGAGACCAACCATGTCTGTAATGACAATTCCAAGTATTTCTTCTTTATATTGAATGTAGTACATGTATCCATCTTTGAATGTGGTGTCTGCATGAAGTTCTAATAATAATATATGTTTTAGTGTAACTGGTGGGGAGAAGGTACTCTCGTAATGTCTTTTTGTTTTCTTGGTCAATTCACTGGATTGTCTTGATCTGAACTTTTGTTTCCCCTTTATTTTATCCACATGTAATACCATAACTAACTTTAAACCATTTTTTATAAAATATTATAGGTTTTTTATTTGAAAATATTTATTAAGGCCATACCTCATGTATCTTTATAATATTATATATCCATGCTAAAAAAGTTTCAATGGCATCATTAACCATTGTAATATCCAGATCATCAAGTGGAATAGGTAACTCAATGCTCATCTCTTGAGATACTTCAATACTCACTCTCATGTGATCTTTTGGGATTTATTTTTTGTGTATCATGTCTCCCATGATATTATTCACCATAACCCTCACAATAAGGTGGTATGTGGGTGTTGATAGATAGAAATCACATAAAACTTTAACCAATAGAATTTTAGTAATATAAAGTTATCAGAAGTTGTTTGATTCATGTTTTGGGGAAATAGTAATGAAAAAATTGATTACCTTGTGTAAGTTATGTGGTTGAGGGGAATGAATAGAGTCAAAGCTAGTGGGGTCATTTGGTTGTTCATGTGATGATCTTTCTTCCACTATCAGTTTACTTTGATCCTTTGGCATATATTAGTCTGCCAAACCAGACCAGACAATAATATCTTGCAAAGCATCTATTTATGTCTATAATCCTTTCATCGTCTGATATGTATCCTTTCATCATCTGATATATATCATTTCATCATCTATTTAATATTTTCTAGCTGATTCAAAGCTACTTAAAATAGTTTTTCTTCAAGTATGGTCATTGCCCATTATCGTGTCTAAACTAAATAAAAAACATGTGAACATAAATAGATATTTTTATATAATATTGTTATAAACCATAACAAATTACTATTATGTCATACTTACACATGTTTTCTATATTGATTTTGTGCCATCATCAACTAGTTTTCCCTCTTTATTTATATGGGCCTCCTTCTATAACACATGGCATGGGATGGAAGTAGATTCATATTTTTATTCATCAATATACATATAAAAAAAGGAACATATGTTGTTTCATATCATATAAAACTTTTAGTTTAGATTTAAAATACATTCCATTTTCTTCTCTATTAAAGTGTACCCTATCCTTGTTTTATGATGGAGGTGCATTGATTTTAATGCACGGTGTTTATTTTCAGCACACCTTTGTTGTTTTATAAATTAACATTTTTGAATCAAATTTGATAAAATAAATAATGTAAAATAATATATTATCAATTACAATGCACCTAAAATGATTTCCCATTGTGACGACTGATGAAATCATTCCATTTTTCCTGCTTTATAATGTATGCATAAGTAACTGGTGGGTAGGGCTTTACTTTCCCTTCAGCATCCCTAAGATGAAACTTGGTAAGAAGTGTATGGAAGCCTCTATGGGATTTTTTAATATCCATTAAGACATATTTCTTATGGAAATCATCTAAAATAAACAAACTCTAAAAGGGATAATTAAAAGTAAATCAACATTTCATTATATAATTTTTTGGTAAAATAGAAAAAATATATTGTAAAATTACCTTAATATATTTCCAAAGTGTTTTTTTATTATATGATGTACATGGCACCAGGAATCTATATCAATTTGCGCATTCATTTTCATTGTGTCCCCAACATAACTAATAAAAATTGAATTTTTGGGTTCAATAAGTTAGTCGTGTTGATTCCATTCAACCACAAATTTTATTCCCTTGTTTCTTTCCGTGATAATTTTAGTCAACACAGTGATGATACAATGTTCTTTTTTTTATCAACATGTTTTTGATCCCCTAATAATTCAACATTTTTAGAATCAATCATCTATTCTTCCCAAAGATTAGTAATATCATTATGTTAAAAAGTCATTTTCTACATGAGTAGTCAAACATTTAATTTATATTATGTTAATATAGTAGAGAAAACATAATATTATGAAGAAAATCATAATATATTAAAAAACACTTTAATCTTCTCATTGAACTCTCCTTATTTTCTTTAAAGGTTAAAAAGATTTTGATCCTCTATAGAGAATCCAAATACCCTCTTTTTGGTCCCCTCTAATATACAAGAAATTTTCTACATTAGGACCACCATGAAATTATTTTGATCTCCCAATAAAGGGTCATCCTCAATTGAATTTTCATCTAACTCTACAGTTGTTTTAGTCACTAGCAGGACAATTGGCCAATTATTTTTTTCTAGATCTGATACATAAAATACATGTACTGCTTGTGATTTCATTATGAACGGCTCATCCATTTCCCCTTCCATGCTGAAATTCACCTTCACGAAGCCCATTTCATCAACTTTCATTGCACTCCAATTGTCAACCCATTTTCAATGGAAAATTGACACTTGAAATGTTGTGTAATCTAACTCATAAATCTATTTGATGATTCCAAAATATGACATGTTCTCATAAATTGGATTTTTATCCTTGGAACCAGATATATACATCATTTCTACCATAAGCATAACTCCATTGTTTTGCATTGTACTATATTTATCATGTTCTTTTTTATAGAATGTATAACCATTAATTACAAAACCAATGTAAGATATAACATTTTCATTTAGTCCCCTGGTTAGCCATCAAAGTCATTCAGAAATTGAATTCGGTTTTTTAGATAAATCCTTATAAATATGATCTCAAAACCATCCTACAAACTATTTATTATGTGTATTTGATATTCATCCTCCATCCCTTGATGGATTAAAATTTATAATAATTACTTTGTGGGATTCAACGTATGGATCAACATATTCACTATTATGTAAAATGTAATGGTGAGCTTTCTCTCACTCTGTGATGGTAATTATAACAACATATCTTTTAGAAATTCCTTCACCCATAAGGCTTCTGTTATGTAGAGACATTGGGAGACCGATGCTATCAACATCTGATAGGTAATCGGTACAGAATTCAATAGCTTCTTCAATAATATATCATTCTACAATAAAACCTTTTGGAAAACTTCGATTCTTGACATATCCTTTCAAAATATTCATATAGCATTCGATGGGGTGTATCCATATGTAATTGATAGAACCACATAGTTGAACCTCTCTAACCAAGTGAACCATCAGGTGGACCATTATATCAAAGAATGATGTTGGGAAGAACATCTCTAATTCACATAATATGACTAAAACCTCATTATTAATTATTGGAAACTTCACCATGTTTATAACTTTACTGTATATGGATTTGAAAAAGAAGTAGAGTTTGGTTAATATATGTCGTACATTTTTAGGTAGAATACAACATAAAGTTATGGGCATCAAATCTCGCATCAAAACATGAAATTTGTGTGATTTTAATCCCTATAACTTCAAATTATTCATTGACATGAAATTATTGATATTTAATGAATACCCCTCTAGAACTTTTACACCATTAAGGAAAATGAAAATTTTCATTTTTTCTTATCTGGGTAGAGTGTAATCTACTAGAGGAAGAAAATTACGCCTTTTACCCTTTATTGGTGTCAACTCTTCCCTTATCCCCATTTCAGTCATGTTCAACCTAGCCTTGATTTCATCTTTTTCTCAGAAACATTTAGTAACATTCCAATAACACTATCAAATGTATTTTTTTCTATATGCATGGAATCAAGAAAATTTCTAATATACAAACAATTCTAGTATGGTAATTCAAAGAAAATTTATTACTTTTTCCAACCTGATTTAGTAAGGTTTTTTGAAAAAAATTTACCAAAAATAGTTTTGGTATCTTTTACTTTATTGAATAGTTGATCACCCGTTAGTGGAGATAGTGTTGTACCTTGTTCACTATTCCCATAAAATGTTGTCATCCAGGATCGATATTTATATTATCAGGGTAAAAATTTATGATAACCTAAAAACATAGACTTTGAGGAATGTTTCAAATGAACTAAGTGTGTGCATTATTCACAAATGGTACACCCCATAATTCCTTTAATGTTATAGCCTAAAAAATTTTAATAAGCAGGAAAGTCATTTATCATCCCATAAACATGGCCCTCAACATGAATTCTTCACTTCTATGAGAGTCATACATTATAACGTCTGTATCCCACATAAATTTCATATCTTCAATCAATGGAGCTAAATAGACATCAATATCATTACTGGGTTGTTTTGGTCCATATTTAAGCAGATACAACCTAATATATTTTCACTTCATGCATAACTATAGCAGAAAATTATAATTTACCAACATAACTGGTCATGTATTGTGAGTAATAATTTTTACACCAAAAGGATTTATTCCATATATAGATAACACATGACGGAGGTTTCTCATATCATTTCCAAATTCAAGATACCCATAATCAATTTTCTTTCACTGAGGAGAGTTTGTTGGATGATGTAGTTTCTCATCTTTAATTATTGTATCTGTATGTCATGTAAATTGTCTTGTGGTTTCCTGATATCCATATAGCCTTCTAATCCATGGAATGATAGGAAAGTACCATACATCTTTCAAAATACTTGATTCAAGTTTCTTGTATCGATTCTCGCCACACTTAGGGTATTTTATGAGTGATTCATGGTCCTTGAGAAATAATGTGCGATCATTTGGACAAGCGTGTATTATTTTAGAGATCATGCTCATTGAACCTAGCGTTTTTTAGCGTCATGTGTTCTACCAGGAAGTTCATTTTCTTCTAGTATCATATCATTCAGGATATCAAGTAGTTCTATAAAGCTAGTGTTTCTCCATTCACTGTCATCTTTAAAATTTTATAACTTCAATATAGCTGACAATGTTGTGTATTTAGTATAACTGGTATACAATGGTCTCTTAGCACATCTATTTAACTTCACAAACAACTTTGGACAATCACAGAGGTTAGCTTAAATTTACATTGTCATTTCTTCCATATGATCTCCATCATCATTTACACTGGTATTCATATTAAATGATGTATAAACTATAGTTTCTTCCCAATCGGTGTGCACGTTCGGTTTTCTCTATGTTTAATCCAACATTTATAGCTCTAGTCTATTCTGTGAAAAAATCAAATATTTTTCCAACTCTTTTGGACTAATTTGTCTTGAATAACAACAATGTAAACATGAACAAAGGATTTGAGAAGGGTCGTCTACATGCTCTATTGCAAACTTGATGAACTCTTTAACTCCATATTCATACTCTTTTGTTATACGATTAGCATGAATCCATTTTTGATTTATATTCATCCTATTAGGTTCATAAAATATTCATTTTATACAAAAAATAAATAAATACAAATAATATATTCATAATCAAAGGAGAAAGCTATAGATAATTCTAATAAGGGGTACTCATCATTTGAATGTTATCGATTATGATTCCTAACAAGTTATCGTTTTACACAAGGGTGAAATGAAAAGAAACAACTTGAGGTAAACATGTGGTTTTTGGTCCAGGTTCTCAATTTAATATTGTGTGGGAAAAAAGGTTGTAATAGATATGTTGGTAAAAAAAATTTATTTATTATTGTATGGAATACTTACCTTGAAAATTGAGACCATAATGAAACCATATTTCATTATATTTTGGTTTCCTGAAAAGAAAACAATATTGAAAGATGATACTATAATAGTCACTAAAAATAAAATGCACAAGGTAATGACATGTTCTAAAAATACATTGTGATTTATTCTAATTTCAATTCAATTTGATGAATGTATAATGTACTCTTCTTAGACTGATAACACATTACCTTCTACAGTCCTTTCAAAAACCTCGATTTAAATTGAGAATTAAAGAATATATAGTGGTTGACAGAATTTCATTTAATGATACAATTTTCTTGATGTATATCATACTGATGTATTTCACAAAAACCATCTCTTGGTTTGGGAAGGAAATGAGACCATGAACTGCACAATAAATTTTATGAAACACCATTCATAACCACATCACATGGGTCATTCAATCATAGAAAGAGGTCGAGGACAGTGAAAAACTTTGAAGGATGGGAAGGAAATGAGACCGTGAATACTAGATAAGAATCTACCCATATGCATACAAACAAAGATCTTCACGCAGGCCATTCAATCCATTTGAAAAAAAATAAAAACTAACAAATATCTTCGAGGGGGAGCGACTGGTCACAAGTGATCACATACTGTGGCTTTTGAAGGTGTCGATTTGTCTAAAATGGTCGAGAGAGAGTGACGACAGGGATTCGGTTCCACAAGAGCATGAATAGCGCGAGTGAGAAGGACTTTGTTAGGGTTCAATTTAAAAGATCAGGATGGATTTTTTCAGTGCTTTCAAAAAATGCTAATAAAGAGTAGTTTTATCAGCACTCATCAAACATATCTTTATCAGTGCTAAAATTCAAGCACTGATAAAGATGTGTTTTATCAGCATTTTTTTAACACTAATAAAAATAGTTTTTTATCAATGCTAGAAAAATGCTGATAAAACCTAATTTTAATAATATAATTAATATAATTAAAATTTTAAATATATATAATTATAAATAAATATTTAAAGAATTAAGAATATGTATTTATGAATATAATTTAAAATAAATATATTAATTATTTAAATATATTTATTATAATTTTATAATTATTTAAATTTATATATATTTATTTAAAATTATAATTGTACATAAATATTTTTAAAAATATTTTTATATAATTATAAATATAATTATATAATTATATATATTTATATATTTATATTTATATTTATTAATATATAAATATATATAATTATAAATATAATAATTATATTTATTATAAATTTAAAATTATTTAAATATATATATTTATCTATTTATAATTATAATTATAAATAAATATATTTAAAAAGTATTTATATATAATTATAAATATATTAATTTATTTATTTATTTATTAATATATAAACATATATAATTATAAATATAATAAATATATTTATTATTTAAATATATTTATTATAATTTTATAATTATTTAAATATATATTAAATTATTTATAATTATAATTATAAATAAATATTTTTAAAAATATTTTTATATAATTATAAATATATTTATTTAATTATATATATTTATTTAATTATATATATTTATATATTTATATATATTTATATATTTATATATATTTATATATTTATATATATTTATATATTTATATATATTTATGTATTTATATATTTATATATTTATATATATTTATATATTTATATATATTTATATATTTATATATATTTATATATTTATATATATTTCTATATTTATATGTATTTATATATTTATATATATTTATATATTTATATTTATTTATTTATTTATATATATAGATAATTATATATATTTATATTTATTAATATATATAATTATAAATATAATAAATATATTTATTATTTAAATGTATTTATTATAATTTTATAATTATTTAAATATATATTTATTTATTTATATTTATAATTATAAATAAACATTTAAAAATATTTGTATATAATTATAAACATATTTATATAATTATATATATTTATTAATATATATAATTATATTATTATAAATATAATATATATATTTTTTATTTAAATATATTTATTATGATTTTATAATTATTTAAATATATTTATTTATTTATTATTATAATTATAAATATATATTTATAAATATTTGTATATAATTACAAACATATTTATATAATTATAGCAGTTGGGGGCTTACCTGAGTGGTAAAAGCTTCCTGTAATCCTGCATCAGACTTGAGTTCAAATCCGAGTTAGAGAAAATTTCCACTAGCAGGCAATAATGCAAACATGATGCAGGCATGATGCTGGCATAACGCTACACTGGACCTTCAAGCTAGTTTATGGGCCTTTGGGCCATGTAATGGGCTTAATGTCCACTGAGCCTTCGGGCCATATGTATACTAAATAAATAAAGTAGGCTTGAGGGGTGGGTTGTCCCTTGGGAAGGGCTATGGTCTGCCTTTTCAACCTGTGTATTTGGTGTGTGTGTGTTTAATGTAATTGTACCCTTAAGCACCTAATATATATTTACGCAAGTAAGAAAATTACATGTTAATCGCAAGCCTGGGGACTTGACCCCGTGACCTTCCCCTCACCCCCCCAAGCCCTTACCACCCCACCACCAACGGTGGGGCTATATAATTACATATATTAATACATTTAAATATATTAATGAATAATTATGTATAAAACATTAAAAATGAATAAATTCCAAAAATATTAAAAGAATAAATATTTACAATCTATAGATTATAAAAAAAATTATCACACACTTAACATTATCAATGAATAAATTATATTAAATGAATGCGTGTTAAAAATGAGTGAAATTTAATTGTATATATATAATTAAATAATTAATATATTGTTCATAATTAATAAAAGTGAATAAAATTGTTAAAAAAAAGAATAAATTTAATATATATACATATAGAAATGAATTGTGTATTAATTATTTAATTAGTATATTAAGTATTTAATTAGTATATAACAATAAATAGTATATTAATTATTTAGTTAGTATATTAAGTATTTAATTATTTAATTACTTTATTCATTTTTATTAATTATAAACAGTACATTAATTATTAAATTATATATATATATATATTAAATTTTATAGATTTAGTTATAAAAAAATTGGGGGATGGTCCAGTCAAGCTCGTGAACCCGTATGAATAAATGCTTAAATAAAAAAATATATATATTAATCGGGTAGATTACAACTATATTAAAAACATTAAATGCCAGAAAAAATTATTAAAAAATTAGTAATGAAATGTTTATTAATAAAAATGAATAAATTTAATATATATACAGTATATTAATTATTTAATTAGTATATTAAGTATTTAATAAATTTATTCATTTTTATTAATTATAAATAGTGTATTACTTATTTAATTATATATATAATATTTTTTGTAATTTATTAATTTTTAATTAAATATATATTGAATATTAATATATCTTAATATATATTAATATATATCAATATTTAATATATATCAATATTTAATATATATCAATATTTAATATATATCAATATTTAATATATACCAATATATTTTTATATTTATCAATATATTTTTTTATATACGAAATAAGAATTTAATTATAAAAAATGAATAAATATAAATAAATATAAAAAAAAAATTAATAATTATTAAACAAATAAAAAATTAAGAAAACAAATATTAATATTTATTTTTTTAATTATATAATTAATATACTATTTATTAATATTTTTCAACATAAATTAATATATATTAATATATATCAATATTTTTATATATATATCAACATTTTTTATATACAAGATAAGAATTTAATTATAAAAAAATGAATAAATATAAATAAATATTAAAAACGAATAAATTTTATAAAATATAAAACAAATAAAATTGAAAAATAGAAATTAATATATATATATATATAATTCATATATATCAATATATATTTTTATATGTGAAATTCGAATTTAATTATAAAAAAAATTATTAAGTCATCTAGCCCTCAACCAGAAGGGTTAGCCAATTAGCCAGCCTAACTAGGTGGGTCTACTGAACAGAGGGTGGGTCAAAGCCCGCAAAGAGCATGGGGTGGGGTAAGGCTCACGTGGGCTCGTGCATGTAGGCACGAGTCCATATAGGCATGTGTGGAGTGTGTATGCAAGAGCTTGTCCCCACAGTAGGCTTCTGAAGTCGTCATGCCGAGAAATTATATAAAAACAAACGGTCGATCGTCCGCATTTTCGATGAGGGACGCATTAGTTTTATCAACATTTTAACTAGAACTGATAAAGACGACCTTTATCAACGTTAGAAAATGTGTTGATAAAGGTTACTCTTTATCAGTACTAAAAAATGTTGATAAATGTGTATTTTATCAACGCTTTTTTTCGCTGATAAAGGGGACTCTTTATTTAGTAGTGGTAAAGACAACATTTATCAATGATTTTTGCTAGTTCTGATAAAATTTAGCGCTGAATAAACTCAAAATTGTAGCAATGGCTTCATGTTCCCTTATATAGGATGTTGGACATGACGTTCACATCATTGGTTGGGTTTAATGGGTTTGATGACATCCGTATTCCCGAACCGAGCATATTGGGCTAAAGTCTCTTATTGAGTATGAGGCTCTTGTGATTATGCAAGGACGAATTGTTTTCACGCCTCAGGTCCTGGCTAGTACTACGTATCTGTATATATATATTTATATATTTTATACATATAATATATATATATATATATACAAATTCATATCTATACCTTGTGACATATGTTCAGAGACATTTCATTTTGGGCCAAAGTAGGTATAGTTAGTTGGGTGTCCTTTAGAAACCTGACCAACTTGGGTTCGGTTATATCACTGCTTTATATTTTTCATATCTACACACTGCTCATTTTATATATACTGGCTGGATTACACTAGACGTCGTTGGTGGTGACCTACTGAGTTTTTACTCACACCCTGTTCGGACCGCTGATTGGTACCTGAAGAGAACACACCATGTTCGGACAATCGATTGGTACCCAAACAGAACTCATGGATCTGGGTAGGGAAAAATAGAAGTGTCCGACTATGGATGCCTGATTTCCTATACTAGGATAAAGTACGGGAGCAGAGGACTTACCTTATGCTTGTGATGCTATTGGAGATAACTTTTGGTCTTTTGTTTATTTTTGTATAGCATGTTGTTTATGTTCGTTTCTTTGTTCCATTGTATTTTTATTTTTGTATAGCATATAGACATAACATCATTTTGTAAGACTGGTTATTTTTGCTTATACTTTTTTTATTTATCTGGATTATTGGTTCTGCTGCTCTTGTTCATTATTATTTTTTTTTTGTGCTTCACTTTAATCATGAGGTTATAATCTCCTCATTATACAATCAAAAACTCTCGTTGCTAGTCGAAAACTTTTGGCATATTCAAATCCACGCTTAAGGCCATATGGTTAACCAGATCGATCACTTATTTATGAACCAAGCCTGAGATGTCACATCACTGTTGAGTCAATAATGTTTTCCTTATAACTTTTCCATTCCTCCATACTTGGGGGAGATTGTTGAGTCAATAAGGTTTCCTTATGACTTTACTATTCCTTCTTGTTTTGAAAATCACAAACACCATATCTCAAGAAAAACCTCATTTTACCCTATGTTTTAATTCTATAAGGAAAATTTTCCTTCCCCAAGGAAATTTTTCCTTACCATGTTTTTCTTTGTTTATTATCTTATCTAAGTGTAAAATTCAGTTTCATATCTAAAACCTTTGAATCATATAATACTTAGATAAATAGCATTCTGTTTTCAGACTCCGAATTCAGACTCCAAGTTCTCTAAATTCAGACTCTGAACTCTTCTGAGTTCTGACTCTAAGTTCTCTAAATTCAGACTCTGAACTCTTCTGAGTTCTAACTCTGAGTTCTCTGAATTCAGACTCCGAACTCTTCTGAGTTCTGACTCCGAATTCTAATGAATTCAGATTCAGAACTTTGTAAGTTCAGACTCCGAATTCTCATAAACTCTGGCTCTGAACTTTGTAAGTTCAGGTTCCTAATTATTGTGAATCTAGACTCCAAATTTCCTTGAAATTCATACTTTGAAATTCTATAGAGTTCAGGTTCTAAATTCCTTAGAAAAAATAATCCAAATATCCTTGTATTATAGACTCCAAATTCATTTTTGGTTAGACTCCGAACTTTTATTTGCTTACATTCTGAATATTTGATTTTGGTTATGTAACCATATTTTTGCTTACACTTGTTTTTTGTTATAAAACGATGTCCTTCATTCAGTTACTAACTAACCGTTGTTTGAGTGACACATGTACAGGTCCCTCCGAAATTCAAGGAAAAATATGACCATTGGAAGAGGAAGCTGACCCTTGGTGTTGTGCCTATAAATAGGAGATCATTTGAAAAGATCTCAACATTTTTCTATGACTCTAGAGATTACATGTTATTGAAGTGATTTCTAGAGAGAGACTCTCATTACTTTGTGCGTACTGAACTTCTTGTTCATATTTTCTTTGTGTGACTCCAATTGTTGTTGTGTACAATCGAGGGCTTCTGGGGATAGGAAGACAGAGGTGCCGACTACCTTGAAGTTGAGGGCTTGCGGGGATAGCAAGACAGACTCTAATATTCGTATCGAGGGATTACCCTAGTGTGGGTAAGACAGACTATCTTGAAAGTATAAATCAAGGGACCTTTATCCAAGGTTGTTGGATACCCTTCTCTTTGGGTTAAAAGATTTATTACTTGTTACTTGTGTTGTTACAAGTTTTCCGCTACATTTTATTTGTTGAGGAAAGTATAACTATCTTATAATTCCTTATTATTTTACTCTGATTTAGTGAGATTCTATACGCTTTAAGGTAGAATCTTTATCATTGTAAACTTTCATTAAGTTTCATATTCAAGAACCATCTTTCTAGATTCACATTCTTGGAATCATATTTTCGGAATCAAGCAAGTGTGTAGAACTAAAGGTTTTGTGAATTAACTTGTTAAACCTTGTTAAACATAACCATATTTAAAAGTTCCAAAGGATTTTTTAGAAGTATACAATTCACCCCCCCCCCTCTTGTATATTAAGCATTATTAGATACTTTATTTAGTATCTCTATTTTTTTCGATCCTACATTTGATATTATAGAGTATATCATACTCACATACCATCTCAATAGTTGGTATCAAAGGGTTGGTTTAATATGAATTAATCTCACGATTAGATTTAGAAGAGAATTCATCCTATTCTTATTCTCAGAATCAGTTTTTTGGACTCATAAAGTTCGGATTCATATTTTTCTTAGAGATATTCTTGTTCTATCTTTTTCCTTGATGAGGAATATTTTCTTTGTTTACAAAATTTTTCTATTAAAAAGTTTTTGTGGAAAGATATTTCTTTAAGATGGCAGAAATCAATGTCAGTTACATAGACAATCTCAATCCAACAAGACCACCTATTTTTGATGAGAATGATTATGAATATTGGAGAGATCACATGAAGACTTTTATTATTAATACTGAAGTTGATAATTTTGTTATGCTTACTGGAGGATATAAAATCCCTAACAAGGAAGTTAGTACCTTCACCAATCAAGAAAAACATGAGTATCAACCGAATTATAAGGTATGAAATACATTGATTTGTTCCATGACTAGAAATATATATAGCCAAATTTCATCTTGTGAAGCAGCAAATTGTATTTAGAAGAAACTTTAAGTTACTCATTTTGGAACTTCCAAAGTTATTGAAACTAGAAGATCCATGCTCAGAGCTGAATATCATGGTTTCTGCTTTCCTTATGGAGAACCCATATATAAGGTGCAACAAAAATTCATGACTATTGTAAATAGTTTACAATCCATGGGTGATAAAGGATTTGATGATGAAGCGCTTATTGATAAGATCATAGAAATTATTCCAAATGAGTGGGAATCCAAGAGGACTGCTATTGATGAGAACAGAAAGGTTACTTAGATTTCTCTTGATGAACTTTTTGGAACTCTTCTTCAACATGAGACCAGAATGAAAAGAGATGTTTATAATGTAAAGAAGAAGAACAGGAATGGCAGTGTTGATTTTACTACAAATTCAAATCATACGAAAGCCAAGACTCCTGAGAGAGTTACTATATCCAAATCTAAGAAGGTTGTTATTCAATCCGAATCTAGTGGAAGTGAATCTTCAGAAAATGAGTTAGCAAATCTTTCTCGAAGGATGAACAAGATTGTTGGACAGAAGAACTTTCAATCCAGATATAAGAATAAGGAAAGGAAAGATAAGAAATATTCATAAGTCACTTGTTGTGAATGCAAGAGAGTTGTACATATAAGACCTGATTATCCTATGCTTAAGAGAAAATAAATAAAGGAAAATAATTCTAAGATAAATAGAAAGAAGTACTACAAAGCTAAAGCTAAGAAAGTCTTGAGAGATAATGACACCTAGAGTGCCAGTGGTGGTGACTCTTCAGATGAATCATCAGATTACGAATCTTCTGGACAGAAGAATCTTGGTCTAATAGTCAGACTACCTATTGACAATCATTGCTTAATGGCTAAGGTACAAAATGTTGAATCAATGACCAATGTTTCTTTAAATGAAAATTATAGTAATGATAAATATTATGAATCTTCGGATGAAGAGTCTTCTTTTGATGAAGATAATACTTTACCTACCTATGAATAAGTTTCTAGGTTTGCTAAGCTCCTTAAGATTGAGAATTCAAAACTCTTGAAAAAGCTTGATAAGGAAAATTCTAGGAATTATATTCTTACTAAGGAAATATTAGATCTTTCTAAATATCTTGATAAGAAAATTGTTGATTTTGAAAGTATTTCAAAAAATCTTGAGGAAGTAAATTCTGAGAAGAATAAACTTTCTTACGATCTAGAAAACGTAATTTCTAATAAAAATGTTTTTGAGCCTAACTCTAGTTCAAAATAAAATGTTTTAGAAGGCAAGAATCTGGTTATCAAACTGAAATCTGAAATTTTTTCTTTGAGGAAGTGTTTGTCAAACTTTACCTTAGGTAAGGAAAATTTTGATAAGATGTATTCCCAAATACAACCTCTAAGGAATAGTTCTGGTTTTGGTTTTACTAGTTCTAAACCGATTTTTAGTAACAATTATTTTGTTCCTGAAAGTGCTCCATTCTGTGCTAAGTGTCAGTTCGGTGGGCATTGGGAAAAAAATTGTTCCTTAAACAAAACTAAATCTTTGGGATTTCATAAAACCTATTTTTCTAAGAAAATGTGGGTGCCTAAGATTTTTCTTTCTAAAATTTATGGATCCAAGAAAGTTTGGGTTCCGAAAGTCTAACTCTTTTGTTTTCAGGAAAATAGAGAGAGTACCAATAGCAATACTTGGTACATGGATAGTGGATGTTCTCAACATATGAGTGGTAACAAAAACTAATTTGAAAAGATTATCAAGATAAAAGGAGGAAAAGTAACTTTCAGAGATAATTCTCAGGGAGAAATTATTGGTATAGGTAACATTATTCTTCTTGGAAAAACTTTGATTTCAAATGTCTTATTTGTTAAGGGTCTTAAGCACAATATCATTAGCATAAGACAATTATGTGATGAAGGTTACCTTTTGAATTTTAGGAATGATAAGTTCCTAGTACACAATTCCAAGGAAGAGTTTATTCTTTCTGCCCATAGGCAAGAGAATGTATACACACTAAACTTATAAGACCTTAGAAGTCAAGATCTACCTTTCCTTAGTGCAATGGAAGATTATTCTTGGTTGTGGAATATAAGGTTAGGTCACTGTAACCTTAAGAACCTATAAAAAATATCAAAGAAAAGACTATTTAAGGATCTACTGGAGCTTATATTTGATTCTTAAAAAGTTTGTGATCCTTGTCAATATGGAAAGCAACATAAATCAAGTTTTAAATCAATCGGTGAAGTCTCAACTACTGATGCATTACAGTTATTTCATATGAATCTTTTTGGTCCTATACAAACTGGAAGCATTGGAGGCAAGTATTATGTATTTGTTTTAGTTGATGATTACACTAGATTTACGTGGGTCTATTTTCTAGCAAATAAGTCTGAAGATTTTTCGTATTTTAAAGGTTTTAGAGCCCAATTTAAAAATGAGAAAAACCTTCCTTTGATAACTATTCATAGTGATCATGGAGGAGAATTTCAAAATTCTGATTTTGAAACTTTTTGTAGTAGAAAAGACATTACTCATAACTTCTCAGCACCAAGAACTCCTCAACAGAATGGTGTTATTGAAAGAAGAAATAGAATTCTTCAAGAGATAACAAGAACCATGTTGAGTGAATATTCTGTAGCCAAACATTTTTGGGATGAAGATGTAAGTACTGCTTGTTATACTATAAATTGAGTTTTAATTAGACCTTTTCTTAATAAAACTCCTTATGAGTTATGAAATGGTATAAAACCTAGACTTTACTACTTCAAGGTTTTTGGTTGCAAGGTATTCATTCTAAATACTAAATATAATCTTCATAAATTCTCACCAAAATTTGATAAAGGAATTTTCTTAGGCTACTCCACAACTTCTAAGGCTTATAGAGTTTTCAATAAAAACACTTGTACTATTGAAGAGACAGTAAATGTGAAATTTTATGAAACTGATCCTTTTTTTTAAACAACCCAAACCTACATCTTCGGATGTGTTTTCAAAAACTAATTATCAACCCTTGATAGAAGATCCTTCTGATAAGGAAAATGTCCAAGAAAATGTTTCTGAAGCATTTACCCCAGAAGATTTCCTACCCTATGTTGGTGAACAGGTTTTACAAAACCCAAATCAGTTTTTTCTAAAGAATCATCCTAGTGATAGTATCATTGGTGATGTGAATCAACCTGTAAGGACTAGAAGTTCCTTAAGAAATTAAGTAGAACATCAAGCATTTCTTTCCCAATTAGAACCAAAAATCACTGATGAAGCTTTAGGTGATGATGATTGGATAAAATCTATGCAAGATGAGCTAAATGAATTTGAAAGGAATAAAGTCTGGACCTTGGTTTAAAGACCAAAGGAAACTTCTGTTATTGGAGTAAAATGGGTCTTCAGAAATAAGTGTGATGAAAATGGAATAATAGTTAGAAATAAAGCTAGATTAGTTGCTAAAGGCTATAATCAACAAGAGGGAATAGACTATGAAGAAACCTATGCTCCAGTAGCTAGAATTGAATCTATTAATATTTTACTTGCCTTTGCAGAATTATTCAATTTCAAGCTTTTTCAAATGGATGTGAAATATGATTTCCTTAACGGTTATGTTCAAGAGGAAGTTTTTGTTAAACAACCTCCTGGTTTTGAAGATACAAAACATCCTGATCATGTTTTTAGACTTACCAAATCTTTTTATGGACTTAAGCAAGCCCCTCGAGCCTAGTATGATAGACTTACAGGACTTTTTCTTCAAAATAATTATGTTAAGGGAAATGCAGATCCAACCCTTTTTATAAAGAAAGATAAGAAAAATGTTTTGATTATTCAAATTTATATTGATGACATTATATTTGGTTTAACTCAGCAATCTTTAACTGATTCCTTTGCAGATCTAATGAAATCTGAGTTTGAAATGAGTATGATGGGTGAGTTAACATTTTTCCTTGGTTTTCAAATTTCTCAAAAACCAGAAGGAATCTATATATCCCAACATAAGTATATTAAATATCTTCTTAAAAAGTATGGATATGTGAACACTAAGAGTATAAGTACTCCCATTGGTACCTCAAATACACTTGATCTTGATGAAGCTGGGAAACCAGTAGATCAAACATCTTTTAGAGGTATGATAGGAAGTTTACTTTACTTGACAACTAGTCGTCCAGACTTAATGTTTTCAGTATGCTTATATGCAAGATATCAATCCAATCCTAAGGAATCTCATTTAAAGGCAGTGAAAATAATATTTCGCTACTTAAAGGGAACCATGGATTTAGGACTCTTTTATACTTCTGGAAATGATTTTGTTTTGAAAAGTTTTTCAGTTGCTGACTTTGGTGTATGTAGAATGGATAGAAAGAGTACATTTAGAACTTTTCATTTATTAAGAGATTCATTAGTTTCTTGGTCATGCAAGAAGCAACACTCAGTAGCACTTTCCACTGCTGAAGCTGAATATGTAACAGCTCAAAGTTGTTGTGATCAAGTGTTGTGTATGCAACACACACTCACAGAATATGGTATGAGTTTTACCAAAACACAAATTTTGTGTGATAATACAAGTGTCATTTCCCTTAGTAAAAACTATGCACATCATTCTCGTGAAAAACACATAGATATTAGGCATCACTTTCTTAGGGATCACACACAAAAAGGAGATATCATTATTTAATTTATCAGAACGCAAGATCAACTTGCTAATATTTTCAAAAAATCTTTACCCTCCAATAGATTTGAATACATTAAACAGAAGTTAGAAATGATAATTGTAAGGTAATCCTCCTCATTAACTTTCTGTTGAAACCAATCTCCTTACAGTAATAAACTCATTTTCATAGGGGGGTTACATTTGATTGTTAGTTTTTAAAAAATTTCGTAATGAAGTTTTCAAAAAAAATCATAATGAAGTTTTCAAAAAAATTCGTAATGAATTTTTCAAAAAAATTCGTAATGAAGTTTTCAAAAATTTTCGTAATGAAATTTTCAAAAAAATTCATAATGAAGTTTTCAAAAAATTTCATAATGAAGTTTTCAAAAATTTTCATAATGAAGTTTTTCAAGTTTTTCGTAATGAAGTTTTTCAAAAATTTCATAGTTAGATTTTTCAAATCTTTCATAATGAAAATTTTTGTAGTCTAAAATTTTTCGTACTCAAATTTTTTGTACTTAAAATTTTCGTAATGAAAATTTTCGTAATAAATATTTTCATACTTAAAATTTTCGTAATGAAGGTTTTTGTAGTTTTTTTTTTTGGAATCCAAATTTATTCAAGAAGATTATTACCTATTATGAATAATTTTCTTGGAAATCTGAAAGGTATGTTTTCTTTCTTAAGTTTTTGTAGTCATCATTTACTTGCTGGTATTTTCTTTTGTGTTTTAAATTTTTCGGATTCTAGTTTCCTTAAATCTGATTGTTTTCCTTTAAAAACCTCAAAAGATTGGATCCAACCAAATTTTCCTTATGGCTATCATTTCAACCGTCAGATCTAATTAGAAGATTTCTCAACCATTGGATTGTCTTTGGAAGTTCAATTGTTGCTTCTAACACCTATATAAAGGACCCACGAAGGGTTGTCCCACATTGGATTTCAAGCCTTTGTGTGCCGAAGCTCTACCCCCCTTTCAAAATCCCATTCTGAACCTCTCAAATATTACTCAAATTCGAATGTCTGGTGAAGTTCCTTTTCAAGAGATGTCAACTATCAAGTCGATTTCAGAGTGGCAGATTTACAGAGATAGGTTGGTGAATCCAAATTTCTTTACCAAGTAAGATTCCATTATATCCAAGAATATCAGGTTGAATGGATGGGAAAGAATTTTCATATCAAAGCCAGGAGCTCAAGATTTGGTGTATCTGGATCTTCTTATTGAGTTATATGAATTAGTTAGTTTCTTTAAGGAAGAAGGCAGAGAGAAGTTTTCCTTTAAAAGCTATGGTAAGATCTATGCTCTATCATATACAAAGGCAGCCAGTTTGGTTGGAGTTCCATTTGATGGGGAAGCTGAGTTCTATTCCCATAAATTTTCGGATGTACAAGGAAGTTTTGTCAAAGTAAAATCTATGGAGTGTCTTGGACTTTCAGATATCAAGACAGCAAAGATTTCTCATTTGACTACAAATAATTGTATCCTTGAATTGTGGGTTCCGGGTTTTATCATTCTGAGAAAGGGTGACAAGGAAACGTTAAAGAAGAGTGATATATACTTTTTAGACTTCTTGGTAAACTAAAGGAATATCAACTTGAAGAAGCATATTCTCATTACGATAGAGAATATTAAGAATGGGAACTTGAAAGCTCAAATAATCATGTATCCAGCTATCCTCTCTAAGCTAATTGTTTGGTGCCTTGAGTCTTTTAAGATTCCTTGCAGTTCCAAGCTGATGAATTGAAAAGTCATGATAATCAGTGATGATACTCTCAAGAGGATGAAAGTTGGTTTTTATAAGGAGTCAGGATAATTCTATGACTTACCAGAGGAGGAAGCTGAAGTTGTTCTGAAGGAATAAGAAGTTCATGAACCAATGAAAAAGGGAGGAAAGAAGAGGAAGTTTAAGGAAGTGGAAGAAGAAGGGAAAACCCCTAAAGCTAAGAAATCTCAATCCGCACCTCCAAATCCCAAAAATCAGAAAGCCTATCCAGATGCGGTTGTAGCCAAGTGGAGGGAAGACAAAAAGAATCGGAATGAAGGAGAGCCACAGTTTGGTTTGGATCCTGCTGAGGCCAAGGCTTTGAAAGAGAAGACTGCAGATGAGCTTGATAAGCAAGCCAAGGAAAAGAAGCAAAAAAAAAGATGTATGAGACTGAGATTGTGCAATCCCTTCTGAGTTATACTAAAATAGCATCTGAACAAATTCTGGTACCAGAATCCTTCCTGGTAGAACCCTTACCTGAGACTCCGAGGAAGAAGTTCATGACTCCAGAAAAATCCCAAGAGAAGGTTGTTGAACAGAAAGAAGTTATGGAAGACGTGCAAGATGAATAAAGCAGTAGTGATATAGAATATTTGATTAAGAAAGTGGAGGACTTTCATGATAAGGAAAGTGCATCCGAGAAATTGTCAATCCGAACCTCTCAAGCCAGATCTTCAAAGCTTGTTACTCCGGGGTTAGATGAAAAAGCTTAAGATGAAGTGAATAAGATCTCTGAGGAAGAAAGTTATAATCATCATTTCATTCACCCTGAAGATGCTGAGGTAGGAGTTGAGAAGGAGAATATAGATGAAGATAGAATTGTTCAGTTGTTTGACAGTGAACAAGAGTCTCCGGATGACGAAGCTATTTCGAGAACCGATAAAGGGAAAAAGGTGGCTGAGGATACACCTACTAAAGTTGTTTTAAGGAAAAAGGAAGCTAGTGGATCTTCGAAGTGGAAGCTTGTCGATCTAGAGAAATATTCCTCACCAAGCAAAGTCTCAGATTCGGAATCATTAGCCCTAGGACATGATTTTATCATTCAATCACTGAGGAAGCTTGTTGACACCATTTCGATCTTTCCAAGCATTGACTCGATATGTCAGATGCTCCAACACAGCTTGAATCAAAAATCAGATTCAGTATCCATGGTGATGGATAAGTGTGTAAAGATTGAGACTGATTTCAAGAACTTCTTCATTAACTATGATGCCCACAAAAAATCTTGTAAGAAAGTGATTATCCGGTCAAAGAAAATAGTTGAAGATTTGAGAGAGCTTGATGAGTTTCAACATGAAGTTAAGGAATATTTTTATAATGAAGATAGTAAAATCAAGGATCTCATGAATAGATTTGAGTAAAAGCTAACCCTTAAGCAGAATACTTGGATTCAAGAGGTAAAGGATTTGAATGGAAAGTTGTATTATGTTTCCCAAAGTTGGAAGAGGGAAAGGGATCTTCAGATCGAGATCGAAGAGAAGCTAGTTAAGAAAGATGAGTTGTTGAAGGCTCAGGTAGAGGCTCTGAAGGCTCAAGAAGAAAAGATCAAATCTTTAGAGAGGAAAGTAGAGGATCAGGATCAGATCCTAAAGCAAGCAGAGGAAGACCACAAGGAACTCAAAAAGCTGAAAACCATAGTGAAGAAATTGATAACCAAGAAAAAGGAAGGAAAATAGATCCAGTCTGATCTTTTTTTGTATTTTGTTTTCTTCCTTGTACAAATTCTTCCTATTATAATGAAATTTTGGTTGCCCATTTTTGTTTGCATGCTTTGTAGTAATATTTCAAGTACTGTAATTTATTTTCCATTCCCTCAAATTCTTTTTGAAAATCATAAAGGGGGGAAAGGAAAAACAATACTAAGAAAAGAAAAAATATCCCTAAGGGGGAGTTTATCTAAGGGGGGGTTTCATTACAGATATTTCTGCACTCAAGATAATGAAAAATCTCATTCTGGAAATCTAGAATATGATCCTTAGTGTTCCAAAGCCTAAGGGGGATTTAGTCGTATTCATCTTTGTCTATGTAAAAAGGGAGATAAGTTTTATTTTTAAGTCTAGAAAAATATTTTCTAAGTCCTTTTATTCTTTTTTGTAAGGATGTTTGTGCTTTCCAAAAGGGGGGATATTGTTGAGTTAATAAGGTTTTCCTTATGAATTTTCCATTCCTTTATACTTGGGGGAGATTGTTGATTCAATAAGGTTTCCTTATGACTTTACCATTCCTTATTGTTTTGAAAATCACAAATAATTTATCTCAAGACAAACCACATTTTACCCTATGTTTTAATTCTATAAGTAAAATTTTCATTCCCCAAGGAAATTTTTCCTTACCATGTTTTTATTTGTTCATTATCTTGTCTAAGTGTAAAATTCAGTTTCATATCTAAAACATCGGAATCATATAATACTTAGATAAAGAGCATTCTATTTTCAGACTCTGAATTAAAACTCTGAGTTCTTTGAATTCAGACTCTGAACTCTTATGAGTTCTGACTCTGAGTTCTCTAAATTCAGACTCTAAACTCTTCTGAGTTCTGACTCCGAGTTCTCTGAATTCAGACTCCGAACTCTTCTGAGTTCTGACTCTGAATTCTAATGAATCCAGACTCCAAACTTTGTAAGTTCAGACTCTGAATTCTCATGAACTCTGACTCTGAACTTTCAATACTACAACTTGGCCTTTTATCAGCACTAAAAACAGACATTAACAGTGCTATAAAAGCACTGTTAATGCCGGCATAGATAAAGGGGGTCCCCTTTATCAGTGCTCTTTTAGCGCTATTAAAGGTGTCCTTTATCAGCGCTCAAAAAAGCGCTGATAAAGGTGCTTTCTCTTGCACCTGCACACCTGCACACTTTCACAAACCAGAATACCTGCACAAAATAGCACATGCACACCTGCACAAAATAGCACCTGCACACAATATTTTGACAGACAATGGTATATACATTTACTTAAAATCATGAATACAAAAAAAACACTGCTATATACATTTAAAACATTGTTTTACATGGTTACAATTACAATTATTCAACAACAGTTATAAACATTCATGTTTCATCCTTTGATATTCGTGATCCGCTCTCAAAAATTGTCATCCACGGTATTTGTTGCCGAACAAAGCATCCGAACTCAAGGAAAAAAATTCACCTATATAAGAAAATAAATATTATGTTAGTAATACAATAATGAAATAAAGTAAAACATTAATATGAAAAAATACATTAATATAGAAATGTGAAACTAAAATATGAAATTTTAAACTCAAATGTTTTTGGATGATTTATCTCATTTAATAAATACTGATTCTTTATCTAATGAAAAGCTTTACCGGTCACACCATGCATCGGATTGAGGTGCGGTCAATTTTTACACGTCACAAATGAATAATAGATCATTTTCCAAAAGTATCAAAACAATCTGAATGCGTTTTCTCAGTTTGTCGTATGTCACTTGGGTTGTTTTCTAAAGTTTATGTCAATTTAAAACTGATATCAGACACTTTTATCCATACCGGTCACACCATGCGTCGAATTGAGGTGCGATTGATTCATACACGTCATAAATGACTCATGGATTGTTTTCTTAAAGTATCAAAACAATCTGAATGCGTTTTCTCAGTATTCCATATGTCAGTAGTGTTGTTTTCTAAATTTTATGTTAATTTCAAACTGATATCAAACACTTTTATCCATACCGATCACACCGTGCGTCGGATTGAGGTGCGGTCGATTTTTACATGTGAAAAATGACTCATGGATTGTTTTCTTAAAGTATCAAAACAATCCGAACGTGTTTTCTTGGTATTCCGTATGTCATTTGTGTTGTTTTCTAAAGTTAAAGTCAATTTCAAACTGATATCAGACACTTTTAGTCATGCCGGTCACACCATGTGTCGGATTGAGGTGCGGTCAATTTGTACACGTCAAAAATGACTCATGGATCATTTTCCTAAAGTATAAAAATAATCCAAATGTGTTTTCTCAGTATTTTGTATGTCATTTGTGTTGTTTTCTAAAGTTAATGTCAATTTCAAACTGATATCAGACACTTTTAGCCATGTCGGTCACACCGTGCGTCGGATTGAGGTGCGGTCAATTTGTAAACGTCACAAATGACTCATGGATCGTTTTCCTAAAGTATCAAAACAATTCAAACGCGTTTTCTTGGTTTTCCGTATGTCACTTGTGTTGTTTTCTAAAGTTTATGCCAATTTGAAACTAATATCAGACACTTTTAGCCATATCAGTCACACCATGCGTCAGATTGAGGTTCGGTCAATTCGTACACGTCACAAATGACTCATGGATCATTGTCCTAAAGTATCAAAACAATATGAACATGTTTTCTCAGTTTTCCGTATGTCACTTGTGTTGTTTTCTAAAGTTTATGTCAATTTGAAACTGATATCAGACACTTTTAGCCATACCGGTCACACCGTGCGTCGGATTAATGTGTGGTCGATTCTTAAACGTCACAAATGACTCATGGATCATTTTACTAAAGTATAAAAACAATCCTAATACGTTTTCTCGGTTTTCTATATGTCACTTGTGTTGTTTTCTAAAGCTTATGTCAATTTGAAACTGATATCAGACACTTTTAGCCATACCGGTCACACCGTGCGTCGGATCGAGGTGCGGTCAATTCATACACGTCACAAATGACTCATGGATCGTTTTACTAAAGTATTAAAACAATCCGAATGCGTTTTCTCAGTATTCCGTACATTAGTAGTGTTGTTTTCTAAAGTTTATGTCAATTTCAAGCTGATATCAGACACTTTTAGCCATACCGGTCACACCGTGCATTGGATTGAGGTGCAGTCGATTCGTAAATGTCAAAAATGACTCATGGATCATTTTCCTAAAGTATCAAAACAATCCAAAAGTGTTTGATCAGTTTTCCGTATGTCACTTGTGTTGTTTTCTAAAGTTTATGTCAATTTGAAACGGATATCAGATACTTTTAGCCATACTGGTCACACCGTGCGTCGGATTAAGGTGTGGTCTATTCGTACACGTCACAAATGACTCATAGATCGTTTTACTAAAGTATCAAAACAATTCGAATGAATTTTCTTGGTTTTACGTATGTCACTTGTGTTGTTTTCTAAAGTTTATGTCAATTTGAAACTGATATCAGACACTTTTAGCCATACCGGTCACACCGTGCATCAAATTGAGGTGCGGTCGATTAGTACACGTTACAAATGACTCATGGATCATTTTCCTAATGTATCAAAACAATATGAACGCGTTTTATCAGTTTTCAGTATGTCACTTGTGTTGTTTTCTAAAGTTTATGTCAATTTTAAACTGATATCAGACACTTTTAGCCATATCGGTCACACCGTGCATCGGATTGATGTACGGTCAATTCTTACACATCAAAAATGACTCATGGATCGTTTTACTAAAGTATAAAAACAATCTGAATGCGTTTGGTCAGTATTCTATATGTCAGTAGTGTTGTTTTCTAAAGTTTATGTCAATTTCTAACTGATATCAGACACTTTTATCCATACCGGTCACACCGTACGTCGGATTAAGGTGCAGTCAATTCTTACACGTCACAAATGACTCATGGATAGTTGTCTTAAATTATAAAAACAATCTTAACGTGTTTTCTTGGTATTCCTTATGTCATTTGTGTTGTTTTCTAAAGTTAATGTGAATTTGAAACTGATATCAGACACTTTTATCCATGTCGGTCACACCGTGCGTCGGATTGAGGTGTGGTCAATTTTTACACGTCACAAATGACTCATGTATCATTTTCCTAAAGTATCAAAACAATCCGAACGCATTTGCTTGGTTTTCCGTATGTCACTTGTGTTGTTTTCTAAAGTTAATGTCAATTTGAAACTGATATCAGACACTTTTAGTCATACCGGTCACACCGTGTGTCGGATTGAGGTGCGGTCGATTCTTACATGTCAAAAATGACTCATGTATCATTTTCCTAAAGTATCAAAACAATCCGAATGAATTTTCTCGGTTTTCTGTATGTCACTTTTGTTGTTTTCTAAAGTTTATGTCAATTTGAAACTGATATCAGACACTTTTAGCCATACCGGTCACATCGTGCGTCGGATTGAGGTACGGTCGATTCGTACACATCATAAATGACTCATGGATCGTTTTACTAAAGTATCAAAACAATCCAAACACATTTTCTCATTATTCCGTATGTTAGTAGTGTTGTTTTCTAAAGTTTATATCAATTTCAAACTGATATCAGACACTTTTAGCCATACCGATCACACCGTGCGTCAGATTGAGGTGTGGTCGATTCTTACATGTCAAAAATGAATCATGGATCATTTTCCTAAAGTATCAAAACAATATGAACATTTTTTCTTGGTATTCCATATGTCATTTGTGTTGTTTTCTAAAGTTAATGTCAATTTCAAACTGATATCAGACACTTTTAGCCATGCCGGTCACATCGTGCGTCGGATTGAGGTGCGGTCGATTCGTACACGTCACAAATGACTAATGGATCGTTTTCCTAAAGTATTAAAACAATCCGAATGTGTTTTATCAGTTTGTTGTATGTCACTTGTGTTGTTTTCTAAAGTTAATGTCAATTTCAAACTGAGTAGTAGGAATTCACTAATCTAAGGATATGAAACATAAGAAAGAGTGATCATAGATGCTCAATAAGTGTAAACAATGGAGATATCAATGACCATATAAAGATAACATAAGTATTAGTAATTCACCTTCATTGTCCTATTTGTTTACATTCTTCCATTAGGTACGCTGCCCATTCGTTTCTAAACACATTTATATCATCTTCTGAATAGGAGTTTTTGTGACAGTCGTAGTAGTAATGAAAAAATATAAATACACAAAGGATTAATAATTATTTTTAATGAAGTGGTAATTATTTTCAAAAATACCTATTCAGGGTTGCTATTTTGTTCATGAAATATGATCTCTTTCATAAATTTACAAACATAATAACCGCAGTCCTTGTCGTTTGTTTGTTTCGGACACTGTAGAAACATCGAGAAAAATAAGTAATTTTTTTATATGTATTTGGATAGTGAAATATAATTATATATACCCAGATACTTCTCCATTTGTAGATCGTGTGTTCATTTTCGTCCTTAGGCCCTGGATTCATTCCAGCCTTTAGACGATATTCATACACCTCCCTATCATAACAGAATCCTCATTAAAAGATAATATAAATTATATAACTAGATATTGAGTTCTAAAATGTTGGATCTGGTTTATTATAAATTGACAATCGCCATCATGTGTGGTCGGTTTTTTGGATATCCATGTAGTGAATCCAGAAAATAAATCTTTGGAGTATCCAAATTGACTGCAATGAGCATCCAATGTTTCCTAAAAACACAAAAAGGAATAAGTACTGATAGAAATGAAAATATAATTGATATGATTAAAATGTAGAGTTTTACCCCTCCAAAGTTGGTATTAAAAAGAGTCTGTCAGTCGTAATTCTACTTTAAAACATTCTGAGCAGATTTGACATTAATTTAGCCTGAAAATCAGAATCTATTTCTTCTCGTTGTGTAGAAATGGTGTGAGGACTAACGAGTCCAAATTTTTATTCATGGGAAAATACCTTCAATTGTTTTTCATATATACGCCTATGAAAAATATGAAATGTATTTAGCCATAATTATCATAGTATATCAGCTTCTGTAAAATCAAATCATGAAAAAATACCTCATGTATACATTTATAACTGAGGCGCCTAGCCAGTCGTATGTGATGATTTCAGAAACAGCGTCAGCACTAACGAAATCTAATGTTTCCTCTTCATACATATCTTTTTCACAAAAAATTGTGTGACTCTTTCCGCCTATCATTTTCGTATCCACATGACCTTGCAATGATATTAAATGTGGATATAGAATGGGCGGGGTGAACGCGCTCTCAGTAGATCATTTTGCTCTGTTGGTTGATCCTTTTGAGCCGCTCTTTCGTTTTAGCTCCTCCATTTTGTCCTTCTGTAATAACATTCATCGGTTCATCCATTTTCTAATTTAATGTTAAAGGTTCTGCTTGAAAAATGAATTGGAAATGAATACCTCCTGGTCGACATGTTTTTTTACAAGATTCGACGGCCATGCAACGAATGTTCCAACATATTTTTCCACCGTATAAATGTCGTCATCGTCATTTGGCACGGGTAGCTCGGTGCTCAGCTCATGAGATACATTAATCGACACTTTGACATGACCGGTTAGAAGTGGTATGGAGTGTAGCGTGTCATTCTGTATATTGAACACCATAGCCCTCGCTACAAGGCGATGGGTGGGAGTTGACAGATATAAATCACAGTCATTTTCACCTTGTAGAATATCATTACAAGAAAGGTATCAGTGTCTATGTGATTCACATTTCACAGAAATGAATATTAAAACATTGATTACCTCGGTTAAGTCAGGTCTTTGAGGGGAATGGCTCACCTCAAAGCTGGTGGGGGTGGGGTGGGCTCTTCTCACGCGGGTTGTTCTTGAGTTGTTCGTTCTCTTCACCTCTCCTCCATAAAAGTTGCTAGCATCTCTCCCTGACTTTGGAATTTTTCTTAAAGGGTAGATACTCTATCTCTCATTACTTGCAATTCTTTAGTTTGTTCATCCTCTTGTTTTTTTTTCTGAAAATATGCCCGGGGTGTCACCCCAAAACCCACACCTCTGACGCGGCCATACTGTTCTGGCCGTTTCAAGGCCGCTGAAAGTATGTCTGCATCTGGTGCGAGTGTTGTTGATTCCTATGACTATGTCAAATAGAAAATATGGAAAAATAAGTAATCATCGTTATGTAATAGTGATTTAAAGCAAAACAAGTTTATATTATGTTATACTTACACATGTTTCCCACACTTTTTGTGTGGTTTCATCTACCAGTTTCTCCTCTTTATTAACACGAGCCTCCTTCCATAGCACATGGCGTGGAATGGAAGTGGCTTGGGATTTTGATTCATCAATCTGCATATAAACAGAGAAACATGGTTATAGTGTTGTTTTATGTCACATAAAATTATTACAGTACTTTTAAAATACATACCAATTGTTTTTCAATTGAAGCGTACCCCAGCCTTGCTTTACGGTAGGGGTACCCTAGTTTTGTTGCCCGTTCTTTATTTTCAGCACTCAGTTGTTGTTTTATAAATAAAAAATTGTCAATAAAAGTGATGAATACAAGCAACGTTAAACAACATGTAACCAAATACAATGTACCTAAAAATTCTGTTCCGCATGACGGTTGCAAAACGCATCCCACGCTCCTTGGGATATCAAGTGTGCATAAAGAGGAGGTGGGTGCAGCTTGATTTTCCCTTTAGCATCTTTCAGATGATGTTTCATTAAAATGGTGTGAAAGACTCTATGAACCCTTCCTACCAGTCTTAATACATATTATTTATGGGAAACATCTACTATAAACGCACTCTGTAAGAGATGATGAAGAGTTAGTCAATATTTCAGTATTTTATTTTATTTTATTTTAATAAATTAAATAAATGATATCATAATGTTACCGTAATCTCTTCCCACATTAATGTTTTCAGCCCGCTGATAACATGGTGCCACGACTCTGCATCAATCGGCACGCGTTTCCGAGTGACGATTCCAATGTATCTACTAAACATGGCTTTTTTGGGGTTTACATGTTGGCCTCGTTTATTCCATCCCACCTCATATTTGATGCCTTTTGCTTTTACCTTAAGGATTTTGGCTAAAACTATCAAACTACGGTGCACCTGTTTTTTTTTATCGTCGGGGTTTCATCACCTACCATTTCCTCGGTTTCTGCATCATTATTATGTTTCTCCGAAGCACTAGCATCGACACTGGGACTAGCAACAACAAGTTGAGAACCCTGTTGTACCTCAGTAGTGGGACCAGCTGCAACAGGTTGAGAGACTTGTTGTACCTCAGCAGTGGGACCAGCTGCAATAGGTTGAGAGACCTGTTGTGTCTCGGGATTGGGTGCATCAGTAGGTGTAGAAGTCATTATCTGCAGAACTGGTTTAATATTTAATTTAGATCACATAAAAGCAGCAGTGAACAGATAATAACATAATGTAACACAATCTATATTACAATAAAAAAATAACTTGATTATTGAACTCTTTTTTTTAAAGACTGAAGGGATTTGAACCCTCTATCAACTATCCATATCCCTTCATTGTGGTCTCCTCTGACATAAAAAACGTCGTCTACATTGGGACCACTACAAAATGATTGTGAAGTCCCAATTAAAGGGTCATCTTTCGTTGAATTTTCATCTGACCCTTCAGCTGTTTTGGTCGATAACAGAACGATTGACCAATTTTGGTTTGTGGGATCTGAAACATAAAATACTTGCGCTGCCTGTGATTCCATTATAAACGGTTCATATTTCTCCCCTTCCTTACTGAAATCAACTTTCACGAATCCCAAATCATCTATTTTAACAGCACTCCTGTTATCAACCCACTTGCATTGAAATACCGGAACTTGAAATTCCGTATAATATAACACTAGTGCAGAAAACGTTTTTTACGTCGGTTATTTTTAATTTTTTACATCGGTTTCTAGCCGACGTTAATACGTGGGATGTTATAAATAAGGTTTTTGACTTCGGTTATTTAAAAACCGATGTCAAAAACATAAAATCGCGATGTTTATCACGTCGGTTATCGAAGAACCGACGTTATAAACTGGGGTTAGGGTGGTTTATCACGTCCGTTCTATAAGAACCGACGTGATAAACCGGGCTGAGCGTGGTTTATCACGTCGGTTCATATAAAACCGACGTGAAAAACTGGGGGACGGGGGTTTATCACGTCGGTTATTGACTAACCGACGTGATAAACCGGTGGGAGGGGGTTTATCACGTCGGTTAGTCAATAACCGACGTGATAAACCCTTATGCAGGCCGTTTAGCACGTCTGTTATTCAATAACCGACGTGCTAAACCATTCTCTAGGCCCTTTATCACGTCGGTTATTAAATAACCAACGTGATAAACCATTCTCCAGGCCTTTTATCACGTCGGTTATTAAATAACCGACGTGATAAACTAGTTTACAGGCCTTTTATAACGTCGGTTATGAAATAACCGACGTGATAAACTATTTTCCAGGCATTTTATCACGTCGGTTATTAAATAACCGACGTGATAAACCCAATTATTTTTAAACAGAATGCAGTGATCTTCTCTCCACCAGAATCAACCAGAAAATAAATCAAGAAATCATACCACAAAAACAGAAGTACATCAAAAATAAGCATGTAAATAGATAACATATAAAACTTACCCACTAGACAGAATCCACCCTCATTTATACCCCATGGACAGCCCTCCCCCACCCCGTTGGAGCCCTCACCCTCATGTATACCCCCTGGACAGCCCTCCCCCACCCCGTTGGAGCCCTCACCCTCATGTATACCCCCTGGACAGCCCTCCCCCACCCCGTTGGAGCCCTCACCCTCATGTATACCCCCAGGACAGCCCTCCCCCACCCCATTGGAGCTCCCACCCTCATGTATACCCCTTGGACAACCCTCCCCCACCCCATTGGAGCCCCCACCACACTCCTGGACTGCCCCCCGACCCCCGGACACCCCCAAACACCCCTCGAAAACCCCCCACCCGCCTGAACAGCACCTCCTCACCCCCTCACCCCACTTGACAGCCCCCACCACACCCCTGGACAACCCCCCCACCCCTGGACAGCACTCCCACACCCCTGGACCGGCTTCCCACACCCCTAGACATCCCTGCCACCCCTCCCCCACAGACCCAAATCCATACCAGAAGAACCATCAAAAGTAGACCAAAACAAGAAGTAGAGAAAAATTAAACATTCACTTATATAACATTCAAAACTTACACTGTCAACTTCAAAAAAAACTAAATCAAACCTAAACAACTACCAAATAGACAATTAAAACGACAATATTCAAAATTACATTTTACATTACAAACAACTAAAATTCAATCAAACCTGTAAAATAATTTGACCACTCCACTTGTACGTGTTTGATGTCTTCAGCAGTATAGGGTTGAGGGTCATCAAAAAGCTACAAATGAAAAAGAAGATAGTTTACGTGTATAATGAATAAATCAAATTGAAATATGATGGCAAAGTTTAAGAGGAAATCGTACCAGGTCAAAATTCACAACTGTCCCAGTTGTTATTATTTCATACATAAATCTTAACATATAATATCCGCATTCGATGAGGCCTTGTTGTTCATGACAATTCTGTTTTGAATGAGTGTAAATTCAATATATTATTTATATGTAATAAATCAAAAAGTACAAATTATAAATGGAAATTTACCTTCGCCTTTACATATTTGATCTTTGCATTTCTTTTCTTTGTGTTTTTTCGAAAGTAGGCCCATGCACTGTTAGAAAAATAATACGAATGGGGTAAATTTAAAATTTATTATAATATATAAAACTATTGAGAAATTGAAACTTACTTTTCCAATATATTCTTAAAACTTGCCCGCACATCACCATGAACAGAGCATATCCAATAAAGAGCTTTCTCCCTTGGGCAAAAAATCCCTAACATCCAATGATTACTGATAAAAGGAAATTTAATGTTAGTGGTTTTTTATGTTAAAAGATAATTAACTATTCGAGAGAAATGTGTTTCATACCTCTCACAAAAAGGCATCATCCATAATTGTTGGATTATATTATTTTCAAATCTTTCAGCAATATAAACCATTCTTTGTTCCTCAGTCAATGCACATGCTTCAGGGGAAATCAATTGTGGGTCCATGAATCCATATACTTCTGTCAGTTCATTCCTCTCACAAATTTTATAAAGATACCTAATAAAAAACATATATAAGTATACATTTTTAATAAATATAACGCAGGGAAAAGGTGTTAAGACTTACATGGAAAAAATTTGCACCACGTTGATGCCCAACTTATATCCAGTAACAAGCTCCATGATATCAGATTTTGTAATCCCCACAGTTATTTCACGTCCACAAACATGAGATTCCATTGGAAACTCATAAAAACCCAACAACAAATGTGAATATCTTGACAATCTGTCAAGACCACTGGAATCTGTATCTGATGTCATAGCCTGTTGTCTTTGTTGTTGTCTATACAGTATTTCTTTACCTTTGAAGTATTCCTGTGAAAAAAAATTGAGAATTATAGTAGTTTTCAAATGATAAAACAACTTTAATAAAAAAATAAAATAAAAGATATAACATTCATACCTCTATGGTAATGAGTCGAAGAAGTCTGGATGGCCAAACTAAAAAATGGTCGATACTCTGTCCAACTGTCGCCACCTCATCTGTAGGTATTGGTACCCTAGCTGATCTATTTATAATATCCTGTACAGTGACCCTCTGATTCTCTACCTCTAATTGTTGATGATGAACTGTATCTCCTATACAATATACCAACCCGTATGCTACTATATGATGTTGAGAATCATCAACATACAACTCGCAATATGTAGGAAGTTGCGGCGGAGGCGTAGGATAAAAAATGGGGTCCGCAGGCTGAGGTGGGGGAGTGGGAGCTACTGGCGGAGGTGGAGGATAAATAATGGGGTCTGCAGGGGGAGGTGGAGGAGTGGGAGCTGCAGTCTGAAATTGTCTTTTCATTTCTGCAAACATAGATTGCACCGAATCTCTAATCTTGTCTTCCATCGTCGCATTAATATTTTGAACTTCAGCCTCCAAGGATTCTATTTTTTTTTATAAACCCCCTCAATGTTAGAAGTTGAAGAACGTGGAAACACTTTTCTTACTGATACACCTGTCGGATATCCTCTTACACGACCAGGATGTTCGGGCCTTCCCAATGCTGCAAATAAAATATCTTCCCTCCCAGTAGCTGTAAATGTCCCCTCTGAACTTTGCTCCTCAAGAGAGTCCTGTATTAATTAATTGAAAATTTCTGTAATGATTGAAACTTATATGAAGAAAAAAGTTAACTTAAATAAATTAAATATATATCTTACAATCCTCTCAGCTACGATTCTCGATTCTTCCGAAAGATATTGCCCTTTTTTTCCTTCCGATCTCTCTTCCATTTTTCATGTCTAGATGGAGGGGATGGAGGGGCCACCTCTCCAGAGCTTGAAGACTCAGCTCTTAGTTGTTGAAATTTTTCCGCTATCATTTTTTCTTCCAATAATGTATACCCTCCCCGAGATAAACTATGAGGGTATACATTTTTAGATTGGATCTCCTGATGATCTTTCCTTGTTTGCTATAATTTAAGAATAAGAAATCATTAACAAAACATTAATAAAATCATTTATATAAGAAAGTATATAAAAGTTTACATTGCCCTTACCAGAAATGACTCTTTTTTTCTACTTTCAAAAAACTGTCTCCATGTGTCTTCATCTATAAAAGGATATATACGACATGGATTGTCATGACTCCTATGACCATAAATGAAATCAGATGTGAGGGTTGATTTGAAATCCCTCCATCTCCTGGAAGCCAACGATAAGCATTTCTTCCTGACTCCTCCAGTGTCAGGAATATCAAATGTCATATGATAAAGAAGAGGTTAAACATATTATATATACCAGAAACATTAAAAGAATGGTCAAACAATGACAAAAGATCTTACCAAAATCGTCTCCCACAACTGAGAGATAACCGCTTTATCCACACCTCTCCAATCATCATACAGAATGATTACTTTGGTCTTAGCCTGAGTTGCAACAAAACTCTTAAAATCTTTGGCATTTGGACCTCTAGGAATATCATCATCATCAAACTCAACTACTATCCTCTGATCCTGCGTACGGGCAAGTGATAATTTTGGTAAACGTGTGAAACCACGTTTACCAACCTTTGAACTCTTTGTCGTAATAGGAGCATGTGAATATTCATCCCCAGAGGTATGACCAGCAATATGCTCCTCCCCAGAATCATGTGGTTGATCATCTGAATGATCTGTCATTATCCTTCAAATCAAAAAAACAAACGTCAGTTCACAAATATACAAATTCAAATATTTTAATACTACTGTAATCAGAAAATAGAAAAGTGTACTGGGTTACATAATAGTAAACATTGGTAATATGGTAAGCATGTTAAACAATGGTAAAGATGGCAAAGATGGTCAAGATGGTCAAAATGGTCAAGATGGTAAAAAATGGAAAAAATGGTAAACCTGGTAAACATTGTAAACATGGTAAAGTAATTGTCATTGAACAAAAATAAGCATTTTAAAAATCATGTAATGGTTATAAACTGTTGGGTCGTAGAGCATTTCCTTCTGTCTGGGTTCCACCGGCTGACCGGTGGTCATCCACCGGTTGGCCGGTGTCACCAGGCAGTGGGCAAGCCTACGGCCTGGGTCCTCCGGCTGGCCGGTGGGCAAGAACCGGTTGGCCGGTACCCATACTGGCTGGCCGGTGCGCTAACAACGGCTGACCAGTGGTTCCGGCAGAAAGCAATGCTTCTGCCAGAGACCACCGGCTGGCCAGTGGTCATCCACCGGTTGGCCGGTGTCACCAGGCAGTGGGCAAGCCTACTACCTTGCCCTCCGGCTGGCCAGTGGGCAAGAACCGGTTGGCCAGTGCCCATACCGGCTGGCCGGTGCGCTAACACCGGCTGACCGGTGGCTCTGGCAGAAAGAAATGCTTCTTCCAAAGACCATCGGTCGGCCGGTGGGAGTCCACCGGTTGGTCGGTAGACTCAGATAGTCAATATCATCCTTCTTGGGCCAACTCCTGGGCAACCTTTTTCCTAGCATCAAAACACTTGAAAACAAGTTAGAACACGATGAGAGTGATTGTGACCATTAAAATCCAAGAGAGAGGGGTACAACAATAAACATGATAAAGTAAACTAAACAAACTTAAAACAAACAATAACATATACTTATTTTATTTTAAAACATGTTTTAATAAATAAAAAACTTACAATATCTAACATTTATGGAAAAAATAAATGTAAACAAGAAATAAACATATGTTACCTGTAATTTTAGGAATGTACAGATGGATTGTTTTCCCAAATTCATTCGTCGTGATCGTTCCTTATGGCACAAACTATGTCTTCAACATGATCGTCATTATGTTCTGTTAATATTTCCATTGAAGTAGGGATCTCACATAAATCAGCATATTCATCAAGTTCATCCTCACCAACATATTGTTTTTTTCCTTGTAAAACAACAGCCCACTGCATATCTGATTGATCTACTACATAAAAAATTTGTTTTGCATGTGTTGTCATTATAAAAGAATCAGCTGTGTCTTCCAATCTATTCAGATTAACAAGTGTCATTCCAAATTCATCGTGTCTGACACTGTTGTTACCGTTAAACCATTTACAGTTAAAAACGGGAACTTTAATTTTAAAGTAATCAACCTCCCATATGTCTTCAATCACTCCATAATATGAATTTGATGTAGAAATTGGGTTTTTGTCCTTAGCACTCGAAAAATGCATTGCTTCTGCAAACACCAATACACCACTATTCTGAACCGCACTTCTGTTGTCTTGATCTTTTGTATGAAATGTATAACCATTAATGTCATAACCAGACCACGTTATCACATTTAAACATGGACCACCCACTATCCATTTTAATGTCTCTGATACATCTGATCTACCAAGCAAAGTCTTTTTAATCCATGACAAAAAAGTTTTGTTGTGCTCATTCAAAATCCACATTTCTTTCTTCTTTGGATGACATTGTTTCAACTCATTAATGTGCAATGTGATATATGGTTGAGCATCAGCTATGTTCTTCAAGATGTATGATTCTAACTTCTTCATCTGTTCAGCTGACAATGATTTGACTTTCAAGCCACGAATCCCCTTTCCCTCATTATTAACTCGTTCATGGCGAGATGGAGGCAAACCTATGTGTTGCGCCGCAGCCAAGTATCTCGTACAAAACTCTGCTACCTCCTCAGAAATATACTTTTCAATAATGGAGGCTTCAGGTCGATATATATTTTTAACATACCCCTTTAATATTTTCATATACCTTTCAAAAGGATACATCCAACGAAGATATACAGGTCCACAAAGCTTTATTTCTCGAACCAGATGAATCATTAAATGCACCATTATATCAAAAAAAGTTGGAGGAAAATACATTTCCAATTGACAAAGTATTAAAATTGCATCCTTTTCCAAAATTTTCAAAGCATTCACATCAATCGCCTTGTTACAAATTGAATTGAAAAAATAACACAACTTCATTATAGTCTTTCTGACACGAATGGGCAATATTCCACGCAATGCAACTGGTAGAATTTGTTGCATCATGACGTGATAATCATGTGATTTCATACCTATCAACTTCAAGTCCTTCATTGAGACAAAATTTTTTACATTAGAAGAATAACCTTGAGGCACTTTGGTATCATGAAGACACTAACAGAAGCTAATTTTCTCCCTCTTTGATAATGTATGACAAGCCGGGGGAAGAAATTTTCGTCTTCCTTTAGGAGTGGGAGCTAACTCCAAACGTATTCCCATTGATAGTAAGTCTAATCTTGCATTCAACTCATCTTTAGTCTTTCCTTTAATATCTAACAATGTTCCAATCAAAGAATCACAGATATTCTTCTCCACGTGCATGACATCAATATTATGTTTAACTTCATGATACCTCCAATATGGTAGCTCAAAAAATATTGACCTTTTCTTCCAAATATGTCTATCATTACCAGATTTCTGTGTCTTTCCCAATGTCACGTCAAGGTTTTTCACCCTCTCAAAATACTGATCATGGGATAAAGGTTTTGGAGCAGTATCAAATTCTTGTGAGCCATTAAATGCCTTTTTTAGTCTTCTATAAGGGTGTTCCATAGGCAAAAACTTTCGATGACCCATGTACACTGTTTTCCTCCCATGATGCAATTGACAATAGGACGTCTGTTGTTCGCAAATTGGACATGATTTATGCCCTTTAACACTGTATCCAGACAAATTTCCATACGCTGGGAAGTCATTTATAGTGAACAGAAGCACTGCATGCAGTTGAAAATATTCCATTTTATAAGAATCATACACCCTAATACCATCAGCCCATAACAGTTTCAAATCATCAATCAACGGTGACAAGTAAACATCAATATCATTACCGGGTTGCTTTGGACCAGAGATCATTGTACTCAAAATAACATATGTGCGCTTCATACAAACTTCAGGAGAGAGGTTGTAAATTACCAATAAAACAGGCCATGAACTATGTGTGCTACTGAGTGTTCGGTATGGATTCATTCCATCTGTGCACAACCCTAGTCTGAGATTTCTTATTTCATTTCCAAATGTAGAATACTGCGCATCAATTTTCTTCCATTGTGGACAATCAGCTGGATGACGTATTTTTCCATCACATACCCGCTCTTCAGCATGCCATCTTAACCTTTTTGCATCATGTGAATTAGCAAATAAACGTTTGAAACGATTAATTATAGGAAGATACCAAAATACCTTTGAAGGGAGCTTTGTAATATCTACATCACCCTGTGATTTTTCTTTCACCTTATACCGTGATGTCCCACATTTTGGACACTCTGACATAAATTCATATTCCTTCCTATATATAATGCAGTCATTCAGACAGGCATGTATTTTCTTGTATCCCAATCCCATCGGGCATAATATTTTCTTGGCTTTGTAATGTGAATCTGGAAGATCATTATCTTTTGGAAGAATGTATTTCATCAATTGTAGCAGCTCTGTAAAACTTCTGTCACTCCATCCATGCTTCGCCTTTAGGTTAATCAATCTTAACACCGCTGACAGAACCGTAAAATCTGTACAACTGGGATATAATGGTTTTTCAGCATCACCATATAGACGTGCAACTGTCGGTTCTATCTCAATTTGTTCTGCTACAATATCGCGAATCATTTCTTCAATTCCATCGGAGTTACCATCTTGCGAATCATCATCATCAGTGACATTCCGTCCAGTTTCACCATGCCAAATCCAAGGGCTGTAACTCGGATTAAAACCATGACATATCAGATGATCTTTTATCTCTCTACTTTTCAACCTCTTCATATTCAAACATTTCTGGCATGGACAGAAAAAAATGTCACTACTTGGAACATTTCGTTTTGCAAATTCCAAAAAGGCATCAACACCTTCCTCAAATTCATTGCTCATTCGATGTGCCGTAATCCAACTTCGACTCATTATTACCTATAACAAATATCAACAAAAAATATATATTTTTAAGATAAGACAAAACATGTTTATATGAAAAAAATCATAATTTGAATGTAAAACAATTTAAAATATAAAACAAATCTTGAAAGTAGTAGTAGTTTTCATAAGTACCCAACACCAAATAGCTATACATCGTAAGTGTCATGTTAAAAATATGAATATAGACCATTTGTTTTATGTTTAATAATATTGTCATATTATCTGATCATTCTGATTATATATTAGAATTATTATATCCTTTTGATCCGATATATAATCTAAGGACATTAATATTTCTTTAGAAAAAGTAATGTTAATATCATAGTAATGTAAAAAAAAGTATATGTCGAACTATATATATGTAATACCAATAAAAAAATACATATGTGTTTGGCCTGGGTTTCACACATAAATCAACTCATCTCACAGATTAAATTTTTGAATCATCCTAAATAATACTTATTTTTATAACTTAGGGAATGAAAATAATAATGTTGCTGGAAGAATGGAACGTTACAGTACCACCCATTATTTTTCAGATTTTGCTGAAGCTAATCCACAATGTTTTAATAATCATTTGCGAGTTGAATGTTGCGAGTTGAATGAACATAATAACCATTTGCAATAAAAAAAATTCCACGAGATTCAAAAACGAACGAAAAGCACATCAAGAATCAAAACAAAAACGAACGAAATAAATTCGTGGAAGGCTTACTTGAATGTCGCGAGTTGAGATGATAGATCCAAGAGCAGTGAAGAAGATAAACAATGAAGCCAAAATGAGTGTAATGCAGGCGATCGACGAGCCGATTAGAGTTTACCGCGCGAGAGAGAGACGAGCCGACGACTGTCAATCGAAAAAATCGTAAATGACAGAACGCGGGCTTTAATTTTTTTAAATGCTTTATAACGTCGGTTATATAATAACCGACGTTATAAACTATTTTTAAGATTTTTTACGCCGGTTATTTTATAACCGACGTTATAAACCCCAGGGTGCTTTGGTTTTTTACGTCAGTTATCCAATAACCGACGTAAAAAACAGCGCACTTTGGTTTTTTACGTCGGTTATTTGATAACCGACGTAAAAACCGTGGTTTTTTTACGTCGGTTACAAAATAACCGACGTCAAAAACCCCCGCGCATTGATTTGTTACGTCGGTTATCAAATAACCAACGTAAAAACCCAACAGGCGCGATTTGTAACGTCGGTTATTAAAATAACTGACGTGAAAAATCTACTCGCCGCATTGTTACGTCGGTTATATATAACCGACGTAAAAAATGGTGACGTAAAAAACGATTTCTGCATTAGTGTAACTCCCATATTTGTTTGATGATGCCAAAGTGTGACATATTTGCATAAATTGGATTTCTGTCCTTAGCACTGGAAACATGCATCGCTTCAGCCACAAGTGTAATCCCACTATTCTGCATGGTACTATCTTCATCATGTTCATTAGTATAAAATGTATAACCATTAACTACATAAGCATTGTAAGATAATGCATACACACTTGGTCCTCCGGCTAGCCATCGAAGTCATTCTGAAATTGACTCTGGATTTTCATCTGACTTCTTAAAAATATGATCTCGAAACCATCCTATAAACTGTCGATTATGTGTATCTGATATCCATTTTTCAGCCCTATATGGATTCAAATGCCTAAGAATTTCTTTGTGGATTTCAACATATGGGTCAACATCGAAACTGTTATGAAAAACATAAAGGTGGGCCTGCTCCCAGTCTGTAATATTGATTGTGACAACCTGTCTTCCATAAATTCCTTCACCCTCAAGACGCCCAGTGTGACGAGATTTCAGTAGGCCAATGCTTTCCACACCAGACAAGTATTCGGTACAGAATTCAATGGCTTCCTCAACAATATATCACTCTGCAATACAACCCTTTAGCCGACTTCGATTTTTGACATACCCTTTCAAAATCTTCATATACCGTTCAATGGGGTACATCCATCTGTAATGTACAGGACCACATAGTCAAATCTCTCTCACCAAGTGGACCATCAAATAAACCATCATATCAAAAAATGAAGGCGAGAAGAACATTTCTAATTCACATAATATGACAGCAATTTCTCTTTCCATAGTTGGCAATTTCACCAGGTCTATAACTTTGCTGCATATAGCTTTGAAGAAGAAACACAGTTTTGTTAATGTGTGGCGGACATTCTTGGGCAAAATGCAGCATAAAGCAATTGGAATGAGATCTTGCATCAAAACATGATAGTCATGTGATTTCAGACATTTTAACTTCAAGTCGCTCATTGACACGAGGTTACTGATATTTGACGAATACCCCTCTGGAACCTTTACGTCATTCAAGAAGTTGAAAAACTGATATCTCTCCTGTCTAGAAAGAGTGTAAACAGCATGAGGAAGAAATGTTCATTTTTCACCCTTCACTGGTGCCAACTCTTCTCGTATTCCCATCTCAACCATGTCCAACCTAGCCTTAATTCCATCTTTTGTTTTGTCAGATGTATTTAGCAATGTGCCGATGACACTATCAAATACATTTTTTTCTACATTCATAACATCAAGAAAAGGTCTGACATACAGAAAATTCCAGTATTGTAATTCAAAAAAAACTAATCTCTTTTTCCAACCGATTTTCGTAAGGTTTTTCGAAGCCGGTTTACCAAAAGTAATGTCCACATTTTTAACTTTCTCAAACAATTGATCGCCTGTTAGTGGAGACGGTGTTGTACATTCTTCTGAACTTCCATCGAATGATGTCGTCCAAGAACGGTACTTATGTCGTCACGGTAGAAATCTGCAATGTCCTAGAAACACGGTTTTCGATGAATGTTTCAACCTAATTGATTGTGTACCTTGTTCGCAAATGGGACACCCTTGAGTTCCTTTAATGCTATATCCTGAAAAATTTTCATAAGCAGGGAAGTCATTTATCGTCCCGTACAACATGGCTCTCAAAGTGAAATCTTCCTTTCTGTAAGCATCATACAATGTAGCACATGAATCCCACAAAAATTTCAAATCTTCGATCAATGAAGCTAAATAAACATCAATATCATTACCCGGTTGTTTTGGTCCTGATATAAGCATAGATAACATGATGTATTTTCGTTTCATGCATAACCACGATGGTAAGTTATAATTTATCAACATAACCGACCATGTACTGTGACTGTTGCTTTGAAAACCAAAAGGATTCACTCCATCTGTAGATAACACAAGACGAAGGTTTCTCGACTCGTTTCCAAATTCAGGATACTCATGATCAATTCTCTTCCACTGAGGAGAGTCTGTCTGGTGACGTAGTATCCCATCTTTAATTCTTGTATCTGCATGCCATGTTAATTGTTCTGCAGTCTCCTCACTTCCATATAGGCGCCTAAACCTTGGAATGATTGGAAAGTACCATACAACTTTAGTAGGACTGGATTCATCTTTCTTGTATCGAGAAGCACCACACTTTGGGCATTCTTTAAGTGATTTGTGGTCCTTACGAAACAGTATACAGTCATTCAGGCAGGCGTGTATTATTTTAGAGATCATACCCATCGAGCGTAGCATTCGTTTGGCATCGTATGTTCGGCTTAGGTGCTCATTATCTTCTAGGAGCATGTCATTCATGAGAGCAAGTAGTTTCGTAAAACTGGTGTCACTCCACCCATTGTCTACTTTCAAATTATACAGCTTCAGTACGGCTGACAATGTTGTATATTTAGTGCAACCAGCATACAATGGCGTCTTTGCACAACTTTTTAACTTCTCAAACAATTTTGGGCAATCACGAAGTTCATCTTCGACGGTCCTTGTCATTTCCTCAATACGATCTTCATCATCATTCACATTTGTAATCACATCCTCCATATGGTCATCTTCATTGTTCATGTTTGTAATCATATCAGATGATCCATAAAATGCAGTTTCATCCCGTTCACTACCTACATTCATTGTTTCCCCATGTTTATTCCAACATGTATAACTCTGATCTATTCCGTGACAGATCAAGTGTTCTTCCAACTCCTCTGGACTAATTTTTTTTTAATAACAACAGCGTAAACACGGACAAAGGATTTGAGAAGGGTCACATGCATGATCTTTTGCAAACTTGATAAACTCTTTCACGCCTTCTTCATACTCTTTTGTCAACCGATTGGCATTCATCCATTCTTTATTTATATTCATCCTATTTGAAATCCATAGGATGGGTATATAGGTTAGGGGAGAAAGAATATGAGTATAATTTAGATAAAAAACTAGATACTTCAAAAATGGTGGGGGCGTGCTCATTAATAGAAAATTTTGGGTGGTTCTTGGGATTCATCCAATCTCTACCTCTCTTCAATCCCCCCTGATGAGGGGTGGTTCTTGGGAGTTTTTTATAGTGCGTTAGTGAGTTCTTCCCTCATACTTCCTCCATTACTATTATCCTTTATTTTCCTATGATTTGGGATGATTTTAACTAGGATTTGTGTGATGATTTCACTATATCATCTTCAAATCAATTCAGATGATGTTGATTTTGATTGTATTGGCTAGAGGTTATCCTCGTATGATGAACGCACCATGTTTTGTGTGGTTTAGGTGGTGTTGTGTTTCCCAGTGAGTTTTTAAAATATTATTCTTAATTATATTAAGGTGAATAATTAATTATAAGTTTCTATAATTAATTATTTGGGAATTGTGCCTTGAGATTGGGTCTCAATCATTAGTACAAGATTAGATAAGGCATGTATAGTCTTGGTTGAGGATGAGTTGATCTTGGTGAGGGGGTTACTCCATTTTTTGAGGTAGGTGGGCCCTATAATACAAAACCATGTTCCAATTTATGTATGATTGTGCATTCATGCATGAGTATGTGTGTTCCAGTGAAAGGGATAGAAATCAAGAGCAACCAAGGTAAATAAATAGGGTGTTTTTGATCCACCAAGAGATAGAGTGAGGGTTCTATTGAATGTTTGTGATTTTGTGATCATCCGGAGATTATTTATCCATGGAGTAGTTGTGTTTATGAGAGGACCGGGTTTGGTATGAGATTTGTATAGCCTAGTTAGGTTTTCTAAGGCTATTTGAGTAGGTATTAGAGTCTTAGGCCTAAAGAAGATGGATCATATAGTTTTATATCTCACGTATGATGAGGAACACCCTCTTAAGGATATATAAGAGTCATGGTGTGATAATATGATGTGAGATATAGAAATGGGGATATATATAAACCAAATAGAGCACACAACAAAACCATGAGGATCCATAAGCATAGAACATAAAGAATACATAAACATGATCCATATACAGTGTCAACTGAACAAAATAGAAACTAAAAACAGAGATAGAATAAATCAGAACCCGACCAGATATCCTCGTGACCTTTGGGTTACCACTAACTATAAGACCAACCTGCTTTAAAGGAAACCTAAACAAGAAACCCAAACCTAAAAATAACTTGGGTCTACTGATGCTGAGTGTCACAAGTAGGGTGTGAGCATAAAACAACTTAGTAGGTAAGCACCATAGAATCCATACATTACCTTTCCTAAAATAATACAAAAACACTAGTTTAAAATACGTTTATAAAATAGGTTTTTATCATTTAAAGAACCAACACATATTTTTTAGAAAATCCATTTTCAAAACAAATCATGAATTCCCTTTTTAAAATAGATATCTAGTTTAGAAAATGAATTCAAAATTCAATATAAGAATCCAAACAAGGTGGTCCCAGAGCCATGATGAAATTAATTGAAACAATAAAAGTAGAAAAATACTGGAAAAGTAGATAACCAAAGTGCAGAAAAATAAAGAAGAACATATAGATAGGTAATCATTAGAATTACCTAAACATACCTAGAAGAAATCCCTAGACTTACTAGGTTCAGACTCACCTGCCGACATATGGTGTACCTCCATAGTAAACAACCAACATTGATGCTCCATTATAGTTGTATACCAGAGAATGAAGAGGCCATCACATGCACGGTATAAACCAATAACACACAGATGACTCTATGCATGTCTTTCTCAAGCTCCAACGCCAACTATGTGGAAAACCTCTCCACGGAGGGACAACCATAGAGGTTCCCATCACATATCAAGTCACACACAAGTGCCAACTGGGCTTATACATCACATGAGTTTCAAAACCAATTTCCAAAACACCACAAAATACCAATAGATCTTTAAAATTTACAAATCAAATTCCATTTTCAAAACCAAGGGGAAAACACCATGTAAGATCTGAAGATTCCAAACGGGCCTTTATGCCATTTAGAAACCAAACCACACCTCAAGAAGCCAAACATACCTAGATTTAGGGAACACATTTGAAACTAAATTTGAAATTTGGGAACAAGGATCCATTTTTGAAACATTGGGGTTTTATAAGAACCATTTAAAAGGAGGAGGGATAAGGAAAATAAGGAGGAAAAGAGGGAAATTGTTTCGAAATCCAGGGTTTAAAGTGAGCATCATTTTATAAAGCCATTATCATTTGTGTATCAATCCATATTTGCACCCTGTGCACATATGAATATGCCTACATCGAATAGTTCACTTATGGAGGCCAAAATAATACAAAAAATTCTAATTAAATAAACACAAGGGAAATTATAATTAACCACAAGGGTTCACACAATGAACCAAAGCATAAAAGACACCAAAACCCACTCAAAAAGATCAATTCACAAGTAAACCAACCGTAAGTGGGGAGAGATAATCAAGATCAAACAAGTAACCAACCATATATACATGTAAAATGTCATTATCATTTGTGTACCAATCCATATTTGCACCCTGTGCACATATGAATATGCCTACATCGAATAGTTCACTTATGGAGGCCAAAATAATACAAAAAATTCTAATTAAATAAACACAAGGGGAATTATAATTAACCACAAGGGTTCACACAATGAGCCAAAGCATAAAAGACACCAAAACCCACTCAAAAAGATCAATTCACAAGTAAACCAACCGTAAGTGGGGAGAGATAATCAAGATCAAACAAGTAACCAACCATATATACATGTGTCACACACACAAGCATCACACACAAGAATCACACCAAATCATAATTAATCTCAATATTGACAATAAATGCAAACATAATTAATTCATGCAAATTCAATTTTACTCACCTTAAGGAGGAGGACCCGGTGGCGGAGGAGAAGGAGGCGTCGACGGCGGAGGCAACGGAGGTAGCGGAGGCAGCGGAGGCAGCGCGGAGGCAGCGGAGGCAGCGGAGGCAGTTCGGAGGCAGGAGGAGGAGGAGCGGCGGTGGAGAGGAGGTCGCGGCGCGGGAGGAGGAGGAGGAGGAGGAGGAGGAGCCGTGGTAGAGGAGGAGGAGGAGAAGTAGGCGCCGGAGGAGGAGGTGGTGGTGGCGGTCGCGGCGGAGGAGGAGGAGAAGGAGGCGGCGACAGCGGCGGCAGCGACAGAGAGGAGGCAGTGGCGCAGAGTAGGGCTTTCGCGAAAGCTTGATAGGGTGCGGGGAGGAGGAGGAGGACCCGGTGGATTTTATGAATCCTACGTGGACCTTTATCAACGCTAGTAAAAAGCGTTGATAAAGGGGGTATTTATCAGCGCTAAAATGAAAAGCGCTGATAAATACCACCTTTATCAGCGCTTTTTTAGTGCTGATAAAGGTTGGACTTTATCAGCGCTTTTCATTTTAGCGCTGATAAAGACACGCTTTATCAGAGTTTTTGTAGCGCTGATAAATACGTAGTTTATCAGTGCTAATAAAAGCGCTGATAAATATATAAATTTAAGAATTTCTTTATAAAGCGCTGATAAATACCACCTTTATCAGCGCTTTTTTAGCGCTGGTAAAGGTTGGACTTTATCAGCGCTTTTCATTTTAGCGTTGATAAAGACTCTTTATCAGAACTTTTGTAGCGCTGATAAATACGTAGTTTATCAGTGCTAATAAAAACGCTGATAAATGTATAAATTTAAGAATTTCTTTATATTATTATATATTTATTTAACTCTAAATATATATATCTCTATTTATACTTATAAAATTATCTGAAAGGTATATTTATATATATATATCATTGAAAATATGATAAAATATATATTTATTTTTTTAAATATAATTTAGTTTTAATTATAAGTGTACATTTTTTATAACATATATATTATGGGTAACATAATGAATTATAATCTATAAATGAACATTATTCAATTTGCACATGTATACGCATGTATGATATATTCATTGACCTCATTTCATTGGAAAACACATATATATACACATGTATGATATATTCATTGACCCCAATTCATTGGAAAACACATATATATTCAATAATTTTAATTATACATATATATTAAAACGTATTATATATTTATAAATAAAACAAATACATTAAATATAAAGAAATATAATAAATATATATATTAAATATAATAAGTTAATAAATCTAATAAATATAATGAATTAATAAATCTAATAAATATATAATGAATTAATAAATTTAATAAATCTTATAAATATAATAAATATATTTATTATTAATCTTATAATTATTTAATTATATATATATATATATATATTTAGTTATAACATGTTTTTTTTAATGTATACAATAAATATTATCAGCGCTAAGCAAAGCGCTGATAAAGAGATATTTAAAGCGCTGATAAATGTGCCCTTTATCAGCGCTTTTTTTAGCGCTGATAAAGGCCTACCCTTTATCAGCGCTTTTCCGTTAGCGCTGATAAAGGCATGCGTCTGCCTTGCCCAGTTTTGTGGTAGTGTTTGTAAGTTCAGGTTCCGAATTCTTGTGAATCTAGACTCCGAATTTCCTTGAAATTCTATAGAGTTCAGGTTCCGAATTCCTTAGAAAACAGAATCCGAATTCCTTAGAAAACAGAATCCAAACTCAAAAGGTAATAAAGTAAAGAAAAATCCATCATAAGGCAAGTCTCAAGCTAACCTCTCATATAAACTCACATCCCCTCATCAAGGAGACTAAAGGACGTCTATTAAGATCCACCAAGTCATAACATATAAGATTGATTACATTTGTTACCACGGAACACAGCGCAAGGAAAGAAAACTACAGTAAACACGCAGATGCAGGAACTTAACCCCACAACCTGCCCCTCACCCCCTCAAACCCAAACCATCATACCGTCAAAGGTGGGGCAAAACGTGTGAATGAGTTAACTCCTAGTGGGGGCCCCCGATCAAGCTCAGAACGCACCGCACATTCCCCGATCAAGCTCAGAACGCACCGCACATTCCTCAACTAGGCAATGGATTTGAATCGCCGTGTTCATAATATGAACAGTTTCCGAGTTTGGTGGGTTTTCGTTTCAAAATTCCATATAACTTTAATTTAGGCCAATGGTCATCGACGACCATGGAATTGAAATACAACCCATGAAGGGCCACTCATGGCCCTAATAATGCTCACCTCACTCCCAAAGAGAGAAAATGCAATTTAGATTAGTTTTGGATCAAGTGCACACAATGGTCATAGCCCACATATCAGACATCACATGAAAACTCATATATTGACATGAAAGCTTAGGAACCACCTGCCTTGTCTTAATAGAGTCCCACTTGTCAAATATCATAAAATAAAACAACCTCAATTGGAAGAAATCGATAAACCTATAAACCCCCAAATTAGGGATTTCCAATGAAGGATTCAGAGCCAATGAGAAATGGAGATGGAAGACATAAGAGGATTGTTGGGCTTACTTGCGACAATCCTTTGGGACAAGTGACGTGTCGATTAGTACTTGAATGAAGGAGATATAAGCTTTAGAGGGAGAGAGCACAAGGGAGAGTTGAGAGGAGGTCGCGCAACATGGTGAACGAAAATGAGGGGGTCAAAAGTTTATACAATTTAACAATTAATTAATTAAAATTTATTATTAAAAAAACAATTTTGTTCGTCGTTGGGTACCCAATCCACATGCATCAAGTACCCAAGACTCGCCATGTGTTTGGTGGCTCTTCAAAACCTCCCCCTGTCGCCTGTAGCCATTGAGTACCCGATCTCAAGTCATCGAGTACTCGGCGCCATTTGTTTTCAAGATAGATTTATCTGCATCAAGTCCAACTTAAATACCGACCCCCAACCTTTTCCAACTCTCCCAACAATCAAAAAACACTAAATACACATGGTTTGGTGAAAATTTAATCAATTTCATACCTCAAGACATGCAGGATGAGGTCACTAGGATGATGAGATTTTTTGGCGACATGAATTGCAAAAGGTTCGAGGTAAAGAACTTTGGCATGTCAATTCTCATTAGGATTTAGAACGACAAATACAATTTTGATGTTAACAAAAGCAATACAACGATGAGGTCACTTATTAAAGAATGGATCTTTAGAAATTCTATAGTAGCATGAATTTATAAGTATTTTATTGTCGGTTTCATGAACTAAACTGTTTCTTTGAATTTCACCCTTGTTTGGAGACTGAGAAGTTGAAAACCGATGTGCTCACACCACATTGCTGCCATGCAGATTCCATTGAACATCAGTGCACGGTGGCTGGAAACCAAACGCTCCAAAGTTGAACCCCCTGTACCCATATTTGATCTTGCAGGAAACGTACCCAACACAACACCCAACCTGCTCCACGGCCACAGAACCCTTTACGTGATGTTGCCCATGCATCACTGTGCACCCCTAGCCTCATTTGTGAATAGGAGAACTTCACGGGACGGTGCGGGTCAAACCTGCATACACCGGACCTAAAAATGTCTTCCATTTAGACGTTGAGAAAATAAGTCCAGTCCGGTCCACATTTAAAGTGGGCTGGTCGGCAGGCTAGCCCGCATTTGAGTTCGACATGCATGACCACGAAAAAATGCAAGCATCAAACGCACTCCAAATCAGGGCATCGAATAACAGCAACACTCGCTCAGCTCTTCCAGCCGAGGGATCTAAGCTGGCTGTTCTTTAGATCAACATATCTCCCAATCCTGCAAACAAGACCCCAGATCCGCCATTTTGAATTTTTTTATTTTATTTTAGGAAAAATATTTGCCATTTACAAAATCTAACGTTTTTTTCAAAATATTTTTAAAATTTAAAAACATAAAAGCCTTAATCAAGTATGAGCGTCCACAACTAATGGCAAGGACGGGTGGGGAGTTACCCAAGATCTGATGGAAGCCTCAGGCCCCCTATACGAACCCGCTTTAGAGAATAAATCTGCAACACAGCAATCAGAATTAACAACAGCCAAACAAGATCAAAGAAAAACAAACCACAAAGGCAAAGAAAAAATGATTCATCATTCCTCCATCCAAAAATAAACTTTATGAACATAACTATCCCTGATTTTATTTAATTAGCATAATTCAGCGCACATTTTTCACAATAGAGTAAGTAAAGTGAGTCCTGCATTAGAAAATTAAGACATTGTTATTGTCGCACTATACTAGAAGTAAAGCAAATCCCGCGCAGAAAATGTTGGAAAAGTTTCAATACACTCATAAAAATGAGCAAACAAGTGAATTTTAAATAATAATTTCCAGACTAATAATAGTTAAACTATATATATATACACATCAATTCGGGGGAAGGAGCTACATTACAAAGAAAATTGTTAAACCCTATTTTTTATTATTCTGAGTATTTCCGAGTCCCACATCGGAATACTTTATGTATTTCTTTTTCTCAATCTATAAAAGAAGGCATCAGACTCACCTTGAGGTAAGAAGAATTCCTCCTCTACATGGTATCAAAGGGTTAGATTATTTTTCGTCTCCCATAACCTCTCTCTCATGTATAACGCTCTCTGCCCCAACCTCTCCTGCGGACTCCCGGTTCGCCCAGCCCCGCTTCCTTCCCTATGCAACACACCGCCTCCGTCACGCCTCCCGCCTCCTCGCCTCCAGCGGCTCTCTAGCCCTCGGCGGTTCCTGCAGCACATCCCAGCGCCCCTCCCATCCCGCTTCCGGCGCCGCTCCCGGCTCCCGCGCGATGCAGCTCCCACTGCACATCCCGGCGGCCCCACTTCCAGACGCGGCTCCTGGCTCCCGCGTCCCATCCCGGCGAATCTCGGCCCGCCTCCTCTTGGCGACTCCCAGCCCCGCCTGCTCGCGCGCCCCCTCCCAACGGCGCTCCTCGTCCCGAGGCGCACTCCTCATCTCGCGGCGCCCTCCATCGGCGTCACCCACTCCTGATTCCGACGCGGATCTCTCTGACGGACCTCCGCTCCGGGTGCCCTCCCGACGCACCTCCTGACGCGTCGCCCGACTCATCCCGTCGGCTTCCCACTCCAGCTGTCGTCGCCCGCCTAGTCCCGGCAATCGCGGAGCCCTCTATCTGTCGACCGGCCGCCTCTCCCAGCGCCTCCCAATTCCTAAGCCAGATCCCAGCGCAGCTTCGTCTGGTTCGACCTCCCTTGCGACGACCAACACGCTTCCCGGGCTTGCCGCGTCAAACCAGGTCCCGCTCTCCACGACGCACCGCTGATCCTGCCCTCATCTGCAGATGTTCGACGCTCCAATGTAGCCTCTTCTGTTCTACCCCCGATGATCACAGCCTCCACCCGCCTCGTTAATTAGCAGCTCGACTCCACCAACTTCTCGGTATGGCGGAAGAACGTCTTGATGTCTCTTACTATAAGAACCCGGTTTTTGCTGTGAAAGACTTTGGAATATTCTTGATGATATTCCAGAACAGCGCCTTCAGACGGCGTGCGATTCCGAGCCCCGAAGTGGCCGGAATTAAATTTTCAGTGCGTTCACACTGGAAACGCCAAATAAATGAGATAACTCCTAAACAGTGATCCGGATCAGAGATCCGAGTGTACAGATGGGTCCGGAATGGGGTGTTTACCCTAGGAACAACATAAAACATGTCGGCGCGGGATGTTTGGACCCCTCGCTCGCTTTCGGAAGGTTAAACGGATAAATTAATTAATTAATTTATTCGTTTAATGTTGAAACTCTAGTATCTTTTAAACGGTGGTTCGGATTGAAAACTGAGGGCACCGTTGAGTTCGGAATGTGCCGTTTACCCTAGAAGGGGTGTAAGTTTCGCGGGCGCGGGCCGTTTGTGAAAAAATGGCCCCAGGGGCGTTTTCGTAATTTGGTGGCCTCGAGCGTTCAGTTTAATAACTTTTGAACGGGGCCTCGGATTAAAATTCTGAGACCGCCGTTGTGCTCGGGAGGTGGTGTTTGGCCTAGGGGATGCTTAACCTCGACCCCGCCGGAGGTTCGGGTTGGGGCCGGCGAGCGGGTGGTTAAGTGTGTTCTATTTAAACACTTAACCCCCCCCCCCCTCTCTCTCTCTTCCCCCTTTCTTCATCTCCTGCCAGGAGCTCCTCCTCCATCCTCTCCTCCTACACTCCGGCAAGGCGGCTCCGGCGAGGCAGCTCCGGCAAGGCGGCGGTTCGGCGGCGAAGCATCGGGCTACGCCCAAGAGGTAGGCGGTGTTCGTTTGTTTTAAATCCCGACCACCCCCCCCTTTTGAACCCCAATCTTAGCGTCGATTTGTTGTTTTATCTTCGAACAAATTCCATGGTCGTGTAGTACACATTTTACTCTTTCCATCGCTTCTTTCGGAATTGAAATCGGGGTTCGGAGGAGGCCGCAGCAACTCGTCAAAGTTTGCGGGTTTTTGATTTGTTTCCGACCGGATTTTGGGTTGTTCCGGCGGTTTCCGGTGGTCCGGCGAGTTCCCAGGGCGGTGCGGCTTCAGTCCGAGGAGGCGGCGGCGGCGGCGACTCCATCCGGCAGCGGCGGCTGAGGCGGGGCGGCCGCGGGCGAGGGGGCGCGAGGCGCCGTCGGCGCTGGCTGGCGCGACGGCGAGGCGGGGTCGCGGCGCGCGACCCCCGTGCGGAGACAACGACCCGCGTCGCGCGGGTCGTCACGCGGTGGACCGAGTCCATCGCCGGCCCGCGGGGCCAAGCCGCGGGCCAGGCGCTGCGAGCCGGGCCGGCCGGCGCGGGCCGGCCCAGGCCGGGCGGACCGGCCGATCCAGGCCGTCCAGCCCAAGGGGCTTTGCCCCTCAGTTTTCCGACGCCCGTAACTTTCGCTATAGGCGTCCATTTTGCGTGTCGTCAACGGCAGCGCGGACCTCGCGTCGAGGGGAACGCTTTTAGATGGTTTTGGGAATTTTTGATTCCCGAAACGAGGGGCCTCGGAGGCGTGGTACGTCTTTAAGTGAATTGACGTTTTCTTCGGGGGATCTTGTTTTGGACTGCGCGGACGTGTCCGATGTCCGAATTGAGCGCTGTCAGTGGCGTTGGGACCCTGGTGTCGAGGCGAAGCTTTCCAGGGTGGTTTCGGGCATTGAAGCCGAAGTTGAGGCGTGGGTCCCACGGCCCGTCTTTTGAGCTGCGCTCAGCGTTTAGCAACTTTTTCATCCGGCGTCCGTTCGGGGCGAGCGAGCAGTCATTTTTGGGTGTTTTTCCGAGGGGATTGCAATGATGCAATCCGCCCGCTCTACTTCGGCACGCTGGTGCGGGCCCCGCGAGGGCCGTTTGGACGTTGACGGTGTTTTTCCATCTTTATCACCGGGCGACCGTTTTGGACAAGTGAATAGTCCATCTTGTGTGCTTTTCTGAGAGGATCGCAACGGTGCGATCCGTCCGTTGAGTTTCGAGACCGGGGTGCGGGTCCCGCGTGGTACCGCTCGTGCGCAGAAAGCCGGAATGCATCTTTTCTCCGGGTACCCGTTCCACTCAAGTGAGTGGGGCATTTTGACGTGCTTTTTCGAGAGCATTGTGATGGCGCAGTTCGCCCGACCTTTTCCAGGGACGTGGTGTGGGTCTCACCCGAACCGGATACGGTGAATAGTACCTTTTTTACCGGGTATCCATTTTGGGCGGTTGAGTATTCAATCCCGTGTGTTTTTCCGAGGGGATCGCAGTGGCGTGATCCGTTTGTTCAGTTTCGGGATTTTGGGGTGGGCCTCACACGGGTTGGTTACGGTGAATAGTACATTTTTCACCGGTTGACCGTTTCGGGCGAGTGAGTAGCCTATCTTGCATGTTTTTCCGTGAGGATTACAACGGTGCGATCCGTTTGGTTGTGTGGAGGCTCTTGCGCGATCTTATTAAATGTGGAAATGTGAAAGTGCCCCGGGGGCGGTTCTTCTACTGTGTTTGTAGCGGACCCTTGGCGTGTGATCACATGCACTCTCGTGTGAGTGAAGTAATGCTTGAATAGATGTGGTGGGTCGTGCCCCAGTCGTTGAGGCGGCAAGTTGGAGATATTACATTATGCATTCACGTTGACGTTGGGTGTCGTGTGCACGATAGTCTTTGGGCTGGAACGTGGTATACTCTGGAAGTATACAGGAACGCTGGGAGGTACAGGTGGATGTTGGTACCTGAGAACGTTTGTGCGTTTGGTTGGGGTTGACTTGGGGTCACACGTCGTGTGGGCCCCATGTGCGTGTCATGTTCTGCTTTGTGTACCTTTGACCTCTCGCGACGTAGAGGGCCCCTCGGTTCTCGTTTGTGGACCAGCGGGGTTGAGTTTCCCCCGGCTCTGTGCTCGATGGTTTAGATCAGCAGGGTTGAGTGGTTTGCCCTGGACTTGTTCCAGAGTCAGATGGTTGTGCGATACCCACTCCGTGTTTGGTTGGCCAGTATTGTATCATCCAGTAGAGAGGGCCAGAGCAATTCTGGGTTTACCCTCCAGCGAGGCTGGGCAGTGGGTTACTCATCGACTTCTCAGGGTTTACCCTCTAGCAGAGACTAGGCAGTGGGTCACCCGACGACTCTTGGGGGTCTACCCTCCAGCAGGGTTGGGCAGTGGGTCGCTCGTCTTCTTTCAGGTCTACCCTCCAGGAGGGCTGGGCAGTGGGTCGCCTGTCGACTTGTTCAGGGTTTACCCTCTAGCAGAGACTAGGCAGTGGGTCACCCGACGACTCTTGAGGGTCTACCCTCCAGCAGGGCTGGGCAGTGGGTCGCCCATCGTCTTGTTCCGAGTTTACCCTCCAGCAGGGCTGGGCAGTGGGTCACCCGTCGACCTCTTCCAGGTCTACCCTCCAGCAAGGCTGGGCAGTGGGTCGCCTGACGGCTTATTCCAGGTCTACCCTCTAGCAGGGCTGGGCAGTGGGTCGCCTGATGATGTATTATGAATCACCCTCCAGCATGGCTGGGCAGTGGGGCACCCGTTAATATTCCAGACTCAGTCCTTGCTACTAGGCTAGCCTGTGGATTTCCTCCGTGATTACCAGAGCGGGACTCTTGGTTACGGATCAGTGTTGTGACGGCTTTGACTTTGAGAAGACCTCTCGATTGCGGGGCAGTGACGAGTTGTGGTTTGACGTTCCCCCAGAACTCTCAAGTACGAGGAGTGCTTTCCCCACCGAGACGCGTCCTTGTGACGCGACCCAAAACTGTGCGGGCGAGTCAGTGCCGCCCAAAGCGGATAGTGTCGAGGTGCGGTGATTGAGCCATTGACTTGTAGTTCGGGGCAGACGTACGGGATGCTGGGCACCGATGGTGTTACTTCTGGGACTGTTGGCGACTCACTTTCTTGGGCTGAGCTACGGGATGGAGATCCCCTTACGACGTTGTTCGGGCTTCTCGTGGTGAGACGAGTCTACTCTCCTGCTATAGGTAGCGAAGACTCGACGAGAAGTTCATCTTCTCACCGTTTCCAGCTCCTTGTGTCTGGACAAGACTACCTCCTTTCTTTTGTTGGGTTGAGTTGGACTCTCTGCTGGTATTCTACTGCACTCTCTGTTGTACTCTTTTACTTTTCTTGTGCGCTCTACTGCTCACCCTTCGGTACCTCCTTTGTTGCTCCCTCGAGCCTTCGGGGTATCCTACTGAGTATTTTTATACTCACCCCTGCTTGGGCTTTGCCCGCACTTGGTGTGCCCTTGCAGACGACGGACAGGTGGAGCGTGACTTCAGTGGAGCATAGGAGTTCGGGAGCTTGGACCGCGTGCGGTGGTCGTAGCCGGGTTCCAGGTAGGAGACCCGTCAGTTGTTTCTTTTTGTTTACCTGTTGCCGGGTTGTGGCACCTTTTCTGGTTGGGCGCGTGTTTTGCCCCTTTTTCCTTTTCAGCACTTTTCTTGTACTGTTTAGAGGTCGATGCACATTTGTGGTATATATAGCAGTTGCCCTTTTCTTTTACTCTGCACTGTTGCATTGAGTGTGTTGCGTGTGTGTGTACAGGTACTTAGGCAAAGGCCTCCCCGAGTTATTGTGCCTTCGGCACTGGTCGCCAGCCCCTGACCTATGGAGGCGGGCTTGGGGTAGTTGCGGCTCGAGCCCGGGTAGGGTCGGGTCGTGACACTTACGGGCATGGACCTTGATTCTCACATCGAGGATCCTCCACCAACATCTACTGATCCCAAATATTGTCCTTGGAAGCTTTGCTGATAACAAGATCTTTGTCTTGCTAGTTAATTCCATGGATCGCTCCGTCAAGGACGTCACCCGAACTGCAAATACGGTCAAGGAACTCTGAGATTCCTTGAACCTCATGTATTCCGAGACCAATAATTTAGTCCGGGTCTCCGATGTTCTTCAGTGCTTGTCACTTATCCGACAACAAAACTGTTCTTTCCCGGCGTACTTCATGGAATGGAAAGCTCTCCGAGATGAGTTGCTTGAGTTATGGCCCATTCCCTAGACGTTGGAGGCAGCTCTGGCCTAGTGGGAACAAGTGTACGTCTTTAGTCTTCTCAATGATCTCGCTCCTGAGTATGCAACGACGGCTACCGAGATGCTCGCCGGCCCATCTTCGCTGGAAATCCCACAGGTGTACCATCGCCTGGGCAAGGACCATCAGGCTCTTCCCCCACCCACCCCCATCATCGATCACTCTGTCCTCTTCGGTTGTGGCAGTGGACGCTCATCGGGCGCTCGTAGACATGGTCGTGGGGAGGGTCGTCCTTGTCCCCTTTGTCAAAACTATGGCAAACTCGGCCACCTGATCGACCGTTGTTGGGTTCTTCATGGACGTCCATCTCAGCAACCGCGATAGGGTCAGACGGTGGTTCAGGATGCTTCCTCGTCAGTCGCAACTCTTCATTCATCTCCGGACTTTTCCATGGTGGACCTCTGAATGCTTCACGATCCTTGGACCCCCTCTATATTGGGTCCGTTTTCGGCTTCTCTTGCTCATTCTGGTGGTTCCACTGCCTTCGTCGGTCGTCGCTCCCCTGCCTGGATGCTCGACTCAGGTGCCTTCGACCACCTCACCGGTGATGCTGGTATGTTGTCCTCCTACTGTCCTTGTGTTGGTTCCTCAACCATCACCATAGCTGATAGCTCCACTATCCCTATTGCGGGCTTTGGTGCATACTCCCTGAATTCATCTATTCACCTGCCCTTTGTGGCACATGTGCCTTGCAGTACTTTTAACCTTATATCCATCAGTAAGCTTACAAAAGATTTCAACTGTGCTGCAATATTTACATCCTCTGTTGTTGTCTTTCAGGAGCGGACGACGAACTGAGAACTTGGTAGAGGCCAGCTTCGGGACGGGGTCTACATGTTCGATGGATCGACATTCGTCGTCTGCACGTCTGTCTCTGCCCGTGCATTGGACCTTCATTCCTGGTTGGGACATCCACCTGCCACCACCATTCATCAAATATTTCCAGATATTAGTCAGCATCTGTCTTTTCATTGTAAGTCTTGTAAATTAGCGAAACATCATCACACTTCATACATTCCTCGAGTGGATACATGGGCCTCAAAACCTTTTGATCTAGTTCATTCAGACGTTTGGGGTCCCTGTGCCATCTCAAGTCATTTAGGGTATAAATATTATATGTACTTCATTGATGATTTTTCGCAAAGGACTTGGTTGTACCTCCTTCAAGAGCGGTCTGAAGTGTTTTCTACTTTCCAAACTTTTTACACTGAGACTCATACACAATTTTTCATCTCTATTAAATGTCTCTGCTCGGACAATGGGCGCGAGTATATATCCACTCTCTTTCAGCAGTTTTTTCAGGCGAAAGACATCATTCATCAGACCTCCTGTCCTAATACACCACAGCAGAATGGAGTGGTCGAGCGGAAACACCAACATATTCTGGAGACTGCTCGCGCCCTCCTCTTCCACCAATAGGTGCCTCTGCTCTTTTGTGGAGATGTGATCCTTACTACTAATACACCACAGCAGAATGCAGTGGTCGAGCGGAAACACCAACATATTCTGGAGACTGCTCGCGCCCTCCTCTTCCACCAACAGGTGTCTCTGCTCTTTTGTGGAGATGTGATCCTTACTACTACATACCTTATCAACCACCTTCATTCTTATATCTTTCAAGGGGAGACAATTTTTCGGACTCTGTTCTCCTCTCTCCCTCCTCACTCACTTCCACTTCGGGTGTTTGGATGTCTCTGTTATGTTCGTGACACTCATCTCGACCTCTCCAAACTCTCTCCCAAATCTCTCTGTTGCATATTTCTCGGCTATTCACGCACTCAGCGCGAATATCGCTGCTTCTCACCGAATCTAGAGAGGTATGTCATCTCTGATGACATCTCGTTTGTTGAGAGTTCTTCGTTCTCTTTTCCCTCTCCTCATCCCGACACTGTCATTGATTATTGTCTTGCTCTCATCATTCACCCTCCTCTGGTCTCCCCCTGCTAATCCCCGTTTTGGTACGGTCTACTCTCGTCGCCCATCGATTGTATCCCCCGTCCCGGCCAATGTAACACCCCGAGATTTTATAAGATATATTCTTTTTAATTTCTTTCATATCTTCTGTTGTATGTTACACCAAGATTATCTTGCGTTATACGCAGCACCGTATTAGCTTGCAGTATACACAACACTAATCTTGGATCGTGTTACACACAATTTCAAGTTCGTTTTATAGAAGTTATTTTACGCAACATTGAGTGTATATATATATATATTCAACGTATAAATGAAATATGGTTGGATTCTATTATACGAAACAACAAATGAATCTTGCACTACACACAACCCTGACTTGGCTTTTATTACACGCAATCGCGACCTTCCACGATAGCGTGTGTTGTACGCAATACCGAGTTTCGCTAAACAACGATATGTTATTAAAATATTATATAAACTAGCCGTTATGATTAGTAATACCCACTTTTTGAAATTTTATAAATTTTATCTTTCAAAATGAACTTCATTTTTGGATTCGGAATATCGAAATTAGCCTAGGGTGAATTTTTGGTATTTTTCTGAAAACGTTCAATTTTTTATGAATAGTGAAAACACTGGGTTACTATTTAAAAACAGACATTTTATTTAAATAATTATTTATTTTATTTAAATTTATTTTAAGTCAAAATTGATACATAATAACTATATAATTTCAATATAATTCATTTGAGTCATTTTATAATAATATTATATATATAAAAATTTTACAGAACTTTTCACCGTCTTTTACCCACCTCTTAGGAGAATTTGAAAATTTACATAAAACTTAATTTTACCGCTTCTATGAGTGGAATTTCGAAAATCTGAGAGACACGGTTAATATCAAGGAGTAAAATGTAGTTCAATAAGATAAAAATAATTTTTGGTGAATAGTAACTTTTTACTTTTATTTACCACGGTTAAAAGTAAATAGGGTAATTAATGGTAAAAATGATATTATTATTACCCTAACACATATCCTAATTGTATTGGATAAGTGTAATTCGACCAAAAACAACCTTAGGAATAAAATATTACCCTTTAGGTCCACTTGAATTAGATTAGGACACATTATTATTTTATTTAAAAGAGTTAAAATAGTAAAAATCAAAGTTTAATAACTAAAACATTTTTAATAGAGTTATACATAAGATAAATTTGACTATAAATATTCATTAGAAAGCTAAAAAGATTTTCTACATAATGGTATTTTATTTATAATTTTTAGACATTAAATAATTTAATTTATTTATGACACAATGATGATGCAGTAATTACCTTATTAATGAAATATTAACATAATTGATGTTATAAATACCCAAATAAATGTAATTTTAGATTTTTTATGAATTCTACTAATTTTCTAGGTTAATATGACATGTTAGTATTGATTTAATTAACTTTGTTCGAACTAATAATTCTGTTATGATTTTCACAAAAATCAATTACCAAATAGTGTCAAAATTGACATAAAATAGTTTTTAAAACAAATATTATATTATTAATTGTTATTATATTCCTAAAAATCTAAGGTTCGGCCAAATGACTTAGATAAGGCTATATATATTAATAATGAACCACTTGGGGTTCGTTTGGCTTGTTATAGTAAGTTTATTAACCATATAGTGTAAGAAAACAAGAAGACACGGTAAAAGTTAAATTATTTAACTTAGAGTTAAATTTAAAAGATAAGGTTAAAATAGTAACCTAAACTTGTCTAAAACCTATTGGTTGAGAGGATTTCGACTCATCCCCACTTTAGCTTCGAAATAAATCAATTTGGAGCTATTCTAAACCGAATATGACTTTATTATAAAATAATATTTTAAGTTTTTCCAAAGGTGCTCCTCTCCTCCCTTATAAAAAAGGCACCCCTTCCCTCTTCTCTTCACACCCTTTTGAGCCTTGAAGCTCGGTCAACCCCTACCCATTTCCCTTCTCATCTTCCCTAGAAACATTATAGAGGTTTTGGTCTCCTCAAAAGTCCAACCCTAGTGCCTTAAGAGGAGGATAGGCGCGTCAAAGAAGTGGTAATATCCTTTACCAATTCTTTCCAATTTATTTCTTCTTCTACTTCTTCTTCTTTATTTGTTTCATCATAAATTAATAACATCAGTATCACTCATATACTGATATGTTATTATAAATATGAAACAACTCAATTTCATCTTCTATCCATCCTACGGAAAATGAAATCACCGCGCGTGCGTATGTACGGAATACCGTCTCCACGCCGTGGTGTAATCTGTTTTCCACCACCACCTTACTTGGATGGATATAATGGTGTAAATAAATAACTATATATGATTATTGTAAAGTGATATTGATTCTGAAATATTATACATACACTTCAATACAATTCCACGATCATGGGAATGATATCATCGCTCGTACGTACGTACGGACTACCGTCTCCACGAACGCGATGAGACTCATTTTCCATGATTAACCATTCAAGTATGATTATAAAGTATATATAATAAATAATCATGAAAGATATTACATAATAATGATACTGGATTTATGTACATATATGTTTCATTTACTTAATTCTATTTAATTCAATAAGGAAACAAAAACAGCGTTCATGCGTACGCACGGCCTACCGTCTCCATGAACGGTGTATTTCATTCCATTTATCGATCTATCATATATATTTATATACTGAATATATATTATATATAAATCGTGTTTTACATTCTGGAATTAAGTAAATCAGGATATAAGTAATAATATCAAGAACAACACGAACGATAAATGAAACGATTTTACCCAAAACGCTGTTTTAACATGGAATTTACAAAAGAATGGGTAATATAAAGTCATAAGTGAACCATATATGATATCATAACAATGAATATGATTCTGTAATAAGTCAATGACATTATTTAAATCATTATACAGGAGGTTCGGATACGTACGAAGCATATCGGACCTAAGGTAAGGAATAACTATTCCAATCTCGCTCTAATATGAGATTATTTATTCGTAAGTATTTACTGGTGTTGTTGTTATCATCCATGTCCATGTTTTCTAAAAATGTTTTCATGTATGTTTAATGTCCCTTTTACCCATTTTTGACTTTTACTACATGTTATGGAAGGAAATCTTTCTTTTGTTTATCATACGAGAAACTTTTTGACTTTTCCGACAAAAGTACGAGGAGAACGTTTTTTTTAACTTATACAGCATGAACGGGTTTTTACGGTTTCATAACGCCTTATTTTCATGAAGCTTATTCTACAAGATTTAATGACTATTTTCAACAAAATCCTTTTCTTTTAAAATTGCATGGCATTTTGTGAAAAAAAATGATTTTGAAAAAGAAAGGATATTTTCCTCAAGAATTCATTTCAAGTGTTTTATCAAAACCATTTTCCATATAAGATAACATTATTTCATATGTGTATGTTTCAAGTATAATGTCTCTATGATTTACATGGTTTCACTTTTCTTATGATGAAATGATATCCATTTTTTATGGATTATGTTATGATGGGATGATGTTTATGAAACCCATTTTATTCTTTGGGTAATGATGAATGATTTATGTTCATGTTGTGGCACACATAAGTATGATTTCATTATGAGATGGGTGGGACCTATATCTTCTTCCAATGCATTGGGTAAAGATTTATATCTCATGAGATAAACATGGCTGGAACGGTAAGTTAATCCGGTTCAGTGATACAAGACTGGAACGAGGAGTGAACTCGATTGAGAAAGGAACTTTGTCCACTAAGATGGTCTTGGCAGCAATGTCTTGGCTACTATGGAAATCATATCATGTGCTTAATAGTTTGCCACAATTAAATGTTTTATTCTCATGCTACTTTATCATGATTAATGTTTCTTTATGATCTATGTCTTACGTACTGTCATGTTTTATGTCATTGCTCAAGATTTTGATATTTAAACATTATGTTCATTTTTTTTAAGTTCAAATGTATATAATTTGTTTTATTTTCTCCATGTTTACCCTTACTGAGCATTTGAGCTCACCCTTTATATGTTTTCTTTTCCCCAGGATTTAAAGAAAGGTTTTAGGTAAGAAAACAAAAAAGGGAAGATCCTTATGGGAGATGTTGAAGATCTTTCACCACGATTAGAAGATTATATTCCGAGTTTCCAAAGACACTAAACTATTACGGTCCTTGTGTGTCTGTTTTTGTTATGTATTAAATATTCCGCAAAAGTAATGTAATGTCCATGTACGTCAAGCTTTGGGTCTCTACAGCCAACAACACCATCGTTCCCGCTTCATCCGAGGCTCCTGTCCCGGCACAAGACGACTTGCCCATTGCACTCCAGAAAGGTACTCACTCTTGCCAGAGTACTCCTCTATTTACATCTTCATACGGGGGTCTGTCAGCTCTGGAGACGGTATCTATTCCCCGCACAGATGGCGATAAAAAATCTCACCCGGGGTGGCTACAAGCGATGCAGGATGAATTACAGGCTCTGGAAGACGACCATACTTGGGATCTAGTCCCCCTTCCGGCAGGCAAACAGGCGGTTGGCAGTAAATGGATTTATACAGTCCGCCTCAATACCGATGACACTCTTCATCGCCTCAAAGCCCACCTTGTGGAAAGGGGGTTTGCTCAGACATATGGTATTGACTATTTTGATACATTTTCTCCAGTTGTCAAGATGGCTTTCGTTCGATTATCCATCTCTCTGACCGCTCATCATCATTGACCCCTTCATCAACCGGATATCAAGAACTTCTTCCTCCATGGATTTCTTGAGGAAGAGGTTTATCTGCAGCAACCCCCCGGATTTTGTGCCTCCGAAGCCGACTCCCAAGTTTATCGACTTCGCCGCTCTTTATATGGTCTCAACCAATCTCTTTGTGCTTGGTTTGGCCAAGTCAGCACCATTGTCACCAACTTTGAGCTCTCTCGCAGTATGAAGGACCACACCATGTTCTACAGAACGACATCCACCGGCTGCATCCTGTTGTTAATATATGTGGATAATATCATCATCATCGGGAGCGACTCCACTGGAATCACCCACCTAAGGGGCATCTTCACCATCACTTTCACACCAAAGATCCCGACCCTCTCACATACTTCCTTGGCATCGAGGTCTTCCGTTCTCCGAACATAATCTCCCTCTGCCAATGGAAATATGCGTTGGACATTCTGCAGGATGCCGGGCTAACACAAGCCACCGCCATTGACACTCCTCTTGAGCCTGGGAAACGGTCTCTCTATGACTCCTCAGAACCGTATTCACACCCAGAGCGGTACCGTCGACTAGTGGGCAAACTCAATTATCTCATCATGACTCGTCCAGACATTGTCTACGTTGTTGGCAAAGTGAGCCAATTCATGGAGCATCTGACCACCTCTCAGTGGGATATTGTCCTCCGCATCGCCAAATACATCAGGAGAGACCCTGCCCATGGTTTTAGCTACTCTCACCACGCTCATCTGAATATTGAGACCTTCTATGATGCTGACTATGCTGGTTGTCTTGCTACCCGGAAGTCTATTTCTAGATTTGTCATTTTCTTAGCAGACAACCCCATCTCTTGGCGCAGCAAGAAACAGACTGTCGTCTCCAGATCCAGTGCGGAGTCTGAGTACCGTGCCATGGTCACCATCACTGCAGAGATCCTTTGGCTTCATCATCTCCTTCATGAGCTTGACTTTCCTCCGCAGACATCTGCTCATATCTGGTGTGACAATCAGGCAGCCACCAAGATTGCTTCAAATCCCGTCTTCCATGAACGCACGAAGCATATCAAGGTGGACTGTCACTTTCTTCGTCACCACCTCGAGCACAACCATGTCAGCTTTAGCCACATCCCGATGGCGGATTAGCTTGCTGACATCTTCACCAAAGGCCTCCCAGGGGCTCGTCTGGCCTCGCTCAGTTCCAAGCTGGGTATCCACAGCATCTGCGACCCAGCTTGAGGGAAAGTGTGTATGGTCTTGTCTGATGTCGTCTTTCTTTTGTGGGACTCGTGGTCCAAGCTGGGCATGTCCAGCTTGAAGGGAAGTGTTAAACCCTGTTTTTTATTATTCTGAGTATTTCTGAGTCCCACATCGGAATACTCCATGTATTCCTTTTTCTCAATCTATAAAATAAGGTCTCCGCCTCACCTTGAGGTAAGAAGAATTCCTCTTCTACAAAAATCATACAACACACAAATGTAGGAAAGTACTCAACGGGGCTCGAACTCGAGACCCACAGGGGCAGCCCACTGAGCTGCACCTTGAAGGCACAATATATATATATATATATAACCAAACAAACATAAAATAAAGCATTTAAAAAAAAAAGGGTAACCGGTTCAGCCGAACCACCAAACCAGTCCACTGGGTCAGTCAAAAACCGGCAGTCGGACCCGGTTTTGACCGGTCCAATTGCTGAACTAATCCACCACCCTTGGCCAGACCGGCCACCCAGCTGGTTCACCGACTATCCAGTGAGGGCCGGCCAGTCCAGTCCAGTTATAATAACACTGCCAGAAACCGTTTCAAGTGCTAAGCTAACCTGAAGTCCAGCATTTTTCACCAGCTCCCGGACTTCATGATTTCTGCCTTCATGAACCTACATCAAGTGATTTTAAGCAATAAATTAAATTAACAACTCGACAAGAACGAACAGTTTTCTACAGAAAATCCATCTAAGATTTGACAATCACAAAAAAAATGATGATGATGATGATAAAGGTGCAAACAGGTTTTCTAGTATCCCCCTTCACCAACATACACAGAAAAGCATCTCAATTTCAGAAGGAAATAATAGAGACAGCTAATTTCATTTAACTTTCCATATAACTGTCAAGCAAATGGGAGAGATTTTGAACCCATAGAAGAAGAGAAGTCAATCGTGTTAATGCTAAATATGGTATTAAAAGGAATCCTGCCAAAACAATACCACAATACGAATACGACATCGTGATACATCAGGTTGTTTTGGCAGTAGCTCCACAGAATCTGGCATGCAATGTTTTCCATCAATGACAGCTCCTTCACTGACGGCTATTAAGTGCCGCTTATTGACAACACCATCGATGGATGCAATATATCTGCAGTCAAAAACAATTCATCAGTGCCATGGAATGGAACTCAACCACAAAAGGTAGAACAAGTGTGCAAGATGCATGACATTCAAAAAAAACTCACTCTTTAGTTTGCTTTGATGAAGGGTGTGAAATTTTTTGAGCAAATTGGCCTGAGAACCAACCAGATCACAATTTATATAATAAGTTCATTTAATAGGTAAACAATATTTAGAAATTCATGATGCTCATACCATCATTCGTCACAATAATCAGCCCAGTGGTGGCAACATCAAGACGACCAACAGTGAAAAGACGCGGTTTTGGAGATCCTGGGTGCCGTTTGTCCTGAAAATAAGAGAAATTATACTACTAGCATGCATGCCCTTGAAGACAGTTGTTTTGCCTTTCTATTTTAATAGAGTACAATTGTTGTTGGGCATTATTGGGCCTTCACAGCCCCAAAAGCTAGCTCCTGAGGTGAACGTTTCATCGCACTAGTATTGAACACCCCAGCCCCTTCCACAGCCGATGTAGGATAACCCAACAATATCCCCCTTACACATCAGACCCTCAATTGGATCTTCATCAACCGGATCTGTTGCGCTCAGGGTTGTGCAGCGCTCCCCTCGGGTGTGCGCGACAAAGCCCTAACCGACTTCCTGCTGGTGTGAGGCTGTTAGCAAGCTGCGAGTCCCACATTGGGGCGTGCGAGGGTTGCAGTTGCCTGATAATAAGGGTGTAACCCTCTCCCTGACATGAGGTCTTTTCCTGTGAAAACAGGGGCAATACCTTGGGGAGAAAACCATGAGGGTGGGAAGCCCAAACAGACAATATCGTGTCAGCCTGCGAGCACTGGTGGTGGAGAGCCACAGGACCTGAAGTGCCCTTGGATTTGGAAAAGCTAAAGTTGTATTTGTTGTCAATTAGTGAGAGTCAATGTACATTGGAAATGTGTGTTGGAAGCCGCCCATGTATTTGGGTAAAGAAGTGAGAAGTTGGTTGCTTGGTGAGCAACCCATTATATCAGATGATTGTTGGTGAGTTGATCTTCATGAAATCAAGACAAGTGCTAAAGCTTGAAAAGCTGAAGTTGTATTTGTCAATTAGTGAGAGTTAATATGTTGGAAGCCGCCTAAGTATTTGGGTAAAGTGAGAAGTTGGTTGCTTGGTGAGCAACCCATTATATCAAATGATTGTTGGTGAGCTGATCTTCATGGAATCAAGACAAGTGTTAAAACTTGGAGAAGCACCGCCTACAACAGTTTTGTTGAACCTCATTTTATTATAATAGGTATTTCCGAGTCCCATATCAGAATATCTCACCTTGTAATCTATATTACCCATTTATAAAAGAATGTATCCGCCTCACATTGAGGTAAGGGGAATTCGGCACACCTCTCTTTATCATTCTATATCAGAGGGTACTCCATAATAATAATTTCCTCCCTCCCGTTTTCTGGCCCCGCTTTCGTGCGATACTCCCGGCGTTGCTCCTCCCCTTCCTGGTCGTCACTCCCGTTGCACACAACTGGCTTCAACCGGCCCGCCTCACCCGCTGCAACTCCTGGACCCACCGCACCTCCCGATCCCGATGTCGTCGCTCAGCCATCAGCCTCTCCCGGTGCCTCCAGGTCCAGACACGGTCTCCTGACCCGCCTCCGACGCGGCGACATCCCGGCCTGCCTCCTTCGCGTTTCCAGGCCTGCCCTCCCTACGGCCTCCCTCACGACAATCGGCCCGCCTCTCCCGGCGCCTCCCGATCCCGAGGCGACTCCCGGCCTGCTCTCCAGCGGCCTCCCGACGCGAGTCCCAGCCCGCCCTAAAACGGCCTCCCGACACGACTCCCGCCCTACCCTACAGCGACCGGCCCGCCTTCCCTACGGTCTCCCTCGCAACAACCAGCCGCATCTCCCGGCATCTCTCGATCTCGCCGCGGCCCTCCATCCTTCCTGACGACAGTCTCCCGCCCGACCACATTGTCTCGCTCGCGGCTCACACTCTCAGCCTGCTTCCAACACGAAACCAGCACCGCTCTCCAGGCGAAACCCCTCCCACGGCTCTTTCCCGCAATTCCCCACTCTCCAGCGGCCTCCTCGGCGCTCCCCGGCCCGCCTCCGACGATGCATCTCACCCCTTCCCTCCTCGGCACTCCTGGCCCGCCTCCCGCGATCTCCCGGCCCTCACCTCCCTCGCGGTTTCCCAACCCGCCTCCTACGGCGACGTCCCAGCCCCCGCCCTACTCGGCGACTCCCGGCCCACCATATCTCGGTACTTCCCGGCCCACCGACTCTTCATTGGTTGGCTCAACCGCCCACGGCCCTCCAGCATAACCTCTGATCGCCAGCATTCTTGCAAGGTCGCCCCCTCACCATCGTTGTTGGCCTTCCCGCACGGCAGCCCTACGCTTCATTCGTGCGACTGTGTGCACGCCTAAGCAGTTGTCTCATGCCTCGTCATCGACTCACCCGCAAGGCGGTCCCCCTTCATCCAATACCTGTTACAGAACGACGCTCTAGCTTAATACAAACTTATCGGGTTGCTCTGCCACCGTCCTCTTCTCTAGCCCCCATTGCTCAGACTGACAGCTCTACCGCCTGTGTATCTCATCGACCGACAACTTGGATGCTTAACTCTGGTGCGTCGGAACATCTCACAGGAGACTCCGGTATATTCACTACCTATCATCTGTACACTGGAGCCTCTACAATTACTGTGGCTAATGGATCAACAATCTTCATTACTGGATTTGGCACATGCCCCCTAACCCCGTCTATTCACCTGCCTTCGGTTGCTCATGTTTCTCATAGTCCATTTAATCTTATCTCCATCAGCAAACTCGCTAGACTTAAATTGCGTTGCTACTTTTACATCCTCTGGTGTTGTTTTTCAAGAGCGGGCGACGAATCAGGAACTTGGTCGAGGTCATCTTTGGAATGGGATGTACACGTTCGATACTCCACCATCTCTTGCTTGCTCATCCACCTCGGCCCGTGCCCTTGACCTACATTCTCGTCTTGGTCATCCACCGGTCTCCGTTCTAAATAAGTTTTGCCCCCAATTCAGTCCTCACCTTTCTTTCCATTGTAAATCCTTCAAGTTTGCTAAACATCATCGGGTGATGTATGTTCCTCGACTGGAACTTTCGACCTTGTTCATTCCGATGTATTGGGTCCTTGCAGGGTTCCTAGCCAATCCAGATTCAGTTATTATATATCCTTTATTGATGACTACTCGTGCATGACCCGGCTTTACCTTCTTCACGACCAGTCTAAAGTTTTTTCTACTTTTCAGACCTTTTATAATGAAATTCATACTCAATTCTCCACCTCCCTTAAATGTCTCTGCTCCGACAATGGACAAGAATATTTATCCACTTCCTATCAGCAGTTCCTCAAGGATAAAGGCATCATTCATCAGACATCCTGCCCCGATACACCTCAACAGAATGGAGAGGCTGAGCGGAAACATCGTCATATTTTGAAGACTGTTCGTGCCCTCCTATTCCACATGAAGGTGTCTCTCCTTTTCCGGTTCGATGTCATCCTGACTGATACCTACCTCCTAAACTAACTCCTTTCTTTTATCCTTCAGGGGGAGACTCCTTTTCAGACTCTATTCTCCACTCTCCCTCACTCACTTCCGATCTGTGTGTTTGGGTGTTTGTGTTATGTTCGGGACACTCGCCCCAACCTCTCCAAACTTTCCCCCAAATCCCTCCGTTGAATTTTCCTCAAATATTCTCACACTCAGCACGAATACCAGTGTTTCTCTCCCGACTTATATATCATCTCTACTGATGTGTCGTTTGTTGAGAGTTCTCCTTTCACTCTTCCCTCTCTCCATCCAGACACCACCATCGATGATTGTCTTCCTCTCATCATCCACCCTCCTATGGTGTCTCCCTCTGCTGATCACCGGTTTGGTACAGTTTACTCCCGTCGCCCATTGACTGTGCCCCCCGTCCAGGCTGAGGAAACCATTGCCCCAACTTCGTCCGATGCTCTTGCCCCAGCACCAGACGACTTGCCCATTGCACTCCAGAAAGGTACTCATTCTTGCCAGAATACTAATCTCTATACATCTTCATACAGAGGTTTGTCAGCTCTGGAGACGATATTTATTCCCCGCACGGTAGGCGATCCCAAATCTCACCTGGGGTGGCTACAAGCGATGCGGGATGAACTGCAGGCTCTGGATGTCAACCATACTTGGGATCCAGTCCCCCTTCCAGAAGGCAAACAGACGGTCGGCTGCAAATGGATTTATACAGTCCGTCTCAATGCCGATGACACTCTCCATCACCAAAGCCTAACTTGTGGCGAAGAGCTTTGCTCATACATATGGCATCGACTATTTTGAAACCTCTCCGGTTGTCAAGATGGCATCAGTCCGTTTATCCATCTCTCTGGCCGTTCATCATCAATGGTCGCTTCATCAACTGAATGTCAAGAATGTCTTTCTCCATAACTTTCTTGACGAAGAGGTATATTTGCAACAGTACCACAGATTTCGTGCCTCAGGAGTCGACTCCCCTGTCTGTCGACTTTGTCGCTCTCTCTATGGTCTCAAGCGGCCTCCTCGTGCTTGGTTTGGCCGCTTCAGCACCGTCGTCACCGCATTTGAACTCTCGCAATATGAAGGACCACACCGTCTTCTATCGTACGACGTCCAACGGCTGCATCCTGCTGGTGGTATATGTTGATGATATCATCATCACCGGGAGCGACTCCACTGGAATCGCTCAACTCAAGGGGCATCTTCACAACCACTTCCACATTAAAGATCTCAGTCCTCTCACATACTTCCTTGGCATCGAGATTTCCCGTTCTACGGACAACATCTTTCTCTGCCAACGAAAATATGTCATGGATCACTTGCAGGATGCGGGTTTGAGTCAGGCAACTGTCGTGGACACTCCTGAGCCTGGGGAACGTTCTCTCTATGACGACATGACACTTTTTCCTCACTCAGAGAACTATCGTCATCTTGTGGGCAAACTCAATTACCTCACTATGACACAACCGAACATTGTCTTCGGTACTCATATCACGCTCATCTGAATGTTGAGGCCTTCTGTGATGCTGACTATACCAGTTGTCTTGCTACCCGGAAGTCAACTTCTAGGTTTGCCGTTTTCTTGGCAGGTAACCTCATCTCTTGGCGAAGCAAAAAACAGACTGTCATCTCCAGATCTAATGCGAAGGCTGAATACAGTGTCATAGCCACAGTCATTACTGAGATCAGCTCATCGCAGACGTCTGCTCATATCTGGTGTGACAATCAGGCACCCACGAAGATTGTTTCCCATCGCAGACGTCCGCTCATATCATAGCAGCCACGGTCAATACCATGCCATGAGTTTGGCTTCCCATCGCAGACGTCCGCTCATATCTGGTGTGATAATCAGGTAGTCACGAAGATTGTTTCGAATCCTGTCTTCCATAAACAAATGAAGCATATCGAGGTGGACTGTCACTTTCTTCGCTATCACCTTGAGCAGGACCATATCAGTTTCGGCCACATTCCGACGGCAGATCAGCTTGTCGACATCTTCACCAAAGGCCTCTCAGGAGCTCGTCTGGACTCTCAGTACCAAGCTGAGTATCCACAACATCAGCGACCCAGCTTGAGGGGGAGTGTGTATGATTTTATTCGATGTCATCTTTCTTTTTGTGGGACTCTTGGTCCAAGCTGGGCATGTTCGGCTTGAGGGGGAGTGTTGAACCCCATTTTATTATAATAGGTATTTCTGAGCCCCACATCGGAATATCCCACCTTGTAATCTATATTACTCATCTATAAAAGAATGTCTCCGCCTCACATTGAGGTAAGGAGAATTCATCATTCTACAAGTTTCATTGGAAGTGAAATTGCAAGAAGTGAGAAAGAAGTCGGCAGAACTGAACTTAAACTGGCTTGAGCATATATTTTGCAAAGGGCCTTAGAAAGAAACTAAATGTGTTTGGAACTATTTCAAGCTGGTCGAAGATGTTTTTGAAGTGTTTGAGTGGCTGAGATGGATTTGAAGTGACACTGAATTAACTTGAAGAAATCTGAAAATTCTATGCAGGAACTGGAAATTTGACAAATTCCTGATGTGCGTATGAGTCATCCAGTGCTTTCAGAGGCAAAGGATCTGCCTGAGTCATTCTTTACTCTCTGTAGGAGTCATTCCAGTTTGCGTATGCTTCAATGTGAGCTGCGTACGAGTCATTCTGCAGCTGTGTACGAGTGATTTGATGCTACGTATGAGTCATCTCAAGCAGCGTACGAGTCATGTCAGTCATATGAGTCATACCAAACTTAGAAAAATTCAGAGAATCTGCAGAATGAAAACATGAGTTTCCAGATTAAATATCTGAAGATGAAATGAATTGGGAAGATGCTTAGACTGACTTTCATGGACCAAAACATCACAAATTAAATGTGATGCAAGCTATGAATTAAGGAGCTGATCTTCAAAGCGGTGAAGAAGAAGATCAAAGCTAGAAGAATTTGAGAGACTTTTTGAAGACTGAAATTGAGGTTCCATAATTTATAATTCTGGTGAAAATTACATCGGAACATGTTTGTACTGTGCATTCAAGTTCCAAACATCATGAAGCAATTTATAGCCAAGATTCAAACCTGTTTTGAGGAAGATTAAGAGGATAGGCTTTTTTATGAATGAAAGAAACTTCACGGCTTTTCAAGAATAATGCAGATGAATTGGAGTCGATTCTCGAGCTGAATTCCAGTACTTGAGTGATTATGATTCAAGCTTGAGAAGATGAGTTTGATGCTGAGCTGCTGTGCACAAATTCAACATGGAATCTGTACATGTTCTTCATGGATGCACTCAAGCCGAAATGAGGGACTTCACTGCTGCTGCTGTGTATTTTAATACAACCAAGAAGAAATATTTATTTGCAGCTGCTGTGAGTTCATTTTGAAGAAGATGAAGCTGGGGCCTATTGAAGAATGAAAGAATGTTTTATTTAGCCATGTGAAGTACAATAATTAAGGGTATTTTTGGAATATCCTTTGAGTTCAAAAAGCAAATTGTGGGAACCAAAATATGCTTATTTTATAACCATGATTTCCAGCTGGAAACAGAAAATCACCAAGTGTTCAATTTATGGATATCGAAAATGAAAGGAGAAATTAATTGCAGCCACACATGCACATGTGTGTTTGAGAAAATCGAAAAAGAAAAGGTAGTGGAAGCAGGTGCTGCTGGAAGTTGTATGTTGTAACTGAGTTTGTCGAGAGGAATAAAAAGAACCTCTTGAAGGAAGAAGTTGTGAGTGAGTTGGCCAAGAGTATCACAAGGTCTCTCGAAGGAAGGAGTCTGAGTGAAAAAACTCGGGTACTGCGGAAGAGTGAAACAACGGTATTTTCAAAAAAAAAATCAAGTGGATCAGTGTCATAACATCTAATCCGATATATCGGTGCTCGGATTCGCCCATGGATTGCGTGCAATATAATTTAAGCACGAAGAACAGTAACTTGTATGTTTGTGAACGCCAATTGTCGGTGTGCCGTAGCTCAAAGGCGCCAAGCGAGGTGTCCACTAGTTCGTTCACACGTGCACCGCAGCTCCTTGAACGCTATTCTTTGATTCCCTGGTGCTTGTGCGGGAAATCAAAACGCTTCAGGGCGTCCTTTCGATCATGGGAAGAACGAATGATCGATCCGCGAGACAAAATCCATCGAAGCTTGTTCTTCCTTTCGGTTTATCTCTCTAAACCTTGAGAAGGAGCTTGAGAGTGAGCTACAAATTCGAGCAAGCCACTCACTACCCCAATTTGGGTCTTAAAAATAGTTTTTATATCTAAATTAAACTCTTAAAAAATGAACCTAAGCCCTTAAAATAGTTAACACTTAAAAACCAACCGGTAACACCACTAACAACTTAGTTAACGCATCGTGACATTAATATTTTATCATTGTCTCATGACATTAATAACATGACACGTGATAAAATGTGAACCATTTACTTCGCTCGTAAACTCCCCTTAATCATTTAACAAACCTTGAACGTGTTACATTCATTCAAAAAATAATATTTTCTCGTATTCAATTTAATAATTAAATAACTTGTGAATACTTTGAGAAATAAATACAATTATTAATCAAAACTCAAATAATATAATTGAATTAATTTACTTGCGATCATTAACACTTGGACGTTCACCGGCCCCCGCACGTGGGGTCCACTTCGTCCTAAACTCATATTCATCCGAATGGGTGGAACTTATGGATACACTTTGTGTATGACCCTCTAAGCCCTTATCTTGATAGCAATGAGCCATACTCATAGACCAAGAGTAGTACCTAGCAACACATCATAGCAATGAGTCATACGCGATCAAATGGTACACACTGATAATGATTTCAAGTCAAGAGACCAAAACACGTACTCGTAAATAGAAACCAATGACACCTGAAACATGTAGTGTTCCTATTAGCGGGTCAGTCCCCATGATCTCCTCTACTCAAGATCACCAAGTGCGAACTTCATGAGAAGAAATCTCAATGCTTATGAGCCCAACAACTGTTAGTCAGACAAACATCTGTATCTCATCAGTACGATTATTCTAAACCATAGGACATATAGTTAAGATTACTGTCATAGTATCCCGAACTTCTCGTTATAACTGGAAATTGTCATAACCTGTTGATACGACAGATAATCTAAAGACATTACCACGACAATAGTAGAAACAGAAGTAACACTATTATGGTAAGAATACATCAGGCATAACTCTCTGTATACATGATACGATAATCAAAAGTTCTGCTCAAGTTGGGTCTAGGGCACCCACTTTCACAACACTCTCACTTGCACTAGAGTCAACTTATTAACTATCAACCCGTTAGCTCTCACATGATAGGATCATACTTCTACTGAGTTATGACTTTGGTCATCAAGCCTGCCACGTTTTCCTACATGGCAACTCTGTTATCTACGATTTCAACTCCTTGGAGTAAGAGATGATATCCCCGAGCATCCCTTTCATCCTCTGTCATAACCTTGACATCTTGGCCAATACCCCACTGCCATAAGATTATCATAATTTATTTTATGATAATACTTTAATTTCTAGGTACGATTCTAAGAACTAGAACAAATCGTTGTGTATTTTATACTGCTTCTTTCGCTGCATCAAAAGGCACAACATACTTGGTAAGCAGCACACTACTGGACATAGTTTTGAACCTGTTTTTTCATGCCGACCCAATATAGGGTGCTGGCGAGTCGCCGATAAGTGCAATAGTAGCCCGAGTGCCCCCCCTGAGGCGCCGTATGAAACTCAACCAGCAGCCGAGGTATCCATGGTGAAGCTGCTGGAAGGATGAAGCGACCTTTGTATAGGAGAATACCGCGACTGTAGGAAAACCCGGTAGAAGAGGGTTGGTTATCCTGTAAGTCGGCGATTATTTTTGCCAAGTAGGGATCTGATGTGAGGCCCCCTGTAAGGGTGCGACCCTCTTCCCACAGTGGAGATGATTGGAGCGTGTATAGCTCAGGTGACTCCTGCTTCCTGGACAAAGCGTCGGTGGCTGAATTTTCGCGACCCGGTTTGTATTTAATATCAAACTGAGAGCCAAGAAGTTTGGCCATCCAGCACTGCTGGTCAGCTGTGGTGATGTGCTGCTAGAGGAGAAATTTGAGACTACGATGATCGGAACAAACCGTAAAGGACTAGCCAAGAAGATAAGGGTGTCAATGCTGAATGGCCAAGACCAAAGCCATCACCTCCTTTTCGTAAGTAGACTTGCGAGTGTCTGGGTAGACAGAGCCTTGCTGAAAAAAGCAAGGGGTTTGTGATGCAATATAAGAACAGCGCCAACCCCAGTTCCAGAGGCATCACATTCCAACACAGTCACTAGAAAAATCTGGCAGCGCCAAGACTATAATCGTTGTGATAAGATGTTTTAATTGCTAGAAAGAGTGTTCAGTAGCAGGTGTCCGGTAAAAACCACCTTTCTTCGTTACAGCGGTGAGGGGCTGAGCCACGGAACCATAGTGCTGGATAAACTTAAGGTATTAGCCAGTGAGGCCAAGAAAACCACGTACTCGCACAGATTGTGGAGCTGGCCAATCCAGGACAGCCTGAATTTTTGTAGGATCCATGGAAACATCAGCCTGAGAAATTATATGGCCAAGGTATTCAATTTCAGTTTGGCCAAAGTGACATTTGCTGCGATTAGCAAAGAAATGGTCATCCTCCAAAACTTGTAAGTGTTGCGGAATCGTCGGGAGTCGCAACAACAAAAACGAGATACGGAAAGAAAATGCAAAAGAAATGAAAGCACACGGAACACACAAATTTACGTGGTTCGGGAATAATCCCTACGTCCACGGAGAGGAATAATAATCACTATAATCGGGAACACAATTACAGGGTTTTTCAGGTTAGAAATCCTAGCCCGAAATGGGCTACATATAGAGAAGACGATCCACTGTTCCGAACAGGAAGTCTGCGTCGCTACAGTGAAAGGCGGTCATCTTTGTCAAAAGTGCTACAGTGGCTACCGGCTAGAAGTCAAAAGTGCTACAATATAGTTGACTCTGAAGTCTGCAATGCTACAGTGTTTGTCGGTGTCGGTCGGACAGCTCTGCTACAGTGATCAGAGATGCGGGTCACAAGCATTCGGCCCAACCGGATCGGGCTACACCAATCCAACAGTAAGGCAGCCTGCAAATTGTGTAAATGTGTAGGCCAATCCAGGTTGTAAATAAGGATGTCATAAAAAAAAATGAGAACAAAAAAATGTAAGAAAAGACAAAAGAGGTCATTCATTGTAGCCTGAAAAGTAGATGGGGCATTGGTGAGGCCGAATGGCATGACCAAGAATTTGTAGTGGCGAGTCCGGAAAGCGGTTTTGTTAATATCTTCCTCCCGCATGCGGATTTGATGGTAGCCAGATTTAAGATCCAATTTGGAAAAATAAGTGGCACCATGTAGTTCATCCAAAAGTTCCTCGGCCACTAAAATAGAAAATTTGTCTAGAATAGTGATTTTATCGAGGGAGCGGTAATCAACGCACAGGTGCCATGAACCATCCTTTTTTACAAGAAGCACGGGGCTGGAAAATGTGCTGGTACTATTTCTGATTAACCCCATCTCTAACAAATGAAGAACCTGTTCAATTTCATTTCAATGGATGTGTGGGTAGCAGTATGGGCGAACCGAAACCGGTCCTTGATTGTGTTGGAGTCGAATGGCATGGTCTCGCAGGCGATGTGGGGGAAGACCAGTAGGCTTGGCAAAGACCTACTGAAAAGCACTGAAAACAGTGTAGAGGTCGTTGTGTTGCGAAGCTGTCAATGGAATCACTCTTACTGGACCTGCCCCCTAGCAGTAAGCGGAGTGTCCCTGTTCGGGCTTGTTCGGGCTGGTCCCAGGGGGCAACCACGGAGTGGGATGACTAGAAGGGCAGTAGATAAAGCTCCGTGAAGGAGATACTAACCAGAAACCGAAAATCACATTGTCATTGTCTTCCAATTGATATGCATGTCACCCAAAGTGCGTAGCCAAACAATGTCGAGTATGAGATCCAGACTGCCAATGTCCAACACATGAACATCAATAACTGAAGTGTAGTCCCCCATGGGACCATAATATGTGGCCATCGCCCAATTTGATGCACAGTTTGGTGGTTGTGTGGACGGCGAGGTCCAATAATTTGGCTAGTTTGGGGTGATGCAATTATGGGAAGCACCACTGTATACCAAAACCAGAATTGGGATGCCAGCGATGGTTGCAACCACTTTCATAGAGGAACAGTCACTGGGGCGAGATATCATATCAAAGCAGGAGGATGCCAGGCTATGATATGCTACCACGGTACACTCAACATCAAAGGATGAGGAAGGTAAAAGGTCATTATCGGCAAGTGGAGTAAGATCTGTTGGTTGGTCTTCATCTTCACTCAAAAGAAGAATATGAAGCTTAGGATCAGAACATTTAAGCATGGGTGAATAAGGAAGGCCGCAGCAAAAACATAGCCCCTTCTTCCGTCGGTCCTCCCACTCCTGAGGTGTTACATGTTTAACACCATGGCCAACACCTGGCTGTTGTTTGGAGGGTGGTGGTGCCAAGCCAGGGTCTGGAAACCGCCACGGACGAGGAGGCTAGCCAACAGTTTGTAGAGGTGTGGGGCGAGGGGACGACTGATAGGCAGTAGACACACGGGAACCCCTAGGTGAAGGAGGCCCACTCCGGCGGACAAGGCCACCGACACCTTTGCGAAAAGCAAGTTCAATGTGCCTAGAAAAATGCATAGCCTGTATACGAATCGGTGGATTATGTAATGCGCACCCAATCACGAATGTCCTCCTGGAGACCGGTGAGAAAATAACCAACATACTATTGTTTCAGTTGTCGAGGAAGGAGGGAAACCAGACTCAAATTGTTCAAAATAATCTGCAACAGTGCCAAGGTGCAAATGAGCACCAAGCTCTTCGTAAGGATTCTGAATTGTAAGACCGCTAAAACTCTCCATGAGTTCCTTAAAAATAGGCCAAGACAAATTCGCATGAACTTCAATCAGAATGGAAAACCAATGAATTGTGGTACCTTCCATACTGATTTGAGCCAGTTTATGAATCCAAAAATAAAGTTATGTGCGAGATAACCACCCGTGCGGATCGCCACCATCAAAAATTGGCAATTCGAGTTGTCAAGGAGGAGGGAAAGGATGCTCCCATGCATTAACAGGAGGGGGCGTGTCCGAAGCAACTGGATCAAAGATTGGAGTCAAAGGTGTAGTAGAATTCGCAATCAATTGGGAGGAAGGCGCGCCGTCGGGTAGAGGTTGTTTGTCGAGGCGATGCATTATAGTCGCAAGGTAAGAGCGGCATTCGTCCTGGCCCATGGATAAATGGGTGACAGATGCAGAGGGTGGATAATTGCTCCGTAACAGAGTTCAGGCGTTGTTCGACGAGATCCAGACGGGATTGTTGGCATGTCTCCATGGGTGGAGGTCAGCATGTCAGACCAAAATGTTAGAAACCTTCCCTTCAGGAAACAATCATAGCTTCTTTGTATTGATTCTCAACTGAAAAACTGGAATTACAAGGGAAATAAGAAGTATGAAAAACAAAGGAAAGAACAATCGGGAATTCCTTTCACTTGGAATTATCCTGCCCAAGCCCCAAGGTCGTACATAACCGAATGAAATATTCCCCCCTTTCCTGGACGCACTTCACTCCCACTTATAACCGATTCGGTCCTCCACTCACGGTCTAACTGCTTCCCCTGTTGCACCTCCCATTTTACCCCTCTATGCCTCCCCTTGTAACTGCTCCAACTCATCCTCACGTGGGCCAACCAAACTCCCTCCTATAGCATTAGTTTTCCCACGTCTGGAATAGACTTTCCAGCCCCAGCAAGTTCTTGGGGTCTATCACATATTGAAATTGTTTCTCCATACAGTTCGTTTTATAATGCTCAACCACACTGAATTGGGTGACAAGGACGGAAGAATGGGATGTATTGAAAGATCGTGATCCATCTTTCAATTTGCACGTGTTTAGTGTAATCATCGTCTCATTCATTCATCACTTTACTTTCTCCTAATATGTTTCTCGGAGATGAGACAACAAGGTATAATTATCCATGAGTCAACTCTAAGAATCTTTTTCGCCCTTTTTTTGCTTCCTAAGATGGCTCACATAAGTAGTGGGGATCTTAGCACATACAATTTCCTTTCACATCGTAGGACTATGCGCAAGCGTCTGTACCGTACTTGAAAATTTGTGCGGGTTAAGACATATTCGTTGTCTAATATAGATCGCAGTGTTTGTGTGACATTACTTGTCATTTTCTATAAAATAAAACATAAACAGATTAGTACTTTTATCTTGATTAATGATTACAAGACATTATAGATTTATTAATCTTAAATGTCACCCACTATTTTATCAAATCCAAGAAGTCATCGACTACTAGATTCGTTATACTCAGTCGCTTGAGTATTCTAGTGGCAATGATCATTAAACCTCTCTTTATAGTCCAAGTTATGGCAACGCCACCACTCCAAGAGTCTAAAGTTGGTTTTTGGCTAACCAACTGCATTAAATCGCGGCTCATTGTACTGTTGAGCGGAGTCTCATCTCTTACAAAACCTAACTTTGATTTACTCTACGCTTTGCTTTTAAAATTTCAACAAGCGTTGTGGCTACTTTTTTTATCAACTTTAGTTAAGTCGACCAAACATTTTCATAAGAACATCCGAGTAGTAAAATGCAGGGCTTACGGGAAACTCAAACGTATGGTTTTGTTCAAACTCCATAGATGGAAAGCGTTAATGAATTCATATTTAATTTGAGGGATTTTAAGTTTTTACTTTGTTTGCAACTAAAATCTGATTGGGCTTATCTTGTTCGTCACTATGCAATAGTGCTCACATGTTTAAACAAGCATAAATAGAAAGCATTCATCGTGCGTGTTCATTTATTTTATCCATGCATGCTCGTTAACTATTATATGTAATTGCATATCATCCACACATTCACAATCAATTAACCATGCATAATAAAATAAATAAACAATGACATGATCATGAGTTGTTTCTACTGGTTGATCCATCGAGCGAATGATGGATCAACCGAGACCCTGAAGGAACTCCTTGAATCGTTGCACCAGATAGAGTTGTGGTGCTCATCAAACTCTCGTGTGTTTATCATGTTTGGTTCCACGCCAGCTCTCGATACAAACCACGTCGTCGCGAACTTCTCCATTTTATAATGTATACTCACAAGCGTGTGAGGAGGTACTCGAGATGCAGGAAAACATTTTTTTAACTCAAAATGTAGATACACGGACCCTTATACATTTAATAATGGAAAGACGATTCACAGACCGCCTAAATAAATATTTAAAAAATAATTATTACATTTTTAAAACATAAATCAATAAATAAATTAAATAAATAAAAACCAAACATGCATGGGTCCGATTAGGAGTATCCAAACCCAACCCAACCGACACGACCCGACTGGGTGTCGGATTGGTGTAGCCCGATCCGGTTGGGCCGAATGCTTGTGGCCCGCAACTGTCGCGGGTCGAGCTGGACTGTAGCACTGTAGCATCTCTGAACACTGTTGCAGAGCTGACCGACCGACACCGACAGGCACTACAGCAGTGCGGACTTCGGAGTCAAATGTACTGCAACACTTTTGACAAAGCCGGTTGTCTTTCACTGTAGCGACGCGGACTTCCTGTGCAAATAGTGAATCGTCTTCTCCATTTTATAGCTCATTTTCAAGCTAGGGTTACTACTGAAAAACTATGTAATTTGTGCTCCCGAATTAGTGAAGTTCTGCCTCTCTGTGGACGTAGGGATTTTTCCCGAACCACGTAAATCGTTGTGTTCTTGTTGCTTTCCTTTCTTCTATATTTTTCCTTTTCCTTTCTCGTTTCTGTCGTTGCGACTCCCGACGATTCCGCAACACCGGGTTAGGTCGGGTTACACACATAATATGGGCAGGTTAGGTTTTGTTGGGTTGACCCGTACACGGGTCAGATCAGGTCTCGGGTCGGCGGATTTCTAACCCAACCCAGCTAAATTGGCTCCCTCCTATTACTTCGTCCGCCCGTCGTTGCCACCTCGCCTCTTCCATCCATCGACCCAAGCCAAGCCAACCCTAATCTTCACTTTCCCCTCCCTCTCCCTAACCTCCTCTCTCTCCCAATCTTATCTCACGGTGTCACGTACACTATCGAGATCGTTCTGTTAAAGACCCTCTCTCCTCCCCTCTCCCTCCCTCCCTCCCTCCCTCCCTCCCTTTCAATCCCCAATCATCGATTGTCGTCCCCCCACCCTCCACCCCTTTCATTACTTCAGGGCCGCAAACCTAGGGTCTATCTCCTTGGCTGCTGGGGTTTTGCCTTCTCTTTCTACTTTCAATTCACTCCCAAGCCATGTCCAAGAACAAGAGGCCCCAACACAACAACTTGCCTTTCGAGTCTTCGTTGAAGCTGAACAGGCGTTACAAGCACTCGACAGCACCCCCTCCCATATCGATCGGCCTTCTCGAAGCCACAACTACCCACTGCTGCCCACGAGCAACACTCCGGCCTTTCCATCCGGCGTCAACATCCCCAATTTGCCTCCCAAACTGAAATTGCTTTGCAAGATCATAACTGACACCCACTTGCTCCATATTGAGGCTATTTGCTTTATTAGATAAGTTAGTTATAGGCCAAACCCGATCGACCCAACCCGTTGCGGGTTGGGTCGGGTCCGGTTTTTAGGGCAGAACGATTGTAACCCGACCCAACCCGTTCTGTTGTATTGGGTCGGGTCCAAAATTACCACAAACCCAACCCCACCCAACCCATGGCCACCTCTAGATCCGGCCTCGGTTTATGATCCCTTAAAATGCAAAAATATTGCATAACAAAAATTAATTTGCAAATAATTCAACTCGTGAATATTATTTATTAATTTAAATAAATAAAACTGATTTTAATTCACTAAATACAAATCATGTGGTTCCCAAATTATTTTTTATAAAATTCTCTATATTTTTAAAATATTTTTGAAATTTTGGGGGATTTTTCTAGGCCCCTGGGAATTTTTAAACTCCCAGTGGGGTTCCGAGCCCAAACTGGCACCAAAATGGTTGGGTGGGTTAGGTCCGACCCAACTCGGCAGAGGTCGGGCAGACCCAGCTAGACCGTCGGGTCGGCCAAGCGGAGCGCCCCCTCACAAGCATGCGGGGTGCTGGAGGGGGGAGAGTCGATTGTTTAAAATAAAAAAAAAATAAAAATCAATCAGCCCCCGTGAGAGCCATGCACACACTCTGCACCGACTCCCCCCCCCTGTTTTTCTGTTTTTTTTCCAAAGCCCACATGAAAGTAGGCTTTTACATTCTCTTTTTTTTCATTCACTTTTGTCCACATCTGCAGACCAATACCCCCGCCGATTGTTACTGTTCACGATCGGCCTTACAGCTTCCACCGACGAGCTCCTCCCGCATTCGGCGATATATATATTTCATTTTAAGCCCAAAAAAAATCGACCTTCAGATTACCATAACTCGCCTATCCGACCTTGGATTGAAAGGTCGTTCGTGGCATTGGGACCGTTACAACATCATCTATTTGAATTTATGCAAAATTAATATTAATTTGACTTAAATAACTGTACAACCGCTCTGATATCAAATGAAGGAACTCGGATGTTGTGGAAGTGTAAAATAAGAATATTTTCAAAAAAAATCAACCGGATTAGTGTCGTAACATCTAATCAGATATACTAGCGCCTAGATTTACCCATATATCGCGTATATTTAAGCATGAAGAGCAAAAAACGAACAGAACCGTAAACGGTACCTTTGTTCATTTGTGAATGCTGATGAGATTCGCTCATCAATGTAACATAGCTCAAAGGCGCTAAGCAAGACGTCCTCTAGATCATCCACACGTGCACCACAACTTCTGGAATGTCGTTCTTCGATTCCCGAGTGCTAGTGCGGGAAACAGAAACGCTTCACGACATCCTTTCGATCGCGGGAAGAACAAATGATTGATTTGCGAGACAGAATCTATCGAAGCCTATTCTTCCTTCCAATTTATCTCTCTAAATCTTGTGAGGGAGCTTAGGAGGAGAGAGTATACTACAAATTCGAGCAACCCTCTCACTCCCCCAATTTGGGTATTAAAAATGGTTTTTATATCTAGGGTGAACTTTTAAAAAATCCCCTTAAAAGAGTTAACCCTTAAAAAAAACAACCAGTAACACCACTAACAACTTAGTTAACGCGTCGTGAAATAAATATTTTATCACTATCTTGTGACATTTATAACATGTCAAGTGATCAAATGCGAACCATTTACTCGGCTTATAACATGTCAAGTGGTCAAATGTGAACCATTTACTTGGCTCTTAAGCTCCCCTTAATTATTTAACAAATCTTGACCGCGTTACATTCGTTCGAAAAATAATATTTTATCATATTCACTTTTATAATTAAATAAATTACATAACTTGTGAATACCTTGAGAAATAGATTCAATTATTATTCTAAACTCAAATAATATAATTGAATTCATTTACTTGCAATCGTTAACACTCAAACGTTTAACGACTCAAATAATATAATTGAATTAATTTACTTGCAATCGTTAACACTCGAACGTTCACCAACCCCTGCACGTGGGGCACACTTCATCCTAAACTCATACTTGTCTGAATAGGTGGAACTTGTGGATACACTGTGTGTGACCCTCTAGGCCTTTATCACAATAGCAGTGAATCATGCTCACAGACCAAGAGTGGTATCTAGTAACACATCATGACTCCTAAGAAGGCAATGATAAGTCATAGCTACAACTACCTTCTATTAACATGCTCCGTGCAATATAATCTTTTTGTCTCGCGATATCTTATAAAGCACTTTGTGTCATCGTCCTTATATGTTTTATTTATTCTTTAAATGACCATTTTGAACGGACTTACCTTCTTCTACCATGGTCATTGATTTAATAAAGGTATTATCATCTTGGTCAAATGAATTCGAGATATCTCTTCCTTTCGGAAGCGACAAACCATGTTTTAAACATTCAATCAATGTCAAACCACCAATGATGCACTCAACGCAAGCTACCTCATCACGACATAAATATCATGGTTTTCGTCTTGCATTAAAGTACGCGATCAAATGGTATACATTGATAATGATCTCAAGTCAGGAGACCAAAACATGTGCTCGTAAATATGAACCAATGACATTTGAAACATGTGGCCGCCCTATCGGTGGATCAATCCTCGTGATCTCCTCTACTCGAGATCACCAAGTGCAAACTTTATGAGAATAAGTTTCAATGCTTATGAGCCTCCAACACTTAATAGTCAGACATCATTTGTATCTCGTCAATGTGATATATTTAGACCATATGACATATATTTAAGATTACTGACATAGTATCTCGAGGCTTTCATTATTGTTGGAAACTGTTATAACTTGTTGATACGACAAATAATCTAAAGACATTACCATATAAATAGTGGACGCAGAAATATCAACACTGTTACATCATACGTAACTCTCTGTATACATGATGTGGTAATCAAAAATACTGTTCAGGTTGCCTAGGCCACCCACTTTCACAACACTGAGAGTAAGAGGAAGCTCTCGAGGAAGAAAAGAAAAAGAGCAGTCGAACTTGTGCAAGACAGAAAATCAAATGGGTTTCGAGGAAGAATAAAAAGAGGTTGATCTGTACTGCTGATCAGATACAGTCGAGGAAGGAGTTGAATCTGAAGCTGAGTTGTTCTTGGCATATTGTGTGATCGAGTTTTCAGTGTTCTAAGTTTGAGTTAGCCAGTAATCGATTTCAAGAGTATCTGGGAGTTGTGCAGAGAACAGAGGCCGAGCTGCATGAATATTTGTTGAAAACATCTAGGCAGTCGAAACACTCTGGTTTAGGAAGCGGATCAACTTTGTGGGTGCAGAGTCATCCCTGAATAGATTGTAATCAACTTCAAGAGGAGGAAAGCAAGACCAGCTGGTGGCATGCCAACTTAAAAAGAAGTCGGTGGGATGCCAGCTTGAAGGGATGCAGTGGGATGTTGTATTGTTCACATACATAATATTGTGGACATCGGTGAGGGAGTGGGGTTACAATAAAAACAGCTCACTTCCACTTGTACTGATAATAAGTTTCATAGTGAAGAAAGTTATGGACCAGGATAACAACAAGCTTCACCGAGGAGTGAGCTCACATTGAGACCGGACCTTGTAAAAACACTTGTGCCAACTTTACTTTCAACATCTCTACATTGCATATAGGTGTATGCTAGGTTGAACAACACAAATCCATTTATCTTAACTTGCGTCAGAGATACAAGACCAAAAGTGGGGAAAGGATTTAAAAGAATATTTGGTATTTGGTAAAAGAATTTGACCACACCTGATTCACCCCTCAGATGTGTCTACACGATCCTGGCTCTCAGTTAGTATTAGAGCATAGGTTCCCTCTTGTTAAAGTAAAAGAGTGGATATCCAATCCCCAAGGTGCATCTCTAAAGGAGGCCTTGAGTTTATTTTATAAAGAATAATAAAGACCACATCAAACTACAAGTCCGATGTGGGATGCAGACTTCAACACTCCCCCTCAAGCTAGGTGTACCTAGCTTGAACACATAAAGAAAAACAAAGCAATCAACAGACGCTGCAAACACTCCCCCCTCAAACTGGACATATCCAGCTTGATTACAAAACCAAGACAAAACAAATAAAAGATAAACCGTCATAGTTGTTGCTCCCCCTCAAGACGATGATGGATGATGGAAGAAGCCGCTGAAAGGGATGTGCCAACAAAGCGTCGGGAAAGCCACATAGGCGGGCCGGTTGTCAGAGCGCCGAGAAATCCGCATTGGGGGGCCAGTCGTCGGAGTGTCGGGAAACCGCAGGAGGAGACCGGCATGGAGGCAAGGGCTGCCGCAGGAGGAGGCCGACAAAGAGGGGCGTCGGACAGCCGCAGGAAGCACCGACGTGGAGGCGGGGCTTCCGCAGGAGGCCGGCGACTAGAGGGTGAGGGGGCTGCCTCGCGTGGGGGGAGGTCGGCGAACAGGGGAGGCAGCGCTCCAGATCTGGACGTGAGGAGGGGAGTCGGTCGCCGGAGGAAGGGTCGGATGATGAGGGTCGTCGGACTGGAGCGGCGGGAAGAGGGAGATGCGACAGGAGGGAGGAACACCGTGAGAGGGATGTCCGGCCTGGATCTGGGCAGCGCCTGGAACCCACAACAGCGGTGGTGGAAGATCAGGCCAGAGGAGGCGGCTAGATTGGAAGTTGCGGCGGTCAGAATTGGACAACTGGGAAGTGCGGCTACAAAAGGCCGTCGCGGGGGAAAGAATGGCGAGGAGTCACTGCGGGATCTGGCAGCGCTACGGGAGCCGGCGCGCACAGGGAAGCAGGAGAGCGGCGGCGTCCGTCGGGAATGGGCGCAGAGGCAGAGAAGACGATCGGGATCCCGATCGGTCACACAGTGGTGCGCGAATCTGACTGGAATGGGAAAGGGGGGGCACCGGGAGGACGCAGTTGGGAGGGGCCGTAGACGGGACAAGGCGTCGTTGTACAGTGATAAGTTGTCGAGGGATGCGCCAGGGGGAGGAAAGTTGAGATCGTTGCACGCACAGGAAGGGTTCCGCCAGGAAGAAGCCGTCGGGGGCCGTCGAGCGAGGAAAGGCCGGCTGCTAAAGGGGTCGACGTGGAGGGCCGCCAAGGGAAACGAGGCCGGAGGGGCGGTGGCAAGCAAGTCCTACTGGCTATGGAGGCCGCTGCCCCCCACGAGGAGAATTGCTGGAAACCCTAGACGAGAAAAAAAAATAGGAGGGAGGGCTCGGGTTTAGAAAACCTCCTCTGATAACATGTTAAAGTAAAAAGTGGATACCCAATCCCCAATGTGCATCTCTAAATGAGACCTTGAGGTTATTTTATAAGGAATAATAAAAACCACATCAGACTACAAGTCTGATGTAGGATGCAAACTCCAACACCTCTAATTGGGTTTATTGCTCTATCACAACTGACATCAAACACAAGGTTCACTCTCTGATTAGTTCTAAAATTTTTGTTACCCGATTTTTTTTAAAAGTTTATATGAAGTGAAGATTTGAAATGGATGAGCCTTGGTTTGAGAAATCAATCTCAATCCTTGTCAAGACAGATTTGGAAGTCTCTTCCAAGATTCTACAAAGCAGGTCAAGAAGCAAAGAAAAGCCTCCAGGAAGAAAGAGGAACAACCATCATCTAAAGGTAATCGGGGTGATATTTATCTTGCTAAATTTGATGAACGTGAGTCCTCTAGTTGTTTAAAAGTGTTGTTTGTGAAGTAATTCATGCATTGGAAAAGTTTCACAAAGTCTCCATGAATGTCAAAGATGCTCAGATGGAAGTGAAATCAAAGAGGATAAAGGAGTTGTATTGTTCTTTGTAAGAGACAAATCAAATGCATGAGGATCAAGTTGGGAAGTTGAAAAGAGATTATGGAGCAAGGGTAAAGACACTTGAAGACCAAAAATACTTACTCAACATGAAATGTCTAGAGTTGGATGTCAAGCTTAAAAATCTAGAAAATACCCATGCAGAATCTTCACAATATGTTGGAAGAGTTGTGGCCACTGGAGCCTCTAATAAGAGTCTTACCTCTAGGAAGACTCAAAAAGGTGGCATGAAGGGTTGTGAATCATCTCTTAATCAGTCATCAACAAGCTCGTGGAAAAAGGTATCCCACAACCCTGAAAAAATCTGTTTATTTTAAATCAGTTTCAATTGAATGTGCAGATTTCAAGTCAAAAACAGTACAAATGTGGAAGGAGAAAAATGCCAACAAATTCACCACATCATCAAGGGTGAATGCAGGCATGCCAAAGAAAAGCACCTCCCCAAAACAAGCCCAAAACAGTGGTGTACCAGTACAAAAACAAAAAGGTATGCGATCTGAAAAATCTGGACAGATTGCACCTAAAAGGAAAAGAAATAGATTAATTGGAAGATGCTAGTGTTGCTGGAGGTTTGGACATAGGACCATGGATTGATGGCATAACATGTCAGTATATACAAGCTATGAAAGGCCTGAAGCAAGGGGAAGCAAAGCTGAATCAAGGAGGCAACCTGCTGCACTGAAGCAGATTTCACAGATCAAGAGGAATTTGTCCACAAGGAACAGATTTGAAGATTTAGAGAACTTCTATGAGTTTTGCAGCAAAGTTAGTCATTGCTATGAGGAGTGTTGGTATCTACCAGCACATTCCAACTCTCATGCTGATATGAAGAAAGGGCCACAACAAAAACAAAAGCAGGTGAATAAAAGAATATCTGCCTTGGGAGATAAATCAGCGAAGAATGTCGTGGAACAAACCACTCCCAAGAAGACAGTGAAGAAGGCTAAGAAGGATGTTCAACCTACAGGGAGAAAGTGTTTCTACTATGGCAAGAGAGGTCACATCATGGACAATTGCAAAATCGCCATGAATATGTCAAGATGAGAGGGAGCAAGCTACGATCAAAAGGAGAATTCATCCAAGAGAGATAGGGATTAGTGGTTGACAATCCTTGTGGAGAGATTGAGAGGCTGCCTAAAATGGGTAGCTCCATAGTTTTCAAATAGCGGTGGTGCGACCACGGTTGCGACGGTGCGGAGCGGCGCACCACCACTCCTGGTGGTTGAGTCGCAGAGCGGTTCGGGATCGCATCGATTGCGCCGTTGCAGAAATTGAGGTATTTTTTCTGCTCTAGCCATCAACACTCCCGCCGACCCCCCCCCCCCGCCAGGCTGCCGCCGACCCCTCACCGCCAATGACGACCCCCCCCCCCCCGTGCCGACATCGATGACCAGATTGGTAAGACTCCTTTCTTTTTTTTTTCTGTCTATTTGATTTTGTTTTTTTATTTTATGTGCTTTAGTTAAAAAAAATCATTCTCAAGCCCTTTTTTAGTTTTTTTTCTTCTGTTATTTTTATTCTGTTTTATATTTTATTTATCATATTTTAATTTTTCAACATATATGTGTAGAATTATATAATTTAAATTATATTTATTGGTCCACGATTGGATAAAAAAAGCGACCGTGATGCGATCCGCGTCACCGCTATCCCGCTATTGGACCCCACCACACCACGATCCGAGATTGACTACTATGGGTAGCTCAAAGGTTGTTGAAATTGTGTGTGGAAGGTGCAATAAGGCAAGCCACGTTGCTAACAAGTGCATGACATGGCTGCCTGAACAAGAAGAAAGAATGAAAAGCTAAGGTGAAATGCCGATGACTCCTACCGTCAAGAAAGATGTTGCAAAGGAGTCCCCGCACTTGAAGAAGACAGAGCATAAGCCTAAAGATTTGTTAATCATAAGGCCTGACCGGTAAGGCAAGGAAGATGGAGAAAACTAAAAAGGGAGTGCTCTAATTGCTAAGGTGAAGAAGGTCAATCCAACTAAGAAGATGGTTGAAGAATGCAAGAAGTCCATGTAGTCTCAAGGTGAACAGATCTGGAAAATCAAAGAATAAACAAGCATGAAGAGGTCAGGCACTTTAGACCTTCAAAGAAAGGAGTCACTAGGTTGAGCATTAAGACTCGGCCCTATTGCTCACATTGAAGTGCTGGTGGGAAATCCAACTTATTCCCACATCAGATTGGCTGTGCTTATATAAACGGAATTAAAGGTGAAACTTGAAAATGGGTGAAATTGTGAAAGCTGCAAATTCCAAACAGCTTAAAGAAGATTATCCACCATGGACTATCTCAATTGAACTTCAAATCTCAACTGACAGCATACATCTTTGGAAATCGGCCATGGTGAAAAAGGAGAGTATCCCTTGAGGGGGAGCTATTAAAATAAGTTGAACTGCAAGAATTTTATCAATTATGTGAGATCTAGAAATCTGGACAGCCCCTTCAGAAGTTGAAGGTTGAGGTATGATTTTCATTCTCTCATCACTGTTTTGACTTGTATTTATTATGTTTATCAAAGGGGGGTGATTATCTAACCAAATGGAGAAGATATACCTTGCACTAATGTTTTGATGTGTGTGTTCAAGTGAGTGCAGGTTTTATGAAAACCCTTGAAAATCAGTTTGATCAGCCCCTCAAGAGTGAAAGTCAGAAGTTGGTACCACATTGAAATGAGTAAATGGACAACTTTGTTGTCTAGATTGGTCACTACTGTTTTCTACACCGGGTTAACCCAAGTAAACTTAGAGTTGGTTGGTTGATGACACTTCGTTAAGAAGAATGTGGCATCAACCTTCTCTCGTGGGATTAATTGAGAACTTGGAAAGTAGATGAACACATGGAGAAAAATGGATTTCTTAAATTTAGAAGAGTTGGTTTGAGATGAGAATACCTTCCCGTGGAGTTGTAGCATCAATAAAGGGGAGAAGCAAGTTTAAAGCCTGCCCTAAAACGTCATTAAGAGGGAGAACATTTTCCTCCTTTTGCGTTTATTTGCCAATTAGGGGGAGAAGGATCGCATTGACTCTTGAGCAAATTTAGAATTGACAACAAATCCAAAGGAGGTGATTGAAGTGCCGTGGATTTGGAGAAGCTGAAGTTGTATTTGTCGTCAATTAGTGAGAGCCGATGTGGTAGGAATGCGGAGGCGGGGGAGTCCCTTGGCGAGCTGCCCAGCAGCCATCCCCGCCCTCCTTTGATCATTACTTAGGGGCAGTAATTAGGCTTTGTTTGGTGGAAGGGTTTCAGCCACCAGGGGCAGTCTTGTAATTCACCTGGGATAGTGTTGGGGGGGGGGGGGTTTACCTGCCAGGGGCATTCTTGCAATACACCTGGGTTAGTATAGGTCGGTGGGAAAAATATTAATAGGGAAAAGGGTCTCAAACTGGAGGCGTTCGCCTGGCCCGAGAGAGTTATCCAGGGAAATTTCCTTTTATGTTCGTGATTCATCTCAAAGGTAATACATCTAGCATTCTTTTCTCAAGATTCCCTCTCTCGCTTCTAATTACTTGCCAATTGATGCTTTCATTGAGAGGGTTTTCTAGAGAGAGAATTTAGAAAGAGTTTCTTGAACTAGATTCTTGAAATCGGCCGACTACATTTGCAAGCCCACACAGATGGAGAGTCGTCTTGCAGCAGTGGAAATGGTGATCTTGGAAATGAAATCCGAGTTCCAGCGGCAGGAAATTCAGATGCAAGAATTATCGGCAGCCATGACCCTATTCGTGAAAACCTAGGCTGAGAAAGCTACAGAAGCCAGCCGAGTGAAGTGGACGAATTTGGAGGGAGGAGGAAGCAATCACCAATCGAAGGGGGGAGGCGGGAGTCTGCAGAATTCAACAACCGCCGAAACCAAGGGAATGCGACCGGGAGATCGTGAGGGGATGCAAACTCTATCCAAGCATATAGAGATGCCGGTTTTTTCAGGAGAGGATCCAGTGTCTTGAATCACTAGGGCTGAAACTTATTTCTTGATTCTTCATACCTAAGAGTAGATGAAGGTTCCTCTAGCCTAGCTGTGCATGGATGGCATGGCTCAATATTGGATGATTTCTTTGAAATCGGTTAAGGAAACACTTACCTAGGCGTAGTTAAAGGAGGAGATACTTGATCGTTATGGAAATGTCGCGGAAGAAGATCCAATGATGTTCTTGAAAGAGTTACGACAAGTAGGTACAATGGACACATATATTGATGAATTTGAACGTGTGGCATTACAAATACTGGATTTATCGGAAAAATGGTATAATAGCTTGTTTATCGGAGGATTGAAACCAGAGATAGGAAGTACAGTGATGATGCATGACCCCCAGAACAAGGCAGGATTACTAACCCTGTCTAGAAGAGTGGAAAGGGAGGTGCTGATGAAGGGAATAATCAGACAGACAAAGGTGTGAAGTAGGAATTATATTTCCCACCGACAAAGGAGTTGTGGAATGCTAATATTGTGAAGTTTATCCCAACGAGAGGTGGCAATAACCGAGAGAAAAAAAAGCATAGAACCAAAATGGAGGGGAGTTAAGAATTTGTCTAGGGAAGAGTTTGAAGAAAGAAGATCCAGGGGGCTATGTTACTTGTGTGGTCGGAAGTTTACACCTGGACATAAATGTCAAGACAAGGGCTATAAATTGATGGTTTGAGAATGTGTTGAACCGCAAGCCGAGCAAGAAGAGAACAGTGTGGGGCAAAGAAGATGCAGAAGAAATAGAGCAAGATCCGTGGGAGATGGAGATGCAGGGAGCAACCATATGTGTGAGAAAAAGCACGAACTTGTGGAGGGACGCATAGAAGGAATTTCACTGCTGGTTCTGGTAGATGGTGGAGCAAGCCATAACTTTATTTCAAAGCAGCTGCTATGGAATTTTTCTACACAAGTGGTTGAGACCAAACCGTTTTATATTAGGCTGGGGGATGAATATCCAGTAGCATCAAAGGGATTTTGTAAGTCCTCAATGGAAAGCTTGGGAGAGGAAGAGTTTGAACTAGATGCTTATGTTTTTTACACAACCAGGCCGGATTTGGTATTGGGAATTGTTAAACCCTCTTTTATTATTTTGGGTATTTCCGAGCACCACATCGGAATACTCCTGTATGTATTCCTTTTTTCTCAATCTATAAAAGAATGTGTCCGCCTCACCTTGAGGTAAGGTGGTTTCTCATTCTACATGGTATCAGAGGGAAATTAATTTTTTTACCCGATCCATTTTTTTTTCACCGCCTCACTGCGGTTTCTCACGGCGCCCCTCCCCTGCGGCCTGCCCCGCCTTCTCCGCTCTGCGCGGCTCCCGCTCCCGACGGCGCCCTGCCCTCCCACACCTCCTCCCATCCGCTGCCCTCTGACTCCTCTACAGTAATCCCGGCGACGCTCCAGTCTCCCGCTTTCCAGCGGCTCTCCCGACACCCGACGTCAACTCCCTCTCGCTCGTTTCCGGCAGCCCCTCCTCGCTCGTTCCAGGCGGCCCCTCACTCCCGTGGCGTCGCTCTCCCCGCAGTCGGCCTCTCCTGCGGCTTCCCGACGACTCTCGGCCCGCCGTCCAGTCGCGACTCCCAGCTTGCCTGTCACAACCCATCCCCTGAGGCCCGTGTCGTGACTACCCCAAGCCCGTCTTCCATAGGCCAGGGGTTGGCGACTAGCACCGGAAAGGCGTATCCCTAAAACGGAAAGGCATTGCCTTTAAACCTGTATAACACACAGTCCAAGAATACAACAAGATACAACCACGAAGTAAAACTGCAGTAATAAAAGTGTGTACTAAAAGTAAAATGGTCAGAATACAAGTCCAACTAAAAGATACAATACAACAGAAAATAGAAAACAGCTCCTGAGATCGTCCGTCATAGATCCGACCTGAAGGCTAGGTACACCTCGTCTCCACAGCTCTCATCGTCAACCAGTCACCTTTGTGTACCGCCTGGTCCGAGCTCCTAAGGTCTCAGCCAAGCTGCTCGTCGTCTACACAAGACACAACAAGGTGCGGGCGAAACCCGTGCAGGAGTGAGTATAACAATACCCAGTAGAAACCCCGAGACTCCCAAAAGTCTCTCAGAATTCCACAAAGGAAAACTACAAAGCACGATCTCAATCACAAAGCATAATCAAAGACTCAGCTCAAACCGGGTATAACTTAAGTACAGATGATTAGTCGTAAAGCTAGATCATCTTATTCTATCAAGAGTTCTGTTGTTGATCATCCACACAGGATTGTTATTCATTCTTCACGTCTCAGTCAGCCACTGGATTCTCGTACATAGTACAGTTGATTCTGGGAGGATCTGCTCCCCAAGCCATCGGTCGTACTTCAACCGGCACGAAGTCCCACGAAGAAGTAACCTAATGATCCGTCATGTCATAAGGGTTCCAACGCAACAGACGGCGCGTCAATCGGACGTCCGGTTTGAGAGTTATAGGCATTTTAGTGCCGAGAGCCCGGTTGGATTCGAGTACTATCCAACCCGGTCGTACTCCAACTTTCTCCAAAACTCAGGTAGAATATTGTCACGACCTGCCCCCCGGGGCCCGTGCTGTGACTACCCCAAGTCCGCCTTCCATAGGACAGGGGCTGGCGACTAGTACTGGAAAAGCGTATCCCTAAAACGGGAAATCATTGCCTTTAAACCTGTACAAACACACAGAGTAGAACGCAACAAGATGCAACCACGAAGTAAACTGTTGTAGTAAAAAGGCACTGCTTCTGGCCATACGGAGTCTGACCCACACAGGATCGATAGGTACTAACCCCCGCAATGATCCACACAGGATCCGACCCGCCCAGAGTTGATAGGTACTAACCCCTGCAATGACCCACACAGGATCTGACACACACAGAATCGGTATGCACAGACCCACACAGGATCCGACCCACACAGGATCGCTGAGCGCTGACCCACACAGGATCGGTGCTGACCCACACAGGATCGGTGCTGACCCACACAGGATCACTCGGTACTAACCTCTGTATGATCTGTCTCCAACCTCCGCCTCACTGCCAACCACTGGATTCCTCGCACCCGGTGCGCTCGAGTTCCGTAGAATCTGCCCTCGAGATATCGGTCGTACCTCGACCTCCACGAAGCTCCACGAAGAAGTATCTCAAAGAACCGTCATGTCGTAAGGGTTCCAACGCGACAGACGGCGCGTCAATCGGACTCCCAGTCTGTGATTTATAAGCGTTTTAGTTCAGGGGGCCTGGTTGGATTTGAATTCGATCCAACCCGACCGTACTCCAACTGTCACCAAAACTCAAGAGGAGTATACCAAAAAAGACAGTCTCGATCCAAAGATCCCAACGCCGCAGACGGTTCGTCAAACGGACGTCCGGTTCTCAGGATATGGCCCTTTAAGCGTTTCTGGGCCCGGTTGGGCCCGGGTCCGGTCCGACCCGGTCGGACTGACCCGGCCCGACCCGATCTGGGCTGGACAGCGGCGGGCTCGGCCCGCTGGGCCGAGGTCCGGCCCAGCCCGCAAGGGGGCGGCCCGTCCCGCAAAGGGTGGCCCGCAAAGTGCAGCCAGCAAGGGGGCGGCCCGACCCGCATAGGGCGCGGCCTGCAAGGGGGCGGCCCGGCCGTGTAGGGCGCGGCCTGCAAGGGGGCGGCCCGGCCGCATAGGGCGCGGCCCGCAAGGGAGGCGGCCCGGCAGTGTAGGGCGCGGCCTGTAAGGGGCCGGCCTGGCCGCAGTCCGCCCGAGCTGGCGAGGGGGGGTGTGACCCCCGGTCTCCCGAACTCCCGAACGGCCCAGAGGGCGTTCGGTTTGTGAAGCGGCGGCGCCACGTGGGCCCCGCGAAACCCGCCGGAGGCATGGGTTCTGCCTCTGTCGCGGCTTCTTCTCGCTAGCGGCGCGCTGGTTGTGCCGCCTCTCCTTCCGCGGTCGGCCGATGTGTCGGTCGCCTCCTTCATCCGCCGCGACTGACGAGTCGCAGCCCTCTGCTCAACGGCGGCGCGCGACGACGCGCCGCGCTTCCTCTACGGTCGGCCGGTGTCGGCTGCTCCGATGACCGTTGCGGCTTTATGTCGCGACCTCCTCTTGCGTCGTGCGTCGGCACACGCCTTATTCGTAGTCGATCGGTGTCGTCGCGCTGGCGGTATTCCACGGAGAACACAAGGGTGTAGCAAAGTAGCGAAGGGTCTGGGTCAGGTTCGTTAGGTCCGCGCCCTCCACGTTAGCTCGTAACATGAAGGAGGATAACGGGTTCAATAAATTCACTTGAAATAAACGAGAATCAAAACCCCTACCTCGTAAATCCGTTGGAGAACATTCACGCTTGAAGGTGGGTCATTTTCATCGTTCCAGCAACAGGTTCCCAACGACGTCGCTCGGACGTCGTCCTTCGGTTCGTGGTTCGGTGTCACCCGTCACCTCCTGCTGGGATCGGCTCCGTCCTCTAAGGGTTCGGCATCACGACACTCCTTCAGCACTTCGTTGCTTGGCGAAGCTGTGCCGACACCTCTCTCCAAGCTCCATATAAATAGAAGAGGGGGAGAGTAAGTAACGACGTGGGAAATTAATAGAGGCTCATTAATTAGGAACTTTTCTAATTCCCCAACGACATCGTTACTTAAGATTAAAAGGTCAAGCCATTTATTTGCTTGACACATCACGGGTCCCACACTCCGTTTGTCCGTTGGTGGAAAAGAAAGAAAATAAAATAATAAAATTATTTTATTTCATTTCTTTTAAAAAGTCACAAAACTTAACTTTTTCTCCAGACCTACTGCGGTCAAAGTAAAGTCTCTCTTAAGCGAATCTCGACGCTGCGAATTCAATGGTGCCCTCGGATTTTTAATCCGAGCACCAGTTCAAAAGTTAAAAAACGTTGCTCACGAGTTTACTGAACGTACCTTAAAAAAAAGTTCAGAAATTCATTTCGGGCACACCGGGCCTCGGAATCAGACGTCGTCAATTTTTGCAGACTCGTAATAATTCCATATAATTAAAAAAAATACATGGAAAATCCGGGTCTTTACAAGTATCTCAAAAGGACCGTCTCATCCCAAAGATTCCAACGCCGCAAACGGCTCATCAAACGGACGTATTGTTTGTAAGAGACGGCATTTTAAGTGAAACTGGGCCATAAAGGATCTGAGCCAGACCCGACCAAACTCGGCCGACCCGACCCGCCCCGACCTGGTTCGACCGAGGTCCGAACCGGCCCGGCCCGAACCGCCTGGGCTGGGTCGCGACAGGCTCAGCCCGCTGGGCAGCGGACCGGCCTGGCCCACCGGCTGAGCGCGACCCGCGCGAGGGGTCGCGCGGCCCCTCTTTCCCGAACGGCTCAAGAGTCGTTCGGCTCTTCAACCGGCGGCGCCATGTGGCGCCGCCTCGCTGTCCGCGGGACTAGCAGGGCGCAGGTCCCCCTCCGCAGCGGCCTCCATCTGCGGCGCGCAATGGCGCGCCGCCCTTCCGCCAACGTGGTCGGCCGAAAGTCGGCCGCCCCTGCTGGTCCGCCGCGGCGTCGTGCGGCGCCACCCCCTTCCGCGGCCAACCGGGTGAGCTCCGGTGGTCCGTTTTCCCATCTGAAAGCGCCTATGGGCCTCCCAGGATGCTGCCAACGTTGTGTGGCTTCCGGGTTCATCTTGTCGCTCTGTTTTTCGGTTGCTCACGAAGAACACAACAAAGATCATAGCGGCAGAGGGTTCGGACCTTGTTCGTTTGGCCCACGCCCTCCGCGTTAGCATCATAATAAGGGTGAGATTAATTCATTTTCAAACTCTTAGAATTAATCAAGACAAACCCCCTACCTCGTGAAGCGTTGGATGACGTCGCGGTCGTGGAGGGAGAAGAGTCCTCGTTCGTTGAAGTCATCGGCGTTCGTGGATCCCGGATCGTTTCCCCCAATGACATCGTTCAAGCCTCCGTTCTTCATTGGTGGAAGACGCTGCGATACTTCGTCAGAGGTTCCTCACTTCCGTGTCAAAAAACCGAGCCCGAGCTCCATTTAAATAGACGCGGGAACCAACCGTGTTGAATAACATTAATGCGGTTCATTTATGAACCACATTTAATGTTCCAACGTCGAGGTTACGCAACCCAAGAGTCATGCCCTTGAATAACCCATTTAACTTCGCGGTCCCGCCGCGTCGCTCAACGGTTAAAAAAAAAAAGAAACAAAATAACTTGTTGAGTTTATTATTTTTTTTTTTTGTAAAGCTAAAAATTAACTTTTTCGTCCGACTTTTTTCGAACAAAGTTAAGCTTCCCTTAAGCGAATCTCGGCGTTGTGAGTCCAATGATACTCTCAGATTTCAATTTCGAACACCGGTTCAAAATTTAGAAAACGTCGCCTGCACATTTACTGATCGTACCTTAAAAAAAGTTCAAAATTCTGTTTCGGGCTCTCTACACCTCGAAATCACATGTCGTCAATTTTTGCAGACTCGTAATAATCCCAAATAATTTGTAAAAAAAATTATATGGAATTTTCAGGCCTTTACATCGCTTACAGCAGCTCCCGCCCTACGTGCCGCCCTTCCCGGCTCCCACACCTGCCGGCTCTCACAGTTCCCGACTCCCGCCTCGCCTACGGCGCCCCTCTCCGACCGGAACTCTCGTCGCGGCCCTCTCCCAGCAGCGCTCCCGACTAGCAGCGCCCAGCCCAGCCTCCCACCTGCTCGTCCAAGCGCCCTCCTGCTCGCCTTCCCGGCAGCACCACTCCACGTTGGCCTTCTCCCCGACGGCATTCACAGCGACGCATCCCGGCTTCATCTGGCTCGACCTCCCAGCTTGAACCAGCCCTGCCACCTTGCGGCCTCTCCCCGCGGCATCCCAGCCTCTACCACATACCGGTTTCAATCTCCGCAACTCACGGCTCCTGCGCGAAGCAGCTCCCGCAGCACATCTCAGTCTGCTTCCTCTTGGCGACTCCTAGCCCCCACTGCCCCAACCTCCGGCGATGCATCCCGACTCTTCCCTGCTAGGCACTCCTAACCCGCCTCTTGCGGCGGCGTTCCGACCCCCACCCTACTCGGCGTTTTCCCGGGCCACCAACTCTTCGCTATGTTGGTCTTTCCAACCAACAACACCACACTTCATCCGTGCAGCTGTACAGCCACCTGAGATGACATCCCCTGCTCTGTCATCGGCTCGGCCGCACAACAGTTCCCCTTCATCCAGCCCCAGTTTCAGAATGACACTCTAGACAGAAGAACTGAATTGGATACAATCTTATCGGGCGACTATGCCACCGTCCTCTTCTCCAGCCCCCATTGCTCAGACTGACGGCTCTACCGCTTGTGTATCTCAACAACCGACAGCATGGATGCTAGACTCTGCTGCATCGGAACATCTCACAGGGGACTCTGGTATGTTCAATACCTATCCTCCGTACATCGGTACCTCTACAATTACTATTGCAAATGGATCAACAATCCCTATCGCCGGATTTGGCACATGTCACTTGACCCCATCTATTCACCTGGATTCAGTTGCTCATGTTCCTCAAAGTCCATTTAATCTTCTCTCCATCAGCAAACTCACCGAAGATTTAAATTGTGTTGCTACTTTTACTTCTTCTGGTGTTGTTTTTCAGGAGCAGACGACGAATCGGGAGCTTGGTCGAGGTCATCTTCGAAATAGGGTGTACATGTTGGATACCCCACCATATCTCGCTTGCTCATCCACCTCGACCCGTGCTATTGACCTACATTCCTGTCTTGGTCATCTACCAGCTTCCATCCTACATAAAAGGTGTCCCCAATTCAGTTATCACCTATCCTTCCATTTGGAATCCTGCAAGTTTGCTAAACATCATCGGGTAACATATACTCCTCGACAGGAACCACGTGTAGTGAATCCTTTCGATCTTGTTCATACCGATGTATGGAGTCCTTGCAAGGTTCCGAGCCAGTCCAGGTACAGTTATTATATCACCTTTATTGATGACTGCTCCCACATGACATGGCTTTACATGCTTCGTGATCGGTCTGAAGTATTTCCTACCTTTCAGACCTTTTACAATGAAATTCATACTCAATTCTCCACCTCCATCAAATGTCTCCGCTCCGACAATGGACAGAAATATTTATCTACTTCCTTTCAGCAGTTTCTCAAGGATCCTGGCATCATTCATCAGACATCATGTCCTGATACACCTCAGCAAAATGGAGTGGCAGAGCGGAAACATCGTCATATTCTGGAGACTACTTGTGTCCTCCTATTCCGCATACAGGTGTCAGTCCGCTTTTGGACCAATGTCATCCTGACTGCCACCTACCTCCTAAATCGACTCCCTTCTTCTATCCTTCAGGGAGAGACTCCTTTTCGGACTCTGTTCTCCTCTCTTCCTCCTCACTTACTTCCACTCCGTGTATTTGAATGTCTCTGTTATGTTCGTGACACTCGTTTCGGCCTCTCCAAACTCTCTCTCAAATCCCTCCGCTGCATATTCCTCGGATATTCACGCACTCAGCGCGGATACCGGTACTTCTCTCCAGACCTACAGCGTTATATCACCTCTGTTGACGTCTCATTTGTTGAGAGTTCTCCATTCTCACTTCCCTCTCCCCATCCAGATACTGACATCAATGATTGTCTTCCGCTCATCATTCATCCTCCTCCGGTGTTGCCTCCTCTGATCACCGGTTTGGTACAGTCTACTCTCGTCGCTCATCGAATGTGCCCCTCATCCAGGCCGAGGAGACCATTGTCCCAGCTTCGTTTGATGCTCCTGCACTGCCACCGGACGACCTGCCTATTGCACTACGGAAAGGTACTCGTTCTTGTCAGAATCCTCTATTTACATCTTCATACAAAGGTATGTCAGCTCTGGAGACGATATATATTCCCCGCACAATTGGCGAGGCCAAATCTCATCCGGGGTGGTTGCAAGGGATGAGAGATGAATTGTAGGCTCTGGAGACGATCATACTTGGGATCTGGTTCCCCTCCCTGTCGGTAAACAGGCGGTCGGCAGCAAATGGATTTACACGGTCCGTTTGAACGTCGATGGCACTCTCCATCGACTCAAAGCCTGACTTGTGGCCAAGGGCTTTGCTCAGACATATGGTGTCGATTATTTTGACACATTCTCTCCAGTTGCCAAGATGGAATCCGTTCGATTATCCATCTCTTTGGTCGCTCATCATCACTAGCTGCTTCATCAACTGGACGTCAAGAATGTCTTCCTACATGGATTTCTTGAGGAAAAGGTTTATCTGCAGCAGCCCCCCGGATTTTGCGCCTCCGGCTACGGGTCCCAAGTCTGTCGACTACGCCACTATCTATACGGTCTCAAGCAGTCTCCTCGTGCTTGGTTTGGCCGATTTAGCACCGTCGTCACCGACTTTGGGCTCTCCAGCAGTATGAAAGATCACACCATGTTCTACAGGACGACATCCACCGACTGCATCCTGTTAGTCGTGTATGTGGATGATATCATCATCACCGGGAGTGACTCTGCTGGTATCGCCCACCTCAAGGGGCATCTTCATCAGCACTTCCACACCAAAGATCTCAGCCCTCTCACATACTTCCTTGGCATCGAGGTCTCTCGTTCTCCGGACACAGTCTTCCTTTGCCAACGGAAATATGATTTGGATATTCTACAGGATGTTGGGATGACACAAGTCACCGCCGTTGACACTCCTCTTGAGCCTGGGGAACGGTCTCTCTATGACTCCTTAGAACCGTATTCACACCCAGAGCAGTATCGTCGACTAGTGGGCAAACTCAACTATCTCACCGTAACTCGTCCCGACATTGACTGCGTTGTTGGCAAACTGAGCCAATTCATGGAGCATCCGACCACCTCTCAGTGGGATGTTGTACTCCGCATCGCCAAATACATCAAGTGAGACCCTGCCCGTGGTCTTCGCTACTCTCACCACGCTCATCAGAATATTGAGGCTTTTTGTGATGTTAACTATGTCGGTTGTCTTGCTACCCGAAAATTTACTTATGGGTTTGTCGTGTTCTTGGCAGGCAACCTCATCTCTTGGCGCAACAAGAAACAGACTATCGTCTCTCAATCCAGTGCAGGGAGTCTGAGTACCGTGTCATGGTCACCGTCACTACGGAGATCTTTTGGCTTCGACAACTCCTCCAAGAGCTTGGCTTTCCTCAGCAGACATCTGCTCACATCTAGTGTGACAATCAGGCAGCCACCAATATTGTTTCGAATCTCGTCTTCCATGAACGCACGAAGCATATTGAGGTGGACTGTCACTTTCTTCGACACCACCTGGAGCACAATCATATCAACTTTAGCCACATCCCGACGACAGGTCAACTTGCTGACATCTTCACCAAAGGTCTCCCTGGGGCTCGTCTGGCCTCGATCAGTTCCAAGCTGGGCATCTACAGCATTTGCTACCCGGCTTGAGGGGGAGTGTCTGGTCTTGTCTGGTGTCATCTTTCTTTTTGTGGGACTCGTGGTCCAAGCTGGGCATGTCCAGCTTGAGGGGGAGTGTTAAACTCTCTTTTATTATTTTGGGTATTTCCGAGTCCCATATCGGAATACTCCTGTATGTATTCCTTTTTTCTCAATCTATAAAAGGTCTCGGCCTTACCTTGAGGTAAGGCGGTTTCCCATTCTACAGGAATATCATGGGTGGAAACTTTGGGATATGTAACAACTAACTCGAAGAATATGACCATGGAATTCACTTGGAAAGGGAGACAAATAATTCTGCAGGGAGTTCAGCAACAGCAAAATACTGCAGGAGCTTTAGAGAAGTACTTGGGGTAAAGCAGGTTGCAGGTACAGGGGATCTATTGTTGGATTGGTGTAGCCCGATCCGATTGGGCCGAATGCTTGTGGCCCGTACTGTGCACCAGATCGCAACTTTCGCGGATCAAGCTCCGCGGTGAGCTCGTTGGGGGTTGCAGGCCGCGCTCCTGCTCCGGGGGGGCCGAGGGCCGAGGGCCTAGCAACTCCGACCACTGTAGCAGAGCCGACCGACAGACACTGTAGCGACGCGGACTTCCAGCCGCCATTCACTATAGCTTCTTGAACTTCCAGCCGGCAGCTACTGTAGGACTTTTGACTTGAGTGGCCGTCTTTCACTGTAGCGATGCGGACTTTCTGAGGTTGGTGGAATAGTGTTTCGTCCGCTACATTAGCCCATTTTTCAAGCTAAGGTTTCTGTGTGTGAGAAACTCCTGTAAATTGTGCTCCCGGATTTTTCATAGTGAAGTTATTCTTCCTCTCCATGCCCTTTCTCTTCTCTAATCCGTTCTTTTCTTCGTTGCTCCCGACGTTTCCACAATATCTATGAGCGGCAGCACCAGATTAAACTGTGATGGAAACAGGGCTGAACTCATGTCAGCAAGAACAGCTACAAGGGGTGATAAAGCAATACCAAGCAGGGCTGAACTCATGTCAGCAAGAACAGCTACAAGGGGTGATAAAGCAATACCAAGCAGGGCTGAACTCATGTCAATTAGAGCTGCATAAGAGTCATTGTGAGCTGCGTACAAGTCATTCTGACTTGCATACGAGTCATTCTGCAGCTGTGTATGAGTCATCCAGACCTACGTGCGAGTGATTTGATGCTGTGTGCGAGTCATGTCAGTCTGCGCATGAATCATGCCAGTAAGTATGAATCATCTGTTTCTGCATATGGGTCATTCTAGACTAAAACAAATTCGGAGGATCTGCAGAATGAAAATGAGTTTCCAGATTTAATATTTGAAGATGAAACGAATTCGGAAGATGCTTGGATTGACTTTCATGGGTCAAAACATCACAAATTAAATGTGAAACAAGCTATGAACTAAGGAGGAGATGATCTTCAAAGCTGTGAAGAAGAAGATCAAAGCTAGAAGAATTTGAGAGACTTACTGAAGTCTGAAATTGAGGTTCCAAAATTTATAATTCTGATGAAAATGACATCTGAAGATGCTTGTGTTGTGCATTCAAGTTCCAAAAATCATGAAACTATTTATAGCCATGATTCAAGTCTGTTTTGGGGAAGATCAAGAGGATGAGTTTCTTGATGAGTAAAACAAACTTCATGACTTTTCAAGAATAATGCAGATGAAGTTGAGCCAATCCTCAAGCCGAATTCCAGTACTTAAGTGATTATGATTCAAGCTCGAGAAGATGAGTTTAATGTTGAGTTGCGAGTTGTTGTGCACAGATTCAACATGGAATCTGTACATGTTCTTCATAGATGCATTCAAGTCGAAATGAGGGACTCCACTGCTGCTGCTGTGCATTTTAATACAGCAAAGAAGAAAAATTTATTTGTAGCTGCTGTGAGTTTATTTTGAAAAAGAAGATGAAGCCGAGGCCTGTTGAAGAATAAAAGAATGTTTATTCGGCCATGTGAGGTGCAATAATTAGGGGCATTTTTGGAATATTCAAAAAGCAAATCATGGGAATCTAAATATGGTTATTTTATAACCATGCTTTTCGGTTGGAAACAGAAAGTCTTTGAGTGTTCCATTTATGGCTATTGGAAATGAAAGGAGGAATTAATTGCAGTCGCACATGCACATGTGAGTTTGAGAAAATCGAAAAAGAAGAAAAAGAAAGTAGTAGAAGCGGCTGCTGCAGGAAGTTGTATGTTGTAACTGAGTTTGCCAAGAGGAAGAAAAAGAACCTCTTGAAAGAAGAAAGTGAGTTGGCCGAGAGTATCACAAGGTCTCTCGAAGTAAGGACGAGGAGCCAAGAGGAAGAGGAAGCTGAGGAAGAAAAGAAGAAGAGCAGTGGAACCTGTGCAAGACAGAAAATCAGTTGTGTTTCGAGGAAGAAGAAGAAGCCAATCCGTACTGCTGGTCAGATGCAATCAAGGAAGAAGAGAAGAAGTTAGAGTCTAAAGCTGAGAAGTTCTTGGTAACTGGAAATATTGTGTGCTCGAGTTTTCAGTGTTTTGGGTTTGAGTTAGCCAGCAATCAGTTTCAAGAGAATCTAGGAGTTGTGCAGTGAACAGAAGCCGGGTTGCATGAGTACTTATTGAAAACATCCAGGCAGTCGAAGACACTGTTCTGAGGAACCGGGTCAACTTTGTGGGTGCAGAATCATCCCTGGACAGATTGTGATCTACTTCAAGAGGAGGAAAGCAAGACCAGCTGATGGGATGTCAGCTTGAAGAGGAGCTGGTGGGATGCCAGCTTCACCCGTGTAATATGGTGAGAGAGTGGATTGGGATAAAAACGGTCCACTTCCACTTGAATTGATAATAAGATTCATAGTGGAAAAATCTGTGGAACCGGATAATAACCGGTTGCACCAAGGAGTAGCCTCACATTGAGACATAACCTTGTAAAAACACGCTTTTCATTTTACTTTCAGCATCTGCATTGCATATAGGTGCATATTAGGTTGAACAACACAGAATTCATTTGTCTTAACCAGCATCAGAGATTCAAGACCAAAAAGGGGGAAAGGATTTAAAAGAATATTTGGTATTTGGTATAAGAATAAGACCACACCTGATTCACCCCCCTCTCGGGTGTGTGCGAGATCCTATTGGGACTCTCAAGATCTACCCGTGAACTATAAGGCAAAGTTGTTGTAACATGAGCTCTGATACCACTGTTAAGTATTATTGGGTCATCTCAGTCCCAAAAGCTAGCTCCTGATATGAGGGTTTCCCTCGTATTTATATTGAACACCCCAAGCCTTTCCGTAATTGTTGTGGGATAACCCAACAATTATCATATTTAAATCAAATAAGCACATACCCAACTGTTCATATAATCATCAAAAAGACACATCACGGATTTACGTTCCTTCTCCCCGCTGGAGCAAATATACCTGCCATCATGGAGTACCTCAGAAACATAGATGTCAAATTTGAAAAATAATTCTTTGGTAGAAACCCAAATTAGTTTTAAGTTAAAAAAAAAAGCATGAGCAGCAAACCCTTTTGGCTTGTTTAGGGCAAAGTAGACCTTTGGAGGTAGTTTTTTAGATAAGCAGTTTCCATTGACATAAATCATGTCCCTGGTAGGGTCGACCCTAGTCTGCAGATGACAAGACATATCAAGACCATTGACAATTAATTTTGGCTTCTATGGTCCCTGAACAAACTAAATATTTATAATGGAATATAATATTGTTCTTAAATTCTTAAGAGTGAAAATTGCCTTAAAAGGACAGCTGACCTGGGGAGAATTGCATTTAGAACCATTAACAGTGACCTCCCCGCCAAAAATAAGCTCTTCGCTGCTCCGTCTTGATGCCACTAACAATAGGCACACATTTCTTGTAAAATATACATTTATACTGTTACATGAAGCATCGGTGAGAAGTGGAAAACGTTACTGGTGGAGTGGTGTTTCACATTGAAGCCATGTTTTGATTTTCATGCATTTACATCCAGATTAGAGAAATAAAATGGCCGGAACAATGGAAATTGCCATATGCCGATCCAAAAGAAAAGATAAGGAGAGAATAAAAAACCCCGTACAAAAAGATGAACAGAAAATCATTCAACCAGGTGACTATTTCAATAGACTTGTCATGGAACTTTTAGTTCAATCCATGCGGCAGGAAGATAAAATAAAACATAAAAAGATTCTCTCCAAGGTGCTGTTGCAAATTATTGGTGACTGGTAGTTCTATTTGGATGGAATTCGCTACCAAAGAAATGCATATTGAATTCCAATTTCTATGAACATTAGTTGTAGTGCTCCAGGGAGACTCAGGGAGCTTTATTCTGTGATTTCGCTGTGTCACCGGAGCACTCTGGAAATTCAGTAGGCGAGCAATCAGATTACTTGCATAACCAAAACCATAGAACAACAACTAACAACATCCAAGAGAAGGTGAAGCGGGCAGCCAAAGAAGAAGGGAAGGGCAAAAAAGAATCTTACCTCCGGCGGCTGCTAGAACCTTGCTGAGCCTCTGCGGAGAATTACGGAAGTTGTCGTTGTAAAACCTCCGAGCAGCCTTCGAATGCTTGGGTGCAGTCGATGCCGCCGCCGAGGCCTTGCTGGGGTCCCTCTTCTTCTCTGTTACCTTATTTTTGACCTTCTTCTTCTCGGATTCAGTCTTCGCGTCAGCTAGCGTCTGGAGTACACGAGGAGGCGGGGAGGTATGGAGCTGGAAATTGCCACTCTCGTCGCGGATAATCCAGGGGATATAAAGAGGTCCCAATTTGCCCGAGGAACCATCATCCGGGGCAGGGGTAGGGCTGTTGACGGATTTGGAGGGTGGGGCGAATGAGATGTTGAATTGAGATGGAGGAGAGGCGGATGAGGCGATACAAGGTACTGCTCGGAAGGGCCTCCGGGAAATGCAAAGAGATGAAAGAGCCGATGAGAGGGCTGCGGTCGCAGCGGCAGGTGCCACCGCCAACGCCATGGGTGACCCGCCAGAAGCTATCTGATTAGGTGCCTGCTCCTCGAACCCCTTGCCCCACGCGGGTAACCCGCACGGGCCGGTTAGTTTTTCAAATTTACCGCTTACCCTAATACAACCACTTACCCTAATATTATATTCAGAGTCTAAATAATGGTTAATTAAGAAACTATATAACGGTGAAAAATAAAGCAAACGCGGACAATTTTTTTCATTTCCCGTTCAACGGACCGCAAAATCTTTCTCGACAGGGTGAGGGACATTTTCATGCAACGAGATTCCCTCAACTTGGAGAACATAAAATCAGCAGCCATCTAATATTTTTCTACAGGATCGATCTTGATGGGATGAAGGAAAGGTACAAAAGTTGAAGGTGGGTTTTATTTCTCTAGTTTTAGTTCTCAAAACTTGCATTGAGCTATTTATAGATTTGATTGATAAAGTATAAGTTGTTGAATATTTGTGGTTGGAGTTTTCAATTATTTTTTCATTTATAAGTAAGTTTATACTCTTGACCTAATGACATTTTTTGCAGCGACAAATTACATTGGACGTTGTCAGTGGAAATTTCCAGTTTAGGTGCACTGGGTGTAAGAGTTGGTGTTCTAGAACCAACTGGTTGTACTTTGATTACATAGATATTTAATGTATTTAAATATTAAACATCTTATTACATATTGTTCATTGTTTTGCATGACTATGATGTAATAATACCATACAGTATTTGTTGCATTGATAAGGTCATGACAGTTTCTCGTTACGATGAGAACATTGAAATGCTATAACAATATTTTTAAATATAATCTTATAGTTGGATGACATACTGTGATGGGACACATAGCATGCAAGTTGTCAGGTGCGAGTACTCGTAAGCCGATGAGACTTCCTCTCATGAAGTTCGCACTTGGTAATCTCTAAGACAAAAGATTATGAGAACATACCCGTCAGTAGAAATTCCACATGTTTTAGTGTCATCGGATATTTTTATCTGCGAGCGTGTGTAACGATCCTTAGATTTTAAGATTATCATTAATATGTGTCACGACTCACGCACTTTGATTTACTAATGAAAACCGTCACGCATACAGTTGACGAGAAATAAGATACGTTAGATGCATCACGAGTGGCATGCTATTAATGGATAAGTTGAAAAAATATTTGTCTCTTCCATTTATTGAAATTGATATATCGATCATTTGATTGAAATAGAACTGTCGCGCGAAATTCCATAGCCATGATGTAACGATGAATTTATTTCAGGTAGTCAAAGAATGACGTATCAAGCATGAAAGTTGATGACACTATCATGAAACATGCTTGATGAGATATTGTAACAGAGATATTATATTACACGGTGAGTGTTCGTATGTGGATGTTGTTGCAATTTTAAGTTATTTCTCTTAGGTGTCTTCACCCGTTGCTAGATAGTACTCTTGGACGTTAGGCAAGTTCGCCTAATGTCAACGAGAAAGAATTATAGAGGGTCACACACTAAGTGTTTCTAGTAATATCGGTTAAATTCTATTTGAATTTAATTAATAAATATTATTTCAAAGACAGTGAAATAATTTTATTCAAGTTAAAATGATTGCATAAATTAAATAAATATTTATTCACCGGATTGTGGGTAAAATATATTTATTTATTTTATTGAACATTTAATAAATATTTATTTACTAGTTTGTAAATAAAATATTTATTTAAGAGAATAAATTATTTATTTATTTATTCAGGTGTTCAATAAATGGAAGTGAAGTTCGAGCGAACCAAGGCTGGTCCGGTAGTAAAATAATTACTTGCAAGACGGTAAATAATTATTTAATTAGTTGGCACAAATTAAAACAACACTGCTATTATTTTGTGACGCAAAATTTTATTTATAATTATGTTTTGCACAAGTTGATGCACCATAAATAATGACACAATATTATTATTAATAGCATGAGTTTTCTCTAAGGTTATGAATGTATTTAATTGATGTTACGTAATTAAATATTGTAACCGAAGCTCCGTGTCAATAAATAGACATGTACGTGTATTATGTCAGGTATCTAACAGCACGCCTGGTGAATTTAGAATTGTTGAGCAAAAAAATTTCTCCATCGAATCATCTTCCCGTCTCTCTCAAGAACGAGAGATGTTCTTCAAGGCCGAAGAACAAGTGATTAAGAACAACTGATTCACGCTCAAATTTACCTAAGAGAAGAAGGTAGGACGGTCCTTGTAGTTTAGCTTGGGTTGTCGAATCCTCAGAGACCTAAGAAGTAACCTATAGACACGTACATTCTATGGATTGGTTTTAGCTATGAAGTGGCCAACTTGGGATGATTTTATATGGGTTTAAGTGAACTCTAAGATACTTAAGTGAATTCAATTTAAAAGAGTGAGTTGATCCTAGGTTATCACTTGGGGTGGATTGGACGTATTTCCTTTTCAATAATTTCAATTTCTTATATTTGAGATGAGTTCATTTAAGAAGATAAAACAACATCACCACCTACTGGTTTAATACCTACACCCTTTAATATTAATCACCTATACACTTGAAGGATCAAAGTTTTGAGCACTTCAAGGTAAAGGTTCGTATTAGCACATGAAGCGTGTGGCCTTAAATTCAACAAGGACGATGGAGTTTAAAAATCATCAAATAAAAATCTCAATTAAAGAAGTGATTATACATTAATGGGGTAATAAATAACATCCAATCCACCCCCTTGCTACTCCCTTGGATCAACCCATAAGTGAGTTATCCCTCCATTGATGCTATGGTTTCAATGAGAGCGGAAAGTAGACTCATGAGGGAGGAACACCACGGTTTGAAACCGTGGCTATAAGCCTAAAAACCGTGGCTATAGGTTATAGCCACGGTTCAATGAACCGTGGCTGGTATTGGCGTGGTTATAGGCCAACTGCTATAGCCACGGTTTAAAACCGTGGCAGAAGGTAAACCACAAACAAGCCTTATAGCCACGGTTAGAAACCGTGGCTATAGTTCAAAGTTCAATAAAAAAAACACAGTAGGCCTGCAGGCCTGCCAGTCCCCCCTGCCAGTCCCCCCTGCCCCCTGCCACCCCCTGCCAGTCCCTCCATGCCCCCTGCTAGTCCCCCTGCCCCCTACCAGTCCCCCCTGCCAGTCCCCCCCTGCCCCCTGCCAGTCCCCCCATGCCCCCTGCTAGTCCCCCTGCCCCCTACCAGTCCCCCCTGCCAGTCCCCCCCCCCCTGCTAGTCCCCCCTGCTAGTCCCCCCTGCCCCTGCTAGTCCCCCCTGCCACCCCCCTTGCCAGTCCCCCCTGCCCCCTGCCAGCCCCCCTGCCACCCCCTGCCAGTCCCCCCCTGCCCCCTGCCAGCCCCCCTGCCCCCTGCCACCCCCTGCCAGTCCCCCCTGCCCCCTGTTAGTCCCCTTGCCCCCTGCTAGTCCCCCCCCCGCCAATCCCCCCCTGCCCCTGCTAGTCCCCCCCTGCCACCCCCCTTGCCAGTCCCCCTTGCCCCCTGCCAGCCCCCCCTGCCCCCTGCCACCCCCTGCCAGTCCCCCCTGCCCCCTGCCAGTCCCCTTGCCCCCTGTTAGTCCCCCCGCCAATCCCCCCCTGCACCCTGCTAGGCCCCCTGCCAGTCCCCCTGCCCCCTGCTAGTCCCCCTACCTGGACACCCCCTGCTGTACATATGTTGGAGTTTTTCAAAGTAGCAACACATCAGAATCCTGTGAGAGTACTGGAAGGTTTTCTTAGGTGGTCCAAATAGACTATGGATGAGTAGCACTTGGTTTTTGGAATGGTGAATAAAGGCTATAGTTGGGATGCCATTACAGCTGGGCTATCTATGCTGAAACTGTTTGGTTTTACGCGGGATGTTGGTGGATGAAAGGACATAAAGGTTCAAGAAGCACTGCACTAGAAGGAGCTCCTACATGTTCTAGATAATGCTATTATGGAGGGAGAGAAGGATATTGCAGTTATACCCAACAACCATCTTAAAGATGAAATGAGACAATGTGATGTTTGGAATGAAGAGTGAAAACCAATGTTTCCCATGATTATAGGTGTTGGAGTTATCACTGCTCTGGACACCCCCCGGACAGACCCTGGACACCCCCCGGACACCCCCCAGACACCCCCCGGACAGACCCCAGACACCCCCCCAAACACACCCTGGACACCCCCCGGACAGACCCCGGACACCCCCCGGACAGACCCCGGACACCCCCCGGACAGACCCCGGACACCCCCCCCCCAAACACACCCTGGACACCCCCCGGACACCCCCCGGACAGACCCTGGACACCCCCCCAGACACACCCTGGACACCCCCCGGACAGATCCCCCTGGACAGCCCAGACCTCCACTCCCCTGGACAGCCACCCCCCCATCCTCCTGGACAGACCCTGGAACCCCCCTAGAACCTGAACACCCCCCAGACCCCCCCTCCCACCCTCCTGGACATACCCTGAACCACCCCCCCCCCCAAAAAAAAACCTGGAAACCCCACCAGACCCTGGAAAGATCCCCCTGGACCCAGAACTTGGACACCCCACCCCTTGCACCCCCCTGTCAGTTACCCCCCTCCCCCTGCTAATTCCCCCCCCTCCCCCTACCAGTTCCCCCCTCCCCCCTGCCAGTCCTGCCCCCCCCCCCTCCCCAAAAAAAAAAACCTGGACACCCCCCCAGACCCCCTGGACATACCCTGGACAGACCCCTCAGGAAAGACCCCCCCCAGAACCTGGACACCCCACCCCTTGCACCCCCCTTTTCCGTTACCCCCTCCCCCCTACTAGTCCCCTCCCCCCTGCTAGTTCCCCCCCTCCCCCTGCTAGTTCCCCCCGCCAGTCCTGCCCCCCCCCCCCCCCCAAAAAAAAAAAAAAAAAAAAAAACCTAGACACCCCCAGACCCCCTGGACAAACCCCCCTAGATAGACCCTGGACAGACCCCCCAGGACAGACCCCCCCAGACCCTGGACACCCCCCCCCAGAACCTGGACACCCCCCCATACCCTGGACAGATCCCTTGGTTTCTTCTCCAAGGGCTTACCTCCCCTCCCAGTTTCTGTTAACAGGTGCCTTGTGGAATTTGTCCTGAAGGTTCCTCAGATTATGTTGGAGTCTGGTACTCAGGTCTTTCTAGGAGCGCTTGCTTCTTGCTATCGTGATGAGAAGTTTCCCAAGGTGGATGCAGTTTAGGAGGTCGACCCCCTTTCTATGGTTCTTTCAGCAGATTCCAGGAAGATTTCCATCGTATAGAGAACTTAGTTTCCCCTAGTGATTGGCCTCCTCCAGCGCATGGCATGCTGAGTAGTAGGGTACCTTATGTTGAATCAAATTTATCAAGTGATCAGTATTCTACAATGCCTGATACAATGGCTTCGTCTCCCCTACTAGTGGTGAGTGGGAAAGCTCCAAATCATGCATCGAGTCTTCCTTATTCTCCTTCCGTACAATCAGATACTGGTTCAGGTGTGTGTACGAGGCCGACCCTGAGAAAGAGGCGGGTTAGGGAGTGTTCTGCCTCCATCGTGATAGGGACTGTGTTTCCTGAGGCCAAAGTTGGGCAAGTTTTGTTTCCATGATTCCTATATTCGTTTGGAACTCCCGAGGTGTTGGGGAAAGAGTGAAAATCGACTTCATAGCCTCATATGTGAAGAAGAACAAGATCAAGGTTTCTACGATTCTTGAGCACAAGCAAAATTCTGTTAAAATTAACGAGTTTACCGCAGGGTAAAGTTGCATGCATCTATGCATGCAGACCCAGTTAACAAGTTCATCTGGATATTCTGGCATTGGGATGCTATGGTGGAGTTGCTCCAAGAAGGGGGCCAACATATAACAATGAGAGTGCCATGTGGAGGGGACACTATACTTGTGTAATTTATTTATGGCAGTTGTGATTCCCTAAGAAGGGAGGTGTTATGGAGAGAACTGAATGAGTTCGACCCAGGGGATTAGCCTTGGGTCTTGTTAGGAGATTTCAATATAATAATGGATCCTGAGGAGAATAAAGGGAGAAGTAAATTCCCAAGTATGGCTAGTGAGTCCTTTACGCAGTTTTTTCTGGTAAAGGGCGAATTGATTTGGGATACTCAGGTGACCCTTACACATGGTGTAACAACAGAAGGGGTGGTAAATGTTTTCGGAGTAGGCTTGACCATTGTATTGCCAATGTACAAGATATTTCTATGTTATCAAATACAAAGGTGGATCACTTGACTCGAAGCATCTCCAATCACTCTCCACTTTTCCACACTCTGAGCAGGAGGGAGGCCTCGCAAGAAAACTTCACGTTCACGAACTTGTGGTCACACTTTTCAGAATATCTTCAGTTGGTGGGGAAGAGTTGGGAAGAACTGATTCAGGGTATTTCCAAATCTAACACGTTCAATGTTCTAAAAAGAATTGTTAACACTCACCATCCCATGTTATTTGCTACTGCTGAACCAAAAATTGCTTATTCTTCTAAATACTCTCACTTGTGTCAACACAATTATATCTTTACTGGCGCAATCTCAAATACCTACAATGCTGAATGTCTATGGATTTTTTCGCACTCTTACAAAATGTTAACACCTTTAATGTCTCTGATCAAATCTTTACTTGCAATTTTAATACTGATGACATACACCTCTTCTGCTCTTTTGTCTATGCAAAAAATAGATACCAAGAAAGGAGAACTCTTTGGAATGACCTTTCTTACCTAAGCACTAATATTAATGACCCTTGGTTTATTCTTGGAGGAGAATAAAAGAATGGGAAGAAAACAGTACAATAGAGTGGTCGCTTACAAATTAGATAGAGCCTTCACGAATGTACATGATTTAGAAAGAGGTTAAGAGTGCCCTTTTTTCTCTAAATCTTGAGAGTGTGGCTGGTCCTGATGGGTTCACAAATTAATTATTTATGTTCTACTAGGACATAGTTCGTGATGAGCTCCTTAACGCTATGAGGGAGTTCTTTAACCATGCTTCAATGCCCTATGGAATCAACTCCAATTTTGTTGCCCTGATCCCAAAGAAGGAAAATGTTGTGGATGTAAAGGATTTTAGACCTATTGCTATTGGGAATACCTTTCCAAAAATCATTAGCAAAATTATTGCAGGTGGGGATGTTTTGCAGGTGGCAGAGGGCTGGAACTGGTGGTTGGGGCTGTTTTGTAGGTGGCAGAGGGCTGGCATGAGTGTTTTGCAGGAGGCTAGGGGGTGGTGGCTGGTGTGGTGGCTGGTGCGGGCTGGATTGTAGGTGGTTGGGGGATGGTGCGGGCTCGAATGCAGGTGGAAGGGGGATGGAGTAGGGCCAAATCACGGCGTGACCGCGGCGTGACTGCAACGTGTTGGCCCGGTCCAGCGACATCCGCGGGGTAGCATCTTCTGGCCAGGAGCGAAGGGAGTGAGAGGAGGCGGGGCAACATTCCGGTCGTCGCTCCACCGACAGAAATTGTGATTAGTCAGTCTCAACATTGATCCACAAGACTCATGGAATACTATCACTGCGAACCGCCGCAGGGTGTCGTCCTGGAGCAGGGCCAAATCACGGCGTGACTGCGGCGTGACCGCGGTGTGACCGCGGCGTGACCGCGGTGTGACCACGGCATGACCGCGACATGTTGTCCCGGTCCAGCGACATCCACGAGGCAGCATCTTCCAGCCAGGGAAGGAGTAAAGAAGTGATTTCAAAATTGATGCATGTCGAACCCTAGGAAAAAAGACATAGAAGAAGAAGGTAAATGTGTATCATTTGATCGAGGATTTTTCGACTTTCAGTTTCCCTCAACAGATCTAAAAGGACGATCCTGGAGCATTGGATCGCTCAACCTAAGGCCCGGTACCTTGAGGGTTTATGACTGGAAGCTACAATTTAGTTATAATGACTTTAAAGAAACTTGTGCACAGATCTAGTTTAAGATTCATAGACTTAATTGGGCACTATGGCACTAGGAAATCTTATATGATATCATATTTGTGATTTTCATTCCAATCAGGATGAACTATTCCACTAAAAATGTAATTTTTGGTCACTATGTGTGTGTATTGGTAGAAGTGGATTTAAGTTATACACTAATTGACCAGGTTTCTCTTTCCACTCAACATTGATCACAAGACTCGTGAAATACTATCACTGCGAACTGCTGTAGGGTGTCGTCCTGGAGCAGGGCCAAATCACGGTGTGACTGTGGCGTGACCGCGGTGTGACCGCGACATGTTGGCCCGGTCCAACGACATCCGCGAGGCAGCATCTTCCGGCTAGGGAAGGAGTAAAGAAGTGATTTTAAAATTGATGCATGTCGAACCCCAGGAAAAAAGACGTAGAAGAAGAAGGTAAATGTGTATCATTTGATCGAGGATTTTTCGACTTTCAGTTTCCCTCAACAGATCTAAAAGGACAATCCTGGAGCATTGGATCGCTCAACCTAAGGCCCGGTACCTTGCGGGTTTATGACTGGAAGCTACAATTTAGTTCTAATGAAAAGAAACTTGTGCACAGATCTAGTTTAAGATTCATAGACTTAATTGGGTACTATGGCACTAGGAAATCTTATATGATATCGCATTCGTGATTTTCATTCCAATCAGGATGAACTATTCCACTAAAAATGTAATTTTTGGTCATTATGCGTGTGTATTGGTAGAAGTGGATTTAAGTTATACACTAAAAATGTGGGACCAACTAAACAATTGAGGTTCAGGATCAACATCAAGCAGTTAAAAATTCAGGGCATGTCCCTGTTTTAGCCCTAGAGGATCAAGTTCCTGCTAACGATAGGTCTATTATTGCTCAAAATACATCTTCTATGTGTTTGATTGCTAGAGGCTTTGATTATCCTATTCTTGGATCATCCCCCCATTATAGAGATTCTTGTATTTCTGTTTCTCCTAACAAGTTGCAAGTGAAGAGTTCCTGGGATGATATGGAAGAGAAATCTCATGCTGCCACCCTGCCCCCTCCCCCCTGCCCTGCAGACCTCCCCCTCCCCCCCCCCTGCCCCCTGCCCCCTCCACCTTGCCCCCTGCCCCCTCCACCCTCCACCCACACCCTGCCCCCTACCCCCTGCCCCCTGCCCCCTGCCCCACTTCTCTAACTTCCTAATTCAGTTTGAATCTATGAAAAATAAGAGAATCTTGGTTGTGGTATTTTAGAATTAAGTCCTAGAGTTCTTAGATAATAATAGAATTATTAATAGTTTGATAAATGAATGAGTTTGGACACCCACCCTGCACCCCCGGACAGCCCCCCCATGCACCCCCGGACAGCCCCCCCGGACAGCCCCCCGTGCACCCCCGGACAGCCCCCCGTGCACCCCCGGACAACCCCCCATGCACCCCCGGACAACCCCCACGTGCACCCCAGGACAGACCCCATGCAGCCCCCCTTCCCCCCTGCACAGAACCCCGGATATCCCCCCGTGCCCCCCCGGACAACCCCCCCGTGCACCCCCGGACAACCCCCCGTGCACCCCCGAACAACCCCCCGTGCACCCCCAGACAAACCCCCCGTGCACCCCCGAACAGCCCTGCAGCCCTACAAGAGCCACCAGATAGCCCTGCGAGAGCCACCAGACATAACCCCGGTGGGCATGAACATCTACCTGATCTGTGAAGATTCAAAAATAGAGGGCATGAACATCTACCTGGTCTATGAAGATTCAAATTTAGATGAACATGATTCATGGGAGATAAAAAACTACCTACACAGAACCCGAACAGCCATGCGAGAGCCACCGGACAGCCCTGCGAGAGCCACCAGACAGCCCCCTGCGGAACCTATTCTAAAACTATGGATAATATTTATAACACACTCTTAGTGGGTGGTTTTCAAAACCACATCAATAGATTAAGAAATGTTTTTAAAGGGTATTCGACCCTGTGTGTATTATTAGTAAGGTAAAACATGGATATCCCAATGGTTTCTTATTCGTTGAGTGTAATACACCTTCATCTTTAACTCAAATCATGTAATCTGAGTGGGGTTTATATTATGTTAATTAAGGAAAAGTACATGGTGTATAATTTATAGATGCTAAAAAATACACCCTCATAATCAAATTAATTTAGAATGAAAATAATCTGACCATGAGAACATGAATCAATCCTATGAGAACATGAATCAATCCAGACTGAGTTCGTAATAGGGGAATTTTATTATGATATTGGATCATAACCAAAAAATATCCATGGTTTTGTTTAGGATATGAGATTTGGGTTTATTCAAAGTGTCCTAGTGTATGAACAATATTTAAAACCTAGAATGAATTGGTAAAAGTATTAATGCCAAATATAGTATACAGACAAAAAAAATGAAACACACAAATTAATCTCTCCACTACCCTGATCTCCCTCCCCTGTAAAGAAAACCGCGTAGCCGCCTCCAGTGCCCTTCTGGCCCCCTTCGCAGAATATAACTACCCTCCATCCGTAGAAAGCAGTAAAAGCCTAAGTGACCAATGCAATAAATAAAATAAAATAAAAATTAAACAACAATATACCTGTTTCCTGTGAATAATTATATCTCTAGTTTATTGCATTTTTCTATAGAAACTTAATGCTCTTGTGGTAACCCACTTTGATTGATGCAAGTTAGGATAAAGATTGACAACAATTAATACCTTTCAAAGTAAAAAAATAAAGAGAGGATAATCAGACCTTTTTCAATGATTGCTATATTCAGTATGATGTTATGAAAAGTCTAGCCTCCTACACTTCCCTCCTGCCCACTGCACTTCCCCCCCCCAGCCCACTGCACACCCCCCTGCCCACTGCACTTCCCCCCAGCCCACTGCACACCCCCATACCCACTGCACTTCCCCCCCATCCCACTGCACACACCCTCTGCCCACTGCACCCCCCAGCCCACATGCAGAATTCAGTAATTACCTGCAAGTATAACACATAATTCCGAAGTTAATTAAATACATACAGGAATACCACTGAGGACTAGGTATTGGATGGTGTTCTTATGATGTGGGTAGTTAGGGCATGTGTAGATGTAGTGTGACCAGACACTGATGGAGTTCCAAGCATGTGTCCAGATCAGTCATCTCAATAGATTCTACATGAAGCCTTATCATACTACCACTAGCTAGGGACTGGGGTAGACCTGGGGATCTGAGGTCAGGTTAGGAGAAATATGAGGAGATGGTAGCTAAGATTTAGTAGCACATGGGGGACATGGTAGAGACAGTGGGAACCAGTTGTAGGGTTAGTGGCTGGTAGTTGATGTGATATACTTTATTTCCTAGTCTCAAATAATTGTTTACTGGGTATGCATGTTCAATATCTTATGCACAAATGTAACATAGAAAACAAAACAGAAACTAGATGAATGAAATATAAAGATATCATGCATTGATTCTGATGCTTTTCAGGTTCAATCATATCTTACGTATAGATTAATGCCCAAACATCACACTAGCTGATTTTTGAAAACAGCTACAGGTTAACTGTTTAAAATGTAGAAACAGAATATAAGGTAAACAAAATATATAATAATTACCATTGTGCTGAAAATCAAGGCTCCGGTCAGCAACTTCTGTGGCTGTAGGATATGAAACAACAGGCGTTTCCATTCCATCACAATCATCAGCTAATAATGGCTGCACTCTGCAGAATACACGTATGTTCCCTTTCAGTTCCTGCAGTAACCAAGAATTAAAAACCATCAAACCAAAACTAAAAATATGATATGAGAGTCCTACCAAAATGGTATTGTGCAGATTTTTTCTCAGCTTCTCTCCTACAGAAATTCAAAGGTCAGCATCCACCAACTGATCGTGTAACTCACGCGCAGTTCTCCTTTGTTCTTCATATTGTGTCATTACTTATGAAGTAGACATATCAACCATATGAAAATTTAAATTAACATCATCATAGAAAAACAATCGTGGCTAGTGACATTTGAAGTAATCTTACCTTTAGTTTTTCATTTGCAGCAGCTTGTATTCCATGTACATGTCCTAGTTTTGTTTTATTTTGGTGTGGCCATTTTTATATGCATGTATATTGTTGGTGAACATGGTAAACATGAATTATTATCAAACTAACCAGGTCCTGGTTAGTTGGTTTGAATTGGATCATATTCATGATATATATATATATATACACAAGGTGCATAGAACAAGGATTTATTATTGGTATTGATGGATGCGTGACTTTTTTAGTGCATTGGCATTTGGGCATCGATTAGATATGGGTTTTATTTGAGGTGTGTGGCACAGTGACTGATTTAGGGAATCTAATGGGATGAGTGACTTATGGATTCTGAGGTGGAGCATTTAATTTGGACCATCTGTTGCGATAAAATATTTTTGGGAGTCCCCTGGACAGAAGCCCCCCCCTCCCCCCTGCTGGACAGCAGCCCCCCTACTGGACAGCAGCCCCCCTGCACATTAAATGTCTTTTAGAGAAATCAACACATTAAAGGGGAAATGTCTCTCATACACTTTAATGAGGAAGGTTGAAAATATCAAAAACATTGAAAACAATTTAGAAACACAAAATTGGATATTTGGTTATGCTTCCAACAACAATATGATTCGATCTTCAAGAGGTGGGTGGAGTGTTGTCCTGTTTTTTTTCTACCCAGAAAACAGAAAGAAAATTTTATTAAATACTAAAACAACTAAAGGAAAGAAAATAAATTAAAAGGGACAAACAGATGCACAGTGAAAATGCAATATCACAAATGACATTGATCACAACCAAAAAACTGCCCAACAAATAGAAAATAATTACAAAGATAGATTCAATTTCTAATTTGGATTCTCAAAAGCTAAATATAGAAAGGGCCATCATCATCCCTTGTCTGGGAAATAATACTCATGTCCCACCTTCAAAAATAATGATTTATGACCCCAAAAAATTTGAATGTGAATGAAGGGAAGAGTTCTTCAATCAAGCTGGAGGACTTTAATATGAAAACATAGCAGAAAAATGGGAGAAAATATAGCATCAGTTCATATGCAACACCCATGTTAAGAAATAGACTTCTAAAAAATCAGAAGATTGAAGTATTTAAAAAACAAATAAAATGAAAACCCAAATATTCAAGCTCTTCTCTTTTTTCCCAATCAAACTCGTGAGTATGCACCTGACTTGGGAAATAGGAATCCCATGTTACACCATATGGGGTTGCAAAGGCATAGAGATCCATAAATGTTCCACTATGGGCCTTGCTAACCTTCTCAAGAGATAAAACGGAGTTTTAAGTCAGTAACAGTTAAAACATATATACAGTTAAAACACATATACATTGTCTTCCCACATAATTGGGAAGATATATAATTCACATAGCCACCAATAACTGGTTCAATGTAATGAAAGTGAATAGAAACACATAATAGTCAAGAGAAGATTATATAAATCATGTTTCTATAATTGTGATTTCAAGTCGAAAGGACTGGAAAATGGAGCATAAGTAAACAATGAAAATGGATTCGAACACATATACAAAAGGAATACAGTATAAAACGCACACAGTCTAATTGGACCTCTTTCATATGCCATGGATGGGTAATGGTTGGAATTGAAAAAATAGATAATCAAACAGAAAGTAATACATTTCATTCCACAATATGAATCATCAAATAGAGATGAACAACAACTACTTATGCTAGTTTTGGATTTTCCAGTGTGTAATGAATGGGTTAGAGGGGTTAGTTTTATAATCCCTCCAAGAGAATACTTTAAAAAAGGGAAAATAAGGAATTATACTAACCAAGAATATGAAAAGATACAAATAAAGATTCTAAAACAAAATGAAGTATTATTTTAATATAACGCATAACTAATATAACTAATGCAACATCAGTAATTAGTAAACGAACCACCACATATATTATATCCAAATTTAAAAACAATGACTTTAGAGGGTAGTTTTTTCCTTTTTAAATCTAACATAATGGATTCAATCATTTTTATCTACTGGGAAATTACACTATGACCATGATTCTATAGCCATGGTCAGCACATCTATGTCCATAAGTAAGAATATAGTTTTTAACTAACATAGATTGTGGTAGTATTCCTCACCACATTGGTATACAACTATAGTGTATATGGAATATGGATATAGGTCTATTTGGGAAGGACATACGACTATGTTCCATGCTAGACAGTGGAAGTATGTATGTGCGGTAACTATAGGAAATGAAAGGGAAGGGTATGGGAAAGGGATATAGTTACAGTACATGTAAATCATGGTAGTTGATTAGTACATAATAATGGTCCACATGTACCATTATCTTAGGTGACCTAGATATGACCATGAGTTTAATGGTATGTGGAAAAAATGTGGGCCCCTATTGATCAAGTGAAAACACCCCCCACATAAATTAAGTCGAATGAAGCCTACCAACTCCTTGTTATCATGATTACCTCCACTCAATCAATTTTGAGGACCTTTAATGTTTACTATACCATGATTTTTTCCATTCAATTGTGCATTATGATATTCTTTACATGTTTTAAAACATCGATCTGATCAACCCTCAATAATTTATCCTTGTATTTGAAAAACCATAATAAATTTTTCATACAAGTGACTTCAAAGAAAGATATTATACATCATCTCTACCATATTTCATCATACAATACTTTATTTCATTTTATTTTATCAAATTAATTTCAATTTTGAAAATGTTTTGTCTACACCCTCTTCCTCATATCGTTTCATGTATTTCTCTTCAATTTCATTCTCATTGAAATAGTTTGCTAGAGTGGTTTTAAAAGAGTTTTTGATCTATATTTTCACTCTTTTGAGTTTGAATTATTAATTTCCTAGCCAAACATATATTAAAAAAAATTCTTGTGATCATAGGATTCTACAATATTGTTTCAGAATATATTAATTCAACCTTCACTGCTTACTTGAAACCACCTTTAGAAATAATTTAAAATTTTATTTCTTAATTTGAACCCAAAGATGCCTAGTTTTTAAACCCCTTGCCTAATAGAATTCCAATTTAAAACACATGTAACTGAACTCATTCTAAATTTCATAACCACTTCCAATCAATTACCCCATTCAACATAGACACTTTGAAATGAAACAAAACTGATACAAACATAACCCATCTTTGAAACTTTCAATTTGATTCATGTGATGAATAATTAAGGATAAAAAATATAGAGGATTACCTCTGGTGTTGAGGGTTGTGGGGGAGAACCGTTGGGAATGGAGGAGGAGGGGAGGCAGCTCGGAGCAGCTTCGCTGGAGGAGGGGAGGGTCACGGAAAGGAGGGGTCGAGGGTTTTGAGGGTTGCTGGTGAAAAGGTGTCGGGGAGGGCGATGGGGGTGTCGACCTCGGCGCCGGAAGAGAGGCGTTGGGGAGGAGGCATCAGGGAGGAGGGTCGCGGTGAGGAGGGTCGCGACGAGGAGGCGTCGGGGAGGAGGGTCACAGCGATGAGGAGGGCACGACGAGGATGCGTCGGGAAGGAGGGCCACGGTGATGAGGAGGGTGTAGCGAGGAGTCGTCGGGGAGGAGGAGGGCGTGGAGAGGAAGAGGTCGCGGCGAGGAGGAGGGTGCGGTGAGGAGGAGATCGCGGGGGAGGAGGAATTGCGAGGGCGGGAGTCGCTGATCGGGAGAACAGAGGAGGAGCCCGACGGATTTGGGGGGAAAAAGGGCAAGGAAAATTTTAGGCATGGTTTTTTAATTAAACCATGGATATAAATTGGCTATAGCCACGAACCTATAAAACCGTGGATATAGGTCCGTGGCTATAGCCTAAATTTCCAGTAGTGTAAATGGAGAAGTAAAAAAAGAAACACAATAAAATAACAATCACTCCACCGTTGTGTGATAATATCACAAGGTTTGGTATGAACAAGTTCACACCTTGAACCAACGATATAAAAGTGATAAGGATAAAAATAGAATAATAAGAGAAGAAGAACTTTTTTTAAGAAACAAGGATGAATTAAAACAACTTACATGTGGAAGACAAATTTGAGACAACAAAACCGCAGCATAACATTACAATGAAAGAAAGCTCAAAGATTATCAACTCCTCCACCACCACTGAATTAAATAGGAATTTTTGAATCCTTGGGTATATCCTCCAATAGTCCAAGTCTTCTCAATTAATTGTGGTAGACCATGGGTGGGTGGAAAGTTGAGGGAGAGTTGATTTTCCACCCTTGACCCGAGGTGGCTTCCAGCTTACTTATATCAAACAGATGCGCCTGGAAGACCTTCTATATGGCCTAATTAGAGTGGGACATAGAATAATAAAACATATATACAGATGTCTTCTAACCGTCTGTAAAATTTGGACCCATTTGGAGTTGTGGATCCGGATATATGATTATATTAGTGGGTTGTTTTTCTGGGCCGCAGAATATGGCCCAGAATTTTATCTCTAACTTGGGCCGCCTAAATAACCACAATAGAGGCCTAATTAGCACTGTATCTTGAATAATTATTTGTTAATATATATGTATTATATCATACCACGAAATTTGGCCTTTATTTGGCCAGTATTTTGGGCCCCACATTCTCATCAGTGGGCTGGTGTCCAATCTGCCTTCTCTAGAATTGCTTCCTTTCATCGCCAAATATCTCCATCATCCATTATGAATCATCCATTGATCCCTGAATGAAAAATGTCTAAATTGAAGTAAATATAAATTTCACAAAATATCAAATTAAAATATGGATAATTACATTCCTTAGAATTAGATGACTGATTGGGCCTAAATTGGTGTACATTAGGCATGAAGTGCACAAATGATGAGAATGAATGTTCAAAATCAAAATGCACTAACTCAGGTCCATAAGATAAAAAATAAACATTTAATACCATTAAAATGTAATTAACATATGTGTTTTTATTTGCAAATCACACCCCCCAACTTGAGATTTTCTAGTCCCGAGCAAATAATTCAATGATTTTATTTGAATTCCTTTCTTCAAACACATTATAACAAACAGTGCTCAAAATGTAAACTGCACACAAATATATCTTTATAACCTATCAAAATAATTTAAAACAAGATAAATTTAAAATTATATCTCAATCCCAAGCCCATTCATTTGATCAAATCCATCATCATAATTCATCCAACTTAATTAGGTGTAATGATGTATTGTGAATCACAATAGATATGGGGGTTCATTTTCATTCAAGGGGAAATCATGGAAGCGCTAGGTGGAATCACATTTAATCCTAATATGATTATTCATTCTTTTTTTCTTTTTCTTTTTGGTTTTTTATTTTATTTTTCAATGTTGCCAAAGTAATTGAGATTGCAGTTAATCAAATTAACCCATGTAGCAAGACTTTGTCGATGACTCCCAGGCTCAAAGGCCTTAGGGCACCAAGTGAAGCCCACATACTCGGGTATCATCTCAAGTTAACTTGATAAAAAACAAAATCATATTACCATAAATAGAGATAGAGTGAAAAAATCAGGGCTAGACAACTCTGGAGTCACGATCCCCAAGTGCAGAAAGCCTTGCATTTTATCAATCCATTGCTCTAAACACAAATTTTTATTTTTTATTTTTTTATTTTTTTGAATACTAATATTATTCATAAAAATAAAACCAGAATATTCTATTTATTATAGGACCCTTAGAATTTAAATCATTACCCCACAATCTAGAGGACGTGCATTGTGGCATTTTGATTTAATAGATGAAAATAAAAATGATGAAAATTCTCATTGGACAACCAAACTTCCAAAATCAATGCTTTTAAACTTAATCATGAATTAAATTAAGAGTCAAGGAAATAAAAATTATTTTCTATGTAGTTTTAATGTGAGCAAAGATGTTATTATATGAATGATAAAGGAATTTTACTTCTTTTTTATCATTATTTTTTTAACAAACATTTTGTTTCCACACCCCCCAACATAGAATGAAACTGTCCCTAGTTTCGTAAAAAGAAAATTTAGAATGGGGTTGAGGAATAAAAGGGGAGTTCAAGAAGGAAATTGAAATATTAGGATCATGGAATGAAGTCACCTGGTGGTTGAAGTTTGAAGTTCTTGCCACTCCAATTTAGTCCTTTGATATCCATGTCACTTGCAAAGTTCCCTAGTAGAAAAAGGAAAAACAAAACAAAAAAAACAAAACAAAACAAAACAATATATATATATATATATAATAAATAAAGTAAAATATAAGTATATATATAAAAATTAGAGAATAAGGAAGCACAAGAAACTGTAGGTCAGTGGTAAGCGGGCGCCCCTGTCTCCCTTCAGTCCCGAGTTCGAATCCCCGCAACTTTGCCGGTTGTGATGGGGTTTGACCCACGACCCACAACGTGTACCTTTTTATTATTATTATATATATATATATATATATTTTATTTTTATTTTAACCTACAAAAAACATTAAAATAAAACAAACTGATGATACATTGTCTTCTTTTTAAGTTTCTGGGTAAGGCATTACTCAAGGATCACACCACGTGACACAGATGAATATGGCGCTCCCCTTTCATACCCATCCATACTCATAATATAATAACAGGTAAACAGTCTATTTTTTTATTTTTAAATATCAAAATGATTAATTAAAATATAAATTTTATTAAAACAACAAAATGATAGGAAACTTGAAAACCATGAGTTTCCTCCCATGTAACGCTTTGTTTAATGTCGTATGCCCGACATTAATCCCCCCAACTTACCCACCAACTTTTAGAATCTTAATAACCCCATGTTTCACCACTTAGTCTTGGTTGAGATTCATTCTATGTTTATAAATTTTTTCATGCACAAACCTATGTTCTAAAACGAGTGGTAAAATCCAAGGAATATAAAAAATGGGGGATTCAATTTCTTTTTTAGTCTTTTGAAAGACATTAAGAATCATTACCTCTTTATTGGTTTCAAGATTAGAAATTGTGAAGAATGGAAGTTTATTGATATCCCCAATTAATGTAAACTTAAGGGCGGATGGAAAGTCCTTTCTTTCAAGTTTAGGTAGGCTAACACTTTTAGACATAGGTTGGGACTTTGAATCAAACTCAATTTCATTTTCAAAATTTCTCAACAGAATTGGTTCCTTTTGAATAGAAGATTCAACCAAAAAATTGGAAAGATCAATTTTAGGAATGGGTATGGACTCAAGGTTTGTGATTTCTCTCAATGGTTCAATGGTTTGTGTTTTAGAAAAATCATCAATTTAGTTATATTCATGAGACTCGATCCATGATGTCAAATTTCCCTCTTGTGAATATAAAAAATCAGTTTCCTCTTGATTTAAACACCCATAAAAAATTCCTTTATCCTCTTCATCTATCCCACATCTAAAGGTTGTCTCTTCAGTAAATTAATGAGTAGTTTGTGGGAAACTAAACACTTCACATAAGGTTATGAAAGGGTCAGTTGGTGTAGGCATGTGTTCCTCATAAGTTTTAATGCTTTGTAGTTCCAATCTCAAAGATGAAACCTCAAAATTAATTTTATCCATTTTTTGACATAGTTTTTCAAGTAATGGATGTGGATCATGATGGATATGGGGTTGAGACATATGGTCTATTCCGGGAGGATAAATATGTTGTTGGAATTGCATAGGAGGGTGTTCAGATTGGCTTTGTGGGGATTGAAACTCATTATATGTTGGAATGTTTTATGGATAATAGGAGTAAAAACATTGTGGTTCATTAGGCTGTTGATGATCCCACAAGTAGAAATTAGGACGATCATTGTACATCACACATGGGGTTGAGTGATCAAAGTAGGGATAAGTTTCCCATGTTTGGAATTGTTCAAAAGGGATTTCCATTGGAGTGAAATAGGGAATGAGAATAGAAAAGTGGGGTGAAAAAAGGATTCTAGTGTCTAATATAACTTACTTAGGTCCCCGGAAACGGCGCCAAAATTTTATTCACGCTCAAATTTACCCAAGAGAAGAGGGTAGGACGGTCCTTGTAGTTTAGCTTGGGTTGTCGAATCCTCAGAGACCTAAGAAGTAACCTATAGACACGTACATTCTATGTATTGTTTTTGGATATGAAGTGGCCAACTTGGGATGATTTTATATGGTTTTAAGTAAACTCTAAGATACTTAAGTGAATTCAATTTAAAAGAGTGAGTTGATCCTAGGTTATCACTTGGGGTGGATTGGACATATTTCCTTTTCAATGATTTCAATTTCTTATATTTGAGATGAGTTCATTTAAGAAGATAAAACAACATCATCACCTACTAGTTTAATACCTACAACCTTTAATACTAATCACCTATACACTTGAAGGATCAAAGTTTTGAGCACTTAAGGTTCGTATTAGCACATGAAGTGTGTGGCCTTAAATTTAACAAGGACGATGGAGTTTAAAAATCATCAAATAAAAATCTCAATTAAAGAAGTGATTATACATTAATGAGGTAATAAATAACATCCAATCCATCCCATTTATACTCCCTTGAATCAAACCATAAGTGGTTTATCCCTCCATTGATTCTATGGTTTCAATGGAAGCAGAAAGTAGACTAATGAGGGGGGAAATGGAGAAGTAAAAAAAAAACACAATAAAATAACAATCACTCCACCGTTGTGTGATAATATCACAAGGTTTGGTATGAACAAGTTCACACATTGAACCAGAGGTATCAAAGTGATAAGGAGAAGAACAGAATAATAAGAGAAGAAGAACTTTTTTTAAGAAACAAGGATGAATTAAAACAACTTACATGTGGAAGACAAATTTGAGACAACAAAACCGCATCATAACATTACAATGAAAGAAAGATAAAATATTATCAACTCCTCCACCACCACTGCATTAAATAGGAATTTTTGAAGCCCTGGGTCTATAATACAATAGTCCAAGTCTTGTCAGTTAATTGTGGTAGGCCATAGGTGGGTGGAAAGTTGAGGGAGAGTTGATTTTCCACCCTTGACCCGAGGTGGCAGCCAACTTGCTTCTAACGAACATATTCACCTAGAAGACCTTCTAGATGGCCGAATTAGAGTGGGACATAGAATAATAAAACAGATCCTAGGATTTCTTCTAACCGTATGTAAAATTTGGGCCCATTTGGAGTTGTGGATCCAGAGATATGATTATATTAGTGGGCTGTTTTTCTGGGCCGCAGAATCTGGCCCAGAATTTTATTTCTAACTTGGGCCGCCTAAATAACCACAATAGAGGCCGAATTAGCACTGGATCTTGAATAATTATTTGTTCCTATATATTTATTCTATCATACCACGAAATTTGGCCTTTTATTGGGACAATATTTTGGGCCCCACATTCTCATCAGTGGGTTGGTGTCCAATCTGCCTTATCTAGAATTGCTTCCTTTCATCGCCAAATATCTCCATCATACTTTATGAATAATCCATTGACCCCTGAATGAAAAATGTTTAAATTTAAGTGAATATACATTTCACAAAATATCAAATTAAAATATGGATAATTACATTTCTTATAATCAGATGACTCATTGTGCCTAAATTGGTGTACATTAGGCATGAAGTGCACAAATGATGAGAATGAATGTTCAAAATCAAAATCCACTAACTTAGGCCCATAAGATAAAAAATAAACATTTAATACCATTAAAATTTAATTAACATATGTGTTTTTATTGGATAATCACACTCCCCAACTTGAGATTTGCTAGTCCCAAGCAAATAATTCAATGATTTTATTTGAATTCCTTTCTTCAAACACATTATAACAAACAGTGCTCGCAATGTAAACTGCACACAAATATATCTTTATAACATATCAAAATAATTTAAAACAAGACAAATTTAAAAGCAGATCTCAATCCCAATCTCATTCCTTTGATCAAATCCATCATCATAATTCATCCAACTCAATTAGGTGTAATGATGTGTTGTGAATCACAATAGATATGGGGGTTCATTTTCATTCAAGGGGAAATCATAGAAGTGCTAGGTGGAATCACATTTAATCCTAATATGAGTATTCATTCTTTTTTTATTTTTCTTTTTTGCTTTTTTATTTTATTTTTCAATGTTTCCAAAGTAATTGAGATTGCAGTTAATCAAATTAACCCATGTAGCGAGACTTTGCCGATGACTCCCAGGCTCAAAGGCCTTAGGGCACCAAGTGAATCCCACATACTCGGGTATCATTTCGAGTTAAATTGATCAAAAACAAAATCATATTACCCTAAATAGAGATATAGTGAAAAAATCAGGGCTAGACAACTCTGGAGTCACGATCCCCAAGTGCCGAAAGCCTCTCATTTTATCAATCCATTGCTCTAAATGCAAATTTTTATTTTTTTATTTTTTATTTTTTTGAATACTCATATTATTCATAAAAATAAAACCAGACTATGCTATTTATTATGGGACCCTGAGAATTCAAATTATTACCCCACAATCTAGAGGGCGTGCATTGTGGCAATTTGATTTAATAGATGAAAATAAAAATGATGAAAATTCTCATTGGACAACCAAACTTCCAAAATCAATGCTTTTAAACTTAATAATGAATTAAATTAAGAGTCAAGGAAATAAAAAATATTTTCTATGTAGTTTTAATGTGAGAAAATATGTTATTATATAAATGATAAAGGAATTTTACTTTTTTTTATCATTATATTTTTTAACAAACATTTTGTTTCCACACCCCCCAACATAGAATGAAACTGTCCCTAGTTTCGTAAAAATAAAATTTAGAATATGGTTGAGGAATAAAAGGGGAGTTCAATAAGGAATTTGAAATATTAGGATCATGGAATGAAGTCACCTGGTGGTTGAAGTTTGAAGTTCTTGCCGCTCCAATTTAGTCCTTTGATATCCATGTCATTGAAAAGTTCCCTAATAGAAAAAGGAAAAACAAAACAAACAAAACAAAACAAAACAATATATATATATATATATTTATATTTATATAATAAAGAAAGTAAAATATAAGTATATATATAAAAATTGTAGAATAATGAAGCACAAGAAACTGTAGGTCAGTGGTAAGCATGCGCCCCTGTCTCCCTTCGGTCCCGGGTTCGAATCCCCGCGACTTCACCGGTTGTGACAGGGTTTGACCCACAAACCATGACATGTCCCTTTTTATTATTATTATATTTTTTTGTATTTTTATTTTAACCTACAAAAAACATTAAAATAAAACAAACTGATGATACATTGTCTTCTTTTTAAGTTTCTGGGTAAGGCATTACTCAAGGATCACACCACATGACACGAATGAACATAGTGCTCCCCTTTCATACCCATCCATACTCATAATAGAAGAACAATTCAACAGTCTATTTTTTTATTTTTAAATATCAAAATGATTAATTAAAATATAAATTTTATTAAAACAACAAAATGATAGGAAACTTGAAAACCATGAGTTTCCTCCCATGCAACGCTTTGTTTAATGTCGTATGCCCGAAATTAATCCCCCAACTTACCCAATACCAACTTTTAGAATCTTAACAACCCCATGTTTCACCACTTCATCTTGGTTGAGATTCATTCCATGTTTATAAATTTTTTCATGCACAAACCTATGTTCTAAAATGAGTGGTAAAATCCAAGGAATATCAGAAATGGGGGATTCAATTTCTTTTTTAGTCCTTTGAAAGACATTAAGAATCATTAACTCTTTATTGGTTTTAAGATAAGAAATTGTGAAGAATAGAATTTTATTGATATCCCCAATTAATGGAAACTTAAGGGCGGATGGAAAGTCCTTTCGTTCAAGTTTAGGTGGGCTAACACTTTTAGACATAGGTTGGGACTTTGAATCAAACTCAATTTCATTTTCAAAATTTCTCAACAGAATTGGTTCCTTTTGAATAGAAGATTCAACCAAAAAATTGGAAAGATCAATCTTAGGAATGGGTATGGACTCAATGTTTGTGATTTCTCTCAATGGTTCAATGGTTTGTGTTTTAGAAAAATCATCAATGGAGTTATATTCTTGAGACTCAATCCATGACGTCAAATTTCCCTCTTGTGAATATAAAAAATTAGTTTCCTCTTGATTTAAACACCCATCAAAAATTCCTTTATCCTCTTCATATATCCCAAATCTAAAGGTTGTCTCTTCAGTAAATTCATGAGTAGTTTGTGGGAAACTAAACACTTCACATAAGGTTATGAAAGGGTCAGTTGGTGTAGGCATGTGTTCCTCATAAGTTTTAATGCTTTGTAGTTCTAATCTCAAATATGAAACCTCAAAATTCATTTTATCCATTTTTTGACATAGTTTTTCAAGTAATGGATGTGGATCATGATGGATATGGGGTTGATACATATGGTCTATTCCAGGAGGATAAATATGTTGTTGGAATTGCATAGGAGGGTGTTCAGATTGGCTTTGCGGGGATTGAAACTCATTATATGTTGGAATGTTTTGTGGATCATAGGAGTAAAAATGTTGTAGTTCATTAGGCTGTTGATGATCCCACAAGTAGAAATTAGTATGGTCATTGTACATCACACATGGGGTTGGGTGATCAAAGTAGGGATAGGTTTCCCATGTTTGGAATTGTTCAAAAGGGATTTCCATTGGAGTGAAATAGGGAATGAGAATAGAAAAGTGGGGTGAAAAAAGGATTATAGTGTCTAATATAACTTACTTAGGTCCCCGACAACGGTGCCAAAATTTTATTCACGCTCAAATTTACCCAAGAGAATAAGGTAGGACAGTCCTTGTAGTTTAGCTTGGGTTGTCGAATCCTCAGAGACCTAAGAAGTAACCTATAGACACGTACATTCTATGGATTGTTTTTTGATATGAATTGGTCAAATTGGGATGATTTTATATGGGTTTAAGTGAATTCTAAGATACTTAAGTGAATTCAATTTAAAAGAGTGAGTTGATCCTAGGTTATCACTTGGGGTGGATTGGACGTATTTCCTTTTCAATGATTTCAATTTCTTATATTTGAGATGGGTTCATTTAAGAAGATAAAACAACATCATCACCTACTGGTTTAATACCTACACCCTTTAATACTAATCACCTATACACTTTAAGGATCAAAGTTTTGAGCACTTCAAGGTAAAGTTTCGTATTAGCACATGAAGTGTGTGACCTTAAATTCAACAAGGACGATGGAGTTTAAAAATCATCAAATAAAAATCTTAATTAAAGAAGTGATTATACATTAATGAGGTAATAAATAACATCCAATACATCCCCTTTATACTCCCTTGGATCAACCCATAAGTGGGTTATCCCTCCATTGATGCTATGGTTTCAATGGAAGCAAAAAGTAGACTAATGAGGGGGGAAATGGAGAAGTAAAAAAACACAATAAAATAACAATCAATCCACCGTTGTGTGATAATATCACAAGGTTTGGTATGAAAAAGTTCACACCTTGGACCAACGGTATCAAATTGATAAGTAGAAGAATAGAATAATAATAGAAGAAGAACTTTTTTTAAGAAACAAGGATGAATTAAAACAACTTACATGTGGAAGATGAATTTGAGACAACAAAACCGCATCATAACATTACAATGAAAGAAAGCTCAAAGATTATCAAATCCTCCACCAACACTGAATTAAATAGGAATTTTTGAAGCCTTGGGTATATCATCCAATATTCCAAGTCTTATAAATTAATTGTGGTAGGCCATAGGTGGGTGGAAAGTTGAGGGAGAGTTGATTTTCCACCCTTGACCCGAGGTGGCAGCCAGCTTGCTTCTACCGAACAGATTCACCTGTAAGACCTTCTAGATGGCCGAATTAGAGTGGTCCATAGAATAATAAAACATATCCCCGGATGTATTCTAACCGTCTATAAAATTTGGGTCCATTTGGAGTTGTGGATTCGGAGATATGATTATATTAGTGGGCTATTTTTCTGGGCCGCAGAATCTGGCCCAGAATTTTATCTCTAACTTGGGACGCCTAAATAACCACAATAGAGGCCGAATTAGCACTGGCTCTTGAATAATTATTTGTTCCTATATATTTTTTCTATCATACCACGAAAGTTGGACTTTATTGGGCCAGTATTTTGGGACCCACATTCTCATCAGTGGGATGGTGTCCAATCTGCCTTATCTAGAATTGCTTCCTTTCATCGCCAAATATCTCCATCATCCTTTATGAATAATCCATTGATCCCTGAATGAAAAATGTTTAAATTGAAGTGAAGATACATTTCACAAAATATCAAATTAAAATATGGATAATTACATTTCTTATAATCAGATGACTAATTGGGCCTAAATTGGTGTACATTAGGCATGAAGTGCACAAATGATGAGAATGAATGTTCAAAATCAAAATCCACTAACTCAGGCCCATAAGATAAAAAATCAACATTTAATACCATTAAAATGTAATTAAAATATGTGTTTTTATTGGATAATCACACTCCCCAACTTGAGATTTGTTGGTCCCGAGCAAATAATTCAATGATTTTATTTGAATTCCTTTCTTCAAACACATTATAACAAACAGTGCTCGCAATGTAAACTGCACACAAATATAACTTTATAACCTATCAAAATAATTTAAAACAAGATAAATTTAAAAGTAGATCTCAATCCCAAGCCCATTCCTTTGATCAAATCCATCATCATAATTTATCCAACTCAATTAGGTGTAATGATGTGTTGTGAATCACAATAGATATGGGGGTTCATTTTCATTCAAGGGGAAATCATAGAAGCGCTAGGTGGAATAACATTTAATCCTAATATGAGTATTAATTCTTTTTTTCTTTTTCTTTTTTTCTTTTTTATTTTATTTTTCAATGTTTCCAAAGTAATTGAGATTGCAGTTAATCAAATTAACCCATGTAGCGAGACTTTGCCGATGACTCCCAGGCTCAAAGGCCTTAGGGAACCAAGTGAAGCCCACATACTCGGGTATCATTTTGAGTTAACTTGATCAAAAACAAAATCATATTACCATAAATAGAGATAGAGTGAAAAACTCGGGGCTAGACAACTCTCGAGTCACGATCCCCAAGTGCCGAAAGCCTCTCATTTTATCAATCCATTGCTCTAAACGCAAATTTTTATTTTTTTATTTTTTATTTTTTTGAATACTCATATTATTCATAAAAATAAAACCAGACTATGCTATTTATTATGGGACCCTGAGAATTCAAATTATTACCCCACAATCTAGGGTTCGTGCATTGTGGCATTTTGATTTAATAGATGAAAATAAAAATGATGAAAATTCTCATTGGACAACCAAACTTCCAAAATCAATGCTTTTAAACTTAATCATGAATTAAATTAAGAGTAAAGGAAATAAAAATTATTTTCTATTTAGTTTTAATGTGATAAAAGATGTTATTATATGAATGATAAAGGAATTTTACTTCTTTTTTATCATTATTTTTTTTAACAAACATTTTGTTTCCACACCCCCCAACATAGAATGAAACTGTCCCTAGTTTCATAAAAAGAAAATTTAGAATGGGGTTAAGGAATAAAAGGGGAGTTCAAGAAGGAAATTGAAATATTAGGATCATGGAATGAAGTCACCTAGTGGATGAAGTTTGAAGTTCTTGCCGCTCCAATTTAGTCCTTTGATATCCATGTCACTTGCAAAGTTCCCTAGTAGAAAAAGGAAAAAAAAAACAATATATATATATATATATTTATATAATAAAGAAAGTAAAATATAATTATATATATAAAAATTATAGAATAAGGAAGCACAAGAAACTGTAGGTCAGTGGTAAGCGTGCACCCCTGTCTCCCTTCGGTCCCTGGTTCGAATCCCCTCGACTTCGCCGGTTGTGACGGGGTTTGACCCATGACCCACGACGTGTCCCTTTTTATTATTATTATATTTTTATTTATTTATTTTTGTATTTTTATTTTAACCTACAAAAAACATTAAAATAAAACAAACTGATGATACATTGTCTTCTTTTTAAGTTTATGGGTAAGGCATTACTCAAGGATCACACCACGTGACACGGATGAATATGGTGCTCCCATTTCATACCCATCAATACTCATAATAGAAGAACAGGTCAACAGTCTATTTTTTTATTTTTAAATATCAAAATGATTAATTAAAATATAAATTTTATTAAAACAACAAAATTATAGGAAACTTGAAAACCATGAGTTTCCTCCCATGCAGCGCTTTGTTTAATGTCGTATGCCCGACATTAATCCCCCCAACTTACCCAATACCAACTTTTATAATCTTAACAACCCCATGTTTCACCACTTTGTCTTGGTTGAGATTCATTCTATGTTTATAAATTTTTTCATGCACAAACCTATGTTCTAAAATGAGTGGTAAAATCCAAGAAATATCAGAAATGGGGGATTCAATTTATTTTTTAGTCTTTTGAAAGACATTAAGAATCATTACCTCTTTATTGGTTTCAAGATAAGAAATTGTGAAGAATGGAAGTTTATTGATATCCCCAATTAATGGAAACTTAAGGGCGGATGGAAAGTACTTTCATTCAAGTTTAGGTAGGCTAACACTTTTAGACATAGGTTGGGACTTTGAATCAAACTCAATTTCATTTTCAAAATTTCTCAATAGAATTGGTTCCTTTTGAATAGAAGATTCAACCAAAAAATTGGAGAGGTCAATTTTAGGAATGGTTATGGAATCAATGTTTGTGATTTCTCTCAATGGTTCAATGGTTTGTGTTTTAGAAAAATCATCAATGGAGTTATATTCATGAGACTCAATCCATGATGTCAAATTTCCCTCTTGTGAATATAAAAAATCAGTTTCCTATTGATTTAAACACCCATCAAAAATTACTTTATCCTCTTCATCTATCCCAAATCTAAAGGTTGTCTCTTCAGTGAATTCATGAGTAGTTTGTGGAAAACTAGACACTTGACATAAGGTTATGAAAGGGTCAGTTGGTGTAGGCATGTGTTCCTCATAAGTTTTAATGCTTTGTAGTTCTAATCTCAAAGATGAAACCTAAAAATTCATTTTATCCATTTTTTGACATAGTTTTTCAAGTAATGGATGTGGATAATGTTGGATATTGGGTTGAGACATATGGTCTATTCCGGGAGGATAAATATGTTGTTGGAATTGCATAGGAGGGTGTTCAGATTGGATTTGTGGGGATTGAAACTCATTATATGTTGGAATGTTTTGTGGATCATAGGAGTAAAAACGTTTTGGTTCATTAGGTTGTTGATGATCCCACAAGTAGAAATTAGGATGGTCATTGTACATCACACATGGGGTTGGGTGATCAAAGTAGGGATAGGTTTCCCATGTTTGGAATTGTTCAAAAGGGATTTTCATTGGAGTAAAATAGGGAATGAGAATAGAAAAGTGGGGTGAAAAAAGGATTCTAGTGTCTAATATAACTTACTTAGGTCCCCGAAAATGGCTTCAAAATTTTATTCACGCTCAAATTTACCCAAGAGAAGAAGGTAGGATGGTCCTTGTAGTTTAGCTTGGGTTGTCGAATCCTCAAAGACCTAAGAAGTAACCTATAGACACGTACATTCTATGGATTTTTTTTGGCTATGAAGTGGCCAACTTGGGGTGATTTTATATGGGTTTAAGTGAACTCTAATATACTTAAGTGAATTCAATTTAAAAGAGTGATTTGATCCTAGGTTATCACTTGGGGTGGATTGGACGTATTTCCTTTTCAATGATTTCAATTTCTTATATTTGAGATGGGTTCGTTTAAGAAGATAAAACATCATCATCACCAACTGGTTTAATAACTACACCCTTTAATACTAATCACCTATACACTTGAAGGATCAAAGTTTTGAGCACTTCAAGTTAAAGGTTCATATTAGCACATGAAGTGTGTGACCTTAAATTCAACAAGGACGATGGAGTTTAAAAATCATCAAATAAAAATCTCAATTAAAGAATTGATTATACATTAATGAGGTAATAAATAACATCCAATCCATACCATTTCTACTCCCTTGGATCAACCCATAAGTGGGTTATCCCTCCATTGATGCTATGATTTCAATGGAAGTGGAAAGTAGACTAATGAGGGGGGAAATGGAGAAGTAAAAAAAACACAATAAAATAACAATCACTCCCCCGTTGTGTGATAATCTCACAAGGGTTGGTATGAAAAAGTTCACACCTTGAACCAAAGGTATAAAATTGATAAGGAGAAGAACAGAATAATAAGATGAGAAGAACTTTTTTTAAGAAACACGGATGAATTAAAACAACTTACATGTGGAAGACAAATTTGAGACAACAAAACCGCATCATAACATTACAATGAAAGAAAGATCAATAGAGGCCGAATCCTCCACCACCACTACATTAAATAGGAATTTTTGAAGCCTTGGGTCTATAATCCAATAGTCCAAGTCTTCTCAATTAATTTTGGTAGGCCATAGGTGGGTGGAAAGTTGAGGGAGAGTTGATTTTCCACCCTTGACCCGAGGTGGGAGCCAACTTGCTTCTACCGAACAGATACACCTGGAATACCTTCTAGATGACCGAATTAGAGTGGGCCATATAATAATAAAACAGATAACCGGATGTCTTCTAACCGTCTGTAAAATTTGGTCCCATTTGGAGTTGTGGATTTGGAGATATGATTATATTAGTGGGATGTTTTTCTGGGCCGCAGAATCTGGCCCAAAATTTTATCTCTAACTTGGGCCGCCTAAATAACCACAATAGAGGCAGAATTAGCACTAGCTCTTGAATAATTATTTGTTCCTATATATGTATTCTATTATCCCACGAAATTTTGCCTTTATTGGGCCAGTATTGTGGGCCCCAAATTTCATCAGTGGGATGGTGTCCAATCTTCCTTATCTAGAATTGCTTCCTTCATCGCCAAATATCTCCATCATCCTTTATGAATAATCCATTGATCCCTGAATGAAAAATGTTTAAATTGAATTGAAGATACATTTTAAAAAATATAAAATTAAAATATGGATAATTACATTCCTTATAATCAGATGACTCATTGGGCCTAAATTGGTGTATATTAGGCATGAAGTGCACAAATGATGAGAATGAATGTTCAAAATCAAAATCCACTAACTCAGGACCATAAGATAAAAAATCAAAATTTAATACCATTAAAATTTAATTAAAATATGTGTTTTTATTGTCTAATCACACCCCCAAACTTGAGATTTGCTAGTCCCGAGCAAATAATTCAATGATTTTATTTGAATTCCTTTCTTCAAACACATTATAACAAACAGTGCTCGCAATGTAAACTACACACAAATATATCTTTATAACCTATCAAAATAATTTAAAACAAGATAAATTTAAAAGCATATCTCAATCCCAATCCCATTCCTTTGATCAAATCCATCATCACAATTCATCCAACTCAATTAGGTGTAATGATGTGTTGTGAATCACAATAGATATGGGGGTTCATTTTCATTTAAGGGGAAATTAGGGAAGCGCTAGGTGGAATCACATTTAATCCTAATATGAGTATTAATTCTTTTTTTCTTTTTCTTTTTTGATTTTTTATTTTATTTTTCAATGTTTCCAAAGTAATTGAGATTGCATTTAATCAAATTAACCCATGTAGCGAGACTTTGCCGATGACTCCCAGGCTCAAAGGCCTTAGGGCACCGAGTGAAGCCCACATACTCGGGTATCATTTCGAGTTAACTTGATCAAAAACAAAATCATATTACCATAAATAGATATAGAGTGAAAAACTCCGGGCTAGACAACTCTGGAGTCACGATCCCCAAGTGCCGAAAGCCTCACATTTTATCAATCCATTGCTCTAAATGCAAATTTTTATTTTTTTATTTTTTATTTTTTTGAATACTCATATTATTCATAAAAATAAAACCAGACTATGCTATTTATTATGGGACCCTGAGAATTCAAATTATTACCCCACAATCTAGAGAATGTGCATTGTGACATTTTGATTTAATAGATGAAAATAAAAATGATGAAAATTCTCATTGGACAACCAAACTTCCAAAATCAATGCTTTTAAACTTAATCATGAATTAAATTAAGAGTCAAGGAAATAAAAATTATTTTCTATGTAGTTTTAATGTGAGAAAAGATGTTATTATATGAATGATAAAGGAATTTTACTTCTTTTTTATCATTATTTTTTTTAACAAACATTTTTTTTCTACACCCCCAACATAGAATGAAACTGTCCCTAGTTTCGTAAAAAGAAAATTTAGAATGGGGTTGAGGAATAAAAGGGGAGTTCAAGAAGGAAATTGAAATATTAGGATCATGGAATGAAGTCACCTGGTGGTTGAAGTTTTAAGTTCTTGCCGCTCCAATTTAGTCCTTTGATATCCATGTCACTTGGAAAGTTCCCTACTAGAAAAAGGAAAAACAAAACAAACAAAACAAAACAAAACAATATATATATATATATAATAAAGAAAGTAAAATATAGGTATATATATAAAAATTATAGAATAAGGAAGCACAAGAAACTGTAGGTCAGTGGTAAGCACGCGCCCCTGTCTCCCTTCGGTCCCGGGTTCGAATCCCCGCGGCTTCGCCGGTTGTGACGGGGTTTGACCCACGACCCATGACGTGTCCCTTTTTATTATTATTATTATATTTTTATTTATTTTTTTTGTATTTTTATTTTAACCTACAAAAAGCATTAAAATAAAAAAAACTGATAATACATTGTCTTCTTTTTAAGTTTCTGGGTAAGGCATTACTCAAGGATCACACCACGTGACACAGATGAATATGGTGCTCCCCTTTCATACCCATCCAAACTAATAATATAAGAACAGTTAAACAGTATATTTTTTTATTTTTAAATATCAAAATGATTAATTAAAATATAAATTTTATTAAAACAACAAAATGATAGGAAACTTGAAAACCATGGGTTGCCTCCCATGCAGCGCTTTGTTTAATGTCGTTAGCCCGACATTAATCCCCCAAACTTACCCAATACCAACTTTTATAATCTTAATAACCCCATGTTTCACCACTTCATCTTGGTTGAGATTCATTCTATGTTTATAAATTTTTTCATGCACAAACCTATGTTCTAAAATGAGTGGTAAAATCCAAGGAATATCAGAAATGGGGGATTCAATTTCTTTTTTAGTCCTTTGAAGGACATTAAGAATCATTACCTCTTTATTGGTTTCAAGATAAGAAATTGTGAAGAATAGAAGTTTATTGATATCCCCAATTAATGGAAACTTAATGGCGGATGGAAAGTACTTTCGTTCAAGTTTAGTTAGGATAACACTTTTAGACATAGGTCGGGACTTTGAATAAACTCAATTTCATCTTCAAAATTTCTCAACAGAATTGGTTTCTTTTGAATAGAAGATTCAACCAAAAAATTGGAAAGATCAATTTTAGGAATGGGTATGGACTCGATGTTTGTGATTTCTCTCAATGGTTCAATGGTTTGTGTTTTTGAAAAATCATTAATGGAGTTATATTCATGAGACTCAATCCATGATGTCAAATTTCCCTCTTGTGAATATAAAAAATCAGTTTCTTCTTGATTTAAACACCCATCAAAAATTCCTTTATCCTCTTCATCTATCCCAAATCTAAAGGTTGTCTCTTCAGTAAATTCATGAGTAGTTTGTGGGAAACTAGACACTTCACATAAGGTTATGAAAGGGTCAGTTGGTGTAGGCTTGTGTTCCTCATAAGTTTTAATGCTTTGTAGTTCTAATCTCAAATATGAAACCTCAAAATTCATTTTATCCATTTTTTGACATAGTTTTTCAAGTAATGGATGTGGATCATGATGGATATGGGGTTGAGACATATGGTCTATTCCGGGAGGATAAATATGTTGTTGGAATTGCATAGGAGGGTGTTCAGATTGGCTTTGTGGGGATTGAAACTCATTATATGTTGGAATGTTTTGTGGATCATAGGAGTAAAAACGTTGTGGTTCATTAGGTTTTTGGTGATCCCACAAGTAGAAATTAGGATGGTCATTGTACATCACACATGGGGTTGAGTGATCAAAGTAGGGATAGGTTTCCCATGTTTGGAATTGTTTAAAAGGGATTTCCATTGGAGTGAAATAGGGAATGAGAATAGAAAAGTGGGGTGAAAAAATGATTCTAGTGTTTGATATAACTTACTTAGGTCCCCAGAAACAGCCCCAAAATTTTATTCACGCTCAAATTTACCCAAGAGAAGAAGGTTGGACGGTCCTTGTAGTTTATCTTGGGTTGTCGAATCCTCAGAGACCTAAGAAGTAACCTATAGACACGTACATTCTATGGATTGTTTTTGTCTATGAAGTGGACAACTTGGGCTGATTTTATATGGGTTTAAGTGAACTCTAAGATACTTAAGTGAATTCAATTTAAAAGAGTGATTTGATCCTAGGTTATCACTTGGGGTGGATTGGACGTATTTCCTTTTCAATGATTTCAATTTATTATATTTGAGATGAGTTCATTTAAGAAGATAAAACAACATCATCACATACTGGTTGAATACCTACAACCTTTAATACTAGTCACCTATACACTTAAAGGATAAAAGTTTTGATCACTTCAAGGTAAAGGTTTGTATTAGCACATGAAGTGTGTGGCCTTAAATTCAACAAGGACGATGGAGTTTAAAAATCATCAAATAAAAATCTCAATTAAAGAAGTGATTATACATTAATGAGATAATAAATAACATCCAATCCATCCCCTTGATACTCCCTTGGATCAACCCATAAGTGGGTTATCCCTCCATTTATGCTATGGTTTCAATGGAAGCGGAAAGTAGACTCATGAGGGGGGAATGAAGAAGTAAAAAAAACACAATAAAATAACAATCACTCCACCGTTGTGTGATAATATCACAAGGTTTGGTATGAAAAATTTCACACCTTGAACCAACAGTATCAAAGTGATAAGTATAAGAACGAAATAATAAGATAAGAAGAACTTTTTTTAAGAAACAAGGATGAATTAAAACAACTTAAATGTGGAAGACAAATTTGAGACAACAAAACCTTAACATAACATTACAATGAAAGAAAGCTCAAAGATTATCAACTCCTCCACCACCACTACCTTAAATAGTAATTTTTGAAGCCTTTGGTCTATCATCCAATAGTCTAAGTCTTCTAAATTAATTGTGGTAGGCCATAGGTGGGTGGAAAGTTGAGGGAGAGTTGATTTTCCACCCTTGACCCGAGGTGGCATCCGGCTTGCTTCTACCGAACATATGTGCCTAGAAGACCTTCTAGATTGCCGAATTAGAGTGGGCCATAGAATAATAAAACAGATACCCAGATATCTTCTAACCGTCTGTAAAATTTGGGCCCATTTAGAGTTGTGGATCCTGAGATATGATTATATTAGTGGATTGTTTTTCTAGACCATAGAATCTGGACCAAAATTTTATCTCTAACTTAGGCCGCCTAAATAACCACAATAGAGGCCGAATTAGCACTGGATATTGAATAATTATTTGTTCCTCTATATGTCTTCTATCATCCCAAGAAATTTTGTCTTTATTGGGACATTATTTTGGGACCTCGATTCTCATCAGTGGGATGGTTTCCAATCTGCCTTCTTTAGAATTGCTTCCTTTCATCGCCAAATATCTCCATCATCCTTTATGAATCATCCATTGATCCCTGAATGAAAAATGTTTAAATTTAAGTGAATATCCATTTAACAAAATATCAAATTAAAATATGGATAATTACATTCCTTATAATCAGATGAATCATTGGGCCTAAGTTGGTGTACATTAGGCATGAAGTGCACAAATGATGAGAATGAATGTTCAAAATAAAAATCCCCTAACTCAGGACCATAAGATCAAAAATTAACATTTAATACCATTAAAATGTAATTAACATATGTGTTTTTATTGTCTAATCAACAACCGACACAAGATACTCACTTCGTCGCACTAGCACCCGAAGAACGAGAGGTGTCGATCGGAGGTCATCGAAGCACGTGTGGATCACCGCTTGAGGGATTCTAGTTTGGATCCTCACAAGTGCAACAATATAATACAAAATGGTCATTTTGGACAATCAACATCATCAATGAAGAAAATACTGAAGATCCAAGTATTATTTTCTTTATGAAATTAATTAAATTAATTATAAACATGATGTGCAAGATCCTCTCTAAAGGTTTCAGGCCTCTTCTTTTTTTTATCTAAATCTTTGATTCTATTATGTGGAGACTGACGTTTATCATCGTATTGATCCCATAATAATCATTGATCATGGTAAAAATTAAAATTGGGTGTCGTCTCAACCACGCTTCTGCTGTGCCCAGAACCTTCAAGTGGTATCAGAGGGAGGTTACATTATAATTTATAATTATTTAAATAATTCGTTGATGATTTAAGCATTTAATAATTTAGTTGTTTTCAATTCAAGTTAATCGTTCTGCAAAGCTAAATATTGATATTTGTTCCTCCTATTTCGTTTCTTATTCACCTTATAGAAACGATCTTTTCTTTTAATTTTGATTAAAATAAAATAGAGGATCTCATCTGGAGGTGCCAAAGGTTCCTGGCCGTACAACACCAGAACACACGGTGTGTATTCAATAGTATACGTCATGTAGTCAAGGTACAATTCATCATTATTGGTCCGACAAACCAAGTCATGTCATTAGAGTTTATCTAAGTCTTAATGACTCTGTGTGTTGACCAGGAACATGTGACACATGGTTTCTGGATTACACGCCGTATGACCCAAAGGACACAACGTATTGTCCCTTCGGGTTAGGGTTAGACCGTGTACCACGTACATGGCTTGCCCAGCTGGAGACTATGTAATGTGAACACTACACGGCGTGTGGCCCACTGGACACGCCGTGTACTCTGAAGATTTCTGAAGTACATCTACACGCTATATCCCCAGGCATGTACTTCGGATGTACGGTGAATGATAGTACACGCCGTGTAGTCAAACCACAGGTCGTGTACTCATCCAAATTGCACAGATTTATTAAAATTTATCATTATATTATACAAACCCTTGATACATGTACCATGGTGTAGGCATAAAGCTGAGGCACGACACATAATAGGTGTTTTATACATATATGTTTAATTTAACATCTGCGTAATGTTCATTTCTACTCATTGGGTAATTATGAACAGGAATTCACCGGGTTGACTTCAAGGAACAATTTACGTACAAAGATAATTTTAAATGAATTTATTTGTTTAAAATTACGATGGATGCGAATCTCATGGAAATTCAAAAAAAGGGTTTAAGATAAAAATATTGATTAATTAAAGATAATTAATTGATTCGAGCATGATTTATCTTAAACAAAAATAATTAAAGAATCGAATGCTAATTTTATTTATGCGTAAATATCATTGCATGCATGGACGATCATGAGCTAGACCAGGACCTTTGTATGTGGATGATTTATTTTAATTAATTTATTTAAATTAAAATTGTTGGCCTGTGATCCTTCACCTCATTAATATGTAGGGCCAGTGTGCCCAAAGTTTCTTTTATGTAAAACCTCATTTTACCCCTCACCTGCATGTGAGATAAAAGTATATGCAATGGATGGATCTCCCAAGATAGTGGAGGCGGCTCAAGTTAGGAGCAAAGGTGAGACCAATCCAAGGAGATACAAAGGTGGACATGTGGAAAGTTGTAAACACGAGCCCAAAAGGTTCAAGGTGTTTTCTACCCTAGGTCTTGGGTTAGTTTATCAACCGCTGGATAAACTAACCAATATAACAAGCTCATGATCATTCCATTTATTTTATTTCTTTCAGTTGCATGGTTTATTTATTGTGGGTGTGTTGTCGCGATCACACAAGTAGTGAATTAAACAAGCATGCAATATGAAACTAAAATAAACCAGGCTTATGCGTAGATATTATCAAGACATGGTTAATCATTTAAGTAAGTTCCACTTAAAATTAACAATAATGTGATAATGATAATAAGCAATTCACACATAAGAGATAAAAATCCCTCAAATAAAATATTAAGTCAGATCAAGCTTTCTGTTACTTGATTAAGGGAAAAACTCAATACAACTATGTGTTTGACCAACCCTTGTTAGGACACTTACTTTTATGCAGGAATCCCTTATAAAAGGTTTCAGGTTGATTTAACCATATTACATCAAGAGGAGTATCCCTTGCTACACTATAAAAAAATGACCACTATAGAAGGGGTTATTTTTGACTTTAGAAGGGGTTATAACCCCTTCTAAAGACATTAGCGACGGTTATGAGTAACCGTCGCTAATGTGCCTGCCTATTGTTAGTAGAGGCAGTTTTGAGAAAGTGCTGGTAAATACGTGATGAATTTAGCGGCGGTTACATTAGAGGGGGTTCAAACCCCCTCTAATGTAGTCCAAAATTTACCACAACTTTTTGCAATTAGTGGCAGTTATAACCTCAACCGCCTCTACTAGAGGGATTAGGGGCGGTTTTGAAGCACCCCTAATTGTTAATTGTATTAGGGGGGGTTTTACATAACCGCCCCAAATGTTTTTTAAGAACCCTCCCCATTCCCCGCCGCCCCCATCCTGTGCGTCCCCCGCGATATCTCTCTTCTGTCTTGGTCTGTCCCCCGGTGTGTCCTATGCATCTCTGTGCGTCTATTCTATCCCGGTGTGTCTCCGGTCTGCCCCCCGTCCTCGTGTGTGTCTTCGAGTCTGCCCCCCCATCCCGTCCTTGAGTGTCTCCTCCTGTGTGTCCACCCGGTGTCCCCCGGTCCTCATGCGTCCCCCGTGGTATCTCTCTTGTGTCTCGGTCTGTCCCCCGGTGTGTCCTGTGCATCTCGGTGTGTCTCTCGGTCTGTCCCCTGTCCTTGTGTGTCTCCTCATCTGTCTCGGTGTGTCTCGGGTCTGTCCCCCCGTCCTCGGGTGTCTCCTCTTTTGTGTCCCCACGGTGTCCCCCGGGTCCTCGTGCGTGTCTCGGTCCCGCCCCCGGGTCCTCATGCGTGTCCCGATCCAGCCCTGCCCCCGGTCAGCGTGCGTGTCCTGGCCCGGTCCAGACCCCGTCTCCTCTTGGTCCAAGAATTCGGAGGGGCTTTTAAAAAGATTTGAATCTGCCGAGATTCGAACCACGCACCAATACGGTATAAGGCCAATGCTTAAACCACCACCCCAAATCTCATTTTGCTTTTATTGTACCAATATTATTCAATATATATATATATATATATATATATATATTGATAAGTTTATTAAAATATAAATTATTTTCATAATATATTTAAATACATATAATAATTTTATTAAAATATGCACATATATTAATAAACATATATATATTAACAAATTTACACATAATTTATATATTATTGCATTTATATATATTAATAAGTTTATTAAAATAAACATTATTAAAACAATATATTTAAATACATATAATAGGTTTATTAAAATAAGCATATATATTAATAAACATATATATATTAACAAATTTAAACATATAATTTATATATTATTGAATTTATATATATTAATAAGTTTATTAAGATAAAAATTATTTGCATAATATATTTAAATAAATTAAATAAATAATATCTTATTTATATAAATATAAATATATATGTATATATATTTTTTTCACACCTCTATAAATTATATATTTACATATATTTAAATAAAATTACGTATGTATGTATTTATAAATACATTTATAGCAAACACACACAAACACAAATGTGTATTTATATATTTATTTGTAATTGTTTATATTTATTTGAATACACGTATATTATATATATATACATATTAATTTTATATGTACACAATTAAATATATATATATATATTACATATTTATATGAATATAATATATTATACATTTTATAAATACATTCATATATGTATACACAATATATACTATAGATATATTATGAATTTTTTTAAGAAAATAGTAGGGGTTCATAACCCCTCTGATCTCTTAAATTAGAGGGGGTTGTGAACCCCCTCTAATGTAAGATATTAGTGGAGGTTCAAGAGGGGGTTTTGAACCCCCATTAATGTCTTATATTAGAGGGGGTTTTGAACCCCCACTAATATCTTAAATTAGAGGGGGTTGTGAACCCCCACTATTTTCTTTAAAAAAAAATCCGTATAACCCACACACACACACACAACACCTCTAAAATCCAACTGAATATGTGTGTGTGTGTGTGTAGTGCCTCTAACTAAATATATAGTGTATGTAACTAAATATATAACACCACTAATTATTAAAGTGGTGAATTTTTTAACATAACCGTCTCTAAAATACAACTACATATTAAAAAATGCTAAAAATTTTAGAGGGGGTTGTGAACCCCCTCTAAATTCGATGATTAGAGGGGGTTGTGAAACCCCCCCCTCTAATGTTACAGAAAATGAATTTAGAGGGGGTTGTGCAGAACCCCCTCTAAATAACCCCTTCTAATGTACTGTTTTTTTGTAGTGCTATCCTTGGTGTAATATTGGAGGCAAGAGTTGAGGAAATCCAAAGTCAGGATTTCGGGATTGGGGAATCCACTCAACAGATTAAGGAGCTGCAAGCCCGCAGTTGGAAAAGACCTGCCTACTTAAATACCTTCAAATAGCTTGACCAACCCTTGTTAAGGTTATGTGAAGGGGAATATGGATCCTTTCCACTAGTATGTCATGACAACTGGACATTCCGAGTTCAATGGTGAGGGCCATTGGGACTTGATAAAATAGTAGGAGACTTAATAAAATCAATTTATTATTTCTCATAAAATGTAATCAAGAAAGTACTAATGATATGCTCTTTTAATTGTGGAATAAAATGAAAAGTTCGTCAACCATACTATCCCTGCAATCAATTCTGGATAAAGTCAACATCCTCACTAGAGGTAACTTCCAGGAATGGTTTAGACACCTCCAAGTTATCCTACGTCATGAACAGAAGTCTTACATATTGGAGTCAACATTACCTGATCCGCTTGCCAAAGAGGCGAGTGATGATGATTTCTTGGTCTATGAGAAAAATATAAATGACGCGGTCAGTGTTCAATGTTTAATGCTATCATCAATGTCTAGTGAGCTCATGAAGTCTCACAAAAACATGGATGCTTATAGCATGCTCGAGCACCTCTGTGGTTTTTACCAGGAGAGAGAAAGACGGGAAAGGTTTGAGATATCTAAGGCACTCTTTCAGAGTAATCTTGGAGAGGGTTTCCCAGTTGGATCTCATGTAGTCAATCTCATTGGCTACATTGAGCACCTAGACGTTCTAGGGTTTAAACTCCCCGAAGAACTGGGCACCGATCTTATTCTCGCATCACTCCCTCAGAGCTTCTCCAACTTTTTTGTCAATTTTAACATGAAAAACATTTAGAAGTCTCTATCTGATCTTCTTATCCTCATTCTCCAAGTGGACAAAGATATGAAGTGTGAAAATCCTTCTGTCCTTATGGTGAATAAGATGAAAGGGAAGACAAAGAGCTTTAAACCCAAAGCTTTTTCACGACCTTCCAAAAAAAAGGAAGATCAAAGGGGAGATAAGGGAACAAGAGGCTGTTTATTTCACATGTGGTAAGAAAGGCCACTGTAAGAAGAACTGCACCCAGCCTAAGAATCAAGGGGAAGCTTCAGGTGCATTTTTTATCAAATGAAATCTATCTATTTCTACAAATTGGTTATTAGATATAGCTTGTGGTGCTCACATATGTATCCAAATACAGTAACCAAGTAGATTCAGGAAGATTGATCGAGGGTAGGTAGATCTACAAGTATCCAACAGAGCCAGACTTGTTGCGGTAGCTGTCAGGGACTACCACCTCACATTTCCAACTGGAATGATCTTGGTGTTAAAGGGTTGTTATTATGTGTCTTATGTTACTAAAAACATTATTTATGTATCCATATTAGATACATATGGATTTGTTTTCAAGTTTGGAAATGAATGTTACTTCTTTTACAAAGATAACATTTGTTTTGGTAGGGCACATTTATACAATGGTCTTTATATGTCGGATTACATAAACCAAGTAATGACAATCAATAACAAAGATACTTCACATGACTCATACCACACCCAACTTTGGCATCAAAGACTAGGTCATGTAAATGAGAAACGCTTGACAAAGTTACATCAAGATGGATATTTAGATTCTTTCAAACTAAAACCACTTGGCGTATGTCATGCATGTTTACAAGGCAAAATGACCAAAGCCCCATTTAGTGGGAAAGGTGAAAGGGATAAAGAGATTCTTGAATTGGTTCATACTGATGTGTGTAGACCATTTCTAGTTGAATCAAGGGGAGGTTACTCATACTTCCTAACTTTGACTGATTATTTTAGTAGATATGGATATATCTACTTAATGAGGTATAAGTCAGATTATTTTGATAAGTTCAAAGAATACAAGAATGAAGTTGAGAACCAACTTGGTAAGAAGATTAAGAAACTTCACTCAAACCAAGGTGGAAAATATCTTAATCCAGACTTCATTGATTACTTACAGAAGTTTGGAATCCTATCCCAACTCACTCCTCCTTACACACCCCAGTGGAATGGTGTGAGCTAAAGGAGGAACCACACCTTGTTGAATATGGTGAGATCAATGGTGAGTCATGTGAATATTCCATTATCCTTTTGGGGATATGTGTTACAAACAATAGTGCACATACTAAACCAAGTACCAACTAAATCAATAAATGGTATTCCATATGAGTTCTAGAGTGGAAAGAAAGCCATGTTATCGAATTTACATGTGTGGGGAAGCGATACATTTGTTAAGGCCTCTTCAGGTAACAAACTTGCACCCTGAGGCACAAAGTGAACCTTTATAGGATACCCCAATGAAACAAGGGGATATTACCTATATAACCCCTCAGACAAGATGGTTATAGTGGCAAGATACACCATATTCCTTGATAGGGATCACATCTCCAAAAGAGATAGTGGGATCGAGATAGACTTCAATGAAGTTGAGGCTCAAGGTACACAAGAGTTGGTAGAGGAGCAGATTCCACAAAGCCTCATGGAAGAAAGAATTGTTCCAAAGAAACAAGAACTGCGTAGGAGTACAATAGAGGTTAGAGAACCAAAATAGTATGGTTTTCTAGTTACTGAGGATGGTGACTCATTATTAGTTGATAATAATGATCCTCTAACCTATAAGGAAGAATTAAGTGTTACAAATGTTGCAAAGTGGTAAGAATCCATGAATTATGAAATGGATTCCATGTACCAAAACCAATTTTGGATTTTGGTAGATCCTCCAGTTGATGTAAATCCCGTTGGTTGCAAATGGGTATTCAAGAAGAAACTAGACATAGAAGGATAAGTCAGTACCTATAAGGTATGACTGGTTGCAAAAGGGTTCAAGCAACGTCAAGGCATTGAATACGATGAAACCTTTTCACTAGTTGCAATGCTGAAATCCATCATAATTATATTGGCCATTGTCGCTTACCATGACTATGGGATTTGTAAAATGGATGTCAAAACAGCCTTCCTTAATAGGAACCTTCAGGAAGATGTCTATATGAAACAACATAAAGGGTTTATGACTCCAAAGGATGCCAATAAGGTATGAAAGTTGTATAAATCCATTTATGGATTAAAGAAAGCATCTAGGTCATGGAACATTCGTTTTTATGAATCCATAATGAAATTTGGTTTTATCAAGAATGAATGTGAGCCTTGTTTCTACAAACGGTTTAGTGAGAGTGTAGTCATTTTCCTAATATTATATGTTGATGAGATACCGGTCTTACAGTCTATTAAGGAATGGTTGAATCAATGCTTCTCCATGAAGTACTTGGGTGGGACATGATATATTCTTGGGATCAAGATCCATCGTGATAGATCCAAGAGATTTCTGGGCCTAAGTTAAAGTACATATATTAATAAGATACTAAAGAGATTCAGTATGGAACAATCTAAGAGGGGATTGTTGCCAACATCACATGTTATTTATCTTTCCAAGAAAATGTGTCCTCAAACACATGAGGAAAAAAAGATAATGGGAAGGACTCCATACACATCAACGATTGGGTCAGTCATGTATAACATGTTATGTACTAGTCTAGATGTCACCTACGCATTGAGTGTGGTAGGAAGATATCAAGCTGACCCAAGTGACCGCCATTGGATGGCAGTTAAGATAATCCTAAAGTATCTGAGGCGTACTGAGGATATGTTCCTGGTTTATGGAGGAGATGAGAAACTAGTCATCAGAGGATATGAAGATGCTAGTTTCCAGACTGATCAAGGTGACATGAAGTCGTAAACATGATACATTTTCACTTTGAATGGAGGTGCAATGAGCTGGAAGAGCTCAAAGAAGAGTGTAGTCACATATTCTATAGCAGAGTATGAGTATATTGCAGCTTCTGAGGCAGTTAAAGAATCATTTTAGATGCGAATATTCATCTAGGAGTTGGATGTGATGCTTATCAGTAAAGATCCCATCACACTATACTGTGATAATACTGTAGCAGTGACTCTCACAGAAGAGCCAAGGTCACATTAGCAGACGAAGCACATACTTCAGAAGTATAATCTCTTGAGGGGTTTTTCTCAGAGAGTTGAAGTTGTAGTGAGCAGTATTTCCATGGAAGACAATGTGGTAGACCCCTTGACTAAAGCCTTGACTCAGTAGAAACATCATCATCATGTGAGGTCTAGCGGAATGAAAGTCATAGGCAGTTGGCTCTAGTATAAGTGGGATTTTGTAAGAGTTGGTGTCCTAGAAACAACTAGTTGTACTTTGATTACATGGATATTTAATATATTTAAATATTAAACATATTATTACATATTTTTCATTTTTCTGCATGACTATGATGTAATAATGTCCTTGAGTATTTGTTGCATTGATAAGGTCATGAAAGTTTCCTACTATGATGAGAACCTTGAAATGATATAACAATATTTTTAAATATAGTTCTATAGTTGGATGGCATACTATGATGAGACACATATCATGCGGTCCATCAGGTGCGAGTACTCGTGAGCAGATGAGACTTCTGCTCATGAAGTTCTCACTTGGTAATCTCCAAGACATGAGATTATGAGAACAGACCCACCAGTAAGAATTCCGCATGTTTTGGTGTCATCAAATATTTCTATCTACAAACATGTGTAATGATCCTTAGACTTTAAGATCATCACTAATACATGTCACAACTCACACACTTTAATTTACTGACGAAAACCATCATGCAGACAGTTGGTGGGAAGTAGGGTACGTTGGGTGTGTCACGAGTGACATGTTATTAATGGATAATTCGAGGAAGGATTTTTCCCTTCCATTTATGGAAGTTTATATCTCAACCCTTTGATTAAAATAGAACCGTCATACAAAATTCCATGGCTATGGTGTAACAACGAGTTTATTTCAGGTAGTCAAAGAATGACGTATCAAGTATAAAAGTTGATGACGCTATCATGAAACCTTCTTGATGAGATATTGCGATAAAGTGATTATATTACATAGTGAGTGTTCATATGAGGATGTTGTTGTTGAGACTTTAAGTTCTTTCTCTTGGGTTCCTTGACCCATTGCTAGATAGTACTCTTGAACTTTAGTCAAGCCCACCTAATGCCAACGAGAAATAATCCTAGAGGGTCACACACTAAGTGTTTCTAGTAGTCTCGGTTAAATTCTATTTGAATTTAATTAATAAATATTATTTTCAGGACAGAGGAATAATTTTATTCAAGTTAAAATAATTGCATAAATTAAATAAATATTTATTCACCGGATTGTGGGTAAAATATATTTATTTATTTTATTGAACATTTAATAATTATTTATTTACTAGTTTATAAATAAAATATTTATTTAAGAGAATAATTTATTTATTTATTTATTCGGGCATTCAATAAATGGAAGTGGAGTTCAAGAAGACCAAGGCTGGTCTCGTAGTAAAATAATTATTTGAAAGATGGTAAATAATTATTTAACTAGTTGACACAAATTAAAATAACACTTCTATTATTTTGTGACGTGCAATTTTATTTATAATTCTATTTTGTGAAAGTTGGCACACCATAAATAATGACACGATATTATTATTAATAGCATGAGTTTTCTTTAAGGTTATGAATGTATTTAATTGCTATTACACAATTAAATAATGTAACTGAAGCCCCATATCAATAAATATACACATACGTCTATTGTGCCAGGTACCGAACTGCCCGCCTGGTGAATTGAGAATTGTTGAGAAAAAAAATTTCTCTCTCAAGTCCTCTTCCCGCCCCTCTCAAGAACGAGAGATGTTATTCAAGGCTGAAGAACAAGCGATCAAGAACGACCGACACAAGACACTCACTTCACCGCGCTAGCACCCAGAGAACGAGAGGTGTTAATCAGAGGCCATCGAAGCATGTGTGGATCACCACTAGAGGGATTCTTGTTTGGATCCTCGCAAGTGCAATGAGATAATCCGAAAGGGTCATTACAGACAATCAACATCATCAATGAAGAAAATACTGAAGATCCAGGTATTATTTTCTTTATGAAATTAATTAAATTAATTATAAACATGATGTGAAAGATCCTCTCTAAAGGTTTTAGGCCTCTTAATTTTTTATCTAAATCTTTGATTATATTCTATGGAGACTGGCGTTCATCGTTGTATTGATCCCAGAATAATCATTGATCATGGTAAAAATTAAAGTTGGGTACCATCCCAACCACGCTTCTGCTGCGCCCGGAACCTTCACTGGGATGACATTAAGAATTTTAGGTGGAAGTTTCTAGTGGTAATTTACATCGGATGTTTTCTGTGTAACTTTGTAATGATTGTTTCTGGTGGGAATTATCTTTGCGGTGAAAGTTTGCCTAAAAAAATTTCAATGGTAATTTCCAATGTACTTTACCATTGGAAAATTTCAATGTTGCTTACCAATGGGAATTTCCACTACAAGATAGTAATGGGAATTTCTAGTAGTAATTTACATTGGATTCTTCCAATGAAACTTTGCATTGTATGTTTCCGGTAGAAATTTTAAGTACAATGGAACATGCCTGAAAAATTTTCAATGAAAATTTTCAATGTAGTTGACCGATGAAAATTCTCAATGCAAGATACCAATGAGAGTTTTCGGTATAAGTTTACCAGTAGAAATTTTTGATGCAAAATACCAATGAGAATTTCCAGTACAAGTTTGCAATGGTAATTTTCATGGGAGGGTTTTAGTGGAACTTTGTACTACTTTTTCCAATGTGATTTTTTAGTGCAGTGGGAGTTTTCCCATAAATTCTTTTGTGGCAATTACTAATGTCATTTAACAATGAAATTTTTCAATGGAAGATACCAATGAGAATTTTCAATACAAGTTCTATTTACAACAGAATAATCTCAGCGATAATGTGTTTATATTTGTGGAAATGACTTGTTAAGGTGAGAATGGATGAAATCGAGCAGGTTCTGTATAACCTAACGAATCTGAAACACACAATTCACTAGATTTGAATATTGTGTGGTATTCAATAGAATGTAGCATGAGAGGGCATAACACTGATCAAATTACAAAATCAAATTCCAATGATGAGATGATAGTCGACATAGATGATGTTTCAGACTCACAGTAAAATGTATCATCCAATAACCTTATAGATAAGGGAAACAATACACGGGGACCAAGCATTGAGATTGTTTAAGTCAGGGTTGGAAGTCTATTAATTTTAGGTTAGTTTTTGTGACATGGTTGGTTTTAGTGTACGAAAGCTATTAACAAACACAATAAGGATAAAATATTATTTACATCGATATTGTATATATATAAAAAACAAGGACATAAAAGAGCATACAAACGTGATGTTCATGTCAAACTTCTACATGCTAAGACAGGGATAGATTGTCCCACCTTAATGAGAGTTATTTATATGTCTAGTCAATAATACGAGTGTACATAATTTTTTGAGGAACATAATCACCCATGACATTCTCCGAGAACCCTGCATCCGATGAGATCACAACACATCAGCAGTGCAAAGCTGCAAATTTGGATGTAAATGATAAAGATGATATCATGGTCATTGATTCATTTTCAATCGTAATAACTATTGAAGGTGGTATTGACAGTTTTGGATATACACGTGCTGATAAACATAATTATTTATGATAAAAAAGGAAGAGGGAGTTGCTTCTGGATGATACTGATGGTATGTTACAACACCTGGAAAAGCAATCAAGGGATAACATATCCTTTTTGTACATTGTGTGATGTGACTATATTTTGATACATTTTTGCCACAAAATATATTTAATTTAATTATGTTTTAATTGTTAAAATAATGTTTTCATTAGTTAATTTACTCAGGTGTTAATTTGATGTTAAAATAATAAAACCCTTTAAATAATGATTTTATGTTTAATTAATAATTCTTTATTTAACATTGTTTTTATTATTTAATTTTGATGTTGATTTTAAAGTATTTATTTAAGTGTTTTGTTTATTTTTGTATATTGAATTTGTATTTTCCCTTGTTTTTGTAATTAATTAATTAATTATATTTTATTATTATATTTAATTTCTTTAAATAATTTAATAATTAGGAGCGTTGTATTAAAATTATTTTCTTTAATAAAAATTATATTTTTCTTATTTTTGTATTTTATTAATTAATTGAAGTGTATTATTTAATTTGTTTTCTTTAAATAATTTAATGGTTAGCTATATTTAATTTTTACTTAACTATTCTAATTTTTATCATTTCACCATTTTGTTAATTAATTAATCAATTATTTATTTTGTGCAAAATATTTTTACTCTGTTAAACATAATTTTAGAATTATCTTGAATTTATCTTATTATTAAATTTTTTAAATGTTTCATTTTATCAATATGTGGTGTTAGACATGTTTTTCTTTTGTATTAGCAGTGCACGCACATAAGATTGATGGAAAAGCAGTGCATTGTATTTTCTTGTGTTTGAGAATTTTCTCTCTACGTAGGAAAAATAAAAGCCTTTGCGTAGGATATTTTTTGGATACTAGATAATCATTGCTGGATGATTTGAAGACAATCAGTGTAAGATGTTTTTGACGTAACAAAAATGCTCATATGGCAAGACTGTGTAAGATAAAATTACATAGCATAATTATCCTACACGATTTTATACCGCCAAAGGATATGGGAGGTCGACCAAACTTGGAAATTAGATTTTACCCGAACCAAGGCTTTTGTGGAAGATGAATACAAATTGAAACCGATGATCTAGGAATTGATTATGAGATGCGCTTTTGGAGTAGATGGATCTAAGATTGACCTTTGATTTTTGGATGATCTTTGTTAAGAAATTGACCGCAACAATGTGCTTGTACGAGATCTAAGACCATCAATGTCAAACGGGATCCTCACCACCGTCGTTGAAGCTCGTTGTTTGAGGATATTTGAGTTTGAAACAGATCTGTTCAAATCAAAGCCGAAGAAAATAAGCCAGTTTTGATGTTGATCTCCTTGCTTCCACCATTTTAAGGGGTAGTCGATTCATCGTCAGTGTCGATGAATACAAAGTCATAATAGTGGAAACCAATGTTCAAACCAGAGAAACCTGATGATGACTCTATGAAAAAGGGTATTTTAAACCTTTACAACCAATATTCACTGATAAAAAACCACCGCATCAGAGTTTTAAGGCTGATCGTGCATCGATGTTGATCGAGATCAATGATGCCACCATTTTTTGATGAGGATTAGCTTCCATCGGAAGTGTGCTGTGGAAGATTCTTGATGCCAATGACCGAGGCTTCCAGCCAAAGCTTGGTGAAGAATCTATGAAGACCTATTGGGGATGATGGCATGTTGAAGGAGATGAACATGAGTGTAAACCAAGATCTGGGTTTTCCAAATGGGTCGAATCTAGTGCCGATTTGGATCAACCAATGAGGTTCAAATTTGAGCTTGATCCACAAATTTGAGTTTGTTTTGTGTTGAGATCCATGTTTTGTTGGGTGTAAATTTTTGATTGTAGGTTTGTTTGATAATGAAGGGATTTGGGGTTTTTGTTACCACAGGCTGCAACGATGAACAATGACGCACACTAGGTGCTCGTTCATTTTTCTGTAAGGTACTGAAGTTGGAAGTGCGGTTTGGATAGGAGGAGTGATGAAGTTTGATCTCTGTATGAATTATTTTTGACAATGGTGTTTATTATAATGCCTTAACCATTTCAGAATGAATGTAGATGTTTTGTAAATGCAAGAGTTGTGGAGATGAATGAGTCTGTACAAGGGCTACTTGAGTGCAAAATTGTCTCATGACCAGTAAGTCAGTGGAAATAAAATAAGAAAATAATAAAAAAATAACAATAATTACTCTAAAAATGATGATGATCTTGATGGAGCATTTAATCCCCATGTGCAAGTGGGGTGAGTTCGTCTTGGAGCACTTATAAGGTGATGATGATTATGACTTAAGTACATTGAATTTATTCATTAATGTGTGTCTACTACCATAAAATATGGTTTTCACAACACCACCCTTTATCAACGCTAAAAAAAGCGCTGATAAAGGGGGGGCTTTATCAGCGGTTTTTTTCCTAGCGCTGATAAAGTGTATATTTAAAAAAAAATTATACTTCATAAAAAATAATATATTAAAATATAAGTATATTTATATTGATATAAATATAATAAATATGTTTTAAATATGTTTTATATCGATTTGATATGTGGTAGACGCAAAACGGACACCCGAAGCAGAAATTATGTCCGTTTGGAGGGATTAAGGACCTTTTCGTGCCTTAAAGAATATGAGAATGTGTTTTAGTGGACACTGTAGTGTAGGTATAGTCATAATCTTCCATTTGATATGTGGTTGAGGCAAAACGGACACCCGGAGCAGAAGTTATGGAAAAGCGGACACCCGGAGCCAAACTTATGACCGTCTGGAGGGATTTTGGGCCTTTTTGGGCCTTGAAGAACATGATAAGGGGTTATAGTGGTCACAAGAGTGTGTAAATTTTCACAATATTCTATTTTATATGTGATAGAGTCAAAACAGACACTTGGATCAGAAGTTATTATCGTTTTAAATTTTGCAACCCTTGCAGCGCCTAAAAACCTAAGAAACCCGCAACTCACTAAAACAGGCATAAATTCTGATCCGAGTGTCCATTTAAGTGCCGTGACTAGTAAAATCTAAGATCATGAAATTAGTGACAACAAAATATAGTAGAAAACGTGATAGAATCAAAGGAACAAAAGATATATTAGTTATAAATCTAAAAAAACTCCAACTTCAAACGACCACAACTTTCGCTCCGGGTGTCCGTTTGGGCTCTACCACATATAAAATTGAAGTCAGAAAAGAGATATATGAAACAAGATGATTGGAAAATAGTTACAATAAATTATAAGACCCCAAAATCCCAAAAAACCACCAAAAGGCCTCCAAAACTCAGTTTTCGTGTCCGGACCCCTATCAAATTTTTCTAAAAACGGTCACAACTCTCGATGCTTGTGTATATATGGCCTTCAGAACCTGTTATATCATATTTCGTTCTATGATATTTGGTTTTACTGTTCACGGAGATGAAACGGACACCCAGAGCAAAAGTTATGCTCGTTTCAGTGACTTTGTGGTTTGTTAGGGTTTTCAAGCCCCCATTTCTAGCATTTTTGTCTTGTCTGCTATTTTTTCAAATAGCTGTAACTTATTATCTACTTGTCTGTTTGGCCTCCACCACCTATCAAATCAAATATCGTTTAATGATCTTTGATTTGACTGGTCACAGAACTGGAACAGACTCTCATATTAGAAGTTTTCATCGTTACCCTGAGTTTAGGGTTTATTTGACTTTCTGACTGTATTTACTGGTTTTGAGGGTTTCTCCATTTTTTACCCATATAATGTGTACGTGTATATATATATATATATTTGTGTGATTTTGTATTAAAAAAATGATATATATTATCTATATATTCTAAACATATGTATATACATATTAATATATAATATTTGTAAATATATATAAATCTATATAATTATACATACAGATATGTATATAATATATATATGTGTGTGTGTGTGTTGTATATATGTATTTATTTATTTATAAACACACATAAAAATCATATTTTATAAATGCATTCAAAAATTATCTTATAAATATATATTAATATATATATATATATATATTAATATAACTAAATATATATTAATATAAATATATATATATATATATATATATTTATACAGATATATATATATATATATTACTATAACTAAATATAAATATGTTAATATAAGTAAATATATATATAAATGAATAGATATATTAATAAATAAAGAGAAAACAATATGGTGGAGTGGTAAAGGCTTAGGGTGCGCAGACAACAGGTCCCGAGTTCGAATCCAGGGGGAGGTAGGTCGTGCGCGTGGGTGGAATAACAGTTAGCATTGTTAAAGAGGGGTGGGGGCGCTGTTAAAGGGTGCGGGAGGGGGTGGCGGCTGGGGGGCGTGCAGTGTGGTGGTCGAGGCACTGTTAAAGGGGGCGGGGGCGCTGTTGAAGCCTTCCCGAATTGCAATTTTTTTTTATTTTTTTAATGATTTTTAAATTTTTATTAGTGATCAAAAAAAGAACTGATAAAATGAGCCTTTATCAGTGCTTTTTAGAGTGTTGATAAAGGGGATCCCCCCTTTATCTTCGCCTCAATTAACATCGCTTTTTAGCGCTGTTAATGCCCTTTTCTATCACTGATAAAGGCCGTATTTGCAGTTGTGGTCACCAAATGGAGGAGGTGATGAGTGGTTATGTGACTTGTCTATAAAATATAAAAGTAAAAATTCATTATATTTTTGGGTATTTTGATTCAGTTTCAAAGACAGATGAGGAGTAGACAACAAGACACATTTCACGATACTAGAGCAGAGAGACAAAGAGTGGAGTCAAGAGATCTTTCAGTAAGCTCAAAGAAAATCTATTTCTGAGCATGGAGATGAAGATTGAATGCCGATCTCATTTTGCAGAAATGATTGACTAATTTTGTAGTGGATGAACCTTGTGTTTTCTTCTGGTGATTTCATTCTGAGCTTTTATATTTTCTATCAAACTGAAATTTTCTCCAAATTTACAAATTTTGGATAATCAATTGATATTTGATAATTGTATCTCGGTCATTTTGTTTCATTTTATCTTTTATAATTTGTCTGAAACTTGGATGATTGGCATGTGTTTTTCATCAGATGCGGACTGTTAGGTGAGTCCAGTTAGGATTTTTTTGTTCGATTCTCATTATTGAAGCTTCTAAATTATCAATCGAGAATTGTGAGCACATTGGTTCGACTCCGTCAAAGTGTTTGACGATCATTGAATAATTTGACTGACTATTAAAAAAAGAAGGTTAAAACTGAGATCTTAGTTGTCAACCTTGACTTCTCAAACTTAATGAGACACACAGTTTGAAGATTTCAGACTATGTGTTGAGAGAATTATGGAATAGATTCTTTCAAAATAATGAAGAATAAATGAACCAGGTGAGTCACGTGGGAAGACCGCCATTTTTTATGACTTCTCTCCACCTTTCAATCTACTGATTGTTTCCTTCTATTCAATTTTCATGTTTTCTTAGTTTTAGAAATTAGATTATATCCTTTTCTACCTTAGAAACCCCCATAAAAAATTTAGTTTAGTAAAAAAAATAATAATAAAAACATGACAAAGAAGCTCCTTAAATGCAGTCTCATTGGGAGACAACCTTGGTTGATGCTATATTGTAGTAGTTATGAGATAAAAATATTGAATAAGGTTAAAACAGATAAAACCCCTCATTTCAATTGGTGTCATTGTGAGGGGGGCTTCCAAAGAGTTAAAAAAAGAAGAGAAATCATATATTTTTTTAAAAACAACATAACTGTTAAAAAAAATAAAGGAATATGACCCTCCGTTGGATAATGCTGTTAGATATTTGGCCTACAAAACCATGGATCTTTTAATTTTTTTTAATGAAAATTAATTTAAAATAATTATAGAAGAACTTAAAGAAGACACGAATCCACAAGTCTTGGAAGCTTTGGTTAAAGAACTTCATGAGTTTTCACATTTTTTCACTGAGTTCCATGTAGGAGATCTAAAATTTCCAACTTTTAAGGAAGAAATCCAAGAGGTTGAATTCAAAATTAGAGAACATTCACTTTCTAATATGATTGATTTTCCTATGGCTATGAAATATGAACCAGGGTTGTCAACCATTTTTCTTTAGGGGGATTTCAATATTTCCGACCTTTATTATTTAGATCTTTTTAAATATGAGATTTCAATTGAATCCACTAGTTGTTACATTATAGTAAAGAGGCCCACTTCACTGACCAAAGATGATTTGGAAGTGTTTTTGGAAGAAAGTTGTAATGACCCATCCCCTGGGGCCCATGCCGCGACTACCCCAAGACCACCTACCAAAGGCCAGAGGCTGAAAACTAGTGTCGAAGGTATTATCCTATAAGTGGGAGGCATTAGCTGAGTACCTGTACACACACACACACAACCCCATCTCACAATGCTGAAAAGGAAAACATGCATTCCACTAAGACAACCACTGAGTGTAAAACAATACAAGTTGAAAGTAAAGAGGATAGAATACAAACTCACAAAGAAAAACTAAAAACAAGAAATTACAAAAGTCTATATAAATTCATCAGTAGAAAACCCCACCTGAAGGGTAGGTATAGAGTAGCTACCGGAAGCTGTAGGAGTACGCCTTGCCTGTCTGATCTCACCGGGCATTGCCTGGTCCTGGACCACCAAGGTCTCCGTCAAAGCGTCGATCGTCTTCACAAGACACTACATGTGCGGGAAAATCCCGTGCAAGGGTGAGTAACATAATACTCAGTAGGGAAACCAAAACACAACAAAAGACCACAAATGAAAAGTACACACGAAGCAATGGATAACTCACACTGGTATAACCTAAAGTATAGAAAGAAAGATTATTAGTCGTAAAGCTGGATCATTTTGTACCGCTGAGGGAATCATCCCCGATGAGTCGTTGAGGTCTACTCATCTAACAGGCCATAGAGGTACACTCAGCTATCTCTCATCCATCGGGTTACTGAGGTCCACTTGGTTATTGCTCGTCTGCTGTACCACTAAGGTATGCTCGGCTACTCCTCGTCTTCCGGGCCACTGAGGTCTGCTTGTCTACTCATCTCCCGGGCCATTGAGTTCTACTGAGCTACTCGTCTATTGGGACACTGAGTTCCACTCGGATACTCATGTTTTAGTCCATTGAGGTCCGCTTGGCTACCCACTGAGGTTCACTCGTTGCTTACTTCTCATCACATCCAGCCGCAAGATTTATGCTCATAGCGCGCTTGATTCTAGTAGAATCTAATCTTCAATCCATCAGTAATATCTCAATATACACAAAAAATCATTTGGATTATGTCAAAAGGACCACCTCTTTGCGAGAGTCCCAACACCACAAACGGATCGTCAATCAGACGTATGGTTTACAAGTTATGATCGTTTTAGTAAAAAGGGGCCGGTTGGGTTCGGATCCCAGTCTGACCTGGTCAGACCAACCCAACCTGACCCATCCCAGGGTCCACTGACCTGACCTAGGTCAGACCCAACCCAGATCTGACCCGGTCCTCTGGGCCCGACCTGATGGGGTGGCCCGACTCACAGGGGCAGGTTGGTCCGGTCCGCTCGGGATACAATGAGCACCACATCCCACCCACGATCTAGCTAGAACGCAGCCTCTAGCCGTGCAACGCAGTATGGTCACCGCGTCCTCATGCGCCGTTGCTGCCGATCATTACCGGTGGCCCGTTCCACCACCCTCGACCGATGTTGCGGGCCACCTCGCTGTTGCGGCATGCCATCGGCATGCACTGCCTCCTGCACGCGGCCGATGCCACCATCGACGATCTCTTCTGCAGGCCACCAGGTCTGCTCCAGTGGTCTGTTTTTTGATCCACGAGCATATTTATGATCCTTGGATTGTCTTCATCCCTACTACAGCCTCAAAGTCTTCTTACCATCAACCTGGGGGTTCGGTCACAAACAAACATAAGAACACCCACAATAGAGGGATCCAAGACTTGTTTGTGTCAGCCTGATTAATCCACGTTAGAACAAAAGGGAGAAGATTAACACTAAGTTTATATCCATTCGAGCCTGTGATAAACAATTCCACCCCACAAGAACAAACGACCTACAGATCAACCTGTTTGTGGGTTGATCCACATTCGTTGTTTTAGAAAGAAAGAACGAGAAACAATTTCACAAAGAAGAACCCCTACATCAAGGTTGGATCATTCTTTGGTGAAGAACACACCACTATCGTTTGTCGTTCCTTAATTCGAAACCCTCTGTTGTTGTTGGTGATCCTTCAATGGATGGAAGAACGGAGGGAGGATAGTGCTCATCATCACAGGTGATTTGTCGCTCGTCTCTCGCCAACACCAAATCTCTAAGTTCAGAGCAACTTGATTATGACCACCATCCCATATTTGATTGTGACGTCCCAACCCGGGTTCCAAAAAATGGTGTGCCGATCCGGTTGGCCACATTCCCTCAAGCGCGCCTCCCCATACACTAGAGAGTGCCGACCAGCAGTGAGGGTCTGGTAAGTCAGTCTTGGGGAGACTATACCCTCTTTTATTAGAATAAAAAACCAAAAAAATCAAACAAAAATAACCAAGTGCAGAAGAATCTAAATAACCAGAACAATACCATGTCACATGATGTTCAAAACAAGAAAATACAATACTCAACTGAAAGGTAAAACATGCTATGAAAATGTGAATGTCAAGTGTCTACAATGCAACTAAAAGTAAAGACACAATGACTCTCAAGCAGGTCCCAAACCACGTCTGGTTCCCTCTCCCATGCTCTAATCCCAAACAATAACCTATCCCAAGGCCTTGAACTTATCCTGTCATGCAATAACAAAGTCTACTCAGGTGCCGATCAGGCAGCCCGACTAGGTGTGAGCACAACTTAGTAGGCCACCACCAACGATGTCTAAAGCAAGTCCAGTCAAAATATAGTGTAAATAGTTTTATAAAGCAATAAATACAATGCATAATTAAACAGTTATCACATTTTCATTTAATATTTAATCATCATATTAGGTGCAGTTTCAATTCATGGTTTCCAGATGAATCACCATTCATTGTTATCATTCATTTGATGTTGAACATCATGTCAAGCACCCCAAATCTCATTCAGTGTAGGTCGTCATTCCTATCACTCCATATCTCATTCAGCGTAGGTTATCATGCATAACACCCAAAAATCTCAAGCTTGGATAGCTATTGGGGAGGGACTCCATGTCCAAGTCCCAACTTATAATCAGTCTAGAATGCTATGTCTAGCACCACAAAAATCTCATCCATTTAATCATTGTTTAATTCACAAGAATTAGCCACATGATTCCATTACTAATCCAACGATTAGTTAAACATTTCAAAGGCCATTAGTTAACTCAATAATTAACTAAGCACATAACCCATTAATTAATTCATCAATTAATTAATCAATCAACACAATTTTTATCCCATAATTAATTATTCACAATTAATTATCCATATCAAATCTCAACTTTGCATAATTAATTCTCACAATTAATTATATTTGATCAAAATCATGGCATATAATTAATTCTCACAATTAATTATCTTACATAGCCAAACATCATTTCATAATTAATTTTCCCCAATTAATTATCTCAACACAATCAATTCAATATCTCACTTACAATATCTCAACCCATAACCAATCTCCAAAACAAATATCTATTTCAGAAACCCCCCTTCGTTTGTTCCATGATTCAATTATCAATTAATCACCAAGGAAATCACAAGTTAATTCCACATTACTAATTACTCCAATTTAGGAAATCAATTATCAAGGGAAGTTAGAAAATCCATAAAATCACATTCACATATCAAATCCACGACTATGGGATTTCGATTTAGACCAGTTACCTTGGTTTATTGGCTGGTGTAAGCCTAATAAAAATCCTCAAAATTTGAGAGGCACAACATCATCGATCAAGCTCTGAATCTAAATCCCTAAACCAAAATTAAGGTCAAAGGCATCAAGATATTGAAAATATAGATCTAGATCTCAACTCATAGGTTTAGATCCATGTAAACAGTTGATATCTTCCATGAAAATATCATGTAAAGATAGAGGAATGAACGGGAGAAGCAACAAGATGAAATCCACTTACTGGGAAGAAATTAGATCTTCAATCCGGGTTTTCAATCTCGAAGAACGATGTTCAAATCACCTTGGAATCCCTCTTTAAGGCTCTGAGATCACCTAGAATTTTTCAATCCTGATCCAAGGTTGAAATATGGGATCAGGGTTTCATATGGTTTTAAAATATATTTTCAGATAATTAATCCTGTGTACACAGTTTCTTGGGTAGGGGCACACGGTTAGGGAAAACTGTGTGCCAACCGTACAAAATTCTCTATCCAGGTATGCACGGTTGGCACAGTTTATTCACACATTTTTTCAAAATGTTCACAACCCAATGATAGAGCAAATATTTTGAATTATTTTATTCTGAATTTCAATGTTTTTAATCCCACCAATGTGTTATTTCAAGGGCAATTGTCACATCATTCTGTCTGCATTCATTCTGTTTGCATTGCATTGCATGTTTAATTTTAGTTTTTCATTTTCAATTCTAAAATATTATTTCTGGTCATTTTATTTCATATATATAGAAAATATAGAAAATTGTAGATTATAATTAGTGATTTCTTGACTACAAAGGCTCCTCAAGAGACCGACCTAGGTTAGCCACTGTGCTACACTTAGTATAAATATTTTTGAGAGCACGCACGACAACACTAAGTCAAATTGGAACCATTGCTGAGGATCCAAGTGGTATTCACTCACTATTTTTATTCACATTTTTTAAATAATTTTCCTTTTATTTAAAAAAATGAAAAAAATCATAAATGTTAAAAAAACACTAAAAAAATCTTTTTATTCATGATGTCTTTCAATTCAAACTTTTATGCATGGAGTGACCAATCTAAGGTGCCAGAAGAAGTTTTAAATGATCTTGATGCTAAGTATCAAAGGATTAGTAATTTAGTGAAAAAATTGGAGAGTCAAATAGAGTTTATTGCTAAATACGTACATGCTTGTTAAGTGAAACTCAAACTGGAACCTGAGCCAGAACGAGTGGTGAAAGAGATTTCATCGATCATTTTTTATGTAAAAGAACCCGAGGCGGGTGAGAAGGAACTACTAAAGGAGTTAATAATATCATACTATACTCAAAAATTGATCTAGGAGATCCCTGATGTACACATTCTAGCTGATTCACTTATTGGAGGTCAACAATTTTTGGAAGAATCTTGAAATCACTTTGTTGAAGATAACCTAAAACTTGATCTTCCCATCATTGATATTGAACAATCAACACCTTTTTACTTCTATCTTTCTTTGGAAGATGATAAAGAATATGCAACTACTGATATATAATTTCCAATGGTATTTCCCTAAGAGATCAATTTCCAAGTTAACTTACTTGAAAAGGAATATTTCTTAATTGATTCATCATGTTTTAAGCTTATTCAAGAAGAATTGTTTTCTGACTTATCCTTTTCTAATTTTTTTGATATAATAAAAATGCAGTAGACCTTATATGATACGAAAGAGACCACCCAAGTGGTGGTGATTGAGGAAGAAGAGTTGGAGAAGATGGTGGTGGTGCGACTATCTCCTATGCAACAAATTGGATACCATATGGTGGTGCGACTACCTAGGTCGATCTCTTGAGGAGCCTTTGTAGTCAAGAACTCACTACTTATAATCCAAAATTTTCTATATTTTCTATATATATGAAATAAAATGACCAGAAATTATATTTTATAACTGAAAATGAAAAACTAAAATTAAACATGCAATGCAATGAAAATAGAATGAATGTAGACAGAATGATGTTAGATAGAAAGGAGACATTCCTGAGAGCATCACCCAGATTGAACCTTTATCATCTCATTATTAGTTTCTAATTTACTTAATGAACACACTCCATCATATTAATGAACATACCCTTCTACCTATGGTTGTGAATATATAGTACACTCAACGATCGTTGAGATACCATACATCCACCTCCTTGATCGTGGGAGAATGCGACAAAAGTGAAAGTTGAACCTCGAGTGGCAAGTGGAGACACAAAGGCGCCCTGCCCATTAAGACCCCCCTCAGTCTAACTCTAATAAAATAAGAAAAATCAAGAATTAATGTTCAAATACTTGGGTTCATCACTGGATTAATCCCCTAGAAACTTACTTGGGTTAGATACTCATGATCACGAGTATAAGAGTTCACAGTGATGAAGAAAACAAGGGGAGAAAACAAAAGAGAGAAAGAAAAAGAGAGAAAGAATAACACTTAACTAAAAATATGAAATGATATTATAGAATGAAATTAAAATAAAATAAAATAATAAACTACATAAAATGGACAATAAAGGCTAACCCTAAGTTTCCAACCCTTTGGAATGAAGAGGGAGTACATTTTTATAGGCAAAGGAGTGAAAATTTGGATCAAAAAATATTCCTCTGAAATTATGCACATTTATGGCCTTGTTAATGATAGAATATGGAAATTATTACTTCTTAAAAGTTTTTCCACTATCTATCCTATGTCTAACCACAAAATTTTATCATCATTGTACATGTGGTCAGATAGATATTTCCAAATTACTTAGGATATTTATTTCTTCTAGACAGAATTTTTGTATTCCAATTCAGAAAGTTACAACACATTTATGACCTTGAAAATGAAATAATCATGTGAAAAAATATTAATGAAAGCTTTTACTACTAATTTATTCTTTATATATGTAAAATACCATCTCATTTTGTTCTTCCTTTATGATATACGGGCCAAACAATAAAATTCTTCAGTTATGTGCACAGTTTTAGAGGCCTGACTTGTGAGCTAGATTTGAGCTTCCAAATGATGGATTGAGCTTTGGGTCCAGAAGTATAAAATGAATCCCATATAAAATAGGAACTTATAAGAGAATAATTTTTTAAATTGGATCAGTTTAGAAATAGTTATGTCTAAAACATTGAAACGGTTTAAAACAGTTAAAATCCAAAATATGTCATTTTTCCAATTAAGATAAAAAATGTTCCTAGAACATAAAATGTGACAATTTACCTTGAAATAACACATTTGTGGGATTTAAAAATTGAAATTAAAAATAAAACAATTCAAAATATTTTCTCTATAAATTCCACCACACTTAAACATTGCACTCTCGGGCAATCATCTTATACCAAGGTCAAAACAAACTTCTCAAAGTATAAATGACAACACAACTCAATTATCATATCAAAGAAAATATCATGACTCATATATGGATAAAAATTTCATAACTCCTAAAAAATCATAATAATTAATTCAATTTAATGTTAATCCTCACATGCATGTCATACCTACCTCCTCGAAAAAAATATTTCTCTCTTCACTCAAGGATATTTAATGTGGAGTTTTTCTCATTCCCAAGAACATGTATGATTTACATAGGCTTGATATCATCCTAATATATCCCATTAATAGAGTCAAAAATTTATCAATAATTATGTATTTTTCATGAGTTTTTTTGAGGCCGAGGTTTGGTAGGTTTTAAATGTAAAAACATATGAGGCAAAATGATGAGGGTTAAGCTCTAAAGTGAAGTAAATGCATGAAAACAGTTTTGATCAAGAATGGTGTGCTCCTCAATCAGCCCAAAAATGATTCAAATCCAAACACCTCTTTATTTGTGAATTTCACACTTGAAATTTTGGAATCAATGTTTTTTCCCTATTTTCCCCAATTGCATCATTGTTTCAGCTTGAATGCAGATCTGGATTTCTCTTCAGAATTGTGTTTTTTAGGGAAGAGGTGGCTTTTGATATTCAAAAAGTGGTGAACACTTGACCCATATTTTTAATGACATTTCAAGCTACCCATACATATTTTTATCATGAATTTTCTTCCACCGAATTAGCAATAAATATGGAAACACTTTCAATTTACCTCAAACAGATTCTTTAGGAAAGCAAAACAAAGCCCATCTTCTCCCTCCCCCACACTTGAGTTCAACAATAATCATGTATTTAACTTATAGAGTAGGTTGGGAAGAGATAAATGGTTTGTAATGTAGCTACCTAAAAAGGTATTTCATGGCTACTAAGGGCTTAAATAAGGTCAGATGAAAAGGTAGGCCAAAATAAGAGTTGGATTCAAAAAGGGATTTCAAAGTGGTTCCTCAATAATACTTGACACATTCCATGAAATCTAACAGCTTTGAAAAGGATAAAAACAACAATTTATTTATTACACAATATGTTTCAAGACTCTTAAGAAAAATAGAAATGTAATAATATGTCAAAAAAATTTAGAAACCTCTCGGGTTGGGCAAGATTTTCAATTTGGACAGTACTAGTGCACATGAGTTTCACAATCAATCAAACTTCTTCAAATGAAAATATTGGAAATCAGAAACAAAATCCATTCAGAAATCATTTAAAACCTCAAATACTCAAATCAAGAAATGTTCCAAAAATACCAATATGATTTTAATTTTATAAGGCATTCAATTCAGATCAAGATTCCTAAAAACACACACCAAAAATGAAAAAGAAAACAAGAAAATTTCAAAAAACAACATGAAAAATAGAATTAAAGCACACAAAAATTCATAAAAACAAGTTGAAATCCAGACCCCACACTTATTTAATTTACTACCCTATTTTTAGCTCAAATCAGATCAAGATTTTTTTTAGAATTTATATTGGGTAGAAAACAAAATAAAGAAGAGGAAAGATGCAACCTGATTTATTTTTCAGTGGTAGCCTCGAGTTAATCTTCTAGCTGATACCACTTTAAAACTACAAGAAAGAAATGAGAATATATAAGAAAAATAAATAAAAATAAAGATAAATAGAATATAAAAGGGATAATTCTTAGTTTGAACCCCAAGAAAGTGCTAGGTTTTTACTACCCCAAGTCAGGAAGTTGCAGTGAGTTATCCCCAATAAGATGGTGGATGTGGTTTCTTTGAGATGAACCACCACATGTGACTTTTACTAATGTCCATAAGTAAACACCAATAATAGAGAACCCAAAATAATATATGAAAGTTCACAACCCCCCAAAAATAATAAAGATATAATTTGAGTTCAAGAGTGGGAGGGTACATAAGATATGGGTTCTCCCTATGAACTTTCTTGGTGTCCTCCTCTATATGGTATCCAATTTGTTGCAGAGGAGGTAGTCGCACCACCACCATCTTCTCCAGCTCTTCTTACTCAATAACCACCACTTGGGTGGTATCTTTTGTATCATCCAAGGTATGCTCTATTTGTGTTGTATAAAAAATTTAAGAAAAGGAGAAGTCATAAAATAATTCTTCTTGAATAAGATTAAAACACAATGAATCGATTAAGAAATATTCCTTTTTAAGTAAGTCATCTTGGAAATTGATCTCTTAGGTAAAGACCATTGGAAACTCTATATCAGTAGGTTAATCTTATTCATAATCTTATAAAGTAATATAGAGGTCAAAAGGTGATGATTGTTCAATATCAATGATGGGAAGATCAAGTTTCATGTTATCTTCAACAAAGTGATTCCAGAATTCTTCCAAAAATTATTGACCTCCAATAAGTGAATCAGCTAGAATGTGTACATCCGGGAATTACTCGAGCAATGGTTGATTATGGGATGATATGATTAACTCCTTTAGTATCTCCTTCTCACCCAACTTAGGTTCTTTTACATAAAAAATTATCGGTGAAATCTCTTTCACTACTCATTCTGGTTTAGGTTTCGGTTCGGGTTTCACTTGAAAAGCATGTACGTATTCAGTAATCAACTCTATTTGACTCTTCCAATTTTTCCACTAAATTACTAATCCTTTGATACTTAGCATCAAGATCATTTAAAACTTATTCTGGCACCTGAGATTGGTTAGTCCATGCATAAAAGTTTGAATTAAAAGACATCATGAGCAAAAATATTTTTTTAGTGTTTTTTTAAAATTTATGATTTTTTCATTTTTTTTAAATAAAAGGAAAATTATTTTAAAAACTGTGAATAAAAATAGTGATTGAAGACCACTTGGATCCTCATAAATGGAACCAATTTGATGTAGCGTTGTCTTGTGTGCTCTTATAAATATTTATACTAAGTTCAACATAGTGGCCGACCTAGGTTGATCTCTTGAAGAGCCTTTGTAGTCAAGCACTCACTACTTCTAATACAAAATTTTCTATATTTTCTATACATATGAAATAAAATGACTGGAAATGAGATTTTAGAATTGAAAATGAAAAACTAAAATTAAACATTCAATGCAATGCAAATAGAATGAATGCAGACAGAATGACGTTAGACAGAAAGGAGACATTCCTGAGAGCATCACCCAGATTAAACATTCATCGTATCATTATTATTTTATATTTTACTTAATGAACATGATCCATATTATTAATTAACATAAACTTCTTCCTATGGTTGTGAATATATAGTACACTCAATTATCACTGAGATACCATACATCCACCTCCTCGATCGAGGGAGAATGTGACAAAAGTGAAAGTTAAACCTCGGGTGGCAAGTGGAGACACAAATGCGCCGTGCCCACTAAGATACCCCTCAATATAACTCTAAGAAAACAAGAAACATTGATAATGAATTTTCAAAGACTTGGGTTAATCACTAGATTAATCCCTCAGAAACTGCCTCGGGTTAGCTACTCATGATCACGAGCATAAGAGTTCGCAGTGATGAAGAAAACGGGGGGAGAAAACAAAAGAGAGAAGGAAAAAGAGAGAAATAATAATACTTAAATAAAAATATTAAATGATATTACATAATGAAATTAAAAAAAAATACAACACTAAACTATATAAAATGTCTAACAAAGGATACCCCTAATTTTTCAACCCTTTGGAATGAAGAGGGAGTACATTTTTATAGGCAAAGGGAGTGAAAATTTGGATAAAAAAAATATTCCTCCAAAGTATGCGCATGGATGACCTCGTTAATGATAGAATTTGGAAATTGTTACTCATTAAAAGTTGTTTCACTATATCTTCTATGTTGACACACAAAATTGTATCATAATTGTACATGTGTTCAGAGATATATTTCCAAATTACTTAGGATATTTATTTCTACTAGACAAACTCTTTGTATTTCAATTCAGCAAGTTCCAACACATTTATGACCTTGAAAATTAAATAATCAAGCATAAAAATCTTAATTAAAGTTATTAATATAGATTTATTCTTGATACATGTAAAATATCAGATCATTTGGTTTGTACATTTATGGGATATGGGCCCAACAATAAAATTCTTCAGTTCTGTGCATAGTTCTCGAGGGCTGACTTGTGAGCTGGATTTGAGCTTTAAATGATAGATTGAGATTTGGGTCCAGAAGGATAAAATTAATACCATAGAACATATGAACCTATAAAAGAATAATTTTTTAATTTTGATATGTTTATAAATAGTTATGGACAAAACATTGAAATAATTTAAAATAGCTAAAATCCAAAATATGCCATTTTTCCAATTAAGCTAAAAAATGTTCCTAAAACATAAAATGTGACAATTTACCTTGAAATAACACATTGGTGGGATTAAAAAAAATTTAAATTAAGAATAAAATAATTCAAAATATTTTCTCTATAAATTCCACCACACTTAAACATTGCACTCCCGGGCAATCATCTTATACCAAGGTCAAAACAAACTTCTCAAAGTATAAATGATAACACATATCAATTATCATATCAAAGAAAATACCATGCCTCCTATAAGGATAAAAATTTCATAACTCCTAAAAAATCATAATAATCAATTCAATTTCATGTTAATTCTCAAATGAATGTCATACCTACATCCCCAGAAAAAATATTTCTCTCTTCACTCAAGGATATTTAATGTGGAGTTTTTCTCATTCCCAAGAACATGCATGATCTACATAGGATTTATATCCTCATAATATCTCCCCTTTATAGAGTCACAAATGTATCTATCATGAGGTATTTTTCATGGGTTGTTCTGAGGCTGAGGGTTGGCATGTTTTAAATGTAAAAACATCTGAGGCGTAATGAGGAGGTTTAAGATCTAAAGTGAAGTAAATGCATGAAAACAATTGTTTTCAAGAATGGTGTGCTCCTAAATCAGTGAGAAAATGATTCACCTCTAAACACATCTTTATTTGGGAAGTTAACACTTGGAATTTTAGTATAAATTATTTCCCCCTCTTTTCCCCAATTGTAGCATTGTTTCAGCTTGAATGAAGATCTAGATTTCTCTTTAGAATCGTGTTTTTGAGGAAAATTTTAAAGACCCAAAATTTTTGTATATATTTTTTAATTATATTGGATTATTATGAGACTGCAAAAATTGACGGCATGTGATTCCGAGGCACGGAGTGCCCGAAATGACCTGTCAAAAAAATGTTAAGCTTTAAATAGCACGTGTGAGAAGTTTTTTTGAAAAAGTGTAATAACTTTTAAATGGGTTCCTAGATTAGAAATCTGAGGGCACCGTTGCATTTAGGATGACGGGTTTACCCTAAGTGCGACTTAAGTTTAGTCGGCGCAAGTCTCCAGTGAGAAAACCCAAAAATGGCATAATCATAAATAAAATAATTAAATTAAATTATTTTATTTTTCAAATGCTTATAACTCATGAATGGTGACTCAGATAAAAAATCTGAGAGCACCGTTGAGCTTGTGAGAGTATGATTTCCTTAGGAAGATCCTAGCTTTGGCCGACACGGGCCAATAGTGGAAGTTAGTTTTTGGTCGTAAATAAAACAATTAAGTAGCAATTATTTTATTATTAAATTTTTTAACTCCTAAACAGTAACTCGAATTGGAAATATGAGAGTATCATTGAGCTCGTGAGGGTGTGTTCTCCTTAGGTAGAGCCTAACCTCGACCGGTGCAGGTCGAGGGTGACTGTTAATAATTATTGAACTTTTTTTAAGGTACGTTCAGTAAACGTGTGAGCAAACCCTCTACAGATCTCAGTATTGGTTGCATTCTTCGTGGGCTACCGAAAAATATGGAAGAAAGGTGAAACCAAGGGCCGAAAAGTGTAGGCTCCATCCTGGGAGGCCCATAGGCATATATGGGAAAGAAATCAGACCACCAGAGCTTCACCTGTGGCCCGTGGAAGCACCACTAGTGTGACGGGGCCGACGATTGGAGGTGGCGGTGGCTGGAAACCATTGACTACGAGAAGGTGGTAGCGCCCGAAGGCACTGTGGTAGATGAAGTTGGCAGCCAGCCAACTCCGACCTCATTGGAGCTGGGCAGTGCGCTGCGGTGGCGCGCCGCGGAAGAGGGTTGCGACTTTGATCCATGACGGCGTGCGAACCTGTGGACCGCATGTTCCGCAGGTGACCGATCCAGCAGAATGGCCAGGTGTAGCGGCGCCAACTGGTGCCACAACTTTGAATACCTGAATGACTGAGCCATTCGGGAGGGTAGAAAACCCCCACACCCAGCTTGCGGGCTGGGCAGTTCTGCGGCTCGACGAGCCGTGCCCAGTCGGGTGGGCCAGGCCGGTCCCATGGCCCAATGGGCTGAGCCCGTGGCCAGCAGGCCAAGCCCATGCCCCAGTGGGATGAGCCCGTAACCCACCACTTTGGGCCGGGACCAACTGAAACAGGATGAGACCAACCACTTCGGGCTGGGCCCAGCGGTCCAGGTCGAGTCAGACTGGACCCAGACCCACTTACGACCCAATTTCAATTAAAGGGCTATATCTCCTAAACCAGACGTCCGTTTGATGAACCATCTATGGAATCACAACCCTTAAGATGAGGTGGTCCTTTTGAGATACTTCACTTGGATTTTGGAGAAAATTGGTGTATGACCGGGTTGGATAGGACTCGAATCCAACCGGGCCCCTAACACTAACATGCAAATAACTTACAGACCGTGCATCCGATTGATGCATCGTCTGTTATGTTGGAACACTTATGAAATGGTAGTTCATTGAATTACTTATTTGTGGGACTTCATGGAAGTTGAAATATGTCCGATGAATTGTGGAGCGGATCCTCCAAAATCAATCATAATAAGTGTGGGAATCCAGTGGCTGGCTATGATGTGGAGAAAGAATAACGATCCTCTATGGGTCAACACCTAATGATCTTGTGTGGGTTAGCACCTAGGGATCCTGTGTTCCTCAGCACCTAGTGATATCATGTGGGTTAGAACCTAGAAATCCTGTGTGGGTCAGCACCTAGCGATCCAGTGTGGGTTAGCACCTAGAGATCCTTCGTGGGTCAGCACCTAGGGATCCTGTGTGAGTCAGCACCTAGTGATCCCTTGTGGGTCAGCACCTAGCAATCCTATGTGGGTCAACACCAAGAGATCCTATGTGGGTTATCACCTAGAGATCCTATGTGGGTCAACACCAAGTGATCCTGTGTAGGTTAACACCTATCGATCCTTTGTGGGTCAACACCTAGCGATCCTCTGTGGGTCAGAATCTCTAGCGACCTTGTGTGGTCTAGAAGAAAAAGCCTCTCAATAGAATAAGATGATCTAGCTTTATGACTAATCATCTTTATTCATGTTCTTTAAGTTTTATATCTAGTTTGAGTTGAGTCTTTTTCTTTGTACTTTGTGTTTGTGATCATGCTTTGTGGTTATTCCTTTGTGGAATTTTGAGATACCTTTGGGGGTCTTGGGGTCCCTACTAAGTATTGTTATACTCACCCTTGCATGGGCTTTGCCCAAACCTTGTTGTGTTTTGTATATACAACAAGCATCTTTGATTGAGACTCAGGGATCCATGACTTGATGGAGTACGGAGGTGACCGGTTGATGTGAAGAGTCACAGTGACGAGCTATACCTACCCTTCAGGTAGGATCCTTGGCGGGTAACCTCAGGAGCTGTTTTCCTTTTACCTGTACTTCCATTTAATTTGGGCTTGTATTCTGGCCCCTTTTTTACTTTCAATACTTATTTTTACACTCAGTTGAGGTTTTTAGTTGTGGTTGTACCTTTCTTCTTCTGTTGTGTTATACTTGTGCGTAATGTGCCTTGTCTGTGTGTGTACAGGTTTTGAGAAAATTCCTTCCCATTTTAGGTATATTCCTTTCCGGTTCTAGTTTCCAACCCCTAGCCTATGGAAGGTGGTCTTGGGGTAGTCATGGAATGGGCTCTGGGGGACGGGTCATGACAAAGTGGTATCAGAGCGTGGTCGGTTCTACTAGAATAACTAAGAGTCTATGTTTTCAAGGGAGCAATAGTGTTAAGTGTCTTGAGTTCAAATTTTAGTCCAAGGAGTCCAGTATTGGTGTGACGACTAACACACCCATACACCTGGTCCTTGAATTCTGTTTTTTGACTCGGTACACGAAAACATTGATTGCATGTGTTTTTGAAATGTTTTTATTTTGATATATTTTGAGTTAGATCACCAGGTATAACTTATTGAAAGTGGTTCATCTTGATTATCTTTCAATATTCCTCCACACAAACAGCCATCCATGATTCCAATGTGTGACCATGAGGATGGTCCACAGCGTGATGAGGCTTCAATACAAGGATTTTTTCCCGAGATGGTACCTTCGGGCGGTGTCCCAATGATACCACTTCCTAATGGTCAGCAGTTACTACTGGTGCTACCGGTAGAGGACACATATAAGCTTAGTGCCTTACATGAGTTTTAGTGATAGATACCCCTCAGGTCCTGAGGAGAGTCTGACTCACAGGCGGTTAAGGACTGACTTGAGGTGGTGACCAAATTTCCATCTAGACGGGGCACCATTAGATCAGATGGTGGTCCTGGCAGTGAGCATTCTACGTGGCTCAGTAGGGAAATGGAAGGGTTTAGATTACCCCCACCTTACGATGAGGTGACTTTTCCATGGACATATATTGAGAACCTTCCTCATAGAAGAGGTTCTCTTTCATAAAAAGATAAGGGGTTTGTGTTCCCAAGAGCTTCTACAGTTTCGACAGGACAACATGTCGGTAATTGAGTATTCATCGAGGTGTACCGAACATTCTGGGTACTAAATGAATATGATATGAACAATTCTTGGCTCGGACCTCTAAGTGAGATGTGTTTAGGGACATCTGAGCTACCACTATTCCTCTGTGAATTCCTACTTATGTTAGGGTGCTAGAGAGAACCTTTGCGGTTGAAAGTTCTTTGGTTGAGTAGATAAAACTAGTGAATGTCAGTAGTGGGAAAGTAGGAAACCGACGTCAGTCTCAGAGACTTGGATGTGTTAATTTTTTGGGAAGAGAAAGTGATAGGGACAGATGAATCTGCAAGGCAGCAGACATGGAAGAGGAGCTAGGAGAGCAGTAGGAGGTGATATACATTTCGACATGTTACAACCAGCACCCCAATGTGGTCCCCACCAGGATCAGGGAGATGGAGAACAGGGGAAGGGAGTAACTGCATGCATTCAAGGAGTGTGACCCAAGGGCTCTAGGGAATGACTTGAGGCACAGTCTATGTCTACTACTAGCTACCATATTAATATACACAGGTACCAATCATTCCATCTTATCATGAATCTTGTTCAAGACCTAGAGTTTCCGGTTAAACCATTGACTTGACCCTTACATCTGTAGATACCTATGGGAGGAGACTTGATAATCACACTTATACCGATGGTGTGATCTAACCCTTGAGGCAAGAGTTTTGGTTGGAACCTCTTAGTGGTAGCATCGAGGCCTTACAATGTTAGTTTGGTTATGTACTGGTCATCCACAAATCAAGCTCAGATTGAAAGTTTTAGGTAAAAGGATGTGTTATATCTACAATGTTGAAATGAGATTTTCCTTGGTCGATGAAAAAAGAAACCCAAGAAGCATGGGATGAACTCATGCATAGGAGGGTGCAACTGATCACTCTTGAGTCGGCCAGCCTTACCCTCGTGGCAGTAGGTGTTTTGAGTTTTCAGTTCCCAACAGTAGTGGAAGAGTGCGGGAACATACTTTCAAAATATGTTTCTAAGATTAACTCATCCTAGGGAGAGGGACTTATGTATTTTCTTTTACTCAAGGATGAAACCAATATCTATAACTGCATATCGGGTGGCTCTCGTAGAGCTCCAGGAGATGAGAGTATATTTGGGAGAATGATTTACTGTCTACTCTGATCATAAGAGTCTTAGGTATATCTTCCTAAAGAAGGACCTGAACCTGAGACAACGGCGATGACTGAAGTTCCTCTAGGACTACGACTTTGAGATAGTATACAATCCTAGGAAGGGGAACGTGGTGGCATATGTACTCAACAGGAGGTCTGGCTTACAGTTGCTGAGTGAGGTAACAGAGCAGTTAGCTACGATGTAGTTATCCTTTGTGGATAGTGATGGATCATCTTACCTCCAATATATGATAGTAACTCCCCCACTTCTTCAGTGAGTCAGGGAGACACAACTTGGGGACGTTGACTGCAAGACCCGACGTGCTCATATATCCTCAGGACAGGCTCCTGAAGGATTTTATGAAGGTGGGGAGTACACCATCCTTTCCTAGGACGCACCATGGTACCAGTGACGCTGTGATAGGAGGTGTTGAGGGAGTTCCACACATCCCCTTTGGCGGTACATCCTGGTGTAAAGAATATGTAATAGAACCTCTAGATTCAGTACTGGTGGCCAATGATGAAGAAAGTAGTGTCAAAGTTAGTTTCACGATGCATCACTTGTCAATAAGTGAAGGATGAGCACCAAGTTCCAGTAGGCTTGACTCAGCCACTTGAGGTGCCAAAATGTAAGTGGGATGACATCTCTACGGAATTCATGACAGGGCTACCATGTACATCCATGGGCCATGATTCCATCTAGGTGATCGTTGATCGACTCACCAATTCGACCCACTTCTCACCCATTTGAGAGCATGGATCTGTAGAGGGATTGGGAAGCCTCTACGTATAGGAGATAATACGGCTTCACGGGGTCCTATAGACGATTGTATTAGATCGTGATGCTCGTTTTACATCCCAGTTGTGGGAGGGATTACATGAGGCATTCGGGACTTAGCTATGCTTGAGCACCACCTTTCACCCTCAGACAGATGGTCAGAGAGAGCGGACCATACAAACGCTTGAGGACATGCTTCGTGCTTGCTTCCTTGATTTTATCAAAAGTTGAGAGTATCACTTTCCCTTGGTGGAGTTTGCATACAAAAATAGCTATCACTCCACCGTTGGCATGCCACTGTTTGAGGCCTTGTACGAGCGACTGTACAAATTACCTCTATGCTGGACAGACCCAGGGGAGTCATCACTTATGGGTCCAGAGTTGGTACGATCTACCAATGAGAAGGTTTAAATCATCTAGGAGTAGATGAAGACTATACAGAACTGACAAAAGTCTTATGTCGACAAGAGACATAGGCCCTTGGAGTTTGAGTAGGGAGACCATGTCTTCCTACAGGTCTCACCCCGACAAGGATTGCAGAGATTTGGATAGGGCGGCAAGCTATCTACGAGGTTCATCAAACCTTTCCAGATCATCAGCAGAGTAGGAAAAGTGGCGTATTGCCTAGCTCTTCCCCCACAAATGCATCATGTGCATAATTTTTTCCATGTGTCGCAGTTGAGGAGGTACGTGCATGATCCATCACATGTTATCGACTGGGGAGAGCTGGAAATTAATGATGAGGCGACGTTCATGGAGTTCCCAGTGGAGATAGAGGATCGATAGGAGCAGGTCCTTCATGGGTGGTTGTTTCCTCTAGTTCGAATTTGGTGGCAGCACGAGAACCTCCAAGAGAGAACATGGGAGTAGAAGGCTCAGATACATGCTCAATACTGCCATTTGTTTCCCTAACATAATTGTGAATTTTGGGGACGTAAATCCCTAAGTTGGGGAGGATGTAAAGACCCAAAATTTCCACATATTTTTAAATTATATGGGATTATTACGAGATTTAAAAAATTGACGGCACGTGATTCTGAGTCTCGTAGTACCTAGAATGATCCGTTGAAAAAATGTTAAGCTTTAAATAGCACGTGTGAGAAGTTTTCCTGAAAAAGTATAATAACACTTAAACGGGTGCCCAAATCAGAAATATGAGGGCACCGTTGCATTCAGGATGATGGTTTTACCCTAGGAATGACTTAAGTTTAGTCAGCGCATACATCTAGTGAGAAAACCCAAAAATGGAATAACCGTAAATAAAATAACTAAATAAAATTATTTTATTTTTCAAATGCTTATAAATCACAAACGGTGACTCAGATTAAAAATCCAAGACCACTGTTGATCTCGTGAGGGTATTCTGTCCTTAGACAGATCCTAACCTTGACTAGCACAGGTCAACAGTGGAAGTTAGTTTTTTGCCGTAAATAAAATAATTAAGTAGCAATTATTTTATTGTTAAATTCTTTAACTCCTAAACGGTAACTCGGATTGGAAATCCGAGAGTACCGTTGATCTCATGAGGAAGTGTTACCCTTAGGAAGAGCCTAACCTCGATCGGCACAGGTCGAGGGTGACTGTTAATAATTTTTTAATTTTTTTAAGATACGTTCACTAAACGTGCGAGTGGTGATTTATATCTTTTGAACCAGTGCTCAGATTAAAATTCCGAGGGCACCGTTGAATTCGTAGCACCAAGATTTTCTTAAGGGAAGCTTAAATTTGTTTGGAAAAAGTCGGACGAAAAAGTTAAAATTTGGACTTTATAAAAAAATAATAAAATAACTAAAGGTTATTTTATTTTTCTTTTTGCAACCGTTGAATGATGGTGGCGGGGCCGCTGGGTTGTCAGATCATTTAATGGCCGATTACACTTGATTGTGTAACCGCACCGTCAGAAGATTAATGAGTTCATTAATTAAACTCATTAATGAACCACATTAATTGTGCAACAAGTTAAACTATCCTTCATCCTATTTAAACAAAGCTTGGGTATGGGTCTTGTGCACTCGCCAGAGGAACCTATGACGAAGTGCCGACGGCGAATTCCTCTAAAGTAGAATGGAAATTTGATGCCTTAGAGGATTCAATTTAGAGTTCGACAAACGCCAACAAACATGCTACGAATGTGGACCCGTCTTCCTCATCTACACCGTCTACCAATGTGTTCAAGGAAGGGGTTTTATTCAAAGAGTTTTATAATTCTTCTACTCTTGTTGATGATTGAATTAATTTCATGTTATAATGCTAACACGGAGGGCGCGGGCCAAACAAACATGGACCGAACCCTCCACCGATCTTGGTATTGTTTCATTCTTTGTGGTCAACTAAAAAATATGATGACAAGGTGAAACCAAGGGCCTCGCAGTGTAGGCACCATCTCGGGAGGCCTGTAGGCGTAGATGGGAAAGAAATCAGACCACCGAAGCTTCACCGGTGGCCCACGGAAGCATCGCCAGCATCGACGACTGGAGGCGGCGGTGGCCGGAAACCGCCAACCGCGAGAAGGTGGCGGTGCCCAAAGGAACCATGGAAGACAAAGGTTCCGCGGTGGACGAAGGCTCTGTAGTGGATAAAAGCGGTGGCTGGCTAACACCAGCCGCGTTGGAGCTGGGCAGTGCGCTGCGGAGGAGGGCCACGACTTCGAGCTACGGCGGAGGGAGAACCCGCAGACCGCGGGTTCCACAGGTGACCGGTCCAGCAGACCAGCCAGGTGGAGCAGCACCAACTAGTGACACAAATTTGAGGATCCAAACAACTAAGCCTTTTAGGAGGGGAGCGGACCCCCGCACCTGGCCAGCGGGCGGGGCAGTTCTGCGGCCCGGCGGGCTGCGCCCAGCCGGGTGGGCCAGGCCGGTCCTATGGCCCAACGGTCCGAGGCTAGCCAAACCGGGCTGAGCCCAGCCCCTTCGGGCTGGGCTCAGCAGGCCAGGTTGAGTATGTTTGATTGGGTCAGACCAGACCCAGACCCACTAACGACCCAGTTCGATTAAAGAGCTATATCTCCTAAACCGGACGTCCGTTTGATGAACCATCTGCGGCACCGAAACCCTTAATATGAGGAGTTACTTTTGAGATAATACACTTGGGTTTTGTATATAGCTAGATTATGGTCAGGTTGGATCGGATTCGAATCCAACCAGGCTCCCAACACTAAAACGCCTATAACTTACAGACCAGAAATCTGATTGATGCGTCGTCTATTGCATTGGAACCCTTATGACACGGAGGTTCATTGAGTTACTTATTTGTGGGACTTTGTTGTGGTTGAAATATGGCCAATGTCTTGTGGATAGGATCCTCCAGAATGAAGAGTACTAAGTGTGGGAATCCAGTGGCTGGCTGTGACATGAAGAAAGAATAACGATCATCTGTGGGTCAGTACCTAGCGATCCTATGTGGGTTAGCCCCTAGAAATCCTATGTGGGTCAAAACCTAGAGATACTATGTGGGTCATCACCTAGTGATTCCATGTGGGTCACCACATAGTGATCCTCTATGGGTCAGCACCTAGCGATCTTGTGTGAGCCAGCACCTAGAGATCCTGTGTGGGTCAGCACCTAGTGATCCTGTGTGGGTTAGAACCTAATGATAATCTGTGGGTCAGTACCTCTAGTGACCTTGTGTGGTCTAGCATCAAAATCCTCTCGACAGAATAAGATGATTTAGCTTTATGACTAATCATCTTTATTCCAGTTCTTTAAGTTATATACCTGATTTGAGCTGAATCTTTTGCTTTGTACTTTGTGTTTGTGATCTTGCTTTGTGTTTATTACTTTGTGAAATTTTGAGAGACCTTCAGGGGTCTCAGAGTCCCTACTGAGTATTGTTATACTCACCTCTACACGGGCTTCACCCACACCTTATTGTTTTTTGTGTAGATGACAGACAACTTTGACTGAGACTTGGGGAGCCAGGACTTAATGGAGTATGGAGGTGACCGGTTGACGTGGAGAGTCGTAGTGAAGAAATGTACCTACCCTTTAGGAAGGATCCCTGTAGGGTGACCTCAGGAGATGTTTTCATTTTACCTGTACTTCCATTTCAGTTGGTCTTGTATTATGGATCCTTTTTACTTTCAGTACTTACTTTTACACTCAGTTGAGGTTTTTAGTTGTGGTTGTACCTTTCTTATTCCATTGTGTTATACTTGTGCACAATGTTCCCTATCTGTGTGTATATAGGTTTTGAGGAAATTCCTTCCCATTTTAGGGATATGCCTTTCCGATTCTAGTCTCCAACCCCTGGCCTATGGAAGACAGACATGGGGTAGTCACAACATAGGCCCAGAGGGACTGGTCGTGACAGAAAGAGAGGGAACTTTTGATCTTCAAAAAGTAGTGAAAACATGGACCATATTTTTAATGATATTTCAGTACACCCATACATATGTCCGTAATAAAATTTCTTCCACCCAAGTAGCAATATATGTGGAAACACTTTCAATTCAGCTCAAACAAATTCTTCAGGAAAGCAAAACAAATCTCATCTTCTCCCCCCCACACTTGAGTTCAACAATAATCATGAATTTAACTTCTAGAGAAGGTTGGGAAGGAATAAATGGTTTGTAATGTAGATACCTAACAATGTATTTTTATGGATACTAGGGGCTTAAAGAATTTCAGATGAAAAGGTATGCCAAAATAAGAGTTGAATTCAAAAAGGGGTTTCAAAGTGGCGCCTCAATCATACTTGACACATTCCATGAACTCTAACAGCTTTGAAAAAGAGAAAAACAACAAGTTCTAGATCACACAAAATGTTTAAAGACTCTCAAGAAAAATATAAATGTAATAATATGTCAAACATGTTTAGAAACCTCTCAGGTTGGACAATATTTTCAATTTGGACAGTACCAGTGCACATGAGTTTCAAAATCAATCAAACTTCTTCAAATGAAAAGATTGCAAATCATAAAGAAAATAAATTAATCAATAATTTAAAACATTAAATACTCAAATAAAGCAATGTTCCAAAAATACCAATATGGTTTGAATTTTATAAGGCATTAAATTCAACCAAATATTCCTAAAAAACACACCAAAAATGAAAAAGAAAATAAGAAAATTTAAAAAAACAACATGAAAAATAAAATGAAATCACACAAAAAAATTCCTAAAAACAAGTTGAAATCCCTTCCCCACACTTATTTAATTTATTACCCTCTTTTTAGATAAAAAAAAATTAATAATTTTTTTTACAAAATTTATATTGGGTAGAAAACAAAATAAAGAAATGGAAAGATGCAACCTGATTTATTTTTTAGTGGTAGCCTCGAGTTAAGCTCCTAGCAGCTACCACTTTAAAACTACAAGAAATAAATTAAAAGACATAAGAAAAATAAATAAAAAGAAATATAAAGAGAATATGAAAGGGATAATACTTGGTTTTACCCCCAAGTGGGTTCTAGGGTTTTACTACCCCAAGTCAGGCAGTTGTAGTGAGTTATCCCCAATCAGATGGTGGATGTGGTTTCTTTGAGATGAACCACCACATGTGACTTTTCTCAGTGTCCATCAGTAAACACCAAGAATAGAGAACCCCAACTAAGATATGAAAGTTACCAACCCCCAAGAAAGAAGAAAGATATAATTTTAGTTCAATAGTGGGAGGGAATAGAAGATAGGGGTGCTCCTTGTGAACTTCCGTGGTGTCCTCCTCCATGTGGTATCCAATTTGTTGCATAGAAGGTAGTAACACCACCACCATATTCTCCAGCTTTTCTTTATCAATCACCACCACTTGGTTGGTCTCTTTATTATCATCTAAGGAATTCTCCATTTGTGTTGTATCAAAAATTTTAGAAAAGGAGAAGTCAGAAAATAATTCTTCTCGAATAAGATTAAAACATGATGAATCAATTAAGAAATATTCATTTTCATGTAAGTCATCTCAGAAATTGATCTCTTCAGGAAAGAACATTGGAAATTCCATCTCAGTAGGAGAATCTTTTTCATCATATTAAAAATAAATATAGAGGTCAAAAGGTGCTTATTGTTCAATATCAATGATGGGAAGATCAAGTTTCAGGTTATCTTCAACAAAGTGATTCCATAATTCTTCCAAAAATTTTTGACCTCCAATAAGTGAATCAGCTGAAATGTGTACATAAGGTACCTCCTTGAGCAATGTTTGATTATGAGATGATATTATTAACTCCTTTAGTAGCTCCTTCTCACCCGTCTCAGGTTCTTTTACATAAAAAATGACCAGTGAAATCTCTTTCACCACTCGTTCTGGTTCAGGTTCCAGTACAAGTTTCACTTGACTGGCATGTACGTATTCAGCAATAAACTATATTTGACTCTCCAATTTTTCCACTACATTAATAATCCTTTGATACTTAGAATCAATATCATTTAAAACTTATTATGGAACCTGATATTGGTCAGTACATGCATAAAAGTTTGAATTGAAATACATCATGGACAAAAAAGATTTTTTAGTGTTTTTTTTAAAATTTATGATTTTTTCATTTTTTTAAATAAAAGTAAAATTATTTAAAAAATGTGAATAAAAATAGTGAGTGAAGACCACTTGGATCCCTGGAAATGGCTCTAATTTGATGCAGAATTATCATGCGTGCTCTCAAAAATATTTATACTAAGTGCATCACAATGGCTAACCTAGGTCAATCTCTTAAGGAGCCTTTGTAGTCAAGCACTCATTACTTATAATCAAAAATTTTCTATATTTTCTATATATATGAAATAAAATGACCAAAAATTATATTTTATAATTTAAAATGCAAAAATAAAATTAAACATGCAATGGAATGTAAATAGAATGAATGCAGACATAATGATGTTAGACAGAAAGGAGACATTCCCAAGAGCATCACCCAGATTGAACCTTCATCGTCTCATTATTAGTTTCTAATTTACTTAATTAACATGCTCCAAATTATGCATGAACATCCCCTTATTCCTATTTTTGTGAATATACAATACACTCAACAATTTCTGACATACCGTACATCCACCTCCTTGATCACGTGAGAATGTGACAAAAGTGAAACTGAAACCTCAGGTGGCAAGTGGAGACACAAAGGCACCTTGACCACTAAGATACCCCTAAGTATAACTCTAAGAAAATAAGAAAAATTAATAATTAATGTTCAAATACTTGATTTCATCACTGGATTACTCCCTCAGAAAATTCCTCAGGTTAGCTACTCATGATCACGAGTATAAGAGTTCACAATGATGAAGAAAACAGGGGGAGAAAACAAAAGAGAGAAAGAAAAAGAGAGAAATAATAACACTTAAATAAAAATATGAAATGCTATTATAAAATGATAATAAAATAGAATAAAATACTAAAATACATAAAATGGACAAAAAAGGCTACCCCTAAGTTTCCAACCCTTTGTAATTAATAGGGAGTACATTTTTATAGGAAAAGGGAGTGAAAATTTGGATAAAAAAATCTTCCTCTGAAAGTATGCACATGGATGGCACCCTTAATTATAGAATTTGGAAATTTTTCATTCTTAAAATTTGTCCCCCTATCCCTTCTTTGTCAACCCAAAAAATGTTAGCATCATTTCATAGGTGGTCAGAGAGATATTTTCAAATTACTCAGGATATTTATTTCTACCAGACAGACTCTTTGTATTCCAATTTAGAGAGTTCCAATGCATTTATGACCTTGAAAATGAAATAATAATGTGATAAAATATTAATTAAAATTCTTACTCCATATGTCTTATTGCTCCATGTAAAATTTCAGCTCATTTTTTTGGTTCATTTATGAGATATGAGCCCAACAATAAAATTATTCAGTTCTGTGCATAGTTTTCGAGGCCTAACTTGTGATATGGATTTGAGATTCCAAATGATTGATTGAGATTTGGGTACAAAAGGATAAAATGAATACCATCGAACATATGAAACTATAAATGAATAATTTTTCAATTTGAATCAGTTTAGAAATAGTTATGGACAAAACATTGAAATAATTTAAAATAGTTAAAATCCAAAATATGCCATTTTTCCAATTAAGCTCAAAAATGTTCCTGAAACATAAAATGTGACAATTTCCCTTGAAATAACAAATTGGTGGGATTAAAAACATTGAAATTCAGAATAAAAATAATTCAAAATATTTTCTCTATCACTCACTATCCATTAGTTTATCTTAAAAATTCACCCAAACGCATCCCAAGCCACTACTCCAAAACAAAGGTGCTTAAAAACTTCAAAAAGTACATGAAAACATGCCCGAGATGAATCCATAAAAGGTTCAAATATTATAATCCCTCCACATTATAACAGATCTTCCTTGATCCACACTCCAAAACTTCTCTAAGATTCTGAGCCAAAAATATTGGTCTATTGATCCCTCATGTTTGCTTCCCATTCCCAAGTTTCCTCTTGAACACTTCCATGTTTCCATGACACATGAAATAACGACATGGTCTTTCCCCATAACACTTTCTCACTACGACCCAACACATGTATCATATTCTCCTCAAAGGACACATCTATCTCTAGGACAACCTCTTCCACATCAATCACATGATTAGGGTAGGGGTGATAACGCCATAGTTGTGACACATGGAAAACATCATGCGTAACACTGAATTTCTGTGGAAGGGATAATTGATATGCCACGGCCCGATTCTCTCCAACATCTCAAAAGGTCCTACAAACTTGGGAACCAACTTGCACTGCCTCCATATCTTGTGGTGACCCAATCTAGGTGACACCCGAAAGAATACATGATCACCCTCTATAAACTCTAGGGGTCTTCTCTGTCTATCATCATACAGATTCTTCCTACTTTGATCCATATCCATACATCTCTGAATCAACTGAACCTACTCTGATGTCTCTTGAACGAGACTCAGTCCCAACGACTCTAAATCACCCACCTCTAACCAACATAACAGTGATCTATAAGGTTTACCATAAAGTACCTCATATGGTGCCATCTTTATAGTTTCCTGATAACTGTTGTTATAGGAAAACTCCACTAAATCCAATTGTTTTTCCCAAGAACCACCAAATTCAAGAACACATGCTCGCAACATATCCACTAACACCTATATGGTATGCTCTGAATGCCCATCTATCTATGGGTGGAAGGCCGTACTTAATAAAACCCGTGTACCAAGCACCTTTTGTAAGCCCTTCTAGAAGCGTGAAGTAAAACACAAATTGCGATCTGAAACTATAGTCTGTGGCACCACATGCAAACAAATTATCTCTCACACACACAGTTCTCCCAAATGTTCTACTGTAAAGGTTTACCTAATAGGAAAGAAATGTGCTATCTTTGTTAGTTTATCCACAATGAACCAAATATCACCATTCTTCCTAAGTGTATTTGTAATTCCTACCAATAAATCCATAGTCATGTTATCCCAATTCCATTATAGAATAGGAAACAACTACAATAGGCCTCTAGGTCATTGATACTCTGCCTTTACCTACTGATAGGTGAAACACCTTGTTACAAAAATCGCTATCTCATTCTTCATGCCTGGCCACCAAAATTGTCGTCGTAGGTCACAACACATTTTTGTCACCCTAGGATGTATCCCCCACTTTGAGGCATGAAATTATCGCATGAGTTCCTATCGCATACTCGTAGGAACAACAACCTGATTTTTCACATAGATGATCTCATCCTCATCTATTATCCAGTATGAAGGTGTCTCCCCACCTTCAAGGCTTTCCCTTAAGACTAAACACTTAGGATCCTTATATTTCCTGTACCAGATCTGTCTCAAGAGTGTAGAATCCACTGCTACAGAAACCAGAGTCATCCTCTCCTGACTCTCCTGAACTACCACATGCATTTACGCCAGCAAAGTCATGATCTTCCACTCTTCACTCAACTCATATACCAACTGAGTCTGAGTTTTCCTAGTAAAGGCATTAGTAACACCATTCCCCTTTTTGGGTGTATATTAAAGTTCAAAATCAAAGGACTGCATATAATCTACCCATCTTTGCTGCCGAAGATTCAAGTCACACTGTGAAAAGATATAATTCAATATTTTGTGATCCGTCACCCAAAACGTAGTGTCTCCAACACTTAAGAGCATAAAATAGTGCTTCCAACTCTAGTTCATGCGTAGGGTAATTCCGTTCATGTGTCCTCAACTGATGAGACCCATAAGCAATGACTCGATCCTCTTGCATCAACACAACTCTGAGTCCGATCCTAGAAGCATCACAATACACCATTTACTCCTCACCCGACTCAGGTAAGATCAAAATTGGTGCTGATGTCATGCACTTATTCAGCTACTAGAAAGCATTCTTAAATGCTTTTGTCCAATAAAACTTTATCCCTTTATTTTTTAAACTTGAAAGCGGTGCTACCAATCTGGAAAATTCTTGGATGAACATCTTGTAATAACCAACTAATCCCAAAAAGCTTCAGATATCAAAAACATTATTGGGTTGCTCCCAAGAAATCACTACCTACACTTTTTCTGGGTCCACTACCACACCTTCTTCCGAGATGATATACCCCAAAAAGTGTACCCTTTCAATCCAAAACTGACATTTAGATATCTTGGCATATAGACGATTCTCTCTTAGTGTACCCAATATGATGTCAAAATGTTGGGAATGATCATCATGAGTCTTAGAGTACACTAAGATGTCATCCACAAACACCACTACAAACTGATCTATGTACAGATGAAATATCCTATTCATCAAGGCCATAAATAATGCTGGAGAATTTTTCAACCCAAATAGCATTACAACAAACTCATAAAGGACATACCTGATTCTGAAAGAAGTTTTTGGTATATCAGAGGTCCGAACTCTCACTTGATGATACCCTAATCTCATATCGATCTTTGAGAACACAAAATCCCCCTTCAGCTAGTCAAATAGATCATCGATACAAAAAAGAGGATATCAGTTCTTCATGGTCATTTTATTCAACTTCTGGTAATCAACACACAAGCGTAAACTATAGTCAGACTTCTTTGAAAATAATACAGGTGATTCCCAAGGTGACATACTTGGATAGATAAACCCTTTATCCTCCAACTCCTCTAGCAGTGTTTTGAGCTCTTGAAGCTTAGTCAGTGCCATTATGTAAGGTGGAATAGATATTGGATCAGCCCCTGACATGAGCTCAATAGTGAATTTCACATCTCTCTTAGGTGGAAACCCTGAAAAGTATTCAGGAAAGACATCCTGAAATAGTTCTACTATTGGTGTAAGGAAATCTTTCCTACAACTCCCTTAATCTAGAAAAAGACTAGAAACTTGGGCTGTGAGATTTCCCAATTTCTGAGTAATTGGCCCAACTTGTCCTGCATGGATATCCCATTCTCCATAATGAACATAACAGTCACCCTTAGGATACAAAAAGGTCACTATCCTACAGTAAAAATTTATGTGGGCTCAATATTATACTAGCCATTCCATACCCATTATTAGGTCGAAGCCCGTTATATCAAGTACATTGATATCCCAAAGAAAACGATACTATCTGATCTCTAGAGAACATCCTTTTCATAAATAGATATCCCTAGACCATGTTCCCTATGACATATCAATATTCATCACCCCTCTTACGGACTCCACCTCCAGGATCAAACCATTAACAAGATTTATAGATATAAAGGAATGAGAGGCACTAGTATTAAACAAGGTAGTAACTAAAGTAAAATCAACTAGAATAGTACCTCTCACTGTCAATGGACTAGCCTCTCTCTCCATAAGTGTAGGTTGCACTGCATGTAACTATTTTCCCCTCTTCCCTGTGGTGTCATCTAACCCCCTTGAGTATCACTACTATGATGATACATGCACTCATACCCTAAAGCACCATGTCCAATACCTCTACCACCTCTTCTTATAGAGTTCCAGCTGCCAGATATATATGGTGTAGAAGACCCCCTTCCCACACTCTTCCTCTGAGCAACTGCTCCCTTAGCACCAGATTGCTGCTGCTTCTTGTAGAACTTCTATAGGTGACCCATATTTCCACAAAACCAACACTCCATTGATGGTCGAGGACAATTTGTACGATAATTTCCCTACCTACCTCACTGGTGGCAAAGCACAAGAGTAAGATCCGATGTAACTTCTCCTCCTAGTTGTCCACCTTACTTTCCACTGTTGTGACTAAGTTTCTTGTAATGATGCTTCATGCTCTTGGAAGTCACACTTCCTGATCATACAGTGATAGCTACCTATATAGTACTAGAATCCTCCTTTAGGTTCCCCTCTGAAATGAGAGTCTGATTAACCACTTTTAAGAATTTATTCAACCCAAAGATATTTACCTGGGACTTAATTTCACACCTAAGTCCATCTTAAAATTGTTTTGCCGAAGAATCCTCATCTACTACCAAAGCTGGAGAAAAATTCTATAAATCTATGAAATGTTCAGTGTAATCCATTATGGACATGATTCCTTTGGCCAAATTCATAAACTCTGAAGCCTTCTCTTGTCTCAGTGTCTCTTGATAGAAGTGATCCAAGAACTTCTCTAGAAATTCCTTCCATAACATATCATCAGTCTTTCTAGATTGTAGATGAATGTCCCACCAGCGCTTCACTGACCCCGTAGAATATAAGAAGCCAACTTGGCCCTCCTCCTAGCCAGATTTTCCAAATGGTTAAGTATCGTCTCTATGGATTGAATCTAGAATTAAGCTCCCTCAGGTCCACCCTCTCCAGTAAAAGTAGGAGGGTACTATAGCTGGAACTCCCTTGTCAACTCAGACATGCTTTTCAGAACCCGCCCTAGGTCTCTCTCCATGAATTTCATGAAACAAGAAAAGATATCTCGGAACTGTTTCCCTTCCTCCTTAGATTGCACCAATGGTGCCTCAAGTTCCCTTTCTGGAAGTTTTTTCCGGGCCATACCCCTCAGTCTCTCCCTCAACAAGCGTCATGGAGGCATAACTCTGAAAATCAAAACACACGTATTAGTTCTCATAATGCAACCTTATAACATTTACGTAAGAGGAGAAACTAACACAACAAGTTTCAACATGTCCTTTCCCCCTTTTCTTGCCACACGGTCAACAGCGAGGCCTTATCACTACCCTTAACCATCCTACTCATAGGTCTTGGTTAACAAGGGTACAAACATTCTCATTAATTAATTCAATCATTAATTAATCACATTATCTAAAATTAATTAATTCAATAATTAATTAATTAATCATACTCATTTCATCAATCAAGGCTCTCATTAGAGACCCATTTATTCTCATTTTTGCATCATTATTCCAATCTCACAATAAGGGAAAACAGTTCAAGTTCAACAACACACCCATAACCCATTTTCTCGTGAGTTCCTAGAATGATGTATGTTACAACAAACCTGAGTGATTAGAATGATACATGTAGACTCAAGTATCATTCCTCTTTAGGCCATGAATCAAAATTCAACAACTTTAAAAACAAATATCACATCACACCACAAGTGCATCACCCAAGGTGAAATAATATCCAACTGTAACAACAAACAACAATCACAACAATCCCACCCTGAGTACTAGGATTTTCCCCTATACATGGGTTTCCAAGTCCCATGCACGATCTCATTACCAAGGATCAACTCTTCCTAGCCTCCTGTATATCTTTCCCAAAATATTAAGACAAAATAAGAATAAAGAAAAGAAAACTCCATTGATACCACTTTGTGACGTCCCGACCTGGGTGCTAGTAAATAGTGCCCCGAGCCGGTTGGCCACATGCCCTCAAGCGCGCCTCCTCATATGCCAGAGCGTTCTGACTAGTAGTGAGGGTCTGGTAAGTCAGTATTGGGGATACTATAACCTCTTTTATCAAAATAAAACACCAACAGAAGAAAACAACAATAACCAAGTGTGGAAGCATATAAATAACCAGAAAAATACCATTTCATATGATGTTAAAAACAAGAAAATACAATACTCAACTGAAATGTAAAACATCCTATGACAATGAAAATTTCAAGTGTCTACAATTCAACTAAAATTAAAGACACAACGACTCCCAAGAGGGTCCCAAACCACGTCTGGTTCCCTCTCCCATGCTCTAATACCAAATAGCAACCTACCCCAGGGCCTTGTCCTTATCCTATCCTGCAAAAACAAAGTCTACTCAGGTGCCGATAAGGCAGACCAAATAGGGTGTGAGAACAACTCATTATCCCACCACCAAAGATGCCTAAAACAAGTCCAGTCAAAAGATAATGTATTCACTTTTATGAAGTAATAAATACAATGCATAATTAATAGTTATCACATTGTCATTTAATCTTTACTTATCATATTAGGCCTAGTTTTAATTCATGTTTTCCAGTTGAATCATAATTCATTATTATCATTCATTTGGTGTTGAAAATCATGTTAAGCACCCAAAATATCATTTAGTGTAGGTTTCCAAGGCTATCACTCCATATCTCATTTAGTGCAGGTTACCAAGCCTAGAACCCCAAAATCTCAAGCTTGGAAAACTATTGGGGAGGAACATCATGTCCAAGTCCCAACTTCTAATCAGTCTAGAACTCCATGTCTAACACCACACAAATCTCATCCATTTAATCATTATCTAATTCACAAAAATTAACCACATCATTCCATTACTAATCCAATGATTAGTTAAACATTTCAAAGGCTATTAGTTAACTCAAAAATTAACTAAGCACATAACCCATTAATTAATTCATCAATTAATTAATCAATAAACATAATTCTCATTCCATAATTAATTCTTCACAATCAATTATCCATATCAAATCTCAACTTGTCATAATTAATTCTCACAATTAATTATATTTGATCAAAATCATGGCACATAATTAATTCTCACAATTAATTATCTTACACATCCAAACAACCATTTCATAATTAATTTCCCCCAATTAATTATCTTAACACAATCAATTAAATATCTCACTTATAATATCTCAACCCATAACCAATCTCCAAAACAAATATCTATTTGAGCAACCCCCATCATTTGTTCTGTGATTCACTTATCAATTAATCACCAAGGAAATCACAAGTCAATTCCACATTCCTAATTAATCAAATTTAGGAAATCAATTATCAAGGGAAGCTAGAAAATACATAAACTCACATTCACATATCAAATACATGACTATGAGAGTTTGATTTAGACCACTTACATCGGTTTATTGATGGATGTAAGCTCAACAGAAATCCCAAAAATTCAAGTGGTACAACATCATCGATCAAGCTTCAGATCTAAATCCCTAAACCAAAATTAAGGTCAAAGGTACCAAGATTTTGAAAATATAGATATAGATCCACAATCCTAGATCTATATCTCAACTCATAGGTTTAGATCCATGGAAACCGTGGAGATCTTCCAAGAAAAGATCAAGGAAAGATAGAGGAATGAACAGGAGAAGCAACGAGATGAAATCTACTTACTGGGAAGAGAGAAGATCTTCAATCCATGCTTTTGATCTCGAATAACGATGTTCAAATCACCTTGGAATACCTCCAAAAGTCTCTAGGATCACCTATAATTTGTCAATTCTGATCCAAGGTTAAAATATTGGAGTCTCGGGGGTTTGGGTGGTTTTAAAATAGATTTTTGGATAATTAATCTTGCACACATGGTTTTGGTTAGGGCAAACCATGTGCCAACCATGCAGACCTCTTTTTCCAGGTTTTCATGGTTGTCATAATTTAGTTGCACAATTTTTCAAACCGTGTGGAAACCATGCACAACCCATTGTCTGTTATTTTTTCTTAAAAATTCACCTAAACGAACCCCAAGACACTACTCCAAAACAATGGTACTTAAAAACTTCAAAAAGTACATGAAAAAGCACCCAAGATGACTCTAGAAAAGGCTAGGATCTTATATCGATTAACCCATTAAATGGGGAAAATGCATTTCAACGTTTCTGTTACGCTGCAATGAAATTCAAAATTCAAATAAAATAAACTAAAAGTTTATTTTATTTTTTTCCTTAAGAAAATTCTTATATTAAATTTTCTTAAAAGTTAGAAAATTAAATTTTTCTATCGACCCACGCCGGTCGAGGTTAAGTATATTTTTAGGTAGAGTTTTCATTTTGGATGCAACATTGCCCTCATATTTTTAATCCAAACACCCATTTATAAGTATCCCAAACTTCTCATGTGTGCTATTTTAAATAAACTTAAAAAAATTCAAACACTTATTCTGAGCTCATCGGGGCTTGGAATCAAGTGTTTTATAAATTACTGGTCCTGAAATAATCCCATATAATTTAAAAAAAACTCATAATTTTGTGACATTACATTATCCCCACCTTTAGGTCTTTACGTCCTTGTAAGCCAAAACAAGGGCTAAACCAATAAATAGGGGCACTGAGCATGGATCTGAGCCTCCCACTACCAAGTTCTCTCTTAGATATTCTTGTTCTTCCACCAGATGCACACTAGAGGAATCAATCATCCATGAAGGAAATGCCCCTGTCGATCCTCAATCTCTATCGGGAACTCTGTAAATGTCTCCCCATTGTTGATGTCCAACTCGCCCCAGTCAATGACATGTGATGAATCATGCACGTATCTTCTAAGATATGATAAGTGGAGGACATTATGAACCTAATGCATCTATGGGGGGAGATCTAGGTGGTACGCCACCTCACCAAATCTACTTAGAATCTGAAAAGGGCCAATGAATCTCGGAGATAGCTTGCCGCCCCGACCAAATCTCTATAATCCTCGTCGGGGTGAGACCCGAAGGAACACATGGTCTCCATACTCGAAATCCAAGGGACTTTGTATCCTATCAACATATGATTTATGTATACTATATACAATACTCATCCACTCCTAGATGACTTGCACCTTCTTGGTGGTAGCCCATACCAACTCTGGATCCATTAGCACTGACTCCCCTAGGTCTGTTTAGCATAACGATGATCTGTATAGTCGCCCATACAATGCCTCGAACGGTGCCATACAAATGGTGGAGTGGTGACTATTGTTGTACGTGAACTCCACCAGTGGTAGGTGATCCTCCCAACTATGACCAAAGTCTAAGATACAAGCATGAAGCATGTCCTCTAAAACCTGGATAGTCCTCTTCATTTGACCATCTCTCTGAGGGTGGAAAGCTGTGCTCAAGCGAAGATGAGTTATGAACGCCTCTTGAAATACCTTCTAAAACTGGGATGTAAAACATGTGTCTCATTCCAAGACTATCATAAATGGGACCCCATGGAGTCAAACTATCTTCTGCACATAGAGGCATCCCAAGCTCTCTACTGAATCCTGCTCCCAGATGGGTAGGAAGTGGGCTGACTTGGTGAGTCAGTAAATAATCACCCGTATGGTATCGTGACCCCTGGTTGTATGGGGTAAAACTGTCATGAAGTCCATTAAGATAAGATCCCACTTCCACTCTGGCACCTCAAGTGGCCGAGTCAAACTTGCAGGAACCTGATGCTCCGCCTTCACTTACTGACAAGTGAGGCACTGAGAAACAAACTCCACCACTGCCTTCTTTATCCCCGACCACCAGTATTGATGTCAAAGGTCTAGGTACATTTCCACCACTTATGGATGTACCACCAAGGGGGTGTGAAACTCCCTCAGAACCTCCTCACGTGATGCCACCAGCACAACAGTGCATCCTCTGAAAAGGATGATGTGATCCCTACCTATAAAATATCCATTAGGAGATTGTCCTAAGGATAACTGAGCATGTTAAGTATAATAGTCAAAATCCACAAGATCTGACTCCCTAACTCGCTGTAAGAGTGGGGGAGTGAAAGTCATTGACTAAAGATAAGGTACTCCATCATCATCTACAAAGGATATTTGCATCGTGACTAACTGCTCTAATACCTCACTCAACAACTGCAAACTGGATCTCCTGCTGAGCGTGTTTTATACCATGTTCCCCTTCCTAGAAGTATAGAATATCTCAAATTCATAGTCCTAGAGGAACTCTAGATATTAACACTTCCTCAAGTTCAGGTCCTTATGAGAGAAGATATACCTAAGACTTTTGTGGTCGGAGTAGATGGTAAACCACTCACCCATCAAGTAGTGTCGCCACATCTTCAAAGTAAAGACCATTGTTGCTAGCTCCAGGTCATAGGTCACATAGTTCTACTCATGTTACCTCAACTATCGTGAACCGTAGGCAATAACTACTTGCTCCTACATCAGGACCCATCCCATTTTGGTCCCTAATGCGTTTAAAAAAAATAAATGCCCAAAACCATCCTCTGGTAGTCTCAAGATGGGGGCACTCATCAGTCTTTGACTAAGCTCCTGAAAACTCTACTGGAACTTCTCCATCCATAAGAAGGGTTGTCCCTTCCATGTAAAAACTAATAAGGGTACTGCTACCCTAGAAAATTCAGGCATGAACCTCTGATAGTACCCATCCAAACCTAATAAACTTTGTTCCTCAGTCACGCTCTTGGGTGGCTCCCAAGAAAGCACTGATTTCATCTTTACTGGATCCACTACAACTCCAGCTTTTGAAATGACGTGTCCCAAGAAGTGGACCTCCTGAATCCAGAACTGACACTTCAAGAGATTTTTATAAAGATAGTTCTCTTGGAGTGTATCCAGAACTATCCACAGGTATGTAGAATGCTCCCCCTAGGACGTTGAGTACACCAAGATGTCATCAATGAAGACCACGACAAAATAGTCAAGGTAAGGCTGGAAGATCCTGTTCATGAGTCCCATGAACACTTCTTGAGCATTTATCATGCTGAAAGGCATCACTAAGAACTTATAGTATCCATACCGACATCTAAAGTTTGTCTTCAGCACATCCTCATCCCATACACAAAGTTGATGATAGCCTGATCCGAGGTCTATCTTTGAGAATCATCTCGCTCCCTTCAACTGATCAAATAAGTCATCAATCCTTAGTAGTGGATACTTGTTTTTTATAGTAACTTGGTTCAGGTGCTGAAAATCCACACACAATCTCAAAATCTAGTCTGAATTCTTGGCAAACAAAACTGGGGATGTCCATGGTGAAACGTTGGGTCTCATGATGCCCTTCTCCTGCAAATCCTCCAGTTGTACCCTCAACTCACAAAGCTCTATGAGAGCCATCCAATATGATGGTGTGGATATTAGTGTTTTCACGAGGTATAGATCAATGTAGAAGCATACCACTCTTCGAGGAGGTAATCCCGAAACATCCTCAGTAAAGATGTCTTCATACTCTTTCACCACTACAGAAAAGTGAAGACTCTTCTCATCCACCACACTGAGGGTGAGTCTAGCCAAATGGTGAGTGATTAGTTATACCCGCCTCCGAGAAAGTTTTTCATGTGATGAAAAATCTACCTTATCACCAGTGAAAGAAAACCTGGTCCCATTCTCACGGACACATCGCACTATGCGTCTAAAGTAGTCGATCTGAGCATGAATGGTGGATAACTAGTCTATACTCAGGATGAAATTGTAAGGCCTTAACGCCGCTACTAGGAGATCCCCAGATGAAGCTATCACCTCTTAGAGTAATCTCACACTGCTGGAACTGGTGTGTAATCATCGAATCCCCTCCTATAAGAGTCTCTAATCGTAAGGATCAAGCTAATGGATTCACCGGAATCTCTGAGCTCCAAAAAAGGTTCGTGGAAAGGAAAGAGTGACTGAAACCTATGTTTATAAGAACTACAGCTAAGGTGGAAAAGACAGAGATCATATCTCTAACCATCTCTAGAGCGTCAAGGTCATATGCCTCCATTGCCTGTAGCTGCCCTCACCCCGGTCCACCAGCTCTTGGAGCCCATGGTGGACCACCTAGGGGTGGTGTTGGTAGCACATCGAACCTCCATCCACTGTCTACTGCTCTACTGGCTCCCCTGCCATGTTTTCCACCTTGCAGATCACCTCACTCGAACCACTACCTCTACCTCGACAGTCGCTCGACCGTCTGCTGGTCATTTGTGCGGTGAGTTGGGAAATCATGAGCCATGTGCCCCTACCCGCCGCATGAGTAGAACACCCTTATGTAGGTGCAGTAGCTCCTGTATGCACACTGAGAAAAATGTTGATGGAAATAACTCCTCTCTAAAGAGGTGCTCAAAGTTTGTCTAGGTGAGGGTTGCCTCGTTATGTGTTTGGATCATCAAGCTCCACCATCTCCCCACTGGGCCTTGAAGAAGGCTCGCGGCTAAGATCGCCATCTAGTCGAGAGGTGTCCTCACTAGATGGAAGACTCATGTAATTGACTCGAACCAATCCTATACCAACTTGGGATTAATATCACCCCTAAACCTGGGAGGTCTCTACCTATAGAAATCATGTAAGGCACTGAGCCTACATACGTCCTCTAACGGTAGCGCCGATAGAAACTGCTGACCAACGGGTGGTGGAAATACTGGTGCACCTCCCGGTGGGGCCATATCCAATACTAGTACTTGTACTAATGCCTCATCCCTGGGATTACCATCCTCGTGGTCACGCACTAGAACCCTCACTAGCTATCTGCGCGATGGCATCCCAAAATAGATCAAGATGAACCACGGTCAATAGGTTATACCTGGTGAGCTGACTCAAGAAGGAAATGAGGAAATACTCAAACTACTATATGATGCAGGCAACCAGTGGTTTCATGTACCGAGTCAAAAAGAATAATTCAGGGTCCTGGTGTATGGATACATTGGCCGCTGCAAAAAGAATGGACTCCTGATCTTGAAATTATAACTCAAAACATTTAACACTATTTCCCCAAAACAAAACCATAGACTCTCAGTCTTTAAGGTAGGACCGACCACCTCTGATACCAATTTTTCACGACCCATCCCCTGAAGCCAGTGCCACAACTACCCCAAGCCCACCTCCCAAAGGCCAAGGGATGGAGACTAACACTGAAGGAATTATCCTACAAGTGGGAGGCATTAGCCGAGTACCTGTACACACACACACACACTCACAACCCCAGCCCACAATGCTGAAAAGGAAAACATGCATGACACTAAGACAACCATTGAGTGTAAAACAGTACAAGATGAAAGTAAAAAGGTCATAATACAAACCCACAAATACAAGATGAAAACAAGAAAGTACGAAGGTCTCTGTAAATCCATCCGTAGAAAACCCCACTCGAAGAATAGGTGTAGAGTAGCTGCCAGAAGCTGTAGGAGTACGCCTTGCCTGTCTGATCTCACCGTGCATCACCTAGTCCTGGACCACTAAGGTCTCCATCAAAGAATTGATCATTTATATAAGACATGGTATGTGCGAGCGAAGCCCATGTAGGGGTGAGTAACACAATACTCAATAGGGACCTCAAACTACAATGAAAGACCACAAAGGAAAAGTACACACGAAGTAATGGAAAACTCACACAAGTATAACCTAAAGTATTGAAATAAAGATTATTAGTCATAAAGTTGGATCAACTTGTACCTCTAAGGTACTCATCCTTGATGATTCACTGAGGTCTTCTTGTCTACCAGACCACTGAGGTCCACTCAGTTATCGCTCTTCTACCAGGCCACTGAGGTCCACTTGGCTACTGCTCGTCTTCTAGGAAACTGAGGTCTGCTCAACTACTACTCATTTTTCGGGCCACTGAGGTCTTATTGGATACTACTCATCTATCAAGACACTAAGGTCTTCTCAGCTACTCATCTTCCGGGCCACTGAGGTCTGATCAGCTACTCCTCTATCGGGCCACTGAGGTCCACTCGGCTACTCTTCGTCTGTTGGGCCACTGTGGTCCGCTCGACTACTTCTTTATTGGGCCACTGAGCTCCACTCAACTACTCATCTACTGAACCACTAAGGTCTTATCAACTACTCGTCTACTGGTCCACTGATGTCGCTCGACTACCCACTGAGGTCCACTTGTCACTTCCTTCTCATCACAACAAACCACATGATTTTTTCTCATAGCGCGCTTGATTCTAGGATAATATAATCCTCAATCCATTATTTATATCTCAATATTCACAAAAAATCCCTTGGATTATATCAAAAGGATCAACTCATTGTGAGGGTACCAACGCTGTAAATGGATCGTCAATCAGACGTACAATTTACAAGTTATGACCGTTTTAGTAAAAAGGGTCGGTTGGGTCCGAGTCCCGATCGGACCGACCTGACCCGAACCAGCCTGGGGTCCACTGACCCAACCCAGATCCAACATGACCCATTCCGTTGGGCCCGACTCAATTGGAACCGGCTAGGCCATGGGTCTGGCCTGTTGGGGTGGGTGGGTCCGGTTCGCCCGGGATGCGGCGGGCACCGCAGTCCAGCTGGACCGCAGCCTCCAGCCTCGTGACATGGAACAGTTACCGCATCTAGTGCCATTGGACATTACTAGCATCCTGTCCACCTCCCATGGCTGATGCCATGACATGTCGTCAATGGTCTCTTTCACGGGCCACCGGTTCTACTCCGGTGGTCCGTTTTCCAATCCGCAAGTGTATTTCGAATCCTTGGATTGTCATTGTCCCTACTTTGGACTCAAATTCATCTTTCCATAAACCTGGGGGTTCATTCAAGAAGAAAAAAAGAACACCCTCAATAGAGGGATCTGTGCCTTGTTTGTGTCTGCCCGATTCTTTCATGTTATAATAAAAGGGAGAAGATTAACACTAAGTTTCTATCCCTTCAAGCTTGTGATTAACAATTTCACCCTGTAAGAACAAATGACCCAAAGATAAACCTATTAGTGGGTTGATCTACATTTTTTTTTAAAAGGAAATAACAGGAAACAATTTCACAAAGAAGAACCCCTACCATAAGGTTGGATCATTCGTTGGCAAAGAATGCACCGCTGTCATTCGTCGTTCCTTGATTCTCAGCCCGCCGTTGTTGTTGGAGATCCTTCGAAGGATGGAAGAATGGAGGGAGGATGGTGCTCATCATCATGGGTGATTTTTTGATCGTCGCTCTTCAACGCAAAATCTCTAATTTCATAGAAACTTGATTGTGTCCACCATCCCATATTCGATCAACCCATTAAATGGGGAAAACACATTTCAGCATTTCTATTATTTTGTTTCATTTATGAAACAATGTTTCTGTTATGCTACAAAAAAATTCAAAATTCAATTAAAATAATCTATTTTTTCCTTAAGAAAATTATTCTATTAAATTTCTTAAAAGTCTGAAAATTAAGTTTTTCCCTCGACCCACGTCGGCCGAGGTTAAGTCCGTTCTTAGGTAAAGTCATTATTCCGGACACAACGATACCCTCAGATTTTTAATCTGAACACCCTTTTAAAAGTTACCAAAACCGCTCATGTGAGCTATTTTAAAAAAACTTAAAAAAAGTTCAAACACTTATTCCAGGATCACTGGGGCTCGAAATCAAGTGTCGTCTGAGAAACTGGTCTTGAAATAATCCCATATAATTAAAAAAAAATATAGAATTCCAAAACATTACAAAATTACTTTTTATGGATAATTCAAGGAGGAAATGGATCCAAAGGTGGAAATTAGATAGTCTCTTTGGAATAGAATTTGGAGTTGGAATTAGAGGAGGAGGTTTTTCGGTTTAAGGACAAAAAGAAAATTTTCCATCTATTAATGAAATCCCAAGAAGATTTGGATGGACCTGGGGACAACTTTTTCTCCTAGAGGAGTCGAAGAGGGGGTCCCTTATATTGTTCATTTAGCCCTAATTTAAACATTATACCACAACAGGAAGTGGTTGGGTACATCATACTATTTCAAAAGGGACCCCAACAAAGAAGTAAAACTGCACAATTGTAGAAATGAAAGGATGTGATGGTTTTTTCCACACAAACTCTATCCACCAATGGATTGGGGATGGACAAAAAATTATCCAACTATAGAAAACATAAAAATAAGTACCTATTGAGGGGGGGGGGGGGGGGGTTAACCCATGATTTATTTTTTCCTTTATTTTATTTTATTTTAAATTTCAGTTCTTGTTTTTCAATTTCAATAAACTTTATGAATATAATGGTATTTTCTTGTAGAAAATAAGGTGGAAAACAACTATGTACATACCTTTACAAGGTTTTCAAAAAGCTATGTTCATTGATTCTCCATGAGAAATCCACTAGGGTCCAATCTACACTTATTGGACCATATGATTTATGAACTACATTCATTAAGAGAATTTACAAGCTGAAGAATTTTGGATTAACACCGTCACTTCTTAAGCTATGGTTTTATTCTACTTGAGCTGAATTTTTTCAAGATCTAATGTTAATTTGTTTTTATCTTTAGGAACCCAATGTTGGTTAACTAGAGGATCTTCGTCAACAAAAAGATGGGGTGTATTTGAATATATGAAAAGGTGAATAAATCTTCTAATTCAGGAAGTTTTTCGATTTAAAATTATGCTCACTTTTTTATGATTTTAAAATTTGTTTGCTGCTACTACTTTGGTATTTAATTGTTTGAATAATGTTGAATCTGAAATAACTTTTGTATGCTAAATATTTTGTTGAAACGTTCTGGTTATTTCTCTTTAATTGATCATTTTCGGTTGCGTATTAGGGCTGAAAATATCTTGACTATTCTGAAATTTTTTCTACACACTTCATTGACATGCACTAATATAAAAATCTTTCTCTTGAACTGAATTGTTGAAGTGGTAACTAGTATAAAGCCTTTGTGCATGTTGGGTGTTTTTATTTATTTTTTACGTGTCAAAAATACATTGCGATTTCTTACAACCCTTTTGAAAATGATTTTTATCTACTAAATTGTCAAATATTTTCGAACTTTTAAAATTGATTTTTCATGTTTTCTCCACCTTAGATTTAGAATTGGGAATAATGTTGAGATTTAGAGTGGGGGAGAGGGTATTTGAATCTGCTAAATTGTACCACAATGTAATCCCATTGAAATCCTATGATTTTTTTCAAATTTTATTGTTTTTCAAGTTTTAATAAATCCTTTTCAATGGTTTTAAATTTTTCTCAATTTTGGGTGCTGTGTAGCCACTTTAAGGAGGTTAATTCTATATTACCCTTTGGATTTAGCTGAGTAATTAATTTTTTGTTGCCTTCTTAAAAAGAGATTGATTTTCATAAAAAGTTTGTGTGAATGTTATACAATTATCATTATCTTTGAATATTTGAATTTGGATTCAAACTCGAAATATTTGCAATCAAATGGATTATGAAATGAAAATCATAATCCAGGTTGAACTAATTATTTTATTCTTTAAGATATTGAATGAGCTATTTATAATCCTTTTAATTTATTAAGTTCGCTCATCCAAATAGAGTATCTATGTTATTTGATTGCTAATTTATGTGAGTTAGTTCTCCTGGAGATAAATAGTAGTTTGGAATTTTATTTGAATGAAAATTGAAATGAGTTTAATCTGAATTCAAATTTTTAGGGTCAATTATTTTTTTGTAAAACAAGGATAAAATTTTCACAAAAAATACTTAATTTCTTGAGTAAAATATTTTCACTACTTGATAAAATCCAAGTTGGAAAATTATTTTGAAAACCAATTTTTAGTGGCAATCCAATATTTCAAGCTTAAGATTTAATTAATCCATTTGAATTTTGATTATTCTTTGCTTGAGGGAAAACAATACCCTACCATGGGGGAATTTATGTAATTTTATTTCAATACATTTTTTCCATATAATATATTTAATTTAATTATGTTTTAGTTTTTAAAATAATGTTTTAATTTGTTAATTTACTTTGGTTTTAAAATAATAAAACCCTTTAAATTATGATTTTATGTTTAATTAATGATTTTTTTTACACCCTATGGGGTGCAATTTAGTGGTTACGCCCCTGCTGTACCCGTGTCGGTGAGTTGAAGAGGTACTGGTTTCGAACCTTCACATCTACAACTTTATTTCCTTTGTACCCCCACCCAAGACCTACCATGTAATTAATTATTCTTTTTTATTTTAATTATAATTTTGTTTAACTTTGTTTTTATTATTTAATTTTGATGTTTCTTTTAAAGTATTTATTTAAGTGTTTTTGTTTATTTTTGTATATTCAATATACATTTTCCTTTGCTTTTTTATTTAATTAATTAATTATAATGTATCATTAGATTTAATTTCTTTAAATATTTTAATAATTATAAGCATTGTATTATAATTCTTTTCTTTAATAAAAATTCTATTTTCCTTATTTTTGTATTTTATCAATTAGTTGAGTTTAATATTTAATTTTTTTTCTTTAAATAATTTAATAGTTAGTTATATTTATTTTTTACTCACCTCATTTATTTTTTATTATTTCTTTATTTTTTCAATTAATCAATCAATTATTTATTTTGTACAAATTATTTTTACCCCATTAAACATAATTTTAGAATTATCTTAAATTTATCTTATTATTAAATTCTTTAAATGTTTAATTTTATTAATCTGCGGTGCATGAAATATTTTTCTTTTGTATTAGTGGTGCATGTGCATAAGATTAATGGACAATTAGTGAATTGGAGTTGGTTGTGTGTGATAATTTTCTCTCGGAATAGGAAAAATCAAAGGCTTTTCATAAGATAATTGTTGGATAATGTGTAAGATAATCCATGTTGGACGATTTGAAGATAATCAACGTAAGATGTTTTTTATGTAACAAAAACTCCTGTAAATAAAGTTGGTAAGACCGCGTAAGATAAAATCATGTAGCACAATTATCCTATGAGATTTTATATCTCCAAAGGATATGGGAGGTTGACTAAACTTGGAAATAAAATTTTACTCAAACCGAGGATTTCGGGGAAGATGAATGAAAATCAAAATCGAAGATTTGGGAATTGATTACAAGATATGATTTCAGTGAATATGTATCTAAGAATGATCGTAGATTCTTGGATGATCTTTTTTGAGAAACCAACCACCACCATGTTCCCATGCTAGATCAAAGACCATCGATGTCGACCAAGATCCTCACCACCATCGTTGAAGCTCGCTGTTTGAGGAGATTCAAGTTCGAACCAAATCTGTTCGAATCAAAGTTAAAGAAGATAATATAGTTCCAATGCTGATCTCCTTGTTTCTATATTTTTAAGGGGAAGTCAAGTTTTCATCAGTGTCGATGAATACAAAGATGTAATAGTGGAAACTGAGGTTTGAAGCAGAGAAACTAGAGCCGACTCTGTGTAAAAAGGGATTTAAACCTTTCCAACCGATACTTGTTAATCAAAAACCACCACACTGAAGTTCGAAGGATAATAATGCATCAGTGTTGATCAAGATCAATGATGACAACATTTTTTGATAAGGATTAGCTTCTATTAGAAGAATTTCATGAAATATTCCCAATTTTGATAACCAAGGATTTTGAATGAAGCTTGGTGAAGACTCTGTGAATACCTTCCGGGGCCGATGGCGTGTTGAAGAAGATGATCATGAGTGTAAACTGGGATTTGGGTCTTCTGAATGGGTCTAATCTAATGCTTATCTGGATCAACCAATGAGCTTCTCATTTGAGTTTGATATGAAGATTTGAGTTTGTTTTGTGTTGAGATCCATGTTTGTGGGATGTAAATGTTTTCTTGTAGGTTTTTTGATGATGATGTGATTTGAGGTTTTTGTTACCAAAAGTTGTAGAGATGAACAATGAGGCACACTAGGCGATCATTTATTTTCTTGTAAGTTACTGAAGTTGGAAGTTCAGTTTGTCTGGGTGGTGAAGTGACAAAGTTTGAGCTCCACGTGAATTGTTTTTGAAAATGGTGTTCATTTTAATAGATCAAACATTTTAGACCAAATTTAGATGTTTTTTCAATGCAGGAGTTGCAGAGATGAATGGGTCTTTACATGGATTCTTGAGTGAAATATTGTCTCATGACCAACAAGTGAGTGGAAATAAAATTAGATAATTATAATAATAATAATAATAATAATTACTGTAAAAATGATGATGATATTGATGGAGAATTTAATCCTCATGTGAAAGTGGGGAGATTCCATCTTGGAGATTTTCTAAGGTGCTGATAATTGTGATTAAAGGACACAAAATTTATTCATTCATATGTCTATCACTAAATAGAGGTAGTGATGAGTGGATGTGATATGGCTAGAAAATATAAAAGAGAAAATTCATTCTGTTTTTTGGTATTCTGATTCAATTCCAAATACAGATGAGGAATAAAGAGAAAAACAAATTTCATGAAATTGGAGAGAAGAGACATATAGTGGAGTTGGGAGATCTTTCAGCAAGCTTGAAAAATATTTTTTTCCAGGCATGGAGATGAATATCGAACGCCAATCGTGTTTCACAAACATGATCAAATAATTTTTCAGTGGTCGATCCTTGTGTTTTCTTCTAGTAATTTCATTATGAGATTTTATATTTTCTAGAATTCTATAATTTTATATAGATTTACAATTATTAGATAATCGATTGATGTTTGAAAATTGCATCTCCATCATTTCGTTTCATTTTATCTTACATTCTCTGTCTAGAAAATAGCTGATCAACATGTGTTTTTCATTAGGTACGAAATGTTAGGTCAGTTCGATTAGGAGTTTTTTGTTCAATTCTAATTGATGAAGCTTCTCAATAATCAATTGAGAATTGTGAGAACAACAGTTTGACTTTTTCAAAGTGTTTGGAAATTGTTGAATAATTTGACCAACTATTAAAGAAAGAATTTTAAAACTGAGATCTCAGTTGACGACCTTAACTTCTCAAAATTAATAAGACACAAAATTTATATATCTTAGGTAGTTTTTTGAGAGAATTATGGAATGAATTATTTTAAATCAATAAAGAATAGATAAAATAGTTGAGTCACTTGGAAAGGCCATTGATTCTTTTTTGACTTCTCTCCACCTTTCAATTTTCTTCTTGTTTTATTCTATTCACTTTTCATGTTTTTTTAGTTTTAGAAATTATCTTAGTTCCTTTTTTTCTTTATAAACCCCCTAAGAAATTTATTTTAGGGAAAAAATAAAAATAAAAAATGTGACAAATAGTCTCCTTATATGAAATCTCATTGGGAGACAACCCTAGTTGCTACTATATTGCAGTATTTAGGAGATACAAATATTTAAGAGGGTTAAAATGACTAAAACCCCTCATTTCAATATGAAACTTGACATGTGTCGTCAAATTACCAATTTTTTTTTGGGTTGATCTAAAAATAAAGGTGGATCATGAGAATTTTGAAGACGTTGTGGCCTTTTACACTACTTTCAACAAAAAAAGAGTATAAAACTTTGGGAGTATTTGATAACATAAATTTTCATAAATAAATTCTAATTTTTAGTTAGAAATTATTATATGATGAGACAAAAAACTCATTTAGTTGGTTGTTCAGTATATTTTTATATTTTCATGGTGGGAAGATTCCTAAGGCCATTTTCACAGATCAAGATGCTACCATGCCTAAAGCCATTATTTTAACTCTACTTAAAACAAGACATGACCTATGCACTTAACACCTAATGCCAAATAAATTAAACACTTATGAGGTGTAATGAGATATGGGTCAACATTTTTAACAAAATTCAAGAGGTTCATGTTTGGTGTTGAAGATAGTTCAACATTTAAGGCTCTCTGGATAGAAATCCTAGCAGAACGTGTTAACTCCAATTTGACATGGTTAAAACATGTGTACAAGTTAAAGGAAAACATGCAAATTGTTTTATGAAGAGCATGTTGACATTAGGAATTAGAATCACATAGTTGAGTGATATTTTAAATGGTGTATTAAAATATCATGTCATGACCCGACCCATCGGGGCCTACCTGACTAGTGATAAGCCGAGTGTGACAACCCCAAGCCTACCTCCAATAGGCTAGGGGTTGGTAACCAGTGCCAAATAGGCACATCCCATGCATGGAATGCAATAGAAAAAGAACCTATATGTACACACACATCTCCAAACCCATACAATGTTGAAAGTAAAGTAAAACTGATACCAATGCATGCATACTTCTATAGACCACAATTAGAGTATGACAAAAGTACTGAAAGCAATAAAGGGGACAAATACAAGCCTACCAAAAGTGAAAAAGAATCCAACCCACTCAGAAGGAGGGGTGTACTATCAAATTCAATACCAGTATGAATCTTAGATTGTCTATCCCATAAACTATACTCTGTCTGCCCCTTGTCCTCCCATGACTTTGTCAAAAGGTCTGTCATCTACATAGGACACGACATGTCTGAGCAGAGTCCATGCAGGGGTGAATATAATAATACCCAATAGGACACCCTCAAATCACTAAGCATAAAGAATCAAGAGTAGTCATCTCAAATACACATGTATGTTAATCAAGACATGAGACATAACGATAATCAATAATAGATCAGATATACCCATAATAGACCCCCAATCTCAAGAGGTCTCAACAATACTATCAGCCATAAGATTCTATTCAAGGATTCAAGGTAATGCTTGTTTTGAGAGAACAGAATCCTTGAGCCATGATATCATTAATGAAACTCATCCAAGATGTCATTATCATCAAGCCCAACCCAAGAATTACTCATTGAAACTCCAAAGTTCCTGTGCATGGTGGTCATGCCAATACCATGAACCTTACCCAAGAAAAAGAAGGCATGGTAGAGGATCCTTCCCTAGCCTCACAGATGGATACACCGAACTCCATCCAAAACAAAATCCATAGAGGGGATCACTATCCTATTCTATGGATGTAATGTCACATTGTACCCTCATAGGGATGGACCAATGAACCATACTCAACCGAATATGGCCTACAATAAGGAAACAAAGGTCTCCAAGCTATCTCAGACGAAGTACATGATGTGTATAGAGGGAACACGACGTGTACCTATAAACCCAGACCTACCCGTGTTCGTGCTCATTCCTCTACCTGTGTACGTGTACACCTGGTCATGCCCATGTACACATGGTCATGTTCGAGTCTTGAGCCATGCCCATGTAATCTACTCATGCTCATGTTCCTAACTGTGTTTGTGCCTGTGTACTCCCTAAGTACACATCAGGCCACCAAAATCGGGTCACATGACACGTGATACTTTTCTTCACGTGTAAACCCTAGCACCACAACTAGGGCCCAACACAGTGTATGTTCTTTGGGTTACACGCTGTGTAATGTGATATTTTATAGAATTCGAAGGTTCTTTACACGTCATCCATTCACACTTCCAACGTTACTAAATTCATTGTAAATTCCACCTATAGATCATGGATCTGGTTCAATTGAGCTTGACTGTCACCAGTGTCTAGATTCTACCCAAAAAATTGGCTCAGGAAAATATTCGCCATCACACCTCGTCATCGTCGCATGCCCAAAGCACAACTGGGAATCACTAATCTGGTCTCAATACTCCTTTGATCACCCACCATTGTCATCTCACCTCAATCACACCCTCGATTGCAAACCAAACCCATAGTATTAATCCATTTCATTAAAGAACAGTCACATAATGATTGAATACTTGGTATTCATTGAACCGCTGACTAAAGGAATTATCAGCGATGAACGTGCAAAGAAACAAGGGAGAAATGAAAATACCACAAGAGAGGAATGGACCTCGTCTATGTTCATGTTGGTATCGATTCATTTCCATTAGAATAATGAATGAAAAACCAAAAAAATAATCAAATAATATCAACCATTGATCCGAAAACCAATATTGTTAGGTGAATTGGTTCACATTCAACTTGGGAAATCAAAACAATATAGACCCAAATAAAGGAAACACTCTACCTAAGGTTAGGATCCATCAATAATGAAGAATTAATCTTCATCATCATTGTTGGAAAGATCCACAATTCCCTTGGCATTAGCAAACATGATCTGAGTGATATCGATATGATCCTTGATCCCGTTATCATCCACCAAACATTCCTCCATGCTTTCCTCTCAATTCTTAAGGTTATGTGGATAATGATGTGAATTGTTCATAAGAATATATTTATAATAATATTTCTTGGTCATGACATTTAACATACAAATTAATTTAATTTAATCAATTTATTTATTAATCCACCCATGACCGCGCTCAATCCGAGCACCCAATGTACTCTAAGGTTTTGTCACACCTAGGGTAAAAATCATTCTCCAGACTCAATGAAGGTATTATATTTCCCATAAAAGTCCATTATTGAGAATTATTATACTATTTTAGGAAAACTGAACATGAGTGATATTAATATTTTTATAATATTAACACCAATCACATTGAGCCTCGGAATCTCATGTCATCTTAGTGTATGAATATGAAAATATTACCAGATATATTCCAAAGAATTACATGATAAAAAAAGATTTAAATTCTACCCACCTTAGGTATTTTTGTCTCAAAAAGTGAAAATGACTACTAAAAAAGATGTGGGTATTAATCCCACATCTGGGTCCCCCGCTCCTAGGTGCTCTCCTAGAGATTCTCGTGATATCATTGGACATAGACTAAGGGAGTCACACACCCACATATGATCTTCTCCCGTCGATCCTTGATCTCTACCAGGTACTCTCCAAATACAACTCCATCCTTGATGTCCAACTTTCCTCAGTTGATAACACATGATAGGTCATGCACATACCTCCTTATCTACGACACATGGAATACACTGTGCACCCGATCTAACTATGGTGGTAGGGCCAAGTAGTATTCCACCTCGCCAGCCCTACGCAGTATATGGAAAGGGCTAATGAACCTTAGAGACAACTGACCACCCCAACCAAATCTCTATAATCAACCTTAAGGTGAGACCTTCAGGAACACATGGTCTCCCTCTTCAAAATCCAAATGCCTTTGTCGTCGGTCTGTATAGAACTTATGATGGCTCTGTGTAGTCTTCATCTACCCCTGGATGATTTTAATCTTCTCTATTATATCTCACACCAACTATAGTCCCATGAGAACCAACTCACCTGGATTAGTCCAACACAGTGGTGACCTATAGGATCACCCATAAAAAGCCTCAAATAGTGCCATACCAAGAGTAGAATGGTAGTTTTTTTGTATGAAAACTCCTCCAAGGGTAGGTGATCCTCCCAAATATGATCAAATACCAAAATTAAATCTCAAAAAATGTCCTAAATAATGTAAATGGTCTACTTAGTCTAACCATTAGTTTGGGTGTGAAATGCCATGCTCAAATGCAACTAAGTCCCAAAGGCCTCATGTAATCCTCTCCATAATCATGATGTGAAGTGAGCATCATTATCTAAAACAATTTTCGAGAGAACTCTATGAATATGGACTATCAATTAAACATAAAGGTTCCAAAATATCTCTACCAAACTCTTCTCTAGGATATCTAGGAAGTGATTTGACTTGGTGAGATGGTCTACGATCACACAGATTACATTGTGTCCTCTAGACATTCGTGGTACCCTTCCATGAATTCCATGGATATGCCATCATAATTCTACTCTATAAACTCAAGGGGTTAAGTTAAAACCATTATAACTTGGTTATTAGCTTTCAATTTCTAACAAGTGAGACATTGAGAGACAAGATTTGCTACACACTTCTTAATTATTAGCCACCAGAACTAACACTGAAGGTCCTAGTGCATCTTCAACACACTAGGATGTACTGATAAGAGGGATGTTAAAAACTACCCCATCACCTCCCCACAAAACATCACTAGAACCATCATTTGTCCTCTGAAAATTTTGACATACTATCCACCTTTATAAAATCCATTAGGATCACATTCATTGCATATCTGATCATTTTAGGTCTCACAATCTATAGCTCAATATAAAGCCTCCCTAAAATGCTGTAGAAGTGGTGAGGTAACAACCATTGATTGGAGGTACATCTAACCATTTTCTTCCACTATATACAACTATAATGAGGTCAAATATTTTTAAGCCTCAAATAACAACCATGAATAAGACCTCCTATTGAGAGCATATTCTAATGCATTTTACTTCCCTAAAGTATAGACCATCTCAAAGTCATAATCCTAGAGGAACTCTAACCATTTAATCTATCTCAAGTTAAGATCCTTATGAGAGAAGATATATTTTAGAATCTTATGGTTGGAGTATATGATAAACTGCTCACCCATATGGTAGTGTTTCCATATCTTTAGGGTGAAGACTACCACTACCAACTCTACATCATGGGTTGTGTAGTTTTCCTCATGTGGTCTCAATTGCTGAGACCCATAGATAATCATTTCCTACCTCTACACTAGAACACAACCATTTATAGTCATCGAGGCATCGAAAAACACTACATACATGATACCCTCCTATGGTAATATCAAGATGGTGGTGCTCATCAACCTCTACCACAACTCCTAAAAAGCATGGTGACACCTTTACACCATGCTCTTGGGTGGATCCCAAGTTAACACTACCTCAACCTTCACCAGGTCCACTTCTATACCATCATTTGAGATAAAATTTCCCAGAAAGTGGACCTCCTAAATCCAAAACTAAAACTTCGAGAGATTCCCATAAATCTAGTGATCTTGGAGTATGTCCAGGACCAACCTCAAGTATCTCACATACTCCTCCTTAGATATTGAGTATACTAGAATGCCATCAATGAAGATCACCATAAAACAGTATAAAAAGGATGAAATATCTGGTTCATGAGTCCCATGAACATTTATAGGATGTTTTTCATGCTAAAAGTCATCCATAAGTACTCACAATGACCATAGCAGCATTAGAATGTTGTCTTCAGTATATCCATGTCTCATACTTAGAGCTGGCGATAATATGATTTGAGGTTTATCTTTGAGAACTATATCATCCCTATCATCTAGTTAAAAAGTCCATTAATACTTAATAGGGGATTCTTATTCTTTATGTTCACCTAGTTTAGGTGATGGAAATACACATGAAACCTCAAGCTCCCATATACTTTCTTGGAAAACAACACTGGGGCTGCCCAGTGTGACACAATGGGTCTGAAAAAGGCCTTCATATACAATTAATTCAACTAAAACTTCATCTCACAAATCTCTATGGGATCTATACAATATTATGGAATAGATATTGTGGTATTCCCCAGGCGCAATTCTATGAATCATTTTATCTCTAAATGGGGAGGTAATCCTGACACATCCCCAGGAAAGATGTCCTCATACTCCTCCACCACTATAGGAAGCTAAAATCCCAATGCATCCACTAATACAAGGGTAATACTAGCCAACTGATGAGTTATTAGCTGTATCATCCTACATATGATTTCATATTGCTCTACCTGGGTTTCCTTCTCACCCATGAAGGAAAACCCTATTCCATCATCATAGACAAACCACATCCTCCTCCTGAAATAGTCAATCTGGGCATGAATTATGGATAGCCAGTCCATACATAAGATGATGTTTTAAGGCCTCATATCTGATACAAAGAGACCCCATAAGAAGCTCTCACCTCCAAGATTCAGGTCACACTATCGGCAGATGTGTGTGATCGCCGAGTCACCTCTGGTAGGAGTATCCAAGTGCAAGGGTCGGGCCAAAGGCTCAATCAGAATCTCTAAGTATCAAACTAGTACTATATATAAGGTATAAAAGTCATAGATCATATATATAATCATCATAGGAGCCTTAGGGTCATAGGTATCTATTTACTATAGCTGTTCTTACCCCTATCTACTAGCTCCCCGAGCTTGGTACAGACCACTTGGGGGTGGTGGTAGAAATATGTCAAACTATATGCCACCACATACTTCTCTACCCACCAATCTACCATGTCTTCCACCCTGTGAAACTCCTTGATCCTACCACTACATTTACCCGGGTGTTCCATTGACCATATCCTGGTTAGCTGTACGACGAGTTAGACAATCTCGATCAATATTTCCCCGATCGTCATAAGAGAAACACTACCTCTCTCTTGGATGACCAGAACCATACTGATAGCTCTAAAATGAAAACCATTTGTACCAATATCACCTATTTAAGTGTATCACATTCCCATGTTACTAATAATATCATCGACTACCAGCTACTGAGGTATCTGCTCCTGGGTTCCCACTATTAACACCCATTATCGGCCTATGCTCTCCCAAGAATCTCTCCACAACTAAAGTAATCTCAAGCACTCCAGTATAAGTGGAAATGCAATGAGATATCACTCTAGCCTTAATATCTTGAAATAATCCCCACTTGAAGGTATTTTCTTTGAAAAATGGATCCCAAACCATATTCAGAGAGTATTATGAATGGTCAATGAACCTCATAGAGTACTCTGCAATGGTCATACCACCATGCTGTAACTGCATAAACTTCTGTATTCATACTAATCAAAATGTGTCTAGATAAAACTCCTCCCTAAAGATATGATCAAAATATGACTAGGATATAGCTATCTTGTCATGCGACTAATTCAAAAAACTCTACCATCACCCAATAGATCCCTGAAGAAGACTCACCATTAGGACTTCCATATGATCTATAGGTGTCCTCATAAGGTAGAAAACTCATGTGGATACATCTAGATAGTGCTTAGCTTCCTAGGGGTCTGGATCACCCTAAAACCTAAAATTTCACTTCCTTTAAATATCATGGAGTGTGCTTAGACTATGCACATCCTTAGCTGGTAATGTTAGTGAAAAATACTACTCAATTGGTGGTGGCATAACTAGAAAACCTCCTAGAGATACCGCCTTCTATATAGGACCCTATACTAAATCCTTTCCACTCAGTGGATCATCCTCGTGATCATACTGCATAATCTAGGCTAGTTTTATTTGTGGAGAAATACTAAAATAAAATTAAGATGCACCTCAATAAATGAGTATATCTAGGGAGATGACTCAAGAAGGACATGAAAACCACAACCCATTCCTATATGATGCATGCACCAATGTTTTCCCTATAACTAGTTCTTACATGTACCAAGTCAACAAGAAGGTTTTCAGAGTCATGGTGAATGAATATGTTGGTTGCCACACTAATATTGGAAACCCTTTTATGAAATCCAAACCCAAAACACTTTAACACTATTTTCATAAATCCCAAAACCAAACCTCACAACTAGACAAAACTCTAAAATTTAATCCTAAGGAAGAAATAAATCCTATGATGCCACTTTTTCATGACCCAAACCATTGGGGCCTGCCTAGTCAATGATAAGTCGAGTGTGAAAACCCCAAGCCTGCCTCCAATAGGATAGGGGCCAATGAACAGTGCCAAGTAGACATATCCTACACATGGGAGGTATTATCCTAAGTATTTGTACACACTCACACATCTCCAGACCTATATAATGATGAAAGTAAAGTACAACTGACACCAATGAATTCATACATCTATAACCCACAATTAGAGCACAATAAAATTATTAAAAGTGATAAAGGGGCTAAATACAAGCCCAAAAAAATTAAAAGAGTCCAAACTTCTTAGAAGGAGGGGACTATTGTTAAATGCAATATTGGTAAGAACCTCAATCTATCTAGCCCAAAAACTATGATCCACCTACTATCATCTCTATAAGACATGAAATGTATAGGCAGATCCCATATAGGGGTGAGTATAACAATACCCAGTAGGACACCCTAAAATCACTAAGCATAAAGCATAAAGAATAATCAGCTCAAATACATAGGTATGTCAATCAGGATATGATACATAACAATAATCAAGAATAACCAAGATATACTCATAACAGACTCCTTGTCTCAAGTGTTCTCAACCATACTGCCAGCCATAAGATTCTTCTCGAGGCTTCATGGCAATGCTCATTTTGGGACCACTCACTCCAAAATCCATGCTATAATTGATGACGCTCATCCAAGAGGCCTTGATCGTTTGGCCCTACCCAATAATTACTCACTGTAACTCCAAAATTCTCGATACACAAATAGGTAATCACACCCAGGACTGTTGGATGATGACATAAACCCAATATAGAATAACCTTATTGATAGGGTATCATTTCCCTATGTATGGTGGTCACACCAATACCACAAACCCTACCCAGGAAAAGGAAGGCATGATATAGGATCCCACCCTAGCCTCATAAAGGGATACACCAAACTCCATAAAAAAACTCATAGAGGGGATAAAAATGCTACGCTGAGGATGTAATGATACACTAAACCCTCGTAAAGATGGACCAAGGAACTATACTCAACTAAAACTGGCCTATAATGAAGAAATGAAGGTCTCCAAGCCATCTCAAAGGAAGTGCATGACATGTATAGAGGGTACATGATGTGTACTTATAAACCTAGTCCTGTCTGTGTTCATGATCATGTTCCTCTGACCGTTCCCTTATACACCTAGCTATGCCTATGTACACTTGACTGTGTCTGAGTGCTGAGTTGTGCCCATGTAATCTACCCATTCCTATGTGCCTAGCCATATCCATTCCCATTTACTCCCCGAGTACATACTGAGCTACCAACATTAGTCCACACAACATGTGATACTTTTCTTCATGCTTAAACCCTAGTGCCTCAACCAGGGCCCCACATGACATGTGTTCTTTAAGGTACACACTGTGTAATGTGGGATTTTCTAGTATTCATGGGTTCTTAACACATCATCTATTCATGCCACCACCACTACTAAATCCACTAAAAATCCCACCCATGGATCACGAATTTGGATCAATCAAGCTCAACCCTCACCGGTGGCCGGATTCCAGCCACTGATAGGCTCGGAAAAACATTCACCGTCACACCTTGATACTGTTGCACAAACAAAGAACAAAAAAGAATCACTAATATGGTCTCTATCCTCTTTCGATCATCTATCATTTTATTCACACCTCAATCTCAAACCAAACCCATGGTATTGATCAGTTTCACTGAATAATGATCACATAACTATCGAATATTAGGTATTGTCCAAACTAATGACCAAAGGAATTTTTGGTGATGAATGTATGAAGAAATAAGGGTGAAATAAACAAACCACAAGATAGGAACAAGACTTTTTCTTTTTTAGGTTGGAATCGATTCATTTTCATTGGAACAATGAATGAAGAACCAACAAAATAATCAAATAATATCTATTGTAATCAACCATTGATATGAAGACCAATATTTTTAGGAGAATTGGTTCATGTTCAACATGGGTAATCAAAATTGGATAAATAAAAATAAAGAAAACACCCTACCTTGGGTTAGGATCAATCAATTATGAAGAATGAATCTACATTGTCATTATTGGCAAGATCCACAATTCTACCTGCATTGATGAAGATGATATAAGCGATATCGATATAATCCTTGATCTCGTTGTCATCCTCCAAACATTCCTCCATGATCTTCTATTAATTCTTAGGGTTATGTGGATAACCCTATGAATTGGTCATAATCATGTATTTATAAGTGGTTTCCTAGTTCATGACATTTAATAAATAATTTAATTTAACTAATTAATTAAATTATTAATCCACCCCCGACCGTACTCAACCTGAGCACCAAATGTGCTCTAGGGTTATGTCATGAATAGGGTAAAACCCACACTCTAGAATCAATGATAGTATCATATTTCCCATACAAGTCCCCATTTGGGAGGTATTCCACTATTTCATAAAAATTGTGCATGCGTGCTATTAATATATTTAATATTTTTATAGTATCAATACCAGGCTCATCGAGCCTTATAATCTCACATCGTCTCTGTGTATGGATTAAAAAATATTAATATATATATTCCAAAGATTTACATTGAAAAAATAGAGATGTTACATATTACTTACATCACAAGACGAGTGTCTTTCAATTCTTCAAGAAATTTGACCTTGTGTTGGAGAAGAATCAATATAAGGAAATGAAGGTTGAATATGATGGTAAGGAAAATATTCCATGCAATTATTTTCCATATCATCAAATCATGGTTCAAGAAAGTAAGTTGTATACTAAAAAAATACCTGACCATTTTTAGCATGAAAACCAACTTTTCGGGGCTTTTTTCCTTAAGTCTTATGATAAACTAGAGTTCCAAAAAAATTGTTGTTGAAATGAATGGATCCTCAGATGTATTTTCTATTATAGTCTACCAAGATCCACCTATGATATTATAATATAGTTGCATGAAATTTGAGTCTTATGGGTATTTTTTGTTATCAAGAACTAAAAATATTGGAGTGACTAGATGTACAACGCTTTCCTGAGTAATATATCATTAAGAGATATACAAGAAATTCCCGTGACATAGACATGGTAGACATAAAAGTTAAAATTTTTAAGAGTACATGGTAGCAAGAAAAGAAAAATGTTACCAAAAGTTATCATGAATGAAAATAAAGTTTATAACAGAGTCTTGTGAGCTTGAATAGGGATATACAATCAGGTTGTCAAATCTAAACAATTATGTTGGGGGAATTGTGGGAAGCTAGAAATAGTGTACCTAATGAACAATGGACTGATAGTAACTTAGAACATTGAAAATTATCTAAAATAATATTCAATAATAAAGAGAAAAGGAAAGGTGATGATATGTTCAAAAGTTATCTAGAGTAGTAAAAAAAACAAATAATGAGAACCCGTAATATAGGAAAGAGAGGGAGTACAAAACCTGTATGTTGTTTCTTTTCTTGATGCTAATGAACTCACTATTTTATTATATTATTCATACCTAGTGTAATAATTTTATTGTAGGGTTATGCTAAAGAACTATAAAATGGTGTCTCCCTTGGAAAGATTTTCATAGATATAAATGTAAGTATGTTATTACTATTGAATAAATATAATCTAGTTTAATTATATCCAATTAACTATATTGTTTTCAAGGAGCTACAAACAAGTGTAATGGAATCTTATGGCTATATGGGTAATCTATTTTTCATAAGTGGTTAACATAGAGACATCAAATTGGTGAGTTATTTCAAAATATGTAATAAAAATACTATTTCTATATTTAGTTGTTAATGAATTATTTTTACTATAATTAGGAGCCTGAAGGGATCTTTTTTAATTTACTTGGAGTGTAAATTTCAGCAATTAATAATTCATTGTTGGGAATCACTGAAAATTACAATATTTTATGTCATAATGGAGGGGTAGTTACTGGTAAAAGTTATTCTGAAAACCAATTTTTGAAAATAGTCATTGAAAATTAGATTGTAAGGGAAAGTTTGGGAACTAACATCTTGGTGAAAGAATTCTGTAATTCAAATAGTCATCATTTTAAACTGTGGGTGACTCCAAAATATCCAAATATTTAAGAAAACTAATTTTGAAAAAACATGTTCCTACAAATATATCCACATTTTCCCTAAATTTTAGATATAATACAAATTACTTAATCAAATGGCAGTTTTACATGCAAGTATTTGTTTATTACAAAAATGAAAAAAAACATGCATTATCCGAAGAAAACAATGCATGGAAATTCCCACTAGGAATCACCACTAGTGATTTCAACTAAAAATTTACATAGGAAAATACCATAGGTAATCCCCTCTAGAAAATCACACTAGGAAATTACACTAGGAATTCCTACCAGAAATTCCCACTATGAATTCCCACTTGAAATTCACAGTGGAAATTATCACTCTCTACTTATAAATACTGGAAAACTATGAAAAATTCTATAAATAAATCCCCACATTTAATCAATTGGAAGTTCCTAGGGGAAATTTCTTCTGGGAATTCCCAATGGAAATTACACTTGTAATTTAAACTAAAAAACAATTGGAAAATCACAGAGGAAATTGAATGAATAATTCCCATAAAAATATAAATTCCCAGTGGAAAATAAAAGTAAAAATTGTTAGAAAATTTCCCATACTTCTAAATATTGTAAAACTAATGAAAATTACTATAAAAAATTAACATTAATTCCTCATCATTTAACCTTAAAAAAATATTATAATGTAACAATTAATAATCTTAATGTATCCCCCTAAATTGTTCACAAAAAATCAAACCATTTGAGTTTGTTAGTTAAAATCCAAATTTCAATTTTGTTGAAAAACCGATTCAACTATTTCAACCACTTCTTATGACAACCACATATTTATTTCTATCAACATCCACATATGATTTCATACTTCTAAGATCATTTAAAAAATAATGGACCATCAATAATCATTGTTCACTGGCTTCCTTTTTTTATAAACTTTCTACAACTGTAGATCTTGTGGCCAAATATTCCATGACATAACATACAATGAAACCATAATACAAAGTGGTGGATCTCTGTTGAGGTATAATTTCAATTTTCAAATAACATTTAAATTGATCAACATATTCTAGAATATCCTTACTCAAAAGGTTTTCTAAACATTATTTTTGTGAAAAAATTAATGATCACTCAATATTTCAACGTGTTTACAATTTTTTTTCAAAAAATATATAGTCTCTTACCATATTAACCCCATATTTGAGATATAGATCACTAGAGCATATTCCTCAAAGAGGATTCATTGAGTTATAATATATAAACAACCTTTTTTTAATATCTATGAACAACAAAGTCCAATGGATATTGTCAGAATTTACTGGGAAGAATAAAAACCCTGAGCTCCTCATGTCATCAACTACTGCTTGATTCAGTAGGCTTTCCTTCACTTTATCATTTTCCAAATGCATAAATCCCTAGAATTCAAAAAGAAAAGTATAATATGAAGAGAAATAATTATATATATAGATAGTAAGGATAGTTAATAATATTTAGTAAAATCATAAGATAAAGAGGAGGAACTATATATGGGGTATTTGTTGGTTACTGAACTTAAAGCTTTCATCGATCAAAACTCAATACTCAATTTATAGATAAAGAATCCTAAAAAGAATAAAATTTATAAAAATAGTAATTCTAATTTTATGAAGTTAATATGAATGTAAATGATGATTTATAAGTCAGTGTTGATGTTAAAGTGGAGGATATTTTAGAGTTAGAATATATTAAAGTTGATCCTAAATGTACTCTTAATAAATTAAAGTTTTATTTTAATAAAGTTGAAATTGAATGATATAGATCCAACAAATAGAACTTATATAACCAATTTTCTAGATGAAATTTCATCTTTCAATCAATTGGAAATTAAAAATTAGTTATTTTGAAAGAAATCAAAATTTCCATTGGAAATTTCAATTAGAAATTTTCAGTGGAAACACCCACTGGGAATTCCTAGTGGAAAATCATTATCTTAAAAAGTGAACTTCAATATTTTTGTAAATATTCTTAGAAAAAAGAAATAAATTCCCATTTCAATAATGTCAGCCATACCACATAGTCAACATCTATGTTCAATTATGACTGTGTATGCATCTATGACCTATATCCAAAATTAGAACTTATTAAAGCATAAATAATCACACTGGATAAGTAAACCAATATGATGAAACATATTGTAATGTTTGTGCACCTATTATTTAAAAAATCAATAATATTTATAAAATCAATATGATATGATTTCTCAATGGATTACCAAACTATCATGTTATTTTCATGGAGTTTATTTCTATTTTCAGTACAAATTAAAATATATAAGAAGAAATTATAACTATATCAAGGAAATACCATTACCTCTTGATGTCATCATAAATTAATAGTTAAAGTAGCCTCATATTATTCTTCATGAATATGGACTACTACTTCGCCCACCTTGGTAGTATCTGGGAAATTTTTTGGGATAGTTCAAGTCTCTTCTTGGCTGTTATCTCCATATATATATATATATAGACACTTTAGTCTCCTAGGCCTACTCGTCACACTTGTAATCAATAAAATCTATTTATTGGAGGATTAAGTAGTTGCACTATCCTTCATATTACCTTTTTTATTCTTTTATACATACTTATTATTCAATAGAATCTTCTATGATATCTTTCTCTCCCTGAATTACCTCTCTACTAATTTTCCTCACAACTATGTCATCTCCATGAATTTCCCGTGTTCTACCCGCAAAAGTAGTGATTAAAATTTTATTTTTTTCTTTCTCAATTTTATGAATCCCAACATCCTCTTTAACAATTATTTTTCCTCTGTAGAAACTGATCTTATCTCTTCCTTATCTTTTAACTTAAATATCTATCTCAATAACACAATTTTTCTGTTCTTAAATTTTAATTGGGTCTCCAGTCTATTTAAATTTCTTAAAAGTTTCATATTTAACATATAAAATCCATAATCTCCTTATTTTAAACTTATTTCCCATGTCATTTGATAGTATATGGAGTTTTTTTAATGATATTCAATTGAAGAACCCTCAAAAGGGCTCGATTGAAACTTATAGCTACACTGTGGAATGGTAGGAGTCTACATTGAATATTGAAATAATTATTACACACTTTAAAGAATCATATATTAATTTTTAAATAATTTTTTTAGAAACATGTTGTAGTAACACCACCTAACTAGTTTCTTGTAGAGAAACATCAAAATCTTAGAGAATCCACCTAACAAATGATAGAGTGTCCTTTATTTTCATTGGAACATTCCTAGAATTCTCAGCATACCAATACCATATCAGTTAATAATGTTAATAATAGTTCAAAAAATATAACAAAATAAAAAAAGTTAAATAAAGTTTAACAACTTACCAATAAACTGACAACACAACCTATAACTTTTAACGGGCTGCTGTAATTTTTTTTCACCGAGCTAATAATATACTCATGAATACTAGTATCACAAGAAAATCTATTTATTTTTGAAATTTATTCAAAGAATGTAATAAAATTCCAATCCACATAGAAGCTGGAAGTGGGGAAGAATAATGTGGTGCATACAAACAGGAAAAGAAAACACGTGACAACATAAAAATCTTGCTCTTCACCACCTTCTATAGTTTAAATAATTTCTCTCCATAACAATCCTTGTGATAACAGATGGTCAACATGTTCAAACCTACTTATCAATAATGTTGAAATATTTGGAATTAATTTATAAGCATCTAAACATGATATGTCATCATACTTAATTCCAAATATATGAAATTTATCGATGACTGTTAACTTCAACATCCTTTTAGCTACTTTAAATATTTTTTAAATATACATTGTACCTATGTACTAATAATAAAATGGAGCCATAAATTCTTTTACAATCATCAAAGGGAAAAAAGTTATCAATGAACACTTTAAAAAACTTCTAAAATTAATTCCTTTTAAGAAACTTGATGCAATTTTCACTAATCTTCAACCTAATATCATCAATTTTTTCCCACAAAGCAGTCATCAAAGACCTGTAATGGATGGTAGTTAATTTAGAGGCTTATTCTACCATAAAAAATAATATCCAATACATTATCAACTTTTTATTGAAAGAAAACACGGTGCATTATAAATTAACATTGGAAAATCCTAGTGGAAATTACCACTGAAAATTCAATTGGAAATTCCAAATGAAAATTTTTAGATGAAATTTTCACTTGAAATAAACTGAAAATTAAAAAATAATTCTTTAATTGGTGAAATTTTTAAGTGTAAATTACCACTAAAAATTTTTAGTGGCAATTATTAGTGGGAACTCCCAGTGGAAATTCCTAGTGTAAATTTCCAGATGACATTTCCACTTTGAATTAATTGGAAATTACAAATAAGTTCCTTTAAATCTATTGAATATTTCTAATGGGAAATACCACTATGAATTTTAAATGGAAATTTACACTAGGAATTATCAATGGAAATTCCAAGTGGAAATTTCCATTGCAAATTCCTAGTGCTATTTAAATTTTAAATTCCAAAAGGCCAATTGTAATTATTAGAAAATTTCCAGTTTATAGAAATTTCCACTGAGAATTCATAGAGGTAATTTATAGTAGGAATTTATAGTATAAAATTCTAGTGGAAATTCTCAGTGATAATTACCAGTTTTATTCCATTTTAAATTCCAATTGTAAAATTTCAGGTGATATTTGCACTTTGAATCCATTTGAAATTACAAATCAGTTCTTTGGAATCAATTTAAAACTCCAAGTGGGAATTCATAGTTGTATTAAATTTTAAATTTTAACTGAAAATGGTTAAATGATATCTCTACTAGGAATCAATTGGAAATTGAAAATTAACTAAAAAATTGTAGTTAAAATTTACAGTGGAAATTTCCACTGGGAATTCCTAGTGTAATCCTAATGGAAATTCCCAATGGAAATTCTAAGTGGAAATTCCCCTTGGAAATTATTAGTGGAAATTACCACTAGAAATTTCTATATAAATAATTTTAAATGATTATAAATTTTGACTCTATGGGAATTGGGTATTCCCAATGAAAATTCATAGTGAAAATTTCCTATTATATTCAATTTGAAATTCTAACTAGAAAATTTCAGGTGACATTTTCACTTTGAATCTATTAGAAATAAAAAATCAGTTATTTGGAATCATTTAAAATTCCCAGTGAAAATTTACACTTAGATTAAATGTAAAATTCAAACTGAAAATTTATAGATTAAAATTTTAGTATGAATTAATTTTAAATTAGGAAATAACTTATTTTGAATTAATTGAAAATTTCAAGTAGAAATTTCAAGTGGAAATTGCTACTAGAAATTACAATAAAAATTCACACTGTGAAATAAATATATCTACTAGAAATTCACAGTGAAAATTCACATTGGAAATTTCTACTTGAACATCCCACTTGAAAACAACCAATTGTTACATTCATGGTGACCCATTTTCTTAGAAACATAATGAAAAAATACTAAAATTTTTAAGTTTATTTTGCATAAAAAAGTATGGATCTATATAAAAACCTCTCAACATTTATAAACAAACCAATATATATATATATATATATATATGAATCTCCTATCATCTTTGGTCACTTATCATAGAAAACCTAGTTTTTCACACCATAAAAAACAAATCTTTATCCTTCCTTTTAAAAGATAGTGTCAATGACACTATCAAGTCATTGATGTTGAGAGATTCAAGATAGGTTTTACTATAGGAACAAAGTGTTCACAAAATCAACAAATATGCCATCCAAGGAGTACCTACCTCTCTAAATATCACACACACTACCTGGTGTGGTCCTCCAATTACCATCACAGTCATCATCGAAGGGGTTCAAGCAGTTCAAGCAGTTCCCCATTGTAGTCATTGCCATGGGGTTTGAGAAAGGGTTCACTATCACTCATAGGTTCAATTAACAATTTTTCTAACCTCCACAGACTATCCTAACAAGCCAATTTGATTTTGAAACCCCACATTTCATCGAATGACTATAAAGAACCATTGATATGTGGCCTCCATCTAAGGGTCAACCTAAGGGCCAGGTTGAGAGGCAAGCCTGAGATAATATTTTTTTCCTTTTCTCATGTAGGATTTTCACCATGTATCAATTCTCTAGATCACCTTACCTTTACATCATCTATCCTAATTTCCATGCCAAGTTTTCATAATTCCCTTTAGTGCTTTCCCACTCATGTTTTCTTCCCACAATTTCACCCTAAATGATATCCCATTACCCACTCATTCTCCCCCAAATCTCAATCATGTATCACTTATTAATTTATATTCTCCTTATCGATTCTCCTCTCATTATTCTCATTCATATATCCAACTTTTCAACTGACTTGGTGGAGGGGAAACCCAAATCAAACCGCTCCCATGATGTATCCATCCATTTATCGCTTCCCTAATATTCACCAGATCGGTAGAGGAGATTCCCAAATCATAACAGCATTCATCCATTATATATAGTAGTGTTTTAATAACATTACACAAAAACTCATCCAAAATCATACCAACTAAATAAAAAATATAATAATAATAAAATTAAATAAAAATATATTTTAAACATGTTTGGAATATTTAGATGTAACCCAAATTGATAAATTAAAACCTCCTTCAATATAAATCGCTAATGATAATCACCGATGCATTGATGGGATTATATTCCTATCCAAGTGATGTTAGTCAATACTATACAGTAAATGATTTAATAAGGAAAGATAAAGACACTAAAGAATCTATCAGGTGAGGAAAATCAAGGAACTCTCTTAGATGAGGAACACTAGAGAAAACTAACCACCATCTTTATTTTAAATCAATGGAATGAATAGTACACCCATCCTCCTTACTATTTATAACAATATGGGTATTCAATCACATCCAAAGAAGCTAAATTGATAAAAAAACCCAAAGATATGAAATTAATAAACTTCAATAGTCATTTAAACCATTAAACATCCTCCAAAATCAGTATAAGTATTAAACAACCTTGGTAGGTGCATTCATTATAAGAAATTTGAGATTTTATGATTAGTCATTTGTGAAGGATAAACATTCTATTGCAAAGCCCCAAAATTTCTTGAGGTACATTCCTCTTTAAATTTTGACCCAAAGTTGTTTCTTTTATTGGTTAATTTTTATTGAACATGTTTATTGGGATTTAGGGAGGATCTTTGAGAATTTAGGGGGTCAGAAGCCCAAGGGTATGAAAATTTTGAAGTTTTAGGCTAGGCACACTATTAGTGCACAGTTAGTGCTAACCATGCAGCCAACCATAATAAGGGGAAGAGGTATGAGCATGATTTTTCAAACCATGTGAAGGGTTCTAGGAAATCTTGAAAACCTATAATAATTTGAAGAGTAATTTTTCATGATTGGAATATGATTTTTTAAACCATGTGGTCCACCCATGAAAAGTAGAGTGCCCTTGATTGCAAGATCCATATATTTGGCTCATAGGTTTTATAACTGTGCAATAAAACCATGAAAGGTAAGTTTGCTATGGTAGTGGGATCCACATGGTTAGCGCATGGGTCATCAAACCATGATACCCCTTAAAAATTGGAAAATTACCACTTTTCCCTTACGATTTTATAACCCAAAACCTCATTTTCTCCTTCTATTCATCCAAAACTCCTCCAAGCATGAGACCCTTACCTTCCCTTACCTTCCTCTTGGAATTTATCTTCTATTTATACTCTAATTTGAGTGTTTTTTGTTGTGTTTGTGAGATTAAGGTAAATCTATGAGCATGTTCCCTTTCTTTATTTGTTTATTTTTCTATATGGAAATATTACACCACTATGCCATATTTATAAGTCTTTTGTCTAATTTTTTGATTTCTACTGGTTTAACATGAATTAAAGGATAATATTGAATGAGAACATATATAAGAGTATAATATAGGTGGTTTATAAGTTATCCTACAAGTCTTTCACAATTTTATTGATGTATGTGTTGTACAGTTATGCCGACATTACCAAATTTTGACCTAATTTAATAAATTAAATATTTTTAGCCCTAAATCATGAAATGGAACCTATCAACGAGCAACAAACAACATGTTAGTGAGTAGAATATGAATTTTTTACACCCATGGGGTGTGCCTAACCTTGGTAAGTGGCTTGTTAAATTAAAAAGATACCGTAGTTCACCCAGTTGTTTAGGGACCCAGTTTTTTAGAGACCTACCCTACTTCAACTATTTGTTTATGAATCCGAGGGGATTTCCTAAGGTATTACAAATCATAATCATTTTAACTAGTTAACCTAGTTGTTTAGGTACCTTCCCTTATTTAATCCCTCAGTCACACCCTTTATTTTTTTTTTAACTTTTATTGACGATTCTATTAGAAAAGTTTGGGTTTAATTTTTGAAGATTTTTTTTATTTTTTTAGGATTTCATTCAATGGAAATATATAGTAGAGAGGGACTATTTTAGAAAATTAAAATTTATTCATTATAACAACTATGGTGAATACACCGGATATAAATTCTAAAACTTTTTCCAGAATATGGGGATAATGCATGAGAAGATGGTTCCCAATACACCACAACTGAATGGTGTGGCTGAAAGATTGAACCATACATTGAAAGATAAAGCTTTATGAATGAATTTTCACTTAGGAATTCCCAAGGTAATTTGTGAAGAGGAAATCAAATCAATGATACTTCTTATCAACATGAGTCTAATATCGACAGCTGGACATGAACTTCTAGAGGAGATATGGTCTGGTAAATAACTAGAAGTTAGATATATTAAATCCATTGAGGACTTGGAATATGTGCATGTTTAAGCTAAGAATAAAGATAAGATCGAGGAAAAAGCCAAATTATGTTTTCTAATTGGGTATGGAGATGAAAATTTTTGGATTTTGGATAAAGGATGAAGATAAGTGATAAGTTGTCTGGATTAAAGATGTTATCTTCAATGAAAAGGTTTTTTTGGAAGTTGGGGGATTGAATAAGTGTTAAAGTCACCCCATAATATTGCATAAAACATGAATTTGAAACTGATATGGTGATAATTACCTTGTTATTATAGTAGGGTACTATAGTATAGGTATTATTCATCAAAAATAGGATTGTGAGCCACATATTATGCCTTAAATCCACATGATCTTTGAGATATAAATGGGTTTCAAGCCACAAGGACTATAAGCCATCATCCAAGGACCTCAAGGAAACTTAGAGTAGTTTCTACTGGTGGATACAATGGTGTGATGTCGGTTAATGGTGAAGTAAGAAGTAGGATGATTATCAATGTGACTGGTCACTAACACCAGTGAGTGACTTTCAGAGAACACCTAGGGCCTCAGTAAAAGGTAGAGATAACATGAAGCAAATGAAAAATTGGGGAATTAGGTTGGCACACAACAAGATGAAATGAGGGTTGTTATAGATTAGGTATTAGTTCTTATGGAACTTTGGTCCATGTACTATAGGGACTTACAGATTATATTATGGGGATTTTGGGACATGTAAGGGTTCCCTCTCAACCTAGTTAAAAAAGAGAATTTATATAGAAAATAAAATTAAAATGGAGTTTGAAGGAAGGAAGATGGTTTTGGGGAAGGACTGAAACTTTTTAGAGAAAGAAGTTGATGAAATAATTCAATTATAGAATTCTAAGTTGATTTGAGTAAAAATATAAGAAGGTAAAAAGTTTTAGAGAACTCAGATGGAAGTACTGAAAGTCTGGAGGTGAGGCTAGTGAAGGATATGCTTGAAAGTTCAAGGATGACTGAATCTTGAGTGGGATTTCCAAACATTAGGTCTTCATAAGATATAGTGGATTCGAGCAACATAAAAAAACCCATTTAGTTGAGGAGATCAACCAGATTCAAAAGATCTATTTAGTGTTTTTGGTAAGAGTGGAGTGCTTGAGAGGGGGTGAATTGAGCATCCAATAAAATTTTCTATTAAATAATTATTTATAAAACAAAATTTCACACTTTTGAAAACACCTAGTTAACTAATACAATAGGGATATCTAAGTTAATATTTTGAAATAACCTCTCAGTATCTTGATCAAAACCCAGTTAGAATAACTTGAGATTGTCCTAATCTTTCGAGGTTACTCTGCTCACATTAAATAGTAGATACATCACTAGTAAAATCTTTATATCAAAGTAAAGTTTTTCAAAATAAATTTAAAAAATAGTTTTTTTTAAACAGAGTAAGAAAAAAATTAAACACACAATAAAAATAACAATAGGTTCAGTGTCAAGCCAAGAACAAGTCCTCTCCACTTGATAGTATACCACTAACAAGCATGTTCATTAGAGTAAAAAATATGAACCACAACCTAGATCAGGTATAAGTTACAACATACTGGACTATCTAGGCTATAACACAACCTCTTCCACAATTTATGTGGGAGTACAAATACAAAGAAAATAAAGTAAAGGGTATTTGAGTACTCTTCTATGAAGTATATGCGTATGTGATTAAAAACTATAATAAGAAATTAAAGTAAAAATCAAAAGTAATATAAAATAGAGAGAAAGAAAGAAATGAAAGTTCGATGTAGTGTTAGATTGAAGTTAGTTGTTCTATAGTATAATATTATATTCTTGATGTCTTCCTTTTTTTGAGAGAAGCTGCGATGATTAGAAAGCTTTATCAAATCATGTGGTGAAGTAAAAATGAAAACAGAGTGTTGTAAGTTATTGAAAAAAAGTAATTGTTTTCATTTTCCCACCCATACATATTCTATATCTTCAATATTATTTTAAAAATAAATCTTACTTAAAAAATATCTATTAGAGAATGATCATTATGAATCCTCATACTCTACACAAAATCTAGGAGCATTAAACACTTCTAAAATTTTCATTTAATTCTCTATAGAAAGTGGTTGGAATATATATTATTAAAATATAATTCCATTTTAGACATGGTATCTTGAAGTGTGCCATGTCAGATTATCCATGGTCTCTCCAACACTTAGAAAAATCTCTAATAAAATCCCTTGATAAGTCATGCAGTCATTCCATAGAATGTGCAGTTACTTCATCTGAACGTGCAGTCACTCAAAGTATATACGGTCACTTGAAGACTTTTCCAAAGCCCCAAATCTAATATAGGATCTCTTGACTTCATCATGCAGTTTATTGGAAATGATATTTGGTTGCTATGATACTTAGAAATTTGGATAATAGAATGGATACACTATGTGGTAGCTTAACCCAGCCATGCAGTTTCTCAGTTACTCTTACGACCAGTTGAAGAGATTTCAAGAAATTTATCATAGTCGATCGAATAGGCATGCAGTCGATCCACTTGTTCATGCCATTGATTGAACCCTTGGAAAAATTATATCGATATCTAAGCTAATTTTTTATGGTCGATTGACTTCATATTGTATTCGATTGAGTACTCTTTTGGTATCTTGATTACTTTTACTCTTATGACTTAGAGTAACTTGTATAGATTATTGGTTAGTCTAACACCTAGGAATATTTTCATATAATCTAGAAAATACATGTTTCTTATATAAAATATAAAATTCATTAATAATAAAATAAACACGATTCAAGATCATTAAAATAAGAAATTATTGTATTGAGGAAACAATATACCCCTTTTTGACGATAAAAAATCATGGAATAAATAAAAAAATAAAGTACACTGATAAACCGATAAACCATTTAAAAGAAAATACTTGCATTCTATCATATCATTCCATAGAGTATTAACTCCCCTTTTGATATTATCAAAATGATTGCATAGAAGAGTTGGATAATGGTAATATAGAAATCAAAAAGGAATTAGATGATTTTATGAAGATACATAAAAAAATAAAATAAAATTAAAGATATAAAGAGACATGAATTAAGAGAATAGATTGCATTGATTATAAAAAAGTTATAAAGAATTATAAGATCCCTATCAGTGGCCTTAATCTGAATCATAATACTTAGGGTCTCTAATTACTGAAGGTTTAATCAGGGCTTTGAATTTTTCCTTAAATAGATTTGGAAAAGACTGAGGAGAAGAATAAATGAATTTAATTAGAATTCCTTTAGTAATAGTTTTGATATGGTGGATGGATTAAGGAATACTAAGACCAAATGGAGTTGAAGGAGCTGTAGAATATGAAGTTTTGGCTATTTAAGCACTATTTATAGGAAGAGTAAGAGTATCTAGGATAGCAACATTGGATGTGTAAAGATAAGGCTCTAACATCTAAGTGATCCCTGATATAGCTCTTGATCCATGTTCTATGATCTATATAAAATCATACTTATTAGTCATAAAATGATCTAACAAAGGATCCATAACTAACAAATTTTCCACAATAGACTTAAAGGCTTGGGTTAAGGGAGGCATCTTCAAATCTCTAGACAAAGACCAAAACTAGTTCTTTAAATCCAACTTAGTGAAAATTTAATGAAGATAATACTTTATGAAACCTTTTATAATATCCCTATCTTTTATAGTCTTAATTGTATCACCTTTAACCATGTTAAATAAATTTTCACCATGAGAAAAAATATCCATTCACATAAAATTATTTTCATCCTTGAAATTGTCTATAAGAATTTGAATTTCCCATGCACAATCTTTCAAATTATATCTTTATCTAGAGACACAGATGCAGGAGGAGTAAGATCAGGAGTTATAGAAGAACTGGTGAAATTAGTTAGATATATCTAGTAAATATTAACCAATTTATATATTAAATCCACCCAAAGAGATACTAATTTTTCTTAAAAACCTTTAAGATCATGATCTATATGACCTACCTTGAGAAATAGATTTGGATGAATATTAACTAAAATACTTGTAATGGTAAAAGACATGTCCTCTTTTCTTCCATATTCACCAGAACTACCTAAACCTAGAAATATCTCTTTCAAAACATATAAAATATAATTCTTGAACTGAGTTAAGTAAGATAAATTAATGATTAAAGTAGAGATAGAAGTAACCAGTTGATATGGAGCAGTACTAGGAGTTGAGTCACTGAAAACCAACTTAGAGGGACTGAACATAGATCCTTCATCATCTGATGAGTTAAATTTAGGCTTTTAAATCTCCTAAATTGAAATTTCAAAATATTCAACAAGAACAATTCTGGTTTTAAGATATGAATCAAAAATAGGATCACCATGGATAGAGACATATGAATCATAAATAGGAGAAAAAGTAAATATATGTTTTGTAGGAGTCAAACAAAACATATCCTATAAAACATCATTAACTAAAAGTTGTAGATTTACTTATTCTTAAAAATGAAAGAATATTTATTTTTAAAAAATAGTTATAGAGATTTAATAATAAGGGGTATGGAATGTCCCCTAGTTTTGTGTGGACTATCATCATTCTGATCATCTTCACCATCAATTTCATGAGTAGGTGGATCTAAATTTATGAGAGGGGTCTTATGAGACTTATCCTTTCTAGGATATGTAGAGTAAAAATTTGATTCTCCCCCTATCTCAAAAATAGGTGGTATATTTTTAGCTGGAGGCTCATTTTCATCACTTCCATAGTTTTTAAGATTAGGTCCAAAGAGCAAGGATCCTAGAGTACTCTCCCCTTCAGGAGCTGCTACTCTTTCTATAGGTCCTTCAATTCTTGCAACCACCAGAGACTAAGAAAAAATTCATTTATAATCCCTCAAGTCTTCCTCATTAAGGTATACTTTTACACCCTCATCACTACCTTATGAAGAGTATGAAGGTATTGGGCATGTAGAAGAATCCCCAAAAGTGGGATTTTAATTTTTTTTACTGATGGATGACACAAACCTATCGACGTCGGCGAATTGCTGTCCAGTTTATTCTGAGTTTCTCATGTGAAGAGGATTAAGCACAAAATTAAAACCATAACACACCTAGTTTAAATATGAATCTGTGCTATACCTATTATCATCGTTGGTGATTTATTCTCGAAGAATCCGAACCTGAATTTCTATAGATCATCCAAACATGCTTCAAAAATCTGTGGGAGCACCGATCATCGAAATTCGGGTGCTAGAGTGGAGTTCCAACGATGCCTTCGATGCTCCAACAATCACCACATCGCCTTGCTTGTGATGCAAGAGAGGGAGCTCAATACAAACTCCTTGGGTCCAAATACTCTCTCTAGAACATGGGAGATATAATAATATAGAGAAATCCCCTGAATAGTCCCTAGTGGGAGGCTCTCCTCTTCTATATATAGTGTGTTTTTCCAATTACCTGAAATTGCCTCCCCAAACCCTAAATAATTAACATGCTATAAATGACATATTATGAATACTATACTAATACATAAATATTATTATCACTTTCCTGTAATATAATAAATATATTACATGATAATAATTGATCCATTAACTCGGCTCGTCATTCCCATAAATATTAAATGAACCTTGAATACTAATATTCATTCAATTAATATTTTTCATGTATTTACTCAAAAACTTGTAAATACATTTAAGAAACAAATTCAATGATAATTATTCTTAACTTGAATAATATGAATTTATTTATTTCTCAGGTGATCTTTTATCCTTGGAAAAATCCCATACCCCGATGGTGGGTACCACCATGTAAAAAACTCCTATTCAACTGAATAGGGAAGATTATTGAATACACTATTGTGTATGAACCTCTAATCCCTTATCTTGATAGCAGTGAATACTATTCATAGACCAAGAGTTGGATCTAGCAACTCATCATGTCCCCTAAATAGATAAGGATTGTCACATCAACGATAACCAAACTATGAACACACACTGAGTAATATGATCTCTTTGTCTTTAGTATATCATAACTTAGGATGAATACATGTGTCGTCATCCATTTCTTGATTTATTATTTGTTGATCTAACTGAACAGATTTACCCTCGATTACCATGGCCATGGTCTTATGAAGGTACTATCATCCTGATCAATGTGGCCTAAGATATATAACTTCCTTAACCTGGAAGTGACAAATCATTTCTTGACCATTCAACCAATGTCATGCCACCAATGACGCACCCAACACAAACTACCTCTCTATGTTTTCATTATCATGGTTTTTTCATTGTATCAAAGTACATAATCAAAAGACACACATTGGAAATGGTCTCAAGTCAGGATACCATTACACATGTTTGTAGGTAGGAACATCCAATGAAACCCAAAACACATGGTGTTCTTATTGGCGGGTCTGTCCTCATGATCTCATTACTAGAGATCACCAAGCGAGAAATTCATGAGAAAAAGTCTCAATGCTTATGATCCCCCATCATCTGATAGTCAAACATCTACTGTGTCTATTCAGTAAGATGTATCTAGACCATAAGACCTTTTTTTAAGATTAATTTCATAATATCTTGAGGTTCTCATTATAGCCTAATATCTGCTATAAACTTTTTGATACAAAAATTAATCTATGGAAATTACCATTAAATAGTGGACGTAGAAAATTCTACACTATAATATTATGTATATCTAACTATATACATGATATGGTAATCAAAAGTATTGTATAGTTGGGTCTAGGTGACCCACTATTTCAACACTCCCACTTTCACTAGATCCAACTTTATAACCATACTTGTTAGCTATCACATGATTAAAATCATGTTTCTGTTGATTCATGACTTTAGCTGCTGGGTCTGCCATGATTCCTCCATGTGGCTATTCTGCTATATGTGACCTCATTTCCTTGAGTAAAGCTTCTCAAGAGATATTATCCCCGAGTATCTCCCTTTTTTCCACTGTCATAACTTAACCTCTTGTCCAGTAAGAATATCATAAGTTACATTATAATAATACTTTACTTACTAGGTTTGATTCTAATAACTGGAACCAATCATTGTGTATAACTACTTCTTAACTTCCTTATAAGCTACAACGTACTCGATATTTATAGGTGTGGATACCACTGGCTTATATGAGGTTATCACTCTCATAAACTTATCCTAACTATGATACTAGATCACATGGATCTAAGTAAGAATAGTTTGTGTCCCCTTAAAACTCATATCCTTTCTTCTTCAATTTTTAGGTACATATCTTTCTTACTTTCTAAAGTACAATCAAATAGTTTTGACTACTTAATTTTTAGTTCTCCTAGATATAATTGATATTTGACTACTATAAATTATATCTTAGAAGTATCAATTCTTGTACATATCATGACATACGTGATTGATCCATCGCATAAGAAAATGGATTTAAACTCACCATTTTAATCTCCTCCCATGTATTAGACATGTCAACCTGGTGAGATATATGCCATGTGACATTGGTAAAAATTCTTCTTTTGAATTGTTCCAGCTTGGATTTTTTCAATACCATGTCACTATATGTATGATTGACTAGGTCCAAGAAACCTTTAGATCCACCTCAGTAGATCCTGTTCCCTATAATTTAGGTTGATACTTTAATTCAATCAATGGAGAATAAATTTCATCATGGTCTTAACTAAATTAAAGACTAATATATTTTTCATATGTTTCTAAACATATTTTACTTAAAAAACCTTGGTTCTCCTACTAACCTCTGGTAGAAACATGGAAAACATTCATTCCAAATGAATAATCTATGATCCTATTACTGACTTAAATCCTAAACTGGATATTAGTATCTTTCAACCATTATGAGAATTCTGTGATGTGACCATCCCTTTTTGGTTACGTCATATAGACACCTTCCTCGATTGGTGGTCATGACATACAATGCTCAATAAATGATCATATAAAGTAGCTATGATAAGTAAAATTCTATACCTACTTGGTATAAATAATTGATCCTTATTGGTACCATGCTTATAACATCCATGAATCATCTCATTTGAATACCCATCTTAGTATTCAAAATTAGAGGCCCCTTTACATTGTGATACATGGAATCCATTATTGAATTTTAATAGATCTTTTCAATCTTATCTAATTTCCATATACTACTTACTTGTAGGAAATATTATTCGTAATGAATAATAGATCACTGGACACAATGAATACAAAAACCATCACCATGTATCCTTCCTATGCAGTATGTGTCTCTGGAACATACTCTGTTCCACATGCACTTGTGGAACTAGTTCCTATGACAACTACATGCCCATCTCTAACATTGACTAAAACCAAGTCAATATGTCTCCCAGTATCTTTAAAGAGATGTGAACCCTTATATAAATGTATTCAATCACTTGTATAATACTTTTCTATCTTAGGGATTTATGTAATATCCTAAGCAACCGTTAGGAAAATTACAATAGATGCACAATGTGTTTTTACTTGATGCAAGTTTATTTATATACTAACAAAATCTTTGCATATAAACACATGTTTCTTATGACATAATTAATTTCCATCATACTATAACTCATATGATATCCATTAGTCATTATAGTTGGAATATGGTTATGGGATATCATTGTTATTTTCAAAGCATTTCGTGAAATATAATGGAAGTTTCTACAACTTGAAACATTGATGCTACTTACATCAAGACTCTAATGTATAAAACATGTGTTTAGGAATTAATCCATGCTACATTTTGTCGATCAATGTTAACACATAAGAATTCATCATCGATCCTCCTTATTTACATTAATGTTGTGATGTAGATAAGGTATTGTGCATTTAGGAATTACTCCATGCTACATTATATTAATCGATGAATGCTTGGTTAAGATATTATTTGGCATGCCAGCCTAAAGCAACTCATATCCTATAACCATGAATATACTTCACTTTATTATTACTTAATGACTTTAAAGAATCTTATGAAGTACTTTTACCACTATCTTACCCTTGGAATAGTTCACACTCTCTATCTGAATTAATTTTGAAAGCTTTGTGGAATACCTTTATTTCGAAAGGTTTCTTTGTGAAACTAAAGATGTCAATAATACCAAAGGTTTTTAGCTTTATTGATACTAAATACCAAACTAGGTATAAACCTAACATCCACTTTTAGTTTTACTTGACAAAGAGTTATCTTTCCACAACTGGGTATAAAAGTCTTACATTTTATATTCATTTGGTATTGCCTATGATTCATGTATTACTGAACTATTGGTTGAATATTAGATACCAAAAAAAAAATCATTCCAGAACCTATAATAATGTCTAATTATGTCCAAAGGATGCATGAGATAAATGTTTTGGTTATACTCAATAATAGTTCTACAAGAATCAATAACTTGGAAATTGAAAGTTATGTGTTTCTCACCGCTACTTATAGGAATCACTCTTTCTCAGCCGCTTAGAGAATACACCTGACTTCTTATAATATTTCTATACTTGTTTACTATATTTAAATAACATATATGAAAGGAATATTGTATTTAATAACCAATAAGTATGACCGAAACATTAAATTTTTATTGATGAATATATCTGAAGAAGAAGCAGGTACTTTCTTCTTAAATTCATTTTATTGCTTTTGATCTTCCATAAATTTATTTCATAATATGCAATGAAAATAACCTCCTATTTATACCTCTTTCATTAAAGGAAAAAATAGAATATTATTTTAACATTACTTTCCATTGGACTTTTTTCCTTTCCTTTCAATTTGTTCACCATAAGAATTAAAGATGAATCTTTCCTTTTTATTCTTATTTACTTGGAGAATTTGACCTAAATTGATAATGAAGCGTTTACTCAATATTTTTTTTTGTAAATTAAAATGTGACTTGAGTAAATAGGTGAAAATGATATGAGAAAGATATCCTTTGAAATATCACGATCCATATTTCAATTTAAACATGATGGTGTAACCATCACCTTATTCATATCTTGATTCACTTTCTTATCGCAAACTTCTCAGAGACGAGACTACATGTTATATCATACATGTCCTAATGTAGTGACCACAAATAGCATCAAAATTTAATGATAACATAATGACATAACCATCATATGATATATACATGAGTCTCCTATAATAAATTTCTCACCCTCACTTCTTGAGGTGACTTAACAGGTGTTGGGGACACTGGCACCTTAAGTTTCTTATATCATAGTATGATGCGCAAGCACCTGTGCTATTCTTGGATACTCATTCCAGTGTTGACATTTAATTTTTCCATTATTTATCATAATTATTTACTGTGGTATAACTTATCATTTTCTACAAAAGTAAATTTTAACAGATTAGTACTTTTGATCTGATTACCATTTTTGACATTTTGATTAATTAATTAAATATATCCCACTATTTTATTGAATTCTAGGAACCCTCTATGCTAGAATCTACTATGTTGCTTGAGTATTCTAGTGTCAAGGATCCCTAAACCTCCCCTCATAGTATATAATTCATGGCTACACCACTACTTGGAGGGTTCAAGGTAGGTTTTTGACTAGGCAATCACATTAACTCGTGGTTCCTTGATCTATTGAGTAAAGTCTCAACTTCTAAAATCATTACTTGATTTACTCAATGCTTGCCTCTAAAATGATAGCACGTAAGATATGGATAATCCTTACTACCACTTTAGTTAAGTCAACCCACCACTCTCATAAGAACTCCCTAGTAGTAAGAGGCACCATCAACTATGGCATGACCGACACCCCAAATACCCGGTTTTGTTCAAATTCGAATGATGGAAGGTGGTTAAAACTTAATATTTCTTTGAGGATTTTTATGTTATTAATTTGATGAAATAAATCATTTTATATCTTATTAGAATGTACTATGTGATCTCACTCACAACTGACCATGCTATAAATAGAAAATTCATCACATCACATGTTCATTTTATCTATGCATGATTGTTTATTATTCTATGCGATCACGCTTAAACTACACATTCATAAAATAATAAACAAGTAAAATATACAATGATGATATGATCATGATCTAATCCTAATGGTTGATCTATTAAGTAAATAATGGATCAACCTAAACCCTAGGGGATATACCTTGAGTCACGCCACTTGCGAATCGAATTGCAGTGCTTTCCCATCCAATGCATCCATCTCCTGTTTGGTGTATCACCATAACTTGGTGTGAAGTACATCTATACTCGTCTCATCATTATACAATACTAATCACATGCAGGTTAGGGGAACTGGGGAGTATAAAATACAAATCTGATAAAATGGGCACGCAGACCCTTATACATATAATGACACTAAAATGATTCACATATCCTCTTTTAATTAAACTAATTGTTACAAAACCATTAAATAATTAAATAATTAAATAAAAACACACCAAACATGCATTGATCAGTCCAAGGGCTCATGATCAGTCTAATATGCATTAAACTTGTGTATTAAAATAAAATTTAGTAATTAAAATTAAACTTGATTTCAAATTATTTTTGAGGGCATTATACTTGAATTAAAATTTCACTCTAATTTTAATTCAATATTTTTCATCATTTGATCCCTTTAATTAATTTAATTTTAAAAATAATAAATAAATAAATTAATTAATTTAATTATAACCAAATTAAATTAATTTCACCTGTAGTAATAAAATTTAAATAAAAAATTAATTTTAGATTTTTTAATATTACCTGGGCCCCAAAACCCCCAGGCAGGGGTATCCTGGGCTGAGAAGGTCTTTCCACACCTGTTTCGAGCTAGACCGGCTCGCCAATGCACATTACGACATAGAACGAATCTGTAAGGGTTACCTGTCTGCTAAGAGGATCGGTCGGTGGCTGGAACTCAGACAAAATTCGCATCAGAGTGAACAAATTCCTTCAACTCTGGTCTGACATCATCCGCTAGACCACTAGGGTCCATAGTGTTACTTGACCGTGGGGTTTGGTGTGCCAGAAAATGGGAGGAGCCAACCGGTGCTTGCTGGCCATGGATGATAGAGGGTGCGGTCGACCTCTTGTTCGAAGTGGGAGTCGCTGGTGACTAAAACTAGGAGACCAGGTGATGGGGAGTTAGTGTGAGGACCAGGATGACCAGATCTGGATGCCATGGAAAATGAGGTAGTGGGACTTGCTACGGTATGGTCTAGGTAGTGATGCAGTTGAACACCCATGATTTGCTGGAATGGCGGAGACCGTGGTATCAGGATACGGTGATATGGTCGCCACAGGCTATGCATGGGGTCTGAGGGTGCCAGATTCAAAGGAAGGGAGGTCAGTAGGGAAGCCGACTGAAGCGGCCTGAGGCACTATGCACCGAGCAGGGAGGTGGTCCGGTGTGGAACTGTGGTAGGAAGAGAGAGTTTTTTTAATACATTTTTTCAAAAAAATAATTTTGAAAATACCACCAGGTTAAAAAAAATTATTTTTTTACCCCCCAAAGGCGGCACTTGGTGTGCCGCCTTTGGGGGTTTTTCCGCCCAGGGCAAGGCGGAACACGGTGTGCCACCTTTGCCCAAAAACTAACCGCAAAGGTGGCACACCAGGTGCCGCCTTTGCATAAATATATATTTTTTTAAAATTTTTTATTTTTATTTTTTTTTGTTTTGTTTTATATATATATATAACAAAACTTTTCAGCAGAATTTTTCTGCTATTTAATATCCAGCGGTTCTGCCATTACAGCAGTCTGGATTCTGACTAATACTCTCACCCAGGACTCCCTTTTATAAGGGGGTTTGCCCTGAAAATCAAACTGCATTTCCGATGTGGGATTCTGGTTCTTCTTTTCCTACGCAGTACATTCTGCGTTTCTGATGTGTGATTCTGTTTCAAGTACGCGACTTTGAAAGACTATAAAACATAAATTATAAGACCAATATAAATGAAACTTTAAACACTGATTAAACTTATAAGAAATAGTTGAAAAAAAAAATAATTTCATAAAAAATGTTGATACAAATTAATTTATAATCTTTCCAAACCACCTACTTGAAACTTAAACATATTTCAAGTACGTGACTTTGAAAGATTATAAAAGATAAACTATAACACCAATATAAATTAAACTTTAAACATTGATTAAACATATAAGAAATAGTTGAAAACAAAAATAATTTCATTAAAAATGTTGACCAAAAACAATTTATAAGCTTTCAAAACCGTCAACTTGAAACTTAAAAATGTTTCAAGTTCCCGACTTTGAAAGACTATAAAACATAAACTCCAAGACCAATACAAATGAAACGTTAAACATTGATTAAACATATAATAAATAGTTCAAAACAAAAAAAAACTTCCTAAAAAATGTCCATAAAATTTAATTTATAATCTTTAAAAACTGTCTACTTGAAACTTAAAAATGTTTCAAGTACACAAATTTGAAAGACTATAAAACATAAAATATAAGAACAACATAAATGAAACATTAAACATTGATTAAAACATTACTACATATAGCTTTGAAAAAGAAACATTTCTACATATATCTTTGAAAAAGAAACAATGTTTGGTTAACATATGATAAAAATTCTTGGAAAAAATGCAACGTAAATCTGTAGGAATTAGATTTTTTATCAAAACATGGCAGTCATGTGAATTGAATCCTTTTAAATTCATATAATTCATTGACACAATGTTATTGATATTTGATGAATACCCCTCTATAACCTTTACATCATTGAACAAGTTGAAAAAAAAATATATCTCTCCTCCCTAGAAAGAGTATAAACAACATGAGGAAGAAACATTGGATTTTCACCCTTCACAGGAGCCAACTCTTCTCATATTCCCATGTCAACCATGTCTAACCTTGCCTCAATTCTATCCTTTGTTTTTTCATGGGCATTTAGAAATGTTCCTATAACACTGTCACATACATTTTTTTACACATGCATCACATCAAGAAAATGTCTGACATACAAAACAATTCCAGTGTGGCAATTCAAAAAAAAACTGGTCTCTTTTTTCAACCGATTTTTGTAAGGTTTTTCGAAAATGGTTTACCAAAAATAGTGTTCAAATCTTTTACTTTCTCAAACAGCTGATCACCTGTTAGTGGAGACGGTGTTTCATGTTGTTCTGAACATCCATTGAATGATGTTGTCCAAGATTGGTACTTATGCTGATGAGGTAGAAATCTACGATGTCCTAGAAACACAGATTTAGATGAATGTTTCGACCTAATTGATTCTTTATTTTCTTCGCACATGGGACACCCTTGAGTTCTTTTAATGCTATAGCCCGAAAAATTTCCATAAGAAGGGAAATCATTTATTATCCCATACAACATCACTCTTAACATGAAGTATTCACTTTTGTAAGCATCATACATCATAACACCTAAATCCCAAAATAATATCAAATCCAAAATCAAAAGAGCCAGATAAACATCAATATCATTACCTGGTTATTTTGGTCCTGATATAAGCATAAATAACATGATGAATTTCCGCTTCATGCATAACCAGGGTGGAAAGTTATAATTTACCAACATAACAGACCATGTACTATGAGTGCTGGAGAGTTATCCAGATGACATAATTTCCCATCTTTATTTATTTTAGATTCATATGCCCAGCTTGGGAGCTCATTTTCTTCTGGGAGCATGTCATTCAAGAGAGAAAGTAGTTCCGTAAAACTGATATCACTCCATCCGTTGCATACTTTCAATTTATACAGCATCAGTATAGTTGACAATGCTGAATATTTAGTGCAACCAGCATACAATGACGTCTTTTCACAACTCTTTAACTTCTCAAACAATTTTTGGAAATCACGGAGTTTATCTTCAATTTTCTTTGTCATTTCCTCAATACGATCGTCATCATCATTGACATCTATAATCACATCCTCCATACGGTCTTCTTCATTATCCATATTTGTATTCATATCTGATGATACATAAAATGTAGTTTTATCCCATCTAGTAACTATATTCTCTTTTTCTCCATGTTTATTCCAACATTTATAACTCCGATCTATTCCGTGACATATAAAATGTTCTTCCAACTCCTATAGAGTAAGTAGTCTAGAATAACAATAATGTAAACATGGACAATGGATTTGAGAAGGATCCTTTGCGTGATCCTTTGAAAACATTATGAACTCTTTCACTCCGTTCTCATACACTATTGTCAAACGATTAGAATCCATAAAATCATTATTCATCTCCATCCTATTTGAATCTAAAATATTAGTATTTATGGTTCAAATACACAAAACAAGACTTCCAAATATATTAGAAGAGAACCACTTCCTTACAAAAATAGAGATTAATTGAGCCTAACCATTTCTAATAATGATTTGGAAATCAACAGAACCAGGATAGACCCCCCCATCAAAATCAACACAGTTTCCAAACACAAAGTGGTTCGTGGGGATAATCGCTTGTGTAATAGATGGTAAAACTCACACGTCATCATCCTCCATGACTCATCCTCCTCTATTGGTTCAACCCTTATATGGTCAAATAGTCCATCCTTTTATACCTCCCAAACCTAAAATACATATGGATGAAAACCAGTAGCCAACTCTATTTGTAAAGAAAGGATTATCATAATCACTATAATATGGAATTCAGAAAATATAATTACTTTAGATTCATTATAGTTTCCTCAAATCACCCTAGTCCAAACACAAGGATAATCAAGAATGATAAATCTACCACTCCTAGGTCTCTGCCCTACATTCAATATAATCATGCCTAATATTTTTGGTAAGCTCAAGTTACTTACTTTAAATCACAGGGGGGGGGGTAATCACTTGTGTCATAGATGGTCTCCCATGTTATTCCATATGAAAATTTTAACAAATATTATTTACCTATCATCCCATTCTATCCCCATTAGTGTCTAATTCAAAACTCCATCTTAAGTGTAATGTCAAATGAGTATATATTAATAAATTACCCTACATCCACTTCCCCACTAATATGGTCATTCTCACAATCTAATGGAATATTTATTATACTTAAACCCCTTATATATAATCCCATAACCATATATCCACACATACACATGTCACAAACACATAAAAAACCATATCCACATAACAACCACACATCACATCCAAATCACAGTATGATATCGTGAACATGAAGGACATAAAAATCATACTCTCCTCCTACAATGCACAACCCCCACTTTGTATCCACACCAAATACACATAATCATGTAAAAAAGAATATATATACACCAAAACCTAAAATCATTATAGGTCGTATATATACACCCACTGTGATCCATTACAACGCATATTAAGTGTGAAGGGGGGAAGGGAATAGGGAGTGGTTCTATATGTGTTCCCTCTATAATCTAGATATTGAGAAAAACACTCAGAACCAAAGTACCCATATGGATTTCAATCAGGTTTATCGACTCAAGTGGTGGTGTGTAAGAAATAATAAGAAAATATAATAAGTATATAGTCACACATAAATCTTTCCTAAGGGTTTACACCAAACTAACACTCCAAACACCATCGTCAACCATTGCCTTGTTACTACCACCCTCTTATAACCAATTCCATTATAATGACACAAATAATCCCCAACAAATCACATAAGCATCCATATCAACATTACCAACTTCTTATTGCATTTAATATTATAATTTCTTGGATTTTTATTACCATATGCATTTCAATTGTTAACCATTTTAATGTAAAAAAAATCATTAAATCACTACCCACTATAATACATTCATTAATCATTAATAATATTTATTCTATCATTAACCATTTATTAAAAATATGGAACTACGGTTTTATCAGCGCTAAAAAATCGCTCATAAATCCTTCCTGTATCAGCGATAACATTTTAGCATTGATACATGCCTTCTTTATTAGCACTTTTTTTGCATTGATAATGGGGATTTTTATGAGCGCTTTTTTAGTGATGATAAAGATTACCCTGCATCAGTGCTAAAATTTTAGCACTGATACATGGCTTCTTTATCATCAGTTTTTTCTTAGTGGTGATATAAAGTGGTGCTTCCCTTGCCCGTTTTTTGTAGTAGTGATAGCTTTGTCAAATGCTTCCCATTTACATGACTGAGATGGTGATTCCACAACTGGGTGTTGTATGAGTCAGTTGAGTTTGTTTCTTTATCGATTTTCAACACTTGGTTTTCATAATTTAATACATACAAACTGTTATTTAAATGTGTCATATCATAACATACGTTCTTATAAAAGAAACAACCCTTATTTCCAAACTTGAAAATAAATCCATCCATATCGAAACATGATACAGAAATTATGTTCTTGGTAACACTAGGTACATAATAATATTTATGTAAAACCAGAAGCATTTCAGTTGGCAATGAGATATGGTAATCGCCAATGGCCAACGCAGCCAGCCCCGTGCCATTGGCAGCTCGAAGATCCACCACTCCTTTGGAAATATTCCTAAATATACTTATTTACAACATTTGAATAAAAATTTGATCCCTAAATGCTATATTTCTTATATGTTTAATTAATGTTTAACATTTCATTTGTATTGGTCTTAGAGTTTATGTTTTATAGTCTTTCAAAGTCGGGAACTTGAAACATTTTTAAGTTTCAATTTGATGGTTTTGAAATCTTATAAATTATTTTTGGTCAACATTTTTAATGAAATTATTTTTGTTTTCAACTATTTCTTATATGTTTAATCAATGTTTAAAGTTTAATTTATATTGGTGTTATAGTTTATCTTTTATAAGCTTTCAAAGTCACGTACTTGAAATATGTTTAAGTTTCAAGTAGGTGGTTTTGAAGTATTATAAATTAATTTTTATCAACATTTTTTATGAAATTATTTTTGTTTTCAACTATTTCTTATAAGTTTAATCAGTGTTTAAAGTTTCATTTATATTGGTCTTATAATTTATGTTTTATAGTCTTTCAAAGTCGCGTACTTGAAATAGAATCACACATCGGAAACGCAGAATGTACTGCGCATGAAAAGAACCAGAATCCCACATCGGAAATGCAATTTGATTTTCAGGGAAAACCCCCTTATAAAAGGGAGTCCTGGGTGAGGGTATCAGTCAGAATCCAAACTGCTGTAATGGCAGAACCGCTGGATATTAAATATCAGAAAAATTCTGCTGAAAAGTTTTGTTATATATATATATATATATATAAAACAAAACAAAAAAAAAATAAAAATAAAAATAATTTTTTTTAAAAAACAATATTTATGCAAAGGCGGCACCTGGTGTGCCGCCTTTGCGGTTAGTTTTTGAGCAAAGGCAGCACACCGTGTGCCGCCTTGCCCTGGGCGGAAAACCCCCAAAGGCGGCACACCAGGTGCCGCCTTTGGGGGGTAAAAAAATAAATTTTTTTAACCTAGTGGTATTTAATTTTTTTTTTTGAAAAAATGTAAAAAAAAAACTCTAGGAAGAGATGTACACTGGATGAGGATCTTCAAGAGGGCCGTGTGGTGGTTCAGCCACAGGAGTGGGACGAGGGAGGGTGAAAATGAGCATCATGGGCAGCCCGTGAGGGTAACAACGACTGGTGGTGGCGGTCTGGGTGAGGCACCTCCTCACCATGAGTTGGCCGGTCACGGTGGAGAGGGGCGACCGAGCGGTCCCAACTGGAGGGAGACAAGGGAAGAACCAAGACTTCCATATGAAGACTCTGCCCTTTTTTGTTCTTCTTTTTTGACAAACAAGGGAAACCCTTTTTTTAATTGAACAAAGACCACCGACCCACACATTTAAAATTTTATTTTGGCTGTATACTGGCCCACAAAACTATCCCACAGCCAAATTTGATTAACATTTTTGTTTTGTTATGAATTTTTTTTCATCATATAAAAGTGGCTATATGAAAAATTTATAATTTTAAAAGACTCACTAGTGGAAGAATTTCTGGTGGCCGTAAATTACTATTCTGGTGACTGGAATCCTACCAGTGATTGGGTTTTCCATAAAAATTGACACCACAGGTTTCGGGTATAAAATTAACATATAAATAAATATATGTAATCATTGATTTAATACCTAAAAAACTTGATTAAATCTGAATTTAAAACTTCAGATGGGTGCAGATTGGCCATATGGGGTCGGATTGAAAAACTGTATGTGGCATTGGGACTATAATGACTCCCTCTTCACAGTTTAATGAAAATTTATTTTTTTTTCTTGTCTTAAAATGAACATGCCTTGATTTGATACCAATTAAAGGTTCCAAGCATGCAAAGAAAGCCCCAAAAGTGGGATTTTAAAAATTTTCACCGATTATTGATATAAACTTGTCAACATCGGTGAATTGCTTCCCAATTTATGTTGAGGATCTCATGTGAAGAAGATTAAGCGCAAAATTAAAACTATAAAATACCTGGTTTAAATCTGAATCTGTGCTCGATGTCTGCTCATCGTTGGTGATCACTGCACAAAGAATATGAAGAAAAATTCCTCTAGACCATTTAGAAATGCTTCAAAAATCTACGAGAGTGATGATCGTCGAAATCTGGGTGCTAGTGTGAAGTTCTGATGACACCTTCGATGCTCCGACAATCACTGCATCACCTTTCTTGTGATGCAAGAGAGGGAACTCGATCCGAACTCCTTGGATCCAGAGCCTCTCTCTCTAGAACATGGGAGAGAGAATAAGAGAGAGAAATTCCATGAATAGTATATTTTGGGAGGATCTACACTTCTATATATAGTGTGTTTTTCCAATTACCCGAAATTGCCTCCTCGACCCCTGAATAATTAACATGTTATAAACAAAAAATTATGACTACTATAATGAGACATAAATATTATTATCACTTTCCTTTAATATAATAAATATATTATGTGATAATAATTGAACCATTAACTGGGACCATCATTCCCACAAATATTAAATGAACCTCAAATACTAATATTCATTCAATTAATATTTTTCATGTATTTAATCAAAAACTTGTAAATACATTTAATAAATAAATTCAATTCCAATTATTCTTAACATGAATAATATGGAGTTATTTATTTCTTTGGTGATCATTTATCCTTGAACAAATCCTGGACCCTAGTAGTGGTGCCCACCATGTACAAAACTATTATTAAACTGAATTGGGCATATTCTTGAATATGATATTATGTGTAACCCTCTAGGCCCTTATCATGATAGCAGTTAATACTATTAATAGACCAAGAGTGAGATATAGAAACCCATCATTACCACTAAAGAGATAAGGACTATCACAGTAGTGACAACCAACCTGTGAACACCTACTGTGTAATATAATCTCTTTATCATTAATATCTCATAAAGTTGGACGCATACACTTGTCATTATTATTTTCTTTCTTTATTATTTGTTGATATAACTGGATGTATTTACCCTTGACTACCATGGACATGGTTTTATGAAGATACTATCATCCTGGTCAACATGGTCTGAGATATATAACTTCCTTAACTTGGAAGCGATAAATTCTTTCTTGACCATTCAACCAAAGTCAGGCCACCAATGATGCACCCAACACAAAATACCTCACCACGATTTCATTATCATGGTTTTTGTCTTGTATCAAAGTACATGATCAAATCGCACACATTGACAATGGTCTCAAGTCAGGAGATCATTACACATGTCCATATATAGGAACATCCAATGAAACCCAAAACACGTGGTGTTCCTATTTGCGAGTCTTTCCTCATGATCTCGCTACTAGAGATCACCAAGTGCGAACTTCATGAGAAGAAGTCTCAATGCTTATGAGCCCCCAACACCTGGTAGTAAAATATCTACTATTCCCAGTCAGTAAGATGTTACTAGACCACATAACCATTATTTAAGATTAATTTCATAGTATATTGAGGTTCTCATTATAGCCCATGATCTTCTATAACCTTTTTGATATGACAATTAATCTATGGAAATTACCATTAAATAGTGGACACAAAAAATTATACACTATAATGATAAGAATAAATCATGTATATAAATCTGTATACATGATATGGTAATCAAAATCACTACATAGTTGGGTCTAGGGAACCCACTATTATAACAGAGTAATCAACCTCAAATACTTGATCAAGTTCCAAACCTAGATCAATTGCATCTCTTGGTTTGGTTGTATTCTTTATAGTATTGAAGTTCTTATACTACTTATCATCATTAGTAACCCACATTTTTTTACAATTTTTTCCTACCAAATTTCATCCTTTTGTAGATAGTTTGATTTAGATAGACTCCACTTGAGGCAATAGACTTTTCATTCCCCTAAGGAACAAGTCCCTTAAGCTATAGTAGATCATAGATAAACTTTGGATAGGGTAAATATTTGAACCAAGAAGAGGTATTAATCAACTCATCCATATTCCAAATAAGGAATTTAGGTAGACTTATATACACTCCTTTCATCATTATATAAATAAAGAACATGTCTTGATGCCTAAAAATGCCGGAATTCCCTTTTTGGGACAAATTCACATTGAATGAAATTAAACAACTATATTCACTATTGAACTTAACAACATTCATCCTTTAAGGATTTATATTTCTATTCATTTATTCTAAGTCTCTTTCAAACTCTAAATGGGTATTATTAATGGAGTAAAAAATTTGAAAATCTTCTTACTCACCTTGATGTGTCATTTCGAGACTTGTATCCCACAAATTTGAAGAAAATATTTGTTCTTGACCATAAATAACCATCCAAACATGATCCCATATTTCTCTAACTTTAAAATAGATATTCAAATAAAAATCTTTTACCAAACAAGGATAAAAGGGCCTGTTATTATCTATGAACCACTTCATCCATCCTTATTTTAGTAAAACACTCTACACTAGGGATCGACTTGATCTAAAACACTTCAATCCCATTTTCTTTTCTGTAACCACTTCTTGAGATAATAGATGAAACTTAAAGGGATACACTATTCCATTGGTACTAACTCTCAATTTCTTAGAGGTTCTTGAGGATTCTGAAGAGATATCCTCAAGAAAATGATTTATCTTGGATAATCTCGACTAAGATTCGAGGGCTATAAGGCTAGGATTTAGTTGAGATTGAGTTAGGTTTAGGTTTAAAGGAGAGATATTATTCAAATTATAATTTGGGTCTATTAAAGTAATTTAGGGCTCAACAAATAGTAAAACACATGAAAGAAATAAAATATACTTAAAACACTTTAAAATACATAAAGAAGCTTTAAAAATTAGGCACAATATAATTTCTTCCAAAATTAGTAAGGAAAATTCAATTAACAGTACACACATTTTTATTGACCATATATTCAATATAATAAGCTTCCATATTAAATATTAATAAGAATAATTCTATAAATCACATAAAAAATACCATAAATTAATTAAAATAGGATATAAAAAATTAACCATAAAATAACCAGACAAAGTTAATAATCCCTAATTCATGTATGATATAATTTAATCTCTCATCATACATAGGCTTTGTAAATATGTTAGTAATATTATTTTCAATGCTAATGAATTAAAGAGTGATATCCCTGTTTTGAAAATGATATCACAAAAAATGATGTCTTATATCAATATGCTTAGTCCTGGAATGAGATAAAATATTCTTAGAGATGTTAATATCACTTGTATTATCATAGTTTATAGAGACATGTCTAAAATTATATCCATAATCTGGTAAATTTTATTTCATCTATAGAATTTTTTCATAACAACTTCCTTTAGCTATGTATTCATCTTAAATAATGGACATTTAAATAGAGTTTTATTTCTTACTACACCAAGATACTATAAGCTTTCCCAAAAAGTGACATGTTCTAGAGGTGATTTTTCTATCTAGCTTATAGCCATTGAAATCAACATCAGAATAATTAACGAATTCAAAATCATATACTCTAGAATTAAACAATCCAAAATTAATGGTATTATTTAGGTATTTAAAATCCATTTAACTATTTAAATAAGATTCCTTGGGGTTTTCTTGAAAATGATCACACACATAAAAACTATACATAATATCAGGTTAGCTATTAGTTAAGTTTTAGTGAACTTCTAATCATACCTCTGTAAGCTATTTGATCAACTGGTTTTATAGTTTCACCAATTCAAGTTTATAGTTTGTACTCATAAGAGTGTCACTACCTTTTTTTATCAATTCCAAACCCTTTTTAAAGATTTTTTGTGTACTTTATTTGATTTAAAATAATTCCTTCTTTTTTTTGGAAAATTTTAAAACCAAGGAAATTTTTTAAATTACCCATTAAACTCATTTCAAATTCATTTATCATTATTTTAGAAAATTTAATACATAAGAGTTTTTGGAATATCCAAAAATAACATCATTAACATATATTTGAACTAATAAAACATCTTTTGAAATTATTTTTATAAAAAAAGTAGGATTATATATCCCTTTTTAAAAATCTTTAAAAATAAATAAAGTGTTGAGAATATCATACCAAGATCTAGGAGTTTGTTTCAAATCTTAAGGATCTTTATAAAGTTTAAAAATAGAATTTGGAAAATGAGGATTTTAAAATATAGGGGTTATTAAAAAAACATACTCAACAATATAACCATTAATGAATGTAATCTTGACATCCATTTGTTATAGTTTGAAATTTAGATGTTTTACATAATAAAGAAGTATTATAATGGTTCAAGTCTAGATATAGGTGGAAAAGTTTCTTTATAATAAATCCCTTATTTTTTACTATAACCTTGTGCAACTAATCTAGCTTTATTTCTTACTATGGTTACAAATTCATAAACCTTTTTTATATACATCAATTTAGTGCCAATATTTAGATACTATTTAGGTCATTCCACTAGTTTACTAAATTTATTTCTTTCAAATTGATTTAACGCCTCTTATATATCTATGACCCAAAATTCATCATCAATTGATTCAGTAATGTTTTTAAGTTAAATATATGATAAGAATACTTGATGTTCAACCTGGTTTCTAAGAGAATATCTAGTATGAGTTATTTTATCTATATCTCCAACAACAACATCTAAAGGATGGTCTTTATGGGTTCTAATGGTTTTAGGGATAGAGGTACTTGGTTCTTACAAATCTTCCTTTAAAAAGGTTGGTTAGATTTATCATATTTGGGGGATTCAACATGTGAATCTATAGATTGTTTAGGATTATTTGAGGATTTATTGATATTTATATTTGATATATCATCCTCAATGTTTTTTAGATAAGTATTAGGATCATATGTATCTATTTAATCAATGGTGATGTGTATAGATTCTTCTACAACTTTTGTTCTTTTATTAAAGACTCTAGGATTTTCTATATGTTGAATAACCTAGGAAAATAACTTCATCAATATTGATATAAAACTTGTCTAGATTCTATTTTTTTATTAATAATTAAGACTTTATATCCAAATATATTAAGGTAATTAATTTTTTTTCTTCTATTCTAAAAATTTATAGAGAGTCTTCTTTAAAAGTGGTCTGATAAGAACTCTATTAATAATATTAGAAGTTGTATTAAAAACTTCAACCCAAAATTATATAGGTAAGTCATAATCATTAAGTGTATTCTAAGAAATTTCTTAAAGTTTCCTATTTATTCTTTCAACTACTCTACTTTGCGGAGGAGTTATAGGATCATAAAAATTGTGATTATAGACATGTTTTGACCATAAATTTTGAAAGTCTTGATTTTCAAAACCATAAACATAATCACTTATTAAGGTCTTATTGGTACGTCTAGTAAGATTTTCTATAAACTTAACATATTTTGAAAAATATCTATAGGATTAACCTTTATGATCTAGAAAATATATCCATGTTAATATTGAATAATCATTAATAATCACATAATCATAATGATTTCCTTATAAACTAGAAACTCAATATGATCCAAAAAAATCCATGTGAACCAATTCTAGGGGTTTAGAGGTTGAAATATATTTCTTTAGTTTGAAATAAATATTAGGCTACTTCCCTTTTTGACAAGGATTTCAGACTTCATCTTTAGGAAATTCTATCTTGGGTAGATCCTTGACTAAATTTTTCTTATTAATATTTCTAAGAGAGTGTATATTATAGCGGACTAGTCTCCTATTACACAACCAATATTATTTATGAAAATATCTTAAGTATGATTTTTTTTTGAGAAATCAAAGAATATAAATTAAAAGCATATACATTATCATTTCTTAAAGCAGTAGATACTAAAGTATGGTTTGAATCATAGATTTTACTATCATTATTTTCAAACTTAACATAAAAAACATCATCATATAATTAGTAAATACTATTTAAATTATAATTTAAACCATAAATATACAAAACTTTAGAAATGAAGTCAGATTTAGAGCTATCGATTTGTCCAAGGCCTATAATTTTTCTTTTAGCATTGTCACCAAAAGAAAAATGCCATCCACAAACTTTTACAAGGTTCTTGAAACATGAGAAATCCATAATAATATTTATAGAACATATACTATTTATATTCTATAAGTTCTTATTGGTACTCTTCAAACATTTTTCCTATACAAAATTAATTAAGTAATGATTTTGGTACCCAAATTTTCTTGGGTCCAGAAATGTCAGCACATAAATATTTGAAAATCCAAACTTACTTAACAAATTTATCAATAACAAAATTAAAACTTATTGAAATAAATAATTTATTTGTGATAAGGGTATATTAATTTTTTCCAAAAAAAGATGATTTAGAACCAGGAACAATTTTTTTTTTTAATTTTTCTTCGACCATGTTCGTAACCAATTTCAGCAGTATATCTTGGGGTAGTTTGTTTACCTAGTATCATGGTCAAGGTTTCTCTTCCATTGGTGAAATTTTCAAGGTCCTTCTTGAGTTTTTTATTAGAAGATTTAGGTTTATTTTTTTCTTTTAAGAGCATAACATTCTTTTTTTTTCAATATAGAGATCATATTTTAATATAGTAGAAAAAGTATGCCATTTTTTTAGATTCTTATATCTATCTATTAACTCATTAAAGGTTTCCTTCAACATATTATAGTATTTAAATAAATATTCTACAGACATGTCAGATTCATCAATATTTTAGTTTTCATAAGTAATAGTAATAGTATTTTTTACCTTTAGTGTTATTCCCATAAATTATAGATTTTATTTCTCATTAGAATCATCTCTGGATGAGTTTGAGCCACTTGAAATTTCATCAGAAGCACTACAAGTTTCCTTTATGTATTTCTTATGTTCATTTCCTCAATACTCATACTTATTATTAAATTTTATCTTTATAGAATAAAATTTGATATTTCCTTTTCTCTTACACTCATAAAAAGTAACTTCCCTAGAGTTTTCATCTTTATTCTAGTTCCCTTTCCTATCATACTTGCCTTTGAAATTTGATGATATGAAGAACTAATTCTTACTATAATTTTTTTTAAAATTTTGGATAGTTGAGATATCACTTCATCACTATCAGATCTATCTTTACTACAACTAGTAATATCAGCTTTAATATCTTCCATTTATTTTTACTAAGATGTTTTGAATGCAATTAACTTCTCAAGATCAATATCTTCATAATTCACTTTAATCTCTTATTTTTTTAATTAATTAATTTTACAATGCTAAAAGATTATCTAATAGAGTTAGTATTGCCTCTACAATGATTAGGTATACATCAAAAGAAACTCAAAATTTGATTTAACAACCCACAACCCTAGACCATTGACTGATGCCCAAATCAGTGGAATGTTTCATGACCTCAGGTGCACCTCCCCATAGGCTAGAGGCTGATAACTAGTGGAGAGGGCCTAAGAGGTTACCATGGGAAGACTATTACCTCATGATCAGAGTATAATAACAATGAAAATAAAATGAAACATATAACATCCAAATATAAAAACACAACCAGGTCAAGGGATAATAAATAAACCAACATCACATGTGATAACAATGAACGAGTCACACATACCAGATCCCATATGGGCGGATCATACATAATAAGGAATAAAATAATAAAATAAACCAAAGGATCACACCCTATACCCCATCCGGTCTTGATTCTTGCCCGATCCCATCATCCAACTCTGACCAAGATAGCTAAACAACAAGCATCAATGTTAGGCCTCACCTAAAACCTACACCTTCGGACAAGAACAATATCTGATCGAGTATAGAAGTTCCATGGTGGATCAATAAGTATATGAGTACAACTTAGTAGGTCCCCACCAATGAAATCCCTAAATATAACCAGTCTGGTAAGTAGTGCATGCTGAAGTGATCAAAGTAAATTGTTACACCACCCTTTTTAAAATAATACAATAACATTACCAGAAACAAACACTAAACCTAGTGGTCGAGTTCACCCTGAGAATGATACATACCTATTTTGGCTAGTTCCAACATGCCTTTGAACATACTATAAAGACCATGTCAAACATCTCCCAACCAAGGGTAATATACCCATAATCGTTACAAACTATAATTTGAGGGAGATATACCCATCCATAGAGCCCTACATCCCCCGAGGTCATGGTCACCCCAAGTTAAACATAATAATCACATCCCCTAGGGTTGTTTCTACCCCAAGTTAACCATAATCACCGTGTCCCCTAAGGTCATTTCCACCTTGGGACAACCATAATCACTATGTCCCCTAAGCCCATGGTCACCTCGATTTAACCATAATCACCATGCCCCTAGGGTCATGATCACCTTGGGTTAACCATAATCACTACATCTCCTGGGGTTATGTTCACCCCAGGTTAACCATAATTACCATATCCCCCAGGGTCGTGGTCAACCCAATTAACCATAACCATTGTATCCCCTAGGGTCATGGTTACCCTTGGTCAACCATAATCACTTTATCCCCATATTTTGTGTCCACCTCGGGTTAACCATAATCACTACATCCTACAGGGTCATGTCCACCCAGGGTTAACCAAAATCACTACATCCCTTGGGGCTGTGTCCACCATAGGTTAACCATAATCACTACATCTCCTGGGGTCATGGTCACCTTGGGTTAACCATAAATTGAAACCATGACTACACACACAAATCAATAATCCATAACACAAAATTAATAAGAAAATGTATAAAGGGACATTTCAAATTTCCATTCTGAAAATAAAATCCAATTTCCATTAACCAAAAACCACTCTAGAATCCATTTCGAACACCAAGTCCAATTTTACCATTTCAAATCCTATTTCCAAAATACCATGTTCGATTACCAAAACATGTCATCAATACCATTTCAAATTCCATACCAAAATCTAAACCAATTAACCAATTTAAAACCAAATTCCATTACCATTCCCAATACCATTTTTAAAACACTTTTTCAAATATAATTTCCAAATAAATAAACACAACACATTCCTTCAAAAACCAAACCAAACATCAATTTACATTTCAAATCAATTTCCCAAAAATAAAATTTCCATTTAAACATTATTTATTTATCAAATTTCTAATATCAACATACTACTAAGGCATTCCCCAAGTAACCACCTTCTCATTAGGATTAATATGTAAAGGGAGATAACCAAGGATGATTTTCAATTAAAAACATTTAATTAACTTCCAAGTTCAACACTCAGCAAGCCGGTGAGACCATTACTACATACACTAAAAGGATAAACAATACTATGGGTCAATTTAGGGACCACATACCTCATGTGACGCTTTAACACTTTGATTCGAAAGGTTGAAAACACACCAAGGCCCCACCTAAGCTCTCATCATCCAACGAGTACCTAACTCAAGCCATGGTATCTCAGATCATCAATTATAATTAACAATTATAATTAATTAATCAAATAAACAAAATGGAATTATGGTGAAAAACTTACCTAAAGCCCTCACCGCACCATAACCATAAGCAACCACTCACCAATTTACCATAGAATACCCTCAACCACATTCTAGTCTGAATCCCTAACACACGATGCCCACAAAATTACCTAAAAAAACTAAATTTAAGAAAGAACCCTTATAAAATTAATGATGAAAATTACCTATATTGAAATGGAACATGAAATAATGAAGAATTTGTATCAATATAACCTCTATGAAATCTAACTAATAACCCCAAGAGAAGTGGGAGATTACACCATGATCTAGAGGAATTTCCAATGAAACCTAAACTAGAGAACTTAGAAATTAGAGGGGAGGAAGAAGGAGGGGAAATGAAACCACTAGAAGAAGGAGACATGTAAAAAATACCAACAAAATAATCTATAATCACCCAAAATAGAAGGTGGTTGAAGGGGAGAAGAGTAATTTTAAAGGCTAGGAGGGGAATTCATGAGGGATAAGGATATGTGAGGGTTGAAGCTTAAAAAATTGGTGGGGAAAATTAGTCATTTCCCTAATATAAAGGAGAAAATGGTTTAGTAAAATAGTTAATCAAACAATGAACCAAACATTAATATGGATATTAAATTTAAAGTTAAACTTTCATATTTATCCAGTCCCATTTTCATGGTTTAAATAAAAATTACCCCTTTAGAAACTGATCTGCATACTTAGGGTGCATGGTTAGCACTAGCTGTGTGCTAACCGCGTAACCCAGGATGCAACTCTAAAAACCCAGTTCCTAATCCCTGAACCCCTAAGACAGTCCCAAGACCCATATACCCTCTAAGTAACTTCATTAAAAGTACAAATTGGGTCATTTTAGGGGTTCCAAACCTTAGAATATCATTCTAATGCCCAGTTCAAAATCTATCCCATCCACCAAACTAAAAGTTCAAACTTCTTTTGAATTTAAGATGCCCATACGAACATGGGATATTACAATCTCACAAATATAGTTCTTCTAATACTCAATATTTCCTAGTGGTAATCCAACCACACCTTCCAACCTATGTCAGTCAGATTTTTAAATCTAAAAGGAATTATACCATCCCTAAATTCCAAAAATACATTTAAGGCACAACCTTCAACTCAAGGTGCTAAAACCACCAAAACCCAAGATAAAACTCATCATCAAAACTAAAATAACAAGATAGATCTTAACCAATATAATCTATCACAAAACATCGATGGTGTTGTCATCCAAACACCTAACAAGATAATGGTGTTCCCCACCACAAGCTTTATCTTATGAGAAACAATTTACAATTCCTGGAACCTCCACCATTGGAATATATTATTGAAGCACCACTCCCATATTCTAATGATATGACCAATATAGTTTCCATATCAAAAAATAACATTAGTTAACATCAGTACCCATCCTCATTACCAAAAATCAACCAAGGATAGACACATAACCACTATCCAGTCCCAGGATAAAGACACACCAACCTTTCCTTGAAATCCCACTTTTATTCCTAAAACACATCTTTCACATCCAATATGACACACTAGAGGTGATATTAAACTCACTTCATATAAATTCACACCGAAACACTATCCATACCTTCCCTATATTACCCTTCTAAAAAACACTTAGCTCCAAAATCTGATGCTTTACTAACCTACCTGATTACACTTGAAAGTATCTTGTGACCACCCAAACATGGTCACTAGAGTCTATACTTAGATCCTAGTGATATTAAATAGTTAGATCTTATAGAAACCCATAATTTTCATACATACATATCACATCCTATTATAAGAATATTCATTTTATAACATAACGATCCATTACAAAATCATATAGGTCTAGTGCCTTTGATAACTTGTATATAACTGATTCATAAGGAAACCACATAATCTCCCAATAAGTTAATCATAAATAGTGCCCTTATTATACATATCATACATAATACCTTTGTTTATAACCTTAGTAAAGGAAATATAAGGAAGGGTGAGATCATATTCATAATAAGGGTAAATAAGGGAGATATCAATGATCAAATAATCATAAAATTATAATAATGGTATGAGAACATGAACTTAAGTTTTGAAAACCATACTATACATATCAAATATAACAATATTGAGTTATGGAATAAATCTTGGTAGTTCATAATAAATAAATCATAAAGGAATAAAAGAACATAATCCATGAGAATATAACATTGGCATAAAACATATATTTATGGCATACATGTAAGCATAGAAAATCACTTCCTTAATAGTGAAGGATCATTTAAAATGTGATCATAGTGGAATGAGTTCATTCCCAAACCATCGTAGTAGTCACGGTTCTCTCCCAAGACTATTATAGTGTATAATTTCCCTTATTTAACTAGTTTCTCTCTCTATTATAGTCCTATTTATCTCATGAGATATCAATATTTACCCAATTCATTAGAGGGAGATATTGGTCCCACTAGATACATAATTAAAATCATACATATGTGTTCCATAAGATCATAAAACATTCATCATATTATAACCCACAAAAAGAAATGGGTTTCATAAGAATTTCATCATGGAATAACCCATGGAAAAGAAATGAGTTTCATAAACATTTCATCATATCATAAAATTTGGAAAATAAATGGGTTTCATAAGCATTTCATCATGACATAACCCATGGAAAATAAAAAGGCTTCATAAATATTTTATCATCATAAATATAAACCATATAAAGAAAGAATAAATATGGTTTCATTGGATCATATCCCTGGTAAATATTAATTAACATATAAACATGTCATCTTAGATGGAAAATTATTATGAAAGATCACTTAGAATATTTCTTGAGGAAAATATCCTTTCCAATTTAAAACCACTTATTTAAAATGTAAAAATTTCTCAAATATTAATGAAAAAATTTTCTTTGAAAATAACCTTGTATACTTTTAAATAAATATTCAAATCATTGAGTGGTCATGATGACGATAAATTTCTTTCATTCTGTACATGTTGAAACAAATATTCTTTTCATATTTTCGGTAAAAAGTCAAAAGTGCCTTGTTTGGAAAATGGTAAGAAGATTTTTTTAAAACATTATGTTAAAAGGTAAAACATGGGAAAAATGTATTTAATAAATCATTTGAGATTATTAGAAACATTTTTTGAAAACATTTTTATAAAACATGGACATGGAAGAGAATGGATTTCCAATCAAAGAGATAAATAAAGTTAATTTTTATTAAAAACATTCTTTTGGTTTATTTAGTTCTTAAGGAGAGGAAAATGAAATAAAAACATGTAATATACATAAATAAATATAGGAGAATAAAATTCATGATTTTATTAAGATATATATATCACAATATTTTATTATTGGAAACTTAATCATAAATAAACCTAATAAACAATGAGATTGTAACATAAAACCCTTACCACCTTGGTAACTTTTGAATTGTAATCCTAATGAAAGAAATAAATTTAGATGGATATATTTATACCATAATTTTTATGTTAAAAATCATAAAATACATTCATGGGTAGTATATATACCATGCAAAAGAAACAAGTGGTTAATAAGGCACGAGCCCCACAGAAATAAAAGTGAGACAAAAATCTCTTACCTTAAGTCTTGAATTATTTCATACATGTTCAAAAATATTATATAATAATATAGGTTTATTATAAATCTATTAAATAACAATAATAATATATATCATACCATATTTTATTTACTTATATCATTTTATCACCCTTTTATTAACAATTATTTATTAAAATCAATGTTTCAGGTGATAATTGCTTCATTTTTCATGTACGTTTTAGTTCAGTAGTTTTGGTCCTTGTAATTTGATTATAATTACATAATATAAATAATTTTAATCATGATATAAATATCATATAAATTAATTATAAAAATATTCATGTTCATCCAAAAAAGTTAGATATATATAAATAAATTACATTGTTCATGAAGACGATATGTTGTACGCACACATGAACGCTATTTTCATTTTTCGAAGGATGGAATAGAAAAAGGTAAATATTAATTAAAAATTAAATAATAATAATAATTCTTTCATATATATCATATATATTTATTAAATCTATCCTTATTATCATCCATTTCAAAATAAAATGATAAATTTATCCCATCACTTTGTGGAGGCAGTAGTCCACACGTACGCACAAGCGATGTTATTGTTTTCCAATGTATTTGAAGGTAATAAGATATATGTGATATTATAATTAAATAAGTATAATTATTTCATAAATATAATATAAATATGTTAAATATATAATTATATCCAGCTATGAGAGGAGGTTATAGAAAACAAATCACATCGGTTCGTTTGGCTATAGTCCTCATTACACACAATAGACGGTTCCATTTCCCATTTTATGGACGAGGAGATAGATATAGGTCATTAAATTAAAAAAATAACATATAAGTATATGGGATATGACTATGTTATTATATCATCATATTTGAAGAGTATTTTAAGAAGTTATAATAGGAAATAAAATGAAAACTTATGGTTAAGAACTATACCTATTCTTCATAGAACCCCTTTAGGTTTACACCTAAAGCTTTCTTAAGAGGGGTTCATAATAAAAATAAGTACTCTATGATGTGGGGAGTTAATTAGGGAAGGGTTTTGGTTATTTATTTTCTGAACCAAAATTATCTTGAAGTGTGGAGAGGATAGGAGTGGCAGTTTCCTTTTATAAGCAGGAGAGGGAACCTACTTGGAAATTACTTGGAAATTTCCCAAAACAAAACAAAACGATAAAGTCATTCCCAAGAAAAATGATTCAAAATGAGATTATATTTAAAGTTGGGATAATATAAGGTCTAAATATGGCTATATAATAATATTTTTACAAGTTTCATCGGTAAAATTACCCTTATTTTTTTGTTTAACCCCATTGGTAAACTTGTTTTAATCTTAACCGCGACAATTATTTTTTATTGTTTTTACTATTCATCATGACCAAAAATTAAGTTGAAATTGTTATATAAAATTAATTATTATGATTCAAAATATGGAATCCATTTTACCAAATTCAATTAATATAATTGGTATAATTTAATTTAAAATTAAACCTACAGATATGATGAAAAAGCAGGTTTCCAAAGAAAAAGTTTTCATAAGTATAAGAAGTTTTTATATAAAAATTCAACATGAAATTGATTACAATGAACTAAATTGGACTAATAATAATATAATTGAAGTAATTTTACTTTTAAATTTTTTTAAAACTTGATGAAAATTTCTAAATTTTCTAAATGAAAAGGCAGTTTTTAGTAAAAATCAATATTTTCACTATTCATCAAAAAATTAATCTTTTTTAAATTTTTTCAAAAATTCACTCAAAAATAATTGCGACATGTTGATTTAAAAAATGAAATTATTTTTTTAAAATTATTTTTATATAAGTGTAAAAAATTAATTTTATTATTTGTTCACAAAAAGCAATACAAATCATTTTTTTGAGAAAATTGTATTTTTAAAGCATATAAAGACTTTACCAAAAATTAAGTAATTATTTATAAATATATTTTATTTACCTAAAACCTTCATAATTAATTTTTAAAAGATATTATCACATTAAATAATAATATTTGAATAATATATAATGGGTTGTTTAAACTCGGTGTTGCGTGTGACACAAACTATCAAAGTAATTAAATTTATTTGAAAAAATTTCATAAAATGTCAAGGAGTTACATTATACCCCCTTAAAATGAGTTTCTAACTCAAAATTTTATCACTTTGATACAACTAACTGAGGATAATTTTGTCTCAACATATCCTTAGGGCCCCACACAACTTCTTCATATTGGTGGTTTCGCCATAAAACTTTGACCAGATGAGTGGTATTATTTCATACCAATTTCTCTCTATGAGATAGAATCTACATAGGTTGTTCTTCATACGAAAGATCATGATACATTAGTATGACTTATGATTTTAGTACATGTGAAGGATAAGGTATGTACTTCGTTGGGAGAGATACATGGAACACATCATGGACTTGAGAGAGATTCAGGGAAAGAACCAAGAGATAAGCAACCATCCCTACTCAATCAAGAATCTAGAAAGGAAAAATATAACTAGGGATAAAATTTCCTTTATTCTCAAATATCATAACATTATTACATGGATAAATTTTCTGAAAAACCTTCTCACTAACTTCAAATTCCAAATCACACTGATGATTATCAACATAACTTCTCTATCGAACTTGTGATTTCCTTACATGTTGTTGAATGAATTTAAAATTCTCTACCATTTATTTTACCATATCTTGTACCAATAAATTTATTTCTCCAACTCCATCCCAATACATTGGAGCTATAAACTTATTTATATAGAGGTATTCATAAGAAACTATCTGAATTATTGATTGAAATCTATTATTGTATGAAAAATTGACTAAAGGAAGGTGTTGATCCCAAAAACCTTTTAAATATGTAGAAAAAGATCACAGAATATCCTATAGGGTTTTAATAGTTCTCTTGGAATGAATATCTGGCTGAGAATGATATTAAGTGTTGAAACTCAACTCTGCATCCTGATCCAACTGAAGACTTTTCCAAAACTTTTAGGTAAACCTAGAATCCCAATAAAATACAATAGATAGTGGTACTCTATTCAAACAAAACATTTAATTAATGTATATATTTACAAGATGATCCATAGAGAAATATTCTCTAATTGCGATGAAGTGTGCTGATTTTGTAAGGCGATCGACTACAACCCATATAACATTATTCCCTTTAGAGGTTTTGGGTAGTCCGATGACAAAATCTATGGTGATGTTTTCCCATTTCTATTATTGTATGGGTGATTGTTGTAATATACCCTTAGTTTTTTTTCTCTCAGCCTTAACATTCTAACATACAAAGCATAGAGTTATTTTTTTTTCAAAATCTCTCTTCATTCCATCTCACCTGAAATACTCTTTCAAATCTCTATACATCTTTTTAATTTTAGGATGAATTGGGAATGAAGAACCATGAGCTTCCTCTAACAGTTGCTTATTCAAATAAAGTATGGATAGAACACATACAAGATTTATAAACCTTATCATTCAATCATAATCAAGGTTAAAATTAGAAACATTTATAAACTTCTTCTATAGCTTTACATCATCCTTCTGCACCTCTTTAATCGTCACTTGGATAGATGGTTAAAAACTCATTTAATAAAGATAATATTTCTCCCCTTAATTTAATGTTTTCATATCTATCCTTTGAAAATCTAAAAATATTGGATCTTTTTTTATCCTCATCATCGATAATATATTACAATCCCTTTGACTCAAAGCATTGACCACCTTGTTCTCTTTCCCAAGGTGGTAATGTATTGAGTGGTCATAATCTTTAATCAACTCTAACCATCTTCTCTGACACATATTCAAATATTTATGTGTTAATATATACTTAAAAATTTTATGATTAGTATATATTTCACACCTTTCTCTATAAATATAATGCCCCCATATATTTAATACAAAAATTACCACAGCTAAATCCAAATCATGATTTGGGTAATTTTTCTCACGAACCTTCAATTATCATGAGGCACAAACTATCACCATATCATTAAGAATGAGGATGAATACTAATGACTTCTTTTATGATTCACTATATATTAAAAACCCTTATCCACTCTAAGGTAATTTAAGCATAGGTTTGTTGACTAACATTCTCTTTAGTTCCTTGAAACTTTCCTAACATCCATCCATCCACGTGAACTTGGATCCCTTCTGAGTTAACTTGGTGAGTGGATTAGGTAGTCATGGGAAATTCCCCAAAAACCGTCAATAAAATCTATCCAAACCAATAAAACTTTGGATCTCAGTCATAGTGGTTGGTCTGGGCCGATATTCAATAAATTCAGTCTTTGATGGATCCATATATATACCCTCTTTTGATATTATATGACCAAAAAATGAAACATTTTGTAGCCAAAATTCACACTTGGTAAATTTTACATACAACTTCTCCTTTATTAAGGTCTTTAGAACAATTGTCAAGTGATATTCATGCTCTTACTTAATCTTTGAATATATAATAATATCATCTATAAAGACTACCACAAACTGATCAAGGTAATCTATAAAGAATCTATTCATTAAATTTGTAAAGATAGAGGGGGAATTAGTAATACCAAATGGTATCACTATATATTCACAGTTTCTATAGATTTTACAAAATGATGTCTTGGTTATATCCTCCTTATTGAACCTCAATTGATGATATATAAAATAAAGATCAATCTTGGAAAATTATAGATCTATGTGCAGTTGGTCAAACAAGTCATCTATATGGGGTAGAGGATACTTGTTCTTAATTGTGATATTGTTTAGCTCTTGATAATCAATAAAGAGTCTCATTGATCCATATTTATTCTAAAAAAAGAATAGGTGCACCCCAAGGTTACACACTTGGCCAAATTAATCCCTTATCAAGATTATCCTAGAGTTTCTTCTTCAATTCCTATAACTCAATCAGGACCATTCTATAGGGTGTATTTGAAATAGGTGTAACTACAAGTACGAGTTCTATTGATAAATAAATATCACAATTCTATGGAGGACTAGGAAACTATTTCAAAAAGACATCAATAAACTCCCTCAAAATAGGCATATCATCGATGTTGAGTTTCTCCCTAACCATTTGAGATAAACACACCTTTTGAATAGGAATTAAGACCCATAAAATGGTTATGATTTCCATCAGAATTCCGTATTTATCATCAAAATTATATATGATCATAGGTTGGTTTGAAATATAAAATGTGTCTTACCTTGATTGGAAATTGTTGTGGGATTTATATAGATAAAATCAATCCATGCCTAAGATAACATCAAATTCAACCAGAGAGAGAATAATGAGATTTGTAGGAAGCACATTCCTGCAAAATTAAACAAGAGAATAATCATAGACTTGAGATGAAATAATTATACCATCAGGGGTTTTTAATGATAATTCAACATATAATTTTTAGGGTGTAATTCTTACACCCTTAATTTTTCATATATAAAAGAGTGGGTTGATCCATAATCAAATAATACATTAGTAGTTCTAGAGTAGATGGTAAGTGTACCTTTCACCACATTATCATCATAACCCTCATCATAAATAGTGATCACATGATATTTCCATTTGTCTCTCGGATTAAGAGGCTTTTGATGTCAATAGTTATCATTAACCTTCATATTTTGGTATTGGTTAGTATATTCCTTTACTAATTACATTTGAAACACTAGAGTGTGGGTGGTGTATTATATGGAAATTTATCTCTATTTACATCATTAGCTAACTTATTCCCATCACTTCAACATTAAATTTCCCTATGAACTTCCTTTCCACACTTAAAATATTTACTAGTTCCCTTAAGATAATTTCTTCCATGTTTCCTTCCACAATTTGAGCATGAAGGAAATCTCATCTTCATCTTTCCATGATTTTTATAGTTTCCTTTTAATTACATTTTTCTTTTCTTATCAAAACCATAATATTTATAGGTAACTCATATCTCTATTTACACCTTTATAGAACATAGAACTATTTCTTAAAGCTACTAAAGTCTCTTATGGATAATACACTTTAGAGACTTGGATTTAATCCACTGATTAATCGATCAATCTTACTTTCAGGTTGGATGATAATACCAGAAGCGTACCTCACAAGTCTTGTAAAAATTTCCTCATAGGTACCAATAGTTTCATCATCATTCTATTTAGCTCAAGAAATTCCTTATCCATATTCATATGAAGAATATGATGAAAATACTTACTAAAAAAATATGATCTTAAACACATACCACTCCATGGAATATATTTCTTTCTATTTTTATGTATTCTTGATAAGATTCCACCATTTATCTGATTCTCATTCTAAATGATATACATCCAAAATTATTTTTTCATGCTCCAAACACTAGAGTATGAAAAATGATTTTTCAAAGGTAATGATATATTTATCAGAAACTAGTGGATCAGTGGAACCACTAAAAGAAGGTAGATGTTTCCTCATGAAGTACCCAATAAAATGTTGTTCCCTCCTTTTCTCATTTATAAGTTAAATATGATTCATATATTGATAAATTTTTGTGAGCATAAAAATGTGATTTTTCATTCCATCTCCCTAAACATTTGGTTTCTTAAGAGGAAAATCATTTCATAATCCATTTTATTCATTATTAACATGATTCCTTCATATTCTAAACATCAACTAAAACAAAAAATCATCATGTGAGAAACAATAATTATAGTGGGAAATCACATAATCATGAAAAAAATTTATAGTTTATTTAAATAATGACACCTTATTTTAAATCTATGACACCTTAGTTTTAACCTATGTTATTCATGTTCACTATTCAAATACTTCATGATAATTCATAAAGAGTTTGTGAATTTCCAAAATATATCTCCTAGGAGTATCAAACAAGGTGTGAATTAAGGAACATTTTCATACACTAGGTGATGATTAATTCTAATCCAAATTTCCCTTTTTCAAAGTTATTACCCCTAGGTACAACTTTTATAGAGCCACTTCCACTTGTAGTATCCAGACCGTGATATAATTTCTTGAAAACCACTCACTATATCCTTTAATAAAATTCTAGGATATCTTTAAATAATTATAATTACCATTATGGTTCTCATTAATGTTTTATCACCCTATTTTACAAAGTTTAACTAAATATTTCCATGATACAACCTATAGAGACCTGCACTTTTCATACATAGATATGACATCTTATTAAATGAATATTCATTTCATAACATAAAAATCGATTCCAAAATCATATATGTATAGTGAATTTGGAAACTTGGATACATAAAAAACTTAAAAATAAGTGAATTAAATTATCTCCCACTAAGTTATTCATAAATAGCACCCTTATTATACATATCATACACAATACATATCTTCATAACCTGAGGAAAGGAAACATAATAAAAGGTGATCTTATAAGCCCAGTAAGGGTAAAAATGGGATATATAATTGATCATATAAGAATAACATGATTATAAGGGTATAAGAATATGATATTAACATTTTAAAACCATACCCTATATATCAAAGATCATAATATTAAATCATGGAATAAATCTTGGTATTCTGTAAGATATAAATCATAAAGTAATCAAAGAACATGATCCACAAGAATATAAAACTGGAATAAGGCATAGATTTGTGGTATTTACATAAGTATATAAAATAACTTAGTAGTTAAGGCTCATTTCCAAGGATATCATTGGGGAATGAGTTCACTCTCCAAACCATTATAGTAGTCATAGTTTACTCCAAAGACTATAATAGTGGAAATTCCACCTTACTGATCTGGGTTTACTCCCCATTACATTACTATTTATCTCAGGAGATATTAATATTTACTTGATGAATTTAAGGGAGATATAGGTACCACCAATCACATAATGAAAATTATACATATGTATGCCATAAGATTATAAAACATTCATCATATCATAAATCATTAAAATAAATGGGTTTCATAATAATTTTATCATGGAATAACCCATGTAAAAGAAATGGGTTTCAAAAACATTTAATCATAGTATAACCTGTGGAAAAGAAATGGGTTTCATAAGTATTTCATCATGGAATAACCCATGGAAAAGAAATGAGTTTCATAAATATCTAATCATCATATAAATAAACCATCTAAATAAATAATAAATATGGTTTCATTGGATCATATCCCTAGTAAATCTTAAATAACATCAAATTATTCCATCGTAGATAGAAAAATATTTTTAAATATCACTTGGAATATGTATTAAGTAAAATATCCTTTCCACTTTAAAATAAAATATTTAAAATATAAAAATTCATCAAATATTTAAGAAAAAAATTTCTTTCAAAAAAACCTTATAAAATTGTAAATGAATCTTTAAATCATTTCATGGTTATGATGGTGATAAATTCTATTTATGTTATACACATTAAAATAAATATTCTTCTCACATTTTTGGTTAAAAGTCAAAAGTGTCTCATCTAGAAATGGACAAGAAAATTCATTTTAATTTTTTTTGTAAAAAGGTTAAAAATGGTAAAAATGACTTTATTCAATCATTTTAGAGTATTAAAAACATTTTTTGAAAACATTTTAAGAAAAAATGGACATTCAAGAGAATGGATTCTCGATTGAAGAGATAAATAAAGTCATTTTTTATTAAAAACATTTTTTTGGTCTCTTTAGTTATTAAGGAGAGGAAAATGAAAGTAAAACATGTATTATATAGAAATAATAAGATTATAATAAAATTAATGAGTTTATTAAGAGATATATCATAATATTTTGTCATCATAAACTTAATCATAAATAACCTCGATAAATAATGCGATCGTAACATAAAATACTTACCACCTTGGTAATTTTTAAATCATAAGTCCCATTAAATAAATAACTTTATATAGATATGTATATCCCCTAATTTTCATGATTAAAATAATAAAATACATTCTTGGTTAGTATATACACTACAAAAAATAAACAAGTGGTGAATATGGTATGAGTCCCACAAAAATAAAAGTGAGACGAAAATCCATTACCTTAAGTCTTGACTTAATTCGTGCACGTTTAAACATAATATATAGTAAATATATATTTATTATAAATATATTATTTAACCATAATAATACATATCATACCATATAGTATTTACTTATAACATTTTATCTCAATTTTATTAACAATTCTTTATTAAATTCACTATTTCAGGTGATAATTGCTTCGTTATTCATGTACATTTTGGTTCATTAGTTTTGGTCCTTGTAAATTTATTATGGTCCCATGATATATATAATGTTAATAATGATATAAGTATAATATAAATTCATTATATACATATTTATAGTCATCTATAAATGTTATATCTAGAAAAATGAATTACATCATTCATGGAGACGGTAATCTATATGTATGCATGGACACTGTTTTCATTTTTTAATGGATGGAAAAAAAGATAGGTAAATTTTAATTCAACTTTATAGAATAATTTTTAAGTTATATATACCATATATATTCATTAAATCTATCCTTATTACCATCCATGTCAAAATAAAATGAAAAACGCATCACATCGCTTTATGGAGGTGGTAGTCCATACATATGCATAAGCGATGTTATCATTTTCCAAAGGATTGGAAGATAAGAAGTTAGATGTGATATTATAATTCCAGAAATATAATTATTTAATAAATATAATATACATAATTTAAATATATAACTATATCAAGCCTTTATAGGTGGTGATGGAAAATGAATTATATCGGTTTGCGAGGCGGTAGTCCACCGTACACACGATCAACAGTTTCCTTTCCCATTTGATAGAGAAGAAGATTGATCTAGGTCATTAAATTAACATAATAACATTTAAGTATATTATATATTATTATTTTATTATATAATCATGTTTGAAGAATATTTTAATGATTTATAAGAAGAAATAAAATGAAAATTCATGGTTAAGGACTATACCTCTTATTTGGAGAACCCCTTTGGGTTTACACCTAAATCCTTTTTAGGAGGGTTTCGTAATAAAAATAAAGACTCTAAGAAATGGGGTGGTAATTAATGAAGTAATTTGGTAAGGTATTGGTTTAACTAAAATGATCTTGAAGTGTTTAGAGAAGAGGAGTGGGGTGTCCTTTTATAAGTGGGGGAGGGGACCTTCTTGAAAAATACTTGGAAATTTCCCAAAAGAATACAAAATAATAAATTCATTCCTAAGAAAAATGATTCAAAATTAACATATATTTAAAGTTTTTATATTATAAGGTCTAAATATTCCCATAAAATTGTATTTTGAAAAGTTTTATTGGTAAAATTACCCTTATATTTTGGTTTAACCTCCCCGATAAACTCGTTTTAACTTTAACCGTAATAATTAATTTGTACTATTTTTAATATTCATTATGAATAAAAATTAATTCAAAATTATTATATAAAATTAATTATATTTATCCCAAATATGGAATCTATTTTAATAAATTCAATTTACATAATTGGTAGAATTTAATTTAAAATTAAACCCATAGTCATGTTGAAAAATCAGTTTTCCAAAGAAAAAGTTTTCATAAGAATAAAAAGTTTTTATATAAAAATTAAACATGAAATTGATTATAATTACCTAAATAATATTAATAATAATATTATTATTGAAAAAATTTTACTTTTAAACTATTTTAAAACAATATGTAACTTTTTAAATGCTTTAAATGAAAAGGTAGTTTTTAATAAAAATCAGTATTTTCACTATTCATTAAAAAATTAATCTTTTCTGAAAATTCTCAAAAATCCACTATAAAATAAGTTTGAAATGTTAATTTCAAAAATTAAATTAAATTTTTTAAATAAAATTTCTAAAAGTGGCGAAAAATAATTTTATTATTTGTTCACCAAAATCAATAAAAATCCTTTCTTGAGAAAAATGTATCTTAGAAGTATATATAGACTTTACCAAAAACAAGTACTTATTAATCAACATATTTTATTTAAATAAAACCTTTATACTTAATTTAAAAAATGTTCTTATTCCTATTCATACTAGAAAATTTAACAATTAGGTTATAATTATCACATCAAATAATACTATTTTAATAGTATATCGTGGTTCGTTTAAACTCAGTGTGACATGTGATGAAAGATTTCAAATAAATTAAATTTATTTGAAAAAAATACATAAAATATTAGGGTGTTATATATCCTTAACTACCCAAACTATCATCATGATTTGATGCACTTAACACACCTCTTATCCAAGTACCCTTAGATCACTCTAAAACAACCCCAGGCCTAGAGATAATGCTCGACCTTGATCCACCACCGCATCTGATTTCCTATTGGAATCCCCTATATAAATATAAGTATGCACCTCATCAGCTCATAATTGGAATTCTAACACTACTACGACCACTCCATGGTCTATTCTATACTCTTATGACACTTCCGGTATAAGGGTCACACACCCACGACTGACACGTCACTCCCCACCATAGGAGGGTCATTGTAATCTCTTCTCTTGAGAAAACAAAATATTCCATGAACCACATTACATTCATTGAAAACTCAAGATTAGACATAGCTATCCTGATATCAGCTAAGTGGATTCACAACCATCACTTACAACCCATCCCCATCTGATGGCTGATGGTGAACTCCCCACCATACAACTTTACTTAAATCGCTCTATGAGTGTAACCTCTAAGGTTTTATCTAAAAAAATAAATGTAATTATTTCAAGATACACTCTATGTATCCATGAACTTAGACACATATATCTAGTTAAAACATGAGTGAATATACCACCACATGATGATTCACTCACGATTTACCTCTTATAGTTGGGACATCCTAACTCATCTAAGGAATATAAGGCTCTCTACCCATAAGCATCACATCATCCTCTGGTCACCATGAACTAAGAGGGACTGATCAACTAAGAATCACCACTTCCCCAAGACTCCCTATAGAGTAGTCATGAGTTAATTATCATGGTGATGATACTACCACCACATTTCTTGAGTTATTTGACCAAGACCTGAATGATTTTCAATAGAATACAGATGGTCCATTATACAGGTCTAAAATTCAACATCCCTCTCATGTAGCCGGTGCAAATCACCTAGATCTCACTAAAAAATAATGGATACTTGCTCCCAATCCACCCAAATTCATAACCCAATGACACTATGCATCACCCGCACATGCTTTCCACCTCTTCATATCAGGTGTCATTCCTAGATCAAAAGCATCTACCCATGCTCCATCAGTTATAGAACTATCCACCAAGGGTCACCACTAATCAATGCATCAAAAAAATTATATAATAATAGGTTCATACATCCAAATGATCCTTCCCTTCAAACTAGATTAAACAAAAAAACACAATTACCTAGGGTGCCTCCCTTATAAGTAATATCCAAGGCATAACCATGCCTTTACCAAACCTTAACAGTCCCTCCTATGAATTTATTCCACAAACTGAAGCATTTAACCGTACCTAACACATCCAAATCACCCACAACACTAGGGTAACCCTCTTGCTATCACCCTCAACCACTGAATATGCCATATCAACAATAAAACCCAAGTCATATCCAAATATCATGAGGATTTCAATCCCATTACCTTAGTTCAGGTCTCACATGGCCACTACCCATAGGCGACACTCCTACCCTTGTTCCAAAACACACTTCATCTAATACGACCAATGAAACTACTTACTCTAGGTCCCACACCCATAAATACACACCCACTAACAACAAAACTATGATCCAAGACACCCACTTTAGGGTCTAACAAAACTTTCAAGGGTCCCAACCCAAAAGGGTCACAAGAAACCACAATACAGACAACACCTCACAATCCTAAGGTCACAACCCAATATAAGGCACAATAGGAAACACCCCATTATCTGGTATACCAAAACCCATCGGGGTCTCATCAAACTTTACCAATGTTCAAGACACCTGAGCTCTATCTATCAAAAAATAACCATATAAAGGGTCAAATCAAAACCATAAGGGATAATCAGCACCAGGGTCCTTAAAGGTTCCATAATTTCTTATTTTACTTTATTTTAAAACTTTATGTTTTTTTTAAAACTAGAAGATTAAAAATTTTAATTTTTTTTTAAATTTCACATTCCATGTTTTTAGATAAATAGAATTTCCTTAAAAAATTATAGAGGAAAACACTTTATAAGTTTCTTACTAGAACTTTATTTAATCAAAACCATGTCATTATAACAACTAATTTATACTTGCCTATTAATTAGAATTCAATTAAGGAGTCAGTCAAGTAGAGTTCCACCATACACTTATATATAAAACACATAAATGGTTGTGAACAATTCAAATACCAACCCCTATAAATCTTATAATATCATAGGTATATATAAATGACCAACATACATAAACCATAAATGGTAAGTAAAACATCAACATGTGTGAATACCAAAAAACTATCAATCATAGGTAGCATGTAGATGTCATATCAATCCTATGTAACTAACATGATGCATGAATGAAAAAACCCTCTCTTTATATACCTATCCAAGAGGTAAAATCACATAAACTAATAAAATCACACCCAAGTGCACCACCCAAGGTGGAAATCAATCAAATGTAAAAATGTAAGAAAGAACAAAAAATCTCATCACTAGAAAATCAAATTATCCCCCATACATGGGGTTTTAATCACCCATTCACGTGATCATTACCAACCCCGAAACATATTAGTATCCTATATACCAAGAAAAAATTGAAAAATAAAATAAAAACATGCTCTGATACAAATTTGTAACATCTTGACACCCCAATCCCTTGACCGATGCCTGAACTGGTGGAACACCGCACAACCTCATGCACACCTCCCTATATGTCAGATGCTACCAACTAGTAGTGAGGGACTAAGAGGTTACCATGGGGAGATTATTCCCTCATGATTAGAGTATAATAATATTATAAATAAAATAAAACCAATAAAATACAAATATAACATCACTACCAGGGTGAGTGACAATAAATAAGCCAATATCACATGTGACAATAATAGATGAGTCATACATACCAGATCCTCTATGGGTGGATTTTACATAATTAGGAATAAAATAATAAAAATAAAATAGAGGATCATAGTATATCCAATATTTAGTCTCAATTCCTACCCAATCCCATTATCTAACTCCAATTCAGAAAACTGAACAATAAGACCCAATATCAGGCCTCACCCAAAACCTTAACATTTAGAAAATTATGATATTTTCCCAGGTATCGAAGTTCCATGGTGTCCTGAGAAGGCTGTGAGTAAAAATTAGTAGGCCAACACCAAGATCATCCCTAAATATAACATGTTTGATAATTATTTCATGCATAGGTTCTCAAAGTAAACAATTACAATACACCTTTTAAAACAATATAATAATAATAATACCATGAACAAAAACTAAAATTAGGGTCCAGATTCACACCAAGAATAGTACATACCTACTTCAGCCAGTGACGGAGTGTCTTTAATAACATCATGAAGACCGTGTCAACCATATCTTGACCAAGGGTAATATACCCATTCCTAGTCCAAACTAGAATCTAGGGGAAATATACCCATCCCAGGAGCCCTGCATCCTATGAGGTTATGGTCACCCTCAGTTAACCATATTCCCTACACCCCCTAGGGTCATTTCCACCTTGGGTTAACCATAATCATTGCATTCCTTGAGGTCATTTACACCTTGGGTTAACTATAATAATTTCATCCCCAAGGGTTGTGGTCACCCTAGGTTAACCATAATCACCGTATCCCCCGGGGTCATGGTCACCCCAGGTTAACCATAATCACTCCATCCCTAGGGGGAATGGTCACCCTGATTTAACCATAATAACTTCATCCCCCAAGCTCATGGTCACCCTTAGTTAAATATAATCACCGCATCCCCTAGGGTCATGGTCACCCCAGGTTATCTATAATCACTACATCCCTAGGGTCATGTCCACCCTAGGTTAAATATAATCACCGTGTCCCCCAGGGTCGTGTCCACCTTGGGTTAACCATAATCACTACACCCCCCGAGTTATGTCTATACTAGGTTAACCATAATGACTATGTCCCCTAGGGTCATGGTCACCCCAAGTTAACCATAAAGTGAAACCAAGATATCCCACACATATTAACAAACCATAACATAAAATAAACAAGATAAGGTATAAAGGGGCATTTAATATTTCCATTATGAAAATAATTCCAATTTACATTAAATAAAAATCACTCTATAATCCATTTTCAACACTAAGGCTGTTTTTACCAGTTGAAATACCATTTACAAAAATACCATGTTCAATGACCAAAACATGTCATCAATACCATTTCACATTTTATACTAAAAGATAAACTAATTAACCATTTTAAAACCAAATTTCATTAGTCTTCCCAATCCCATTTTCAAAAAACCATTTTGAATACCATTTCTAAATAAAAAAATACAACACATTCCTTAAATCCTTTTTAAAATCAAACTAAATACAAAAAATCTATTTCAAATAAATTTTACCAAAAATACCATTTCTATTTAAATATAATTTAATTATCCAATTCCCAAGGTCAACATGATACCAAGGCATTCCCCTAGGAAATTCCTTACCATTAGGATCAACATGTCAAGGGTGCTAACTAAGTATGATTTTAAATTCAAAAAATTTAATTAATTTCCAAGTTTATCACTCAAAAAACTGATGAGACTATTGTTACATGCACTAAAAGGATAAACAAGACTATGGGTGAATTTAGGGACCACCTACCTCATATAAAACTTTCACACTTTAATTACAAGGCTCGAAAAATCAATAAGGACCCTCCCAATATCTAATCATCAACTAGGTTGCTATCATAAGACACATAATAACAAATAATTAATTACAATTAACAATTATAATCAATTAAGTAATTAACCAAAATGGAATAGTGACGTAACACTTACCAGAATCCCTCATTGCACTAAAACCATGATCTACCACTCACCAATTTCCTATGGAATACCCTTTAAAACATTCTAAGCTAAATTACTACAAAAAACTCCTAAAAAATTACACAAAAAACTAATATTAAGGAAGAAACCTTATAAAATTAATGATGTAGCTTAACTCCACTGAAAAAGAACATGATGATGTGTAGAAGTTGTATGAGGATCTCCTCTATGAAAGCCAACTAAAAACCCCAATATAAACAAGATATTCCACCATTCTCTGATGGAATCTCTAAAAAACATAAACCATAGAACTCAAAAATTATATAGGAGGAATAAGGATGGGAAAATAAACCACTAGAGGAAAGAGACTCACCTAAAATTCTAAATAAATGATATGAAACCATTGAAAATTGAAGGCGGTTAAAGGGGAGAAGAGGATCTTGGCTGGCTATAAGGGATTCATGTGAGGGATAAATAAAAGGGAGGTATGAGGCTTAAAATATTTTAGTGAAAAATTAGTCATTTTCCTCTTTTAAAGGTGTACACGGTTTAGCCACATATCTAGTCAAACTATGCCCCAACCATGCATCCATAACTATCCAAGGACTTATACCTTTCACTGTTAAGGTACACAATTAATTAAAATGTGCACCAACCTTGTGCATGTATCTATAATTTACTAAATAAATTTAACAATTATCCAACCCACTTTTCATAGTTTAAACAAACTGTACAAATTTAGAAACTGAGTTGCACAGTTAGGGTGTATGGTTAGTACTAACTGTTATCTATCTATGCGCTCTAGGAAACAACACTAAAAACATAGGTTCAAATACCCAAAACCCTTGGACACTCTTTATACTCCTAAACCCTCTAATAAAATTCATTCCAATCCAAAATTAGTTTATTTGAGGGATTCCAACCCTTCTAATCCTGTTCTGATGCCTGTTCCATCCACCAAACCAAAAGTTCAAACTCCTTTTGAATTTAAACTACCCATATGGATATAGGATCTTACACTCGAGCTTCATTATCCTCATTTTTTCCATGATAAAATATAGTATTAATAATTTCATTGAGCTTGTGATACATAAAAAAAATGGATTCATGAGGTTTTATTTTTAATGTATCATATTTAATCATTAAGTATTTAATACCATTTATTTAAAATTTGAAGTTCCTTCATGAGATACAGAAAGAGTATCCCATCTTTGAAAAGTTTTATCACAAGAAGATATTTTTTAAAATTCATCATCTCTTAAAGTATAATATAAATCCTTTATATATATATATATATAGTTATAGTAATAATTAGGCTTAGTGGAATCAATCCAATCATATCTGAGAGATTTTTTTTCATATTGATCTTCAATTACAATCCATATATCAAAACCCATACTTTCAATATTATTATTCATTTCTATTTTCCATTGATCATAATTTTGGCCATTAAAATAAGGTGGTCTATTTGTAGTATGACCTTAAAATATAGATTTATCTATAAGTATATAAATCTAATAATAAAATAAAATAGTGATCTTGTTCATGTAACTTGATCAAGGTTTGATACAAAAAGAAAAAAGTAAAAAAATGAAATAGCCTTTGATACTATATGTTTTTCAAAGTGGAGTGATCAAGAGGGAGGGTGAATTGAGTATCCAATAAAAGTTTCTATTAAAAATTTATTTATAAAAAAATCCCCCAATTTAGAAAACACCTAATTAACTAATACATAGTTATATCTAAGTTAATGTTTTAAAATAAACTCTCAAGATATTGATAAAAAATATATTATAATAACTTGATATTATCCTAATATTTCAAGGTTACTCTGCTCACATTAAATTGTGGATATATCATTAGTAAAATCTAGCTATCAAAGTACAAATTTTCAAAAGTGATTTGAAAAATAGATTTTTTAAAAAAGTAATAGAAACTTAAAAAACACAAAAAAAATAAAAAACAAGAGGTTAAGTATCAATATGAGACCTAGTACACTCCACTTTATATTATACCACTTCCAAGCATATTTATTAGAGTAAAAAATATGATCTACAACCTGGATCAGGTATAAGTAACAATAGCATGCTGAGTTGTCTAGGCTATAACACAACCTCTTCTAAAATTACCATGGGAGTAAAAATATGAAGGAAATAAATGAAAGAGTATCTTAGTACTCTTTTATAAAGTACAAGATAATTTTATTAACAAATATACAAAGAAATTCAAGTACAACTAAAGATTAATATAAAATAGAGATAGAGATAGAAATGAAAGTTTGATGTAGTGTTAGATAAAATTTTAGTTTTTTAGCAGTAGAATCATATCTTGTTGATGGATTAATTCAGTTCTAAGAGAAGATATGATAATTTGAAATTTTTATTAAATCATTTGGTGAAGTACAAATGAAAACAGAGTGTTGTAATTAGTTGAAAATAGAGTACTTGTTCTTTCAAAAAAATATGTTGGAGAATGGTCATCACAAATCCTCATACTTAGAATGAAATCCCGAAGAATTAAATTCTTCTATATTTTTTCATTTAATTATTCATATAAAGTGTTTGGAATATATATGATTAAAATATAATTCCACTTTAGATACCATCACTTAAAGTTTTCCATGCTAGATTTTCCATGATTTCTCCAACACTTAGAAAAAACTCTAATGAAATCCCTTGATAAGTCATGTGGTTGATACATAAAACATGTGGTTACTTCATTTGAATATATTATTGATATAATTACATAAAATAAATTCATAACTTTTATAAAGTACCAACTATTCCATATGGTCTCTTGACTTTACCATGTGGTCAATCAGAAAGTGGTCTCTTTGATACTTAGTGATTTGGCTGACAAAACAGATACACCATCATATCTCTTCACTTAGCCTTATGGTCACTCAGTTACTCTTATGGTTATTTGAGAAGTTTGAAATAAATCCATCATGGTAAATCAAATAGGAATTTTTTCAATCCACTTGTACGTGTAGTCTCTTCAACCCTTAGAAAAACTCTACAGAGATCTAAGTTACTTCATATAGTCAATTAACTTCTTCTTGCAGTTGATTGAGTTATCTTATAGTCTCTTGAGTAATTTTACTCTTTTGAATCACAATCACTTTTATAGATTCATGTTCAGTCTAAAACTTATGAATATTTTTATATAAACTAAAAAAATACATTTTTACATAAAACACATAATTCATTAATAATTAAAGAAACATGATTAGTGATAATTAAAAATAGGAATTAATGGACTAATCCAACAAGAGGTTTGGGGATGACATGATTTTTTTAATTTTAATAGATGTAGGGGAACCAAATTTTTTAGATTAATTGATGACTCTCAGGGACTCATGGAAATATAATTCAATGATGGATGAATAAATATCTTCATTAAAATAAAATAAAACTTGGGAATTTACTAACTTACCATAAGGGAAATGAGAACTAAAGAGTAAGTGGGTTTACTATGTAACAGAAGAGGATAATGGAAAGAATAATTTCAAGGTGCTATTAGTGGTAAAGTAATTTTAACAAAAGGATGGATTTGATTTCTTAGATATATTCTCACTAATAGATAGACATGAAAAAATCTGGACAATGCTAACCATGATGGAATCAGAAGGTCAACACTTAGAATATATAGATGTAAATATGAACTTATTTTTTTTGGTTATTTTGAGGAAGAAATTTACATGAAGAAACTAATAGTTTTCATAGAATAAGTGAAATTTAATTTGGTCAATAAATTTTAGAAAAATCTCTATGGGATTAAGAAATCACTAAGTTAATGGAATCAAAAGTTTGATGATTTTATGTTGGAAGATGAAACACATATCATTATTATTATCAAAAGTAATGGGATGATGGAAGATTAATCATACTTATCTTGTATGTGGATAACATATTTCTAGAATGTTCATAGGTTTTATAGATTCAAGTGTTAAATCATAAGTTATCAAGAAGATTTGGGATGAAGGTTCTTGAGAATGTTAAAAAGATTTTGGGGAATATTATCGAGAAGGATAGAAAAGTTGGAACTATATTGTTATCCTATAAAGACTATATATGGAAGATCAATAAAAAAATTAGGATGATCATTAATAAGCCTACCTCAACCTCTCTTTCCTAACACTTCTAATCATCAAAAGAAAGGAACCAAAAGTGGAATATGATGCACAATCCATATATTAAGTTCCATTATCATCAGTGGTCATAAGTATTGTGTATGTAATGATTTATTCAAGATAAAATAATTATTTTTTAGTGGGAGTTATAAGTCTCTTTATGTCAAACCCCATAAGGTAACACCAGGAATCCATCAAGTATAAAATCCGTTCTTTTAAAGGATTAAGGTATATTGCTATATGTTTTGGGGAGGAAGATCAACTATGATGATTTGTGGATGTGGACTTATTTAGAGATTCATATACCTAGAAGAGAATGAATGATTTTATGTTTAGATATATAGGTAAAATTATTAGTTAGATGTCATGGTTGCAGATGATTACTACTCTAAGTATAATGGAAGCTAATTATGTAGCTACAAAAGAAGCATAAAAGGAGGTGGTTTGATTAATGCAATTTCTGAAGGAACATGGAAGGATTTAAGAAGGTGCAATTTTATTCTGTGATAATTAGAGTATGGACTACTTAGTTCATAATAGTGTGTTACATTCAAGGATGAATCATATTGACATGGAGTTATGCTTTATAAAAAAAACACTAGAGGGAAGAGTGTTATACTAATGAAGTATAACACGAAGACAAAATTTATTAGATATTTTCACTAAGGAATTAGTTTAATAAAGTTCAAGGAAACTTCACGTATTAATAGGATTTGGATGAATTGAAGTGGAATGGTGAACACTACATTTTTCTAAGAAATATGGAAGTTTTTTTTGTTTCCAAAGTGGTGGAGAGTTTATAAAGGTTCCCTATAATAGTATTTAACTTGGAGATTGTTGGGATGTGAAGTATTTTTAGGTTACCAGATTCAGTTCACTAGAAATTGGTCAGTATAATTTGGCTAGCTCACTCTGTATACAATGATAATGGGATGTCTCTATGATGAAAATAAAACCATTATAAGTTCACATATTTTGATGGATTTATAATGACATGATAAAGGTCCAGAAGTTTAGTGAGTTGGGGCTTTCTAGTTTGATATACCAACTACAGTATTCATTTTAGGATAACTGTGATTTTAGGGGAGTAGGTTTTACTAGTTAACCGATTGACACTTACTATATAAGTGAGTGGGACATCAGTGATAAGATAGGTTTAGAGATAAAGAAATAGGTTATTAAGAAGGGAGTATGTACTTAATTATTTTATCTTGTAAATATTACTAGTACTTAGTAATCTATATTCTAATCATTGTATTTTTAGTGAATATAAAGAAAGTAGAAGTGTTTCTCTCATGCATGTAGGACTCATTTTTCAAAGAATTCTAATCTCTTTCATTATTTCTTTTCTTTATGTACTTTTTAGGTTTTATTTACATTACTTTGAATGTGTGAAAGTTTATTTGAGTTGTGTGTGATGTTCAACTTTATATCGTGAGTAGGGTGAGAACACTTCCCACTTCCAATACAATTATTTGAGGGATGTAAACTTATGGAGGTCTCATTTCCACTATGAAAAGACTTCAGCATGTGAACATATGGTGGATTAAAGATCCTAGTTCTGATGAATTCATGGAATCCCACCTCCCAACATCTTCTAAAAGATGCAGGTATCCAGGTAGAGGGTTCGATATTAGAACTTTGGTACTTGGTTAGATGTGTTATTTGTTGACACCTTTCATCAAGTTGGAGAGGATGAAAGTGCACTGATTCATTAGCTGGGGTAATATGATACAAGACCCCCAAATATTACCTCTTATGAATCAATAGTGTAAGTAATTCCCCTAAAATATAATTGAAAAATTGTAGAGGGAGGTTAGGTAAAATCACCATTTAATTTTTCATGAAATTATTTTTATTATTGTCATAACCATTGATTTTTTTAAATAAGATAATTTGAAATCTTTTTCATATGAGTTTTAGGAAATTTGCATTTATAAATACCAAAAGTTTTAGAATGATTACAAGGGAAGGGTGAAGATAGATCACTAGGAACTATTTGTGGGTGTTCTATACATCATACTACGAGTTCCTTTAGGCATTCTTCCCACCCAGTGAATTGGTTGCATTTTGTTCACGTGAGGCAGTAATGGTAAAATTTATTTATTTTAATATATAAATGATTGTATTTTTTAATATGTATACTAATTGAAGACATTGAATGAAGACCTAGTCTGGTCTTTAATCACATAATTGGGGGCTGTAGGTTACACCTTCCAGAATTGGTACTTGGTATGTGACGTAGGTTAGACATAATGTAAGTTTAGAATCCATTTCTCCTTCATATATTTAAAATATTGTATTATAAAATGAATATAAATATGTAATTAGTGATAAAATTTATTGTAGTTATTCCAGTGAAGTGATCCCACTGATCAAATGTCAGTATGGATGGAGACTCACACTATAGTAAAACATTGTTTTAGCGAAAGTTTTAAAAACCGCCACTAAATGTTTTTCGATCAAAAAATTAGCAGCAGTTTTTTAGTGGAATTTTTAAAAACCTAATAAAAATGTTTTTAAAATATTTTTTATAATTTTTTTAAAAAAATTTCCAAAAAAAAAGTTACAATTATTTTTAGCGACGATTTTTTCAAAACCACCGCAAAATTGAAGAAAATAAAAAATAAAAAATAAAAAATTAATTATTAATTATTTACAATAAAATATAGTTTATTATTTATAATTTTAATTAATTATAATGTGTTAATTAATTAATATTTATAATTATTAGTTAATAATAATGTGAAACTTAAAACAAATCTACAAAAACATGCAAACCAGACTTCGACATCAAACAACCACAACTTTAGATCCAAGAGTGCATTTCAACTCCACAACTAGACAAATAGAAGCTTATGAAATGAGATAAAACCATGTGAGATTTAAATATTGTGATAATAAAAGGAAAAAAATGTATTCAAATTTCAAAAAGGTCTAAAATCAAACTTGAACTTCAAACAACCATAAATTTTAATTCGGGTGTTTGTTTGGGCTCTACCACATATCAAATTGAAGCCTGAGATGAGATCTATGCCATTTAGGCATGGTACCAGATCTTTGAGAATTTTACCACTTTTTATTCTGCCATAAAGTCCCAAAAGGCCTCCAAAAAAGAGGTTTTAGTTCTCGACCTCGATTTCTTAAAATTCAAACGGTTATAACCTTCGATCCAGGTGTCCGTTTGGCATGTACCACATATCAAATCGAATCTCATTTCATGATATTTGATTTGATTAGTTGTGGCACTGAAAGAGGAGTCTCAGATCATATTTTATGATAATTTCTGTGTTTTTAGGGTTTTCAGAGGTTCTTAACATTTTATGATTTATTTATTTATTTAATATTTATTTAATTATTAATTATTAATTAATTAATTATCTATTATTTATTATTTATTATATATTTATTTATCTATCAATCAATTAATCCATTTATTTATTTATTTAATATTGAATATTTATTTATTTATTTATGTAACGTCTCGAATTCGGTTGCCACTCAACTGGTGCCTCCTACCCAGTTGGCCACATGGACTCAAGCATATTTCCCCAAACACTAGAGGCTTCCGACTAGAAGTCACTACTGGAAAATGGACCTATCCCCATAGTTCTTCAAAAAACCGTGGGTATAGGGTACCCTGTACCCATAGTTTTCGAAAACTGTGGGCATAGAGATTATATAGGAACCTATACCCACGGTTTTCCAAAACCGTGGGTATAGGTCATCTACACCCACGGTTTTTCCCAAACCGTGGGTATAGGTATTTATCCTAAGGCCTATACCCACGGTTTTTTCCAAACCGTGGGTATAGGGTTTTCTCAAAAGGCCTATACCCACGGTTTTGAAGAACCGTGGGTATTGGTGTTTTTTTCCAGAAGACCTATACCCACAGTTTAGCCAAACCGTGGGTATACATTTCCTGTAAAATGGCGGGAAAAAAAAATTTCACAGGGGAAGAAAACTATTTGGTGAAAATATGGTTTTCATTAATATAATAATAAACATACACAACTAAATACCAAAAGTATTCCCAGCTTGGTTGGTCAGGTATATTTTTGTTTCAGTCAATCCGCTGTTCGAATCTCGCTCAGTTTTTTTTATAATAAATTACTTATAATTAATATAAGTAAACAGATGTCTGAGTAAATCAACAATATTTCTACAGCTTAGTTGGTTCGGCTACTTCTATCCTACAGCCCGTGCTGTGTTCGAATCACTCCATTCTACTTTTTAGATATGCGGTTATATTATTATATTAATATAGATATATAGTTATATATCAAATGCGTTGATAGCTCAGTTGGTCAGAGAGGGGTGCATCCAGTTGAGGCGTTCCGTGTTCGAATCCCACGAAGTCCATTTTTGGAATATAAATACCCACAGTTTTCAAACCGTGGGAGCAGTGGTGTGCCATGCTGGTACATCAAGGTGCCACACAGTGACATTGCTATACCCACAGTTTGGGAAAACCGTGGGTATAGCCTCAGACCCCTATTGCAACGCCTCTCAGCCCCACGGTTCCCAAAACTGTGGGTATAGATTATACCCACGGTTTTGGGGGCTATACCCACGGTTTTGAACCGTGGGTATATGCCGTATTTCCAGTAGTGAGTGAGATCCTAGGGTGTGATAGTGGGGAAATTATGCCCTCATTGGCAGAGTATAACATAGAGAAATAAATAATAGTACAATAGTGAAAGAAATAAACAACATACTACTGAATTAAACACTGGAATACTGTTATTAGAAGTAACCAAACATCGTTCCATAGAAAATATGACGTGACATGTTATGTTATAAGAAAATATCCAAAATAGGTACATTGTAGTAATCCAAAATATATTTTACAAATGTACAAAAGAAACAAAGGAATATAAGTAGCATCACATGACTCGGCTCAGTCCCATGCTCTCCTACTCCTAAGTATCACATCAAGTACTTATAACAGGGCACTTTCCCTAATCAACATCTGCAATCATATAATCTATTTGGGCCCAAAAGCATGGACCAAATAGGGTGTGAGACTAAATCCCAGTAGGCGACCACCCAAGGTTTATTCCAATCTATTAGTGGATATATATAAAAGGAAGTGTACAATAGTGAAATTAGTAAACCAAAAGGTACTCAAAAGTAATCACAACATATTTATTAGAAGAAAATTTAACCAAGTACAAGTGAAGATCAAATCTAATCTTATGCTTTGGCTTGGCAGACACGTCATTAGTCATTTTATCTCATTATTCAATTATATTGGATTATATAAAAGTCTCGAGGTTCGGCCTAGACCTGAAGACCCCCTGTATAAAATTAACAGTCAAATCATGACATATTAATAATTTAATCATTTTCCAATAGAGCCTGACCTGGGTATCCCTCAATGGATCATAGGTTCACTCAGGATTTTAAATAAGCCTCAATGAGATCGACCATCCTATATGTGGATCGCTCATGACCTTTATATAATTAACCTCTTGAGATTTTCCATTGTCTTTTAACTGAGACAATGGTTCTCCCAAGGTATATAATGTGCAATTAGTCACATGAGCCCGACCTTGTCTTTTAACCGAGACTGTGGCTCACCCATTGCTAATTACCCCTATTACCATTTAATTCAATTACACATTCCATCTCAAAAGTAACACATGTGAATTTAAATATCACATGTCTTTAACATAATCAAATCACATGGGCACAATTTACATAATAACCAACACATGTAAATTAAACTATTACATGGTTAAACAAGGATAACTCGCATGGGAAAACCATATAATAATCCTATTATGAAATTTAAACATTTACAAGGCTTAAAATAACAAGTATCTCACATGGGAAATTCTTATAATGAGCAATACATTTTTAACAACCCAAGAATGGGAATTCAAGTCAAGCCTCATAAGCATTCTCGGCTAAATGACCATCCAAGGGAAACACACCCATGAGGTGGCCCTAAATCAAGGTTCAAAACCCTAAACATTCTTTAAAATCATATTATTAATTTCCTAATCATCAATAGGAAATAAAAATGTTCATTATTCAACAAAGAAACACCCTAAAAGTGGGAGCGCGACACTATGACATATATAATCAACTCGACAATCAATGAAAGGCACAAGACCACCAACCTTGCATTCATATGACTCTCCTCATCCAGTGTCGACTTTCAAATCGACCTAAATTAGAGTAGATCTACAAAAATGATAAAAATTCTCAACCCTTGATAACTAGGTCAAGAGAATAAATCAGGTCAAAAGACTCAAAAGGAATTGAGAACTCACCAAGAGGATTCCAATGTATCTGAAGATGTTTAAATTAGGTTCCAGATGATGAAACAAGAGAAGAATTCCCATTCAGATTTTTCCTGGGCACACTGCTCGTTGAAAGAGGTCGTTTCTATTCATCTGCCAAAAATAACGCTACTAACCAATTTAATAAAAGAAAATAAAAGTACATGATGTGTACTTGAAACTACATACCATGTCCATACAATTTCTATCCAAACCATTACATGGTCGTGTACTGGGATTACATGGAATGTATCCCTCAATACACGAGATGTACCTATAAGTACATGACTTGTAGGCCCCGGTCGCATCATGTGACAGGCCTGCAGCTAGTCCTTGACCTCTTCCCCCCCATTTTCTTAAGTATAAACTGAAAAGGAAAGATCTGTACCTCAAAGGAAGAATCAGGTTCTTACATTCTCCCCCCTTAAAGCAATTCGTTTTCGAATTTCCCTTCCAAGGGTGGTGAAGGAACATTAGAGAATAACTATGGCCATTGTGATCGAACATCAGCCTCCCTCTCCCAGGTATCGACTTGTACTCGACCGTACTTCCATAACACCTATGCTAAAGGAACAAATCAGCCATAGAGAAACTTCATGATATGATCCACAATACGAATGAGATGCTCCTCAAAGGACGCATCTTTCTCTAACTACACTTCCTTGGGAAGAAATGTGTGAGAATGGTATGAAAAGAAATGTCGAAACTGAGAAACATAGAAGATTTCATGCATATACCTATACCTCTGAGGTGAATACAATCAATAGGAAACCATCCCGACCCTCTCCAGAATCTCTAAATGGACCGAAGTATCTCATAAAAAGACTAACCTGTCTACTGATCCTCCTGTGTCCCAACCTTAGTGCAACACGTAGAAAAAATCAATCCCCGACCTTGAACTCCAAATGTTTTCTATGGAGATTGACATATGATTTCTGATGAGACTGTATAGTAACCATACACTTCCAAATCAACTGAACCTACTCAGTAGTCTCTTGGACAAGATGAGGTTCCAACATAACTGCGTCTCCTGCCTCTAGACAACATAGGGGTGATCGGCATGTACTACCATACAAATCCTCATATAACACCATCTAAATAGTATCCTGGAATCTATTATTGTAGGAGAACTCAACAAGATGTATGTGTGTCTCCTAGGAACCCCTGGAATCTAGGATGCATGCCCGAGGCATGTCCTCCAGCACCTAAATCATGCGCTCTGACTGGCCATCTGTCTGAGGGTGGTAAGTTGTGCTTAGAAGAACCTGTATCCCCAAGGCCCTCTGTAGCCCTTTCTAGAAACATGAAGTAAACCGAATGTCCCTATCGAAAATGATACAATGTGGGAACCCGTGCAGTCGTACAATCTCATAGATGTACAACCTCCCAAGATCATCAACATCAAAGGGTTCCTTGATCGGAAAGAAACATGCAAACCTTGTAACCCTGTCAACAAAAAACCATACTACATCATTACCTCGAGGATACCTCAGTAAACCCATCACAGAATCCATCACAAAATCATTTAATTTCCACTCAGGAATGGGTAGCTACTGTAAAATTCCGGCTGGTCGCTGATGCTCCGCCTTCACCTGCTGACAGGTGGAACATCTCATGAAAAAACTAGCTACATCTCCCTTCATACATGGAAACCAGTACCAACAATGTAAATCCTGATACATCTTTGTGACACTAGGATGCACTACCCAAACCGAATCATGAAAATCCTGTATCAGCTTCTCACGCATGTCTGTTGAAACCTAGACATGACCCTGTAACCACAGAACCTCATTCTTTCCTATGGTCCATCAAGGAGGAGGGTCCTCTCCTGAAATACTCTCCCATAGTACTAGGCCTTGAGAATCCGATAGCTGCCTCATCTTCACTCTGTCTAGTAAGGTAGAGGTAACAACTAAGGATGTAAGAAAAGTTTTTCCCTACCTATAGTGCACCTCCAAATGCATCTCAGAGAATAATTCCATAAGTTGCAACTCACTATTAGAATAAAACACTACCTGTATCTAATTACTCCTGATCAGTGCATCGACCACTACATTTCCTTTCCTAGATGTGTAGGAAAGATCGAAGTCAAAAGACTAAAGGTACTCCACCCACCTTCACTACCTTAGATTCAGATCACGCTGAGTAAAAATGTAATTGATACTTTTTTGGTCAGTGTACACCACAAAATGATCTCCCAGTAAGTAATGTCTCCAACAACATAAGGAATGAACAACTGTGGCTAACTCAAGATCGTGTGTCAGGTAATTCCTTTCATGTGGCCTCAACTGTTGAGGTACGTATGAAACGAATCGATCCCCTTCATAAAAACTGCTCCTATCCTGATACCTGATGCATCACAGTACACAATGTAACTCCTAATTGGCTTTGAAAAAATTAGTATTGGTGCTGAAGTCAATCTCACTTTCAACTCCTAAAAGGATCTCTTGTAGGAATCTTTCTATACATACTTTACACCCTTTTTAGTCAGGCATGTCAATGGTGCTGCTAAACGTGATAAGTCCTGTATGAATTGACTTTAGTAACTAGATAGCCCCAAGAAACTTCATATGTCAAAGATGTTATTGGGTTGTTCCCAAGAAAATACTGGTCTCACCTTATCTTGGTCCACTGATACTCCTGTCTTTGAGATGATGTGATCCAGGAAGTGAATTTGATCCATCTGGAAGTGGCGCTTTGTGAGATTAACATATAATTGTTTCTCTCTCAATGTATTCAAAATGATCTCAATATGTGTGACATAGTTGTGTAGATTATTATAATACACCAAGATATCATCCACAAAAACCAAAACAAATGAATCAAAATAAGGATGGAACAGTCAGTTCATCAGTACCATGAAAACTGTTGGCGCGTTCATGAGACTGAATGACATAAAAAGATACTTGTACAGACCATACCTTCTCTGAAAGGTTGTGTGAGGTATGTCTAATGGTCTAACATGCAACTTATGATAACCAAATATCAAATAAATCTTATAAAACCCCCAAGCTCCTTAGAGATAATAGAAGAGATCATTAATTCATGGCTAAGGATACTCATTCTTAACTGTCAACTGGTCCAATTTCTGATAATCCATGCATAGCTTGAGGGTACCATCTTCCTTTTTTGAAAAAAAGGATCGAAAAAACCCATAGATAAGTATTAAGTTAGATGAAACCCTTAGCCTCAAAAACCTCTAGTTATCTCTTCCGATCTTTCAACTCTGTCATAGCCATCCTATAAAGAGGAATGTATATCAGTGCATCTCTTGGTACTATCTTGATAGAGAACTCTACCTATCTCACTGGAGGTAGGCCTGAAAATTCATCTGGGAATACGTCCCTAAAATGATAAACTATTGGAGGGAAATTTGTCTTATGTGTCCCCTGGTCACCCAGATATAAACTTGTAATCTGATCTGTCATCCCACCCAACCCATGATGCTTAGGTATAACTCGTCTCGCCTAGACATCCCATCCACCCTTGTGTAGAAATGATCCACCTTCTAGTGACATAAAACTCACCCTGTGGTAATAGAAACCAACAAAGGCTTGAAAGGATACCAACCAGTCCATTACAATAATGACATCAAATCCTTTCATCTCTAATATGTAGAGGTCCCATATGAAGTGACACTCACCAACCTCAAGGGGGAACTCCTTGAACTAATGCACACCTTCCATTCTAATCCCTAACAGAGTGTATAACATCATAACATCATTAGAAGTAAAAACACAGATCCCTAGGCTCCCTAAAATGGGAATAGATATGAAACTATGTGAATACCCTATATCAAAAAGTGTAGAAGCTAAAATAGAGGCAACTAGAATAGTACCTCAAATAGTAGAAGGTTTGGGATCATGCTCCTACTGGGTCTATTTCACTACATAAATATGGCCTATACCATGACCCTACATCACTTCCTAGATACCCTAAGCCGATCTAATCTTCTATCTCTAAAAACCTAGAGTCTGGCTACCAAAGCCACGACCACCACCTTGACCTGAGTGGCTTGACGTATTCCAGTTCCTTGATTGGTGAGAAGCTTCTGGCCCTGTTCCTGAATGTGGATTCTATGCAGACCCTCTCTGACTATCCACTGGAGGAAATTTCCTTTATAAACACTGGAGATGGACCATCTTGCTACAAGATCAGCACTCGACTAGGTCCATTGAGCTATTTGGTCTAGTATTCCCAATTCTTCCACACTGGAAGCACCTCACCCAACTACTGGAAGATATGTTCTGAGTACTAGATTCACTGTTAGTAAGCTCCAGATGATGCTTCCTGCTACTTGTCAAAACAGAACCAGATCTTGGTGCCAAACCGCCCTAGCTCACACCTCCAGATTCCCTCTAATTCTGCTCGATAATTAGTTCCTGGTTCACTATAGCAGATACCGTAGTTATCTGGAATATATTAACTTATGAGCGTATGTCATACTTGAGACCATCCTCTAATTGCCTAGCCTTTGACAAATCATCACCCATCATAATAGGTGTGAAGCGTTGGAGCTCAGTAAAGTGGGAAGAGTAATACATAACTGATAGAGTTCCCTGCTCTAGATGCATAAACTCATAGGCTTTTCAGCCCTCAGCATCTCGGGATAGAAGTAGTCATAGAAGACCGTCTAAAAATCTTCCCATGTCATGTCCTGCTGACACTCTTTCTATGTGGAAACATCCCACCACCTCCTTTCATAATCACACAACATATAAGTCGTGATATTTACCCTCCTTTGGGGAGGCATCTTAAGATGATCAAAGATCGATAACATGACCTCTATCCATGACTTTGCATCCAATGGCCCACCTTACCCATAAAACGTGGGCAGATGCTACTGCTGGAACACTTGTGTTAGTTCTACCAAAGATGTGGTAGGTTATGGTGCTCCCTAAAAGGTTTTCATGAACCTTATAATGCCTTCACATAACTGTGAATCAACAATTTCATCCATTATAACAACTGGTTCTATAACTAGCAATATTAGAAGGTCCACCAGTAGCCCATGTCCTACCACCTCCGGTGTATGATCATCTTCACTTTCCTAGTGCACAACTGGAGTTCATTGTGGAGGCATGAATCTTCAAGGTCAAGCACACACCTCAGTCAAGATCATCGTGGTTTGAAGTTCAAGAGCGCAAGAACTAAACAAGTGAAGAAAAACCCTCAAAGGTTCCCAAAAGAGGAGTACACGACGTGTAGAAACCATACACGATGTGTACCCTCAAGCTCCTACCCGGGAGTATACTTCCACTGACCTGGACGTGTAACCATCCCAGGTACATGACATGTTAGACTTGTACACGAAATGTACACAAGTCTCCCCTACTATACATGTACTCCCACATGGCCAGATTCACACAGGTTCTGCACGAGTAAGACTAAATGGTGTGTACCAAAAGTACACATCTGTGTACTTACAAAACCCACCATCCCATGTTCCTTCTCACATGGTCGATCACACGGTCATCTACCACACAGCGTGTACATAGGGTACAAGGGGTGTACATGAAAAAGGTTCTTTATTCCCAAACGGAAGAACACATGGTGTGTGTTTGTAGGACCACACACTGTGTTGTTTGGGTTTCTAGATAGTAAGCCTTAGAAACCTCCCCAGAATCCTTGTTTTTGGAAAATCAAGTAACGGTGTTCCAAATTATGACTCGTGGGGGACCATACTCCCCGTGAATCAAAGTTTGGAATCACATATAGAACATAACTACACAATTTCTGCTCATGTCCGAAACATGATCCACCAAATTCTAATCCAATGGGGCCTATACTCCTCATGGACTAAAGTTTTGTGTCCATACAATTCAACCATAACACATACCAATACACCTATCACAATAACATACATATCTATCATGATACCTATAAAAAACTTTTATATCTAGCACAAAATCTATCACAACAACATTGAAACATTCCTGTAGTGGGGTGTGGAAAAAACAAATATAACCTAAGTTAAAATGTATTATAGTGGGTTACCTAGGTTGTCTCCAGAGAGGAGTCTTCAACAATAGTGTTTGTCACTTAAAATAAGAGAAATAAGTGATGTTGTTTTTGAAATTGTTTGATTTGGAAAATACAAGAAAGATACTAAATAAAGTAAAGAAATTAAGTGAAAGTTTAAAAAAAAATTGACAAATGATGTGATTTAAATCAGTGATATGAAATGGTGATCAGGTTAGGGTCAGTTTTTCAATTTTAATTCTATCACAGTTCACTTTACCCAATTCTCTTCTGCTAAATCGTTAAGAGTGAGAATCCATAATCGTTTCTTGTCACTCCCTTGTTCAAATAAAAACGTGAGAATAAACCTTACTAAAACCACATATTGGTCTAATATCCTTCCAATGTGTAATAGATTTTTAGAAAATACCCCCAATTATCTTAGGCAATTCCCAATCGGGTCTTGTTTATCCCAAGTAATCAAGAACATTCACTAATCCTCACACACGTACCGATGATCACCGAGTACTTCACCACTATGTCCTGGTCTATTCCATCGTTTATAAACCATAACATAGTGGAGGGAGATATTGATCATTGAAAAAATATGAATAAACAATAGAATCTAAAATCAGATACAATTGTACATGATAATAAAAACTTTTATAAGAAATTGAAATTTATTTGCAGAAGAGAAAATAGGATTTTAAAACTTTAATAGAAAGAACTCATGAAATACAAAATGGAAAACCTCTAATTCCCAAATCATATAGAAGTTTACCCCACCATGTTATGGGTAATTGTGAATAAGGGGAAAGAATAATTCATTACAAAACTAAGAATAACAAAAGAGAGAAAACAAAGAATAGAAAATTTAATGCTTCAGAATCTGTCCTCCAGAAATTTTCCTCTGTTATTCCCACCAACTGGCCGAAACTCCCAGAGGTCCCTTATTATATAATGTTTGAAATGAAGTTTTATATCTACCCTAAAAATTTTATAGTAATTGGACATGTCTAAAGAAATATATGGCCAAATCAATGACCATTACTTTTCTGTCCTCCAAACACTATTTCACCCACTCCATTTAGACGCGCCAAAAGGATGCCTTAATGAGATCCATAATTTATGAAATTTAATGTGAACCGTACTTTAGAAGTCCTATGTCTAAACCATCTGGAATAACCTCATTATAAGGTCAGATTAAAGAGATATTGTTGATTTAATGCGGTGGGGTCCATTCTACCAACCAGACTGAGTTCTCTACTTGATTGATTTTTCTGTACCATTGGGTTTCGAATTGGGTCTTGGTACAAAAGAAAAATGTAAATCCCAAGAGCATATTAATTCTAAAAAAAGGATTAACTTCAATTAGATCAATATTTTAAAAGTTATTCCCGAAAAACCGAATCTATATAAAACTGTCAATTTTACAGAATTACCCCATTTTCATATTTAAGCCCAAAATATACCAAAAACACTTAATTGATGAAAATACACTAAAATTGAATAATTGAGAGGGATTAAATCATTGAAAACATATTAATAATATTGAAAATATTAACTCTATCAATTCCACCACACTTATCACTTGGACTCCTGGACAAGTCAGAATCAAAATAAAATCAAAGTAAATTCAAAACACATATCCATGAGATCCACCAATTTGAAAACAAGAAACAAAATATATCATGCCTCATCAAAATCTATTATTTCATGTTCTTAATTTAATATAATTCAATATATTTACTCTTCATTTCTCATCCCATGCACACAAAACACTTACGTTACTTTCATTATCTCTCATCATACAAATTTTCAATTTTTTTTAGCAATGTCTTTCTCATCCAAACTCATACAAGGGTCACCATAGGCTTGATAAATTCCTAAATATCCACCCAATGTGAGTCAAAGACATATGTTTATCATGAGTACTTGTCAAGGTTGTTCTGTGGCTTTAGGTTGGTAGGATTTAGATGTGAAAATTATGAGGCTGAATGAAGAGGGCTTGGCTCTTTTTGAAGAAAAATTGCATTACTCTAATTTTCACACAAGTATGGTCTCCTCTTCACTCCCCTTAGTAGAAAATAAGCTCCTTCTTCATGGAATATCAAGTAATGTTCACAAAATTCATCATTTCAACATAAAACATTTCAATCTTCTCAAATATAATACTTCTTGAAAGCTCCATAAAAGGAAAAACTTTCTTTTTACATTAGAATCTCTAGAAAGGCATAGCTTCTCTCATCGTGAAAGATCCAAAAAAGGCACAGATTTCAGAAGAATGATTTTTTTCCATAGAAATAACATCTCTTAAGAATTTTATTTTCCACCAAATGTTTCAAAAAATGAGCTAGCACAACACAAGAAATCTTCCCCCACACTTAAGTTCAACAGGATCATGCAATTTCACTTCAAGAGCAGGTTAGATATGGAAAATTGGCTTGTAATGTGGCTAACCTAACAGGATGTTCATAGATTCTATGGGCTAAAAGGATTAAATTTAAAAGGTAGGCCATAATGAAAGGGATTATCTTGAAAATGGGTCTTTCAAACCAAAGAAATCCCTCAATAATTTAAAACACATGTACCCCAAACCCTTAAGTTTTGAAAGGAATAAATTAAATTTTGGTTAAAACAAGCATGGTTTGATTCTCTCAAGAAGTGAGGTGAATGTAAATAATATGAAAATAATAGGTTCAGAAGCCTCACAGGAATTTGATTTCAAATATAAAGACAGTGATATGTGGCATGGGATTAAAAAAATAGAGTATTTTTCATGAAATTCCCAAAGAATTGAACTTGAAACAATATCATTTTCAGCATTCATTTAAGCTCAGTTTCATGGAATAAATTATTTCTCCCATGGAAACGGGTTTCAAAAATTTCAAAGATAATCATTTCAGCACAAAAGTTTTAAAAAAATACACAAAAATTGAAAAATAAACACACAAAATTTGAAACACACATGTTTTTAAAACAAATAGGAAAACAAAAAACACATAAAAATCCTAAACTACAAAGGTTCCCTCCCCCACACTTAAATGATGCAGTGTCCGCAATGCATTCAAATGGGTTTAACATAAAAGAATATTTGAAATTGAATCACAACAATCAAGAAAATATAAAGGAGAGGTACGACCTAATGGAGTTTATTGATAAACTGGTTGGAGGGGTGTGATCTCCTCCATTGGCTCTGATGGCATGGTCCCAAGGAATTTCTTCAACCTATGACCATTAACAGTGAATGGATCCTTCGCTCCATCCTTCACAATCTGCACAACACCAAAAGGATATACATGAGTAACTATAAATGGACCTTCCCACCTAGAACGAAGTTTACCTGGCATCATCTTGAGTCTTGAATTGAATAACAACACATTTTCTCCAGGATGAAAGTCTTTTGGTTGGATTAGTTTGTCATGAGCCACTCTTGTTCTCTCTTTTTAAATCCTATAATTTTCAAATTCTTCCCTTCAAATTTCTTCCAGATCTTGTAACTACAATCTTCTATCTTTCCCAGCACTTTCAAGATCCAGATTCATCTTCCTCATAGCTCAGTATGCCTTGTGTTCCAATTCCACAGGTAGGTGAAAACTTTTCCCATAAATCAACCTATATGGAATCATTCCAATTGGGGTTTTGTAGGCTGTCCTGTAATCCCATAATGTGTCTTCCAACCTTTGGATCAAATCCTTCCTATTTGGATTAACAGTCTTTTCCAAAATTCCTTTGATTTCTCTATTGGACACTTCAACTTTCCCATTAGTCTATAGATGATAGGGAGTTGATGTTTTATGATGCACCCCATACTTTTTCAACAAAGCCTCCATTCTCCTATTTCCAAAGTGTGTCCCTTGATCACTAATGATGGCTCTGGGAACTCCAAACCTACAAAATATGTTAGCCCTATCAAAATCACAAACAACTTTAGCATCGTTAGTCCTGGTGGATTTTGCTTCCACCCATTTGGAAACATAATCAACAGCAAGCAGAATATAAGAATTTCCAAATGACATTGGGAAAGGTCCCATAAAATCTATCCCCCAAACTTCAAACATTTCACAAAAATTAAGTGGATTTTGGGGAATTTCTTGTCTCTTTGAAATATTTCCTCTAAATTGACATTTTCACACCGTTTACAAAATTCATGAGAATATTTGAAAAGTGTTGGCCAATAAAGTCTAGATTCTAAAACCTTCCTTGCTGTCCTTTGTGGTCCAAAGTGTCCTTCACAAGATAATGTGTGACAAAACTTAATGACTGATTCAATTTTATTTTTAGGCAAACATCTTCTTATCATTTGGTCATTTCAAATCTTCCAAAGAAATGGATCATCCCCGATGTAATATCTAGATTCAGATTTCAATTTGTGAATTTTGTGAGAATTTAAATGCGATGGGACCTGAGATGTTACTAGATAATTTACCATGTCAGCATACCAAGGTACTTATCCTTTAATCAAGTACAACTGATCTTCTGGAAGGCGATCATTTAGTGGTTCAGTGTCTGTAATTTCAACTTCAGCAGTGTTAGGCAGTCTACTTAAGTGATCAACCACTTGGTTCTCAGATACCTTATTATCTTTGATTTATATGTTGAACTCATGTAATAATAGAATCCATATCACAAGCCTCGGTTTTTCTTCATATTTCTTCATCAAGTACCTAAGAGTTGCATGATCAGAAAACACAATGACTTTAGTTCCAAGCAGATACAATCTAAATATTTCTAAAGCAAAAAAAACTGCTAAAAACTATTTTTCTATTGTTGTGTAGTTGAATTGGGCCACATATAAAGTTTTCGAGGCATATGAAATGACTTGTGGCCTACCCTCAATTCTCTGAGAAAGTATTGCTCCAACTGCTTGGTTTGAAGAATCACAAATTAGCTCTAATGGTTCTTCCCAATTGGGTGGATGCATTACTGGTGGTGTAATAAATCTCATTTTCAACTCATCAAAGGCTTCTATTAATGAACCATTGAAATCGAAATCAGTATCTTTCAAAAGTAATCTAGAGAGAGGGAGAAAAATCTTACTGAAATCTTTGATAAACCTCCTGTAGAATCCTGCATGTCCTAAAAATGATCTAACATGTTTCACACTAGTTGGGTAAGGCAAATAATTTATCACTTCAATTTTTGATTTATCAAATTCAATGCCTTTCTGAGAAATAACATGCCCAAGGAAAATTACTCTCTCAACCATAAAATGAAACTTTTTAAAATTCAAAATAAGGTTCTTTTCAATGAAAGTTTTTAAAACTTTTTCAATATTTTTCAAGAAATAGTCAAAATAATTTCCAAAAACTGTGAAATCATCCAAGAAAACATCCAAGAAATCTTCAATGTGATCAGAAAATATACTTACCATACACCTCTGAAATGTACCTAGAGCATTACAAAATCCAAATGGAATCCTTTTTTATGCAAAAGTACTGAAAGTACAAGTAAAGGTAGTCTTCTCTTGATCCTTGGGAGCAATGGGTACCTGAAAATAACCTGAAAATCCATCCAAAAAGCAATAATGAGTTCTACCTACCAACCTCTCTAGCATATGGTCAATGAAAGGGATAGGGAAATGATATTTTCAAGTGACCTGGTTCAACTTCCTAAAATCTATGCATACTCTCCAGCTATTCTGAATTCTCACAGGGATTAATTCATTCTTTTCATTCCTCACAATGGTTAGGCCATTTTTCTTTGGGACTACATGGATGTGTCTAACCCATTGTGAATCTGATATGGGATAGATGATCCCGGCTTCTAAAAGCTTCTCAATATCTTTTTTCACAACCTCCATCAAGGTGGGGTTCAACCTCCTTTGGGGTTGTCTGACAAGTTTGGAATCTCCTTCAAGAAAAATTCTATGTGAGAAAATTTTTGGGTTTATTCTAGGGATATCACCTAAGCTCCACCCTATTTCTTGGACATTATCTCTCAAAAGCTCAATAAATGATTTTTCTTGAGTTTCAGATATATTATTAGCAATTATTACTGGTAATTTCTCTCCATCCATAAGGTAAACATATTTTAAATCAGTGGGAAGTGGTTTTAATTCTAGATCAAGAGGATTCTCAAGGGATGAAACTAAATTGAGGTTCCCCACTTCCAATACTTTGACATCCTACACATAAGAAATCATATCATCTTCATCATAATTTAAAAAATTATCAAAGAAATTATATTTTACCTCTTCTTCCAACAGGAAGTCAGAATCTCCAAGAGTTTGGGCATCCATATGTTCAGTGATATTTTTAATGGAAAAATTCTCTCCTAATGATAAAAATTCATGAAACATACTTGATTCTTCAATTGGTTCTACACAATCTTCATGGGAGAGTGAGAAGAGTGAATGATCATCTAATGAGTGCCTCATGGATTCAAAAATATTGAAGTGGATAGTGCTATCTCCAAACTCCATGGTAAGTGTCCCTTCATGGACATTGATGATGGTTTTGGCTGTTTTCAAGAAAGGTCTTCCCAAAATTATGGGTGAGTGTGATGAGATCCTATCATCTTCCATATTCAACACATAAAAGTCAGCATGGAATAAAAGATCTTTGACTTTTACTAGGACATCCTCCAGAACTCATGCTGGGAAAACTGTGGATCTATTTGCAAGCTGGACCACCACTCTTGTGGGCTTCAAGTCTCCCATATGAAAAGAAGTATATACTAAGTGAGGAAATACATTAATTGATGCACCTAAATCGCACAAAGCATTAGAGAAATTTAATGAACCAATGGAGCATGGAATAGAAAACATCCCTGGATCTTGACATTTGGTTAGAAATTGTGGTGTGATAAGGGCTGAGACACTTCTTCCCAAATTGATCCTCTAATTACCTTGAAGCCTCCTATTCTTATTGCAAAGATTATTCAAAAATTTAGCATACTTTGGAATTTGTTTTAGTGCTTCAAGCAGAGGTATGTTGATTTCCACTTTCTGGAAGGTGTCCAGAATTTCTTTTTGTAGTGTTTCTTCTTAAAACCTATTTGATTAAATCATCCTTGATGGAAATGGTGGTGGTATATCTTTCTTCTCCCTTTGTTTCCTTTGAAATGGTGTTTCTTGTTTCTTCTTCCTTGGCCTATCCTTATCATCCTCCTCTTTCTTATCTTCTTCCCGATGCATAGAATTCTCATCATTTCCAACTTCATTCTCGCCCAGATCAGGTTTTCTTATTTCAGGTTCAATGGTGGATGGTGGTTGGAGTTCTTTTCCACTTCTTGTAGTTATAATACTAACATTCTCTTTTGGGTTTGGGATTTTTTGGGAAGGGAGTTTACCTAGATTTTTGGTCATAAAGTCCATGAGACTTTCAAACTTGTTGGAAAAATCTTTAACAATGTCTTTTAGTCCTTCAAACTTAGATTTTTGTTGGTTATGAATTGGAGGTTGTGCACTAGTGTATGGTTGATCATATGGTCTTTGGATATTTTTTGGTTTTTGGTATGAAGGTTGGTTATAAGACTGCTTTTGTTGAAATGGTGGTAGGTTCTGGAATTGATTCTGTAATGGTGGTTGGTTTTGAAACTAGTTTTGGTATGGGGGTCTACCTTGATTCTGCTGATTTCCAAACCCATATTGGACTTGGTTAGGATCTCTCCATCCTTTATTTTGTTGGAACTATCATGGATAAAAGGTTGCTGCACATGTTTCCATTCCCTGTATTTCAGAACATTGGTCAGTGAAATGATCAGGTGATGAGCATAAACCACATACCTTAGCTGGCGCTTTTTGGTCACTAACTTGCTTCAAGGCCATCTGTATCACCAAACTAGTAAGCTCTTAAATCCTAGTTTCTAATAAGGGTGATGGATGAGAAGTTCGTACCTCATTAATACCTCTTGTTCCAATACCTCTTATTTCAAACTGCTGTGAGTTTTGGGAAATCTTCTCAATCAAGACCTTGGATTCTTCTGGTGACTTGTCAATCAGTGCACCTCTAGATAATGCATCAAGAAGGTTTCTGTCATTGTCCAGTAGTCCTTGATAGAAGAAGAGAATAAATTTATGTTCCTAAATGGCTTGATGTGGACAGCTGGAACATAGCTTCTTAAATATCTCCCAGTACTCGTAAAGGGTTTCTCCAGATGATTGTCGTATGGTGGAGATTTCCTTCCGAATAGCTGTGATTCTAGAGGTTGGGAAGAATATTTGCATAAAACATCTTACCAGGTCATTCTAGTCATGTAAGTCTCCTGGTTGTAGGCCGTACAACCATTCTTTAGCAGTTCCATCCAATGAAAATGGAAATTCCTTCCACTTTACCTGCTCCTCAGTAATTCCACGGGGTCTGAAAGTTGAGCAAACATGTGTGAACTCTTTAATGTGTTTGTTTGGATCTTCACCTGCTAAACCATGAAACTTTGGAAGCAAAGGAATCATGTTAGGTTTCATTTTAAAATAATTTTGTAACACTGTCATGGCAATTTGATTGTTTTGATCAAGTAATTGTGGTGCACAGAGGTCTCTAAGTGTTTGGTTTTGATTTTCAGCCATGATGACAGGCTCAGAGTGAACACTAGAAGTTTCAATTGATTATACAAGGGGAATTTCTTAAAATTCAGATTGAAAATTAATGTTTTTTATTCTATTCAACAAAGTTCTTTCAATTTCAGGATCTATGGGTGAAGTTTCAGTTTTTGATGTTCGAGTCATGCAATTTTGAAGAGAAAAGATGAGAAGAGAGAAAAAGTAAAGAAAAGAAATGTTGGCGCTACCTCCCCGGAAATGGCGCCAAGTTTTGACATGTTCCTGTCGTGGGGTGTGGAAAAAAAAATATAACCTAAGTTAAAATGTATTATAGTGGGTTACCTAGGTTTTCTCCAGAGAGGAGTGCTCAACAATAGTGTTTGTCACTTAAAATAAGAGAAATAAGTGATGTTGTTTTTGAAATTGTTTGATTTGGAAAATACAAGAAAGATACTAAATAAAGTAAAGAAATTAAGTGAAAGTTTAAAAAAAAATTGAAAAATGATGCGATTTAAATCAGTGATATGAAATGGTGATCGAGTTAGGTTCGGTTTTCCAATTGTAATCCTATCACAGTTCACTTTACCCAATTCTCTTCTGCTAAATAGTTAAGAGTGAGAATCCAAAATAGTTTCTTCTCACTCCCTTGTTCAAATAAAAATGTGAGAATAAACCTTACTAAAACCTCAGATTTGTATACTCTCATTCCAATGTGTAATAGAGTTGTATAAAATACCCCCAATTATCTTATGCAATTCCCAATTGGGTCTTGTTTATACCAAGTAATCAAGAACATTCACTACTCCTCACACACATACCGGTGATCACCGAGTACTTCACCACTATGTCATGGTCTACTCCATCGTTTATAAAGCATAACCTAGTGGAGGGAGATATTTACCATTGACCAAATATGAATAAACAATAGAATCTAAAATCAGATACAACTGTACATGATAATAAAAACTATTATAAAAAATTGAAATTGATTCGCAGAAGAGAAAAGAGGATTTTAAAAAATTAATAGCAAGAACTCATGAAATAAAAAATGGAAAACCTATCCTTACCCAATCAAATAGAATTTTACCCCACCATGGTAAGGGTGATTGTGAATAAGGGGAAAGAATAATTCATTACAAAACTAAAAATAACAAAAGAGAGAAAACAAAGAACATAAAATTTGATGCTTCAGAATCTGTCCTCCAGAAATTTGCCTCTGTTCTTCCCACCAGCCGGCTGAAACTCCCAGAGGTCTCTTCTTATAGAATGTTTAAAATAAGGTTGGATATCGACCCTCAAAATTTTAGAGTCATTGGACAGGTTTAAAGAAAGATATGGCGGGCTCAATGACCATTACTTTTCTGTCCGCCAAACACTGTTTCACCCACTCCACTTAGACGCGCCAAAATGATTCCTTAATGAGCTCCATAATTTATGAAATTTAATTTGAACCGTAATTTGGAAGTTATTTGTCGACAACAACTAGAATCACCTAATTATAAGGTTGTCTTAATGAGATATTGTTGATTTAATGCGGTGGGGTCCATTCTGCCAACCAAACTGAGTTCTCTACTTGATTGATTTTTCTGTACCATTGGGTTTCGAATTGGGTCTTGGTCCAAAAGACAAATGTAAATCCCACGAGCATATTAATCCTAAAAAAAGGATTCACTTAAATTGGATCAATATTTTAAAAGTTATGCCTGAAAAACAGAAGCTATATAAAACTGTCAATTTTACAGAATTACCCCATTTTCATATTTAAGCCCAAAATATACCAAAAACACCTAATTGATGAAAATACACTCAAATTGAATAATTTAGAAGGATTAAATAATTGAAAAAATATTAATAATATTGAAAATATTAACTCTATCAAACATGCAATCAGTAATGCTCTCTAAATGGCATGACAAGAATACATGGCATGTGATTTCTAGCAAGGGACTATATGATACATGAGATGGAATACCCTCATATCATTAGGTTGAAACAATATAGAACCATAATGATATCAATAATAACATCACACTACAAGTACGTCCCCCAACGGTGAAATAGAATCAACTGTAATAACTCAAAATCCAAAATTCACAATTCAATTCGAGGTAATTTGGCTTTTCCCTATACACAGGGTAGCTACTCTCGGGCATAGCTAATTACTAAACTCCATTTCCTTACTATACCTTTCTAATGTCACCAAATAGTAAGACAAACCAGAAAAAAACACCCTCTGATACCACTTTGTAACATCTTGGATCCAGATGCCACTCAACTGGTGCCCTGTACCTAGTTGGCCAAATGACCTCAAGTGCATTTCCCCAAACTCTAGAGGTTGTTAACTAGCAGTGAGGGACTAGGGTGTGATAGTGGGGAAAATATTACCTCATTGGTAGAGTGTAACATAGTGGAATAAATAATAATATAATAGCAGAATTATTAAACAACATACGAATGAAGTAAACAGCGAAAGAATATTATTATAAGTAACCAAACAACATTCCATTCAAAAGATGATGTGACACGTTATGTTCTTAGAAAACAGCCAAAATAGGTACACTACAGTAATAAAAAATATATGTTCCAAAAGAACAAAAGAAACAAAGGAAGCTAAGAAGCACCGCACACCTCAACTCATTCCCATGCTCTCCTACTCTTAAGTATCACATTAAGTACCTATAGTAGGGTGATTTCCTTGATTAACACCTACAATCATATAATCTGTTTGGGCCCAAAATCATGACCCAAATAGGGTGCGAGACTAAATCCAAGTAGTCAACCACCCAAGGTATATGAAAATATATTAGTGGATATATATAATAGGCAGTGTACAATAGTGAAGCGGTAAACCAGAAGGTACTCAAAAGTAAGCACACCAGATGTCTCAGAAGACAATGTAACCAAGTACAAGTGAAGACTGAATCAATGCTTGTGATTTGTCTTGGGAGTTGAATCATTAGTCATTCCATTTCATTATTAAATTCCATTGAATTATATAAAAGTCTCAAGGTCTGGACTAGGACCGAAAACCCCCATATAAAAGTAATCATCAACTCGTGACATAATAATCATTTAACCATTTTCCAATAGAGCTTGACCTGGGTATCCCTCAATGGATCCTTGGTTCGCTCAGCATTTTAAATAAGCCTCAATGATCCCGACCACCCTATCTATGGATCGCTCATGGAATTTATATAATTAACCTCTTGAGGCCATCCATTTTCTTTTAACTGAGACAATGGTTCACCCAAGATATATAAGGTGCAGTTCGTCACATGAGCCCGACCTTTTCTTTTAATCGAGAAAGTGGCTCTCCCATTGCTAATTACCTCCTTTTATCATTTAATTCAATTACACATTCCATATCAAAAATAAAACATGTGAATTTAACTATCACATGACTTTAACATAATCAACTCACGTGGGAACAATTTACATAATAACCAACACATGTAAATTAAACTATTACATGGTTAAACAAGGATAAATCACATAGGAAAACCATATAACAAGCCTATTATGCAATTTAAACATTTACAAGGCTTAACATAATGAGCATCTGACATGGGAAATTCTTATAATGGGAAATAAATTTTTAACAACCCAAGAACGAGAATTCAAGCCAAGCCTCATAGGAATTCTTGGCCAAAGAACCATACAAGGAAAACACACCCATGGGGTGACCCTAAATCAAGGTTCACAACCCTAAACATGATTTCAAACCATCTAATTAATTACCTAATCATTAATAGGCAAAAACCAGGTTCATTATTCAATCAAGAAACACCCTAAAAGTGGGCGTGCAACACTCTGACAAATACAATCAACTCGAAAATTAATGAAAGGCACCAGACCACCTACCTCATGTTCATATGACTCTCCTCATGCAGTATTGGCTTTCAAATCGACCTAAATCAGAGTATATCTAAAAAAATGAGCAAAACACTCAACCCTCAATAACTAGGTTGAGAGAAGAAATCAGGACGAAAGGCTTAAAAGGAATCGTGCACTCACCGAGAGGATTTCAACAGATCTAACAGTGTTCGAATCGGGTTCCGGATGACGGAACAAGAGAAGAATTCCTGTTCAGATTTTTCCTGGGCACCCTGCTCGTCGAAAGAGCTCGTTTCTGTCTATCTGCCAAAAATAACACTACCGTTCGATTTAATAAAAAAAGTACATGACATGTACTTGAAACTACACATCGTGTCCATATAATTTATGGCCATACCATTACATGGCCCTGTACTGGGATTACATGGCATGTAACCCTCAATTAACGACGTGTACCTATAAGTACATGGCGTGTAGGCCCCTATCGTGTCATGTAACAGGCCTACAGCCAGCCCTTGACCTCTTTCCCCCCATTTTCTTAAGTATAAACCAAAAAGGAAAGATCCGTACCTCAAAGGAAGAATCGAGTTCTTACAATTAATTATCTAGTTATTATGAACACATTAATTAATAATTTTTTAATTAATTAATTAATTAATAATAATTATTAGTTTATTATTTATTTATTTATTATTTATTCATTATTTACTAATTATTAATTATTAAATATTAAATATTAAATATTAAATATTAATTATTAGATATTAATTAAGAATTATTAATTATTAATTATAATTATTAGTTATTATTAATTATTAATTATTATTAATTATTTTTTAATTTATTAAATATTTATTTATTATTAGTTTATTATTCAATTAATATTTTTTTATTTATTTATTCAATATTCAATATTTATTAATTATTAATTAATTAATTATTAATAATTTATTAATAATTTATAAATTCTTAAATATTAAATATTAATTATTAATTATTAATTCTTAATGATAAATTATAATTCATTAATTTTTAATAATTATTTATTATTTATTATTTATTATTTATTTATTTATTCATTTATTCATTTATTTATTATTTATTATTTATTATTTATAATTTATAATTTATTTATAATTTATTAATGAATTATTTATTATTATTTTATTATTCATTTATTTATTTATTATTTTTTTTATATTATTAATTTATTATTATTGAATTATTAATTACTTATTAATTATATATTTATTATATATTTATTCATGTTTTATTATTTATTATTTATGATTTATTATCTATTATTTATTATTTTACTATTAATTTATTATTTATTTATCATATATCAATTTATTTTTTAATTAATTTATTATTTATACATTACTTATCTAATATATATTATATATTATATATTATATATTATATATTATATATTATATATTATATATTATGTATTATGTATTAAATATTAAATATTATTTATTATTTAGTATTTATTATTTACAATTTAAAATTTAAAATTTAAAATTTATTATTTACTATTTATTATTTACTATTTATTATTTATTATTTACTATTTATTATTTACTATTTATTATTTACCATTTATTTCCATATTATATATTTCTTTATTTATAATTCATTTATATTGTATTTATTAATTAATAATTTGTATTTATTAAATATTTATAATTAATAATTAATAATTAATTATTGATTAATCATTATTGATTAAATATTATTTAGTGTGAATCTATTTGTTATGTATTATTTGTTTTTCCAATTAATATATATATATATATATATATTTAAGTATATTAAATTTGATTTATTGACCACATGAAGAGCCTGTTGGAGTGGTAAACTATTTGGAGAATAAGCAAGAGGTAAGGGGTTCAAATCTCACCCAACATAGAATTACCTTACCCAACGCAGAATTTCTATATATGACATGGGCATGTGTATAGACATGGGCTTGTGCATGGAGATACGCATGATCAGGGTAATAACAAATAAGTAATAATAAATAATGATTAATAAATAAATAAATAGATAAATCAATTAATTATGAAAATAAAAAATTAATTAATTAATTATGAAAATAAAAAAAATAAAAAATAAAAAATAAAAAATGATTTAGCGATGATTTAAACTACTGCTAAAAAACCACCGCTAAATCTTTCTGTGGTGCTTTTAAAAAACTGCCGCTAAATGAAAAAAAACATGCCACTAAATGAAAATTTTGGTGTAGTGTCATCAGGTGGATGATCCCGATGTTTCCTACATTATAGTAAGAAAATTATTTAGTAAAAAATATATTTTTATTTTTATAAATTATTCAGATTAATTAATTAATTAATTATGTATATTCAACTAGCTGAGTTTGACACTGAGCTAGAAAATCCATAATAGGCGAAACAATGTAGTACTGCATACATAGGTGATAAATTTCAGCGTGTCATGGGGTGTGATAGTCAAGGTTACCCATTAACCTATGGTATATGTGTCCCATGTCATGAAGTTTCTAGAGAAAAGGTGATAGGAGAATGTTGAGATGTAGGGATGCACACACATGTTGAGGTAAATTTTGTAGTATAAACTATAGAGATTAGTATGGATGATCTGTTTCAACAGTTATGAGTAGAGTATAAGGATAAATTATCACATATATCAGCATGTATACATGAGGTGGCAACACATCTTCCTATCGATGGTACACAAAATTTGGTGACACAAATAAAAAAGAAAATAAATTATACCCACACTAATTTTTATTGATATGATTATAATATATAATATTTATCTATATTTTAGGTTCCATATCATCTAGTGGTGATATTCGTGAGTCCATAGGTGATACATATGTGGATTTACCAGATGCATGAGGTATTTTCCATTACCTTTTTATTATTTAACATTACATTTTATAAGTATAAACAAAATTCATTTTCTATTGGTAAAGTTATAATAAATACAAATATGTGTCTCACATTTTAGTGTCATAATAAAAAATTAATTGAAAATCCTAAATTTTCATAAAATTATAAGATAATGTTCATTGATTGATTCGTGAGATATAAGAACTTACGCTGCATCAATCAGAGTTGTTTTTTCTCAGGATGATCAAAAACACATTTTTAGTGTTTTAAAATAATAAAACATGAATGTAATGTTTAAAAATGTATAATATAACCTCATATTGATATAAAATCATAGGAAAATAATATTTTAATTATTCATGACATGTATGAGTAGATGACACATCAATCCAATAAGTAGTGTGCTCAAAATGACTGAATAAGCAGTTTGTAATCATTTAACAGTCTTTAAAAACACACATTAGGGTGTTAAAACCAATAAAATGACATAGATTATCGTGAAATCATAAGAAAAAAACCTATATATTGATTTATGAAATGTAGGAACCAAAATTATATGAGCATGAGTTTTTGTTTGTTGGGGATGATTGAAAACACATTTTTATTGTTTTAAAACACTAAAACATGTATGTAATGGTCAAAACTGTAGAAAATTACAATATATTGATTTAAAACCATAGTAAAAATGTATTTAAATTATTTTTGATGTGTATGAGTAGAAAAACATCAATTAAACATTTGGTTTGCTTGAAATGATTGAATAAGTAGTTTTTAAAGATTTGATAGTCTTTAAAAACACGTGTTAGGGGGTCAAAACCAAGAAAATGACCTCTGATTAACATTAAATCATAGTAAAGAAAAATAATATATATATTTATTAAATATAGTAACTAAAACTACATAAATCCAAGTTTCCATTTTCTTAGGATGACCGAAAACACATTTTTAACCTTTTAAAATACTAAAATGTGCATGTAATGGTCAAAACTGAAGAAAATGACCAAAAACTGACATGAAATCATAAAAAATAGTCTTTCAATTAGTTGTGATGTGTAAAAATATAAAAAACATCATTCCAATGTGCGATGTTCTCATAATGACCAAATAATTAGTTTTTAAAGATTTATTAATCTTTAAAAATCTATATTAAGGGGTCAAAAATAAGAAATCAACCACCAATTAGTGTAAAATCATTGAAAAAACCATAGATTTATTTACGAAATGTAGGAACTGACACTTTTTTAATCCGATTCATGGTTTCTTGGGATGATTTAAAATGCATTTTTAGTGTTTTAAAACACTAAAACGTGTAAGTAATTCTCAAAACCATATCAAATGACTACATATTGATGTGAAATCATAGGAAAACTGTCCTTGAATTATTTTTTACATTAAAGAGTATAAAAAACATTAATATGATATGCAGTGTGGTAGGAAATACTGAATATGTAAGGTCTTAGATCCATCTGGTCTAACCCTTTACATGTTTTAAAGGCTAGGGGAGCTCATAGGAGGCTTGGAAGTGGTCCGAAGGGGTTTGGATATGAAATTATAGAAGTAATGTGAATACATGATGTGTAAATCTTACATGTCATGTATGTACAGTTCATGACTTTTGTAGGGATGGTTCATGACATGTAGAATTTCAGGGTTAAATAATAAAATGGTGATGCGTTTTTTGGATAAAATCAAACCCCAAAATTTTTACGAGGTGTAAATGGTTTATAGGTTGTTTAAATCTCATGTGAAATGATTTTATAAATGTTTTCATTTGCTTAGGTTTCATAAACCCTATATATTCTCTCCTTCTAAGTGACCAATGACTTTCCCCCTTTACCGTTTCGAGATCCATTCAACATGGGATTGATTCTAGCCTTTCGCTTTTGATATGTGGTGACCTGAGTTGACCCAAGGTGCATTATTCCTTTGTTTTCTAGAGATTTCTTCTATTTTTATCTCATTTACTCCCTTAAATTATCTCCATGCTATGGAACTTTCTCTCCTATGTTTCTAATGGGTTTTTTCTTGGTTGTTGTTGGCGCGGTTGTGCTGGAACATCCTTGGATGGATGTAGTTCTTATGGGAGAGGTGATTAGAGATCTGTAACATGTTCCATTCTCTTGTGAATAACACTTATGACTTTTTAGGTAGAGGATTAATTGCTTCCATTTTATTTATGTGTAATCATAAATTGATCATGATTTATCTCTTTAGATGGAAATGTAATTAACCAAATAAATATTGAACTAGATTAAAGAAATTGGTAGCGATCGCATGCTGACGATGTTTCTTTACACCATGATAGAGGGTTTCCTCATGTTTTTCTAGGTAGTTTGATATATATACCTTTTTTTGTAGCATGTTGTTATTTATGGAAATTTTTGAAGAACATAAATCCATAATTAATTGATAATTAATTGTATTAAGAATAATTAAATGAGAGGAATATTTTTAATCTGATTGTTAATGTAATTTTATGAAAATAAAATTGATGCAATGTGCATGTTTAATTAGAATTTATAAATAACATGAAGTATTTTTATGCTTGTTGATAATTAAAAAGGCACGTTACTTGAGAATGGTACTTCTCTAGCTTTTTGGCCCTAGAATAAAATTTAAGAGCATGTTTTGCCTTTGATATCTTGTTATAACTTGATGCCTTTGGTTACCCATAGTTGAAACCTATTAATTAATGAATCAGTTAATTCAATATAGAATAAGAACTGGTTTCATGATAAAGGTAATATCTTTTTCTGATGCTTGATTTACCCATTTTTATGAGAAGAATGATTTCCTTGTTTTGAGGGCCTAGTTTCCTTTTTGCTTTCTTGTTTATTCCTAATGCTTTGTGATGTGCTCTAGATATGAACCTGTGTTATGAGACTGGTATGGATGATCCTGGAGGGATGAAGTGTGATTTGGGGTGGGGAGGTTTGGATGTGATGTGACCCTGGGATGCCTAAGCCTGGGATGGCTAATGTGATGTGTGGGTAAGGAGGACCAGATGATGTGAAAATAGATGATGCCTGTGATGGAAAGATACATCAGTATATTCATGTGGGTGTCAAGGATCTCACTTGAGGTAATAAAGTGGGTTAAATATGGGCTTACCCATTTATAAGATGCTGAGAACTGGTATGCTCGCTTATGAATATGTTTAATGGATGATGGTCGAGTTTCTTGTTTATCTGCATTCCTTTCCCCACTACTTGAGGAAACTTGATGTGATTAGTTGCATGTTTCCTTTGGTGGTAGATTATGATGTTTTTCCTATAGTACCTAGATATGTATTGATTCTAATAATTAATGAATACATATTTAACACATGATTTTAGTTAATAATGGAATTCAAATTCTTAAAATATGTTAATCTTGATAAACCATGGTTTTAGTTTGGATTATGACCGGATGGCATGGAATTTACTCTGATAATTAATGTAATGAAATGTGGAAAAAATTTAATCGTTAATTAATGGATAATGAATGAATTAATGGAAAGAAATGGTTTAAATAGTAATTAATTAATTAATGTAGCTCTTTTATATGCTTGCATGATTATAAGATATCTAGTCTTAGCAGTGGTATCCGAGAGTCTGAGCAACATTCACTGTAGTGGAGTCCAAGACTAGGTGATGAACATAGTGTGATTTTGAGCTATATTATATCATGTATATTATATGATTTCATACGCTACCCCACCCATGTTGGTTAGGGAAACTAACACCCAGTGGACTCCGGGAGGGTGGTTTCTGCAACATCCTGGTGGGAGGATGGATGGTTGACTACCTCCTCTGGCTCCGCTCTCTTCTCTTAGTAGTTACTTGTGATGGTATAGATAATGGTTAGTTTCCCATATATGTGTGTAGAGTTCTATGATATATTATGGTTATTTCAAACACATGTATTACTGGATATAGTATCTAAATGATTATTATAGGTATGATGTGTATAAGTTGTGATGGCTTGAGGTACTTACTTAGTGTATGGTCTATAATGGATTGAGCTACAATACTCGATGTTTGATATATGTCATATAGGCTATGATAGATTGAGGTGCTTACTAGTTGGAGAAGGTTGAGATAAATTTCATTTTGATCTATGCTCAGTAAGAGCACTGGGTTTCATTGGCTGCAACGATGCTACATGGAGAAGCAAGCAGTGATGGTTCTTATTCCTCTGGGATTGCAAGGAGTTGATAGTCTCATGGGAGAAGTTCCAAGAACAATTTTGTGCAGAGTTTAATTCTTCAGCCATGAAGGTGACCAATCGCTAGAAGATTCTTACACTTTGGCAGGGGAGCTCTAGTGTGTGAGAGTTCAGGATCTGTTTCAAGACCCTTATGCGATATGATTTAGGCCTATTTCTAGATGAGGAGGCCATGATGAGGAATTTTGAGGAGTCTTTTCATCCAGAGATCCAGATCTAGGTCACCCCATTTTTATGAATACATAACTCGAGGTGCTGGAGAGAATATATGTTATAGAGAGGATGCTGTCTAGGACCGGGTCGTTACGAGAGGGGAGTCGTTAGGATTCCTCATAAAGCAGAGCGATGGTCCGGGGTTCTGAGTTGTTAGGAAAATAGAGTTTTTGGTCAGACAGGGGTAGGTACTAGACCTCATTATCTCATTTATATAGGGGAAAAATTATTATACTTATAAAAAGGTATCATACACATGTTTTTTATGTGGAGGTCTAGGTTATTAGTGGAAAGAGTACCTGCCCTTTCTAAGCAGTCAACATGTGCCAGGTGTTCTGCTTTAGGTTCCTCAGTTGAGGTAGTTTTAGCTATGGCAACAACATCAGGGTGGTCTATTTTGGGATCGACATAGAGGAGATGAGTTAGGTAGAGGAAAACATTGAGATGTTCCTCATACTCAAAGAACAAAGTGTGGTCATGGAGGTGGTATTCTGTAGGGTCAGAGTGGCCATAGAGTAGGCTGTGGTCAGCTTTATGCTTTAGCATTTCTAGCGCCAAGAGATCCAGGAATCATTTGAGGCACCCTTTTATTGTTTTATATTTTCATTCATTATTTGTTTGATTTAGGAGTGAATAAATCCTTCATATCACCTACCCTCATCCATTCTTTGGGACTTGAGGTAGATAGGCTTTCAGTGACATTGGCATTGACTACACTAGTTGGAGTTGGAGTTGACTTATATGAAGTATGTATAGAATGTAAGGTATTTATGGGGAAGCACCACTCTTGGGGAGATTTCCTATGTTTATGGATACAACCATAAAACATAATCCTTAGTGTGGATTTGTTGTATTTGGTGTAGAATATCGTGGATTGCTTTAGGAGGTAAGTTATGTTCTATGATGTTGATAGATAGCCAGTGATGTTTGTTAGTGAGAGAGACCCACAGGTGGGTTAGAGTCATGTTCCATACTTGTATTCTTTGGTGGATGAGATGATTATAATATCTTAAGTGGTTCAATAGTTCATATTTCCTAGGGTTATGGAAGAGTTACCTAATGTATTTCTAGATGAGGTTGTAGCATTACCCCATTGGTGGGAGATCAAGTTTGTGATCAAGATACAGGAAAAAAATTCCCCCCATATTAATGTATCTATATAGGATGGATCCTTATGAGTTGAGAGATATGTGAGTATAGCTCGATGATCTATTATAGTGAGGTTTTATTCGACTGAGTGTGTTACTTTGGGGTGCACCCGTTTTGTTCATGAAGAAGGCTAATGATAGTTTGTGGCTCTGTATCGATTATGGTTGCTTGAAACAAGTGACATTAAAGAACCTCTACCCTCTTCTATGGATTTCTGATTTATTTGATCAAATAAAAGGATCAAGTTGGTTCTTGAAGACCAATCTGTGTTCTGGATATCATCAGATCTGGGTGAGGGAGTAGGATGTTTATAAGACTGCTTTTTATTATCATAATGAGAATTATGAGTTAGTTTTGATGTCATTTGGTGTGATGAATTCTCCAACTGTGTGCATGAGGTTAATGAATGTGGTGTTCATAGAGTTATTGGATAAGTTCATGGTGATTTTCATCAATGACATCCTTGTGTACTCTGCATCTAAGGAAGAGCATGCAGAGAAATTGCGTGACATTTTGGGAGTTCTTTATCATGTGTAGCTATTTGGTAAGTTGTAAAAGTTTGAGTTCTAGGATCATGAATTCCATTTCATGGGGTATATGGTATCCTAGTAGGGAGTAGATATGGATAATTTTAATATAGAGGTGTTTTTGTCTTGGGAAGCTCCCAGGACAGTGGCAGAGGTGCAGATTTTACTTGGTATTGAAGGATTTTATAGGAGGTTCATGGCAGATTTATCTTGGGTTGTGAATCCTATGATGAATTTTACCTAAAATGATTAGACATTATTATGTATTTATTAGTGTCAAGAAGCTTTTGAGTACTTAAAAGTGAAGTTGGTCAGTGATCTATTTCTTTGTTTTCCAGCAGAAGGAGTTCAGTTTGAGGTTTTTTGTAATTCTTAGCATCTTGGATTGGGATACATTCTAATAAAATATAGATATTTTGTTTCTTATAGGTCTTAACAGTTACTTCCTTATGAGAGTAAATATTACACCCATGATCTTGAGTTGGTGGTATTAGTTTTTTTGTTAAATTTGTGGCAACACTACCTCATCAGCAAGCATTTCTTGTTTTTTACTAACCATAAGAGCCTGAGGTATGTCTTCTCCTAGCCTAACTTGAAATTATGTCAGTTTCGGTGGATGAAATTCTTGTAGGATTATGACAGTAAAATTTTATATCTGTGAGGAAAGGTAAATTTTGTAGTTGATGCACTGAGTAGGAAGTTACGTAGTGATACTGTGCATGAATCTAGAAATTCTTGGAGAGTAATAGAGAAACTCTTAATGATGAATATTGATATGGGATAGGTTAGAGGCATTGGTTGTATTTTCCAGATTAAAGTGCATTCATCCTTGGTGTATTAGGTGGAGGATTCCCAATTGGGGGATTTTGAGGTGGAGGAATGGAGAGACCGAGTTGTTTTTGGCAATTCCCTTGATGTTTGGTCTGATGATGGACAACAATAGGTGTTTTTTCAAGGAAGTATTTTCATTCCTTAAGTGATTCATGATATATTTCTCCATGAGTTCCATATCCCACATTTGGAAGTACATCCTGACGTGAAAAATATGTATCGAGCCTTGAGAAGTCAGTTTTGGTGGCTTGGGTTAAAACATGTAGTTGCAGAGTTTGTTTCTCGATGTTTGGTATGTTAAAAGGTGAAGGCTGAGCACTGTGTTCCTAGTGGGTTACTCCAACCATTAGATATTACCCATTGGAAGTGTGAGGACATATCGATGGAATTCTTTACCAGTTTACCTCAATATTAGGGAGGATATGATGCTATATGGGTGGTTATGGATCATTTGAAAAATCATCCCACTTTATAGTGATCATGGATTTGATCTCAATGGTGGTTTTGTTGAGGAAGTATATGGAGGTGGTGGTGCGACTCTATAGACTCCCCTAGGGTAATAATTTCTAATCAAGATCCTCATTTTACCTCTAGGGTGTGGAGAGGCCTCCAACATGATTTTTGTTCTTAGATATTATTTATTAGTACTTTTTATCTATAGAAGGATGGTTGGACAGAGCGGACCATATAGACTCTTGAAGACATGTTGCGCTCTTGTTTCCTGGATTTTGGAGGTTAGTGGATGAGAAACTTTCCCTAGGTCTAGTTTTCTTACAATAATAGTTTCCACTCCACCATTGGTATGACACCATTTGAAGCTTTGTATGACCAAACTTTCTGTTATCTGTTGTGATGGACTAGGGCCAGAGAGGCAACAATTCTTGGGAAGAAACTGGTCTAAAATATTTCAGAGATGGTTCAGGTAATTCAAGAGAGGTTGAAGGAAACACAATATCATCATAAATCATATACTAATCATAGGATGAGACCTCTAGAGTTCAATTTTGGAGATCATGTATTATTGAAGGTGAATGCTCATCATGGGTAGTGAAGGTCATGGGAGTAATATTTCTCCCCGGTTTATTGGGCCTTTCAAGGTGTTGGCTTGAGTTAGAGCTATGGAATATCTGATAGCACTTCCCCTGTAGATAATCTTGATATATGATGTTTTCCACGTGTCAAAACTCCATCATTATCTTCATGATGACTCTCATGCAATCGATTGTGGAGAGATCAATGTTGATAATGATGCGAGCTTTGAGGAACAACCATCAGAGATCCAGGACCTCTAGGACAAGATATTTCATGGATGTTCTATCACGAACCATCCCTCAAGGCCCATGCTGTGACTATATCAATCCTTCCTTCCATAGGCTAGGGGTTGGAAACTAGCACCAAAAGGCGTATTCCCTAGAAACGGGAAGGCATTGACTTTATAACCTATAAAATCACACAACTAAGCACAAAGCAGGATATAAGCTCAAAATAAAACTATATAGTAAACAGGGTGTGTACAGAAAGTAAAAGGGTCCAGGATACAATCCCAACTGTAAAGTACAAGTAAACTGAAAAGTACAAGTAAACTGAAAATAGCTCCCATGAACACCCGGCAAGGATCCTACCTAAAGGGTAGGTACAACTCTCGAATGATCATCTCTGTGGTACGCCTCTTCTAATATCCACCTCTGAGCTACCTTCTGTTATGATACCCTTGTACTCAGTTAGCACTATCCATCATCTACACCAAACACAACAAGGTGCGGGCATAGCCCGTGTAGGGGTGAGTAAAACGATACTTAGTAGGGACCTCGAGACCCCATAGGTCTCCTAGAGTTCCACAAAGAAAAGACCACAAAGAAAGAACCCAACTCTAATTAGGTATATGCCCATACATATACCTAAGTTATCAAGCTATACTCATATCATACATGTGGGAAGTATACCACGAAGGTAACACCACAGAGGTGAAGTGCCACAGAGCATAACCTCAATCACAAGCACAAAGTAAAGACAGCTCACACTAGGATTTATTCTAGGGGTCGAAACAACTAACATCCCCAGTCACATCATAAAACACCTTGGATACTGGAGAAATCCTCTTATATTGAGTATAGTGGGCCTGCTGCATCACATAGAGGCGCTTCTCACTAATCTTGGACTGCTGAGGTACTCCTCCTATCGAGTACCGTGGGTATGCTGCGTCACATAGAGGTGCTCCCCACCATGGGTCTGCCACATCACACAGAGGTGATCCCCATTGTGGCATACTGATATACTCTTCCTATCGAGTACCATGGGTCTGCCGTGTCACACATAGGCGCTCCCCACTAGGCCTGTCAAGTCATTTCGAGTCGTAATGGTCACCAGTCATCAGATCTCAGCCAATCGTAGGGTTCCACACATAGCGCGCTTGAGAGAACCACTCCCCAAGACCCCGGTCATACCTAAAACATTTGAAGTTCCATGAAAAATTATCCCAAAGGTCCGTTACATAAAAAGGGACCCAACGCAACATACGACACGTCAATTGGACACCCAGTTTGTTAGTTATTAGCATTTCCACTCTAAGGGCTCGGTTGGATACGGGGTTCGATCCAATACAGTTGTACTCCAAATTTATCCAAAACTTAAGTGGAGTATACCAAATGGACCGTCTCAATCCAAGGATTCCAGTTCCATAGACGGTTCGTCAAACAAACACCCGATTCTCAAGTTACGACCAAAAAGGTGAAACTAGGTTTGGATGGGCCCTGGTTCTGTCCGACCCGGTCGACCCGACCCGGTTTGGGTCTGGTCTGACCCGCGAAGGGGGCGGCCTGGCCCAGCCCGCGAAGGGTGCGGCCTGGCCTGGCTCGTGAAGGGTGCGACCCGTTGGCGCAGCCCACGGTGCGGCCCGCGGTGGGTAGGCGGTCCACCCTAGCCGCAACCCGGGGGGGGGGAGGTGCCCACCAGTAATCTAAATGAGATATTGTCTATTAGGTCGCCCTACTAGCATGTGGGACCGCTCACTAGTCCCGCATGGTGCACCTCAGTCGGTCAGAATGGCCGACCGATTCTCCTTCCAGCGGTGCGACGACGCCGCTGTCCACCTGCGGCTGACTGGGTGTCGACCGCCCTCCACCCACTATCGTGGCCAAGTGGCCGCAACCTCCTGCTCCAATGGCAGTGCGAACGCTCTTTGCCGCTCCTCCATGCGGCCGACCAGATCCTAGCTACCACCCTGCTCTTCCGAAACCGATGGGCTGTGACCTCCTTCAAAACCGGTGGCGCGGACACGTGCCACCCTTCCTCCCTCGTGGTCGGCTGGGTGCCAGCCTTCACCTTCTTCCACAAGCCGCTGGGACTTCGTTCCAAGACAGAAAAATTAAACGATTGTATATTTGTGATCCTTATGTCGAGGGATCTGTGTATATATATCACGCTCAGAAAAACTCCATGTTTCCAGCATCAAAAAAAATTATGCGTTGAAGAACGCACGAAGATCACACGAAGAATAAAAAGAAAAAGGAGAAAGGTTTATTTGCGGGACGATGGCCATGTTCATTTGGAAACAATCATCGTGAATTTAGGATATGAAGAATAAATAAAATTCATTCATATTAAAAACAAACCCCTACCTCAATTTTCTAATGGAGCTGGCATGAGGAAGAAGACAAAGTCGTTGAAGAACGTCGACGTTCGTCGCTTCTGCAAGACGCTTCCGATCTGGGCTCGGGGCCGGTTCCTCATTCTTCGTTAGGGGTGGTTCTTCTTTGGAGAATGTTCTTCCCGATTATCCAAGGCTCTCCCAACTCTCCTTTTCCAATGATTTCCAACAAGGAAATGAGAAGCCAATATATTAAAATAAGTTTATAAATTTAATTAAAGTTGGTGTAGGATCGAAATAATGATGTAGATGCTCAAAATACAAGAGGGGGGGGGGGGGTGAATTGTACACTTTAAAAATTCCTTTGGAACCTTTAAAGTTGGTTACAGATAACTATGTTTTACTTAGACAAGGAAAGATCTAAGTTTAACAAGGTTAAACTAAGAAAATTCACAACACCTCTAAGAAAAATTGTAGGATTGGAACTGAGATTTACAATACAAGATTCTACCGTAAAGCGTATAGAATCTAAACTTATCAGATTACAAGTGTAAGGAAATATAAGAAGGTTATACTTTCCTTAGAATACAAAAGTGCAGTGGAAAAACAAGTAGTAAAACTACTAGTAACAAGATATAAGTCTTTTAACCCAAAGAGAAGGGTATCCAACAACCTTGGATAAAGGTCCCTTGATTTATACTTTCAAGCAAGTCTGTCTTACCCACACCAGGGTAAGCCCTTGATACGAATATCGGAATCTCTGTCTTGCTATCCCCGCAAGCCCTTAACTTCAAGGTAGTTGGAACCTCTGTCTTCCTCAGCAAGGAAGCCCTCAAACTTCAAGGTAGTCGACACCTCTGTCTTCCTATCCCTGGAAGTCCTCGAATGTAATCACCAACATTCGGAGTCGCACGAAGCAATCTGAATGAGTAGTTCAGTATGCACAAAGCATGAAAAGCTTCTCTCTCTAGAAATCACCTTAACAACATGTGGTTTCTAGATTGATCAACTTCTCTCTTGTAACACACGTATGTAATGAGCTCTTTCAAATGAGCTCCTATTTATAGGAAAATTTCCAACGGTCATCTCCCTCCTCCAATGGTCATATTTTCCATGAAATTCGGAGGGACCTGTACACGTGTAACTCAGACAATGGTTAATTAGAAACAGAATAGATGACATCGTTTTATAACAAACCATGTATAACTGAATGCACGACATCATTTTGAAATTAAGCATATGTAAGTAAAAAACTAATCAATATTTCGGAGTGTAAGCAAGTCAAAAGTTCGGAGTCTAACCAAAATAAAATTCAGATTCTATCATAAGAAATGTTCGGATTATGTTTTATAGGAATTCAGAGTCTGGTTTCACTGGAGACTGGAATCTGAACTTGCAGAGTTCGGAGTCAAACCAGTAAAAGTTCGGAGTCGATCTAGTTAAGAGTTCAGAGTCGAGATACTTAAGAGTTCGGAGTTGACCTACTTAAGAGTTTGGAGTCGAACTACTTAAGATTTCCAAGTCGAACTACTTAAGAGTTCGGAGTCGAACTACTTAAGAGTTCAGAGTCGAACTACTTAAGAGTTCGGAGTCGAACTACTTAAGAGTTTGGAGTCGAACTACTTAAGAATTCGGAGTCGAGCTACTTAAGAGTTCAAAGTCGAACTACATAAGAGTTCGGAGGCGACCTACTTAAGAGTTCGGAGTCAAACTAATTAAGAGTTCGGAGTCAAACTACTTAAGAGTTCGGAGTCCAGAATTCGGATTGGAACTTCAATATAGTTCACATCAAGAATTCGGATCCTAAAAACAGAATACTCCAATACTTGACATTATATGATTCCGGGATCTTGGTTAACAATCCGGGTTTTATACTTTAAGAAAAAAATATTTCTATGAATAAGAAACTCTAGGTAAGGTCAGATTCCATTAAAGAAGTAAATTTTCCTTATGGAGGTAAAACATACATTTGCTTAAGTATAAGGAGTTTGTGATTTTCAAAACAAGAAGTAATGGAAAAGTCATAAGGAAAACCTTATTGACTCAACAATCTCCCCCTTTTTGGAAAGCACAAACAAACTTACGAAAAACAAAATAAGGACTCTGAAAAATTTCCTTAGACTTTTAAATTAAAACTTATCTCCCTTTGTTCAAGGACAAAAATGAATACAACTAACTCCCCCTTAGGCATTGAAACTCTAAGGATTGTATTCTGACTTTCCGGAGTGGAGTTCACACTAACATGGTAATGAAAAACTTCGAAGTGAGAAACTCCCCCTTTCTTTAAGAAAATTTTACATAGAAATTTTTCTTTCTACTCCTTAGGAGTAGTTCTTTTTCCTTCTCCCCCTTTGTGATTTTCAAAAATAATTGAAGGGAATGGAAAACAAAATATGGTACCTGAAACATTAGTATATGACAAGACACAACCAACCAAATAATCATTTCATTAGAGTTGAAAATTTTTACAAAGAAAGACAATTACAACAAAAGATCAGAGTGGGTTCATTTGTCTTCCTTTTCCTTCAGAATGAGCTGCTTTAACAAGGATTTGAGTTTCTTCAAGTCTCTTTGATCTTCCTCTCGTTGCCTCTCCATGGATTTTACCTTTTCTTCTTGAGCTTTTAAATCCTCTGCCTGAGCCTCCAAGGCTTCTTTTGACAACTTTATTATCTCATCTTGCTTTTCCATCTTCTACTGAAACTCAATCCAGAAATCTCTTTCAATTTTACAGTTTTGAGATACTGAGTTAAGCTTCCCATTCAGATCCCTGACCTGTTGATTCCGGAAATTTTTCTCCTGTGTCAACTTCTTAAAAATATCATTAACCTTTTTATCATACATTTCAAAAGAATTTTGAACTTCAGCCTAAAAATTCTCAAAGTGAACTAAATCTTCATCAACTCTCTTAGACCATTTGGTTACCTTACTACAGGACTTCCTATGCACATCATAATCGATAAGAAAACTTTTCTGTTCAGCTTCCAACTTCACAAACTTATCCATAACCATGGATAAATAATTCGATTTCTGATTCATAGTTTGTTTCAGTATCTGGCATTTGGAATCTATTATTAGAAAAATCGAAATGGTTTCCACCAACTTCCTCAGAGATTGAACCACAAAATCATGCCCATGAGATGATGATTCTGAATCAGAAACTTTTCTTGGAGACTGATCTTCTTCAGCTTGCACCAACTTTCTTCTAGAGGTGCCACCAACCACTTTCTTCCTGATGAAATCTTTTATAGGTGTCTCCATGAGAGTTTGCTTCCCCTTATCAGCTCTCGGAACAGGTTCCTTATTAAGGGATACTTCCTCGAATTCAGATACTTGAACGATCTTGTCTTCATCTGGTTTTTGTTTTTCTTGTCCTTCCTCAAGAAAATTCCTTTCATAAGATTCTTCCTCATCATACAAGACATTCTATTCTTCTTCTTCTTGCTGTTTCTTGCTAGCTTCCTCATCTCCCTTTCTTGGAGTAACTAAATTTACGGATTCAGCCTTATCTTTATAGTCCTGTACTTTCTTGATCAGGGTATCCAAATATTCACTTTCCTCCTATTCTTCTTCTTCCTCAACTTCTTCCTCAACTTCTTCCTCAACTTCCTGAACTTCATCAGTAACTTCTTCTTCAACCTCTTCAACTAATTCTTTACCCTTTTCCTTTTCCAGAGTGACATAGTTCTTTGCTGGAGTTTCTGGTAAAGAAGGTTCAACACCAAAAGTTTCCGGAACTGGAAGCATTTCGGAAGATAACTCTGTATCTTTCAGCAAATATCGCACCAATTCAGCTCCAGAAATTTTCTTTCTCATTCGCTTTTCCTTCACTTGTTTCTCTAGCTCCTCAGCGGATTTTTCTTTTAAGGCTTTAGCCTCTAAAGGGTCCAATCTGAATTGTGGATCCCCTTCCCTTCTCTTTTCTTTATCTTCCCTCCACTTGGCTGCCACTCCATCTGTATATGTTTTTTGCTTCTTCGGCTTAGGGGGAGCATATTGAGTTTCCTTAGCCTGAGGAATTTCTTCATCAGTAATGACTTCCTTAACATTTCTCTTCCTCCTTTTCTTTTTGGATGGTTCCGGAGAGTGTGTTTATTTTTGAGCTACTTCAAACTCCTCCACAAATAGGGGGTAAAATTTTCCAGATTCTCTGGAAAAACCCATCTTCATCCTCTTGAGGGTATCATCACTGACTAGCATAAGCTTGCAATTCCGGATCTTTGATTTGCAGAAAACCTTGAAGGATTATAAACACCGAACTATCAACTTAGATAGTAAGGCATGAAACATGATAATATGAGATCTCAAATTGCCTTATTTGATATTATTGATCATAACTAAGACATGCCTCATCAAATTTATCTTTCTTAAATTTACCAAAAAATCTAAGACATAGATATCACTCTTCTTCAGATTGTCTTTATCACCTCTTCTTGGAACCAAAATGCCTTGCACCCAAATATGAAGAATTCTATTGTTCGAAGTGAGATGAGAAATCTTGATAGTTGAATAATCCTTAAGCCCAAGACACTTCAGTGCCTTCTCCTTGTTGAAACTACCTTGCACATCGGGAAGTTTGTGTGAGTATAATTCAGCTTCTCCTTCATATGACAAACCAACCAAGCTCGCATCCTTGGTGTAGGAAAGCTTATAAGTATTCTCATAAGACTTGAAAGAAAACCACTCTCTTCCATCTTCCATTAGGAAGGAAACAAACTCATAGAACTCGATCAACAAATCAGTATAAACCGAATCCTGTTTATCTGACTTTGCTACGCAGACATCTTCCCATCCATTTAGCTTTATATTCTTGGAAATAAGGGAATCAAGCTTATAGAAATCTGGATGAACTAACCTTTCCCTAAAGACTAACCACTTAGATATTGGTTTCACAGTCGACATATCTTGAGATGTTACTTCAACAGAAATTCAGAGTGAAGAAAACTGAAATATTCGGATCGAATTTGCAAAGTTCGGAACCGGCCTTAAGAAGAGTAGCAGGGCTTCGATACACAAAAGTTTGAAAAACCGATGTGGGAAACGTCTCGGGGTCCCCTTTATATAGGCAATGTAAGTGACTGTTGGTCTTCCAAAAATCCATCTAACGGTTGAAAAAGCTTTGATCTTATCTGACGGTTGAGAACAATCCCGCAAGAAAAACTTGACTCCGATCTTTTGAGGTTTTTAAAGAAAACATTCGGATTTGAAGAAAACTAGAATCCGATCTTTTAAAAACTTAGGAAAATACCAGAAAGAAAAATATGATTATGAAACTATAAGTAAGGAAATCATAGCTTCCAGATTGGATAGAAACATTGTTCGTAATTGGTAATATTCTTCTTGAAGAAAGAAATTTAAAAACAAAATCATTATGAAAGTTCCAGTATAAGAATCTCGTTACAAAAACTCTAGTCCGAAAATCTCCATTACGGAAGTTCCAGTACGAAAAAAAACTCCATTCCGGAAGTTCCAGTACGGAAAAAAACTCCATTCCGGAAGTTCTTATTCTGAGAATTTCAATCCTGAAAAATTTCAGTTCCAGAAATTCCCATTTTGGAAATTTTAGTTTCAGAAATTTCCATTCCGAAAACTTTAGTTCCTAAAGGTTTGAAAAACTAACTACAAAAAATTTTAGTTATACTAATTTTTGAAAAACAGATTCCAAAAAAAAATTTAGTTACACTAACATTCAAATGTACTCCCCTTATGGGAAGGAGTTTATTACTGTTAGGAGAATTGTTCAACAAGAAGTTAATGAAGAATGATTACCTTATGGTTATCATTCCTAACATTTATTTAATGTATTCAAATCTATCGGAGGGTAATGATTTTGTGAAAATAGCAGCAAGTTGATCTTGCATTCCGATAAACTGAAAAATGATATCTCTTTTAAGTGTGTGATCCCTAAGAAAGTGATGCCTAATATCTATGTGTTTTGCACGAGAGTGATATGCAGGGTTATTACTTAGGGAAATGGAACTTGTGTTATCACACAAAATTTGAGTCTTAGTAAAACTCAGGCCATAGTCTGTGAGTGTGTGTTGCATCCACAACACTTGAGCACAACAACTTCCAGCTGCTACATATTCAGCTTCAGCAGTGGAAAGTGCTACAGAATGTTGCTTCTTGAAGGACCAAGAAACTAATGAATCTCCTAAGAAATGACAAGTTTTGTATGTACTCTTTCTATCCATTCTACATCCACCAAAGTCAGCATCTGAAAATCTTTTTAGAACAAAATCATTTCCAGAAGTATAAAATAATCCTAGATCTATGGTTCCTTTAAGGTAGCAAAAAATTATTTTTACTGCCTTTAAGTGAGACTCCTTAGGATTGGATTGATATCTTGCAAATTATCATACTGAGAACATTAAGTCTGGTCGAATAGCTGTTAAGTAAAGTAAACTTCCTATCATACCTCTAAAAGATGTTTGATCTACTGGTTTTCCAGCTTCATCAAGATCTAAAGAATTTGTGGTACCAATGGGAGTACTTATACTTTTAGTATTTTCATAACCAAACTTTTTGAGAAGATCTTTAATATAATTATGCTGAGATATATAGGTTCCTTATGGTTTTTGAGAAATTTGAAAACCAAGAAAAAAAGTTAACTCACCCATCATACTCATTTCAAACTCAGATTTCATTAGACTTGCAAAAGAGTCAGTCAAGGATTGCTGAGTTGAACCAAATATGATGTCATCAACATAAATTTGAACAATCAAAACATTTTTCTTATCTTTCTTTATAAAAAGGGTTGGATCTGCATTTCCCTTAACATAGTTATTTTGAAGCAAAAATCCTGTGAGTCTATCATACCAGACTCGTGGGGTTTTTTTAAGACCATACAAAGCTTTGGTAAGTCTAAAAACATGATCCGGATGTTTTGTATCTTCAAATCTAGGAGGTTGTTCAACAAAAACTTCCTCTTGAACATAACTGTTAAGAAAAGCACATTTCACATCCATTTGAAAAAGTTTAAAATTAAAGAATTCTGAAAAGGCAAGTAGAATACGAATAGATTCAAGTCTAGCTACTGGCGTGTAGGTTTCTTCATAGTCTATTCCCTCTTGATGATTATATCCTTTAGCAACGAGTCTAGCTTTATTTCTTACTATGACTCCATTTTCATCACACTTTTGTCTAAAAACCCACTTTACTCCAATAACAGAAGTTTCTTTAGGTCTTTCAACCAAAGTCCAAACTTTGTTCCTTTCAAATTCATTTAGTTCATCTTGCATGGATTTGATCCAATCATCATCACCTAAAGCTTCATCAGTTCTTTTTGGTTCTAATTGGGAAAGAAATTCTAGATGTTCTACTTTATTTCTCAAGGAACTCCTAGTCCTTACAGGTTGGTTTACATCACCAATGATGCTATCACTGGGATGATTCTTAAGAAACACCTGATTTGGGTTTTGTAAAACCTGTTCATCCACGTAGGGTAGAAATTATTCTGGGGTAAATGTTTCAGAAGTATCTTCTTGAACATTTTACTTGTTAGAAGGTTCTTCTATAAAAGGTTGACAATCAGTTTTTGGAAACACATCTGAGGATGTAGGTTGGGATGGTTTAAAAACAAAAGGATCTGACTCATCAAATTTTATATGCACTGTTTCTTCAACAGTACAAGTATTTTTATTGAAAACTCTATATGCCTTAGAATTTGTGGAGTAGCCTAAGAAAATTACTTCATCAGATTTTGGTGCGAATTTATGTAGATTATCTTTAGTATTCAGAATGAATACTTTGCAACCAAAAACCTTGAAGTAGGAAAGTCTTGGTTTTCTACTATTCCATAACTCATAAGGAGTTTTATTAAGAAAAGGTCTAATCAAAACTCGATTTATTGTATAGCAAGCAGTACATACAGATTCAGCCCAAAAATGTCTAGCTATAGAATATTCACTCAACATGGTTCTAGTTATCTCTTGAAGAATTCTATTTCTTCTTTCAACTACACCATTCTGTTGAGGAGTTCTAGGTGCTGAAAAATTGTGAGTAATACCTTTTTTACTACAAAAAGTTTCAAAATCAGAATTTTGAAATTCTCCTCCATGATCACTATGAATAGTTTTTAGTGGAATGTTTTTCTCATTTTTAACTTGTGCTCTAAAACTTTTGAAATAAGAAAAATCTTCAGACTTCTTTTCTAGAAAATAGACCTAAGTAAATCTGGTGTAATCATCAACTAGAACAAACACATAGTGTTTTCCTCCAATGCTTCCGGTTTGTGTTGGACCAAAAAGATCCATGTGCACTAACTGTAATGCATCGGTTGTCGAGACTTAACCGATTGATTTAAAACCATATTTATGTTGCTTTCAATATTGACAAGGATCATAAACTTTAGAAGAATCAAATCTAAGCTTCGGTAGATCCTTAACTAGATTCTTCTTAGAGAGTTTACATAAGTTCCTAAGGTTACAGTGACCTAATCTTCTATGCCATAACCAGGAATGATCTTCCATTGCACTTTGGCAAGGTAGGTCTTGACTCTTGAGATCTTCTAAGTTCAAAGTGTAAACATTCTCTTGCCTATTGGCTAAGAGAATAAATTATTCCTTGTAATTGTGTACTGAGCACTTATCATTCCTAAAATTCACAAGGTAACCTTCATCACATAACTGACTTATGCTGATGAGGTTGTGCTTAATATCCTTAAAAAATAAAACATTTGAAATCAAAGTTTTACCTAGAAGAACAATATTACCAATACCAACAATTTCTCCTTGAGAATTATCTCCGAAAGTTACCTTTCCTCCTTTCATTTTGATAATCTTCTCAAAATATCTTTTGTTACCAGTCATGTGCCAGGAACATCTACTATCCATGTACCATGTATTGTTGTTGGTACTTCCTCTATTTTCTTTAAAATAAGATAGAAATTAGACTTTCGGAATCCAAACTTGCTTGGATCCGAGATTTCTAGACAACAAAATTTTAGGAACCCACATCTTCTTTGAAAAATATGCCTTATGAAAACCTAAAGATTGGGTTTTATTTAAAGAGCAGTTCTTTTCCCAGTGACCACCACATTGACACTTGGTACAAAATGGGGCACTTTGTGGAACAAAATAATTGTTACTAAAAATTGGTTTTGCATGGGTATAACCAAATCCGGATCTATTTCTCAAAGGTCGTATTTGAGAATACATTTTATCAAAATTTTCCTTACCATGGGTAAAGTTTGATAAAAACTTCTTTAAGGAAAATATTTCAGACTTGAGTTTTATAACCAATTTTTTATCTTCAAAATCATTAGATTTAGAACTAGAGCTAGGCTCGAAGATACTTTTCTTAGAAATTACGTTTTCTAACTCTTTTGAAAGTTTGTTCTTCTCAGAACTTACTTCCTCAAGATTTTTTGAAATATTTATAAAATCAGCATTTTTCCTATCAAGATCTTTAGTAAGATCTGATATTTCTTTTGTAAGAATATAATTCCTAGAGTTTTCCTTATCAAGTTTTTTATTGAGTTTAGAATTCTTAATTTCAAGAAGTTCAGCAAACCTAGAAATTTCTTCATAAGTAGGTAAAGTATTTTCTTCATCAGAAGAGGATTCTTCATCAGAAGAGTTATAATATTCTATATCATTAGAATTTAAAGAAACATTTGTCAATGATTCATCATTTCGTACCTTAGCCATAAAATAATGATTGTTAATGGGTAATCTGGCTATAAGACCAAGATTCTTCTGTCCTGAAGATTCATAATCAGAAGATTCATTTGTAGAGTCACCACCACTGGCACTCCAGGTGTCATTTTCTTTCAAGACTTTCTTAGCTTTGGTTTTGTAGTACTTATTTCTGCTCCTTTCAGAATGCCTTTATTTCCTTTATTTATTTTTGAGAAAAGGGCAGTCCGGTCTAATATGTCCTACTCTCTTGCATTCATAACAAGTGACTTCTCCATCTTTCCTATCTTTCCTTTCCTTTTTATTATACTTGGACTGGAAATTTCTATGGACAACTATCATGTTCATCCTTCAAGCAAGATTTGCTAACTCATTTTCTGAGATTTCACTTTCACTAGAATCTGATTGAATAACCATCTTCTTAGACTTGGATCTCGTTACTCTCTCTGGAGTCTTAACTTTCATATGATTTGATGTTGTTGTAAAAGAAACAGTACCATTCCCATTATTCTTTTTGATGTTGTCAGCATCTCTCTTCATTCTTGTTTCATGTTGGAGAAGAGTTCCAAATAGCTCTTCAAGAGAAATTTGAGTGACCTTCCTGTTCTCATCTATGGCTGTTCTCTTTGATTCCCACTCATTGGGAATAATATCAATTATCTTATCCACAAGAGATTCATCATCTAAACCTTTTTCTCCCATAGACTGTAAGCTGTTGACTATAGTCATAAATCTCTGTTGAACTTTACAGATTGGTTCACCATATGGAAAATTGAATCCACGGTATTCGGCTCTAAGAATAGCTCTCCTAGTATCAATTACTTTAGAAGTGACAAAGTGTGTAACCTCTAACTTCTTCCAGATACAATTAGCTACTTCACAAGAAGAAATTTGGCTATATATATTTCTAGTCATTGAACAAAGTAAAGTATTGCGTACCTTATAATTGAGTTGATACTCTTGCTTTTCCTGGTTAGTGAAATTTCTAACTTTCTTATCAAGAATTTTATAATCACCAGTAAGCATAATGAAGTTGTCCACTCCAGTATTGATAACAAAAGTCTTCATTCAATCCCTCCAGTACTGATAGTCATTACCATCAAAGATTGGTGGTCTTGTAGGATTTAGATTTTCAATAGAACCAACATTGACTCCTGCCATTCTAATAAAAACTTGGCAACCAAACTAGTTAGTAGAAAAAGTTTGTAACGACAAAGTTTGGAATGACAAAGTTCGGAATGACAAATTTCGGAACGAAAAAGTTTGGAATGATAAAGTTCGGAACAACAAAGTTCGGAATGATAAAGTTTGGAATGATAAAGTTCGGAATGATAAACTTATACATGAGTATAATTATTTCAAAACCCTCCTCTGATACCAATTGTAGGATCGAAATAATGATGTAGATGCTCAAAATATAAGAGGGGGGGGGGGGTGAATTGTACACTTTAAAAATTCCTTTGGAACCTTTAAAGTTGGTTACAGATAACTATGTTTTCCTTAGACAAGGAAAGATATAAGTTTAACAAGGTTAAAATAAGAAGATTCACAACACCTCTAAGAAAAATTGTATGATTGGAACTGAGATTTACAATATAAGATTCTACCTTAAAGCGTATAGAATCTAAACTTATCAGAGTACAAGTGTAAGGAAATATAAGAAGGTTATACTTTCCTTACAATACAAAAGTGCAGCGGAAAAACAAGTAGTAAAACTACTAGTAACAAGATATAAGTATTTTAACCCAAAGAGAAGGGTATCCAACAACCTTGGATAAAGGTCCCTTGATTTATACTTTCAAGAAAGTCTGTCTTACCCACACCAGGGTAAGCCCTCGATACGAAGATCGGAATCTCTGTCTTGCTATCCCCGTAAGCCCTTAACTTCAAGGTAGTTGGAACCTCTGTATTCCTCAGCAAGGAAGCCCTCAAACTTCAAGGTAGTCGACACCTCTGTCTTCCTATCCTCAGAAGTCCTCGAATGTAATCACCAACATTCGGAGTTGCACGAAGCAATCTGAACGAGAAGTTCAGTACGAACAAAGCATGAAAAGCTTCTCTCTCTAGAAATCACCTTAACAGCGTGTGGTTTCTAGATTGATCAACTTCTCTCTTGTAACACACATATGTAATGATCTCTTTCAAACGAGCTCCTATTTATAGGAAAATTCCCAACGGTCGACTCCCTCCTCCAACGGTCATATTTTCCATGAAATTCGGAGGGACCTGTACACGTGTAACTCAACCAACGGTTAATTAGAAACAAAATAGGCGACATCGTTTTATAAAAAACCATGTATAACTGAATGCACGACATCGTTTTGAAATGAAGAATATGTAAGTAAAAAACTAATCAATATTTCGGAGTGTAATCAAGTCAAAAGTTCAGAGTCTAACCAAAATAAAATTCGAAGTCTATCATGAGAAATGTTCAGATTCTATTTTATAGGAATTCGGAGTCTGGTTTCACCGGAGACTGGAATTTGAACTTGTAGATTTTGGAGTCGAACCAGTAAAAGTTTGGAGTCGAGATACTTAAGAGTTCGGAGTTGAGCTACATAAGAGTTCAGAGTCAACCTACTTAAGAGTTCGGAGTCGAACTACTTAAGAGTTCAGAGTCAAAATACTTAAGAGTTAGGAGTCGAACTACTTAAGAGTTCGGAGTCGAACTACTTAAGAGTTCGGAGTCGAACTACTTAAGAGTTCAGAGTCGAGCTACTTAAGAGTTCGGAGTCGAGCTACTTAAGAGTTCGGAGTCGACCTACTTAAGAGTTCGGAGTCGAACTACTTAAGAGTTCGGAGTCGAACTACTTAAGAGTTCGGAGTCGAACTACTTAAGAGTTTGGAGTCGAACTACTTAAGAGTTCGGAGTCCAGAATTTGGATTGAAACTTCAATATAGTTCACATCCAGAATTCGGATCCTAAAAACAGAATACTCCAATACTTGACATTATATGATTCCGGGATCTTGGTTAACAATCCGGGTTTTATACTTTAAGAAAAAAAATATTTCTATGAATAAGAAACTCTAGGTAAGGGTAGATTTCCTTAAAGAATTAAATTTTCCTTATGGAGGTAAAACATACATTTGCTTAAGTATAAGGAGTTTGTGATTTTCAAAACAAGAAGGAATGGAAAAGTCATAAGGAAAACCTTATTGAATCAACAGTTGGCACAATTAATTAGGTTATGTTGGAACATTAATTTGGAGGAGAAACCAAGAGTCACCTCCCACATTAAAGAAGGAGTTCATGGTTAGGGTGGTCCCCACCATTAAATTCAAATGGGTGGTTTCACAAATTAAAATAAAATAAAAGAAGTTTTATTTTATTTTATTTTTTTATTCTTTTAACTTACTCATGAAAAGTCCAAAAACTAACTTTCACCCTCAACCTAATACGGTCAAGGTGAATGTCTCCTTAAGCGAAAACTGATGCTGTGAGTTCAACGGTGTCCTCAGATTTTAATTCTGAGCACCGGTTCAAAAGTTACAAAAACCCACTCACACGTTTACTGAATGTACCCAAAAAAAGTTCAGAAATTCATTTCGGGCACTCCGGGCCTCAGAATCAAGCGCTTTCAATTTTCACGGAGTCATAATATTCACATATAATTAAAAAAAATTAATGGAAAAATTCGGGTATTTACATTCTCCCAAACTTAGTGATTTGAATCCCCGTAAGCCATAACTCAAACTAAGGGAACAAGTGGGGGTACTGAGCACGTATTTGAGCCTCCCACTCCCATGTACTCTCCTGGAGGTTCCCGTGCTACCAGTGAATGCACACCAGAGGTATCGACCGCCCACGAAGGACCCACTCCTATCGATCCTCAATCTCTACTAGAACCTCTATAAACGTCACCCCATCATCGTTGTCTAGCTCGCCATGGTCGATTATGTGAGGTGGGTCATGCATGTATCTCCTCAGTTGAGATACTTAGAAAACGTCGTGCACCTAGTGCAACTGAGGTGGAAGAGTTAAACGATAAGATGCCTTTCCAACTCTGTTGAGCACCTAAAAAGGTCCGATGAACCTCGGAGATAACTTGCTGCCCCAACCAAATCTCCACAAACCTCATCATGGTGAGACCCATAGAAAGACGTGGTCACCATACTCAAACTCCAGAGGTCTCCGCCTCCTATTAGCATATGATTTTTTACTGATCTGTGCTATCTTCATCTGCTCCTAGATTATCTATAACTTGTCTATGGTAGCTCACACCATCTCTGGTCCCATGAGTGCTGACTCCCCTGGGTCTGTCCAGCACAAAGGTGATCTGTAAGGTCGTCCATACAATGCCTCAAATGGTGCCATACCGACTGTGGAGTGATAACTATTATTGTATGAAAACTCCACTAAGGGAAAGTGATCCTCCCAGATGCGGCCAAAATCAAGGATACAAGCACGTAGCATGTCCTCAAGGGTCTGAATGGTCTGATCTGTCGGACCATCCATCTAAGGATGGAAGGTGGTGATCAATCAATGTTGTGTCCCAAACGCCTCCTACAACCCCTTCCATAGTTGGGAAGTAAAACGCGCATCATGATCAGAGACAATCATAGTTGGCACTCCATGAATTCGTACAATTTCCTACATGTAGAGGCGTCCCGAGACCTCTACTGAACCCTACTCTCTGATATGTAGGAAGTGGGCCGACTTGGTGAGTCAGTCTATGATCACCCAGATGGAATCATGTCCCCTAGACGTGCGTGGAAGACCCATCACGAAGTCCATGGAAATTCCATCCCACTTCCACTCTGGAACCTCTAATGGATGAACTAAGTCTGCTGGAACCTGATGCTCCGCCTTCAACTACTGACAAGTGAGGCACCGAGAGACAAAATCTTCCACTGATTTCTTCATTCCTGGCCACCAGTGCTGACGCCGAAGATCCTGGTACATCTTCGCCACTCCTGGATATACTACTAGAGGGGATGCATGTAACTCCCTCAACAATTCTTCCATAAGCGTCATCGGTACCATAGTACGACCCCTGAAGAGGACGACGTGCTCTCCACAGTTAGAAAATCCATTTGGTGCCTATCATATGGATATCTGAACACATCCATCCTCACAATCAGCATCCCCAAGGTGCACCTCCCTGACTCACTGAAGGAGTGGGGGAGTGACTGTCAGTGAATGAATATAAGCTCCTCCTTCTCAATCCACATAGTATATCTGCAAAGCGGCTAGTTGCTACGTCGCCTCACTCAATAGCTATATACTAGATCTCCTACTAAGTGCATCTACTACTACATTCCCCTTCCCAGGAGTATAGAATATCTTGAAGTCATAGTCCTAGAGGAACTCAATCCAACACCACTATCTCAGGTTCAAGTCTTTCTGATAGAAGATATACCTAAGACTCTTGTGATCAGAGTAGACTATAAAACGTTCATCCATCAAGTAATGTCGCCACATCTTCAAGGAAAAGACCACTACTTCTAACTTCAGGTCATGGGTAGCATAATTATGCTCATGCTGTCTCAACTGTCAAGAACCATACACGATCACTACTCACTCCTACACCAGGACACATACAATACCAGTCCCTGATGCGTCACAGTAGACTACGTACCCAACGCCATCCTCTGGTAGCCTCAAGACGGGGGCACTCTTCAGTCTCTGCCTTAGCTCCTGGAAACTCCACTAGCACCTCTACGACCACACAAAGGGTTTCCCCTTCTTTGTTAATGCTGATAAAGATTCCACAACTCTAGAAAATTCAGGCACAAACCTCCACTAGTAATCGACCAAACCTAGAAAACTTTGCACCTCCATCACGCTCCTAGGTGGATCCCAATCTAGTACAACCTCAATATTTTCTAGATCTACTAAAACTCCAGCCTTTGAGACGACGTGTCCTAGAAAGTGGGCCTCTAATATCCAAAACTGGCACTTTGAGAGCTTACCATAAAGCTGGTGCTCTCGGAGTGTGTCCAGAACTATCTGTAAATGATAGGCATGTTCCTCCTCTGTCACTAAGTATATCAGGATGTCATCGATGAAGAGTAATACAAAGTGATCAAGGTATGGCTGGAAGATCCTATTTGTGAGTCCCATGAACACTGTTGGAGCATTGGTCATGTTGAATGGCATAACCAAGAACTCATAATGATCACACCGACATCTGAAGGCTTTCTTCTGTACATCCTCGTCTCGTACTCTGAGCTGGTGATAACCTGATATGAGGTCTATCTTTGAAAACCATCAGGCTTCCTTCAGCTGATCAAAGAGATCATCAATCCTCGGGAGTGGATACTTGTTCTTCACAATCACCTGATTTAGGCGCCGATAGTCCACACAGAGTCTCAAACTCCCATCCGCCTTCTTGGTGAACAAAATCAGGGATGCTCAAGGAGAAACACTAGGCCTAATGAACCCCTTGCTCTGCAAGTCCTCTAGCTATAATCACAGCTCTCGAAGCTCTATAGGAGCTATCCGATATGCTGGGATAGATATCAGTGCCTTCTCAAAGTATAAGTTGATGTAAAATTCCACCTCTCTTTGAAGAGGTAGACCCGGAACGTCATCAGAAAAAACATCAGTGTACTGGTCCACCACTATAGGATAGCTCAGACTCTCAACATCAACAGATCCAATGGTAAGGCTATCCAACTGATGTGTGATTGGCTGCACCCTCATCCGGGTAAGTCCATCCTATGCTGCAAAGGTTCCCTTCTCGCCGGTGAAAGAAAACCTGGTCCCATCCGTGCGGACACACCACACTTTGGGCCTAATACTGTCAATATGAGCATGGAATGTATATAACAATTCCATACCCAAGATGACATCGTAAGGCCTCAACGCCTCTACTAGGAGATCCTAGCCGAAGCTCTCGCCTCATAGAGTAAGCTCACACTACTGTCACCAGTGCATAATCATCGAATCTGCTCCCATAGGAGTCTCTAGCCGTAAGGATTGATCCAAAATCTCTTTCAAAATCTCCAAGCTCTAAAAAAGGGCCATGAAAATAAAAGAATGACTGGAACCTGTGTCTATAAGCACTGCAGCTAGGGCGGAGTAGACACAAATCGTACCTCATATCATCTCCAGAGCACCATGGTCATAGGCCTCAGTTGCCTGGAGGTGAGCTCATCCCTATCCACCTACTCCCTATGGTCGAGGTTGACCTCCTGGCAGTGGTGGCCGAAGAACCTACAATCGCCGCTCACCACTTGCTGCACGACCTGCTCCTCTTCCATGTCCGCCTCCTGCCTGCGAACCTCCTCGATCGAACATTTGTCTCTACCTCGGTAGGCTGTCATTACATACTCTAACTGGAAACCTAGCTGGCTATCTGTGTGGAGACATCCTGAAAATAAACAGTTGCGCCATGATCATTAAGTTTATACCTGTTGAGCTGACTCAAAAATATTACAAAGAAAACTTTTAAAAACACACACAACCAGGGTTTCCATGCACTGAGTCAAAAATCAGAATTCAGGGTCCTGGTGTATAGATACGTCAGCTACCGCACCAACAATTGACTCCCTAAACTGAAAACTACACTCATCAAACTTAACACTATTGCCGCATAGAAAAGATCAGAGTTATAGTTCTTTGGTAGAACTGAACTCCTCTGATACCAAGTTGTCATGACCCGTCCCTCAGGGCCCCTGTCGTGACTACCCCAAGCCCGCCTTCCATAGGCTAGGGGCTGACAACTAGCACCGAAAGGTGTATTACCTAGAAATGGGAAGGCATTGCCTTTATATCCTAGAAAATCACACAACTAAGTACAAAGTAGGATACAAGATCAAAGTAAAACTATATAGTAAACAAGGTGTGTACAGAAAGTAAAAGGGGCCAGAATACAAGACAAACTGTAAAGTACAAGTAAACTAAAAAGTGTAGGAGTTATTGTCCTAGAGCCAAGTGGTTTTACTTTGATTACATGGATATTTAAAGTATTATTACATATTGTTCTTTGTTATACATGACTATAATGTAATAATGTACTAGAGTATTTGTTGCATTGATAAGGTTATGGCAGTTCCCCTCTATGATGAGAATCTTGAAATTCTATAACAATATTCTTAAATATAGTTCTACGGTTTGATGATATGATATGATGGGACACATAGCATGTAGACCGCCAGGTGAGAGTACTTGTAAGAAGATGAGACTTCCTCTTATGAAGTTCACACTTGGTAATCTCCAAGATAGGAGATTATGAGAACAAACTTGCTAGTAGGAATTCAGCATGTTTTGGTGTCATCGAATATTTCTATCTATGAGCATGTTTAATAATCCTTAGACTTTAATATTATCATTAATACATGTCACGAATTATGCACTCTGATTTATTGACAAAAAACCATCACACAGACAGTTGGTGGGAAGTAGGGTACGTTGGTTGCGTCATGAGTGGCATGTTATTAATGGATAATTCGAGGAAGGATTTGTCTCTTCCATTTATGGAACTTGATATCTCAGCCCTTTGATTGAAATAGAACCATCACGCGAAATTCCATGTCCATGGTGTAATGACGTGTTTATTTCAGGTAGTCAAATAGCGACTTATCAAGCATAAAAGTTGATGACACAATCATGAAACCTGCTTGATGAGATATTACGACAAAGGGATTATATTACACAGTGAGCGTTCGTATGTGGATTTCATTGTTGTAAGTTTATTTTCTTTCTCTTGGGTTCCTTGAACTGTTGCTAGATAGTACTCTTGGACTTTAGATAAGCCCGCTTAATTCCAATGAGAAAGAATCCTACAGGGTCACACACTAAATGTTTTTGGTTGTCTCAGTTAAATTCAATTTGAATTTAATTAATGAAATAAATATTATTCTCAAGACCATGGAATAATTTTATTCAAGTTAAGATGATCACATAAATTAAATTAAATATATTTATTTATTTTATTAAACATTTAATAAATATTTATTTACTAGTTTTTAAATAAAATATTTATTTAAGAGAATAAATTATTTATTTATTTATTCGGGTGTTCAATAAATGGAAGTGGAGTTCGAGAGGACCAAGGTTGGTATGGTAGTAAAATAATTATTTGCAAGATGGTAAATAATTATTTAACTAGTTGTCACAAATTAAAATAATGCTATTATTATTTTGTGATGCATAATTTTATTTATAATTCCATTTTTCGAAAGTTGGAACACTATAAATAATGACGCTGTATTATTATTAAATGCATGGGTTTTCTCTAAGTTCATGAATGGATTTAATTTTTGCTATTCAATTAAATATTGTAACTGAAATTCCATGTATATAAATAGGCAAGTACCCCTATTGTGCCATACACCACACCACACTCCTGGTGAATTGAGAATTGTTGAGCCAAACAATTTCTCTCTCAAATCCTCTTCTCTCCCCTCTCAAGAACGAGAGACGTTCTTCAAGGCTAAATAACAAGCGATCAAGAACGACCGACACAAGACAATCGCTTCACCACGCTAATACCCGAAGAACGAGCGGTGTCGATCGGAGGCCATCAGAGCACATGCAGATAACTGCTAGAGGGATTCTATTTAGGATCCTTACAACCACAATGAGATAATCCATAAGGGTCAATCTGGACAATCAACATCATCAACGAAGAAAAATACCAAAGACACATGTATTATTTTTCTTTATGAAATTAATTAAATTAATTATAAACATGATGTGCAAGATCCTGTCTAAAGGTTTCGGGCCTCTTTTATTTTCTTTATCTAAACATTTGATTATATTCCATGGAGGCTGATGTTCATTGTCGTATTGATCCTAGAATAATCATTGATCATTGTAAAAATCAAAATTGGGTGTCGTCCCAACCATACTTTCACTACGTCTGGAACCTTCAAGTGGTATTAAAGGGAGGTTACATCATAGGTTATAATTATTTAAATATTTAGTTAATGAATTACACATTTAATAATTTAGTTGTTTCAATTCAAGTTAATCGTTCTGCAAATCTGAATCTCAAGATCTATTCATCCTCTTTTGTTTCTCGTTCACCTTACAGAAATGATATTTTCTTTTTATTTTGATTAAAATAAAATAGAGGATCTCATCTGGAGGTGCCAAAGATTCCTAGCCGTACAACACTAGAACACACAGTATGTATTCAGTAGTACACGCCATGTAGTCAAGATTCAATTCATCAGATCGGTCTGCCAAACCAAGTCATGTGTTGGAGTCTTTATAAGTCATAAATGACTCCGTGCGTTGACCAGGAATAGGTGGAACATGGTTTCTGGATTACACTCCATGTGGCCTAATGGACATGGTGTGTAGTCCCCTCGGGTTAGGGTTGGATCGTGTACCCCATACACGGCTTGCCTGATTAGAGATCGTGTAACAAGGAACTATATAGCGTGTGACCCCTTGGACACGCCGTGTACTCTGAAGATTTATGAATTACACTCACATGCCGTTTCCCCAGGAATGTACTTCGGATAGACGGTAAAAAATAGTACACACCGTGTAGTTAGAACTTCACATGGTGTACTCATACAAATTACACAGATTTATTAAAATTTATTATTATATTATACAAACCCTTGAGACATATACCATCGTGTGGGTGTAAAGATGAGGCACAACATGTGATATGTGTTTTATATATATGTGTTTAATTTAATATCTGTGTAATGTTAATTTCTACTCATTGGGTAGTTATGAATAGTAATTCACCGGGTTGCCTCCACGGTACAATTTATGTACAAAGATAATTTTAAATGAATTTATTTGTTTAAAATTATTATGGATGATAAACTCAAGGAAATTCAGAAAAGGATTTAAGATAAAAGGATTGATTAATTAAAGATGATAATTAATTGATTCGAGCATGATTTATCTTAAATGAGAACGATTAAATAATTGAATTCTAGTTTTATTTATGTGTAAAAATCGTTGCATGTATGGATTACCATGAGCTAGACCAAGACCTTTGTATGTGGATGGTTTCTTTTAATTAATTAATTTAAATTAAATTTGTTGGCCTGCGAGCCTTCTCCTCATTAATATGTAGGGCCTACGTGCCCAAGGTTTCTTTTATGTAAAACCACTTTTTACCCCTCACCTACATGTGAGTTAAAAAAGACATATATAATGGATGGAACTCCCAAGCTATTGGATCTATTTCAAGCTGGAGCCGAGACGAAACCAATCTTAGGAGATACAGAGGTGGATAGGTGGAAGCTGTAAACACAAAACCAAAAGGTTCAAGTTGTTTCTCTCCTAGGCCATGGTTATTTTATCAACTACTAGATAAACTAACCATTATAAAAGCTCATGATCATTCCATTTAATTTATTTTATTTCTGTCATTTTCATGGTTTATCATTATGGATGTGTTGTCACGATCACATAATTAATGAATTAAACAAGCATGCAAGATGGAACTAAAATAAACCAGACTTACGTGTAAATATTTTCAAGACATGGTTAATCACTTAAGTAAGTTACACTTAATATTAACAAGTGTGTAATAATGATAATAATCAATTCATGCATAAGAGATAAAAATCCCTCAAATAAAATATTAACTCAGAACAAGCCTTCCGTTACTTGATTAAAGGGAAAAACTCAATAAAACTATGTATTTGACCAACCCTTGTTGAGACACTTACTTTTATACAGGAATCCCTTATGAAAGGTTTCAAGTTGACTTAACCATATTACATTAAGAGGAGTAGACATTTCTAGACTTGGTGTAATATTAGAGGCAAGAGTTGAGGAAATCCAAAGTCATGATTTCAGGATTGGGGAGTCCACTCAACATATCAAGGAGGTGTAAGCCTGCAGTTAGAAAATAATTGCCTACCTAAATACCTTCTAATATCTTGAACAACCCTTGTTGGGGTTATATGAAGGGGAATATAGATCCTTGCCACTAGAATGTCATGGAAACTGGACATTCTGAGTTCAATGGTGAGGGCCATTGGGACTTGATAAAATATTGGGAGACTTAATAACATTTATTATTTCTCATAAAATGTAATCAAGAAAGTACTAATGATCTGCTCTTTTAATTGTAGAATAAAAATGACAATCTCATCAACCACACAATCCCTACGATCAATTTTGGATAAAGACAACATCCTCACCCATAGTAACTTCCAAGAATGGTTTAGACGCCTTCGGGTTATCCTACGCCATGAACGGAAGTCTTACGTGCTAGAGTCAGCATTACCTGATCCACCTGCCAAGGAGGTGAGTGATGAGGATTTCCTGGTCTATGAGAAAGATATGAACGATGCGGTCGATGTTCAATGTTTGATGTTATCATCAATGTCTAGTGAGCTCATGAAGTATCATGAAAACATGGATGCTTAAAGCATGCTCAAGCACCTCCGTAGTCTTTACTAGGAGAGATCAAGACAGGAAAGGTTTGAGATCTCTAAGGCACTCCTTCAGCATAAACTTGGAAAAGGTTCCCCACCAGCTAGGCCTCATGTACTCAAGCTCGTTGGCTACTTTGATTTCCTGGAGGTTCTAGGGTTTAAACTCTCCAAAGAACTGGGCACCGATCTCATTCTCGCATCACTCCCTCAAAGCTTCTCTAACTTTTTTGTCAATTTCAATATAAACAATATTGAGAAGTCTCTATATTATCTTCTTATCCTCACTCACCAAGTGAAAAAAGATATGAATCGTGAAAATACTTATGTCCTTATGGTGAATAATAGGAAAGGGAAGATGAAGAGCTTTAATCCCAAAGCTTCTTCACGACCTTCCAAGAAAAGGATGTTCAAAGGGGAGGAAAGGGAACATAAGGCTGTTTGTTTTTCATGTGGAAAGAAGGGCAACTGGAAGAAGAACTATACCCATCCTAAGAAGCAAGGGGAATCTTCAAGTACATTTTTTATCGAATGAAATCTATATATTTCTACAAATTGGGTATTAGATACAGCTTGTGGTGCTCACATATGTATCTAAATATAGGAACCAAGTAGATTCAGGAAGATTGATCGAGGGGAGGTAGATCTACGAGCAGCCAATGAAGCCAGAATTGCTGCTGTAGCTGTCTGCAACTACCACCTCATGTTGCCAACTGGGAAGATCTTGGTGTTAAAGGGTTGTTTTTATATGACTTCTGTAACCAAAAACATAATTTCTATATCCAGACTAGATATAGATGGATTTATTTTCAAGTTTAGAAATGAATGTTGCTTCTTTTATAAAGATAACATTTTTTTTGGTAGGGCACATTTATACAAAGGTCTTTATGTGTTGGATTACATAAACCAAGTAATGGAAATCTATGAAAAAGATACTTCACATGACTCATACCACACCCAACTTTGGCATCATCGTCTAGGTCATGTAAACAAGAAACACTTGACAAAGTTACATCAAGATGGATATTTAGATTCTTTTTAACTAAAAACACCTGGAATATGTCATGCATGTTTACAAGGAAAAATGACCAAATCACCATTTAGTGGGAAAGGTGAAAGGGCTAAAGAGATTCTTGAATTGGTTCATACTGATGTGTGTGGACCATTTCCAGTTGAAACAAGGGGTGGGTATTCATACTTAATAACTTTTACTGATGATTTTAGTAGATATATATATATCTACTTAATGAGGTATAATTTGAATTCCTTTGATAAGTTCAAGGCATACATGAATGAAGTTGAAAACCAACTTGGTAGGAAGATTAAGAAACTCTGCTCAGAACAAGGTGGGGAATATCTTAATTAGGACTTCATTGATTACTTACGAGAGTTTGGGATCCTATCCCAACTCACTCCTCCTTACAAAACTCAATGGAATGGTGTAAGTGAAAGGAGTAACCACACCTTGTTATACATGGTAAGATCAATGATGAGTTATGAAAGTATTCCATTATCCTTTGGGGGATATGCGTTACAAAAAATAGCATACATACTAAACCAAGTACCAACTAAATCGATAAATGGCATTCCATATGAGTTCTGGAGTGGAAGAAAAGCCATGTTATCAAATTTACATGTGTGGGGTAGCGAAGAATTTGTTAAGACATCTTCAGGTAATAAACTCGCACCCTGGGGCACAAAGTGTACCTTTATAGGATACCCCACGGAAATAAGGGGATATTACCTATACAACCCCTTAGACAAAAAGGTTATAGTGGAAAGACATTCCATAGTATTTGAGAGGGAGCACATCTCCAAAAGAGATAGTGGGAGAGAGATAGACTTGGATGAAGTCGAGGCTCAAGGTGCACAAGAGTTAGTACAGGAACAAATTCCACAAAGCCTCATGGAAGAAGAATCTGTTCTAGAGACACAAGTACCGCGTAGGATTATAAGAGAGGTTAGAGAACCGGAACAGTGCGGTTTTCTAGTTTCCGAGGTTGGTGACTCCTTATTAGTTGATAATAATGATCCTCTAAACTATTAGGAAGTAGTAAGTGGCACAAAAGTTTCCAAGTGGCAAGAATCCAGGAATTCTGAAATGGATTCCATGTACCAAAACCAAGTTTTGATTTTTGTAGATCCTCCAATTGATGTAAAGACTATTGGTTGAAAATAGGTATTCAAGAAGAAACTAGACATGGTAGGACAAGTCAATACCTATAAAGAATGACTAGTTGAAAAAGGTTTTAAACAACATCAAGGAATTGACTATGATGAAACCTTATCACCAGTTGCATTGCTGAAATCCATGAAAATTCTACTTGATATTGTGGCTTACCATGATTATGAGATTTGGAAAATAGATGTCAAAACAAAATTCCTTAATGGGAACCTTTAGGAAGATGTCTACATGACACAACCAGAAGGGTTTGCGACTCGAAAGGATTCCAATAAGGTATAAAAGTTGCATAAATCCATTTATGGATTAAAGCAAGCATCCAGGTCATGAAACATTTGTTTTGATGAAGCCATAAAAGAATTTGGTTTTATCAAAAATTAATGTGAGCCTTGTGTCTACAAAAAATTTAGTGGGAGTGCTGTCATTTTCCTAATAGTATATGTTGATGACATATTACTCATTGGAAACGAGATACCAGTATTATAGTCTGTTAAGGCATGGTTGAATCAATGCTTCTCCATGAAAGAATTGGGCGGGGAAGCATATATTCTTGGGATCAAGATATATCGTGATAGATCTAAGAGATTGCTGGGCCTAAGTCAAAGTACATACCTTGATAAGAAACTGAAGATATTTACTATAGAACAATCCAAGAGGGGATTGTTGCCAGTATCACATGGAATTAATCTTTCCAAAAAATGTGTCCTCAAACACATGAGGAAAGAAATATAATGGCAAGGACTCCCTACGCATCAATGATTAGGTCAGTCTTGTATGCCATGCTATGTACTAGGCTGGATGTCGCCTATGCATTGAGTGCAGTAGGCAGATATCAAGCTGACCCAGGTGACTGCCATTGGATGGAAGTCAAGACTATCCTAAAGTATCTGAGGTGTACTAAGGATATGTTCCTGGTTTATGGAGGAGATTAGGAACTAGTCATCATAGGATATGAAGATGATAGTTTCCAGAATAATCAAGATGACATGAAGTCCCAAATGGGATACATCTTCACTTTGAATGGATGTGCAATGAGTTGGAAGAGCTCAAAGTAGAGTGTGGTGAGAGATTCTACAGCAGAGTCTGAGTTTATCACAGATTCTAAGGTAGCTAAAGAATCATTTTGGATGCGAAGCTTTGTTCAGGAGCTAGATGTGATACCTATTAGTAAAGATCCCATTACATTGTACTGTGATAATACTACAGCGGTGGATCTAACAAAAGATCCAAGGTCACCTCAGAGGACAAAGCACATACTTCAAAAGTATCATATCTTGAGGGATTTTTATTATAGAGGTGAAGTTATAGTGAACAATATTTCCACAAAAGACAACATGGCAGACCCCTTGACTAAAGCCTTGACTCAACAGAAACATGATCAACATGTGAGGTCTAGCGGACTGAAAGTCGTAGGAAGTTGGCTCTAGTCCAAGTGGGAGTTTATAAGAGTTGGTGTCCAATAACCAAGTGGTTTTACATTGATTACATGTATATTTAATTTATTATTACATATTGTTCATTATTCTGCATGAATATAATGTAATAATTTCCTAGAGTATTTGTTGCATTGATATGGTCATGGTAGTTCCCCGCTATGATGAGAACCTTGAAATGCTATAACAATATTCTTAGATATAGTTTTGTGGTTGGATGACATGCTATGATGGGACACATAGCATGCATACCTTCAGGTGTGAGTACTTGTAAGAAGATGATACTTCCTCTCATAAAGTTCTCACTTGGTAATCTCCAAGATAGGAGATTATGAGAACAGACCCGCTAGTAGGAATTCTGCATGTTTTGATGTCATTATATATTTCTATCTGCGAGCATGTTTAATGATCCTTAGACTTTAAGATTATTATTAATACGTGTCATGAATTACACACTTTGATTTATTGAAGAAAACAATCACGCAGACAGTTGGACGGAAGTAGGGTACGTTGGGTGCATCACGAGTGGCATGTTATTAATAGATAAGTCGAGGAAGGATTTGTACCTTCCATTTATAGAAGTTTATATTTCGGTTCTTTTATTGAAATAGAACCATCGTGCAAAATTCCATGTCCAGGGTGTAACGATGAGTTTATTTCAGGTAGTCAAAGAAAGATGTATCAAGCATAAAAGTTGATGACACAATCATGAAACCTGCTTGATGAGATATTGCGAAAAAGGGATTATATTACACAGTGAGCGTTCGTATGTGGATGTTATTGTTGAGACTTTATGTTCTTTCTCTTGGGTTCCTTGACCCGTTGCTATACAGTACTCTTGGAATTTAGGTAAGCCCGCCTAATGCCAACGAGAAAGAATCCTAGAGGTTCACACACTAAGTGTTTTTGGTGGTCTCGGTTAAATTCCATTTGAATTTAATTAATGAAATAAATATTATTCTGAAGACCGTGGAATAATTTTATTCAAGTTAATATGATCTCATAAATTAAATAAAATATATTTATTTATTTTATTGAAAATTTAATAAATATTTATTTACTAGTTTGTAAATAAAATATTTATTTAAGAGAATAATTTATTTATTTATTTATTATGGTGTTCAATAAATGGAAGTGGAGTTCGAGTGGACCAAGGTCTGTTTGGTAGTAAAATAATTATTTTCAAGACGGTAAATAATTATTTAACTAGTTGGTACAAATTAAAATAATGCTGCCATTATTTTGTGATGTGTAATTTTATTTATAATTCTATTTTCACAAGTTGGTTCACAATAAATAATGACGCGGTATTATTATTAAATGCATGATTTTTCTCTCAGGTCATGAATGTATTTAATTGTTGATATGAAATTAAATATTGTAACTAAAATTCCATGTATATAAATAGGCAAGTACCCCTATTGTGCCATACACCACACCACTCGCATGGTGAATTGAGAATTGTTGAGCCAAACAATTTCTCTCTCCAATCCTATTCTCTCCCCTCTCAAGAATAAGAGATTTTCTTCAAGGCCAAAGAACAAGTGATGAAGAACTACTGACACAAGACACTCGCTTTTCTGCACTAGCACCTGGAGAATGATCAGTGTCGATCAAAGTCCATCAGAGCATGTGTGGATCACCGCTAGAGGGATTTCTAGTTTAGATCCTTACAATTGTAATGAGATAATCCAGAAGGTTCAATCCAGATGATCAACATCATCAACGAAGAAAAATACCAAAGACACAAGTATAATTTTTATTTATGAAATCAATTAAATTAATTATAAACATGATGTGCAAGATCCTGTCTAAAGGTTTCAGGCCTCTTTTATTTTCTTTATCTAAATATCTGATTATATTCTATAGAGACTGATGTTCATCGTCTTATTGATACTAGAATAATCATTAATCATAGTAAAAATCAAAATTGGGTGCCATCCCAACCACGCTTCCACTGCGCCTGGAACCTTCAAGTGGTATCAAAGGGAGGTTACATCATAGTTTATAATTATTTAAATATTTCGTTGATGAATTACGCATTTAATAATTTAGTTGTTTCAATTCAAGTTAATTGTTCTTCAAATAAGAATCTTGAGGTATATTTCTCCTCTTTCATTTCTCATTCACCTTACATAAACAATATTTTATTTTAATTTTGATTAAAATAAAATAGAGGATCACATCCGGAGGTGCCAAAGCTTCCTGGACGTACAACACCAGAACACACAATGTGTATTCGGTATTACATGCCATGTAGTCAAGATTCAATGAATCAGACCGGTCCGCCAAACCAAGCCATGTGTTGGAGTCTTTCTAAGTCTTAAATGAATCCGTGTGTTAACCAGGAATAGGTGGAACACAGTTTTTGGATTACACATCGTGTTCCCCAATGGACACGACGTGTAGTCCCTTCGGGTTAGGGTTAGACCGTGTACCCCATACACGACTTGCCTGACTGGAGACCATGTAACGAGGAACTATACGACGTGTGGACCACTAGACATGTTGTGTACTCTGAAGATTTCTAAAGTACACTCATACGTCGTTTCCCGAGGCGTGTACTTCGGATAGACGATGAAAAATAGTACACACCATGTATTTAGAACTACACGTCGTTTACTCATCCAAATTATGCAGATTTATTAAAATTTATTATTATATTATACAAACCCTTGAGACATGTACCATCATGCAGGAATAAAGCTAAGGCACAACACGTGATAGGTGTTTTATATATATGTGTATAATTTAGCATCTGTGTAATGTTCATTTTTACTCATTGGGTAGTTATGAATAGGAATTCACCGGGTTGCCTCCAAGGTACAAGTTATGTACAATGATAATTTTAATTGAATTTATTTGTTTAAAATTATTATGGATGAGAATCTCAAGAAAATTCAAAAAAGGATTTAAGATAAAAGGATTGATTAATTAAAGATGAAAATTAATTGATTCGAGCGTGATTTATCTTAAATGAGAATGATTAAAGAATTGAATTCTAGTTTTATTTATGCGTAAACATAATTGCATGTATGGATGATCATGAGATAGACCAAGACCTTTGTATGTGGATGGTTTCTTTTAATTTATTTATTTAAATTAAATTTGTTGGCCTGCGAGCCTTCTCCTCATTAATATGTAGGGCCTGCGTGCCCATGGTTTATTTTATGTAAAACCCCCTTTTAACCCTCAAATATATGTGAGTTAAAAAAGACATATGTAATGGATGTAACTCCCAAGATAGTGGAGCCAGTTCAAGCTGGAGCCGAGATGAAACCAATCTCAAGAGATACAGAGGTGGATAGGTGGAAGCTGTAAACACGATCCCAAAAGGTTCAAGTTGTTTCTCCCCTAGGTCAGGGTTATTTTATCAACTGGTAGACAAACTAACCATTATAAAAGCTCGTGATCATTCCATTTACTTTATTTTATTTCTATCAGTTTCATGGTTTATCATTATGGATGTGTTGTCACGATCACATAATTAATGAATTAAATAAGAATGTGAGATGGAACTAAAATAAACTAGACTTATGCGTAAATATTTTCAAGACATGGTTAATAAATTAAGTAATTTCTACTTAATATTATCAAATGTGTTTTAATGATAATAATAAATTCACACATAATAGATAAAAATCCCTCAAATAAAATATTAAGTCAGAACAAATCTTCTATTACTTGATTAAAGGGAAAAACTCAATAAAACTATGTGTTTGACCAACCCTTGTTGGGACACTTACTTTTATATAGGAAGCCCTTATGAAAGGTTTTGGGTTGACTTAACCATGTTACATCAAGAGGAGTATCCCTTTCTAGACTTGGTGTAATATTGGAGGCAAGAGTTTAGGAAATCCAAAGTCATGATTTCAGGATTGGGGAGTCCACCCAACATATCAAGGAGCTAATAGCATGCAGTTGGCAAAGACCTACCTACCTAAATACCTTCTAATAGCTTGAAAAACCCTTTTTGGGGTTATGTGAAGGGGAATATGGATCCTTTCCACTAGAATGCCATGGAAACTTGACATTCTGAGTTCAATGGTGAGGGCCATTGGGACTTGAAAAAATAGTGGGAGACTTAATAAAATTTATTATTTCTCATAAAATGTAATCAAGAAAGTACTAATGATCTTCTCTTTTAATTTTAGAATCAAAACGACAAGCTCTTCAACCACACTATCCCTATGATCAATTTTTGAAAAAGACAACATCCTCACTGAGAGTAACTTCCAAGAATGGTTTAGATGCCTTTGGGTTATCCTACGCCATGAATGGAAGTCTTACGTGATGGAGCACCTCCGTGGTATTTACTAGGAGAGATCAAGACGGGAAAGTTTTGAGATCTATAAGGAAATCTTTTAGATTAAGCTTGGAGAAGGTTCCCCAGATGGGCCTCATGTAGTCAAGCTCATTGGCTACATTGAGCGCCTGGAGGTTCTAGGGTTTAAACTCCCCAAATAACTGGGCACCGATCTCATTCTTGCATCACTCCCTCAGATATTCTCTAACTTTGTTGTCAATTTCAATATGAACAACATTGAGAAGTCTCTATCTGATCTTCTTATCCTCATTTACTAAGTGGACAATGATGTGAAGTGTGAAAATCCTTATGTACTTATGGTGAATAATAGGAAAGGGAAGGCGAAGAGCTTTAATCCCAAAGATTCTTCAAGTCCTTCCAAGAAAAGAAAGATCAAAGGGGAGGCAAGGGAATAGGAGGCTATTTGTTTCGCATATGGTAAGACGGGCCACTGGAAGAAGAATTGCACCCAGCCTAAGAAGCAAGGGGAAGCTTTAGGTGCATTTGTTACTGAATGAAATCTATTTATTTCTACAAATTGGGTATTAGATACAACTTGTGGTGCTCACATATGTATCCAAATATAGGAACCAAGTAGATTCAGGAAGATTGATCAAGGGGAGGTAGATCTACAAGCAGCCAACAGAGCTAGAATTGCTGTTGCAGATGTCGGGGACTACCACCTCACGTTGCCAACTGGGAAGATCTTGGTGTTAAATGGTTGTTTTTATGTTCCTTATGTAACCAAAAACATAATTTCTGTATCCAGACTAGATATAGATGGATTTGTTTTCAAGTTTGGAAATAAATGTTGGTTCTTTTATAAAGATAGAATTTGTTTTGGTAGGGCACATTTATACAATGGTCTTTATGTGTTGGATTACACAAACCAAGTAATGGCAATGGATGACAAAGATACTTCACATGACTCATACCACACCCAACTTTGACATCATCGTCTAGGTCATGTAAATGAGAAACACTTGAAAAATTTACATGAATATGGATATTTAGATTCTTTTGAACTAAAACCACTTGGTGTATGTCATGCATGTTTACAAGGAAAAATGACCAAATCCCCATTTGGTGGGAAAGGTGAAAGGGCTAAAAAGCTTCTTTAATTGATTCATACCGATGTTTGTGGACCATTTACAGTTGAATAAAGGGGTGGGTACTCATACTTCATAACTTTTACTGATGATTTTATTAGATATGAATATATCTAATAAATGAGGTATAAGTTGGATTCCTTTGATAAGTTCAAGCAATACAAGAATGAAGTTGAAAACAAGATTGGTAAGAAGATTAAGAAACTCCACTCAGACCAAGGTGGGGAATATCTTAATCAGGACTTCGTGGATTACTTACAAGAGTTTGGGATCCTATCCCAACTCAATCCTCCTTACACACGTAAATGGAATGGTGTAAGTGAAAGGAGGAACCACACCTTTTTAGACATGGTGAGATCAATGATGAGTCATGCAAGTATTCCATTATCCTTTTGGGGATATGCATTACAAACAGCGGAACACATACTAAACCAAGTACCAATTAAATCGATAAATGGCATTCCATATGAGTTCTGGAGTGGAAGAAAATCCATGTTATCGAATTTACATGTGTGGGGTAGCAAAGAATTTGTTAAGGCCTCTTCAGGTGATAAGCTCGCACCCTGAGGCATAGAGTGTACCTTTATAGGATACCCCAAGGAAACAAGGGGATATTACCTATACAACCCCTTAGAAAAATAGGTTATAGTGGAAAGGTATTCCATATTCCTTGAGAGGGAGCACATCTAAAAAAGAGATAGTGGGAGCTAGATAGACTTCGAGGAAGTCGAGGCTCAAGGTGCAAAGGAGTTGGTACAGGAATAGATTCCACAAAGCCCCATGGAAGAAGAATATGTTCCAGAGACACAAGTACTATGCAGGAGTACAAGAGAGGTTAGAGAATCGAAACGGTATGGTTTTATAGTTACTGAGGATGGTGACTCCTTATTAGTTGATAATAATGATCCTCTAACCTCCAAGGAAGCAGTAAGTGGAACATACGTTGCTAAGTGGCAAGAATCCATGAATTCTGAAATGGATTCCATGTACCAAAACCAAGTCAGGATTTTGGTAGATCCTCCAGTTGATATAAATCCTGTTGGTTGCAAATGGGTATTCAATAAGAAACTGGACATGGAAGGACAAGTCAATACCTATAAGGCATGAATAGTTTCAAAAGGTTTTAAACATCGTCAAGGAATTGACTATGATGAAACCTTCTCACCAGTTTCAATACTGAAATACATCAGAATTATACTTTCTATTTTAGCTTATCATGACTATGAGATTTGGAAAATGGATGTCAAAATAGAATTACTTAATGGGAACCTTCAGGAAGATTTCTACATGACACAACCTGAAGGGTTTGTGACTCAAAAGGATGCCAATAAGGTATGCAAGTTTCAGAAATCCATTTAAGGATTAAAGAAAGTATCTTGGTCATGGAACATTTGTTTTGATGAATCCATAAAATAATTTGGTTTTATAAAAAATGAATGTGAGCCTTGTGTCTAGAAACAGTTTAGTGGGAGTGCAGTGGTTTTACTAATAGCATATGTTGATGACATATTACTCATTGGAAACGAGATACCAGTCTTGCAGCCTGTTAAGGCATGGTTAAAACAATGATTCTCCATGAAAGACTTGGGAGAGACATCATATATTCTTGGGATCAAGATACATCGTGATAGATCCAAGATATTTTTGGGCCTAAGTCAAAGTACATACAATGATAAAATACTAAAGAGATTCAATATGGAACAATCCAAGAGAAGATTGTTTTCAGCGTACATGGCATTCATCTTTCCAAAAAAATGTGTCCTCAGACACATGAGGAAAGAAAGATAATGGCAAGGACTCCATACTCATCAATGATTGGGTCAGTCATGTATGCCATGAAATGTACTAGGCTGGATGTCACCTACGCATTGAGTGCATTAGGTCAAGCTGACCCAGGTGACCACCATTGGATGGTAGTCAAGACTATCCTAAAGTATCTGAGTCATACTAAGGATATCTTCCTGGTTTATAGAGGAGATGAGGAACTAGTCATAAGAGGATATGTAGATTCTAGTTTCTAGACTAATCGATATGACATGAAGTCTCAAATGGGATACATATTAACTTTGAATGGAGGTGCAATGAGTTCGAAGAGCTCAAAGCAGAGTGTGGTCGCAGATTCTACAGCAGAGTCTGAGTATATCGCAACTTCTGAGGCAGCTAAAGAAGCAGTTTGGATGCGAATCTTTATCCAGGAGCTAGATGTGATACCAAGCATTAAATATCCCATCACACTATACTATGATAATACTGCAACGGTGGCTCTCACAAAAGAGCCAAGGTCACATCAGCAGACAAAGCACATAATTTAGAAGTATCATATCTTGAGGGATTTTTCTTAGAAAGGTGAAGTTGTAGTGAGTAGTATTTCCACAGAAGACAATGTGGCAGACCCCTTGACTAAAGCATTAACTCAGTAGAAACATGATCATCATGTGAGGTCTAGCGGACTGAAAGTCGTAGGTAGTTGGGTCTAGTCCTAGTGGGAATTTGTAAGAGTTGTTGTCCTAGAACCAAGTGGGTTTACTTTGATTAAATGGATATTTAATGTATTATTACATATTATTCATTGTTCTACATCACTATAATGTAATAATGTCCTAGAGTATTTGTTGCATTGATAAGGGAATGGAAGTTACCCACTATGATGAGAACCTTGAAATGATATAAAAATATTCTTAAATATAGTTATATGGTTGGATGACATGCTATGATGGGACACATAGCATGAAAACCATAAGGTGTGAGTATCCGTAAGCAGATGAGACTTCCTCTCATGAAGTTTGCACTTGGTAATCTCCAAGATAGGAGATTATGAGAAAAGACCCGCTAGTAGGAATTCCTCATGTTTTTGTGTCATTGGATATTTCTATATGCGAGCATGTGTAATGATCCTTAGACTTTAATATTATCATTAATATGTGTCACGACTTACACACTTTGATTTACTAACAAAAACCGTCACGTAGACAGTTGGCGGAAAGTAGGGTACATTGGGTGCATCATGAGTGAAATGTTATTAATGGATTAAGTCGAGGAAGGATTTTTCCCTTCCATTTATGGAAGTTGATATCTTATACCTTTGATTGAAATAGAACCGTCGTGAGAAATTCCATGTCCATGGTGTAATGACGAGTTTATTTCAGGTAGTCAAAGAATGATGTATCAACCATAAAAGTTGATGAAAAAATCATGAAACCTTCTTGATGAGATATTGCAACAAAGGGATTATATTACACAGTGAGAATTCGTATGTGGATGTTGTTGTTGTGACTTTACGTTCTTTCTCTTGGGTGTCTTGACCCGTTGCGAGACAGTACTCTTGGAATTTAGGTAAGCCCACCTAATGCCAATGAGAAATAATCCTAGAGGGTCACAAACTAAGTGTTTTCAGTGGTCTCAGTTAAATTCTATTTGAATGTAATTAATGAAATAAATATTATTCTAAAGACCATGGAATAATTTTATTCAAGTTAAGATGATCGCATAAATTAAATAAAGTATATATATTTATTTTATTGAACGTTTAATAAATATTTGTTTACTAGTTTGTAAATAAAATATTTATTTAAGAGAATAAATTATTTATTTATTTATTCGGGTGTTCAATAAATGGAAGTGGAGTTAGAGCGGACCAATGTCAGTCTGGTAGTAAAATAATTATTTGAAAGACAGTAAATGATTATTTAACTTGTTGGCACAAATTAAAATAACGCTGCTATTATTTTGTGACGTGGAATTTTATTTATAATTCTGTTTTGCGCAAGTTGGCGCACTATAAATAATGATGGGGTATTATTATTAAATTCATGGGTTTTCTCTAAGTTCATGGATGTATTTAATTGTTGCTATGTAATTAAATACTGTAACTGAAACTCCATGTATATAAATAGGCAAGTACCCCTATTGTGCCATACACCACACCACACGCCTAGTGAATTGAGAATTGTTGAGCCAAACAATTTCTCTCTCAAATCCTCTTCTCTCCCCTCTCAAGAACGAGAGATGTTCTTCAAGGACAAAGAAAAAGTGATGAAGAAAGACCGAAAAAGACACTCACTTCACCACGCCAGCACCTGGAGAATGAGCGGTGTCGATCGGAGGCCATCAGAGCATGTGTGGATCACCGCTAGAGGGATTCTAGTTTCTATCCTTACAACCGCAACAAGATAATTCGAAATGGTCAATCCGGATGATCAACATCATCAACGAAGAAAAATACCAAAGACATGGGTATTATTTTTCTTTATAAAATTAATTAAATTAATTATATACATGATGTGCAAGATCCTGTCTAAAGGTTTTGGTCCTCTTTTATTTTCTTTATCTAAACCTTTAATTATATTTCGTGGAGACTGGCATTCATCGTCCTATTGATCCCAGAATAATCACTGATCATGGAAAAAATCAAAATCGGGTGTCATCCCAGCCATGCTTTCGCTGTGCCTGGAACCTTAAAAAAGTACAAGTAAACTAAAAACAGCTCATCTGAACACCTGCCAATGATCCTACTTGAAGGGTATGTAGAGATATTAAATGGTCGTCTCTGCGGTTGCCTCGTCTAATGTCCACCTCCGAGCTACCTCCAGTCCTGGTACCCTTTCCCTCAGTCAGTTCTATTCATCGTCTGCACCAAACACAACAGGGTATAGGCATAGCCCATGTAGGTGTGAGTAAAATGATACTCAGTGGGGACCTCGAGACCCCGTAGGTCTCCTAGAGTTCCATAAAGGAAAGACCACAAAGCAAAAACCCAACTCTACTCAGGTATATTCCCATACATATACCTAAGTTATCAAGATATACTCATCTCATACATGTGGGAAGTATGCCACGAAGGTATAACCATGAAGGTGAAGTATCACATAGCATAACCTCAATCACAAGCACAAAGTAAAGACAACTCACACCAGGATCTATTCTAGGGGTATAAACAAGTAACATCCCCAGTCACATCATCAAACACCATGTCCGCTGAAGAACTCCTCCTCTATCGAGTACAGTGGGCCTGCCGCATCCCACAGAGGTGCTTCCCACAAATCTTGGACTACTGAGGTACTCATCCTGTCAAGTACCGTGGGTCCACCACGTCACACAGAGGTGCTCCCCACCACGGGTCTGCCGCGTCACACAGAGGTGCACCCCCTCGGGGCCTGCTGAGATACTCCTCCTGTCGAGTACCACGGGTCTGCCACGTCACATAGAGGCGCTCATCACCATGGTTCTGGAATGTCACACAGAGGCACTCCCCACTGGGCCTGTCGAGTCACTCCGAGTCGTAATGGTCAACAGTCGTCAGATCTCAGCCAGTCGTAGGGTTCCGCACATAGCACTTTTGGGAGAACCGCTCCCCAAGCCAGAAGTCATACCTCAACTATCCCACAGTTCCACAAAAAAGTATCCCAAAGGTACATCACGTCAAAAGGGACCCAACGTAATAGACGACACGTCAATTGGACGCTCAGTCTGTTAGTTATTAGCATTTCAGTTCCGAGGGCCCAATTGGATTCGAGGTTCGATCCAACCCGGCCATACTCCAACTTTATCCAAAACTAAAGTGGAGTATACCAAATGGACTGTCTCAATACAAGGATTCTGGTACCATATATGATTTGTCAAACGGACACCCAGTTCTCAAGTTATGGCCGAACATGCGAAACTGGGTTTGGATAGGCCCAGGTTCGTCAGACCGACCCAGCCTGAACCAACCTGACCCGGTTCAGGTTGAACCGAACCGGTCCAGGTCTAGTCTGGATGGCCTGGGCCTCGGCGGTCCTGGACCGCTGGCCGCAGCCCGAACCAGCCCGTGAAGGGCGCGACCCGTTGGCACGGCCCACTGGGCGGCATGCGATGCAGCCTGCTGGGCGGCCCGCGGTGTGGCCTGCGGTGGGCAGGCAGTCTGCCCTAGCCGCAACCCGGGGGGGGGGGGGGCACCCCTGGTAATCCTAATTCCCCGTTGGCTGTTTGGTCGCCTTGCTGTCACGTGGGACCACACAATGGTCTCACATCATGTGCCCCGACCTACCAAAACGGCTGACCTCTTCTCCTTCCAGTAGTGCGATGGGGCCGCTGTCCACCTGCGGTCGGCTGGGTGTCGGCCACCCTCTGGCCTCTGCCACCGCCAAGTGGCCACGGGGTCTTGCTCCACCAATGGCACGGACACACGCCGCCGCTCCACCATAGAACCGGCTAGATACCTGCCACCACCCTACTCCACCGCGGCCTATGAGCCATAACCTCCTTCACAACCGGGGGCGCGTACGCGCGCCGCCCTTCCTCCCTCGCGGCCGGCCGGGTGCCAGCCGCCGCCTTCTTTTACGAGCCGTTGCGGCTTCATTCCAAGCCAGAAAAATTAAACAATCGCATATTCACGATCCTTACATCGAGGGCTCCATGTCCATATATCACGCTCATCAAAACTTTTGTGTTTCCCTCATCAATAAATATTAGGCATTAAAAAACACATGAAGAGCACATGAAGAATAAAAAGAAAAAGGATCAAGGTTTATGTACAGGATAATGGCCATGTTCATTTGGTCATCATCTTCGTGAATCTAGGATATGAAGAATCAATAAAATTTAATCATATTAAAAACAAACACTTACCTCGATTTTTTGATGGATGTGGCGTGAGGAAGAAGACGAAGTTGTTGATGAACATCGGCGTTCATCGCTTTCGCAAGACACTTCTGATCCGAGCTCAAGGTCAGTTCCTCATTCTTCACTGGGGGTGGTTCTTTATTGGAGAATGTTTGTCCCAGTTCTCCAAGGCTCACCCAACTCTCCTTTTACAACAATTTCCAACAAGGAAATCAGGATCCAACATATTAAAATAAGTTTATCAATTTAATTAAAGTTGGCACAATTAATTAGGTTATGTTGGAACATTAATTTGGGAGAGAGACCAAGAGTCACCTCCCACATTAAAGAGGGAGTTCAAGGGTGAGGTGGTCCCCACCATTAAATTCAAATGGGTGGTTTCACAAAGTAAAATAATATAAAAGATGTTTTATTTATTTTTTTATTCTTTTAACACACCCATGAAAAGTTCAAAAAATAACTTTCACCCTCAACCTATTGTGGTCAAGTTGAAGGTCTCCTTAAGTGAAAACCGATGGTGCTACGAGTTCAACGGTGTCCTCAGATTTCAATTACGAGCACCAATTCAAAAGTTACAAAAACCCGCTCGCACATTTTCTGAATGTACCCGAAAAAAAGTTCAAAAATTCATTCTGGGAACTCTGGGCCTTGGAATCACGCACTGTCAATTTTCACAGACTCGAAATATTCCCATATAATTAAAAAAATTACATGATAAATCTGGGTCTTTACATGATCTATTCCCTTGGTTTGTGTCTTGTGGAAGCATAGTGGCATCAAGGGGAGTACTTGAGAACATGATTCATATATTCATGCTCAGTACCCCAAACTATTTTATATTTATCCCTTTTCTAATAACTTTGTAATTTTTTTTATTTTAGACCTTTCTAACTTATGAGATGGTTTACTCTTTTTTTGTTGTTGTGTCTTTACTCTCGTTTGAGAGGTATCTCCCCCAAAAGAGTGTTAGGATATGGTTGCAGTTGTTGTGTGGTTTTGTGCTTGTTTCTCTGATGAGGTGGTTGAGCTCATGTGGTGGTGATATATTTGAGATGTATCTCACAGGTTGACCATTAATACGAACCTTTTTGTTTCCTATCTAGTTTTGGTTTAGATTCTCTAGGATGATAATTTTTTGAGAGGTATCTAATGTAAGGCCCTAGATCCATGTGGTCCAACCCTTTGCATATTTTTGAGTCTAGGGGATCTCGGAGGAGGCTTGGAGGTGGTTAGGATGGGTTTGGATATGAAATTATGGAAGCAGGGTGAATACATGAGGTGTAAAGCTAACAAACCGTGTATGTATAGTTCCTAACTTATTCAGGGATGGTTCACGACATGTAGAATTTCAGGTTTAAATAATAAAATGGTGACATATTTTTTAGTGAAAGATGAACCCCAACATTTACACGACATTTAAATGGTTTATAAACTATGTAAATATCATATGAAATGATTTTATAAAAGTTTTTAGCCACCTGGATTTCACAAATGTGACCACTGGCTTCCCCCCTTTGGGGTTTCAAGATCCCTTCAATCAGGGATTGATTCCAGCCTTCCAATTTTGATCCATGGTGACCCATGTTGACACAAGGTGTGTTATTCCTTTGTTTTCTAGTGGTTTTCCAGGTTTGATCTCGTTTCCTATTGTATCTTCTTTCCATGATATGGAGTTTTACCTCCCATGTTTTTAATGGGGGTTCTCTTGGTTGTTTTTGGTGTGGTTGTGCTACAGATTTCTTGGATGGTTACAATTATTGTGGGAGAGGTGATTGGAGATCCGCAATGTGGTCCATTCTCGTGTGAATAAATTTGATGGATTTTGAGTTAGGGAATTTGTTTCTTCCCTTTTATTTACATGAAATCATAAATTTATCATGCTTTAGAACTTTGGATGATAATGGAATTAGCCTAATAAATATTGAACAAGATTAAAGAAATTGGTAGTGATCGCATGCTGATGATGTTGCTTGATACCATGATAGCGGTTTGCCTCATGTTTTTATAGATAGTGTGATATATATTCTTTGATTTGTTAGCATGTTATTATTGATGGAAATTGGTGAACAATGTAAAGATGAAATTAATTAATAATTTATTAGATTAAGAATAGTTAAATGAGAGGCATGTTTGTAATCTGGTGGTTAATGTAATTTGATGACGATCTAATTGATGCAATACACATGTTTAATTGGAATTGATAAATAACATGAAGCTTGTTTATGCTTGTTGATAGTTAAAAAATAATTTTAATTGAGAATGGTACTTCTCTAGCTTGTTGAAACCAGAATAAATTCTAAGATCACATTTTTTACTTTGATAGATTCTTATAGCTTGATGATTTAGGTTTCCCATAGTTATAACCTGTTAATTAATGAATCAGTTAATTCAATATGGAATAAGAACCATTTGTGTGATAAAGATAATTTCTTTTGATGGGTATTGAGATTCCCATTTTCATGAGAAGGCCGAATTCATTTTTTGAGGGCCTAGTTTCCCTATTGATTACTTGTTCGTTCTTGCTACTTTTTGATGTGATCTAGATACGAGATTGTGTCCTGATCCTAGTATAGTTGAGCTTGAAGGGATGATATGTTATTTGGGGTAGGGAGGCCTGGATTTTATGTGATCCTGGGATGGATGATGTGATATTTGGGCAAGGAGGCTCGAATGATGTGGTAGTAGATGATGACTATAATGGAAATATGCATCAGTATATGCGTGTGGGTGTTGGGGATGACATCAGTGATGGAGTGGGTTAAATATGGGCATACCCATTGATGATATTCTAAAATATGGTATTATTTATTATAAATTTGTTTAATAGATGATGGATGAGTTGCTTATTTATCTGTATTCCTTTAACCACTTCTCGAGACAACTAGATGTACTTGGTAGAATATTTCATCTTGGTGTTAGCTTAGGATGTTTTTCCCAGAGTACCTGGATATTGGAATGATTCTAATAATTAATGAATAAATTTTTAACCCACAAGGTTGGTTGACGATGGAATAAAAATGATTAAAATATGTTAATCTTGATAAACCATGGATTTGGTTTGGATTATGACCAGAGGGAATGGACTTTACTCTGATAATTAATGTAATGAAATGTAGAAAAATATAAATTGTTAATTAATGGATAATGAATGAATTAATGTAAAGAAATGGTTTAAACATAAAAGAAGTAATTAATGTAGCTCTTTTATATGCTTACATACCTATAAGATATCTGGTCTTAGAAGTGGAAGCTGAGAGTCCGAGAAATGTTAGCTATAGTAGAGTCTAAGACTAGGTGATGCCTATAGTGTGGTTGTGAAATATATTATATCATGTATATTATGTGATTTCATACGTTACGCCACCCATGTTAATTAGGGAAACTGACACCCAGTGGACTCTATGAGGGTGTTTTCCCCAATAACCCAGTGGGTGGATGGATGACTGACTACCCCTTATGTATTTTCTCTCTTATCTTGGTAGTTACTTGTGATGGTATGCATGACGGTTAGTTTCCCATATATTTTTATAGAGGTATATAATGACTTGAGTTTATTCCACACACATGTATTACTATATATAGTATCCAAAGGATTACTCTAGGTATGACATGTATAAGCTGTGATGTCTTAAGGTGCTTACTTAGTGTATGGGCTGTAATGGATTGAGGTACAATACCCAATGTTTGATATACACCATATAGGCTATGGTGGCTTCCAAAAATACTTGGTTACTATATGCTTTTTTATATGGGATGATTTGGTTATGTGATGCATGAGGTACATGTGGTGGTGCCTCGCCCATGTTTTTTTGAGCTAGTTTACTTTTAGAGAGATATGGATTAGAACGTGCGACTTTGGGGAATAGTGGAAAACCAGTGGGGAAGTGGGAGTAGGGTAACCTTTATGTTTTATTATATTATACGATATATTATATGTGTCACTTTGTTAGAGATATACATAGTGAGGTTGGGAATTTAGTATACCTATTTAGGTGATGAGTTAGTTTCACTATTGTTCACTATGCCTTAGTATGTTTTCTTTATATTTTTCATAAGGGGATATGGGGAGGATCCTAGATAGTATATTTTTATGCTCACCCTACATATATATAAACTATTTTCAGGTTAGTTGGAGTAGGTTGGAGATCAGGTTGGATATTACTAGCTCAGGGTTTAGCAGGAGCTGTTTGAGCTTCTTGGTTACTGCTATCTTTACCTTTTTGGTACTTATAGATTCCTTTTAATTATTTAGTACTGTATGAAATTTTATTTTTTCACTTGGTTTTTCTTTTACATATGTATGGGAAGGTGTTGGCTGTTGTATCCTTCTTATCTCCCTCTTCTTTATGTTTAACTTAGAGGGTAATGCCTTCCATTTGCATGTTTATTATACCCTTGGTGATAGTCACCAACCTGGGGCCTACTGGAGACCAGACTCAGGCAATCACTATCTTTCTCCCCTCATTGTGGTATCTTTGTGGGGAGGAGGTCATGAAAAAATAATAAGTTTTTAAAAGATATCAAAGTCTTCAAAAACATGTGATGGGGGGTTTAAAGCAAGAAAATAAAGATATATTACCATGAAATCATAAGATAACACCAATAGATTAATTTTTAAAATATAGGAACTGATTTAATGTCCATCTAAGTTTTTGTTTACTCAGGATGATAAAAAAATAATTTTTAGTGTTTTAAAACACTAAAATATGCATATAATGTTCAAATACATACCAAACGACCTTAAATTAACATGAAATCATGGAAAAAATGTCTTTGAATTATTTTAGAATTGTATTAATAAATGGAACATCAATCCAAAATGCAATGTGCTTGGAATTACTTAATAAGAAGTTTTTTAATTATTTAAATGTTTTTAAAAACACACATCAGTGGGTCAAAACCAATCAAATTACCTTATATTGCTATGAAATCATAGGACAAAAACTATAGATTGATTTATGAAATGTAGGAACTAATTCCATATCAATCTGAGTTGTCTTTTTTTATTGAGATGATTGATTTTATTATTATTTTGAAACACTAAAACATGCATGTAATAATTAAAACCATATTAAGTGACTTCTGATTAATGTGAAATCACATTAAAACTATCTTTGAATTATTTTTGACATTTATTAGTAGATGACACATCAATCTGATGTGCGGTGTGATCATAATGACCGAATAATAACTTTTTAAATATTTTCAAATAATTAAAAACACACATCAATGGGTCAAAACCAAGAAAATGACATTTTATTTATGTTAAATCATAGAAAACAACTATAGATTTATTTATGAAATTTTGGAATTGAAACCATGTCAATCCTAGATGTTTTTTTCTTGAGATGATTTCAAATTAATTTTTAGAGTTTTTGAAAACACTAAAACATGTAGGTAATGGTCAAAAACATATAAAATAACCTCATATTAACATGAAATAATAAATAAATTGTATTTGAATTATTTTGGATGTGTATGAGTACATCAAATAATAATAAAACCTACATTGTGCTCAGAATGATTGAATAAGAAGTTTTAAAAGATTTCATAGTCTTTAAAATCATGCATCATGGGGTAAAAAGAAAGAAAATGACCTTCAATTTCTATTAAATCATCTGAAAACAAAAGTAGATTGTTTTTTAAAATGTAGTAATTGATGCTACTTCAATTTAAGTTTTCATTTTCTCGAGATGATTGAAAATTCATTTTTAGTACTTTAAATCACTAAAACATTCAAGTAATGAAAATGAACTCATATTAATTAAAAATAATAGTATCATTATGTTTGAATTATTTATGATATGTATGAGTAAATAGAATGCCAATATGATGTCTGGTGTTCTCAAAATTATCGAATAAACAGTTTTTAGAGACTCGAAAATCTTTAAAAACATGCATCATGGGGTCAAAACTAAGTAAATTACCTATGATTGCTGTGATATCATAGGAAAAAAACCATAAATTAATTTATAAAATATAGTATCTGAATCAACATCAAAATGATATGTCATTTTCTTAGGATTACTGAAACCACATTTTTTTGTTCTTTAAAACACTAAAACAATTATATAATAGTCAAAACCATTGAAAATGGTGTCACATTGATGTGAATTCATAGGAAAATTTTCTTTAAATTATTTATGACTTTTATGAGTGGGAAACATATCAATTTGATAAGTAGTGTGCTTATAATGATTGGGTAAGCAATTTTTAAAGATTTAATAGTCATAAAAAATGCGAGTCAGATGGTCAAATCCAAGAAAATCACCTCCAATTTCTATAAAATCATAGAAAAATAACCATCATCTGATTTATGAAATTTAGGAATTGAAACCACATAAATATAAGTTTTTTTCTTGATATGATTTAAATGAATTTTTATTACTTTAAAACACTAAAATGTGTGTATAATGGTCAAGGAAAAATAAAAAAAAATCAGATTGATTTGAAATCATAAAAATAAGCCTTTGAATTATTTTTTATGTGTATGATAAGATGATACATCATTTCGACATGTGGTGTGCTCTAAATGACTGAATAATTAGTTTTAAATGTTATCAAAGTCTTTAAAAACACGTGTTATAAGGCTAAAAGCAAGAAAATGACCTTTGATTGTTGTGAAATCATAGGAAAAAAACCATATATTGATTTATAAAATTTAGTTACTATAACTATATCAACCTAATTTATGAATTTCTTAGGATGACTGGAAACACATTTTTAGTGTTTTAAATAACTAAAAATGTGCATGTAACGGTCAAAACCATAGAAAAAAACTTAGATTGATGTGAAATAATAGAAAATATATATTTGAATTTTTAATAACATGTAAGAGTATATATCACATCAATAAAACATGTGGTATTCTTGGAATGAATGAATAAGTAGTTTTTAAAGGTTTGAAAGTTTTTAAAATCATGCACTAGGTGGTCAAAACTAAGAAGATGACCTCATATTGCTATAAAATCATAGGTTTTTTTTAAATATGGGAATTAAAACCATTTCAATATGAGTTATTATTTTCTTAGGATTATTGAAAACACATTTTTAGTGTTTTAAAATGATAAAACATGCATGAAATTGTAAAAATCATACAAAGTGACATAAGATTAATGTAAAATCATAGTAAAACTATCTTTGAATTATATATTTTGTTTATAAGTAGATTATTCATCAATCCAATAGGTGGTTAACTTTAAATTACTAAATAAGAAGTTTTATAAGATTCTTCAGTCTTTAAATACATGCATTAGGGGGTCAAAACCAATCAAACAACCACTGATTTCTAATAAATCATAGGAAAAAACCATATATTGATTTATGAAATTGAGGAATTTACACCACATCAATCCAAGTTTTTGTTTTCATGGTATGATTGAAAATTCTTTTTTTAGTGTTTTAAAACACTAAAACATGCATGTAAGGGTCAAAATCATATAAAATGACCTAGTATTGATGTAAAATACTAGGATAACTATCGTTGAATTATTTTTTATGTGTATGAGTGTAAATAACATTAATCTGACATGCAGTGTGTGTATAATGAATAAATTTGTAGTCATAGATTAAAAAATGATTAGATTCAAGTAATATGTTGAAAAAAACAACCGCAAACTGTTTATTGTACTAACTTTCAATTTAAATAATATAGTGGGTATAAATTATTATATTTTTTTATTTTTTATTTTACTAACTTTTATTTTTAATTTATTTGATTTTAAATTATATAAGATGATTAGTGTGGAGCTTGGAAAACAATTATATGAGGTTAGTTGTGAGCTTATTAAATTATATATGATTATACATATACTAAATTTCTAAATTATTATTTTTTTCGGTTTTTGTCTGTTTATAATAATAGATATATAGTGTATTAGTTATATTTTTTTAAAAAATTAATTACCTATAGGGACATCCATTTGGAGGTCGATATAGGCTATGCGATGGGGGCCCATAAAGACTGCCAAATGGAAGTATCTATAGTCAATAGAGACCTGTTAAAAGATACCACCGAATGGAGGTCAATGGATGAACAATATAGGCTATTAGCGGACACTTTTGGTGGTCACTCATGCCCTAATTTTTAGTTTTGTTTATAATAAACATAAACATATTTACACATGAACTAATCACTTTTTTTCTAAAAATCCCAATTAGATTTATCTCATGTATGATCCAAAGATCCATTTATAAAATTGGAAATAATTATGAATCTCATTCATAATCCTAAAAAAAGAGTGATATCTAGTAACAAAACATATCTACCCAAATTATATAGGGGTTTTATGTGATCTAGTCCACCACACTTTCATTAGAAAAGTTCTTTTGGCCTTGACATCAAGATTAATCATAAGTCATGGATAACGACAATCTCGTACAATTTATCTCTTTTTCTCTAAATTTGAGCTGACTAAATATCATATTATCACATGAAATTTTATCATTTTGGATTTTACATGAACTTATTCAAAACTAAATTGTAGGCCTTAATGTCATAACCCATCATATCGGTGGATGCATTCTATCTTTGTTAATCAAATCGCTTTGCTTAATTAGTGTCATACCTAATGAACTTCTATGAATCCAAATTCTAAAATGAATTTAAATATGTATAAAATAATGAAACTTCATAATAAGGGAACCAATTTTATAGACTTAAGTCAAAGGATCCATAACCAATATTCACTTAAGTAACACCAATAACACATACATGAAAATCCATGCAGTGTACTTTAATTGGGTCAACTAAAATACAACTTCATTAAATTATATACTATGAGTGATCAATTGTATCTCTATGTAATTGATTATATCCATACTAATATTTAAATATCATCATAACCTAATATTATGATCATCAATCTAGGATAACTTGGTAATATATATATTCTAGGGGTTTTTATCATATCATCCCCATGGTCTGTGCAACAAACATAAGTTAATGAAAAAATATGATCATAAATATACATTACATGATATAAAATTTACTAATCCAATGAAAATTGACTAACTTTAAGGGTAAAAAAGTAATATTCTCCTACTTTTATTAAATATATCCACCTATCTATCTAATATCAAGATAACTAGTGTGGATTTCATGTTTTTTTTCTTAAGGGATTTTGTTTGAGGATCTACAATATTATCCTTGTCAGAACTTCAAATAATTTAATATTTCCACAATAAATTATCTCTTGAATGAGATTATATCAATGAATAATAAGTTTAGTTTTTTGGTGAAACCCTAGTTCCTTAGCTTGTGAAAGCAATCCACTATTATCACAACAAAGTTCAATTAGATGCATGATGCTTGGGATGAACCCTAGTTCAATGATGAATTACTTTATCTAAATTTATTATTTAGTCACATCAGATGTAATGATATATTTTACTTCTATTTTAGGATAAAAAGCTATCATTTTCTTATATATTTTCTAGATTACTGCACCACTATTCAGGTAAAACAAAAATCCCAAGTAATATCTAAATTCATCTTTGTCAGTTTGGAAACTAGCATCGATGTAACCTGTAGTGGCTTGGATTTTAATCAATTGATATTGAAGTCTAATTTTTTGTTTTAGAGTCTCATGACCTACACAAGGGTAAAATAGTAAATTTAACCAAGTATAAAACCACAATTTTTTTGATGGTTCCATTGATCTCAAAATACGATGTTTAAACCTAGGCCGAGTATTGGTGAATGTTTGAGCATGTTGAGTTTTATGGAATTTTTAACATTTATCAATTAAATAATTATTTATCCTAGATCTTTGATGGTGATTTAGAGAACCTTGTTTTTTGTGTTTAAACTTTGGAATATTCTGAAGTTATATTTATGAATAAATTATTGAGCTATAATAGAATTATGAGAGTTGTAGAGCCTTAATAATAATATATTAACTGTAATATATTATTTTTATCCCCCATGCACATGTTTTTGATGAAAAAATTATATATCTTAAATAAAGAATCATATAAGAAAATTTACAAAGTGGTTGCATCCATAATGAAGGTTTTATCCTAGGCATGGTGTAAGTTTAGTTTGCATATGAGGTTTTTGAGATAGGTCATCAGATATGTTGTTTATTTTATTATTTTTATTTTTCTATGAATTTTGAGTGGTGTGAACCCTAAATTACCCTATAAATCTCTCATTATAACTTATATATAGGGTTATAATCTATTGTTATTAACATAAAACAATAGATATGGAGAGAGGGGAATGATGCTAGATCATAGAAGAATCAACCGTGGATTTTAATGGATAGATTAATCTAGATTCATGATGAAATTGATGAACTGATCACATATTGATTGTGAATAAACCTTAGAATCATAAATGGATGGAAGAGATGATGATTCAACACTAAGATAAGGATTGATGATTATTGTTTCTCAATTATTCATAAATTACTTAATGAATATATGAATTAAACCCCCATTAGTCATGATAAAATCAAGGTATATTTTTTTATAAATATTCTCTAACCTCATTATAGTAATATAATCCTTATTCTTGAACCCTAATCCCAATTCCATGAAATTTATAGATTAGAATTGTTTAACCCGAATATTTTTCTTTATTTTTAGCGATGTTCCCACTGGATAATGATGAAGAATGTGGTGAACCTATTTATTCTCTCCACCTTCTCTATATCTCTCTCTCTTTTCTCTCTCCCTATCCCTCTCTCTACCTTTCTCACATGGAAAATAGCTGGGTGTGACAACTTGGGCGAAGGGAGGTGGCATGCGAGGAGTGGCTTGGGTAAGGAGAGGTTATGTGTAAGGTGGTCATCAGATAATGGTTTATAGGGATTGAAAATGAATAAATGAGGAAGAGGTTACCTAGGTGGTGAAACTATCATGAGATGACAGTTTGGTAGGGACAAGGCAGACTGTGTGACTCATAGGAGGTGGTAATAATTGGTCATCTTGGCAGCTAGCATTGTGTAGAATAGGCCAACCACAGGTGGTGTTCATTATTTCAAAAGTGTGGTGCCCTGATCAAGAATCTATTATAAAACCATATAATGGGGATTGACCCACCGACATAGGCAGTATAGCCCTTCCCTTTGGCCTAGGTGGCATACGAGCCTGACTATCTAGGTTGACCTAGAGTGTGGGGACCCATTGGGCCTGGATTAGCAAGTCGATCCAGCAGGTCCTGCCCATGGGCCAAGGAGGCCCAAACCAACCCCATTAGGTGATTCATTATGATGTTCATGGGTCCCACATGTCCACATACCACTTTGTTCATGGGGTGCACATATTCTCTAGGGGAACCCCCTATATCGGTGCACCGTGTCGCATGCCCGGAGGTTTCCACATGGCCTAGTTTTTACCCATGTGGTATAAATTTCTCACCAAGTTTCCATTTTTGGGAAAATAAACAGTATATCCTTAGTGGGTTTCCATATAGATTTCAATTTCATGGTATGTTTGGCCATCTAGGGATATTTTCTAGGCATGATAGGCAGTTTTCTAAATTTTTCTCTATAACGCTGATGATGGGGTTTTGGCATGATGATCATAGAATTATCAGGTTTGGTACTCCTTGAAGGTGTATTTAAGTTAGGTAAAGGGTAACATACATATCATGTAGGGTTATATAATCCCCCACATACATGGGGAATATGTATTATATCTATGGATTCAGTACTCCCTAGTTTAATATTTTAGGCAGGGTGTGAGTTCTCCACTAGGGTTGGTACTCCCTTGATTGATTCTTTTCATTTGGTAAGTTGAAGGTCCCCAATACTATTCCCAATAGTTGATGTGGGTTTTCTCATAATTGGGTAGTTATGGTAGTAGGGTTCTACACTCTCTTAGACAACTTCTTTTCTCAAACACGTTTTGGATCCCCCTATAGGTTTCCAAAATTGTGATTAATGAATAGTAAGTGGTAAAGTGTGATATTACTTTGATAGAAACATATTCTTGAGAAAGGAGAGGGTTCGAATTCATGGATTCTAGTGTAGGTTTGGATAGTAGTCTAGGTATATTATATTCTTCAAGACTTGTGACTCCCCAGGCACCCTGGGTTACCATCACAATGCAACATGTAATATGACTATCTACTTCAGACTTCATGAACTTTTTGGTATTGGAAGTATCCCTAGTAACTTATGAGATTCATACCTTCATGGGTTGGAGTTTAGATCCCCAAGAATTATCTCTACCCCCAATAAATCTAATTTTAGAGCATCTCTGGTTCCTTTCTTATCGTCCTTGTAACACCTTGAAATTTTAATATATCATTACCTTTAAATAAGTAAATGTGTTTGATAGCTTGGTCCACATGCAACACCGAACTAAAACAAAATCATGATATGTTTAGAACATTAAAACCTAGATATTAAATTAGAAAAAATGAATAGAAGTAACCACTTTATGAAATATTTATAGAAAGAAAATAAAGGCTTCTTTTAATATGAATGATATTCAATTCGTATATCCAAAATCACTAATATGATAATTTTTTCTTTGAAATTTATTTTTATAGATATTTAATTTTTATGTGATATGAATTTATATTTCAATAAACTTGTGATTAATTATTATAAAATATATTTTATATGATTAATAGGTTAATACTAATTTAATTTGTAAATAATAGGAAATATAAATGAAGATGGTTAATATTTTTAAAAAGATATTTCCCTAAAATTTTTTACTTATATCTCACCATTTTATATAAAATATTATAATTTTAATTATAAAAAATAAACATTATCTTTGGATTCATTATAATGATATTTTCTAAATATGATTTTTTTTGGAATTTTCTAAAAAGAATGATTTTTAGGTGAATAGGGAAAAATATCATCTTTACAAATAACATGAATTTTATGATATTATTATCATATGAGTATGAATTAAAAATTAATGAAACCTTTTTATAAGGACAAATATTTTTTTAAAATTGATTTTATAATTTTGAAAATGTTGGTTTTAATTTACAGACCCATATTTGACATTTTAGATTTTAAGTTATATTTTTTTAAAAATATTTTTAATACATTATAAATTCATTATTTTTGAATTAATTTTTACCACATTTATAAATTTAATCAAATAAAATGGATTTAAAATTTTAATCATTACTTACAAATTACATAATAAGAACTATTTTAGTTTTTAGGCATAGAGATAAGTTACCTTAGGTAAAAATTAGTTACTGCGGTAAAATATAGAATGGTTAAAGTAATAATTCAAGGGTAAAGGGACTGAAAAATGATAAAAACATGTTTATAATTAATTGTATGAGGTTTTTATTAACCTTATCTCTTCCCAACTCCATTATTTCTCAATTTTGTATCCAATTTCCTTGGGAGTGACTTCCCATTATTGAATTTTTTTGGGTATTTTAAAAAATTCCATCCATTTTCACTTATTAAAGGGGCACTACTCTCATTACTTCCCCACATACCAAAACCCACTTATTCATACAAAAAATCTTCCAATAACTATCCTGAAAATTCATATATGACTTCAAGTGGTTCTGGTATTCTGAAAAAACATCCCCCAAAGGCTTAACCCCCTTTTCAAAGGATATAATCTAATAAGAGAGGTATAAATTTCTAACTTCTCATTTCAACTTTCTATTTCATCACATGAACTTATTTTCACTCAAATTTCATTAAACCATATAAAAATGATAACATAAGAATCATTATTATATTTATATTTTATTATAATTATGGTACAATCATTAACCACCATTCCTATTTCCCTTAAGAAAAATGAAATCATCATTTGTGTGTTGTGCAAACTACTACCTCCATGACACAACATATATTTTTTTCCTTCACCACCTTACAATGATTGTAACACCCTGAGTTTTTATAAATTATTTTTTCAAATAAATTAAATTTATTTTATATCTTCCATTACATGAAACACCATGTTAATCTTGTGCTACATGCAACACTGGGTAAGCTTGCGTTACACATAACACTGAGTTTTAACAAAACCACGATATATTATTAATATAGTTATTTAAACAAGACCGTTATAACCTAGAAATTAAAATTAGTGATATGAATAGTAATATTTTTTTTAAATATTAATTATAATAGTTTTATATAAATGAAACATATTGATAAAAAGTACTTAATTTTCATTAAAGTCTTTATATATTTTGAAAATAGTATTTTCTCAATTTTTTTTTGAAAATTAAAAAAATTAAAATTTCACTCTTTTAGAAAATTAATTAGATAAAATAGAATTACTTTTTTATACCATAATTTAAAAATTATCTTAGGTTAAATTTTTGGTATTTTTATGAGAAGTTTAGTTTCTTGATGAATAGTGAAAAATGCTAAATTTTAATAGAAAAATATATTTTTTAATTTATTTATAAAGTTAAATTAAATTTTAAATTGGTTTTAAAGAAAAATTAGTTTAATTATACATCCATTAATACAATTTAATTAATTTTAATCAATTTCATTGTCACGACCCATCCTCGGGGCCCGTGCCGTGACTACCCCAAGCCCGCCTTCCATATGCCATGGGCTGGCGACTAGCACCAAAGGCGTAAAGCCCTAAAACTGGGAAGACATTGACTTTATAAATCATAAACTCACACAAGTAGAGTACAAGCAGAAGAAAACACTAAGAATAACTGTATACAAAAGAAAGTGCTGAAAGGAAAGGGACCAGAAATACAAGCCTAACAGAAAAGTACAACTACAACTGAAATAAAGTAAAACTGAAAAAGGGACAAACAACTGATAGGTAAGAGCAGCTTCTGGATCATCCTATGAGGTTCCTACCTGAAGGGTAGGTAAAGATGGCCTCCACAGCACTCCTCATTCATCTGACTCCACCGTGTACCGATACGTTATAAGGTCCTCCTCCGGGTACCGTCTAGTCCTGGTGCCCACAGCCTCCGTCAGCGCTGTCCGTCGTGTGCATTCAAAATAACAAGGTACGGGCATAGCCCGTGCAGGGGTGAGTATAACGATACTCAGTAGGGACCCTGAGACCCTCAAGGTCTCACAAATCCAATAAGGATAAACCACAAGGAATAAAATCAACGTATAACCCTTACTTAGGTATATGCCCATACATATACCTAAGTTATCAAGTAACCCATCTAAATCATGAGGAAAACACAAAGGTCAATGACTCATCTCAAACCGGGATTTTATTCTAGGGGGTAGTATCAGGTAACAACCCCATAATCCACTAAGGATAAAACACAGTAGTAAGATACAATCACAAAGTATCAACCATCCTTACTTAGGTATATGCCCATACATATACCTGAGTTACCAGTCACAGTCCAGCTCCATCTCTCGAGCTCAAACAAAACCTAGTCCACAAAGGAAGTAAATTCAATCACATCGATGATAATGATTGAAAGAAAAGACTCAGCTCACACAGGTATGCCACAATAGTAGAGAGATATAGATGATCAGATGTAGCCACTAGATCATCTAAGCTGTCAAACCCACAAAGGATACAGAACCAACTAAGCTGTCGGACCCACACATGATATAGGACCAGCTATCTCGTCTAAGCTGTCGGACCCACACAGGATACAGGACCAGCTGAGTTGTCAGACCCACATAGGATACATGACCAGCTATCTCTTCTAAGATGTCAGACCCACACAGGATACAAGACCATCTCTTATAGAGTAATAAAGATGATCAGATGTAGTCACTAATTCATCTAAGCTGTCGAACCCACACAGGATACAGGACCAGCTAAGCTGTCAAACCCACATAGGATACTGGACCAACTACTCTGTAGGATGCACATAGGATACAGGAACAGAAGTTAGAACTGTCGGAACCACGAAGGATCCCGATACAGTAGTCATCGCTATCAAACCCACATAGGATTCCGATACCATAGTCATCACAGTCGAACCCACGTTGGATTCCAGTATAATAGTCGTCGTAGTCAGTTCTAGGGTTCCTGCACACAGCACGCTCGATTACGGGAGGGTCCGATCCTCGAGTCAAGGGGATCGATACATCAACTATCAAGAAGTCCTGAGTTTATGAATCCCGAAGTTCCGTCTCATCATAAAGAACCCAACGTGATAGAGAACACGCCAATCAGACGCCCGATCTGAGAGTTATTGGCATTTCCGTTCCAGGGGCCCGGTTGGATTTACACTCATTCCAAACTTGGACATTTTCCAAAGTTGTCCAAAACTCACTTAGAGTATCGCAAAAGGACCGCCTCGTCGCGAGGATCCCAGTGCCGCAGACAGGGTGTTGATTGGATGCGCGGTCTAGAAGTTATTCATGTTTAAGCGAAACAGGCCCGGCCCGTCAAGCCCAGTGGGTTGGCGGGTCGGCCCGACCCGGTTCGGTGGGTCCAACCCGGCTGGGGGTCGGCCTGACCTGATGGAGTGCATCCCACCCACGGACCCGGCCCGGCGGGTCCGACCTGGTTTTGGGGGTCGGCTCGGCCCGATGGGGTGCGGCCCACCCGTGAACCTGGCCCGCGTTGTGGGCCGGTTTGGTTCGCCCGGCGGTGCTGCCTCTCCCCTGCCGGACCTACATTAGCCAGTCGGTTCTGTCTGAAGCACGCGGCCCGCATAGTGATCCGCAATTCTCCTCCACGCAGCGCCAAGCGGCACCGCAGTTCTTCAGCCTAGCCGGCAGGCGGCCGGTCAGTTCGCCCAGTAAAGCGGCCCGCGGTTGCGGGCCACGGTTTCCTCAAAAGCGTGACACTTGTGGGCACCGCGGTCATCCAGCCTAGCCTACCATAGCCGGCCGGTTCTTCTCTATCCAAGTGGACCGCGGTTAAGGGCTGAGGTCTCCCTCCACGCGGCGCCTTCGTGCGCCGCGCCTCCTGCTCGCGGACCGGCCGGATCGGCCAACTGGTTGTCCCACAGTCCGGGCGGCCCGAGAAGCCACTGGTCTTCCTCTATGTGGCTAGCGCGCGACTGCCACTACCGCCGCTGCCTCTGGTCACCTACGCCACCACCTCCTCCGTCCTGTGGTTCTTCTCGGGCACGGTGCGACGACACCACGCCCTTTCGACTTCACCTCCTTCCTCAATCAATAATAACCAACAGAGGAACATCGGGCTGTGTTGGTACAGCCTGCGCCCTCCGTATTTGATGATATCATTTGGCCAATGATGAACCAAGGTATTCAACGAAGAACAAGGGTATAATTTTATTCAATTAAAATTAATAAAATCCCCCTATCTCGTATTTCGTCGTTGAACTTTGACGAGTCACGGAAGATGGCGTCGTTCCGTCAACGTCGGAGAAAAAGGACGTTGTCGTTGGTGGCGTTCTTCGTGGGCGTCGTCTTACCTTGATAGAACCGGTTGGAATGGAAGTATACGCGTCATCGCTCTTCGGTGGAATCGGCGTTCTTCATCGAGAGGATATTGTTCCTCGTGTTCTTCGCTGGAGAGGGTGATTTCCTCCAAAATTTCTCCTCCTCTTCTTCTTTCTCTCCAGAGTTCTTCCCAACGAATGTTAAACAAAAATAATAGAGATAACTCTATATTATTTTTATGGCACAACAAATCAAGAGTTTTCTTTCATTAATTGTGACAACACACAGATTAAATGTGGAGAGATGAATTCAAAAATTAAACAAGGGAGGTGGAGAGTTTCAACAATAAATTTAGAGAGTTAGAATTTCAAGAGACTCTCCACAATTAAATGTGAGTTACATGGTGGTTAAAGAAAAGTTTAAACTAGTGGACCCCACCCCTAGTTATATCCTCCCAAGGGAGGTTAGGGTGTGGTGGGCTCCACCCCTAACCTACACTTAGAGACTTTAACCAACTTTCAAATAAAAATGTGTTACACACACATTTTGTAACGCCCCGACCCCAGCTACCCAGAGTCGGTGCATTACTTCGTAACATTGGCATGATCACAAAAGATCAAGTCTCGAAAGACCGATTAGTTTAGTAGCCTTGGAAAGACTAGATACATTTGTAAACGTTACATTACATCATAAAGTAAACCAAAACAACAACAACATATTGTCTTCATATCCCCTCAGACTATCCCTGCAGGTCATTCATAATATACTTCTTCAAATCCTGGAAAACATTAAAACATTGAAAGGGGTGAGCTCAGATGCTCAGTAAGGATAACCATATTGTGGAAGCTTTCATAAATAAACATTAGCATTTAAGGCAATGTATAAATAAAACAAAAGCCTTTCAAACTTGAACTTCAACATAATATGGCAAAAGTAAAATGAGATAATGCCATTTACTTCTTCACATGGATATTCTACTGGTCGAATAATCACATGTAATATCAATAACCACTTTCATAATGATGGAATGCATAATGCCAGACTATCATAACCACATAGCCAAGGCCTCGTGCCAAGACTACAAATAAGATTTTGTCAAGGCCTTGTGCCAAGACACTAGTTTGTCTCATGAGACCTGCCGATGCATCGAGGAGCTATAGCGGGCTCCACCCGTCACTTATTAAGTCCAATGCATTCCTCATATGAATAGGTTTAAACATATCATAAACCATAACATAATTGTATCACATAAAACATGCATAAAGGAAACATAACATTTCCACATTTCAATCACAAGATATCAATACAGCACATTGATATAATAAAAATTCTTTCAAAACCATTTTCAATACCAAAATAAAATAAAGTTAAAACTTTGTATTTATTTTTCATTAAAAAAAAGATGGCTTATAGAGGAAGCCGAAACTCAAATAACGGTCACGACGGCGGAGTAGTCGTTGTCGCCGCATAAGTACAGAAAGAAAAACATTCCCTTTTTGTCGTTTAGTAAAATGATTCGTATAAAAAAGATTCCTTTTGAATAAACTTAAAAGTCAAAGGGGTTTATACACCGTATAAAAGAAAGTTGTGTATAAAACCAAATATGCCTCAATGAAAGGAGATTGAGACGAAGTCCTTAAAAAGATCATTTTTAAAATAAAATAGATATATTATGTGTATTCACTATAGGTACACATAAAGAAAGTAAAAATACAAAATAAGACATAATAATATCATGACATAATTTGAAAGTAGGAGATTAACCCAAAGAATGGAAGTTGGGTTAAGAAGTTCCCTTACCTTGTGTCCGACTTGACTCAACCGTTCTTTAACCTCCTGAATAATAAACTAGAGTTAATATCTACCTTATTAAGAACCATTTTCAATTTCATTATCCTTTTTATATCACTTATTACAATGTTATGAACATTATGTAATTATTTAAGTTAATAACGGTCGTTTTGTCGATCTTTGGTACATGAGTCATCAATAAACTTCTTATAATTATAAGTTGTTCATGTGGTGAAATATCCATTATATCCAGAATTATATTAATGATGTAGATATCATATATATCATATATATACAGTATATACATTCATTTATAATATTACGTAACATTTAGAGGTAAGAAATGAAATGCACCGTTCATGGAGACGGTATGCCGTACGTACGCATGAACGCTACTTTCATTTCAATTTCATATTTAATGGAATGAAATCATAATGATATAAATGTATAATATAATTCCAGTATAATATAGTGTATAATACCATTTACTCCATCCTTTATACATCCCACATATGGCATTAACGATTCAAATCACTTTGAGGGGGCGGTAGTCCGCACTTCCTAAAATGAAATTATCGCGTTTTACCCATAATGGAAATCATAAAGTATGCCATAAATGTGAAATACAGAAGCATAAGTAAAACATAAACACATTATATATCATATATAAATATAGTGACATCTTAATGGCCACCTTTGGAGGTGTTATATGAGTGTTGAACAATCATCGTTTCGTGAGGCAGAAATTCACCATCCACAGAAACCGTATGTTCTTTAACCATTAGATGTAGGTGTGTGTAAGTGTAGCTCTAATACTTCTTATAACAACATCCTAGTATATTTAGGATACTGGTGTTGTTACAAAAGAAATGAATAAAAAGAGTTTAGGGGGTTGGATAAGAAAAATAAAACAAAACAACATTAGAAAAGACATTACCTCAAAATCGGGTAACTCTTTTTGATTTGAGCCAAAGGCTTCCTTGGGAAGAGTTCTGCCCAAAGTGAGGCTTCTATGAGTAAGGGAGGAATGTTGGGAGAGTATTTGGGCAGAGGTTGGCCGAGCAAAATGGCTTGAAAGTGTAAATGAGGTGGGAGAGGTGGGGGCCTTTTATAAGTGGAGAGGAGGGGCACTTTTGGAAAGATTGAAATGTTACATTATTTCAAAATGCTTTTCGGATTCTAAAGGTCCCACACTTATATAATTCGAGGCTAAGGTGATAAGGTTTCGAAATCTCCTCATCCAATAGGCTTTGGACAAGTGTAAGCCTTGGATTTTGCATTATCTTCTCATTTTATTTAAATCGTTAAATAATGAGGTCATCGCCACATCATAATGATGTCATAAATAATTTAATTTATTTAATGTCTAAAAATTATAAAACAAATACTATGATGTAGGAAATCTTTTTAGCTTTCTAATTAATATTTATAGTCAAAATTTGGACTTGTGTAACCCTACTTAAAAATTGTTTTAGTAAAACAATTTATGTTAGTGTCATTTTCACTTTAATATTAAATAAAAACTAATTTATGTCATTTCCCAACAAAAGTGGATACATGGGGTCCCCAAGTTGACCCATGGTTTGTAATGGTCGGCCATGACACAACCAATGAGGTTGGGACATGTGTCTAGGTCATTTAATATTATTAAAGTATTATTTATACCTTAAACTACCCTAATTACCACTAATCGCGATTAAGAACTTAATAAGTTACTATTCACCAAAAAATTATTATAATCTCATTGAACCACATTTTACTTCTTAATGACAACCATGTATGTCGGATTTTTGAAAATCAAAACACAGAAGTGGTAATATTTCATTTAAACGAAAAATCAGTTATTTAACTACCACTTAGTGGTTTCACTATTCATTAAAAATTGAAGTTTTTCAGAATAAGGCCAAAATTTCACCCTAAGCTATAATTGATATTCCGAATTCAAAAATGATGTCTATTTTACAAAATTCCAAACATATAAGTTGCATTAATTAATTTTACAATTAATTCCCGCTGTTATGACAAATAGCGTGTTTTTAAGAAACAATTTATATCAAAAGATTGGCAATTGTTTATGTCCATTTTCAATGTTAAATTAATTCTAATGACCACCATTGGATAAAATGGTAAAAATATATTCTAATTATACTTTAAAACCACTAAATAGTATAATTTATGACAATTAATTATTTTGATTAAAAAAGTTGTTTTAAGTATTTTTCACTATTCATAAAAATTTTGAAGTTCTCAGAAAATTACAAAAAATTCAACATAGGCTAATTTCAATATTAGGAATACAAAAATGAAGTCCATTTTGAAATATAAAATTTCTATAAATTTAAAAGGTGGTTATTACTATTCATAACGGCTACTTTGATTAGTTGCGGTGTGTTAGAACTCGAACTTGCGTACAATGCAAGCTATTGCATTATTGAATGAGAAGCGTATCGTGGAAGCTCGGGGTGTTACATTCTCCCCTCCTTCAATAAATTGCGTCCTCGCAATTTGAAATTTTTCTTTGATAATAAAAGGTTGAAAATAGAAAATACCTTTGTGGAAAACCCACATCGGAAATAAGGTTAATAAATATATAACATTAAAAGAAAGCAGGATAAGTACAAAGGTCACCCGATATAGCCCATTCTAGGATTCTATGAAAATATGGATATGGAAGAAAAACAAACCATCAAGGTCTGATGGAGAGTTTTAGAAAACAGGATTAGGAGAAAGTTTAACCATAAGAAAATCACAAACTTGTGATTGGTTAAACGGTCATTGAATCCCCAGTTGGAAAAGTTAACCGACAAAATTTTTGTTTTAAGTTACCTTTTATAATGTTGAGGAATTTATTTATGAGATTTACTAAGAACGTAAGGGAATATACATACTTGTTATGTATACTTTCATTCGTTAATAAATTTTTACCACAAACCCAACTTTTACTCCAAATGGTAACAGAACTCAAAAATATTCTATTTATCCTAATTGTATAAGGTTCCAAATGTTAACACATACCATTTAGATTAGTAAAACGATTTTGTAATAACCAGGGACTTCCTGTAGGCTAGTGGTAGGAAATAAAGGCTTGTCGCACTATGGTTGTGGGTTCGATTCCTGCAGCTTTGTCCGACGCGACGGGTTATTCCCCGCCCTGCAGGTTGTCCTTTTCCTAAAAATATAGTACTATACTATTCCAAAAATAATCTTCATAAATGTTTTAACCTTAAACAATACTATCCAAAGTTCAACTTAATCCATTCCAACCTTAATAGTTATCCAAAATACCTCCGTCCAGACTTTCTCTAAAAGGTCTCTAAATTCCAAAATCAATTGTAACATCAGATTCCCCAAACAAAGAAAAGTTTCTCTTATTGTCACATACTAAAAATATGATTACCTTAATCATATTAAAACCTTACTGAAATCAAAAAGTACTGCAGTACAATCCATATATATATATTACATTATTCTTATAACCAGAATATAATCCTTGAGTCCGAAAGCATCAATACATTAGTTATTCTGCTTCAACTGTAGTAATAGCATAAGATTGTCCTTGATCCCTTGGCCTTTTCTGAGGTAAGATTCCTTGACGCTTAGGACATTCATTTGCGTAATGACCCTTTTCTCTACAATTGTAGCATTCAACTTTGACAGCCTCTTTCTTTCCCTTGCAATCACGTGCCTGGTGACCTTTTTCTCCACATTTATAACAGACTCCCATTCCTTTTAGGCAAGTACCAGGGTGATTCTTCCCACAATTATCACATAATGGAAAATCCTTCTTTCCCTTTTTCCCTTTATCTGTCTCTTGTTCCACCGTTCTCTTCTTCTCTTGCTTTACTTTGTTGTCATAAGACTTAGAGAATTCCTTTTCTGTCTTGATAGCACATGAGACTATATCTTCGTATGATGAGAAGGATTGTGATACTAAAGCTCGATGGAGAAATGGTTTTAACCCATCAAAGAAACGATCAATCTTACTCCTTGGGTTACGTATATAATCGGCAGCATGCCTCGCTAACCTTGTAAAGTTAGCCTCATACTTTGCGACATTCTCATCCTCCTTCTGCCTCAGACACAGAAATTGCCTTTCCATATCTGCTCGATGGTCACGAGGAAAGTATTTTTCTAAGAAAAGCTCTTTGAACTCCCTCCATTCCATATTCGATACGTCATCATCTTCCTTTGTGTTTTGAATCAGTGACCACCACTGATCGGCATCTCCAGTGAGGCGGTAAACTGCCATGACAACCTTCTCCCTTTCACTACTCCCCAAGGCATGGAATATTTTCTCTAAGGAATTTATCCATTGCTCAGCTACTATAGGATTTATAATCCCATTGAAGGTTGGTGGTTGTTGCCTCATGAAACGGTCTAGCATTGATCCTCCACGTTGCGAATCAGGGTGCTCCATACGAGTAAGGTTGTTATTCATAACCTGCGTGAGTTGTCCCAGTATGGTAATAAGTTGATCAGCACCAGTTGTATCTCCAGGTCCACAATAATTATCTTGAGCAGGAGGGCAATCCCTACACGGAGTTCGTGCATTGATACAGTTTCCATTCCTTCTACTAGGCGCCATTTCTAAACAATGGCATAATCCAGATTAGTTTATGAATCAAAATACCTAATTCCATACTTGTATAATACTTAACATAAATTGAACTATTTATGGATATAATCCATAATCATAAAAAGAAATGTTTCCTTTGAGGAAGTATGTACTCATAAACCTTACATAATGGTTTGTAAAGAAAATGAGAATTATCCTAAGCATATCCCCCGGGAGTGTCGTAACCAAGAGTGCAGCAAGGCCCGTTGTCGTGCACCAGTTCCCGTTCGAGTCTAGCTCAAAGCGGTGTTTTCGGGTTTTACCCCTAGGTACATCTGTGCCAGAGCCGCCTCTACCTGCTCGTATCCAGACAGGGATGTATTGCTCGGAAAAGTCATAACATCTCTATAATACCAAAATTCTAGGAAGTTCTTCTATACTAATCCTCAAAGTCTATCTTTGGGCTATGTGCTCTAATCAGAGTTTATCTAAATCTAGCTTCCAAGGTTAGTACTAAACTGCCTCTGATACCAACTGTAACGCCCCGACCCCAGCTACCCAGAGTCGGTGCATTACTTCGTAACATTGGCATGATCACAAAAGATCAAGTCTCGAAAGACCGATTAGTTTAGTAGCCTTGGAAAGACTAGATACATTTGTAAACGTTACATTACATCATAAAGTAAACCAAAACAACAACAACATATTGTCTTCATATCCCCTCAGACTATCCCTGCAGGTCATTCATAATATACTTCTTCAAATCCTGGAAAACATTAAAACATTGAAAGGGGTGAGCTCAGATGCTCAGTAAGGATAACCATATTGTGGAAGCTTTCATAAATAAACATTAGCATTTAAGGCAATGTATAAATAAAACAAAAGCCTTTCAAACTTGAACTTCAACATAATATGGCAAAAGTAAAATGAGATAATGCCATTTACTTCTTCACATGGATATTCTACTGGTCGAATAATCACATGTAATATCAATAACCACTTTCATAATGATGGAATGCATAATGCCAGACTATCATAACCACATAGCCAAGGCCTCGTGCCAAGACTACAAATAAGATTTTGTCAAGGCCTTGTGCCAAGACACTAGTTTGTCTCATGAGACCTGCCGATGCATCGAGGAGCTATAGCGGGCTCCACCCGTCACTTATTAAGTCCAATGCATTCCTCATATGAATAGGTTTAAACATATCATAAACCATAACATAATTGTATCACATAAAACATGCATAAAGGAAACATAACATTTCCACATTTCAATCACAAGATATCAATACAGCACATTGATATAATAAAAATTCTTTCAAAACCATTTTCAATACCAAAATAAAAGAAAGTTAAAACTTTGTATTTATTTTTCATTAAAAAAAAGATGGCTTATAGAGGAAGCCGAAACTCAAATAACGGTCACGACGGCGGAGTAGTCGTTGTCGCCGCATAAGTACGGAAAGAAAAACATTCCCTTTTTGTCGTTTAGTAAAATTCTTCGTATAAAAAAGATTCCTTTTGAATAAACTTAAAAGTCAAAGGGGTTTATACACCGTATAAAAGAAAGTTGTGTATAAAACCAAATATGCCTCAATGAAAGGAGATTGAGACGAAGTCCTTAAAAAGATCATTTTTAAAATAAAATAGATATATTATGTGTATTCACTATAGGTACACATAAATAAAGTAAAAATACAAAATAAGACATAATAATATCATGACATAATTTGAAAGTAGGAGATTAACCCAAAGAATGGAAGTTGGGTTAAGAAGTTCCCTTACCTTGTGTCCGACTTGACTCAACCGTTCTTTAACCTCCTGAATAATAAACTAGAGTTAATATCTACCTTATTAAGAACCATTTTCAATTTCATTATCCTTTTTATATCACTTATTACAATGTTATGAACATTATGTAATTATTTAAGTTAATAACGGTCGTTTTGTCGATCTTTGGTACATGAGTCATCAATAAACTTCTTATAATTATAAGTTGTTCATGTGGTGAAATATCCATTATATCCAGAATTATATTAATGATGTAGATATCATATATATCATATATATACAGTATATACATTCATTTATAATATTACGTAACATTTAGAGGTAAGAAATGAAATGCACCGTTCATGGAGACGGTATGCCGTACGTACGCATGAACGCTACTTTCATTTCAATTTCATATTTAATGGAATGAAATCATAATGATATAAATGTATAATATAATTCCAGTATAATATAGTGTATAATACCATTTACTCCATCCTTTATACATCCCACATATGGCATTAACGATTCAAATCACTTTGAGGGGGCGGTAGTCCGCACTTCCTAAAATGAAATTATCGCGTTTTACCCATAATGGAAATCATAAAGTATGCCATAAATGTGAAATACAGAAGCATAAGTAAAACATAAACACATTATATATCATATATAAATATAGTGACATCTTAATGGCCACCTTTGGAGGTGTTATATGAGTGTTGAACAATCATCGTTTCGTGAGGCAGAAATTCACCATCCACAGAAACCGTATGTTCTTTAACCATTAGATGTAGGTGTGTGTAAGTGTAGCTCTAATAATTCTTATAACAACATCCTAGTATATTTAGGATACTGGTGTTGTTACAAAAGAAATGAATAAAAAGAGTTTAGGGGGTTGGATAAGAAAAATAAAACAAAACAACATTAGAAAAGACATTACCTCAAAATCGGGTAACTCTTTTTGATTTGAGCCAAAGGCTTCCTTGGGAAGAGTTCTGCCCAAAGTGAGGCTTCTATGAGTAAGGGAGGAATGTTGGGAGAGTATTTGGGCAGAGGTTGGCCGAGCAAAATGGCTTGAAAGTGTAAATGAGGTGGGAGAGGTGGGGGCCTTTTATAAGTGGAGAGGAGGGGCACTTTTGGAAAGATTGAAATGTTACATTATTTCAAAATGCTTTTCGGATTCTAAAGGTCCCACACTTATATAATTCGAGGCTAAGGTGATAAGGTTTCGAAATCTCCTCCTCGAATAGGCTTTGGACAAGTGTAAGCCTTGGATTTTGCATTATCTTCTCATTTTATTTAAATCGTTAAATAATGAGGTCATCGCCACATCATAATGATGTCATAAATAATTTAATTTATTTAATGTCTAAAAATTATAAAACAAATACTATGATGTAGGAAATCTTTTTAGCTTTCTAATTAATATTTATAGTCAAAATTTGGACTTGTGTAACCCTACTTAAAAATTGTTTTAGTAAAACAATTTATGTTAGTGTCATTTTCACTTTAATATTAAATAAAAACTAATTTATGTCATTTCCCAACAAAAGTGGATACATGGGGTCCCCAAGTTGACCCATGGTTTGTAATGGTCGGCCATGACACAACCAATGAGGTTGGGACATGTGTCTAGGTCATTTAATATTATTAAAGTATTATTTATACCTTAAACTACCCTAATTACCACTAATCGCGATTAAGAACTTAATAAGTTACTATTCACCAAAAAATTATTATAATCTCATTGAACCACATTTTACTTCTTAATGACAACCATGTATGTCGGATTTTTGAAAATCAAAACACAGAAGTGGTAATATTTCATTTAAACGAAAAATCAGTTATTTAACTACCACTTAGTGGTTTCACTATTCATTAAAAATTGAAGTTTTTCAGAATAAGGCCAAAATTTCACCCTAAGCTATAATTGATATTCCGAATTCAAAAATGATGTCTATTTTACAAAATTCCAAACATATAAGTTGCATTAATTAATTTTACAATTAATTCCCGCTGTTATGACAAATAGCGTGTTTTTAAGAAACAATTTATATCAAAAGATTGGCAATTGTTTATGTCCATTTTCAATGTTAAATTAATTCTAATGACCACCATTGGATAAAATGGTAAAAATATATTCTAATTATACTTTAAAACCACTAAATAGTATAATTTATGACAATTAATTATTTTGATTAAAAAAGTTGTTTTAAGTATTTTTCACTATTCATAAAAATTTTGAAGTTCTCAGAAAATTACAAAAAATTCAACATAGGCTAATTTCAATATTAGGAATACAAAAATGAAGTCCATTTTGAAATATAAAATTTCTATAAATTTAAAAGGTGGTTATTACTATTCATAACGGCTACTTTGATTAGTTGCGGTGTGTTAGAACTCGAACTTGCGTACAATGCAAGCTATTGCATTATTGAATGAGAAGCGTATCGTGGAAGCTCGGGGTGTTACACATTTTTATTTAACTTTTAATTTTAATTAGTAACCCCAACTTATAACTTCCATTTACGTTGAAACGCAAGTGCGGTAAAGGTCCCCTTAAGTGAATACCGGTGTTGCGAGTTTATCAGTGTCCTGATATTTCAATTCCGAGCACCAGTTCAAAATATATAAAATCCTGCTCGTACGTTCATTGAACGTACCCCAAAACTTTGGAAAATTATTCTGGTCACACCGGGCCTCTGAATCAGGTGCTGTCAGAAACTGCGGACTCATAAAATTCCCCTATATTTAATAAAAAAATTTCTATGGAATTTATGGGTCTTTAAATTCTCCCCAACTTAGGGCTATACGTCCCAGTAAGCTACAACACACACTAAGGGAATAAATCTGGGTACTGAACACGCATTTGAGCCTCCCGCTCCCATGTGCTCTCCTGGAGGTTTCCGTACTGCCAGCAAATGCGCACCAGAGGAATCGACCATCCACGTAGGACCCACTCCTATCGATCCTCGATCTCCATTGGGACCTCTATGAATGTCACCCCATAATCGATGTTCAGCGCCCCGTGGTCGATGATGTGAGATGGGTCATGCATGTATCTTCTCAACTGAGATACGTGGAAGACATCGTGAACCCAGTGCAACTGAGGTGGAAGAGCCAGTCGGTAAACCACGTCACCTGCCCTACTGAGGACCTGAAAAGGTCCGATGAATCGCGGATATAATTTTCCGCCTCAGCCCAATCTTTGTAGACCTCATCAAGGTGAGACCCGTAGGAAGACGTGGTCGCCATACTCGAACTCCGGTGGTCTCCTTCTCCTCTCATCATAGGACTTCTGCCTGCTCTGTGTAGTCTTCATCCGCTCCTGGATGATCTGCACCTTCTCTATCATAGCCTGCACCACCTCTGGTCCTACAAGTGCTGAATCCCCTGGGTCAGTCCAGCACAGTGGTGATCTGCAAGGTCTGTTGTATAGTGCCTCATAAGGTTCCATCCCGATGGTGGAGTGGTAGCTGTTGTTATATGAAAACTCTACCAAGGGTAAGTGGTCCTCCCAACTACGACTGAAGTTGAGGACACAAGCACGGAGCATGTCCTCGAGAGTCTGAATGGTCCTCTCAGTCTGGCAATCCGTCTGGGGATGGAAGGCGGTGCTCAGACGTAGCTATGTCCCAAATGCCTCCTACAACCCCTTCCAAAGATGTGAAGTAAAGCATGCATCACAGTCGGAGACAATCATCGATGTCACACCATGAAGCCGTAAAGTCGACTATACATAGAGGCGTCCCAAGCTCTATAATGAGACCTACTCTCTGATCGGTAGGAATTGGGCTGAATTGGTGAGTCGGTCTATGATCACACAGATAGAGTCGTGTCCTCTGGATGTACGTGGAAGTCCCGTCACGAAATCCATGGATATCCCATCTCACTTCCACTCTAGGACCTCTAAGGGCTGAACCCAGCCTGCTGGAACCTGGTGCTCTGCCTTCACTTGCTGACAAGTGAGGCATCGCGAGACAAACTATGCTAATGGATTCTTCATACCCGACCACGAGTGCTGTCTTCTGAGGCCCTGATACATCTTCACCACTCCTGGATGTACCGTTAGAGGGGAAGTGTGAAACTCCCTCAACACCTCCTCCTGTAGTGCAACTGGTACCATGGTACGTCCTCTAAAGAGGATGACATGCTCCCCACCTTCAAACAACCCATCAGGTGCCTGCCCTGAGGATATATAAGCACATCGCATCTCGCAGTCAGTGTCCCCACGCTGCACCTCCCTGACTCGCTGAAAGAGTGGAGGAGTGACTGTAAGAGACTGTAGATGGGCTGCTCCATCCCTATCCATAAAGGATGTCTGTAAAGCAGCCAGCTGCTCTGTCGCCTCTCCTAACAACTGAATGCCAGTTCTTCTACTAAGAGCATCTTCTACCACATTCCCTTTCTCAGGTGTATAGACTATCTCAAAGTCATAGTCCTGGAGGAACCCAAGCCAACGCCGATGTCTCAGGTTCAGGTCCTTCTACGAGAAGACACACTTGTGACTATTGAGATTAGAGCAAACCGTAAACTGTTTGCTCAACGAACTATGGGTGAGACTAGCCAATTGTAAAGAACTAGACCACACCCTTTTTCACCTATGTCCTACAAGAGTTGCTAATATTTATCCTTTTCCAAAAAGAGAAATCTGGTCTCATCCCCTGGATAAACCACGTTCTTTTCCTAATACAGTCAATCCTGACATGAATGGTACTATTTCATTCCATGGACGATGTCGTAAGGCCTTGACGCTACTACCAAGAGATCCAACCGTCAATCTCACTTCTAAGGGTTGGGTCACACTATTAGCATCAGTGTGTGGTCACTAGGTCTCTTCTAGTAGGAATCTTGAATGTGGGGGTCAAGTCAACAGTTTTAACCGGAACCTCTCAGCATCAACCACACAAAAAGACAGGAAAACAAATGTCACAAGGACAATTGTCTTTTATTAATGCAGCTCAAAGTAAAAAGACACAAAGCAACCATAATCAATGACATCAACAAAGCTAGAAACATCAAGAAAAAAAAGAATTCTATGCCTGGAGCTAGTCCCGCTCCTATCTTCTTGCTTTCGGAGCTCGAGGTGAACCATCTAGGGGTGGTGGTAGTAGTGCTCGATGACCCTAAACACCATTCGCTGGAGGACCTGCTCCACTGCCTCATCCACCGCTCGACTGATGGTCAAGCTCCTGCCGCTGCCTCTGTCTCGGTGGCTCCTTCAACGCCTACTGATCAACTGTGAGGGGAGTCAGACAATCACGTGCTCTATGACCCCGTTCCCTGCAGAAATAAAAAACTCTTCTTCGTTCAGAGCTCCCTCGGCCTCAGGTGCCCACACCCCCATTTCCACATCTGGGGGTCGTCTAATAGTAGGTGTAACCTACTTGTGCCCCCATGTCATCTGCCTACAGCCTACTAAAGATGTCTCAAATAATGTTGGAATACATTGTGGTAAGTTTAGCAGATCCTGAGCACGCACAGAGCATAGAGTCACTAGTACAACCTCCACCCTGAAAAGAGCCTCGAAGTTTCCCCAGGTGAGGGTCGCCTCATCGTAAAACTGGAGCATCAGGATCCAACACCTCTCAGCTGTTCTATGAAAGATACTAACAGATAGGCGCACCATCAAGTCAGAGGGTGTCCCAACTGTGTGGAAAACTCGTGCGACAAACTCCAGCCAGTACCCAGCCATCTAAAAATCTGTCTCACCTCGAAACCTCAGAGGATTCCGTTGCAGGAATCCATGAAATGTGCTCAAGCGGTGCTCACCCTATGATTCTGGGGCTGGTAGAAATGGTAGCCCAGCGGTTAATGGTACCGCTGGTGCCTCCGCTGTGATGGGACCCTGCACCGTGGCCTCGTTGCTCGATGGGCTACCATCTCGTATGAAACTCAGAACCCTAGATGGTTTCCTTAGTGGGGCCATACCGAAAAGAAACAGGTGCTCCATGGTTAAAACAGTATACCTGGTGAGCTGACACAAAGTAATCATGAAGAAAACTTTTCAAAAGAAACACACACACAATCAGTATTTTTGTGCACTGATTCAGAAATCAGAAGACAGAGTCCTAGTGTATGGATACGTCGGCTGCTACACCAACACCGGTTTCCCTAAACTGATAACCACACCCAAGAAACTTAACACTATTTCTGTTAAAAGAATCAGAGTCCTAAGTTCTGTGGTAGAACCGACTCATTTGATACGAATTTGTCATGACCCGTCCTCGGGGCCCATGCCGTGACTACCCCAAGCCCGCCTTCTATAGGCCAAGGGCTGAAGACTAGCACCAAAGGCGTAAAGCCCTAAAACTGGGAATACATTGCCTTTATAAATCGTAAACTCACACAAGTAGAGTACAAGAGTAAGCAAACACTAAGAATAACTGTATACAAAATAAAGTTCTAAATGGAAAGGGACTGGAAATACAAGCCCAACAGAAAGGTACAACTACAACTGAAAAAGGGAAAAACAGCCGACAGGTAAGAGAAGCTCCTGGATCGTCCTATGGGGTTCCTACCTGAAGGGTAGGTATAGGTGGCCTCCACAACACTCCTCGTTCGTCTGACTCCACCATGTACCGATATGTCGTAAGGTCCTCCTCTAGGTACCGTCCAGTCCTGGCGCCCATGACCTCCGTCAGCGCTGTCCATCGTCTGCATCCAACACAACGAGGTGCAGACATAGCCTGTGCAGGGGTGAGTATAATGATACTCAGTGTAATAACCCGAGATTTTATAAGATATATTCATTTTAATTTCTTTCATATATTCTGTTGTGCGCTACACCAAGATTATCTTGCGCTATACGCAACACCGTATTAGCTTGCAGTATACGCAACACTATTCTTAGATTGTGTTACACATAATTTCAAGTTCGTTTGATTATAGTCATTCTACGCAACATAGAGTATATATATATATATATTCAATGTATAAATGAAAAAATGGTTGAATTCTATTATAAGGAAACAACAAAGGAGTCTTGAACTATACGCAACCCTGACTTGGCTTGCATTACACGCGATCACGACCTTCTTCGATAGTGTGTGTTGTACGTAATACCGAGTTTTACTAAACAACGATATGTTATTATAATATTATTATGAACTAGCCGTTATGAATAGTATTAACTATATTTTGAATTTTATAACATTATTATTCATCTTACACATTTTCTATAACATGGTATAAGAACAAAATAAATTTTTCGGGTAAAATAAGTATTTTTCAAAAAATGCAGTTTTGCCGCCTTTTGATGGCGCACCCACTTTAAATCTAGTTTTTGACATGATTATAAGTTCAATTTTACAAAATAAAATTATTCTTTGGAATAAGGATATAAAATTTTACCTTGGATAATTTTTTCATATTATTCTGATAAGTTTCATATTTTAATGAATAGTAAAAACACACTATATTTTAATTAAAAACAAATTTTTTCATCGTAATAACTTATGTGGTTAAATTATAATATTTAATGGTTTTAAAGTATAAATAGAATATATTTTTACCATTTAATATAATATATGTCATTATCATTGATTTTACATTGAATTCGTAGGTTAAATCAATTCAATCTTTTGCAATGTTTTAAACAAAAACCCGTTTTCATTCGACAACGAGATTAATTTTAATTTAATTTATGCAACTTATGTGTATTGAATTTGAAAAAATGGATTCCATATTTGGAATAAGTGGGTCCAAATTATGTTAATAGGCTACTTTTTATTTTTGGGAATTATGAATAGTAACTACGGTAAATTTTATTTACCATAGTTAAAGGTAAATCGGGTAATTAAGGGTAAATATAATATTATAAAATTACCCTAACACATGCCAAAATTATATAGGATGGCTAAAAGTCTACCCATATCACCTAAGGGTCGGATTAGATTCATTTTATGGACTTTGGACCACAAAAATAATTTAATTATTATTAAAACCAAAGAAAGTGACAACATGTCACTCTCTTAAATCTTATAAGTATAATAATTTTAATTTAGTGATAAACATCATAAAACTTTTAACATGAATAGTCTCCAGAAATATAATAAAATTATCTACATCATGATAATTTATTTAGAATTTTTAGGGATTAAATAATTGTCATTAATGGTGATACATTAATGATGCAGAAATTATTTATTAAGTGAAAAATCAGTAATATAGTTTTTATTGAAATAATAATAGCAAATAAAAGGCCCAAAAACCTGAAAAAAACTTATTGGTAGTGTATATATACACATTAATCATCCAATTACCAAATATATAACCGTTTAGAGCTTTATAAAAGTGATTATGAAACTTATATTATTTTATTTTAAATGATGCCAAAGTTGTCACCTTCATAATTTAATAAATATAACAATTTAACTATTGTTATTTTAAGATGATAAATTAGAGTAAAAGTATTATTGTGAAAGGTAATAGATTTATATTAATCATAGGATTTTATTTTTAATTTTTATGCAATAAATAAGTATATTAAATAATTATACAAAAATGTTGTAGTAATTATTTTATTAAGAAATAAACCAAATAAATGGTTTTAAAAATAATAAAATAAATATTATATGGACTATTTAATGTGATCCACTAATTTTATAGATACATATGACCTTTTATGAATCTATTAAAGCTTTTATTTTGAACATATATTCTGTATATATTTTATTTAAATTCAAATAAATGAATAGTGTCAAAATTGTCACTATTGTTATTTTATAAAAATATCATATTATAAAATTGTTTTAAAATCACAAAAATATTTAAAAATTATAAATTTAAATTTATATGGTATATAAAGTTATAAAGTAACCAATTATGGAATATTCACAACAAATAAGTAATTAATTGTTATAATTTAAAATTTAGAATTTTATTACCACAAATAAACTTAAATAGATTAAATAAGGATAAATCAAAATGATAAGGTTTAAAATAAGATCCAAACATGTCTAAATTTTATTGGTTGATGATATTACAACCCTATATCATCTAATATTAGAATATGAGTCATTTTTGGAGGTTTTTATGTGGGGTTAGATTTATTATAAATTAATATTTTTAAGATTTCCAAAGGTGCCCCTCTCCTCCCTTATAAAAGGGCACCTACTCCCTCTCTTACTCACACCATTTTGAGCCTTCAATCTCGGAAAACCCCTGACCATTTCACTTATACACTTCCCTAGAAACATCCTAGAGGTTCTAGTCTTCTTCAAAGACCAATCTTAGTGGCCTAAGAGGAGGTTTCAAAAAGGCGTATTGAAAGAAGAGGTAATATCTGTTACCGATTCTTTCAACTTTATTTCTTCTTCTACTTCTTCTTATTTAGTTTTTTAATTATTAAGTAATAACATCAGTATCACTCATATACTATTATGTTATTATAAGTATGAAACAACCCTATTTCACCATCTATTCCTACAGAAAATGAAATCACCGCGCGTGCGTACGTACAGAATACCGTCTCCACGCCGTGGTGTAATCTATTTTCCACCACCACCTTACTTGGATGGGTATAATGGTGAATGTAATGAATATATATGATTATTGTAAAGTGATATTGATTCTTTAATATTATACATACACTTTAATACAATTCGACGATCATGGGAATGATATCATCGCTCGTGCGTACGTACGGAATATCGTCTCCACGACGCGATGAGATTCATTCTCAATGATTAACCATTCATGAATGATTATAAAGTATATATAATAGGTAATCATGAAATATATGACATAAAAATGATACTGGATTTATGTATATATATATGTATTTCATCTACTTAATTCCATTCAATTCAATAAGGAAACGAAAACATCGTTCATGCGTACGTACGACCTACCGTCTCCATGAACGATGTATTTCTTTCCATTTATCGATCTATTATATATATGTATATTCTGAATATATATTATATATAAATCATGTTTTACATTCTGGATGTAAGTAAACATGATCTAAGTAATCATATGAATAATTACAAGTTAAAACACGAACGACAAATGAAACGATTTTACCCAAAACGCTACTTTAACATTAATTTGAAAAAGAATGGGTAATATAAAGTCATAAGTGAACCATATATGATATCATAACAATTAATATGATTCTATAATAAGTCAATGACATTATTTAAATAATTATACAGGAGTTTCGGATCCATACGAAGCATATCGGACCTAATGTAAGGGATAATTTTGCAAATCTCATTTTATCTGAGAGTTCTTATTCGTAAGTATTTACTGGGGTTATTTCTATCATCCATGTCCATGTTTTATAAAAGTGTTTTTGATGTATTTTTAAATTAATTTTTACCCATTTTTTACTTTTACTACATGGTATGTAAGGAATCTTTCTTTTGTTTACGTTACGAGGTACTTTTTTGACTTTTCCGACAAAAGTACGAGGAGAATATTATTTTTAACTTATACGGCGTGAAGGGATTTTTATGGTTTTATAAAGCCTTATTTTCATAAAGCATACTCCAAAATATTTCATGACTATTTTCAACAAAAACCTTTTCTTCTAAAATTGCATGACATTTTGTGAAAAGAAAATGATTTTGAAGAAAAAAGGATATTTTCCTCAAGAATTCATTTCAAGTGTTTTATCAAAACTATTTTGATCTAAGATGACATTATTTCACATGTGTATGTTTCAAGTATCATGTCTCTATGATTTACGTGGTTTCACTTTTCTTATTATGAAATTATATCCATTTCTTTTATATGGATTATGTGATGATGAGATGATGTTTATGAAACTCATTTTATTTATTGGGTTATTATGAATGATGTATGTTTATTTTGTGGCACAAGTAAGAATGATTTCATTATGAGATGAGTGTGACCTATATCTCCCTCCAATTCATTGGGTAAATATTTATATCTCATGAGATAGACATGGCTGGAATGGAAAGTTAAACCAGTTCAGTAATACAGGACTGGAACGAGGAGTGAACTCGATTCAGAAAGGGACTTTGTCCACTAAGATGGTCTTGGCAGCAATGCCTTGGCTACTATGGAAATCATTACATCTTCTTAATGGATGACACAATTACATGTTTTATTCCCATGCTATTTTATCATGATTTATGTTCCATTATGATCTAAGCCTTATGTACTTCCATGTTTTATGTCGTTGCTCAAGATTTTTAATATTCATTTTTTTTAAGTTCAAATGTATATGATATGTTTTATTTTATCCATGCTTACCCTTACTGAGCATTTGAGCTCACCCTTTTTATGTTTTCTTTTCCCCCAGGATTAAAAGAAAGGTTTTAGGTAAGAAAACAAAAGGGGAAGATCTTTATGGGAGATTTTGAAGATCTTTCACCACGATTAGAAGATTATATTCCGAGTTTCCAAAGACACTAAACTATTACGATCCTTGTGTGTCTGTTTTTGTTATGTATTTAGTATTCTGCAAAAGTAATGTAATTTCCATGTACGTCTTGCTTCGGGTCTCTACAGTTGGTATCAGAGGAAAGGTTTAGTCAACCTTTGGAAACTAGGATGCGAAAATGTTAGTGAGATCCCTTGAGATATTTATAAGGTATGTCTAGGGATGTCCCTAAGGATAAGTATACGTATAGGATATAGTCCTAGAACTATGGTAACAATCTTAGAATTTAACCTAAGATGTTAGATATTGAGGTTACTCCCCCTTTACTATGTTGTTTTCCCTATCTTGATTTTTAACTCTCACACTATTCTTTTTGGGTTTTAGAAAATGGCTGGAAATAGGAAGATTCATGATAATGGAGGATATAACGGGCAATGGAATGATATTCTTCATGAGAAACCAAATGAAACGGGATTTGGAAGTCCAAACATCGTTATTATGCCTAATCAGCAATATCATAATATGATCAATAATCTCAACTTTGGTAAGTTTCCCAACTCAGATAATAAGAGAAAGATGGAGTTTCATGATGATCATAGAGGAAAGAAAGTTCAATTTCCCTCATGTAAATCATGTGGGAAGAGGCATCGGGGAGATTGTTTCAAGGGAACTGGAAGATGATTTGGGTGTGGAAAAGAAGGACACAAAGCCAGTAAGTGCAAAGGAAAAGGTTCAATTAACACCATGGATGAGGATAATGGTATTTCTATGACATCAACAATGGTTAAATGTTTTAAATGTGGAATGTACAGGCATTATTCAAACCAATTCCCTAAGGGAAAGTCTCATGAAGAGAATCAGTACAGCCGTATGGGTAATATTTATGTTGATGATGATGAAGAGACTACAAATGATATGTGAGATGAAATAATTGTTGAAGCTCGGTCAATGGTTTAAGAAGGTAGTGGAATGATTACATGTTTATCAAGTGTAATTTTGTATAAGTAATCTCCTGGTACTATGGAATAAAGAGACATCTAAGGATTATTACACTGTTGTCTTTCCTTGAGTTTTGAAAGTGTATGATTAATGGTACCAGTATCCATGAAAGGTTATTCAAATATTTTTGGAATGTAGATGATATGCACATAATGAAGGGGATAAGGAGAAAATTAAATTCTTGATAGTATTCATGAGCTCATGACTGATATATGGAGAAGGATATATCATGGTTTGAGTATATAGAATTTTTGGATTTTGGTGTGTGGAAATAGTTAACTTTTGATAGCATTCATGTTTTCACTAAGGTTTAATGGGTATTCATTTTTCAAGAGAATACATGATTAAGGTATTCACATGATTCGAGTGTGACCAACAAAATATATGGGGGATAAATGATGGTATTCACATGCTTGGTTGATGACATTTCAAGTAATCGTTTTCTTTATACTATGAGCTTGGACCGAAGTATTTTAGATAAGCCTAAATATTGGAATGGATTATGTTGGACATAAGTTATTATTGTTTAAGGATAGAACTTTTTTTGATATTATTGATGGGATGTTATAGTAATGTAGTTTTAGAAAAAGGACAACCTGCAGGATGGGTGACAGCCCATCGCGTCGGACAAGGCTGTGGGAATCGAACCCACAACCGAAGTGCGACTGGCATTTATCACCTACCACTGGCCTACAGGAAGTCCCTGTTTAGTAGAAACTAGTTTTATTATATTAAGCAGTATGATATATGAAGTATAAGTCCATTTTAGGAACCATATTTGATTAATCTCACTATATATGGACTTATGTATTTTTGATAACTTTTATAACCTTTTGTTTGAGATAGATGGAATGACCCATCATTATATCACATGAGCTGCTAACACTTCACGAATGACAAATTCAACTTCATTTCTTTAAGAGATGAAGTGGAAATTGTCCAAAGAACGAACAACGGTGAGACTGTACCAAAATCATGAAAGTATTTCTTCTATTTCCAATTTCATCAACTTTAGGGAAATGATCTTGAAAACCAAAAATGTTGTCCTAGTGCCCTTATATCTGATGAATCAGATGGTACCTTAGATCATTGCAAATCTATGGCTTTGTGATTGTTGGCTATTTCATATCCATGTTCTCTACCACTCTCCATCAGAACTTGATGGTTAGATTTCTCTTTCATATCCATATTTTCACCTATGTTCTCCTACGTGGAAACCCAATGATGAGTTAATTTGGGTAACCGTTACATTTCATACTTTAGTTTTTAAAGTTAAGTTTTGGTATTCCTTTTTACGATGTGGGTTTCAATTAAAGAAACTTTCAAGTAGAAAACCATTTATAACCCCGACGAATTTCGAGGGTGAAATTCATTTTAAGGGGGGTAGAATGTAATAACCCAAGATTTTATAATATATATTTGTTTTAATTTATTTCATATCTTCTGTTGTGCGCTACACCAATATTATCTTGCGCTATACGCAACACCATATTAGCTTGCAGTATACGCAACACTATTCTTAGATTGTGTTACAAACAATTTCAAGTTCGTTTGATAATAGTCATTCTACGCAACATCGAGTATATATATATATATTCAATGTATAAATGAAAAAAATGGTTGAATTCTGTTATAACGAAACAACAAAGGAGTCTTTCACTATACGCAACCCTGACTTGTCTTGCATTACACGCAATCGCGACCTTCTTCGATAGCGTGTGTTGTACGCAATACCAGGTTTTACTAAACAACGATATGTTATTATAATATTATTATGAACCGGACGTTATGAATAGTATTAACTATATTTTGAATTTTATAACATTATTATTCATCTTACACATTTTCTAGAACATGGTATAAGAACAAAATAAAATTTTCGGGTAAAATAAGTATTTTTCAAAAAATGCAGTTTTGCTGCCTTTTGATGGCGCACCCACTTTAAATCTAGTTTTTGACATGTTTATAAGTTCAATTTTAAAAAATAAAATTATTCTTTGGAATAAGGATATAAAATTTTACCTTGGATAAAATTTTCATATTATTCTGATAACTTTCATATTTTAATGAATAGTAAAAACATGCTATATTTTAATTAAAAACAACTTTTTTCATCGTAATAACTTATGTGGTTAAGTTATAATATTGAATGGTTTTAAAGTATAAATAGAATATATTTTTACCATTTAATATAATGTATGTCATTAGCATTGATTTTACATTGAATTCGTAGGTTAAATCAATTCAATCTTTTGCAATGTTTTAAACAAAAACCCGTTTTCATTCGACAACGAGATTAATTTTAATTTAATTTCTGCAACTTCTGTGTATTGAATTTGAAAAAATGGATTCCATATTTGGAATCATTGGGTCCAAATTATGTTAATAGGCTACTTTTTATTTTTGGGAATTATGAATAGTAACTATGGTAAATTTTATTTACCATAGTTAAAGGTAAATCAGGTAATTAAGGGTAAATATAATATTATAAAATTACCCTAACACATGCCAAAATTATATATTATGGCTAAAAGTCGACCCATATCACCTAAGGGTTGGATTAGATTCATTTTATGGACTTTGGACCACGAAAATAATTTAATTATTATTAAAACCAAAGAAAGTGACAACATGTCACTCTCTTAAATATTATAGGTATAATAATTTTAATTTAGTGATAAAAATTATAAAACTTAGAACATTAATAGTCTCCAGAAATCTAATAAAAGTATCTACATCATGATAATTTATTTAGAATTTTTAGGGATTAAATAATTGTCATTAATGGTGATACATTAATGATGCAGAAATTATTTATTAAGTGAAAAATCAGTAATATAGTTTTTATTGAAATAATAATATCCATTAAAAGGCCCAAAAACCTGACCAAAACTTATTGGTAGTGTATATATACACATTAATCATCCAATTACCTAATATATAACCATTTGGAGCCTTATAAAAGTGATTATGACACTTATATTATTTTATTTTAAATGATGCCAAAGTTGTCACCTTCATAATTTAATAAATATAACAATTTAACTATTGTTATTTTAAGATGATAAATTCGAGTAAAAGTATTATTGTGAAAGGTAATAGATTTATCTTTATCATAGGATTTTATTTTTAATTTTTATGCAACAAATAAGTATATTAAATAATTATACCAAAATGTTGTAGTAATTATTTTATTAAGAAATAAACCAAATAAATGGTTTTAAAAATAATAAAATAAATATTATATGGACTATTTAATGTGATACACTAATTTTATAGATACATATGACCTTTTATGAATCTATTAAAGCTTTTAGTTAGAACATATATTCTGTATATATTTTGTTTAAATTCAAATAAATGAATAGTGTCAAAATTGACACTATTGTTATTTTATAAAAATAAAATATTATAAAATTGTTTAAAAATCACAAAAATATTTAAAAATTATAAATTTAAATTTATATGGTCTATAATATTATAAAGTAACCAATTATGGAATATTCACAACAAATAAGTAATTATTTGTTATAATTTAAAATTTAGAATTTTATTACCACAAATAAACTTAAATAGATTAAATAAGGATAAATCAAAATGATAAGGTTTAAAATAAGATCCAAACATGTCTAAATTTTATTGTTTGATGATATTAAAACCCTATATAATCTAATATTAAAATATTAGTCATTTTTGGAGGTTTTTAAGTGGGGTTAGATTTATTATAAATTAATATTTTTTAGATTTCCAAAGGTGCCCCTCTCCTCCCTTATAAAAGGGCACCTCCTCCCTCTCTTCCTCACACCATTTTGAGCCTTCAAGCTCAGCCAACCCCTGACCATTTCACTTCTCCACTTCCCTAGAAACATCCTATAGGTTCTGGTCTTCTTCAAAGACGAATCTTAGTGCCCTAAGAGGAGGTTTCAAAAAGGTATATCGAAAGAAGAGGTAATATCTGTTACCGATTCATTCAACTTTATTTCTTCTTCTACTTCTTCTTCTTTAGTTGTTTCATTATGAAGTAATAACATAAGTATCACTCATATACTGATATGTTATTATAAGTATGAAATAACCCTATTTCACCATCTATTCCTACGGAAAACGAAATCACCGCGTGTGCGTACGTACGGAATACCGTCTCCACGCCGTAGTGTAATCTATTTTCCACCACCACCTTACTTGGATGGGTATAATGGTGAATGTAATGAATATATATGATTATTGTAAAGTGATATTGATTCTGTAATATTATAAATACACTTTAATACAATTCTACGATCATGAGAATGATATCATCGCTCATGCGTATGTACGAAATACCGTCTCCACGACGCGATGAGATTCATTCTCAATGATTAACCATTCATGAATGATTATAAAGTATATATAATAGGTAATCATGAAATATATGACATAACAATGATACTGGATTTATGTATATATATATGTATTTCATCTACTTAATTCCATTCAATTCTATAAGGAAACGAAAACATCGTTCATGCGTACGTACGGCCTACCGTCTCCATGAACGGTGTATTTATTTCCATTTATCGATCTATTATATATATGTATATTCTGAATATATATTATATATAAATCATGTTTTACATTCTGGATATAAGTAAACATGATCTAAGTAATCATATGAATAATTACAAGTTAAAACATGAATGACAAATGAAACGATTTTACCCAAAACGCTACTTTAAAAATTAATTTGAAAAAGAATGGGTAATATAAATTCATAAGTGAACCATATATGATATCATAACAATGAATATGATTCTTTAATAAGTCAACTACATTATTTAAATCATTATACAGGAGGTTCGGATCCATACGAAGCATATCGGACCTAAGGTAAGGGATAATTTTGCAAATCTCATTTTATCCGAGAGTGCTTATTCGTAAGTATTTACTGGGGTTATTTATATCATCCATGTCCATGTTTTATAAAAGTGTTTTCATGTATGTTTAAAGTAATTTTTACCCATTTTTTACTTTTACTACATGGTATGTAAGAAATCTTTCTTTTGTTTACGTTACGAGGCACTTTTTTGACTTTTCCGACAAAAGTACGAGGAGAATATTATTTTTAACTTATACGACCTGAATGGATTTTTATGGTTTTATAAAGCCTTATTTTTATAAAGAATACTCCAAAATATTTCATGACTATTTTCAACAAAAACCTTTTCTTCTAAAATTGCATGACATTTTGTGAAAAGAAAATGATTTTGAATAAAAAAGGATATTTTCCTCAAGAATTCATTTCAAGTGTTTTATCAAAACCATTTTCATCTAAGATGACATTATTTCACATGTGTATGTTTCAAGTATCATGTATCTATGATTTACGTGGTTTCACTTTTCTTATTATGAAATGATATCCATTTCTTTTATATGGATTATGTGATGATGAGATGATGTTTATGAAACTCATTTTATTTATTGGGTTATTATGAATGATGTATGTTTATTTTGTGGCACAAGTAAGAATGATTTCATTATGAGATGGGTGGGAACTATATCTCCCTCCAATGCATTGGGTAAAGATTTATATCTCATGAGATAGACATGGATGGAACAGAAAGTTAAACCGGTTCAGTAATACGGGACTGGAACGAGGAGTGAACTCGATTCAAAAAGGGACTTTGTCCACTAAGATGGTCTTGGCAGCAATGCCTTGGATACTATGGAAATCATTACATGTGTTTAATGGATGCCACAATTACATGTTTTATTCCCATGCTATTTTATCATGATTTATGTTCCATTATGATCTATGCCTTATGTATTTCCATGTTTTATGTCGTTGCTCAAGATTTTTAATATTCATGTTTTTTTAAGTTCAAATATATATGGTATGTTTTATTTTATCCATTCTTACCCTTACTGAGCATTTGAGCTCACCCTTTTTATGTTTTCTTTTCCCCCAGGATTAAAATAAAGGGTTTAGGTAAGAAAAAAAGGGGAAGATCTTTATGGGAGATGTTGAAGATCTTTCACCACGATTAGAAGATTATATTCCGAGTTTCCAAAGACACTAAACTATTACGATCATTGTGTGTCTGTTTTTGTTATGTATTAAGTATTTCGTAAAAGTAATATAATTTCCATGTACGTCAAGCTTTGGGTCTCTACACTCAGTAGTGAACCCAAGACCCTCAAGGTATCACAAATCTAATAGGGATAAACCAAAAATAATGAAATCAACGGATAACCCTTACTTAGGTATATTCCCATACATATACCTAAGTTATCAAGTAACCCATCTCAATCATGAGGAAAACACAAAGGTCAATGACTCAGCTTAAACCAGGATTTTATTCTAGGGGGTAGTATCAGGTAACAACCCCAGAATCCACTAAGGATAAACCATAGTAGTAAGATATGATCATGAAGTATCAACCATCCTTACTTAGGTATCTGCCCATACATATACCTGAGTTACCAGTCACAGTCCAACTCCATCTCTTGAGCTCAAACACAACCCATCCCACAAAGGAAGTAAAGTCAATCACATTGATGATAATTATTGAAAGACAAGACCCAGGTCACATAGGTATGCCACAATAGTAGAGCGATATAGATGATCAGATGTAGCCACTGGATCATCTAAACTGTCGGACCCACACAGGATATAGGACTAGCTAAGCTGTCAGACCCACATAGGATACATGACCAACTAAGATGTTGGGACCACATAGGATACAGGACCAGCTATCTCGTCTAAGCTGTTAGACCCACACAGGATTCTGGTACAATAGTCGTCGCAGTCAGCTCTAGGGTTCCCACACACAGCACGATCGATTCCGAGAGGGTCCGCTCCTTGAGTCAAGGGGATCGATACATTAACTATCAATAAGTCATGAGTTAATGCATACCGAAGTTCCGTCTCATTATAAGGAACCCAACGCGACAGACGACACGTCAATCGGACGCCCGATCTGAGAGTTATTGACATTTCCGTTCCAGGGGCCCGGTTGGATTTACGCTCGTTCCAAACCTGGACATTTTCCAAATTTGTCCAAAACTCATTTAGAGTATCGCAAAAGAACTGCCTCATCACGAGGATCCTAGTTCCGTAGATGAAGCATAGATCAGATGCATGGTGTTATTCACGTTTAAGCGAAACGGGCTCGGCCCGTCAAGCCCAGTGGGCTGGCGGGTGGCCCGACCCGGTTCGGTGGGTCCGACCCAGCTGGGGTTCGGCCCGGCCCGGTGGATCCCCCCCCCCCCCCCCCCGCGGACCCTGCCAGGTGGGTCTGAACCGGTTTGGTGGTCGGCCCGGCCCAGTGGGGCGTGGCCCACCCGCGGACCCGGCCAGCGTTGCGGGCTGGTTCGGTTCGCCCGGCAGTGCCGAGCGGTGCCGCCTCTCCCCTGCCCGACCAACTTTAGTCGGCTGGTTCTTTCCGGCGTGCGAGGCCTGCACAACGGGCCGCAGTTCTCCTCTGTGCTGCGCCGCGGTTCTTCAGCCCGGCCAGCAGGCAGCCGGTCGGTTTGCCCAGCAAAGCGGCCCGCGGTTTCCTCCGCAGCGCGACGCGTGCGGGCGCTACAGTTCTCCAGCCCGACCAGCCATAGCCGACCAGTTCTTCCAGCCCAACTTGCATGAAGCCGGCTGGTTCTTCTCTGGCCGAGCAGCCCATGGTTGCGGGTCGCAGTCTACCTTCCCGCGGCGCCTTCGTGCACCGCGACACCTGCTCGCAGACCGGCCGGATCGACTGGCTAGTTGTCCCACAGTCCGGGCGGCCCGAGCGGCCTCCGGTATTCCTCCATGCGGCCGGTGCAAGGCCTCCACTACCGCCACCATCTCCGGTCGCCTACGCCGCCGCCTCCTCTGTCCCGTGGTTCTTCTCTGGCGTGGTGCGACGACACCATGCCCTTTCGACTTCACCTCCATTGTCAATCAATAATAACCAATGGAGGAACACCGAGCTGTGTTCGTTAGGCCCACACCCACCGTATTAGATGATATCATTTTTCCATTGAAGAACCAAGGTATTCAATGAAGAATGAGGGTATAATTTTATTCCATTAAAATTAATCAAATCCCCCTACCTTGTATTTCTTCGTTGAACGTTGACGAGTCACGGAAGATGGCATCGTTCCATCAACGTTGGAGAAAAATGAAGTTGTCGTTGGTGGTGTTCTTCGTGGGCGGCGTCTTCCCTTTCTATCCCCGGTTGGAAAGGAAGGAGATGCATCATCGTTCTTTGGTGGAATCATCATTCTTCATCGAGAGGATATTGTTCCTCGTGTTCTTCGCTGGAGAGGGTGATGTCCTCCAAAAGTTCTCCTCATATCCTTCTTTCTCCCTAGAGTTCTTCCCAACGAATGTTATGCTAAAATAATAGAGATAGATCTCTATTATTTTTTTGGCACAACAACTCAAGAGTTGTCTTTAATTAATTATGACAACACATAGATTAAATGCGGAGATATGGATTCAAAAATTAAACAAGGGAGGTGGAGAGTTTCAACAATAAATTTAGAGAGTTAGAAGTTCAAGAGACTCTCCACAATTAAATGTGAGTTACATGGGGGTTAAAGGGAAGTTTAAACTATTGGGACCCACCCCTAGTTATATTCTCCCTAGGGAGGTTAGGGTGTGGTGGGCCCCACCCATAACCTCCACTTAGAGACTTTAACAACCTTTCAAATAAAAACGTGTCACACACACATTTTTATTTAACTTTTAATTTTAATTAGTAACCCCAACTTATAAATTCCATTCACGTTGAAATGCATGTGTGGTAAAGGTCACCTTAAGAGAATACCGGCGCTGCGAGTTCATCGGTGTCCTCATATTTCAATTCTGAGAACCGGTTCAAAAGATATAAAATCCCGCTCCTACGTTCACTGAACGTACCCAAACAAAAACTTTGGAAAATTATTCGGGGCACACCGGGCCTTAGAATCAGGTGCCATCAGAAACTGCGGACTTGTAAAATTCCCCTGTATTTAAGAAAAAAAATTCCATGGAATTTCTGGGTCTTTACATTCATATTGAATTTCAATATAAAAACTTTGGAAACTTTTGAAAATTTTCTCTTTAAAAACCCGTTTTATCATTGCGTCTATGAGATTAATATTAAATTAAAACTTTCCACTTATATGAATGAAATTATAGAAAAAATATTTCATATTTTTAATCATAATAATTTATATTATATTATATAGTCAACTTAATTTTTTACCAAAATTAATAGTAAGATAATAATAATTATTTACTACGGTTAAGGTAAAAATGGGTTTACTGGGGGGAGGGGGGTGTGGGTTAGACTAAAAAGATAAGGGTTAAAAATATTTAAAAAATTATAAAATACAAATTTTATGTCCATATTTATACCTTATATATTCTAGTCTCTATAATTTTCCATTTTGGAACCATTTTTCATGATAAAAACATGGGTATACCTTTTTCTTTTCAAAAAATTACTTGTGTACCACTCATCTCACTTATAAAAGGCCACCCCTATCCTCTATTATTCAAACCTTAAAACCATTTTGTTTTCATAAAATACCTACCCAAATAACTTCCCAAATTCCCTAATATTATCCTATAATCCTTTTTTACAAAAATCCAACCTAGGAAGACTTTTGGTGCAAACCTAATGAGAATACCTGAAGAAGAGGTAACGTTCATCAATGAGCAATTTTGTTTTATTTCATACTTAAACTCATAAAATTATTATTATACCATGATGATATAATAAAATCAGTATATTAATTATAATTATATGTTTTTATATTAAGGTAATGACCTAAAACCATCTCCACTTCCATCAAATTGGTTATGAAATCATCATTCATGTGTACAACATACCACTACCTTGCGAACCGATGTCAATCATTTTTACATTACCACCTGTCACATTCGGTTATAATGATGTAATAAATGTTTATATATGATATTATTATACTTATATAATTATTATATCACAAATACCTTAATAATTTTAATTCTATGGGAATATGATAACATCGCTCGTATGTAGGGAGGACTACTGCCATGTGAAGCGGTGTGGTTCATTTATGATTTACATGAAAATTAATAAGGATTAGTTTAATTAAAACATGTGATATATATAAATAAAAATGATTATTAAATTTTAATATATTATTTACCTATATTTATTTCAATCCATTGATAAAATGGAAACAACATTCATGCTTACGTACGACCTACCGTCTCAATGAACAGTGTATTTCGTTTTCTATATCTAAATTTTATGGATTAATATAAATACATATATAAAGAATATACATGATATTTATATCATGGTTATAATTATTTATATTATAAAACCATTATAAAATTAATATTATTGAAAGTAACAAATAAAAACATATATGAAAAACAAAGCTGTTATTCCCTAAAGCGAAATATTAACATGGAATTGTTAATAAAATGGTAATAAACATTCATGAGAAAATAATATGTGGTATGATATATATATATAAATATTATTTTGTAAAAGATTTATAATAAACTTATAATTATTATACTTTATATTTTAACTTGTATGATATAAGTCAAGACTTATGGTAAGAGATTTCTGTCTCACTTTTATTTTCTATGAGACACAATCCATATTCACCAAATATTTATTTGATGTGGTGTATATAATTCCCATGAATGTATTTTATTATTATTGTAATGAAAATTATTCATATTTACATATCCATTTTAGGATCTATCTTTCATGGTATTTACGATTCAAAATTTACCAAAGTGATCAGGGATTTTTTGGTCTCAGATTGTCTTCTTTGGGACATAAGTTACGTTATGCACCTATCTTATTCTATGAGGTGTATGAACTTCCAATTTTACATCTTATATCATGAATATAATTATTTTAATTATATTTAAAGTTTCATTGATGTAATTATTTCATGGGTTTTATGATTCAATGTTTCCAAAGTGGTAAGGGGTTTATGTTACAATCTCATTGTTTATCGGGATTGTTTATGATTAAGTATCCAATGTTGAAATATTATTATCCATATCTCAATAAACTCATGAATTTTATTATCCTTAGTTTATTTAATGAGGATACATTTTTCCCTTAATTTTCCTCTCTTTATGAACACAAGAGTTCAAAAAAATTCTTTTAAGAAAAATCAGCTTTTCGGTTGAAAATCCTTCTTTACAAAACTTTGTTTTCTAAAAATATTTTCAAAAATGTTTTTAAATTTATTTTAAAATTATTTATTAAAGAAAATTTTACCCATATTGTAATTTTTATAATTTTTTTTAAAGTAATCTTCATTTCATTTTTGAAAAAATAGTTTGGATTTTATCGAGAAAGTGAAAATAATCTTTTTTTTCTTAACATGAACGACATGAAAAATATTTACCACTGTAATGAAAAATCAATAATTTAAAGCTTACCTTAAAAGGTTTCAAATATATTTAGAAAAAAATTCCTTAAGACCTTGGAATATTTTTTTTTTAGATTTTAAATAAATGATTTTAAAGAGAAAAGGATTTTGAAAATGTTTTATGTTTTCAATTTGTTTTTTCAAAGAGGAAAGGATATTTTTATGAAGAAATGTTTTAAATTATTTTTAAAATATTCCTTTATAAGTTTTAAAGTTTATTTTCAATGAAAAATATTTCCAAAATATATTATGAATTATTAGTTTTAAAAAAGTTATTTTCAAATAAAAGTTATCTTCCTTAAGATATGTTCCAAGTGATTTATCTTTCGAAATAATTGTACATATAAGATGACATTACTTGATGTAATTTATGATTTTATAGGGATATGAACCAAGGATACCATTATTTTTGTTTATTTTTATGGTTTATTATGACAAGTGTTTTATAAAACCTATATCTCTTCCATAGTTTATACCATAATAAAATTATTTTAAAACCCACTTCTTTATCCATAGGTTATGTAATGATGAAATTATGAAATGATTGTGAAACCTATCACTTTTCCGTAGGTTATGATTTGATGAAATTTTTATGAAACCCATTTAATTTCATGGGTTATGATATTATGAATGTTTTATGATCTTGTGGCACACATATGTATGATTTTAGTTATGTAATGAGTGGTACCTATATCTCCCTCCAATGCATTGGGTAAATATTTATATCTCATGAGATAGATAGGACTAGAATGGGGAGTGTATTTGGTTCAGTAAAGTAATTTGTCTACTATGATGATCTTAGGAGTGAACCTTGACTACTATGATGGTTTAGGGAGTTAAATCATTCAACTACGATATCCTTTTAATTAATCCATGAATACTATGGAAATGATTTTCTATTCTTATGTGTATGACACAGATCTATGTCTTATGCTAATGTTATTCTCTCATGGGTAATGTTATTTAATTCCATTATGATTCATGTCTTATTAAATACCAATATTTATTCAATGACTCAAGATTATAATCTTTGATATATAGGGTATGGTTTTTAAATTTTATGCTCATGTTCAAAAACCCTTATGTTCATGTTTTGCTTATGTATCTCCCTTGTTTACCTTTACTGAGCATCCGAGATCACCATTTCTTATGTTTCCTTTCCCCAACCTATAAAGAAATTTATTATGTATGATATATATAAGAATGGTTCTAGTTATAAATATCATAGTGGGAGATTATTTAGTTTACCTATGGACCGTTTTTTTGTGTTTACAAGTTTCTAAATACACTAAACTATTATGGACCTTAGGCATATGTTTGTGTAATGTAATGAATATTCATAAATAATGATGTAATATCTTTGTATGCTAATCCTGGGACACTATAATGATGGACATAATATATAATTTAATACATAATTACGATATTTACAAAATATTTTATATTCTTAAATGATAAACCATACTACTCATTCCACCCATTCTATGAAAATAAAATCTTTATCCATGATTATGTGCATATTACCATCTCCATGGAATAGTGTATTCCATTTTTTCATTACCAATTTTCATGGATATATAAGAGGATATATTAAAGGATAAATATATTTTTTATGATGTAATTATGTTTTTGATATGGAAAATTGTATAACCTATTAATGATATGACGAACAAATGATTATCATTAATTCAATCATTTAAAACATGCATACTAAGAAGAAAATGATCACTTCTTTCTAATTAATGACTTTATATAAATTATATTATCTTTATAAATATTTAAAATTATGATATATAACACCAATAAACACTAAATAGTATCATTATGTTTATGGAATAATAATGTTACAACTAAACCACCTCATAATCGTCTATTAATCATGCGAGGTTCATGTTTGGGTTAGTTAAAGACCCAATTGAATAATACTATGAATTTATATAATATATGAATTTTATAAATTATTTACTTGTATAATATGATATAAATATATAAATAATTTTTTTGGGTTATTTTAATTTTATATCAACATTAAATTCATTAATTAAGAAAACGCCTTTCATTCATTAAGAATCACTGAAACATGATCACCGTTGATTTCATATTCATGGTTTGTAATAGGAACTACCATGAAATGAAATTATAACTTCATAAATATCATGTAAAATATATTATATTACCTTTAATTACATTTTAATGATTAAATTTGTAATAATAATGAATGATAACATCATTTTTATAAAACTAGTTCAAAGTGATAAAGATTACTTACATAAAATGTTGAAAATAGGTAAAGATTGACTAATATATATTTATAGAATGAAAATAATTTTGGAGTATAAATGGTTATAGTTTTGAATAAGGTTGTTTGTTATGTATTTAATGAACTTAATTTAATTATTTAGAATATTGTTTTAAGTGAAGAATGAATTAGGACCAAGCTAAGGATTTTCTTAGTCTCGGTTCTGATTCTTTGAGACATGTTACATGTTATGCACCATGATTACATTGTATAGTGTTATATATATTTACCATCCCATGAAGTTTATATACATTATTTCCTTATAATTCATGGGATATACTAATCTAAATCAATTTATTTTCTTCAAATGTATTTTGACTCAAATGTTACCCAAGTCATAAGAGTTTTTGGTAAATCAATTTTCATGCATTAAGTTACGATAAATCTCTTAAATTTATTTAATATAATTTGGGTACAATATTAACTTTGATTTTATTATTTTTATTCTCTTATTTCTTATATTTTTACCACAAAACCCCTTTTCAAATATTTCATGCTTCATGGAGTATGTTTCCTGTAAGGGATAATGATAACTCAAATCACATTTCTTGAAGTTGTAAAGATTTATCAAGAAATTTGTTTTTCCATGCTTGGGGTCTCCTACACTAATAATTTATTATATGGTATTCTTTAATACTATTTAGGAAAATAAAGTTTTAATACAAATAAGGTTTCATTAATATTTTTACAAAGTAGTTTTCAAGGTAATTTAAAGTAATAAAATGGTTCCTTTTATAATCAAATATTTTATATTTTGATCCAAATTTCCTATAGAAAAATTTATTTCATTTTCAAGGAACCACTATTGGAGATCAATTTTAAAATTAAAACTTTTCAAAATATTTCACATTGCCTTTTCAAAATTTTCCTTTGAAAGTGACATGTAAATTTTTATTTTATGTCATTGTTAAAAATGTTTTCTAAAATCCCTTTTATGTTTTTAATTCTATTTACATTATCATTTCCAAAAGGATTCACCCTAAATAGGTTTATGTTTCAGGATTTATTACCTAATATATATATTTATCATTTGAGGGATTTAAATCATGGTATCAAACAATTTTATTCTCTATATATTCTTTTGTGATATCGTTCAAAGCATTCTTTTTTCCAGGGTGGTTTTCATTTATGTTAAGTATCATTTTTTAAACTGAGGATATATTCTTTTGAAACCATCCAACTTTTTTCTTTTTTGTCTTACGATCATGTTCTTATATTATTTACTTAATCATATACTCATTACCCTATATAATGTGGACATATAATTTTAAAAAATTCATATTGCATGATTTTCACCTAAAAAGAAAGATTATTTATTTTTTGGGGAAATATTGATATTATTGATGAATATTGACTAATAATATAGGTTGATTATGTATTGAAATTCCATATTTTTTATTATCAATATTTACATGTTTTTATTTAGCTAGATGTTCCTTAGTGAATGGTATGATATTTATTTTTGACTCTTATGGTGAATTCATTGGATTCAATCAAGTGATATGTGGGGACCGAAATTATATAGCCCCTCGATGCATTGATAGGTATTAGGTGAAAAAATATTGGGTTTTGGTTTATACCTCTCCCCATTTCAATATAATGTCTTGAAACAAGGCCTTAAATACATGTTTTTAATGTCTAAAATTATTAATTCCATTAGTATAATATCAGTATTATTGATATACATGTTTTTAATTATTTATACGGATATAGTATGCTCTGAATTTTAGTTGAATATAGAATTATTCATATTATTTAATCCTATCATATTATTATGTTTTAGAAAGATTTATATATATGTTTCCCTTACTAATAATTTTATCTCACCCTTTTCTTCTATTTCTATTCCCTAGGTTATGAAGAAAAGTGGTACACATGATATTTTTAGAAGAATATCATGAGTGGAAGAATTTATGGGAGATGTTTAAGACTTATTATGGATTAATTAGTTAATTATTTAGTGGTAAAAAAGAAAATTCCCATTAGTTGAAAAATACATGGGATTCATTAGTTTATGATTTTTCCTATTATCTAAATCTATAAAAATAAAAGTTCTCCGGAATTCATGTAATGTAATATTTTATTTAAATAATATAATTATGAGATAGTTATGTCCTAGAATCTATAGTTGGTATCAAATCTAGTTTGTAAAGTATGTGGTTATTAAATTGGACATGAGAGTGTATGTCTGAGGCATCAAAATTGGTATTAGAGTAGAGTTTAGATAAATTTGTATATTTGGATGTTTTTTGAGGATAATTTAAGGTTTCATAAGTTAAGTTTGATCATAATTTCAAAGGATTAAATAACCCTTTGGGATAATATATGATTTAACATTAAGGTAATAATACACATTATATATAGGGATTATGATAAGATAACTTTAGTAAAAAACCTAGGGATAAGTCTAAGCGATAATTATAAGTATAGGATAACATTATGATGTTTTGTTAAAGTAGAGATTGTGTGATTATCTTAGCAATTAAATCCCTTTTTGGATACTATAAGTGGATGTTGAAAGGACCAGTTTGGGATATACCTAACACTGAGAGGTGGGGGGGGGGGGGAAATCAGTGTTGGTTTCTTTTTAAAAAAATTACAAATTTTTATCCCTTTACCTATTTAAATAGTTAGGATCATGATTATCTTATTATATTTCCCCATTTCATGCAATTATATTATAGTAGTAAAGAATAACACATGATGTTTTTACAAGGTTCACTAATCAATAAGAGTATCTAGTCATTGGAATGGTCTGACAGTGATCTTGAACACAAAACCACTATAAAAAAATTATTTGAATGTGGTTAAAGTAAGTAGGAAATACCCCTTCACTTGAAATTTACAATAGTCAATTGATAGTGCATGTTTTACAGCACTTGAACAGATCTTTATACTGCCTATGAAGACAATATTCACTTTATTTATAAGATTCTTTGTGACACCAAGAAATTATTCCACCTGTTAAGACTAATGTAGGCTATTATAGTGTTTCTTTGATCTTTTACTCACTTCATATTCACTTTATTACTTGTAAAATAGCTAGTAAGAAACCCTTCTTATTTATTCTAGTAGAAAACTAAAAGCTTCACTTTCTTTTTATTCTTTTATCATCCCAATAATATGAATATTCTATGGACTATTGAACAAAATTCTAACTAAGACAAATGATAATAAACTTAGTATAGATTGGTAAAACACTTATTCTTATGCCTTTGATATTTGAAACACAATAATATGAAATAAATTAATAGTGTCTTAATCTCTTTCTTCTTCATTGTAAAACTAACTACAATGAAACTTATTGATCTTCTTAATAGAATCACAAAACTCCTCTGTGATTATTGAAACATTGAAAGATTAGCTCGGCTTAGCATCATCACAATTATTATACCCCAAATAATAGACAATCTTTAGATAAGAACACTCTATTCTTCTTGGACATAGAATAATATGCAATTGAGTAACATTTTCTTGATCTCTTTCTTCGATACACAATATAAAAAATTCAGTATATTGGTTCTTATTCGCACAAATAAGTATTTTGGTAACACTAATTTTACTGCACTGAACTTCTCATAAATATCAACCCAATTAGATCATGTTTACATCATGCATGTAATGAGTGATGCATGAAATATGAAACCCTAGCACATTTATCATTTTTTATTGTTTTTTACTACCTTTGAATCTATTTCAGGTTTCTCTAATTCATATCCACTTTTTTTGTATCAACATTCAATCATGCATGAACTATTCACTATCCTCTTTGTTTATATATGCACATACACTATTCACTATGCACTTTCATCTAACACATAAAGGTATATACACACATTGTATTTTTTGTGTTCACTATATCATGTGAACTCCTCCCATTTTCTTTGTACAAAATGTTTGTAATAATTGCACACACTCTAATTTTTTTATTCAAAACCTCATTCAAATAGAAGTGTGAACCTACTTCCACAGTTTTCTTATTACAAGTGTAACTTCATGAACCTTCCACTCCACAAAAACTAGGTGTTTGATTATTTTCCTTCACACAACACAGTTTATGTACAAACTTGATTCTTCATGATAGATTGTTAAGGATTCACAAAACCATTTCTCCATGATGAAAAGTGGGAGTACTCAACTCAAGAACTGCATCACGATATCATATATTTTCAAATAACTATGATTATGTGTAAAAACAGGTCGCGTGTTCGTGGTGATTCCTTGCATAGGATGTGTGTGGATCTCCTTCGTGCAACAAAAATTGATCACATGACTCCCCTCCTTTTTGAATCCTTGGAGGCTCATAGTTCTCCACTCTCAATTCACATAAGTGGAAGACTAATGATAGTTTATTTTATATGGAAAACAATATATCTTGAATATAGGTGAGAAAAAACTTATTCAATAGGCTCAGTGCCTCTCCATTTATAGGTGAGGATCACACCTCCTTTTCACTACCTCAAATACCAATCTTTTTTCCATGTAAATATTCTCTTTAAATTCCTAAAAAACTTGAATTTGAATTCTTCAAACATGGGTAATGTTATGTCACATTTCATGGAGTTTTTCCTTCATGACCATATTTTTTCTCCTCTCAGTGATATCCTTTCTTGAACGTGATCATAAACACATGCCATTATAAAGCTTGAACTCATATATGAAGATAAGATGATCGAGTGGCCTCCTATAACTGAATTTTTAGTTTGGATGAAGCATGTTATTAGATTTATCTACATGAATTAAAGATTTATTTGTATGAATGATGATTTGAAGGATCATTATATCTCTATCACAACCTTAGATAATGGTAGGATCAGGATCATCAACCATGGTTCGTTCAACATATCCGGTGAACAACACCTCCATCGAGCATTAGTAGGAGGAATATGAAATCACATATTTAAAAATATGCACATGGGAAATCATAATTCACTGATCCATTTGATTTGTAAGTTGTTGTTTTTTCCATAATTTAAATAAAGGGTGAATAATTCACCTAGTTTTGTGTCTCACATCAACTTTTCATGCTGTTGGGATGTGCTATATTAAATATCATGATCCCAATGAATATTCAAGTTAGAACTTGGGTCAACACTCAAATGACATTGTAAAATACTCCCATATGGTCTGCGACACCTATGGTCCATGGTATTTTGGGATTTATTCCCAACTTATGCATGGCCTCATCCATGCACTCTGTGGGCCTTACACACGAGCCCATATGGTTCATGTGGCCACTTTGAACAACCATCTATACCTACCTCCATGCAGGAATGGTGGGTAGGACATCCCATATGTTTGACATAGTTTTCTATAAGTGGTTGATGGGATGACCCTTTGGGATTATAATTGTTGGAATATTTTTTATATAAGCCCCAAAAATATTACTTAGTAAAATACTAAGTGTATAATGGAATTCAAGATCAAAAGCGTATCCACCTTCATACTTAGAGAATTAAGTATATAATTCTTAAATCTTCATGAAAATTATATAAACTTATATTTTTTCATGGTCACCATTAAAAACTATTCAAAGTATCTTCATGTAATTAAATATTTTCCTCTTCATCTATTATTTTTGGAATATAAATTCTAAATATATTTAATAGAAAAACCACTTCCATCTTATGTTGTAAACAATATATCACTTTTGATACATATATCTGACATGAAGATCAGTTCACCAATTGTTATATTTACTAGGAGAATTATTCAAGCATGAAATTCAATGTCATTTAATGAATCTATAACAACCATCCAGACATCACCATAAAACTCAAATTATTCAACAGATGTTTCTTGAAATATCAAGACTTGATGACTTAATCCAAGATCCATTAACTTTGGAAATTCTTCATAATATTGAAATCAATGAAATATTACTATCTCATTGATCACCATTTTAAACCAACTTAAATCATTAAAAAAAATACAACTCATACACAAAGTGGGATCTTCAATCTCCCCCTTTGTATTTTTTGTAAATACCTTAAAAGTTATTTTCAAATGAATATGTCAATATGTAAATCATTATCTTCAATATCCCCTTTACTTTTATAGAGTTTCATTTCAGTTTCTCTCTCCCCTATTGATAATAAATACAAAGTTCATGGTAAAAGGGTATTAGTACATACTCAATCAATGTTCCATCTATCATTTAACTCTAAGTCTACTAGAGCTATACTCGGTGTAGAAAACAAGTGGATTTGATTAGAAAAAAAGATTCCTCTTACAAAATAATCATGATACCTCATGATAAAACATATACTTTTCTTCAAGGTTTATTAAATTTCATTCTAGGATTTTCCAATGACACGATATTTAAAAAATTTCTAGAATAATCAGATTTGATACCAATTAAAATAATGATTCTGGAAACTTCTTTATTTGTCTCTCCCTCAAGGGAAACACTTCTCATTATCTTCATAACGGTGTATATAATCAAGAATGTACTTCAAGATATTATAGTATGGGGAATACACTAGAATGGATCTTCAACTTATGACTATATAGATTAAACAACTTTCAAAACTTCACCAAGGATTATCTTCTTAAACATGTTTTATTTAGGATACAAAAAATAAGATCAAGTAGAGATAATATCCTTTTTATCCTATATATCTAGAACATGTCATCAATTTCTTCAAATTCATAAAAGATGATCCTCTATCATATTATTATTTGAATACCAAATTGATGAATAATTCAAGGATGGTAACTAATTCAGATTTCCTATCAAGGATTGACAATACTCATTGATTCTAAGGTTCTCCCCTTAATAGCTTGATTAAACTTCAATTCCATGTATTATAAGAAAAAATACAATACATAAAGGTTTAAGGGAATAAGGTGGACCCTGCTTGCTTCAAAAATATGAACAGAAATGTTGAGATGATTTTATCAACCAAGTTTCTCCATTTTCATTAATCTTTACACTAGTACATCTGATCTTCAATTCTGATTGAGACAATGTGGATCTTATCAATTATTCAATTTCTTTATGTGTGTGCCTTATTTATTCAAGATATTTTAAAGAACTATTACCACCTAAATAATTCTTCTTATTTTGGGATATTTTCCAAGAAATTTATAAAATAGTGACTAGCCATGTTTTACCTCACACACATAACTTCTTTATATTCTTGTGGAATCTTTTATTTTCCTTTTTCACTAGCCATGGATTGTGAATATTCCATTTTTACCATTATTTCCAAATATTCATGACAAATAACTAACATGTCATTAGGAACTATGGAACAAAATTTGGATATTCCACATGGGATATTCTGAGTGTCATCCATCTTAGTAGTTTTTTTGGATGGTGTAATTTTATTCAACTTCTTAGATTTGGAATCCAAGGTCTTCTCATCTATCCTTCTTGGAATATTCTTAGGAGAATTTGTGTTTAAAAAATTCTTATGATTTCTTCCCATGATATCTTATTTAATATTATCTAACTTCTATGATCTTATTTTCTTATCAACTTTGGATACATGTTGAGATGGACATGTACTAGACTTGTGGCCACTACCATTGCATACATCATTGATGTTATAAATCATTCTAAATCTGTTTGAAGTATAAAAATTATTATGGACCTATGGATATTTCTTATTAATATATGACTTACTCCCCCTTGATATAGGATCCTTTTGTTCTTTTTAATTTAGTGTATTGTACCAAACATTTGATGTATGATGCCCAAATATATTGCAGCACCAACATTAACCCAAAAAATATGATTTCCTTATATATTATGTATCAAATTTTTGGGTCTTATCATAAATTTTTGTGCTATGTATGAGGGAAAAACTTATATATTATTTTTACTATCCACTATAGATGTGGTGGTAGGTTTATTATCACCTTTATTAAACCATACTTATTCAAAATTTGTTTTCCAACCTGAATTATTCATGAAAATAGATTTAGAAACATTTTTACAGGATGATATGGATGGTACCCATTTCTTCACAGTTTCTTGTGATATATAATTGAATGAAGTAATGATATTATTATCACATGTTATAGGTATTTTAAACTTATAATCCTCCAGTGATCATTGATTATAGATAGAAACAGTTTCCGTCTCTTGTGAAGTCTTAATATATGTCTTCTCAAGATTGGTAAACTAATCTTCTAAATCTAGACTTTTCATATTGAGGATGACTTTTTTATTTTCAATCATAATAATATTATATTAACAAGAATTATTAATTGTATCAGCTTAATATTCATGTAGATTAACTTTTTTTCTGAATAAAAGAGTCAAGTTCCTTGATATTCTTGTAATTTTCTTCCAACTTTAATCCCTTGACATCACAGATGTTTTCCAATTTCTCTTCAAGTGCATGGATCTTTTATTCTAGAGTATTTTTGACTCCACCTTTCTCTTAAAATTATTTGAGTAATTTTTAGGAAATTATTTCATGTTTCCTCTTTTTTATTTTAAATATGACAACCTTTCTAGAGATTTTTAAACAATTTATATTTTTTTCTTGCAATCTATCCTCTAAAACATCAGCTTCTCATTCTAGTTGGGTGATCTCTTCTTGAATACATTGAAAGAATCCAAAAAAGGAGTCCCATTATTTAGGAATAACATGAAAAAACTCTTAATATTTAGAAAAATTAGTCTTTAGAGCATTTCTCTTTTTAAATTTAATTTCTTTGATATATTACGTTATACAGAACATTGAGATTAAACAAACAATTAAATATTATTATTTCATTGTGATAGTTATCAACTATCCATTGGAATAGTGAGAATGAATTATATTAAAGAAATTATGAAAATATAGTTTACACATGATTATAAAATGAATTCATAGGTTAATAATTAGTTATAAATAAAAATAAAAACCAATTGAATATAACGGATGTGTTTTTATAAAAAAAGTATTTTTTTGCCTATAATGAAATTTTATATTAATAAATTAAATTAATCACTATTAGTGATATATATTAATGAAATTTATTTTCTATATATTCAATAAAATTCTTTTAAATTCATTTAATATTATTTATAGTCTTAATATAAGAATAAATCAAATTTTAAGCATAAAAAGCTATATATTTTTTTGGAGCACCAATTTTAAATCTAAATATTGAAACTTTTATAAGTTTTATTTTAAAAAATAAAGTTCATTTTTAAATGGGACTATAAAAATTGTCTTAGGGTTAAATTTTAGTATTTTTTGGAGAATTTTAAATTTTTGATGAATAATGAAAAATATTGAATTTTAAATGAAAAATGTATTTTTTTCTAATTTATTTATATAGTTAAATTATATTTTAAATAGGTTTTAAAGTATAATTAGTTGAATTATACATAAATGAATCTAATATAGTCCATTTTAATCTATTTCACATTTAAATTGGATATAAAAATATTTCAAACATTTGAACTTTTCACTTAAAAAACCTACTTTTTCATTGTGCATGTGGGATTAATTTTAAATATAAATTTTCAAATTATGTGAATTGAATTTGGTAAAATGGATTCCATATTTGGAATTATAAGTCAAAAATTATTCTTTAAGTTCAATTTCGTTATTATTCGTAAAAAAATTAGCATGGTAAAAAAAATTATTTACCGCGGTATAGGTAAAAAATGAAACGGGTTAAAGTTGAAAGGGTAAAGGAAGAAAATACCTAAAAAAGAAAACGTTTAATGTTTTTTGAGGTATTTATTGACTCTAAAAATCCTATAAAATATTAATTGTATTCAAATTATTGGAAATTAATTCCACCTTAATGTGGTTGGGTTTCAATATAAAATAATCATTATTTTAATTACTGAAACCCACCTCTCCTCAAGTATAAATTCCACCCTCATCACCCCATTTAGACTCAAAAGACTTTAAGATACTAAAATATCTTCCAAAAACTCTATTAATCACTCTCCTAATGTCCAAGTTATTTTGGTCCCACTGAAATACCAAATCCAAGGTCCTCAAGGGGTTATTTAAGGAGGTGATATTCAAACAGTAATTTCCTCAAAACACATCTCTTAATTTATTTTATTTTTCTAATTTCTCATCACATACTTCATACATAAAGGAATTATAAATCAAGAATCATGTATATAATATATTTTTATGTTTCTAATGGAATATATTATATCCAAACCTTTTATTACCTCCTCTTATTCAAAGAAATGAAACTATTGTCTAAGTTATACTGATTAATCACCTTCATGAATAATGTTTTTGTTATTTTTCCATTACTTCCTTAATGGTTGTTCATAAAACTATTATTCTAGTTAAATAATATTTTAATAGGTATATTACATCCTATTTAATTTTCTGTAACTAATATATACTGATAAAATTAAATAAAATGAAACTAGTCTGCGATGTTCAGAAAAACCGCCAAAAATTGACGAAACAATTATCATTAACATTTTATTAAATGAATCATCCTCATACAATAAATAAAATGATATATGGTACCATTTAAACTTTTTGAATGTAATTAATACTATTTCATTCAACATCTAGTGTTATTATCCCATTTTATAAGAACATCCATAATTTTACACAAATGAACCAATCATGAAACCATGAATCAAACGCATGAGAAACCATGAAAAAATGAAATATTATTAATTAATGGGTCATAAGATGATATAAAATCATCACAAAATGAATTATAAATATTATAATAGTTTCTAAATGAGTTAATAATATTATTTAATCCATTATATAAGAGGTTAAATAATGCTATACTAAAGAGAAGCATGAGCTAAGAGCTTCTTATCTCACTTTTTACTTCTATGAGATATATTATTTATTAACCATGTATTTCATGTGTGTGGTGTATGTAATAAAATTTTTATATATCATATCATTAATATAATTATCTTCATTATATTCAATGTTTCATTTTATAGTTAAAACTTTTATGGGGAATATGATTCGACTAATTACAAGTGGTAAGAGATTTCTTAACTATTTTTTCATTAATTGGGTTAAAATTATATTTAATTGATTATATGATTCTAAGGTTATGTGGGAAATAATTTTTTATTATCTATTGTTTTATTTACACTTTTTTATGTATATTTATAGTTATTTCACACAATTGATTCATTTTCAAGGTACTTTATCTTGATCTACATTCATTGAGGCATATTTTGATGCTATACACCCACTTTATTTTATGAGGTGTATATACAACCCCTTTGATATATCATATAATGAATCTAATTATCTTCATGGAATTAAATCGTTTCAAAGTGGCATGAGACACTTTGATTTAGAAATCTATTTTTAAATCGATTATTCGATATATAATGAATGCTTTGGATACGCATACACAGGTGGGGACCGATTATAGATAGCCCCTCGATGAATCTGTAGTCTCATAAGACAAAAATGTTGGCCAAATTAATTGGGTTTTTACCCATAGTGACTAAAATGTTTTATGAATGGTCTTGGTGGTATAGGTACCTTTATTTCTGAGATCATGGAATCCAAATTATCAAGAACTACTTTCATTCAGCTTTCAGTTATTATTATCCTAGTGATTTTCACTATGAAAAAAAATATATGGATAAATTTTAATTATTTTGTTATTGATTCAATGGAATATGTGTTCAGTTATTTAACTTTACAAATTTATTATGCTCATTTATTCATTATTGGTTCTAATATAGTTAACCTATACTAAGAATTTGAGCTCACCCTAATTTTGTTTCCTTTCCCCAAGTTATAAAGAAGATATCTTTGAATGAGTTTTCAAGTATGATGTTTATTATATTTTTATATGTATTATGTCTTATTGTATTTTCACAATGAAAAATTGGTATCTTGTATGTAATATAGTTTTCCAAAACTACTAAACTATTTAATCCTTTAGGTTGAGATTCCTTGTAATCATGAAAATGTAATAAAGTAAGGCACTGGATCTGGGCTACTAGAGTCTGGGTCATTATAATTGGTATCAAAGGAATTTTAGTAGAAACATTTATAACTATATTTAGAAAAACATATATTATGGAACATTTAACTATGATATAATTTGAGGTAAGTATAGAAGAACATCCCAAGTAAACCTTGTTTATGATTATAAAATTATCCATGTGTAAATTCTTGAACTTTTGTTACTTCATATTTAGAATTATACAAATTTCATAATTTTATGAGATATTCTAGTATATGAAACTTTTTATAAATAGAACACGGAAGGAATAAGGGTATTAATAATCATGACCAATGTAGGTATTACCATACTAAGGAATCCAATACAGCTGGTATTGGAACTGAGCAAGTTATGACCATATTAGGAAAACTTACTCAAGCTATGATGAATAAACATGCTACGCCTACATTAGATTGTTTCATGTAGTATATCCCCCATATTTTAGTGGGACTACTAATCTAGTGGTAGATGAGAAATATGTTAAGAACCTTGAAAATATATTTCTATAATTGGGATGTAATGAAAAGGAAAAGGTAACACTTTTAGTTTTTTGTCTCAATGGTGATGCTAATCAATAGTGGTTGTTGATCTATAATACTTGGGAGGAAGAGGAAATAGAACTCATGGAATGGAAAGATTTCAAGAAGACATTTTTAAAAAAATATTTACCTCACGAGAAAAAAACTGAGGTGAAGATAAATATTATTAGTTAAAATAAAAAGGTGGAAGAAATTGTTGAAAATTACGAAGCTAACTTTAAAAGGTTATAAAGGTATGATACAGTTTACATATGCAACATAGAATGTATGATTGACCATTTATTTGAAGTTATCAAGCTAAGAATCCAAAGGGCATTGGATTCTAAAATATTTTCATCATATGATGAAATAATTTTATGTTCAATTAGAACAAAGAAATAATTCTATAAGTCTTATGGATTAAATGGGAAGAAAGAGAAGAAGATAATGGTGGAGCAATAGATAGATAAAGGGAAAATGGAAAGAAGGATTTTACCACATGTGATAATTGTGGAAAGAAACACCCTGACACATGCTTGAAGGGAATGAGAGTTTGTTACAAGTGTGTAAAAAAATTTCACTAGGATCATGATTGAAAATTAAAGAAAGCTATAAATGTGAAATGCTTCAAATATAAGAAGATAATTCACTATACAAATGAATTCCAAAACATCAATGGAATATACCTTAGAAGAACCAAAGGTATCAAGGTCAAGATTATTTTTTACCATAATTGAAGTGTAATAATTAATGTATTTGGGTTTTGGATTCTAGGATTATGTTTTAAAATTATAAATGATATCATGGTTTTATGAATCAAGAGATATATAAGGATCATACTGTAGTACTTATTATTTAAAGATTTGAGAGCACATTTTGAATGGAACCAGTGATTCAGTGGGAAGTTGATCTTTTTAAAAACACATGATTAAGGGAATATAACCCTTAATATATGTTTTATGTTGAGATAATAATTAAAGAGATAAATTTATAGGATAGTATTGGTGACCAAGAAATTGGTTAGTGATTTGATTGTTTATGTTGTCTTTGTTTAGTTAACTAAAAGTTTGGATTTAGGGAATATATTCAACATTTGCGATTTTATTTTGGGAAGAATTCATGTTTTCATTAAGGTGTTATAGTGATAAAGGTATTAATATGTTTGGTATGTAATAATAAGATCTACATTATGTAAAAAATATAACGATTTTGAAAATTTAGTGAACTTCTTTATATATTTTTTATTTTAATTTGGACATACTTATCTTGAATGAGTCTTAAATTTAACTACTTATGGAATGGATTAAGTTGAACTTTAGATATTATTGTTTGAGTTTAAAGTATGATTAATTATATTAGATATCATGTTCTAAACATTTTGTTTTCAATAAACATATGAAGGCTGAAGTAATGACTTGCGAATTTATGATCTATTGATGTGCTTTAGGCATAAAAAAATTTCATCATGAACATTCATTTCCTGGTGTAAGGGATGAAGTGAAAGTAGATCAAAGAAAAACCAAAGGATGAGATTATTATTATGACTTGGAAATTAATCAAGTAAGTTAATTTTTCTCAAGTGATTATATTAATAGTAAAATAATCCCTCAACTATAGTAATGGAATTTAGAATGAAGAAAACTATTCATTTAATTTTCTTACCAGTAAATCAATGGCCTCTTTAACCCATCACAGATTTATAGTTTTGTGAAGGTGGAATTTCTGATGACCATGTTATCCATCACTATTCATCAAAACTTGATAGTTTTATTTATCTTCCATGTCTCAGTTTTCACTTCCCCCTAATGTTATTTTATTCGAAATCCTAATTTTTTGGTGACCTTCACATATACCTTTATCTCTTATTAAGGGGATGTTTTATTAGCCCTATTTACGATGTGGGTTTCCCTTTCACTCTTATTAAGGGGAATGTGCGGCGTGCTTTGGGCATGGCGCCCCCCCAGTGGGAGGTGAGCATTACCCTTACACATGTTTTTCCCATGGGGTGTTAATCGAGTGGTACCCGCTGGTTGTACCCCTTTCTCTCTATGGGAACTAGCCCAAGCTTGAGTCCCAACAGACTCAGAAACTATGCATATTATACACAAGGAAATTAAAAGCCATTTTCCTAGCCGGGGAATGTGTGGCTCGTTCTGGGCATGGCGAGGACCCCTAGTGGGAGGCGAGTGTTACCCTTACACATGTTTTGCCAGTAAGCTGATACCCAAGTAGTACAAGCTTCTTCTTGGCATCCAAAAGACCTAGGATCAAATACGATAGGGAATAATCTATGGGTACTATATCAGTACTATAATAGTACTATTGTAGTGGCAGACTATAGCGGTGGAGGCACTGTAGTAGGCACTATAGTGGCGGTGGCACTGTAGCAATGTGGGTACTATAGTAGTACTGTTCAGTGTGGGCTCATTTGGGAAAAAAATGGGCTTTCACACCTTGTATTGAGGCCACTTAGACTTGGGCCTTCGAGCTATGTAATGAGTATCCCTCTACCTAGACTTAAAAAGGTCCTTTCTTTAATAATAAATTGAGGCTTCGGTCCCAACTTAAAAAAAACACCGGGCTTAAAAAAATGATTAAATATTATTATTTAATTGTTATAGTTATCACCTAGTAGTTATAATGGTGGGAATAAATTATATTAACTAAATTATGAAAATATAGTTTACACATGTTTATAAAATGAATTCATTGGTTTCTAATTAATTATAAATAAACATGAAAACCAATTTAACATAAAGGATGTGTTTTTATAAAAAACTATTTTATACCCTCAATGAAATTTTATATTAATAAATTAAATTAATAACTATAAGTGAAATATATTAATTAAATTTATATGTTATATATTCAATATTTTTTTTTAAATTCATTCAGTATGTTTGATAGGCTTAACATAAGAATAAATCCAATTTTAAGCATAAAATGTATTTTTTTTCTAAAGGCAGTTTTGCCACCTTTTGATTGTTCACCTATTTTAAATATAACTTTTGAAATTTTATAAGTACCATTTTAAAAAATAAATTTCATTTTTAAATATAAATATGAAAAATAGTTTAGTCTTATATTTTGGTATTTTTCAGAGAAGTCTCAATTTTTGATAAATAGTGAAAATATTGAATTTTAATTAAAAACTGCATTATCATCTATTTTTTTTGTATAGTTAAATTATTTTTTAAGTTAGTTTTAAATTATAATTAGTTAATTTATAAATAAATAAATTCAATATTGGTTATTGTAATAAATTTTATATTTAAATTGGATATAAAAATATTTCAACCTTTTGAACGTTTCACTTTAAAACCCTACTTTTTCATTGTGTCTGTGTGATTAGTTTTAAGTATAATTTTTCCATTTATGTGAATTTAATTAGATTAAATGGATTCCATATTTGTAATAAAAATTTATAAATTATTTTATATGAATAATTATTTAATACTAATTTAATTAGTAAATAATATGAAATATAAATGGGAATGGTTAATATTATAAAAAAGTAAATTTCATTAAAAAATAGTATTTAATTATATCTCACCTTTTATTTAAAAATTTAGAAATTTAATTTGAAAAAATGAAAATTATTTTTGGATTCATTATAGTAATATTTTCTTAAGATGAATTTTTGGCATTTTTCTAAAAATAATGATTTCTAGGTGAATAATGCAAAAAAATGATTTTTTTAAAATTTCATGACTTTTTATTAAATTATTAGAATATAAGCACAAGTTATAAATTAATGAAACCTTTTTATATGACCATATATATATATATATATATTTTATAAGTGAATTTATAGTTTTAAAAATTTTGGTTTTAATTTCCATTCCCATATTTTACATTTTTTATTTTAAGTTATATTTTTTAATTTTTTTAATAAATTATACATTTAGGGGAAGTAAAAAACCAAAATCACCTTCTGATTATTTATAATCTACTACAACTGAATGACTAGGGGTAATAAAAACCTTGCATCCACTTGGGGGTCTAAAACAAGAATTATCCATTTTTTTATCCTTTCTCTTTCTCTTTATTTATTTTTGTTATTTTTTATCCTTTATTTCTTATAGTTTTAAAGTGGAAGTAGTTAGGATCTTTACTCAAGGATTCCAGTAAAAAATAAACCAGGTTTTAAATTTCCTTTACTTTATTTTATTTGCCACCCAATTTAAATTTTTCATGTAAAAATCTCTTCATCTAACTTGATCTAAAAATAGTGTATTAAATGGAATAAGTGTGGGGGGATGTCAATTTTTTTTAATAATTTTGTGTGAGATTCCATTTTATTTTTTCTATCTTATTTTTTTGAATTTCTCTGGTTTTGATTTTTATTTTTGGTGTATTTTTAGGATTCTTTTGAAGAATCAAAAAATTTGGAAAATTCAATCTATCTTAGTGTTTTTAGAACATTTTTTAATATGTATTTTTGAAGTCTTAAATTTTTTATGAATAGATTTTGTTTCCCAATTTATGATCTTTTTATTTAATGAAGTTTGATTGATTGTGAAACTCATGTAAACTAGTACTGTCCAAATCAAATATTTTTCCCAACCTGATGGTTTCTAAACTAATTTTAAATTTTCTTTAAATTTCTATTTTTATTTAGAGTCTTGAGACATTTTGTGTGATGTATAACTAAATTATTTTATGTTTTTCAAATCTATTAGATTTTATAGAATGTGTCATCTATGATTGATGCACCATTTTGAATGCCCTTTTTACATTGAACTCTAATTTTCCCTACATTTTCACGTATCCTTTATTAATTCCATAGTATCCATGAAATAACTTTTTAGTAATCCACATTAAAATCTATTTATACCTTTCCAAAATTATCTTGAAGTTAAATGAATAATTATTTTTGAACAAAAGTGTGGGGGATGGAGAAGATAAGCTGTATTTTGCTTTCCTGAAGAATCTATTTGAGTTGAATTAAAAGTGTTTCCATATTTATTACTGATTTTGTGGAATAAATTTAATGATTAAAATATGTATGGCTGGCCCAAATTTCATTCTAAATATGGGATGTATGTTTTCCAATATTTTAATATCAAAATATACCTCTCTTCTCCTATAAAATATGATTCTAATGAGAAATTCAAAATCTGAATTCAAGTTAAAAAAATTATATAAATTTTAGAAAAGAGGGAATAAATTTATCATTTATGATGAAATTACAAGTGTTAACTTATTGATTATATAAAGTGGAGTTTTTAGGTGATTAATTTTCAATTTGATTGAGGAGAACAAAATTCTTGAGAAAAACTATTTTCATGCATTTACTTTACTTTAGAGGTTAACCCTCCTCATTTTGCCTCAGGTGTTTTTACATTTAAAACCTAAAAAACCTTATCCTTAGAATAACCCATGTAAACTATCCCATGATTAATTTTTTTTTGAGTTTTTAAGTGGAAGTACAATGAGGATATCAAGCCTATATATACCACACATGTTTTTTAGATTGAGAAAAACTCCACATAAAAAAAATCCTTGTGTGAAGAGAGAAATATATTTTCAAGGAGGTAGGTATGAAATGCACATAAATATTAATATGGTATTGAATGGTTTTTTATTATTTTTTAGGATTTAGGGAATTTTTATCCATATAGGATTCATGATATTTCCTTTGATGTGATAATTGAAATGTGTTTCTATTTATTCTTTGGGAAGTTTATTTTGACCTTGGTATAAGATTATCTCCTAAGAGTGAAATGTTTAAGTGTGAGGGAATTAACAGTTCTAATATTTTCAATTCTTTTACTTTTAATTTCAATTTTTTTAATCTTATCAAAGTTTTATTTTAGGATAAATTATCACATTTTATGTTTTTAGAATCATTTTTGAGTTTAATTCCTAAAACGACCTAATTTTGGATTTTAACTATTTTAATTTTATTTTGTATTTCTTACATATATTTTTATACACTAAATTAAATTATAAAATTATTTTTTTGTATATTTTTATGTTTTTGGGATATATTTTATAAAACTAGACCTAGAGTTTAATATAATATTTAGAGGCCCAAAATAAGCTCACAATTCAAGCTATGAATTTTGTTCATAGATCTAGCTATTTTTGAAGTTAGACCTATATCTCAAAAATTCCTGGCCCAAAGGGGATGAAATTTGACATGGATATAAATAAAATGTATAATAAAAACTTTTATTACTATGTAAACATGTTATTACTTATCTTACAAGGTCATAAATTCATCATAATCTAGAGATGTGGAAAGTGAAGAGTCATCGAGACCAAATTAATTTCTCAGAGAAAAATAGCCATAACGTATTAATTTCTCATCTAATAAATCTTAAATTTAGTGAGTTTATAGAGGATAGGTAAATAAAAAAATTTATATAAGACCACATTTACTAATTATTCCATTTAATATGTCTTCTATGCATAAATTTCCGAGGAATATTTTGAAGCCAAAACATTTCACTCCTCTATATATAAATTTGTATTTTCATAACCTTTCAATGGATCATCTGCTACACTAAATATCTTGATGAATTTATGATATAGTTTAGTCTCATGTTTTATTTTCTTTTAACTTTTTAATTTCATTTCATATTTATATTTTATTTTTCTGATTTCTCTATTATTATATCTCTCTTTTGTTTTCTCTCCGTATTTTCTTCTTCACTATGAACTCGTCTACTCATGATCATGAGTATCTAGCCCGAGGAAGTTATCAAGGGAGTAATACAATGATAAACCCAACTATTTTAACATCAAAGCTTAATTTTTAATATTTTCATAAATTTAGGCTAGGGGGAATCTTAGTGGTAAGATACCTTTATTTCTCAACTTTCCACTCTAGGCTTAGATTTTTCTTTTGTATTATTTTACCACAATTGAGGAGGTGGATATACAATGTCATCAATAGAGTGCACTGTATATTCAAAACCATAAGAATAAGGGGGTGTTCACCCATATGATGAAGTGTGTTAATTAATTAAATTTTAAATTAATAATAAGACAATAAAGGTTCAAGCTAGGTGATTCTCTCGGGAACATCTCCTTTCTTTATAACTTCATTCTATTTGCATTCATTATGTTTGCATTCCATTTTAATGTTTAATTTTAGAATTTCTTTCTTAATTATAAAACCTAAATTTATTTTAATTTAATTTAATAAATATAATATAAAAAATATAAAAATAAAAAGTGAATTAGGAGAAGTGAGTTCTTGACCGCAAAATCTCATCAAGAGAATGGACTAGGTCATCCCTTGTACAACACTTAGTTAAAATCATAAATATTTTGGGAGTGCGTATGAAAATGATTCGTAAACTTTAATTTTTGAAACATTTATATCATGGGGTATGGAAAAAAAAATTATTTACTAAGTTAAAATATAGTATATTGGTCAAACTAGGTTGTCTCCATAGAGGAGTGATAACAATCATGTTTTTCACTTTGAATTGGAGGAAAAAGTTGTTGTTTTTGAAATTGTTTGATTTTGAAAACAAATAAAAGAAATGAAACAAAAGAAATAAATTAAGTAGAATATTGAAAAAAAATTGCCAATGAAAGTGATTAAAAATAGTGATATGAGTTGGGTGATCAAGCCATGTTCAATTTTCCAACTTCAATGCTATTTTAGTTCCAATTTTTGTAATCCTCTTCTACTAAGCTGATTAAAGTGTGATTCCACAACTATTTCCACTCATTCCCTTAGTAAAATGATGACAATGAGAGTAAAAATTTTTAGGATCCTATATCAGTATACTCTCCTTCCATTATATGAGTGAGTTGCATTGAATTATCTAAATTAACTTAGGAAATACCCGATTGGGTCTTAGTTATTTCAAACAATCAAGAATATCCACTACCCCTCCCATACATACGAATGATTGCTGAGTTATTTACCACTAAGCCCTAATATATTCCATCATATATAAACCAAAATATAGTATAGGTATATAATGATCATTGATCAAAGCAATAACAAAAATAGAATATAATACCAAATATGATCATACTTGATAATGAAAACCGATCTTAGAAATTTAAATTAACATTGCAGAAGAGAGAAAATATTTTTTTCCATGAACTCTAAGAATATAAGCATTATAAGAATAAAACCTACAATTCCATAATCACTCATAAGTTTACCCATCCATGTGAATGGTATCCATGCATAAGGGGGAAGATAAATCCATTACCAAACTAATAAGAATAAAAGTGTGAAAAGGAAGAGCATAAAATTTATCCTCAAGAATCTATCCACAAAAAAATTTCTATGTTTTTCCCAAAAAATAACCAAACATCACTAAGGATCATTCTTAAAAGTTGTTTGTAATTTATTTTTCTATCGATCATAAAAATTTAAACATATTTGGACACATTTCAAAGAATTTATTCCCTAATTAATCAATAAAAACGTTTTTTGTTTGAAGAGACCCTACATCTTCCTCTACTTTGGTGCATTCAATGGCTGCCTTAAAGAGATAATATCTATATGAAATTTAATGTGCACATGAAAATTTGATTCCTATTTCATTTACGGTTGGAATAAAATCATTTAGAGGTTTTTATTTATATATATGACCCATTTAATGAGGATGAGTCCATTCTATCAGCCAGAAATATTATTTAAAATTATTGATTTGTTAGGACCTATTGAAGTTTGAATGAGATCTGAGTCCAGTTGAAGAACTTGAATCCCACAAAAAATTTAAGCCTAAAATAAATAATCCCTCCATTTTGATCAATATTTAAAAAGTTATACTCAAAATAAATAAGTGACAAAAAACTATTAAAATTATAGAATTAAAAAATTGTCACATTTTAGCCCAAAATTTATCAAAAATCTAAAAAATTATAAAAATCACCTCAAATTTTTAAATTTTAAGAGTTTAAATCATTGAATACACCTAAAAAATAATTAAAATTTCATATTTATCAATTTAACCACACTTATAACTTGGAATCCTAGACAAGTAAGCCTCAAAATAAAATCAAATTAAATTCAAAACACATACCCATGGGATCCACTAATTTGAAAAGAGGAAAAAAAATATCATGAATCCTTAAAAACCATTATTTCAGGTTCTTAATTTAGATCATTTAATACATTTACACTTCATTTATCCATATATGCACACAATACACCAACCTCAGATGAATTTTATCTCATTTTACAAATACCAATTTTCAACAAGGATTTTCTCATCCAAACCCATGTAAGAATCACCATAGTCTTGATAAATTCCTACATATCCTTCTGATTTTAGTTAAGGAAATGTGTTTATAATAAGTAATTTTAAGTTTCTTTAGTGGTTTTTGGTTTGTAGTATTTATATTTTTTCAATTCTTAGGCCGAATAAGGAGGTCTTGGATATTTCAGAATAAAAATTACATGATTCTAATTTTCACTCAAGTTTGGTGACCTTTTCACTCCACTTAGTAATAAATAAAATCCAAAATAATATCATAATTTGTTTCATCTATATATAACACATTCTATAATTCTTCATCTTTATCACAGAAACTACTCCCAAAATTTCATTTTTTTAATGATCTAGAAAGGCACAAATTTTTTTATCTTGAAAGCTCTAGAAAGGAAAAACCTTTAAAAGAATAGTATTTTTCAATAACAAACACATATCTTAATCATCTTATTTTCCACCCAAAGTTTCTCCAAATAATTTATCATAACACAGGATAGATTCCCCCTACATTTAAGTTCTATTAGATCATGCAATTTCACTTCAAGAGTATATTAGATAGAGAAAATTGGCTTGTAATGTGGCTAACTGAACATGGTGTTCATAGATTCTAAAGGATACAAGGATTAAATGTATAATGAATACCTGAATAAAAAAATTATCTTGAAAATGGGGATTTAAAACCAAATAAATTCCTCAATATTTTAAAACACAAGTACCACAAACCCTCAAGTTTTGATAGGAATAAATCAAATGTAGTTAAATAAAGCCTAGTTTGGTTCTCCGAAGAAGTGAGGTGAATACAAAGAATATGAAAAAAAACGATTCATAATCATCAAGGGAAAGTTATTTTAAGTATAAAGATTGTGAAATGTGTTATGGGATTCAAAAATTAAAGGAATTTTCATGAAATTCCCAAAGTTTTAAACTTGAAACAAAGTCATTTTCACTAATCATTTAAGCTGAGTTTTGTGTTATTAATTTGATAAGTCATTTACATGGGTTTAAAAAATGAAAAAAAAATCATTTGATCTCAAAATTTTCCAAAACATAAAAAAATTTAAAAAGAAACACATAAAAATTTTAATAGCACATATTGTTTTTTGGAAAAACCTGAAAAAAATAAATTTGAAATTCCTAAACTACAAAGGTTCTCTCACCAAAACTTAAATTATGAAATATCCTCAATGAATTCAAGTGTATTTAACATGTAATTAGATTTTTAATTGAATCAAAACATTAAATTAAGTGTTAAGGAGAGGTTCAACATGATGGATTTTATTTATAAACATGTTGGAGGAGTGTGATCTCCTCCACTAACTCTAATGGTATATTCCCATGGAGTTTCTTCACACCATTTCCATTAAAAGTGAATAGATCCTACTCTCTGTCCTTCATAATCAACACAAAACTAAAATTATATAAAAGAGTAACCATAAAAGTATCTTCTTCTTTAGAATTAATTTTACCAAAAATAATCTTGAGTCATGAGTTTAATAATAGAAATGTGTCTCTAGGATTGAAGTATTCAAGTTATATTATCCTGTCATAAGCCACTATTGTTCTCTCTTTGTAAATATTAGAATGTTTAAAATCTACCCTTCTAATTTACTATAGCTCCTAAACCTAAAATCTTATCTCTTTTCTAGTGATTTCAAGATCCAAATTCATATTTTTCCTAGACCAGTATGACTTATGTTCCAATTCCATAGGTACGTGATAGATTTTAATATAAATCAACCTATATAGACTCATTCCTATAGGGGTTTTGTAGGTTTTATTGTAATACCATAACGTGTCTTAAAACATTTGGCTCCAATCCTTCCTGTTTAGTTAAACATTATTTTCTAAAATTCATTTTATTTCCCAGTTTGAAACTTTAGTTTGACTATTAGTCTTTGGATGATAGGGATTTAGTGTTTTATGATGCACACCATACGTTTTCAGCATAAAATCCATTCGTCTATTAAAAAAAGTGATTCCTCTAATCACTATTGATGACTCTGGTAACTTCAAACCTATAAAATATGTCATCCCTAACAAAATCAAAAATAGTTTCAGCAACATCAATCCTGGTGGATTTTTCTTCCAGCCATTTTGAAATGTAATCCACTGTAAGAAAGATATAATAATTTAAAAATGAAAATAAGAAAGGGATTATAAAATCTGACCCCATGTTTAAAAAATCTCATAAAAATTAAGTAGATTTTGGGGAATTTCTTCTCTCATTCAAAAATTTCTATGACATTGGCATTTTCACACCTTTTTCAAAATTTATGAGAGTCTTTAGAAAGGGTGGGTTCATAAATTATATATTATAAAACCTTACTTTATATTATTTGAGGTCTAATGTGTCCTCTACATGATACAATGTGGAAAAACTCAAAAAAATATTCAATTTTACTTTAAGGAAAACATATTTTTATTACTTTATCACTGAAAATCGTTCAATGAAATGGATCTTCCCATATGCAATATCTGGATTCAGATTTTAGTTTTTGAATTTGGTGGGAATTTAAATGATTTGTGACCTAAACGTTTACCATATATTTGACCATGTTAGCTTACTAAGGCACTTATTCTTCAATCAAGTACAACTGGTCTCTTGGATGGTGATAAGTCACTTGTTCTTTGTTTGTAATTTCAGCTTTATTAGTGTTAGGAAGTCTACTTAAGTGATCATCCACTTGGTTCTCATATCCCTTCTTATATTTTATTTCTATTTTGAACTCTTATAGTAGTAACATATATCTTACTATACTTGGTTTATCTTTATCCATATTCATAAGTACCTAATATATGAATGATAAGAAAACATAGTTACTTTAGTTCCAAGTATATATGATCTAAATATTACTAAAGAAAAAAAAATTCTAAAAACTATTTTTATGTGGCTGTGTAATTGAATTGGTTTGTATCTATGGTTCTTGAGGCATAGGAAATTATTTGTGGCATTCCCTTAATTCACTGGTAGAGTACTACTCCAACTACTTGGTTGGAAGAATCACAAAGTAGCTTGAATGGTTCTTCCCAATTTGGTAACTACATCACTGTTGGTGTAATTTGTCTCCTCTTCAACTCACAAAACGATTCAATAAACTCAATATTGAAATCAAATTAAACATCTTTAATAAGTAATATAGAGATATGGAGAGAATTATTACTGAAATATTTGATAAACCACTTGTAGTGTCCTGCATGTCTTAAAAATGATCTAACATGTTTTACACAAGTTGGGTAAGGTAATGGATTCATTATTTAAAATTTTGATTTATCCACTTTAATTAATTTTTTTGAAATGAAATTCACAAGGAAAATTCCTCTCTCAACCTTAAAATGAAACTTTTCAAAATTTAAGACAAGATTTTTTCATTATAGGTTTTCAAAAAAAATTCCAAATTTTTCAAACAATAGTTAAAATAATTTCTAAAAAATATGAAATAATTAAATAAAAACTTTAATAAATCTTTAATTTGATCAGAAAATATACTTACCATTCACCTTTTAAATTTACCTGGAGTATTACATAATCCAAATGGAATCCTTTATATGAAAAAGTTCTAAAGGGATAAGTAATGTTAATTTTCTATTGATCCTCAAGAGCAATGGGTACCTTAAAATAACCTAAAAATCTATAAAAAAATAATGAATTATACCTTCCAATATTTTTAAAATATGGTGAATGAATGGGATAGGGAAATTATATTTTTGAGTGACTTAATTTAACTACCTAAAATCTATACACACTCTCTAGGTATTCTAAATTCTCATAGGGATTAATTCATTCTTTTCATTCCTCACAGTGGTTACGCTAGTTTTTTTTAACTACTAGGATGGGGATAAACCATTTTAAATCTAACATGGGATAAATTATCCCTTATTCTAATATATTATCAATCTTCTTCTTTACATCCTTTATCAAGGTGGGATTAATCATCCTTTGGGTCTGTCTTATAGGTTTGTAATCTCCCTTAAGAATAATTCTATGTGAGAATATTTTTGGGTTTATTCCTAGGATATCACCTTATATCTACCCTACATCTTGGTAATTATTTCTCAAAATCTCAATAAAATATTATTCTTAGGTTTTAGATATATTATTAGCAATTATCACTAGTAATTTCTCTCGCTCCATAAGGTACACATATTTTAAATTGATGGGGATTGGTTTTAATTCTAGACCTGGGGGATACTGAAGGTATGAAATTAAATTGAGGTTCCAAAATTCTAAAGTTTGGATATTATGTATGCATTAAATCATATCATATTCTTCATCATTTAATAAATCATAAATGATATCAGATTTTTCCTCCCCTTCCTAGATGAAATCAAAATCTATAGTGTTTTGGGAACTCACATGTTCAGTGATATTTTCAATGGAAAATTTATGTCCTAAAGGTAGGAATTCATGGAACACACATGATTCTTCTATTTTTTAGTACCAAATTCATGGAATAGTAAAAAGAGCGAGTGATCATTTTTTGGGTGCCTCATGGAGTAAAAAATATTGAAATGGACAATGCTATCTCCAAACTCCATGGTGAGTGTCCCTTCATGAACATTGATGATGGTTTTGGAAATATTTAAGAAAGGTATACCTAAAATGATATTTTAGTGTAATGGGAACCTATATTCTTCCATATTAAGTACATAGAAGTCATATGGGAAAAAGAGTTCTTTAAATTTCACTAGGACATCCTCCAGAACTCTTACTGGGAAAACTGTGGATTTGATTACAAGATGGACCACCGCTCGGGTGGGGTTCAAGTATCCCATATAGAAAGAATTATATACTTAATTAGTAAATACATTAATTGAGGTACCCATATCACATAAATCATCAGATAAATTTAAATGTCCAATGGTTTATGTAATGGAAATCATCCCTTGATCTCAGAATTTGGTAGGAAACTGTGGCTTGATAAGTGATGAGGCACTTCTTCCCAAGTTGATCCTATTATTCCCTTAAAGTATCCTATTATTGGTTAAAATACCCTTAAAAATTATCACAACTTAGAGAATTTTTTTGAGTACTTCAAGTAGGGGATATTATTTTCAACTCTCTAGAATGTGTCCATAATTTCTTTTTGAAGTAATTATTCCTAAAATCTCTATGATTCAATCATCCTCAATGGAAATAGAAGGGGGAAAGTATTTCTTATCCCTTTGTTTTATTTTAAATATTGATTCTTTTCACTTCCCCCTCTAACTATCCTTCTCCCCCTCATCTATCCTTTATTATTCTCGGTGCATTTTCATAGAATTTTCAAAATTCCCTACATCATTCTCCCTCAACACAGGTGGCCTCATTATAGGTTCATGGGTTTCTAGTGGTGATATTTCTTTTCCACTTAATTTTTTATCATTCTAACATTCTTCTTGGGATTTGGGATTATTTGGGATGGGAGTTTCTTAGGATTTTTGGTTAGTAAGTCTATGAGACTGTCAAACTTGTTAGAAAAATATTTTTTAGTTTCTTTCAACCCCTCAAACTCAAATTGATGATGTTGATTTTCAATAAGAGGTTATAAAATGGTGGATGGGTTTTCATAGTGTATTTTAAATGTGGTTGGTTGGTGGTAAATATTCTGGTTATAATATTTATTTTGTTGAAATAGTGGTGGATTTGGAATTGATGATAGAATGGGTTTGGTTTTGGAACAAATTTTGGTAATGGGGTCTAACTTGATTCTACTAATTTAAAAATCCATATTGGACATGAGTAGGATCTATTTATCCTTTTTTTTTTAAATATACCTCAAATAAAAGGATACTGCACAACATTTCATTCCCTACACTTCAACACACTGGTCAGTGAAATGATCAGTTGATGAGCATAAACCACATAACTTAGCTGGTGTTTGTTGTTCACTCACTTTTTTCAAGGCCATATATCTTAAAAAACTAGTTAGATCTTAAATTATAGTTTCTAATATGGTTTATGGGTGATAATTTCTCACTACATGAATACCTATTATTCCAGTACCTCTTGTACCAAACTATTGTGAGTTCTATGAAATTTTCTCAATTAATACCTTGGATTCTTCAGGCGAATTGTCAATCAATGCACATGAAAATGATTCATCGATAAGTTTTCTATAATTGTACAATAATACCTGGTAAAATAAAATAAAGAAGTGATTATCCTCAATTTACTGATGTGTGCATCTGTCATATAGCTTCTTAAATCACTACCAATACTGATAGCGTGTTTCTCCAAATGACCATCTGATGGCATAAATATCGTTTATGATGGATGTTCTCATGAAGTTGGGGAAGAATATTTTCATTAATCATATTACTAAGTCATTACAATTATTCAAATCCACTTGTTTTAGGATATAAATCCATTATTTGGCATCTCCTTCCAATGAAAATGGGAATACCTTCCACTTTACCTGCTCCTCAACTACTCCTAGTGGCCTCAAAGTATAAAAGATATATATGAACACTTTAATATGTTTGTTTGGGTCTTATACTACCAATACATAATTTTTTATGTAATGAGATCATGTTAGGTTTCATATAAAAAATATTCTATAAATCCAAAATGGAAATTTGAATGTTTCAATTAAGGAATTGTGGTGCGGTGAGGTCTCTAAGGGTTTATTTTTGATTTCCAGCCATGATGACAAGCTCAGAGTGAACAATTTAAGTTCACTCCATAATTCAAGGGAAATTTATTCAAATTTAGGTTTAAAATTAAGGTTTCTTAGTATATTAAAAAAATTTATTTAAATTTTTGGATCTAGGGGGAAAGGGTCAATATTAATGGTTCTAGTCATGTAATTTTAAAATTAGATTATCAGAACCACCTTCTCAGAAATGGTTCCAAGTTTTGACTTGTTCTTTTCATGGGGTGTGAAAAAAACAATTATTTCATAAGTTAAAATTCAGTATAGTGGTCAACCTAGGTTATTTATAAATAGGATCATGAAATAATCATGTTTCTTACTATGAATTAGAGGAAAATATGGTTGTTTTTGAAGTTGTTTGATTTTGAAAACAAATGAAAGAAACAAAATAAAAGAAAGAAATTAATAAAAACACTGAAAACAAATTGACAAAGAATGTGATTGAAAACAATGATATGAGTTGGGTTTCAGGGTAGGTTCATTTTTCCAATTTCAGTGCTATTCTAATTCTAATTTATCTAATCTTATTCTACTAAGTTGATTAAAGTGGGATTCCATGATCACTTCCCCTCAATCCGTTGGTCAAATAATGATAGTGAGAGTAAAACTTACCAATATCTTAGTTTGGTATACTATTTTTCTTATGCATAAGATAGTTGTAGAGAATTTCTTGAATTGACTTAGACAATACCCAATCAGATCTTGTTTATCCTAAAAAATCAAGAATATCTACCACCCCTCCCACACGTACTGACGATCGTCGAGTAATTTAAAACTAATCCATATTCTCTTCCATCATATATAAACTAGAACATAATGGATGAAGATAATGATCATTGACCAAATAAATTACAATGACATAATCTAAAACCAAATATGATCATACTTGATAATAAAAACCACTATTATAATTTTAAATCAACTTTATAGAAGATAGAAACGTTTTTTATTCCATAAAGTGAAAGAACTTAAGTATTATAAAAATAAAAACACAACTTACCCAATAAGTCATAATTTTACCCCTCTATGTGAAGGGTATCCTTGAATAAGGGGGAATAAGAAGCCTTTAAAAAACTAAGAAGAATAAAAGAGTGAAAATAAAAAATATAAAATTTCTCCTCCAGAATTTATCCAACAAAATTTTACTCTCTTTCTGCCCACCATTCAGTGAATCATCACCAATTATCTATCTTAAAAGCAGTTTGTAATTTATTTGGATGTTGAAACTCAAAATTTCAATGTCATTGGATATGTGTTGAAAAAGTTATGCCCTAATTAATCAAGAACACCTTTTTTATCTGAATAGACCCTTCACGTTACTATAATTTGGTGTGTTCAATAGCTACCTTAATGAGAGAATTTCTCCATGAAATTTAATTTTTGAATTCACCTTCAAGTCCTCTTTCTTTTATATCTATAATAACCTCATTTTTAGGTGTTTATCCTGAGATATGGCACATTGTATGACAAGGTTTCCATTATATTGTCCATAATGATTAGTAAAATTTATTGATTTGTTTGGGCCTCTTAAAATTTGAATGATATATAGGTCCAATTGAATAAGTTGAATCCTAAATGAATTGAAGCCTAAAAAAATGAATCACTCTATTTGGAATAATATTGTAAAATTTATGCTCAAAATACAGAATTAAAAGAATTTTTTAAACTTATAGAGTTAATAAGTTTTAACATTTCATCCCAAAATTCATCAAAAATACAAAAATAATGAAAATTGGATAAAATTATTAAATTTATAGGGAATAAATCATTGAAATAAACATAAAAATAATGAAAATATTATCTCTATTAATTCTTTCACACTTATCACTTGGAATCTTGGATAAGTAAGTCTCAAAATCAAATCAAAGAAAATTCAAAACACATAACCTTGAGATCCACCAATTTGAAAAAAAGAAACAAAAGATATCATACCTCCTCAAAAACCATTATTTAAAGCTTTCCATTTAGATAGTTCAATACATTTCCAATTTATTTCTCCTCCCATGCACACAACTCACCTATCCCACATTATTTTTCTCTCATTTCACAAATATCAATTTTCAAAAAATATTTTCTCATTCAAACCCATATAAGAGTCACTATAGGCTTGCTAAATTTATACATATCCACCTGATGTGAGTCAAGGTAATGTGTTTATCATGAGGAAGTTTCAGGGTTGTTTAATGTATTTCAGTTGGTAGGATTTATATGTCAAATATTCTAAGGCTCAATAAGAAGGGCTTGGCTCTTTTTGAAGAAAGATTTAATGATTCTAATTTTCACTGATGAATGGTCTCTTACTCACTCTACATAGTAAAAAATAATCTCCAAAATAATAATATATTTTTTTTTCATGGAAAGCCCAAAAATTCTCTAATTATTAATATTTATCACAACAAATTCTTCCCAAAATTTCAATTTTTTTAGAGCTCTAGAAAGGGACAAAAAAATTTTCTTTTAAAATCCCTTGAAAGGCACAACTTTCAAGAAAATGATTTTTTATCTATTTAGAATTTTATTTTACACCCAAATTATTTCCAAATGATGTATCATAAACTAATAAATCTTCCCATACAGTTAATTTCAACTAGATCAAATAATTTCACTTCAAGATCTGGTTGGATAAGAAAATATAGATTGTAATGTGGCTAAACTAACTCGATGTTTATATATTTTAAGGTATATAAGGATTAAATGTACATGGAAGGATAGAATAAAAATTATTCTCTTTAAAAGGGGGATTTAAAACCAAATAAATGCCTCAATAATTTAAAACAAAAGTACCTAATACCCTAAAGTTTTGATAGAAAAAAAATCAAATTATGGTTAAATAAAGCATGGTTTCATTCTATAAAGAAGTTAGGTGTATGTAAAGAATATGAAAAAAGGATTCTAAAGCCTCAAAAAGAATTTATTTCAAATTTAAATATATTTAGATGTGGCATGAGATTAAAAAACTAAAGGAATTTTCATGAAATTTTCAAAGTTTTTAACTTCAAACAAAGTCATTTTTAGCATTCATTTAAGATTAGTTTCATGGTATGAATTGGTTAACTCATTAAAATAGGTTTAAAAAATAAAAAAGATAAAAAATTTATATCCAAAGTCTCAAAAATCACTCAAAAAATGAAAAAGGAACACACAAAAGTTCAAAAATCACACATTTTTTTTGAAAACAAATTGAAAAACAAAAAAACAGAAATCTGGAATCTGAAATTCCTTAAATACAAAGTTTCCATACTTCACACTTAAGTGATGAAATTTAATAAATTAATTAAAGTGGATTTATCATGTAATAATATTTTTAATTGAATAAAAGTAAGAAATTAAGTGTTAAGGAGAGGTAAAACCTGATAGATTTTATTGATAAATAGGTCGGGGGAGTGAGATATCCCCCACTATCTTTGATGGCATGTTCCCATGGAATTTTTTCAGCCTATATCCATTAATAATGAATTGTACATACTCTCCATCCTTCATAATATACACAACACTTAAATATTATACATGAGTAACTATAAATGGACCTTCCCATCTAGAATTAAGTTTACCTGGCATCAACTGGAGTCTTGAGTTGAATAATAACACTGTGTCTCTTGGATGTAAGTATTTAAGTTAGATCATATTATCGTAAGACACTATTGTTATCTCTTTTTAAATCCTATAATTTTGAAAATATTTCCTTTTAATTTATTACACCTCTTGCAACTATAATATTATCTCTTTTCTTTCACTTTCAAGATCCAAATTCTTCTTTCTCATATCCTAATATTCCTTATCTTCTAATTCCATATGTAGGTGACAAGTTTTCCCAAAAATTAAACTATATGGACTCATAACTATCATGGTTTTTTTAGGCTATCCTATAATACAATGTGTCTTAAAACCTTTGGCTCTAATCCTTCCCATTCTGTTTAACAATCTTTTCCAAAATTCCTTTAATTTTCCTGTTGGACACTTCAGCTTGACCATTAGTCTATGGATGATAGGGAGTTATTGTTTTATAATGCACCACAAATTTTTTTTAAAAAAATCCTCCATTATCACATTGAAAAAGTTATCCCCCTAATCGATTATGATGACTCTAGGCACTTTAAACCTAAAAAACATGATATCCCTAACAGAATCATAAATAGTTTTAGAATCGTTAGTCCTAGTGGATTTTTCTTCCACCCATTTTGAAACGTAATATATTGTAAGAAATATATAATAATTTAAAAATGAAAATGGGAAATTTTCCATAAAATATATCCCCTATACTTAAAAGATCTCAAAAAAAAAAAGTGTCTTTTGGGGTATTTGTTGTATCATTGAAATATTTATAGAAAACTAACATTTTTCATACATTTATCAAAATTTATGAGTATATTTAAAAAGGGTGTGCTAATAAATTATAGATTTTAAAACCTTACTTGCTATTATTTGAGGTACAAAGTATCCTCCACAAGATAATGTTTGGAAAAAATCAGTCATATTGAATTTCACTTTTAGGAAAACATCTTCTTATCACCCGATCATTGCAAATATTCCAAAGAAATGGATATTCCTGAATGTAATATCTGGATTCATATTTTAGTTTTTTAAATTTGTGGTAATTTAAAGTATATGGGACCTGAGATGTTACAAGATAATTTACCATGAAAATATACTAGGCAACTTCTCCATTAATCAAGTATAACTGATCTCCTAGAAGGTGATAATTTCATGGTTATTTTTCTGGAAATTCAGCTCTAGCAGTGTTATGCAATATACTTAATTGATCAACCACTTAGTTATAATATCACAAATTATCTTTTATTTCTTTATTTGACTCATATAGTTGTAACATCCATCTCACTAGCCCCATTTTATCTTCATCCTTATTCATAAAGTACCTAAGAGAAGCATAATAAAAAAATACAACAACTTTAGTTTCAATAAGATATGATCTAATTATTTTTAAAGAAAATAAACTAATAATTTTTTTTATGTGGATGTGTAATTGAATTCTGTAACATCTAAGGTTCTTGAGGCATAGGAAATTTCTTACACCTTTCCCTCAATTCGCTGAGAAAAGACCGGTCCAACTTCTTGGTTGGAAGAATCACAAAGTAGCTCGAATGGTTCATCTGAATTTGGTGGATGCATCACTAATTGTGTAATAAATCTATTCTTTAACTCATAAAATAATTCCATCAACTCACCATTTAAATAAAAAACATCATATTTTAAAATTAATTTAGATAAATGGAGATAAATCTTACTGAAATATTTGATAAACCTTCTATAGAATCCTACATGTCTTAAAAATAATCTAACATGTTTTACACAAGTTGGGTATGGAAATTAATTTATCACTTAAATTTATGATTTATCCACTTAAATTACTTTTTTTAAATTAAATTCATAAGTAAAATTCTTCTCTAAACCATGAAATTAAAAATTTTAAAATTCAAAACGAGATTCTTTTCACTAAAGTTTTTCAAAACTTTTTAGGGATTTTTCCAAAAATGGTCAAAAGAATTTCCAAAAAACTATGAAATAATATATGAGAATCTCCAAGAAATGTTCAATTTTATCAGAAAATTTACTTAAATTTCTCCTTTAAATGTAATTGGAGAATTATATATTCCAAATGGCATCCTTTTATATGAAAAAGTGTCTAAGGGACAAGTACATGTAGTCTTCTTTTGAACCTCAGGAGCAATGGATACCTGAAAATAACTTGAAAATACATCCAATAAGAAATAATGAGTTTTATATACCCATATATATAACATATTATCAATGAATGTGATGAATAAATTTTCTTTCAAAGTGACCTAATTCAACTTTGTAAAATCAATGCACACTCTCCATCTATTCTAAATTCTCATAAGGATTAATTCATTCTTTTTATTCCTCATAGTGGTTGGGATTGTTTTATTGGAAATACATGGATGGGGATAACCCATTTTAAATATAAAATGTGATAAATAATACCTTATTCTAATATTTTATCAATATTCTTCTTCACATCCTCTATCAAGGTGGGATTTAGCCTCCTTTGGGGATGTTTGATAGGTTTGGAATCTATTTCAAGAAGAAATCTATGTGAGGATATTTTGGTGTTTATTATTAGGATATCACCTAAGATACACCTAATTTCTTATAAATTACCTCTCAAAATCTCAGTAAAATATTATTATCAGGTTTTATAAAGATTATTAGCAATTATCACTAGTAATTTATCGCCCTCCATAAGGTACACATATTTCAAATTGACGGGGAGTGGTTTTAATTCCAGATCTAGGGGAGATAAAGGGATGAAATTAAATTGTAGTTTTACAATTTAAAAGTTTTTCCCCCTTATATAGAATAAATAATATCATATTATTCATAATTTAAAAAATTATCAATGAAATAAGATTTTACCTCTTCTTACCTGATGAAATCAGAATCTCTAGTGTTTTGGGAACCCACATGTTCATTGATATTTTCAATGGAAAATTTATCTCATAAGGTTAAGAATTCATAGCACATACCTGATTATTTAATTGGTTCTGTTCCAACTTCATGGGAGAGTTAAAGGAGTGATTTATCATCCAATGGGTGACTCATGGAGTTAAAAATATTTAATTGGACAATGCTATCTCAAAACTCCATGGTGAGTGTCCCTTTGTGTACATTGATGATGGTTTTGGGCATATTTAATAAAGGTATCCCTAAAATGATGGGTGAGTGTTATGGGTTCTAATATTATTTCATATTCAGTACATATAAGTCTGCTGAGAATAATAGATCTTTCAATTTTCCAAGGACATCCTCAAGAACTCCTGCTGGGAAAACCATGGATCTATTTAAAAGTTGGGCCACCACTCGAGTGTGATTCAAGTTTTCCATATATAAAGAATTATATACCTATTTAGTAAATACATTAATTTAAGAAACTATATCACATAAATACTTAGAGAATTTTAAATATCCAATATCACATAGAATGGGAAATTTCCTTGAATAATAACATTTGGATAGAAACTGTGATGTGATAAGGGATGAAAAACTTCTTCCCAATTTGATACTATAATTTCCATGAAGTATACTATTCTTGGTGAAAATAACCTTAAAAATTTTAACATTCCTTGTAATTTTTTGGAGTGATTCAAATAAGTGGATATTAATTTACACTTTATAGAAGGTGTCCAAAATTTCTTTTTGAAGTGCTTCAACCTACAATCCCTTTTATTATTTCATCATTTATGGAAATTATGGGGATTATTATTTATTCTCCCTTTATTGTTTTTAAATGATGTTTCTTGTCTCTTCCTTCTTATACTATCATTTGTCTACTCATATTTCCTTCCATCTTCTCATTGTATTTTCATATACTTTTTATAATTCCCAATTACATTACCCCTCAACATAGGTGGTCTTATTTTAGGTTCTTGGGTTTCTAATGGAAAAAGTTATTTTACCCTTCATACTGTTATCATAATAAAATTATCCTTGGTATTTGTGATAATTTAGGATGGATGTTTCCCTATATTTTTTTAGGAATTCCATGAGACTATCAAACTTGTTAGAAAAATATTTTAGGGTGTCTTTCAACCCCAAAAACTCAAATTTTTGTTATTGATTTTGAATAGGATTCTTTTCACTAGTGGATGGTTATTCCTAGGGTCTTTATAAAGTGGGTGGTTGGTGGTAAGAAAGATGGTTATAAGATTTATTTTTTTGAAATGATGGTGGATTTTTGAATTGATGCTGGAATGGGGGTTGGTTTTGGTATTCATTTTTGTGAGGGGGTCTAACTTGATTCTACTAATTTCCAAATCCATATTGTACTTTATTAGGATCTCCCCATCCTTTAGTTTTTTTTGAAACTACCTTTGTTGAAAGGTTGCTTTAGAACATTCCATTACCTATACTTTAACACACTAGTTAGTAAAATAATAAGGTGATGATCGTAAACCACATAACTTAACTGATGCTTGTTTCCCACTCACTTGTTTCATGGACATTTATCTCACCAAAATAGATATCTCTTCAATACTAGTTTCTAATAATTGTTATGGATGAGAAATCATTACCTCATGAATAAATCTTGTACTAGTACCTATTGTACGAAACTATTGCGAGTTCTGTGAAATATTATCAATCAAGACCTTGGATTTTTCTAGAGACTTTTCAATCACCACACCTCCAATTGATGCATCTAAGAGGTTTTTGTCTTTGTAAAATAATCCTTGTTAAAATAAAACAAGGAAGTGATGCTCCTTAGTTTCCTGATGTGGGAAGCTGACACATAGCTTCTTAAATATCTCCCCATACTCATTAAGGGTTTCTCTAGATGAACATCTGATGAAATAAATATCCTTTTTAATGGTTGTGATCCTGGAGGTGGGGAAGAATTTTTACATGAATAATTTTAGTAAGTCATTATATTCATGTGAATATCCTATTTTTAGGATATAAATCCATTCTTTGGAAGCTCCTTCCAATGAAAATAGTAATACCTTCTACTTTACCTGATCTTTAACTACTCCTTGGGGTCTGAAAGTAAAGCATACATATGTGAAATATTTAATATATTTTTGGGTATTATTATACAAAGCCATGAAATTTTGGAATCAATGGTATCATGTTAGGTTTCATCTAAAAATCATTTTTAACTCTGTCATGAAAATTTTATTGTTTTGATTAAGGAATTGTGGTTTATAGAGGTCTTTAAGGGTTTGGTTGTGATTTACATCCCTGATTATAGGCTCAGAGTAAAAAATTAAAGTTTAATTTCATATTAAATAGAAATTTACTCAAATTATGGTTGAAAATTAAAGTTTCTAAGTATTTTCATTAAGTTTCTTTAAATTCTAGTATATAGGTGGAAAGGGTTAGTGTTATTGGTTCTAGTCATGAAATTTGAAAATCAGATTGTTGACACCACCTCCTTGACAACAGTGCTATGTTTTGACACAATACTATCCTAGGGTGTGGAAAAACAATTATTTTATAAGTTAAAATGTATTATAGTGGTTAAACTAGGTTTTATATAGATATGAGATCATAATAATAATGTTTGTCACATTAAATTAGAGGAAAAATTGGATGTTTTTGAAATTTTTTTATTTAAAAAAAAACTAAAGAAATGAAACAAAAGAAATAAATTAAGAAAAATATTGATTTTTTTTTGACAAAGTAAGTGATTAAAAAAGTGAAATGATTTGGGTGCTCAGTTTGGGTTCATTTTTCCAATTTTAATGCTATCTTAGTTCTAATTTTTTCAATCCTATTATATTAATTTGATTAAATTGAGATTCCATGATCAATTCCTCTCACATCTATGATAAAATGGTGTTGGTGATAGTAAAAATTTCCTAGATCTCATCTCAGTCTACTCTACTTCCTATGTGTGAGAGAGTTGTAGTGAATTAACTTAATTGACTTAGGAAATACTCGACCATGTCTTGTTTATCCCAAATAATCAAGAACATCCACTACCCCTCCCACACATACCGAAGATCGTTAAGTAATTTACCACTAATCCCTAGTCTATTCAATCACATATAAACTAGAACCTAGTAAAGGGAGATAATTATAATTGACCAAATCATTACAGAAAATAGAATCTAAAACTAAATACAATCTTACTTGATAATAAAAACCACTATTAAAAATTGAAATCGACTTCACATAAGAGATAAAATATTTCTATTCCATGAAGTGTAATAACTCATGAATTATAAAAATAAAACATCCCATTTCCCAACCACTTATAATTTTACCACTAAATATGAAGGGTATCCATGAATAAGGGGGAAGATGAATCCATTACAAAACTAAGAAGAACAAAAGAGTGAAAAGAAAGAGAATAAAAATTTTCCTCCATAATTTTTCCACTAATTGTTTCTCTATTTATTCCCACAATATGACCAAAGATCGCTAAGTTTACTTCTTAATTTTTTTAGTATTTAGTTGGATATCTACCCCAAAAATTTTAATATCATTGGTTTTGTTTTTAAAAATTTATGCCCTAATTACTCATGAAAACCATATTTGTCTGAAGAGACCCTTAATATTCCACTAATTTTGTGCATTCAATGACTGAATTAATGAGTGAATTTCTCTATGAAATTTATTGTTCACATGGAGATTTGAGTATTATTTTATTTACATCTAGAATCAACTATTTTTTATATTGTTATTCTGATATATGACTCATTTATTGATGAATGTTCTATTCTATCATCCATAAATATTATTCAACTTTATTTATTTAGGCTAGTTAAAATTCGAATGAGCTCTAGGTATAGTTGAAGAAGTTGATTCCTAGAAAAAATTGAAGCCTAAAAAAAATAATCAATCTATTTGGATTAATATTTAAAAATTCATGTCTAAAATAAAGAAGTGATAGATTAATGTTAACATTTCAGAATTAATAATTTTTCACATTTTAGCCAAAAAATCATCAAAAATCCAAAAATGATGAAAATAATCTCTAATTGTTAATTTGGAAGGGATTAATTCATTAAAATACACATGAAAAATAATGAAAATTTTATATTTACTAGGTAGTAATAATAAATTTTTATGCATGATTATTTTCATTAGTTTTTACACAATCTTAGAAAGAGATCCATAAATAGCACATCTACTATAGTTTTTTATCATTATTTCTTTTGTCATTATTCTGATTACACCCTAGCATAGGTTTGAGATGAATTTTGATCCCACTGGAGAGGGGATAATTTTCTGAGGAGGCCATCATCTAATTGAAAAAAACTAGGGACTTTATAAGGTCACACATAGAGTTGGGAGTCATACATTCAGTAATCATCGATGAAATATGTTAAGTAATATTGTTCATTAATTTTTATATACAATTTATGTAAGATTATTATGTTATATTTTTATAGGACTCTAATGATCCTACTATTTTAGAGTTTTATATTTAAAAACATATGTTGATTGAGTTTACCATAAGTGAGATTACCGATGGTAGATATCATTATATTATGGTTAGTATATTTTTTGGTTTTTTAAATTAACTTTATTTTTTTTGATGTTTTAATTTATAATTAAATTTAAAGAAGACGTATGAGGATATGACTTCTCACACATGAAAGTGTTTTTCCAAGAATGAGGGAGAGGCCTCATGTGATTTAGGTTTTGATGAGGTAACTTGGATATGGGAAACCATGCATGGTATTGAGAAAGGACAACTGATTGGTGTTGGTTCACAATTGATGCTTTCCAGTTATTATAATACTCCCATGATATTATCGTTCAGCTCCAAGGGAGATCGTGCAATGTTTTCTTCTTCTACAGAGTATAAGGATAGTTTGTGAGATTAGATGAGATTATGTGGAGAATTTTGAGATAGATGGAAGAGTAACATTAGTATCATGAGAAGATGATAGAGTACATGTAGTGACTTGTGCATGGTTTTGGGATGATGTTCCCTTTGTTGAACCTTTTAGCTATTCATCCCCCCTCAATGACTTATATTTTTTGATAAACATATGATGAGTTAAATGGTAATTATTTTTTTTCATGGATGGTTTTATATTTTATATATATTCTAGTTTTTTAAAACAAATATATATTTCTTTCATAAATAGTTTTTTAGAGACAAAATTTTACATAAAAAAACCTTATTTTTTTGCGATGAATTGACATTCTGTCAAAAAATATTTTTAGCAATCGACACACACACACACACATCCATCATAAAAAATTATTTTTGGGACACTCCATCATAAATACAAGTTATTGCAATGGAATTTTTTGAGATGGGTTATTTATGATGAAATCTATTCATAAAAGTCATTTTTGATGGGATTATATTATAATGAACCCATTACAAATGATAAAAAAATTTATAGCGATTAACGAGCCTTTAATTTGGTTAAAATAAGTAAAGAATGTGGTTAAATAATCTCTTTAAGTGGGATTATAAATTTTCCTCATGTAATGAGACTTGGAATCCCATTACTCAATAACCAATCACAAATCAGATTTGAGATTTTCATTTCCTCATGTTTATGTTTTAATAATATAAATAAATCCTTATTTTTATTATAAAAGTACATTAATTATTTAATTAAATAAGTATTTTTTTTAATTAAATATTTTAAATTCCTGAAACACTAATCTAATTTGTGTTTTACTACTAGAAAATTAACTATTTATGAGTATCAAATACTATGAAGTGTTATTTAAAAGTTGATAATAGTTTCAATAGTGACCGAAAAATGGTGATCATTACACTCCTAAAAAATTCCCACCACACACACCCCACCTCCCCAACATACAATCCCCCCTCACCTCTGTGTGAACCACCATTCTCATAGAAGCCCCCCACCCCCCACATGAACTCCCTCACTCACGATTTCCACCCACTACCACACAATTCCCTTTCTTATCTCCTATGGCCACTTGATTCTTCCTTCACCCAATACTCACCCATAGGTCTTCTCCACTATCTAAGAAAATTATTAAATGATTTTTTTAAATAGTTTAATCCATAAAAATAAACCCCCTTTATTTTTGTTAACTAATTGATTAATTTTTGTTGATTAATGTTTTAATTAATTAGGGATTTAAGATATTTAAACTATTGAAATTAACTAATTTTGACTCATTTACATGGATTCTCTATCAGGTTTTGATAATTTTTCTTTTTAATTTAGTTTTGGAGGTTTAGGAATCTTGTTTAAAACTGGGCTTGAAATTCCTAAATTAATATTTTTGTTGGTTTATTGTTTTTAATTTGGTTGGTTTGAATGAATTGGAATAGATTAATTATTATTTTATTTTCAAAAAATGAATGGTTTCCAAAGTTCTAATTTTTAACCTTGTTATTATGATTATATTTATACATTACATTTAACCTTATTGAATTCACATCGATTGTATACATTAGTAAAATATTTAAATAAAAAATATATATTTTACTGTAAAATTATAGTTGTAATATATTTATTAGTTGAATATATATTATAAAAATAAATATAATAAAAAATATGTTTAGTGTATAATAATTAAATATATATAAATTTTTGAAATATTTTTTTTACTAAAGTTAAAATATTTTTTAATTAATCAATAATTTGTTTATTGACTATTTCTAGATAAACAATTGTGCTATATATATATAAATTCAGATTTAAATATGTGTGAATATATATTTTACTTTAAAAATATATTATTTAAATATCTATTAGTTAAACATATATTAGAAATATATATATATATATATATATTGGAAAATATATTTAATGTACTCATTAAACAATGGTTATTTTCATAAGTCAATAGTTTTATTGTCAATTTTTTTTATCAAAAACTTTATGTTATATTTATTATTATGGTAGAATGGTTTAAATTATTTTTTTATTTGTTAAATATAATGAATAAATTTAATATAATTTATTATCTAATAAAACATAATAGTTATTTTTTATGATATCATAAATTAATTGGTACGCATTGTTATCATTTTTTCAATAATTATATTTTCATATATATTATTTCATTATTTATTGGAATTTCAATTTAAGAAGTATTATTTTTATATTTCATTTTTTTCTATTGATACATATATGTATTAGAGTATGATTAATCTACCGAATAGAATTTTTTCTGAATATTTTGAAGGGATTAAATAATTTATTTATTTTACTAGTAGATTTCAAAGCAATTTGATTATTTTTATATGATTAAAATTTTAATATAAATATCTATTCAAATGAGAGACCATTTGGGAACATCTATTTCTTAATGTTTTTTTGAAAAACTATAAGTAATGAACAAACAATGGGGAAGAATATGCTCTTTATCATCAATCAGAAAGTATTCAGATGGATGTTGATCTAATAATAGTTGATATAATGAATGTAATTCTTAATGATATAATATGTTATTTTCAACATGAATAGAGTGAAATCATGAATGGTGACATTGGAGTGATCAATCCTTATTCCAGTGTAGATGGAGAAGAATTGACATTCTTTGAAACTATTAATTATACATATACTGAATTATATATTCAATGCACTAGGTTTAATTAATTATTGTTTATCGTTGAAAAGTTTCAGTTAATGAACTTGAATCATTTGAAACACACCTCCTTATACATGTTGTTGGTATTTTTGTAGAAGGCACTCCCTGTTGGAGTTAATATTTTAGAGTCATACTACCAAGCTCACAAGTTAACCAATAACATTGGTTTCACATATAAGACCTTTGACGTGTGTCACAACAACTGAATGTTGTTTAGAAAATAGAATTCATGACTCAATTCTTTTAATTTTTGTTACTTATATAGGTGGAAGGATAAGAAAATTAATCAAGGTAGTCATATTCTTCCCGATAGGATGTTTAATCATGGGAAATAGATTACCACTAAGTAGATACATTGCTTCCCACTAAAACCGAGTGTGAAGAGATTATTCAGGTTAATTAAACTTTCTAAATTGATTATTAGGCATTAAAAGAGAAACAAAGATTCTAATAATTTAAATCACTGGAAAAATTATTTGGTCGAGAAAGATTTTGATTAGATACACTTAAAATTTCCCTAGGATAATCATAATGTTTGACTAGGTTTGGCAGCAGATGGTTTTAACCCATTCAAGTCTATGGTGGGTGCAACACATAGTCCGTGGATAATTATGTTGGTTCTATAAAACTTTAACTATTGGTTATGTATGAAGAAATCATTTTTTATACCTTACACTATTATTTATAGACCAAGATAACCTAGAGATGAAATCAATGTTTATATGAAATTGTTGATTGATGAGAGAATTTTTTTTTGGTAGATGGTGTAATTAATTTTTATTCGATAGCTAATGAAATGTTTAGACTTAATATTGATTTTTTTGTGTAAACTTAATGACTTTAAAATATATGATAACTTATCAAGTTAGAGTGAAAATGAGAATTCTAATAAAATTAAAAAATAAATATGTCTTAAGTACTATAGAAAGTGTTCATACCTTGGTCACATATGATTTCTTCCTCTATTGTATAAGTAAAAAATAAAGTGTTTTATTTTATTAGAAAATAGAGCATGAAACAACATAAAAAATAATTTAGAAGGTTTAAATTCTAGCACAACTTGACTAATAAAACATCCACACAATTTATGATATTTAAGATTTATTAGCTCCCAAATTTCAATCTATTCCTACTATAAATATACTGCTCAATCATAATCTGAATAAGTGAAGTATTTTCTTCAAATTTATCTACTAGAAATATAATATTTTAAGGAACAATTTTCTAGTGATGCACATTAAAAGAATATGTGTGATGATATACTATTCACTATTTTGGACGTTTAGGGGAAATCAAAGGATAGTTAAAACACTAGATGTGATTTTTAAGAAATTAGATTAAGAAAATATTTAAATTTATAGTTGGGTAATATTAATAGTTAATGAATTCTTTCTTTATAGTTCATGATGAGTAAAAAAGATAAATAGTTATTTATATTAATTTTAAAGACCATCAAGGTGCCTAATGGTTAAATATCTAATAATTCCAAGCATGTAAAAGTGGTGAGGATGACATTATAGGAGATGGAAATTCATGATAATAATGTTATACTTCAATAGTTAATATCTATTGAAATTCATGATTGTTTTCCTACACATGTTATTGAGAAATATATTGAACTTTCTAATTTTCTTGATAGATATATTCAATAAATCATCATATGAGTTATTTGAAAAAACTAAAAAACAAGATAATTCTTTCACTATGTTATGTGTAGAAACCATTTACACATTATTTTTTTATTTAATGGTCCACTTGACTGTACATTTAATTAGTTAATTCATTACTGGTGGTCCCATGTAATTTATGTGGATGTATCCAATTAAATGATACTTGAATACATTGAAATGGTATGTTCATAATGGAGATTTTATGGAAGATTTAATTTACAAGGATTATTTTATGGATGAAAGCACCAATTTTTATGCTTCATATATTTATGAGGTTAAAAAGATTATATAAACCCTATTATATTGATGAAGGTATAATTAAAGAAGGTAAAATGTTTGATATGGACAATGATGAGTGGGTTCAAGCTCATTGATACATGTTATTAAAACTACATCTGCTATTCCATTTATAAAATAATTTGTATAGTTTATCTATAATTCCTAGTATTTCAATATTTAACTTTATACTTATATTTTATTGTGTTTTAATTTTGGAGACATACCATTGAGTTGAAAAGGGAATGACCCCATGCCACTGGTCATCAAATCAAATAACTTCATTTAAACACATTTCATGAGTGGTTAAAGACTTACATAGAAATATATATAATTGATTTAATATTTTTATAATGTATATGAGGTACATTTCTCACAACCCAAGATCCATTAACTTATTTGAAATTTACAGTTTCACAAGATGTGTGAATTAGCTTCTCAGATAGTAACTGAAGAACTCAAACAACTAGATTATTTTATATTTGTTAAAACTCATTGTTACAAGTCTTTGGATATTAATGGATTTTTATTTTTTATAAATGATTTTTAAATGGATCAAACAATAAAAACAATGGTGTTGGTTGTCTATATGTTAATTTAGGGTATTACTATGGACTGTTGAGGGATATTATTGAGGATATTTACATTTGTGTCTTAAAATATATATTATTGAGGTATGATTGTGTTGATCCGAATCATAGAATTAAATTGGAACATTTCTAATTTATATAAGTAAAATTTAACAATATTTTTTCAAAATATGACCATGTAAAAAAACAAACCCTTTATACTGGTATCATAGGTAGAGAAGGATTACTTTTTCAACACTGATTTGAATTGAAAAGTTGTTGCAAAAAATGTCTAGGAGGGGTTTTTTCTGACTGAATGAGAGGAATAATATTTTATTACCTTTACCATTAAAATAGAATACCAAACCACTATATTTATTGACAATAATATATATAATTGTTTTGGGATATAATTGAAGGAGATAATGTAGATTTTCATGATCAGTAAAAGATTGAATGTATTTTTTTCTAGTTGCATATAAACATCATAACATTTTTAAAAATATTTATGAATTATATGTATAAAAATTTATCAATTTAACTTTATTTTTTTTATAAATTTAGATATGTCATAGAAAGTTCAGTGTGAGAAAATTGACATTTCTAGTAAGTATGTTTTCATTTTTTATGTTAGTTTACTAAATTTTTTTGTTAGTATCTTATCTTATCAATTTATTTTTTAATTAATAAAGAAGTTATTGTTTCTTATATTATGAATTTATGTTTATCAGGTTAGGTTGTGTCTTCTATTGGGATGTTAAGTCTCTTTAGGTCTCATAATCTAGTTCACTAGAAATTAGTTAGTGGAAGTTGGTCAGCTCAATGTGCATATAGATGCAGTAAGATCCCCCTAAGAGGAAAATGAAACTATCAGAAGTTTATATCTTATGATGGAGTTTCAATGAGGTGAATAAGGTTTATAAGTTCAATGATTAGGGATTAATGGTTTGGTATACCAACCATGGTGGTCATATTAGGTTAAAAATTATTTTAGGGGATCTATTTTTACTGGTTGGTTGACTAAAACATACTGTATAAGTGAGTGTGGCTCGAGTTCTTAGAGAGGAGAAAAGAAAAAGGAATAGGTGATCAAGGAGAGGGTGAAAAATTTATTATTTTTTTCTTTTAAATATTACTTGTACTTAGTAATTGGTTTTGTAATCATTTGAATATCCTTTTTGATGTTTTCATAACAAAGTTTTATTTGTTTTCAATATATTTTTTATGATTTTTTTTGTTAAATAGGTGAGAATGAATTTATTGAAAGATGTTAATAATGTTTTTCATATGAAGTTTCTAGAGTAGGTGAATGAAGTTTCCTTAACTTTGTTAAAACCTTTCCTAAAGTAATATGATGCTAAGATGACCATCAATTTCGTAACATCATGAAAAACATCATGAACTAATCTTGAAAAGAAAAGTGATAGTTTGTGGTTGTAATATCTAGATTATTATATAAACCTCACTAGATGGATATTACTAGACTGATATGATCAGACACAGCTTTCCATACATAGACCACCCGGAAAAGAACATCAGATAGAAGGTGATTTGAGGAAGATCACCAGACTCAGAGTTCCAAACATAGTTCTCTGAAAAAACTAGATACATTATGAGTAGATGGAGTTACAACATTATGAAGACCACATGGAGATAAGTACAACATTTTTATTGAAAAAACAAAGTGTATTTTACCATACAGATCGTGGATAAAGTGATTAGATAGATATTTCTTAAATGTTGACATCTAGTGGCTGAAGAAACCATATAGAAATACCATATGGAACATATTTTAGGTTTCTAATGAATATTTTATAAAAACTAATGTTTCTGAGTTTTTAAAAAATGTATGAAGTAAAAAAAAGAAAAATAAGAACAAATATATAAAGTGTGGAAGTTATAACTGGATGAAGAAAGTCTTTATGAAAGAAGTCTTTATAATTTTCAACAATTTAGTCAACTATCTTCTATAGATCAAGTGAAATAGATAGGGGCATATGGAGTTCTAAATAGAAAATTTTTATGAAGTTTAAATGAAATAGTTTTATGTTACATGCTATATAAGGTTTGAATTTATGAAGAATGATACTGAAGGAAGGCCTTAATATTGAGTCCATTGGATGAATTCCATCAGATGAATATCCATTAGAGGAAAATTCATCACATGAATAGATATCAAAAAAACATTCATGATTTTACTCGATGAAAATTTCTAAGAATTTAAACCAAGTTGTGTAAAATTTTTTAGCTGAGTAAAAGTGACCAGATGGAGAAATACCGATTCATTGGATAGAAATTTCTTAAGTCTAATGGATAAGGAATGCTTATGAAGAGATCCAATCAAAGATAAGCTGAAGAAGGATGATCAGATAGAAATAACCATATGGATAATTTCTTATAAACTCACCAGATGAACTCCCACCAGATAAAGTTTTAGGAAGATTTACATAACCATGTAAATCCTATTAAAATTATGATGTGATTATGATCTTTTCAATTGGTTTTTTATCTAACTGAGATAAATAAAATTATATAAGTTACTTAACACTGATGTTAAGGAATTTTAGAGAAGTTTGGAATAACTAGAGTTTTTATGATAGTTCAATATTTTTCTACAATACTTCAGAATTATTGAGAATATTTTAGTTAATTTAGATTGATAGAGAAAATTAATTTGAGTTCCAGTCATTTCCACTTTAGGTACACATATAAAAAGGTAGTGAAATTTACAACCATACTAACATAGTTCATCTAGAAAAAATGTTGAATTGCTAAATATTTTTGTGTCAGAGTGAGTTTCCAACTAAGATTACTTTTTTGGTTAAATAAAGGTCACTTGATGGAGTTTCTAGTAACATTTATTAGACATATTTTTCATAAAAAATACTATACATAAGTTCTAATTCCTTTAACCTCATGAGCTATATTATCTACATTGAGAAATATCTTTGACTGAAAATTAGCTGCAACACTTGAAATGGTAAAATCTATATCTTATTTTTCTCCATATTCACCAGAGATACCTAAAACTAGAAATATCTCTTTCAAAACTTTAAAAATATTATTCTTTAATTGAATAAATTTAGATTAATTAATAATTAAAGTACATATAGAAGCAACTAGTTGGGATGGAGCAGGACTAGGAGTTCAGTCACTAAAAAACAAATCAGAGGGTCTGAACATGGATCCTTCATCATCTGATGAGTTAAATTTCTTCTTGTCAATATCCTAAATTGAACAATAATAATCTTAAACAATCATGATTTTATTTTGAGGATATGACTCAAAAATAGGTTCACCATGGATAAAGACATATGAATCATATACAGGAGAAGAAAGAATGAGTGGTTTTGTCAAAGTCAAACCAAACATATCCTGCAAAACATCATCAACTGAAATTCATATCCTTCCTTATTATTTAAGAATAAAAGAATATTGATTTTGAAGAAATAGTTTTATATATCTAATAATAAGGGGTATGGAATGTCCACTTGGTTTGGGTGGATTATCAGGGTTTTGATCATCTTCACTAACACTTTCAGGAGTTGGTGGATCCAAATTTATGATAGGGGAATTTGGATTCCTATTCTTTATAGGTGGCGTAGAGTCAAAATTTTGTGCTCCCTCTATCTCAAAAATAGGTAGATTAATTATATATGGAGGATCATTATCATCACTTCCATCATCTATAAGATTACGTCCAAAGGAAAAGGATCCTGGAGTACTCTCCCCTCTAGGAGATGCTACTATTTCCATAGGTTCTTCAATTATTGCAACCACTGGAGACTAAGATAACATTCCTTCACAATACATCAAGGTTTTATCATTAAGGTATACTTATATATCCTCATCACTACCTTCTGAAGAGTAATTATCCTCAACTACTTGATCAGGTTCCAAATCTAGGTCAATTGCACCTCTTGGTCTAGTTGGATTCCTTAGAGGATTGAAGTTATTATACTAATTCTCATCATTTATAACCCAAATCATTTTACAAGGGTTCCAAAAAATTTTCATCAATTTATAGGTGGTTTTATTTAGATAGATTCAACTTGAGGCAATACATTTTTCCTTCCCCTGGGTAATAAGTCCCTTAATCTCTAGAAAATCATAGATAAACTTTGGATATGTTAACAATTTGAATAGAGGATAGGAGTTAATCAACTCATCTATATGACAAATAATGAATTTAGGAAGAATTATATACACTCATTTCATAATTAGATATATAAATAACATGTCTTGATGCTTAAGAATACTGAAATTATATTTCTAGGACTAATTTCATGTTGAATAAACCTGGACATTAACCTATAGTTACCACTGAAATCAACTCCATTAAGACTTATATGATTTCTATTTCTATTCATTTCTTCCAAGGATTATTAAAACTAAAAATAGGTATTATTAATGGAGAATAAAATTTTAAAATCTTTATATTCACCTTGATATTGTATATTGATACTTTCATCCCACAAATTTTACGAAAATATTTTTTCTTGACCTTAAATAACCATCCAAACATGATACCATCTTTCTCCATCTTTGAAACAAATATTAAAATAAAACTCTTTTACCAAATTAGGATAAAGGGGATGTTATTGTCCAAAAACCAATTCATTAGTCCTTATTATAGAATAATAATCCACATAAGGTATTTAATTGATCAAAACCATTTTAATACCATTTCCTTTTATAGAACCACTTATCGAGATAATAGGTGAAACTTCAAGGGATTCATGGTTCCATTGGTACTAATTCTCAATTTCTTAGAGGTTCTCAAGGAATCTAAAGCAACATACTTAAGAAAATTATTTATCTTAGGTAATATTGATAGATATTCTAGGATTATAAGGATAGTATTTTGTTGAAATTGGGTTAGGTTTTTATTTGAAAGAGAGAGATGATTCAGATTATAATTTGGGGATACTAAAATATTTTAGGGCTCGACAAATAGTAAAGCATATAAAAGAAATAAAATATACTTAAAACACTTTAAAACACATAAGGTAGCTTTAAAAATTAGGTATAGTATAATTTCTTCCAAAATTAGTAAGGAAAATTAAATTGACTATACAATCATTTTGATTGACTATATGTTCAATATAAGTAGGTACCAAATAAAATATTGGAAAGAATAATTATATAAATCACATAAAAAAATACCATAAATTAATTAAAATATGATATACAAAATTAATCATAAAATAATCATACAAAGTTAATCATACCAAATTCATGTATAATATAATTTAATCTCTCACCATTCATATGATTTATAAATATAACAATAAGAATAAGTTCAATGACAATTAATTTAAGAGTGATATCCCTCTTTTGAAAATGATATAAAAAAATGATGTCTTATATCAATATTTTTAGTCCTGGATTGAGATAAGATTATTATATATGTTAATAGCACTTATATTATCACATTTTATAGGGAAATTTCCATAATTATATCCATAATCTAGAAAAGTTTATTTCACCTATATAATTTGAGAAAAACAACTTCCTGAAACTATGTATTCATCTTCAGTAGTAGATATTATTATAGAGTTTTGTTTCTTACTATACCATGATACTAGTGGATTTACCAAAAAATGAAATGTTCCAGAGGTGATTTTATATCTATATTATATCAATTGAAATCAAAATTAGAATAACTAACTAATTCAAAATCATCTCTTCTAGAATAAAAAATCCAAAATTAACTGAATTATTGAGGTATTTAAAACTCATTTAACTATTTAAATGAGATATCAATGGGTTTTCTTGAAAACGAGCACACACATAAACACTATACATAATATCAGACCAACCAAAAGTTATGTATAGTAAACTTCCAGTCATACCTCTATAAGATATTTGATTAACTAGTTTTCCATTTTCAACTAAATAAACTTTTTTTTGTACTCATAGGTGTGTCAAAACCTTTTGTGTTATCCATACCAAACCTTTTTAAAATTTTTTTGTGTACTTTATTGGATTTAAAATAATTCCTTCCCTGTCTTGGAAAATTTGAAAAAAATGAAAAATTTTAAATCACCCATTAATCTAATTTCAAAATCATTTTTCATCATTTTAGAAAATTCAATACACAATGTGTTTTTGGAAGAGCCAAAAATATAACCATCAAAATATATTTGAACTAATGAAAAATCGTTTGAAATTATTTTTATAAATAGAGAAAGATATTCTATCCCTTTTAAAAAACCTTTATAAATAAAGAAAGTTTTGATACTATCATACCAATATCTAGGAGCCTATTTCAAACCATAATGATCTTTATAAATTTTAAAAATAGAATTTAGAAAATTGGGATTTTGAAATCCAAGGGGTTATTACAAAAAATCCTAAAAAATATAACCATTGAGGAATGTAATCTTTACATTCATTTGAAATAGTTTGAAATTTATATGTGTTAAATAATAAATAATTATTCTAATGGTTCAAGTATATATGCTGGTGAAAATGTTTCTTGATAATAAATCCCTTCTTATTGATTATAACCTTGTGAAACCAATCATGATTTATTTATAACTATGGTACCAAGTTCATCAAACATTTTTTTCTATACAACCATTTAGTGAAAATATTTACACAGTGTTTAGGTCTTTCCCATAGTTTACAAAGTTTGTTTCTTTCAAACTGATTTAAATCCTCTTTCATATCCATGACCCAAAATTCATCATTGATAGCTTTAGTAATATTTTTAGGTTCAACCTATGATAAGAATACTTGATGTTAAACTTGGTTTCTAAGAGAAGCTCTAGTGTGAGTTCCTTTATTGATATCTCAAAAATCAACGTCTAAAGGATGATATTTATGGGTTCTAATGGTTTTAAGTATAGAGGAAATTTTTTCTTCCAAATATTCCTTAAAATAGGTTGGTAAGATTACTCAGATTCTAGGGATTCAAAGTGAGGATCTGTAGATTGAATAGGATTTTTTGAGGGTTTTTTGATATTTAAATTTTATATTCCATAATTAATGTTTTTTATATAAGTATTAGGCTCATGTGTAGTTGTTTCATCAAAGGTGATGTGTAGAGATTCTTCAACAACTTTGGTTCTTTTATTAAAAACTTTAGGATTTTATATATGTTGAATAAATTAGGAAAATACCTTCATCACTCATTTGATTAAACTTTTCTAGATTATATTTCATATAATAATTAATACTTTACATCCAAATATGTTAAAGTATTTAACTTTAGGTTTTATAATTTTCCACAATTCATATAGAGTCTTCTTTAAAAGAGGTATGACAAGAACTCTATCAATAATATAGAAATATGTATTAACAAATTAAACCTAAAAGTAGACAGGTAATTCATACTCATTAAACATAGTCTAAGAAATTTCTTTAGGTGTTATATTTATTATTTCAACTACTATACTTTGTTAAGGAGTCGTAGGAGCATAGAAAATTTAATTATAGATATGTTTTGAGCATAAAGTTTCAAAATATTAGTTTTCAAACTCACGACCCCAATCTATTATTTAGGTATTAATGGTAAGTCCACTAAGATTTTTTATAGACTTAAAATATTTTAGAAAACATCCATAGGATTCACTTTTATGATCTAGAAAATATATTCATGTGAATCTTGAATAATAATCAACAATAACATAATCATAATCCTTTCCTACTAAACTAGAAACTCTATATGGTCCAAAAAATCCATGTGATTCAATTATAGGGGTTGATAGGTTGAAACCTATTTCTTTGGTTAGGAAGAAATCTTAGGTTTCTTCCCTTTTTGACAAGTCTTTCATACTTTATCTTTAAAAAAGTATAACTTAAGAATATCCTTGACTAAATATTTCTTATTAATATTTCTAAGAGAGCATTTATTATAGTGTCCTAGTCTTATATTCCACAACCAATATTCTATATGAAAATAACTTAATTAAGAAACATTTTGAGAAATTAAAAAATCTAAATTAATGGTATATACATTATCATTTCTTAAAGTACTAAATAATATATTATTGTTTGAATTGTATATTTTAAAAGAATTATTTTCAAACTTAACATGAAAAAAATCATCATATAATTTGGAAATAATAAGTAAATTATAATTTATACCATTAATATACAAACCATTAGAAATGAAGTTAGAGTTAGAGTTATTTTTTTGTCTAAGGCTTATAATTTTTCTTTTAGAATTGTCACCAAAGGTGACATGCCCTCCATCAAATTTTACAAGGTTATTGAAACTAAATAAATCACAAATCATATGTATTGAAAATCCACTATATTTATTCCATAAGTTCTTATTAGTACTCTTCAATAATTTTTCCTATAAAAAATTAATTAAATAATAATTTTAGTACCCATATTTTCTTAGGTCTAGAAATGTTAGAACATAAATATTTGAGAATACAAACTTACTTAACATATTTATAAATAGAAAAATAAAATTTCTTGAAATAAAGACTTTATTTGGGAAAAGGGTATATGTTTTTTTTCTAAAAAATATATTATTTTTATCCAGGAGAAAAAATAATTTTTTTTTTCAATTTTTCTTTTACCATTCTAGTAACCAATTTCAGTAGTATATCTTGGGGTAATTTGTTTACATAGTATCATGCTCAAGGCTTCTATTCAATGGGATTAATTTTCAAGGTCATTATTGATTTTTTCATTAGAAAATTTTAGTTTTTTTTCTTTTAATAATAAAGAATTATTTTCATTTTCAATACAGAGATCAGATTTTAATATAGCAGAAAAATGATGCCATTTTTTCAAATTATTATATATATGTATTAACTCATTAATGTTTCCCTAAAAAATATTATAGTATTTAAATAAATATACTATAGACATGTTAGATTAATCACTATTATCTTTTTAATAAGTAATAGGAATAATATTTTTTACCTTAGGTGTTATTCCTATAAAGAATAGTTTTTATTTCTCATGATAATCATCTCTTGATGAGTTTGTGTAAAACTCCAAGTTTTTATGGAATTTTTTTTGAATGAATTAATTTTAATTGATGTATTTAATTGAACTAAGTAAAAAATTTCTTTCACTTGGAACTAACTCGGAATATTTTACACACATCACTGACTCAACATACATTACACGTTGCACTAACTTGGCATACGTTACATGCAATATTGAGTTTCTACAGAACATATTTTTGTGTAAAAATTATTTAAATGAGATAGTTATAACATATCCATTAAACATAGTAATATGAATATTAATAAATAATTTTAAAATATTATTTATAATATTTTTATATAATTAAAACATAAAAATAATGAAAAATATAATATTTGTTAAACTCTTTATATGTTTAAAAATATTATTTTCTCAAATGAGCTTCTTTTCATATCCTTATATGAAAAACAATAAAAATTTATTTTAAACACTTTTCGAAATTTAATTTGATAAAATAAACTTCATTTTTGAATTTATAATGTCTAAATTATCTTAGGGTGAATTTTTGTGATTTTTCTAAGAAACTTTATTTTTGGATGAATAGTGGAAAATACTAAATTCTAATTCAAAACTTCTTTTTCACCTAATTTATTTATAAGGTTAAATTATATTTTAAATTGGTTTAAAACTTTAGTTATATAATTATTTATCAATTAATACAATTTAGGTCATTAGAATCAATTTTACTTTAAAATTGGGTATAAAAACTTAGCAAACTTTTGAATGTTTTTACTTTAAAACCCACATTGTTGCCCTGTCTGCGGGATTAAATTTAAATTAATTTCTGCCACTTAAGTGATTAAAATTTTCAAAAATGGATTCATTATTTTGAATTATAATAATTTATAATATTTAATAAGGTTTAATTAGTTTTTGACCAAAAAAATTAGTGATTGTAGTTAAAATTAAATACAACAATTAAGGTAAAATTAAGCTTAACAAGAGAATAAACCTTAATATTAAGGGAAAAATGACCTATAAACTTGTCCAAAACCCATTGGATGGAAATTATTCAGACATTAAACTTAAATTATTTATTTTTATTGGTTTTTATGTCTTTTTTTAGGTAAAAACGTGGGTACACCAACTTATTTTCAAAAATACCAAGTTAGTTCTTTCCCACCCCTATAAAAGGCCACCACCTATCCCCCTTCCTCACACATCTCACACCACTTAATTTTGGACATTATATAACCAATAAAATTCACAAAAAGCCCTACATTCCTCCATAAATCCTTCCTTTGGACATAAATCCATCCAAGGAATCCCTTTGGTGCAAACCAAAAGGAGTTATCCAAAGAAGAGGTAACATCCTTCCCCAAGCTCCTTTATTTTATTTTCTTTCTCCACCAGCTAAAATAACATTATTCCATGATTATATAATAAAACAAGTATCATAAATATACTTATATTTTTTATATTAATTGTTCTAAATACACTTACACACACTTCTATCTAATGGGTAACAAACTTACCATTTATGTGCACAGAGAACTACCGCCTCACGAAACGATAATTGTTCGTTATTCCTTTAAAGACTCTCATGGTAAGAATTATGATGGAAAATATATTTATATATAATATATATTATATTTATTATGAATCTATACTTCTGTGATTTTCTTAACACATAACTTTATACACTCCATCTTGGGTAAATATGATAACATCGTTTATGGACGAGTGGACTACCGCCTCCTTAAAGTGATGTGATTCATTAACACTCTACATGAAATGTATTAAGGATGAGTTTAGTGAAATTATATAATATATATGATATAATAATTCTACTTTAATATTTTTATATATACATACATACACATATATTTCATTTACTTTATTTCTTTCAATGCGATAATAAAACGAAATCAACGTTCATGTGTACGTACAACCTACCGTATCCATGAATAGTGTATTCCATTTCATACTTCTATTTTATAGGGATTATTATTATACATATATTATGAATATAAATTATATTTATATCATGGTTTACATTCTATAAATCATGATATAAGTTTACATACTAAAGATATAACAAATTAAGACATGTGAAGAACAAAACAGATATTACCTGAAGTGAAATCTTAACATAGAATTGTTAACAAGTAGGTAGTATCAAGTAATAATCAAACCATATATGGAATTAGATATAATAATATGGTTCTGTGATATATTTATAAAATACTTATATTAATTATACAAGAATCTTGTATGAGTACGAAGAGATTCAAGACATAAGGTAAGGGAATTTCATCTCACTCTTTATTTCCATGAGATACATACCTTATTCACCAATAACTCCTTTTGTGTGGTGTATATAATAAAAATTAATTTATTATATTTATATTATACTTAAATTTATGGGTATTTAAAAATCCATTCTATGATATTTCTTTAATAAGATTTTTGTTTCAAAAATTACCAATTTTGTAAGATTGTTTTGTCTCTTTTTTCCTTCTTTGAGACTCACGTTTTGTTATGAACCTAAATTATTTTTTGAGGTGTATATACTTAAATTTTACATGTTATGTCATGAATATAATTATTTTTATTATATTTTAAGCTTCAATTAATTTAATTTTATCACATGGAAAGTATGATCCTAAGTTACCATATGGTAAGAGTTTATTGAAATAATCTCATCATTTATCAGGATTGTTTATGATTATGATTCCAATAATGAAATATTATGATCCATATCTTAATAAAACTAATTAATTTCCTCGTTATATGTTCATTAAATATATATCCATGGATTAGTACCATTTTACCACTCTTTGGTACTTAATATAATTAATAAAATGTTTTTAAGAAAAATCTGACTGTATTTCCCACTTTGGTTGGAAATCTATTTTATTTCAAAAATATTTTTTTAAAAAATGTTTTCAAAAATACTTTAAAATGATCCTTGAAGATAATTTTAAAGTAAAAAGTAATTTAAATTTTTTTTATTGTTTTCATATATTCCTTTATATGTTTTCAAATCTATTTTCCAAGAAAAAACTATTTAATTTTTTAGGATATAAACAGAATTTTCAAATGAAGAAAGGATATTTTCCTGAAGAATTTTTTTTAAAGGATATCTCAAAAATATTTCCCATATAAGATGACATTATTTGGTGTCACTCATGAATTTATAGGAAAACTATTCAATGTTTCAATTCATATTCTTTCTATGAATGGTTTATGTTTTAATTGCATGATGTTTATGAAACCCATTTCTCTTTCACCAGTTATATGCTTTTGAAACCCACTTATTTTCATGGGTTGTGATTTTGATGAATTGATTATAAAACCTGTATCATTTTCCATAGATATGATTACATGTTTATGATACCCATTTCATTTCATTGGTTATATTATGATTGTTTATGATCTTGTGGAACATGTATGTATAATTTCATTATGAGATGAGTGAGAACTATATATCCCTAAAATTCATTGGGTAAATATTTATATCTCATGAGATAGACTAAGATGGTATCGAGAGTGATCCTTGACTACTAAGATGTCCATGGGAGTGAACTATGACTACCAAGATGGTATTAAGAGTGAACTCATACTACTAAGATAGCTATGGGAGTGAACCATGACTACTAAGATGGTATGGGGAGTGAACCCATACTAATAATATGGCCTTGGGAGTAATGACTTGACTAATATGGAAATCATTTTATATGATTATGTGTCTTCCAAAATTCCATGTATTATTCCTATGTTATGATTTCATGGATTGTGTTCTTTATTTCCTTATGATTCCAGTCTTATGAACTACCGATATTTATTCTGTGATTCATGTATATGATATTTTATATGAAGGGTATGATATTATATTTTCATGATCATGTTATTATACCCTTATCCTCACAATTATGCTTATATATCTCCCTTGTTTACCCTTACTGAGCATATGAGCTCACCCCTTTTTATGTTTTCTTCCCCAGGTTATGAAGATATATATTATGTTTGATGTTTCTAAGAAGGGTTCTAGTCAAGAATAACCTATTGGGAGATAATGTAGCTCACTTATGTACCATTGTTTATGTTTCCATGTTTCCAAATGTAAGAACCCGGATCTTCGTTTCAGGTACACTTTTCCTTTTTCTGGAGTTTTTAAGAAAAATGGAGTTTCTGGAAAATTTCAAAGTACACCCCGTGTACTCTTCTCCGGCTCGAAGCCGTGTGATGGCCGTGTCCGGGCCACACACACAGTGTGTATGGGTGATGTGGAGGCCGTTTTTAGCAGAGTATGAAAAAACCCACTACACTCCGTGTACTTTAAAAATACACGCCTTGTACTTTTCTTTTTTCACTAAATGGACCGGGGTCGCGCCTCATCGCGATATTTGTCTTCTTCTAGGTCTGGTTCATCTGAGAGCGACCCATACGACCAAATATTCCCCGAGCCCCCGCTTCTTCGTCCGTTTTCCTATTTGATCACGGTCGATTGCGTTGGAAGCACAACGGTGAGTTCTTCCTTCTGCTTGAGCCTTGTTTTCCAATTCTTCCTCTTTCTCAAGTTATCTAAGTTTGAACGTTTTGTGTTTTTTCTCAGATCTATGAATTTCTAGGGGGAATTAGTCATCGTGGTTCAAGTATATCGATCCCCTTGGATCAAGGTAGGTGGTTTGTGCCTTACCGTTCAAATTCTCCGAGTTTTATGTGCGAATTTCCACCGATACCCTTGAACAGGGTATTGCGTGTTTACCTTTTTGGCCCTTTTTGATTTCCTGCCTTGCCTGTATGCTTGTGTAGAGGTAATTTGACCATGTTAGAGGATAAATTGTTGTGCTTGAATGTTTTGACCTTGATTTTTTCTGTTTATGACCTTTGGGTCTCATTTGCCTTTGGCTGCTACACCTGTTTTCATGCCTTGCGGTTATAGTTTGAAGTGAAACTCGTGACATGCTTGTTTCCTTATAGACTATTTAGCCAAGTATATATATAGGTTTACTTTGGTTATCCAAGTATCTCTATAGGTGTACTTTGTCCTTATATCATTATTATGCACTGACTGCCACGTGGCTGAGGGAACTTGGTGCTATAGACTATAAGGGATAGACTGAGTGAGCTTCCCAGAGAGTTTAGACAATACAGACTACATAGGGGATGGACCGAGTGAGCTCCCAGAGAGTCTTGGATTTTATAGACTACAGGAGGGTAGACCAAGTGAGCTTCTTCAGAGAGTCTTACCTTGTTTGAATCTCTTTAAGAACCTTCCCAGGCTAGAGGAGGAATTGACCGAGTGAGCTTCCTCAGAGATTCTGTGGTACACCTGAGGCTATAGGAGGAATTGACCGAGATAACTTCCTCAGAGAGTCTCTATACCTTGGGGCTAAGAGGGTTAAACCATGTGATCTTCCTCAAGCGAGTCCCTGACTACCCTAGACTATAAGGGGAATTGACCGAGTGAGCTTCCACAAAGAGTCTCATAAATTCGTATGACCAATCCAGAGGGGTTAGGCTGAGTGCATTTCCTAGAGGGTTCTGGTACTTATTGGATAGGACCAGAGGGAATGGCTACGAGTACTTCCCAGAGGGTTTTAGGTTTATTAGCTGTTTGTTTCACTGCTGTTGATTGGTTGTGGATTGATTGCTACTATGTATCATCCTATTTTACCGCTTACTATTTACTACCTACTGCTTGATGTTGTTGTTTACTGCTTATTGTGCTTTTACCTTCCATATACTCACCGACTATTAGGCACAGATCTTTGGGTGGTTTCCTACTGGGATTTTATCTCACACCCTGTTTGGGCCATGATTTTGGGCCCAATCAGACTATGTTGTTGCAGGTATAGACAAGGGAAAGCGCCCTTCGACTTCTGGAACTTGATTGCTTGGAGTAGGGGAGCATGAGACCAAGCTTTGGATTGGGATGCTGAGGAGCTGTTTACTTTTCTTTTGTACTTGTTTTTTCAATGTAGTGTTTTCCAGCATTGCGACTTGTTTGGCTGCTTTCCTAGTTATGTATCATGCATCATTTCATATATACATATGTGATCTATTTTGTTGATTTAGTCTTCTGCTGTTATATTTTTGGTTATTAATGCTTCTCCTATTGCTTGTTTACTTTTCTTCCACTGTGTACTCTGCTAATGAGGGCATAGTTTCCCCACCATCACACCCAAGGCCCTCACTGCTAGTCGATAGCCTCTGACGTTTGGGGAAATTCTCTTGAGGCCATGTGACCAACCAGGTACGGGGCACCTCTCGGTGGCTTCCAGAACCGGGACGTTACACCAAAGGTACTGTACTAGTACGGTCTTTGGTCGTCTGTTTTTGTAATGTTTTAAGTATTTCAAAAAAATTATGTAATGTTAATGTATAAAAATGGAGGGTCACTATAGTTGGTATCCGAGAAAAGGTTTAGTTAACCTTTGGAATCTATGATGAGGAAACCTTATTAATAACCCTAATGAAATGTCTAAGTGTAAGTATAAGGATAAGGAAAAGTATAGGAAAATGTCTTGTAATTTTGGTAAAGGATAGAGATGGTGGTTTACTAAAAAAACATCCCTGTATGGATACTACAAGTGGATGTGTCTCTAGAAAAAATGCACATAGTAGTAAAAAATCTGAAAAGGTGTGTCAGGCATAACTCAGCGTAACCTGGTACATGATAATGGTCCTCGCTTCACACCTATTTTGACACTCGCAAGAGATATTCTTTGGGAATTCACAAACTATTAAAAAACCATCATAAAGGATTTAAATAGAATTTGGCTATTAATAACCTCATATAAACCTAAGGTGTCATAGATTATGGAAGGTTTCATGATTTAGATATTCTATAAGTGGATTTTCATGATTCTATGGTTCCTCATTATGATAACTATTTCTTACTCCATGATTTTGGTTTTAGTCAATGGTTGGAACCTGAAGGAACCGTGCTAATGGTGATTATGATGGAAAATGCAATGATTTTACTCTTGGAAAACAGAATTCTATAGGAGAGGGAATGAAAAATATTATTTTAATGCTCTCACAGATTTATCAATCTATGAATCATGGTGGACTTTTGAATGTGCACAGGAGGGAACAACATTCTGTTGAGTCCTTTATGAGGAAACATCTACCTTCTTTTATAGGGTCTTGTGATCCACTTTTTTCTGAATAATGGACCAGTACTACTGAAAATATATTCTCCATTCTCCAATTTTTTGAGCATGAGAAAGTCATTTTGGATGTTTATTAGTTAGAAGGTAAAGAAGACTATTGGTGGACTATAATAATGAATACGAGGAAGTAAGATTAAATTGAATCCATATATTGGGACGAGTTCAAGAACTTATTTTTCAATAATTTCTTTCCTCAGATTCTTTGAACCAAGATAGTGAAAGAGTTCCTTGTGTTGAAGTAAAGGGATGGCGAATCTATTGGTACCTACAATAATAATTTCATAAGGCTCGAAAGTTATGCTTTAGTAATTATCATCCAACCCGAAATTAAATTTGATTGGTTCTTCAGTAGCTTAAAGCCAAGTCTTAGAAGGGATATATGCATAAGATACTTTAGTAGCTATGAAGATATTGTGCATTGTGAAATCAAGTTTGAAATGGAGGTCGACTTCACATATCAATCTCATGGTTTTTATAAGAAAAGGAATATGGAGTATAAAGGAAGATCTATAAACCATGAAGAGAAGAATATGAACTTTCCTCTATACTCTATGTGTTGGAATAAGCATAGTGGAAATTACCTTAAGGGGTATAATACATATTTTAAGTGTGTAAGGGAAGGAAATTGGGAATTTTATTTCCAAAGTTATGGGAATAAGTTATAAAATGGTGTGAATGGAGAAAAAGCGGCACATATTGAACCTCCCACACTTCAGTGCTACAATTGTAAGGAGAATGGTCTTTATTCCAATTATGGTCCAAACACAAGGGCTAGTGATGATGATAGATGAAAAAACCTATTAAGATGAGGGATAAGAGTAAATATCATGAAATCACTATTTTTGATGAGGGGAGAGATAACAACATGGTGAAAGGTACACTTATCATCCAATATAGAACTGCTAATTTATTCTTTGATTATGAATCTACCAACTCTTTCATATCTAAAGAATTTACTAATGGTGTTAATATTCCACCAAAATTATTAGACATGGAATTATTAGTGAAAACCCCTAAGGGTATAATGATTGCATCCCAAGTCTATGATTCCTCTCTGGTTGAAATATATGAGAATTTGTTTCCTACAAATCTTATCATTCTTCCTTTGGTTGAATTTGATGCCATCTTAGTCATAGATTGGATTTGTTTACATAAAACCACATCAAATGTCGAGGAAGAGAAGTTATATTTTATTTTTCAAACCCTCCTATGATCTTCCATAAATTTGATGATAAGTATGAACTTATTATGGAGATCACATCTAGTGTATGGCTCATAATTTCTATTTAGAAGGGATATTTATCTCAAATGGTTGGGGAGAAAATTGACACTGATGACATTCCTATTATTCAAAAATATGTGGATTTATTTCTAGATTAGTTTCATATCCTTCCACAAAATCATGGATTTGAGTTCTAAATAGAAATCATACTGTGTTACACACTAATTTCAAATACTACCTATAGAATAGACCCAATTGAGTTACAAGAATTAAAGCAGAAACTCCAAGAAAACCTTGATAAGGGATTCATTCATCCAAGTGTGTCACATTTGGGTGCACATATTCTTTTTGTGAAAAAGAAAGATGGATAAATGCCTCTCTATATTTATTATTAGGAGTTGAACCAGATCACAATCAATAACAAGTATCCTATTCCCTATATTGATTACTTGTTTGATCAATTGAACAGAGTTCAATAATTTTCGAAGACTGACCATCATTTTAGATATCATCAACTGAGGTTCAAGAATGAGGATACACCCAAGATGACATTCTGTACAAGGTATGGATACTATGAATATATAGTAATGCCTTTTGGTCTTACTAATGACCCTACTATCTTTATAGATTTAATGAATAGAGTCTTTATATATTACCTTGATGAGTTTTTGGTAGTCTTTATAGATGATATTTTTATCTATTCAAAGAGAAAGGAAGATCATAAAAACCACTTGAGAATTGTAATAAATATCCTAATGAAGGATAAAATGTATAAAAAAGTTACAAAGTGTGAATTTTTGATGAAAAAGGTTTTATTTTTGGGTCACATAATCTTAAGAGGTGGTATAGAAGTAGATCCATAAAAAAAAGATGCTATTGAATGCTGGACTAGACCAGCCAAGGTGATTGATATCCATAGTTTTCTTGGTTTAGTTTTATATTATCGATGTTTTGTGGAGAATATCTCATGACTATCTAACACTATGACTAAGATAACTCAGAAGGGTACCAATTTCCTCTGGATAGATGAATATATGAGAAAAATTTCAAGGAACTGAAGAGAAAATTAGTCAATGGACCCGTGCTTACATTACCATGTAGTAGATAAGGGTTTATAATATATATTGATGCATCTAATAAGGGATTAGGATGTGTTATCATGAAAAATAACATAGTTATTAATTATTACTTATAGTAGTTGAAGATTCATGAGAAAAATTACCCAAATCATGATTTTGAGTTTGCAATGGTAATTTTTGAAGTAAAGATATGGAGGAATTATATTTATGGAGAAAAGTGTGATATATATACCGATCATAAAAGTATGAAATATATATTCACATAAAAGGAGTTGAACATATTCTAGATAATATGGTTAGAGTTGATAAAGGATTATGACTACTCAATACATTACCACCATGGAAAAGTGAACAAGGTGGCTGATGCTTTGAGTCAAAAGGGTCATGATAGCTGATTATCCACTAAATGAGGCTAATATTAATTTTTAATATATATAATATTTATGTGATTTATTATTAATAAACACAATTTTAGTGCATTTTACACTTTGAACATCATTTCACATTATGATTGTAATTCCTTCTTAAAATGCACTATTATGTGGTACATTTTTGAACATTAAAGTACCCAATGATTCATCTGATTTTAAGGAATATAATTATAAATATTTTAATTTTATATTTTGGTAAATTTATCTACACTTCAATATGAACATGTTTCATTTAGGGATCAATGGATAATTCATTGAAGAAGATGGAGATATTTTGTGATGAAAGGAAACAATTCTGGAGAAGTCAGATCGGACACAAGCCCACTGATGAGAATGTGGGGCCCAACATACATGCCCAATGAATCCCAAATTTCTTAGGATGATATAAGACATGTATAGAAACAAATCACTCTTCGGGATCCAGTGCTAATTCGGTCTCCATGGTGGTCATTAAGTCATCCCAATTTGGAGATAAAATTATGGGCCAGATCCTGCGGCCCAGAAACAAATCCTACCAATATGATCATATCTCGGAATACACAACTCCAAATGGGACCAAATTTTACATGAGGTTAGGAGACATGTGGGGATAAATTTTCTTCGACTATGGCCCACTCTGATTCATCCATCTATAAGGTCTTACAAGCGCGTCTGTTCGGTGGATGAAAGATGGCTGCCACCTCGGGTCAAGTGTGGAAAAGTCCAAGTTCCACAAGCTTTCCACCACCCTAGGCCTACCATAATCAAGTGGAATTATTTGTAATGTTGGAGGATCAAACCAAGTCTCCCAAAATTCCTATTTAAGGCAGTGGTGGTGGAGGAGTTTGGCATCTTTGGTGCTTTGTTCAATTGTAATGTTATGCTGTGATTTTGTTGTCTCAAGTTTGTCTTTCACATGTAAGTTGTTCAATTCACTTTAGTTTCTTAATAAAAGATCTTATTTTCCTTTTATTCTATTTTTCTTCATATCAATTTGTTATCGTTGGTTCAAGGTGTGAATTTATTCACACCAAACCTTGTGAAATTATTCACACAACGGTGGAGTGATCATTTTCTTTTTATTGTTTTTTTACTTCTCCAATTCCTCCCTTATGAGTCTACTCCCTGCTTCCATTGAAACCATAGCATCAATGGACGGATAACCCAATTATGGGTCTATCCAAGGGAGTAGAAAGGGGATTGATTGGATGTTATTTATCACTACCTTAATCACTAATCACTTCTTTAAAATGATATTTTTATTTGATGACTTTAAAACTTCTTCATCCTTAGTGAATTTTAAGGTCACACACTTCAAGTGCTAATACGAACCTTTACCTTGGAGAGCTAAAAAATTTGATCCTTCAAGTGTATAGTTGATTAGTATTAGGGTGGGTAGACATTAAAACAGTGAGTGATGATTTTGTTTTATCTTCTTAAATGAACTCATATCAAATATAAGAAATTAAAATAGTTGAAAAGGGAATGCGTCCAATCCACCCCAAGTGATAACCTAGGATCAACTCATACTTTAAAATTGAATTAACTTCAGTGTCTTAGAATTCAATTAAACCCATATAAAATAAACACAAGTTGTCCAGTTCATAGCCAAAAACATTCCATAGAATGTACATGTCTATAGGTTTCTTCTTAGGTCTCTGAGGATTCGACAACCCAAGCTAAACTACAAGGACCGTTCTACCTTCATCTTTTGGGTAAATTTGAGCATGAATCAAATTTTGGTGCTATTTCCAGGGACCCAAGTAAGTCATCTAAACACCCATTATATTCTCCCCCATTTATTCTTTTCTCATCCAAATTCTCTTATCTTTTCCCTTTCTCATTTTTTTTCTTTTGGCGCATGTCCGCCTACACCGGTGATCAATCAAACCGTCTAGTTAGGGTGGATAGTCCTGGGGTTGGGGAGTCAAGTACACCAAGGGAACTCTTTCCATTATATCCTTATCTTAATAATTCTCCAGAGTAAAAAATTGATCCCATTTCAATGGAAGGTCTTCAAAGAAACCAAATCATAAACCCGGGTGGGAACCAAAATGGAAACCCAAATGAGGCAGCCCCAAACTTGGGGAATGCAATTTATCAAACCATGAATGACTACCTCACACCTTCCTGGACCAATTCCCCCTCATGCATTAGAAAAAATTCTCTAGAAGATTCCAACTACATCTTTAAACCCCATGTCCTAAAACACCTTCCCACATTCCATGGAATGGAGTCTGAGATGCCCTACCTTCACATTAAGGAGTTCAATGACATTGTAGAAACCATGTTTCCCCCACATCAACTAGAATCATCTAAGATGAGCCTATTTACATTTTCTTTAAATGATCGACCTAAAAATTGGCTAAACAATTTGAGACCATCATACATCAACTCTTGGGACCTACTACAAAGAGAATTCTAAAAAAAATACTTTCACCACCACAAAACAATTGCACTTAAAAAGAGCATCCAAAACTTTTTTGAAAAAGAGGGATAGTCATTCTATGAAACATGGGAGAGGTTTAAGGAAACTATTAACATGGTTCCACACCATGGTTTTTCTATTCCTGAACAAGTGAGAATTTTCTATGAAGGGTTGGGTCCAGGGAACAAACAATTCATTGACATGATGTGTAATGGAACCTTTAAAAACAAAGCCCCAAATATTTCTTACGAGTATCTAGAAAGCCTTTCTGAACAAAACCAAACATGGGTAACATCACCTTATTCTTAAAAGACACAAAGAAATACTGAAATTCATACACATAGATAATAGGAAATACTTAGGGATAAACTCGCAACACTCTCTAGGAAGGTTGAAGAGATATACCTTAGGAAAGTCCATGAAATCCAAACTGTAGACCTTGTTTGTACAATTTGTGACAAACATGACCATAAGACAGAAAACTGCCCAACCATTCCATCCATCAAGGATGTTATTTTAGGAGGACCCCTAGCAGAAGTAAATTCTTTGAACTTTAAAAAGCCTCAATACCAAAACAACTTCAACCCAAGGTATAATGACCACCCAGGCTTCTGCTGGAAAGATAACCAACAACGTAGCCAACCAAAAGGACAAAATCCTTACCCCCATCAGAACTACCAAACTCATAACTAGTTCCAAACCCAACCTATCCAATACCAATAGCCACCAGTCCATTTTCAACAAACCATCCCACCTCCAAAATATCCCCCCGGGATAAACCAATTCTCAAGTACCAACCCAAACTGTTCCACAAAGCCTACTAGAACAACTGTGAAAATAAATTGAAAGGATGAACTCGGAAGTCTCTTCCATTAAATAAGAACTTCAAACCATCAAAACTGGAAAGGAACCCATGCCTACTCAGGCGGTGCCATCCTCAACTTCAAGGGGAGAGTCAAGTTATACTCAAACAACTCATGAACAACTAAAGGCTGTGACTGTTTTAAGAAGTGGAAAATCAATTGAGAAACCTAAACAACTAATTCAGAACCAACCTGAAGACTCAAACTTGGATGAAAATTCCAATGAACCAAATGATAAAACTGAAAAACACGATAACAATGTCAAAGAAACAACTCTTCAATAAAAAACCCCACAAGCTGCACCATTTCCTCAACACATGAGGGGTAAAACCAAGCCTAAATTAAGTGAAACATTAAGATAGATCTTCTCACAAGTCAAGTTGAACATTCCCATTCTCGATGCAATCCAAACCATACCTTCCCACTCAAAGTACCTTAAGGACTTGTGCACTTTTAAAAGAAAATTTTCACATAAAAACCAAGTCCTTTTGGATGCTAATGTGAGTACAACCATTCAAGGGACTATTCCTCCTAAGTTGAAAGACCCAGGTTTCCCTTACATAAATGTTGAACTAGGAGAGAGCAAAGTTGTCAAGGCCTTATGTGATCTAGGTGCTAGTGTCAATATCATTCCCTATACTGTGTACTTCTAGTTAGGCCTAGAAGAACTCCAACCCACATCTGTCACACTTCAACTTGCTGATCATAGCATTAGGGTTCCAAAGGGGATTTTAAACGATATTCTGGTAAAGTTTGAAAACTTCATCTACCCTGCCGACTTCATTGTCCTCGACAACTATCCAAACTTAGGAAATAAGGAACAAACCCCAATCATCCTTGGTCGTCCTTTCCTTGCAACAATCAACTCTGTTATCCGAGTCTGAAATGGGAACATGACCATCACCTTTGGAAACATGAATCTAGACTTGAACATCTATAATGAAAGATCACAAATAGGGGATGATGAGGAAATTCATGAAGTAAACATGATAGGAAGAATTGATAATGAATCCATAGAACATCAAGGAATATTTTATGGATGTTTAAGTCAGGATAAGATTGATTTTCTTTGTTCACATGAAGGAAGTTTATCTCCTTGGCTTGAATCATTTTCAAATTTCTCTTATGATGAAGTCTTAGGTCCAATAATCAGTGAAACCTTTCAGGAAACCACTTTCATGGAGACCACTCCAACTTCCTTCCCTAAATATGATCAAGCCAATCTAGTAGCTGAATCTTCTACATGTGGGGAATCAATCCTATCTATAACTCTAGGAAACAAAATAGATCTTGATCCAATGTCCCAATATTCTACTGAAATTCTGAACCAACCTGATATTGAATTGAAGGAACTTCCTGCTGCACTCAAGTATGTCTTCCTAGGAGACAATCAAACACATCCTATTGTCATTTCTTCGTCTCTTGAATCCAATCATGAGAGGATTCTTCTTGATGTCCTTAGAAAACATAATAAATCCATTAGTTGGACCCTGTCTAGTATTCTTGGGATTATCCCACTTATCAGGACTCATAGGATTATTCTGGAATCTGATTCAAAGTCATGTCATCAACCTCAATGGAGACTCAATCCTAATCTCATGGAAGTAGTGAGAAAAGAACTTGTGAAATTGTTAAAATCCGGTATCATATATTCCATAGCTGAGAGTGAGTGGGTCAACCTAATCCAAGTGGTTCCCAAGAAGTCAGGAATCACAGTGATAACCAATAAGGATGGAGAGATACTTCCAACCAGGTTGAGTAGTGGATGGAGGGTCTACATTGACTATAGGAAGCTAAACTCATTCCCCAAGAAAGACCATTTCCTCTTACCATTCATTAACCAGGTCCTTGAGAGAGTGGAAGGTCATGCATTCTACTGTTTATTAGATGGGTACTCAGGGTATAATCAAATTGAGGTCTCCCTAGAGGATCAAGGGAAGACTACATTCACATGTCCATTTGGCACCTTTGCTTTCAAACACATTCCCTTTGGGTTATTCAATGCCCCTGTAACCTTCCAGCTGTGAATGATGGGAATCTTATCAGACATGGTAGGGGATTTTCTTGAGGTCTTCATGGATGAATTATCTATGTTTGGGGATACATTTGAGGGATGTCTGAGGAATGTGGAGAGAGTCTTGTCAAGATGTGAAGAAAAGAATCTGGTACTAAACTGGAAAAAATGTCATTTCATGGTTAAAGAGGGACTAGTTCTAGGCCATCTAGTTTTAAGTAGGGGGATTGAAGTTGATAAAGCCAAGGTTGACATAATTATTCACCTTCCATCACCCAAAACTATCAAGGAGGTTAGGTTTTTCTTAGGACATGCTGGTTTCTATAGAAGATTCATCAAGGACATTAGTTCAATCTCCTGTCCCCTTTGTGCTCTACTAGTAAAGGATGCTCCATTTTTTTGGACAGAAAGCTGTGAGGGTTCATTCTCAAACCTCAAATCCTCTACCACCTCTACTCCCATTATGAAATCTTCAAATTGGAACCTTCCTTTCGAAATTATGTGTGATGCCAGTGAATTTGCTGTAGGAGATGTGTTAGGAAAATTTTGTGATAAAACTCCTTATGTCATTGCTTATGCAAGAAAATACTTAAATGATACCCAAATCAACTACACCACTACTGAAAAGGAGTTACTTTCTATTGTGTTTTCCTTAGATAATTTTAGGTCCTACCTCTTAGGATCCCCATCATTGTGTTCACTAACCATTATGCACTAAAATACCTCTTCCAAAAAAAAGATGCTAAGGCTAGAATGATTAGGTGGGTCTTTCTATTACAAGAATTTTACCTCACAATCAAGGATAAAAAGGGTGTTGAAAATGTTGTTGACGATCACCTCTCTAGGATGGAATTCAAAGATAACTCAAATCACCTTTCTATGTCTGATTCATTTCCTAATGAACACCTATACTCTGTGAGTGTCTGCCCTTGGTATGCTGACATATCCAATTTATTAGTTACAGGAGTCATTCCAAAATTATTAGGGACTCAAGCTCGAAGGAAATTAATTTTTTATTTTAGAAACTATGTGTTTGATGATCTATACCTCTATAAGTTCTTCCCTGAACAAGTCATTAGGAGGTGTGTCCCAGAATCTGAACAAGAGTCTATCCTTAAATTTTGTCATACTGAGGCATGTGGAGGTCACTTTTCCTCTAAGAAAACTTCTGCTAAGATTCTTCAGTGTGGTCTCTTTTGGCCCACCCTCTCAAGGGACTCCTACACATTTTGTCAAAGTTTTCCTATGTGTCAACAATTAGGGTCCATCACAAAAAGGAATCAAATGCCACTCACTCCCATCTTAGTGGTTGAAATATTTGACTATTGGGGAATTGATTTCATGGGTCCCTTCCCAAAATCTAGGGGATATCTTTACATTCTATTGGTTATTGATTATGTCCCAAAATGGGTTGAGGCCATTCCCACAAAATCCAATGATCATCAAAATGTGATTAGATTCTTAAAAGAAAACATCTTCTCTAGATTTGGAATCCCTAGGGATATCATTAGTGATCGTGGAACTCATTTTTGCAATTTTCCATTCTCATCACTCATAGAAAAGTATGGAATTTCTCACAAAGTATCCACTGCTTACCACCCATAGACCAATGTTCAAGCTGAGTTAGCCCATCGAGAAATTAAACAAATTATTGAGAAAACTGTTAAACCATCTAGGAAATATTGGTCAAGAAAACTCTTAGATTCTCTTTGGGCCTATTGAATCGCACATAAAACCATTTTAGGAATGTCCCCATATAGGTTGGTTTATGGTAAATCATGCCATTTACCAGTGGAGATTGAACATAAGTCTTTTTGGGAAATTAAGAAAATGAATTATGACCTCTCATTGGCCGAAACAAAAAGGAAATTAGATCTCAATGAACTTGAGGAACTTCGGATGGAGGCTTATGAAAATTCAAGGACCAATAAATCTAAAGTACAAGCCTAACAATCTAGAAATATTAAAACCAAACACATTGAACTGGGTAAACCAATTATTTTGTACAGTTCTAAACTTTATCTACACCTGGGAAAGTTGAGGTCCAGATGGTCAGGTCCATACATAGTGCATAAGGTGTACACCCATGGGGATGTTGAAATTCAAGATCCCACCAATGGTCAAACATTAAAAGTTAATGGTCATATTGTCAAACCATTCATATAACCATTCCAAAAACATGAAGTTCATGAAGAATTGTGTGAACCTACCTTAGATGATGAAAATAATTAATCAATTAGGGGTCCATATCTGGCTAACGACGTTAAACAAAGCGCTACATGGGAGGCAACCCATGGTTTTCCAGTTTCCTATCATTTTGTTGTTTTAATCAACTTTATATTTTAAATAAGATTAATTAATCATTTTAATATTTAATAAAAAAATTTAGACTATTGACTTGTTCTTATTTTATGAGTATGGATGGGTATGAAAGGGGAGAATCGTATTCATCCGTGTCACGTGGTGTGATCCCTAAGTAATACCTTACCCATAAATTTAAAAGAAGATAATGTATCAGTAGTTTGTTTAAAAAAAACAAAAAAACAGGGAAAACAATAAAAATGATGATACTTGGAATTAAATAAGTCTTTGTGATGTTTATTTTGTCTGATTTGTTATTCTTTGTATGATTCAGGGACTATTTTGGGTGATATATGTTCAATCAAGGAGGTGCCTACATCCCCTAAGAGATCAAAGGACTAATTTGGAGCAGAAAGAACTTCAACTTCAACCACCAGGTGACTTCATTCCATGATCCTCATATTTCAATTTCCTTTTTGAAATTCCCTTATCCACCTCTACTCTTTCTAAAGTTTCATTTCTTTAAACACTGGGGACAGTGTTGTTTTATGTTGGGGGGAGATGAAATAAAAAAAATTGATTTTGTGAAAAAAATGATTTAAAAAAAATGTGTGTAAATGGAAGGAAAAAATCCTTTAACTTTGAACATGATATTACACATTGAAAACTTTGAAACTGAATATCAAATAATTTAGCATGCCCTGATTCTGATTTTAATCCTTGTATAATTTCATGAGCATAGATTTTGGAAAGTGTGGTTGTCCAATGTGATATTTCATCATTTATATTTTCATCCAAATAAAAAAAAGATCACAATGCATGTCCTTTGGATAGTGGGGTATTAGTTTGAGTTCAGGGGGTCCCCTAAATAAATATAATAGGTTTGGTGATCATTTTAGTTTTAATATGACTATTCAATAAAAAAAATTAAATTAAAAAATAATAATAAATTTGCGTGTAGAGAAATGAAATGACCTAATGCATGACTTTTGACACTTGGGATCGTGACTTCATAGTTGTCTAGCCTAGAGTTAGTAATTTTATCTCTATTTTTGGTAATTTGAATTTGTTTTTGACTGAGTTAACTCGAGATAATGCCCGAGTATGTGGGATTCACTTGGTGTCCTAAATTCTTTGAGCCTGGGATTCATCAGCAAAGTCTCGCTACAGGGGTTGACTCTTTTGAGTGCAATTTCAATTACCATGGAAAAATTGCAAAAAAAAAAACAAAAAAAAAATAAATAAATAAAAATTGAATAATCATATTAATATTGAAATGTGATTCCACCTAGCGCTTCCATCATTTCCCCCTTTAATAAATATGAACCCCATGTCTATTGTGATACACAACACATCCTCATGCTTAATTGATATTGGATGAAATATGACAATGAATTTGAACAAAGAAATGGGCTTGGGATTGGGGTCTTCTTATGAAAATATATTGTATTAAAATATTTTGATGGGTTTAATGATTTTTTTGTATAAGGGTTTTTGTGATCATTGTGTATTAAAATGTTTTTGGAAAAGGGAATTCGAATTTCATATTGTTGAGAGACATTTTGCTCGGGACTAGAAAAACTCAATTTGGGGGGTGTGATTAGCCAATAAATGAGGCTAATATTCATTGTTAATATACATAATATTTATGTGATTTATTATTCATAGACACAATTTTAGTGCATTTTACACTTTGAACTTCATTTCACATTATGATTATAATTCCTTCTTAAAATGCACTATTATGTGGTACATTTTTGAACATTAAAGTACCCAATGATTCATCTTATTTTAAGAAATATAATTATAAATATTTTAATTTGATATTTTTGGAAATTTATCTACACTTAAATATGAAAATGTTTGATTCAGGGATCAATGGATAATTCATGGAAGAAGATGGGGATATTTTGTGATGAAAGGAAACAATTCTGGAGAAGTCATATTGGACACCATCCCACTGATGAGAATTTGGGGCCTGACATATAGGCCCAATGAATCCCAAATTTCGTGGGATTCTATAAGACATGTATAGGAACAAATAACTCTTCAGAATCCAGTGCTAATTCGGCCTCCATGGTGGTCATTATGGCGGACCAATTTGAGGAGAAAATTCTGGGCCAGATCCTATGGCACAGAAACAAATCCTACCAATATGATCATATCTCAGAATACACAACTCCAAATGGGCCAAAATTTTACAGGAGGTTAGGATACATCCAGGGATCCATTTTTAGTCTTCTATGGTCCACTATGATTCGTCTATATAGAAGGTATTAAAAGAGCGTCTGTTCGGTTGATGAAAGCTGGCTGCCACCTCAGGTCAAGTGTGGAAAAGTCCAAGTTCCACAAGCTTTCCACCACCCTAGGCCTACCATAATCAAGTGGGATTATTTTTACTGTTGGAGCCTCGACCCACGGATCCCAAAATTCCTATTTAAGGTAGTTTTGGTGGAGTATTTTTTCATCTTTGGTGCTTTTTTCAATTTTAATGTTATGCTGCGATTTTGTTGTTTCATGTTTTTCTTTCACATGTAAGTTGTTCAATTCACTTTATTTTCTTAATAAAAGCTTATATTTTCCTCTTATTTTATTGTTATTAATATCCCTTTGATACCTCTGGTTCAAGGTGTGAATTTATTGACACCAAACCTTGTGAAATTATTCACACAACGATGGAGTGATCATTTTCTTTTTATTGTTTTTTTTACTTCTCCAATTCCTCCCTTATAAGTCTACTTCCCGCTTCCATTGAAACCAAAACATCAATGGAGGGATAACCCATTTATGGGTTGATCAAAGGGAGTAGCAAGGGGCTGGATTTGATGTTATTTATCACTAAATTAATCACTAATCACTTCTTTAAAATGAGATTTTTATTTGATTATTTTAAAACTTCTTCATCCTTATTGAATTTTAAGGTCAGACACTTCAAGTGCTAATACGAACCTTTACCTTGGAGTGATCAAAACTTTGATCCTTCAAGTGTATAGGTGATTAGTATTAGGGTGTGTAGGCATTAAACTAGTAAGTGATGATTTTGTTTGATCTTCTTAAATGAACTCATCTCAAATATAAGAAATTGAAATAGTTGAAAAGGGAATGCGTCCAATACACCCCAAGTGATAACCTAGGATCAACTCATACTTTAAAATTGAATTAACTTCAGTGTCTTAGATTTAACTTAAACCCATATAAAATCAACCCAATTTGGACACTTCATAGCCAAAAACAATCCATAGAATGTATGTGTCTATAGGTTTTTCTTAGGTCTCTGAGGATTCGACAACCCAAGATAAACTACAAGGACCATTCTACCTTCATCTCTTGGGTAAATTTGAGCGTGAATCAATAGCTTATCTATGATGAGGATAAAAAAAGATCCAATATTTTTGTATTTCTAATGGATGAACTAGAAATACTAAAGGAAGGGAAAAAACTATATATTTCTCAAATGAATGTTCAACCCATTATCCAAGTGAAGATTATGGAGGCACAAAAGGAAGATGAAGAGCTAAAAAATAAGGTTAGAAATGTTCCTGAGTTTAAACTTGATCAGGATGGAATGATAAGGTCTAGGAACAATATATGTATTCCTTCCATACTAGATTCAATGAAGGAGTTATTAGAGGAAGATCATTGTTCTTCATTCTCTATTCATCCTAGAAGTACAATGATGTGTTGGGATTTGAAAGAATACTTCTGGTGGGATGTAATGAAGAGAGATATCATAGAGTTTGTATCTCAATTCTTGGTATTCAAGAAAGTTAAGGTAGAAAGAAAAAAGTATAAGGGGATGTTGTATCCATTACCCATACCATAATAGAAATTAGAGAACATCACTAGGTATTTTTTCATTGGACTACCCAAAAACTTTAAAGGGTTTAATTCCATATGGGTGGTATTTGACCACCTTACTTATCCAGCACACTTCACCGCTATCAAATAAGACTTATCTCTATATCATCTTTTCAGGATAAACATTAAATAAGTGGTAAGGTTTCATGGAGTACCACATTCATTGCATCAGATCGAGATCCTTGGTTTACCTCTATGTTCTGGTGAGGGATTTAGAAAGAACATGACATGAAATTGAGTTTCAACACTACATATCATCCTTAGATAGATCTTAAGTCTGAAAGAACAATTCAAAACCTAGAGAATATGTTGATATCCTGTTCTCTAGATTTCAAAGGTGGGTTGGATCAACACCTTCCTATAGTTGAGTTTTCTTACAATAATAGATTTCACTCAAGCATTCAGATGGAACCTTGTGAAGCCATATATGGGAAGAAATGTATAACTCCAACATTATGGGATGAATTTGGATAAATAAAACTATTGGTACATGAGATCACTAAAGAAATATAAGAGAAGGTTAGAGCCATTCAGCATCCTATCAAGGTAGCTCAAAGTTAGAAGAAAAGTTAGGATGATAACTGATGGAATGTTCTAGAATTTGAATTTTTAGAGAAGGAGTTTCTATGAATATCTCCATAGAATAAGAATATGATATTTGGGAATAAAGGGAAACTAAGCCCTAGGTATATCAGTCCCTTTGATATTCTTAATCGTATCGGGATGGCAGCCCACCGCTTGGAACTTACTCTAGATCTCTCTCAAGTCCATGAAGTATTCCATGTATCTCTCCCGAGAAAGTACATACTTAAACCATCATGTGTATTGAACTCATAGTTCATATCATTGGAGCATGATCTTTATTATGAGGAACAACAAGTTGAAATTATGGATCATATAGAGAAAATACTATGAAACAAGAACACTCATCTGGTAAAGGTTTTTTAGAGAAATCAAAAGTTAGAGGAATCTATGTGTGAACTAAATTATATGATGAAGCAAAAATATCCTCATTTTTTACCTAAATTATTAATTTTGAGGGATAAATTCATTTTAAGGGGGGTAGAATGTAACACCCCAAGTTTTTATGGACATTTTTTGGAATGAATTAATTTTTATTGATGTATTTAATTGAACTAAGTAAAAAATTACTTTCATATAACACCAGCTTAGAATATATTACATGCAACATCGAATCAATGTACGTTACATGAAACACCAACTTGGCATACGTTACACAGAACACTGAGTTTCTACGAAATATATTTTATTGTTATAATTATTTAAATGAGATAGTTATAAACTATCCATTAATATTAGAAATATGAATAGTAATAAATTCTTTTCAAATATTATTTATAATGTTTTTATATAAATAGAGAATAATGATAATGAAAATATAATATTTGGTAAAATCTTTATATGTTTAAAAATATTATTTTCTCAAATGAATTACTTTTCCTGTCCTATGAAAAAAAATAAAATTATTTTTTGAAAATTTTATAAATTTAATTTTATAAAATAAATTTCATTTCTGAATTTATAATTTCAAAATTATCTTTTGGGGAATTTTTGGGATTTTTCTGATAAACTTCATTTTTGGATGAATAGTGGAAAATATTGAATTTTAATTCAAAACTGTTTTCACCTAATTTATTTATAAGGTTAAATTACATTATAAATTGGTTTAAAATTTTATTATATAATAATTTTATCAATTAATACAATTTATTTCTTTATAATCAATTTCACATTGAAATTGGGTAGAAAAACTTAGCAAATTTTTGGATGTTTTTACTTTAAAAACCTGCATTGTCTCCCTATCTACAGGATTAAATTTAAATTAATTTCTGCCACTTATGTGATTTTAATTTGGAAAAATGGATTCTATATTTTGATTAATCATAATTTATAATTTATAATGAGGTTAATTTAGTTTTGACCAAAAAAATTAGTGAATGTAGTTAAAATTAATTATAGTGATTAAGGTAAAATTAAGCTTAATAAGGGAATAAACCTTAAACTTAAGGACCCAAATAACCTATACACTTGTCAAAAACCCATTTTCTAGACATTATTAGGCCATTTAACTTGAATTATTTATTTTTTATGTGTTTTTATGACTTTTTTAATTTAAAAATGTGGGTACACCTAACTTGTTTTAAAAAATACCAAGTGAGTCCTTTCCCTCCCCTATAAAAGGCCTCCACCTCTCCCCCTTCCTCAAGCCTCTCATGACACTTAATTTAGGAAAATATCTAACCAATACAATTCCCAAAAACTATAAATTCCTCTTTTAATCCTCCATTTTGAAATAAATCCATCCAAGTAATCCCTTTGGTGAAAACCAAAAGGAGTTACCCAAAGATGTGGTAATATCCTTCTCAAGCTCCTTTCATTTATTTTCTTTCTCCACCACTTAAAATTACCTTATTCCATTATTTTATAATTAAAAAAGTATCCTCAATATAATTATACGTTCTTATATCAATTTTTATACCTAAACTTTCACACAACTCTATCTAATGTGTAACAAACTTACCATTTATGTGTACACAAACTACCGCCTCATGAAATGTCGATAGTTCATTCTTCATTTACCAGCTCTCATGTTGGAAATTATGATGAAAAATATATTTATATATAATATATATTATATATATTATGTATTTATACTTATTTAATTATTTTTTAACACATACCTTTATAATTTTTATCTTGGGTAAATACGATAACATCGTTTGTGGACGAGTGGAGTGTCACCTCCTCAACGCGGTGTGATTCATTCACAATCTAAATGGAATGTATTAAGGATGGTTTTAGTGAAACTAAATGATATATAAAATATAATAACTCTAATTTAATAATGATATATATATATATATATTCCTTTTACTTTATTTCTTTAAATGCGATAATAAAATGGAAACAACGTTCATGTTTACGTACGACCTACCATCTCCATGAACGGTGTATTATAATTAATACTTCTATATTATAGGGATTATTATAATAAAAATATATTGAATATAAATAATATTTATATCATGTTTTAAATTCTTTAATTCATGATATAATTATAAGTACCAAATATATAACACATTAAGACACATGTGAAGAATAAAGCGAATATTACCTGAAGTGAAACCATAACATAGAATTGTTAACAATTGGGTAATATAAAGTGATAATAAAACAATATGTGGTATTATATATAAGAATTTTGTTATTTTATAGATGTATAATAAAATTACATTTATTATATAAGAAACTTTTATGAGTACGAAGAGAGTCAAGACATAAGGTAAGAGAATTTCATCTCACTCTTTATTTCCATGAGATACATGCCTTATTCACCACTCACTCCTTTTGTGTGGTGTATATAATTCACATGAATATATTATATTTCTATTATACTTAAATTTAGGGTTATTTACATACCCATTATATGATCTTTATTTCATGGATTTTATATTTCAAAAGTTACCAAATCAGTAAGATAGGTTTGTCTCTATTAGCTTTTTTTGAGACTCATGTTTTATTATGAACATAAAGTCTTTTTCAAGGTGTATGTAATTATATTTTATATGTTATATCATGAATATAATTATTTTAATTATAGTTTAAGATTTGTGTAATTTCATTTTCTTATATGAAGAGTGTGATCCCAAGTTACCATGTGGTAAGAGTTTATTGAAGCAATCTCATTGTTTATCGGGATTGTTTATGATTATACTGGCATTGATGAAATATTATGATACATATCTCAATAAAACTAATTATTTTCATTATAATATGTTTATTAAATATATCTCCATGTATTATTACCATTTTCCACTATTTGGTACTTAAGATAATTAATATTTTTTTTAAAGAAAAATCTGACCGTATTTCCCTCTTCTGTCGGAAATATATTTTATTTGAAAAACCATGTTTTCAAAAATGTTTTCAATTTTTTATAAAATTATCCTTGAAGATAATTTTCAAGGAAAATGTATTTTAAAAATATTTTATCATTATAAAAACTTACTTTATAAGTTTTAAATGATATTTTCCATGAAAAATCTATTCAATTTTTTTTATGTTTTAAAAATAATTTTCCAAAGAAGAAATGAAATTTTCCTCAAGAAATGTTTTGATATGATATCTAAAAATTATTTAACATCTAATATGAAATAAATTGGTGTTACTCATGTATTTATGGTTAAATTATTCAATTTTTCCATTCATATTATTTCTATTAATGGTTTATGTTTTGATGACATAATGTTTATGAAACTTATTTCTCTTTCATGGGTTATATGAATTTGAAACCTACTTATTTTCATAGGTTATTATTTTGATGAAATTATAATGAAATATATATCTTTTTATATAGGTTATGATATGGTTACATGTTTATGATACCCATTTAATTTTATGGATTTTGTTATGATTGTTTATGATCTTATGGAACATGTATGTATGACTTCATTATGAGATGGGTAAGACCTATATCTCCCTCTGATGCATTGGGTAATGATTTATATCTCATGAGATAGATCGAGATGATATTGGGAGTGAAACTTTATTGCTAAGATAACCATGGGAGTGAACCATTACTACCAAGATAGTATGTTTAGTAAAATCATACTACTAAGATGGCCATGGGAGTAAACCATGACTACCAAAATGGTTTGGGGATTGAACCCATACTACTATGATGGACTTAAAAGAAATTCCTTGACTACTATGGAAATAATTTTATATACTTATTTGTCTACCATAATTACATTTCTTATTCCTATGTTATGATTTAATGGCATATTTTATTTATTCCCTTATGATTCAAGTCTTATGAACTGCCAATTTTATTCCACGATTCATGTATATGATCTTTGATATATAGGGTATGATCTTATATTTTTTTTATAATGATATCATACTATTATTCTCATGATTATGCTTACATATATCCCTGGTTTACCCTTAATAAGCATCTGAGTTCACCCCTTTTTTTGTTTTCTTCCCCAGGTTATGAAGATATGTATTATGATTGATGTGTCTAAGAAGGGTTCTATTCAAGAAGAAATTAGTGGGAGATAATGTAGCTCACATATTTACCATTTTTTATATTTCCATGTTTCTAAATTCACTAGACTAGTATAGTATCTAGGCATCTATTTGTGTAATTTTTTAAGTATTCTACAAAAGTTATGTAATGTTAATGTATGAAAAGTAAGGGTCTATATAGTTTGAGTCACTTAAACTTTCCTCAAAACCACTCCAAGTTACATTTATGGATTTATTTTGTTAATTTACACAATACTCATACTTATTCTTTTATTTTATCTCTATATAATCAACTTTGATGTATCATTTTATCTTACACTCATTACAAGTAACTTCTTTAGAGTTATCATCTTTCTTCTAGTTTTCTTTCCTATCATAATTGCCTTTGAATTTTGATATTCTTAATAACTTATTATTCCTATAAAAAAATTTAAACCATCTTGATAGGTGATCTATATCTTCATCACTATCTAAACTAGCTTTACTCCCATAGGTATTATTAGTTTTAATATCTTCTTTTGATTTTGACTAATATGTTTTGAATGAAATTAACTTCTTAGTTTCAATATATTTATTATTAATTTTAATATATTATTTTTACTAAATTAATTTTCTAATTCCACAAGATTATATACTAGAGATAGATAGGTTGAAATATCAAGAAACTGAACACTTGATATAACATCCCATAACCCTAGACCACTGAACGATGCCCAAATCAATGGAATGCTTCATGAACTTAGGCACACCTCCCTATATGTTAGAGGTTTCAAACTAGTGGTGAGTCTTTAAGAGGTTACCATGGGGATACCATGACCTCGTGATTGGAGTATAATAATAGATAAAATAAAATGAAATATATAACGTACATATATAACAACATAACCATGTCAAGGGATAATAAATAACCCAACATCACATGTGATAACAATGAATGAATCACACATACTATATCCCCTATGGATGGATCATTCACACGAAGGACTAAAATAATAAAATAAAAAAAGGATCACACCATATACACCATCTAATCTCGAGTCTTGTCTAATCCCATCATCCAACTTTGAACTAGATAGCTAAACCATAAGCATCAATGTTGGGCCTCAACTGAAACCTACACCTATAGAAAATAACAGTATCATCTAAGGTACTAAATTTCAATGGAAAAACCAAAAGGGTATGAGTATATCTCAATAGGTCACCACCAATAAACTCCCTAAATATAACTAGTCGGATAAGCAGTGAATGTTGAGGTTCTCAAAGTAAATAGTTACACCAACCTTTTAAAACTATATAATAAAATTATCATAAGAAAATGATAAACTCTATGGTCATGTTCACCCTAAGAATGGTACATACCTATTTTGACAATTTCTAGCATGCTTTTGAGTACACCATGATGAATATTACAACCATCTCCCAACTAGGGGTAATATACCCATCTATAGAGTCCCACATCCCCTGAGGTCATGTTCACCCCCGGTTAACCATAATCACTGCATCCCCCAGGGTCATGTCGAACTAGGGTTAACCATAATCATTGTGTCCCCTGAGGTCATGTCCACCTCAGGTCAACTATAATCACTATGTCTCCCGGGGATGTGGTCACCCCAGTTTAACCATAATCATCGTGTCCCCTAGGGTTGTGGTCAACATGGGTTAACCATAATCACTGTGTCTCCTGGGGTTATATTCTCCCTAGGTTAACCATCATCACAAAGTCCCCCAGGGTTGTGGTCACCCCAAGTTAACCATAATCATTTCATCCCCCACGACCATTTTTACCCCAGGTTAGCTGTAATAATTGTATCCCCCGAGTTCATGTCTACCCCGGGTTAACCAAAATCAATGTATCCCCGGGGTCATGTCCACCTTGGTTTAAACATAATCACTACATCCATTGGGGTTGTGTCTACCATGGGTTAACAATAATCAGTTCATCCCCTAGGGTCATGGTCACCCTGGGTTTACCATAAAGCGAAACCAAGATTACCCACACAAATAAGTAGTCCATAACACAAAATTAACAAGACAAGGTATAAAGGGGAATTTCAAATTTCTATTTTAAAAATAAAATCCAACTTCCATTAACCAAAAACCATTATAGATCCCATTTCCAACACCAAGTCCATTTTACCATTTCAAATCCCATTTTCAAAATAGCATGTTCAATTACCAAAATATGTCATCAATACCATTTAATATTTCATACCAAAAGATAAAAAATTAACCATTTTTAAACCAAATTCCATTACCATTGATAATCACATTTTTAAAACACTATTTAAAATAAAATTTCCAAATAAAGAATCACAAAACATGCCTTCAATCCGTTTAAAAAAATCAAATACCAATTTCCGTTTCAAAATTTTTTTCCCAAAAATCCCATTTCCATTTAAACATCAATTATTTATCTAATTTAGAAGGTATTCATACTACCAAGAAATTCCCCTAGGAACCTCATTACCATTAGGATTAATATGTAAAGGATTCTAACTAAGTTTTATTCTCAATTAAAAAAAAATTAATTAACTTCCAAGTTCATCACTCAGAAAACCAGTGAGACCACCTCTACATACACTAAAAGGATAAAAAAGAATATGGTTGAATTTAGGGACCAAATACCTTATGAAATGATTTAACACTTTGATTAAAAGGGTTTAAAACTCACCAAGGACCCACCCAATATCTCATTATAAATTAGGTATCTAATTCAATCCATGATATCAAATATCATTAATTATAATTAAAAATTATAATTAATTAATAAATTAACCAAAAGGGAATTATGGAGGAACACTCACCTAAAGACCTAAAATCACTATAACCATGAAAAATAACTCACCAATTTCCCATATAGTACCATAAAATAAATTCTAGGATGAATCCCTAATCAATGACACTCAAAAAATTACCTAAAAAACTAAATTTAAGGAACAAACCATATAAAACTAACGATGCGACTTACCTCCCCTGAATAAGCATGAACAACAATGTAAGAGTCATATCAAGATCTCTTATATGCATGAAAATAAAAATATTCAAGATAAATGGGTGATTGCACCATGATATATTGGAATTTCTAATAAAACATAAACTAGAGAACTTATAAATTAGAGGCGAGGAAGAAAAAGGGGAAAGGAAACTGTTAGAAGAAGAAGACACACCCAAAATTATGAAGAAACAATATAAAACCACCCAAAATATAATGTGGTTGTAGGGGATAATGGTAGCTGGAAAGTCTAGGAGGGATAGTTTTGAGGTAGAAGGAAAAGGGAGGGATGAGGCCTAAAATATTAGTGGGGAAAATTAGTCATTTCTCTATTCTAAAGGGACAAACGGTTGACTGAATGGTAAATAAAAAATTGCTCTAACCATGCAAATGGATATGAATAAAGAACTTTCATATTTATCCAGTCTCCTTATAATGGTTTAAATAAACTATACCCATTTAGAAACTAAGATTCATAGTTATGGTGCATGGTTAATACTAATCATGTGCTAACAGTGAACCCTAGGCTATAACTCTAAAAACCTAGGTTTCAAGACCAAAACCCTTCATATAGTTTTGAGAACCATGGAACATATAAGTAACTTAATTCCAAGTCCAAACAGGGTCACTTTAGGGGTTCTAACCCTTGTAATCTCATTCTAATTCTGAATTCAAAATCCATCCCCTATACCAAACAAAAAGTTCAAACTATGTTTGAATTTAAGCCAACCAAACAAACATGGGAACTTAAAAAAGCGCTACTATAGTTATTATCACCCTCAATAAGTCTATGTGGTAATCCAACCACAATTTCTGACCTATGTTAGTTAGTATTTTAAATCCAAAAGGCACCATACCATCCCTAAATTCCTGATCTAAATTTAAGTCAAAAAGTTCAACTCAGGGCACTCAAGCCACTATAACCCAAGCCAACACTCATCATAAAAACTGAAACAATAGTATAAAGCTTACCCAATCCCATATACCCCAAAATATCAATGGTTTTTTCATCCAAACATCTGAAAAGATGATGGTATTCTCCACCATAAGCTTCATCTTATGAGATCTAATTTATGATTCATGGAACCTCCACTATTGGAATAGATTATTGAAACACCAATCCCGTATTACAATGATATTCCATATATAGTTTATAGATTTACATTCCCAAACAACCATGAGAAAATTATTTAACATCAGTACCTATCCTAATTACTGAAAACCAACTGAGGATGGATGCATAACTCTAACACCTAGTTGTTTTTATGAAATATTTTCTCTACATAATTTTCATTCTTCAATAGATTCCATTACATGAAATCATGAGTTTAAATGAACCGTGAGATACCCTTAATATAAAATGACAATTTTAAAATAGCCATTAGGTTAGTAGGAATAAATATAACTAACTTATGAAAATGTATGGTGAAATCATTCGCTACCAATTTTTTAGGAAAAAAAATATAAATCAATTATATAATTATATTTTTGTATTAATAAATTGAGAAAATTGATATTAGTAAATGAAATTAATAAAATATAAATGTTATTAATAAAATATTTTCTTATATTCATATAATAGATATTTTTGTCATAAGGTATGAATAAACCCTATTTGATGTATAAAAACCTATATTTTTTAAAAGGGTAATTTTCTTTCTCTTAATAATAAACCCCTTTTAAATTAAGATTTTAACATATTAATAATTTTTATATTAAAAAAATAAACATGTTATTTGGAATTGAGATGTAAAAATTTACTTTGGATGAACTTTTAATATTTTTCTGATAACTTTCAAATTTTTATGAATAGTAAAAATACACTAAATTTTAATTGAAAACAAATTTTTTCATAAAAATAATTTATATGGTTAAATTATAACATTGAATGGTTTTAAATCATAAATAGAATATATTTTTATCATTAAATACAATTTATGATATTATCATTAATTTTACATAGAATTTAGATGTAAAAATATTTCAATCTTTAGTAATGTTTTAACTTTTAAAACCCATACTCTCATTTCGACATCTGGATTAATTTTAATTAATTAATGAAAATTATGTACTTTGAATTTTGAAAAATTGATTCCATATTTGAAATAAGTGGGTCCAAATTATTTAAATATCTTTGTTTTATTTTTAGGCATTATGAATAGTAACTTCGATAATTTTTATTTATACAGTAAAAGGGTAAAATATGTAATTAAGGGTAAGAAAACTATTATAAAATTACCCTAACACTTATATTAATATAATTGGATGATTTTTTTAGACCTATATGATCCTTGGGTAGAAATGGGGTCCTTTGGAATCCACTTTGATGAGATTAGGAAATTTAATTTATTTTATTTAAAGAAAAGTTAAATATGTATCACTAAAATTTTAATGACTATATATTTTTTTATATAAGGTTATATAGAAGATAAATTTTATTAAAAATACCCATTTTAAATATAAAATGTTTTTATTTATCATGATAATTTATTTTTAATTTTTATAAAATAAATAATTACCTTAAAGACTTATACTTTGATGATGTAAAAAATAATTAATTGATGAGAAATCAATAATTTTTCTTATTAACATATTAATAACCATAAAAGGACCAAAAAACTTGAAAAAAATATTATCGGTCAAGTATATATAGACCATAAACATCCAAGGGTCTATTTAGTGACCATTGAGATCCATATAGAAGATATTGTGACACTTATATTATTTTATTTAAAGTGATGTTAAATTTGTCAAATTCATAATTTAAAATGTATAACATTTTAATTGTTGGATTTTATAGAAGATAAATTTGAATAATTAAATTATTATAAAATATAGTATATTAATATTCATCATAGTATTTTATTTTTTAATTTAATCAAAAATAAGTATACTAAATAATTACAAAAAAATTATGTAGTCATTATTCTATTAATGGAGATATCAAATAAATGTTATTAAAAATATTAAAAGAAATAAAATTTGGGTTAATTAATATTTAAAATTAATTTTATATATTACCTTTACCTATTATTAATCTAATAAAATAGTTTTTTCTAAGTTAAATTTTTATCTTAATATTTTTTTAAAAAAATTAATTGAATAGTGTAAAAATTGACACTATTGATTGTTTATCAAAATAATATTTATTAAATTATTTAAAAATAATGAAATATTTTAAAAATATATATAATAATTATTATATGGTATAAAATGTTCTAAGGTACTTATTTATATTCTAATTTATATCAAATAAAAAAAATATTGAATCCTTTTAATATTTAATTATTTGTTATCTTGAATAAAATTAAATAGAATAACTAAGTGTTAATTAAAATAATAATGTTTAAATTAACATAAAAACTTGTCTAAAATTTATTTTTTAATGATATTACAACCCTATATCATTTAATATTCTAAATTGGGATATTTTGGATGTTTTTGGGTTGGGTTTGATTCATTTATAAATTAATATTTTTGGAGATCCCAAAAGTACCCCTCACCTCAATTATAAAAGGGCACATCCTCCCTCACCTCTTCACTTCGGTTTGAGCCTTAAAGCTCATCCATAACCTAAATTTTTACATTATTAACTTACCTAGTTACATTATATAGGTTATTTTATTTTTAAAATACTAACTCTAGTGATTTAAGATGAGATTTAAAGTAAGTACGTCGAAGAAGAGGTAATCTTCTCTACCGATTCTTTCAAACTTATTTATTCTTATACTTCCTCTTAATGGGGTTTTTCATTATAAAGTAATAAATAAATTATAAATTATATACTTAGATTTTTTTATAATTATTAAACAACCATATTCTATCTTTTATCCATCCTATAAAAAATGAAATCTCCACGTGTGTGTACGTATGACTTATCGTCTCCACACCCTGGTGTAATATGTTTTTCACCACTGTTTTACTTGGGTGAGTATAATTATGGAAATAATAACTATATATGATTATTATAAAATTATATTTATTTTGAAATATTATACACCATCTAATTCAATACCATTCAACAATTATGGGAATGATATCATCACTCATGCTTACATACGACCTACCTCTCTACGATGCGATGTTATTCATTATACATTATCTTCATTAAATCATGATTATATAAATGTATATAATGAATAAATATGATATATATTAGGTTAATTTCATTTTTTAATGATATAAATACAACCTATGAAGGATAAAAAAACTTATTTGACAAAACATGCATAAGAAAATGAAGTAGTTAATACCAGGATAAAAAGTAATAATGAAATTTTATTACTCAATAGTTGATAATATGATTATATATGATATAAAAAAATGAATATGATTATGGAACAAGTAAATGAAATTATTTAAAACATTATATAGGAGGTTTGGATACATACAAAGGATATCATACCTAAGTTAAGGCATAATTTTTCAACCTCATTATTATCTGAGATTGTTCATTCGTAAGTATTTACTGGGGTATATTTATCATCTAAATACCTATTCCATAAATATGTAATACTATTTCTACTATTATACATTTTTTTAAATTCAATTTTACCCATTGGTTAATTTTTAATAAACGGTATGAAAGGAATATTTTTTCGTTATTCAATATGAGGTACTTTTTAACTTTTTTAGAAAAAGTACGAGGAGAATGTTTTTTAACTTATAAAAAATGACTTTTTTTACAACTTAATAACACCTTATTTAAACGAAGCTTACTCTAAAATATTTCAAGTTTATTTTCAAATAAATTATTTTCTTTCTAAATTGTGTGACATTTTTGATAAAAGAAAACATTTTTGAAAAAGAAAGGATATTTTCCTTAAGAATTAATATCAAGCGTTTTATCAAAATTATTTTCCATATAAGATGAAATTATATAATAGGGTTATGTTTCTATCCCTATTATCCCTATTGTTTTATTATGTTTATTATGAAATTATATTTATGAAATCCATTTGTTTTATATAGATTATGATGGAATGATGTTTAAGAAACGCATTTTATTCCTTGGGTTATGTTATGATGGATGATTTTTGTTTTTTTTTTGAACTTGTAAGAATAATTTCATTATGAGATGGGTGGGAAATATATCTCCCTATAATGCATTGGGTAAAGATTTATATCTCATGAGATAGACATAGTTGGAATGAGAAATGATCTCAGTTTAGTAATATAGGATTGGAAAGAGGAGTGAACTTGGTTCAGTAATGGACTTTGTCCGATATGATGGCCTTGGAAATAAGCATTGACTAATATGAAATGATTTTCCATGATTATGTGAATTCCAAAAAACATCATGTAATATGTTATTAATTTTGGGATTATGTTTATTAATTCTTATAAATTTTTATAATTTAACCCATGACATGATATCATGATCTTTCATATGCAGGATAAGATTTTCAAATGTTATGTTCTTATGTCTTATGTTTATGATATGATTGATATTTCCATTGTTTACCCTTACTAAGAATCTAAGATTACACTTTCATATGTTTCTTTTTCTCAGGTCATAAAGAGGGGTATTAATTAATATATATCATAAAGGGGTCTAGTTATGATGAAATTTGTTGGAGACAATGACGATGTATTATGAACCAGTTATTTATGTTTCCTAGTTGTTAAAGACACTATACCTATATGGTCCTTTTGTGTCTTTTTTATATTTTTTAATGAATATTCTTCAAATTTGAATTAATATTAGTGTAAGTAAAGTATGGGTCATTATAGTTAGTGTTATAGGAAAGGTATAGTTAAACTTTGGAAACTAGGATGAGATAACCTTAGCAAGAACCCAAAGGATATGTTAAAGTATTGGTTACAATACTAGTGTTTTAGAAATGATAATGAATAACCTAGGATAAAACTTAAAGTGTCCAAATTTTAATTTTTATTCTTTATTATGTGGTTTTCACATTACATTTAGTGTTTCTCACACTATGATTCTTGGTTTTAGCCAATGGATGTAACCTGCAGGAACCATGTTAATACTGAATGCGATAGGACTGAATGGCCCAAAGGCCTTATTTTTTTTTTATTATGGATAATCCCCCTTTTAAGGGTTGAAGGGGAACCCATACATGACACGTAGGCCCATGTCACAAGGCCCGACATGACCTGGAATACATGACCCGAAGGCCCATAGGCATACCATGCCCAATACATGACCCGTAGGCCCAAACCACTAGAACTACCCCTACCTAGCTTCTGTATCATTGATTGCCTAACTAACCACCTTGAATTTCTGATCATCTAACCTTGCTCCGTACAAAGCTACATGATGCCTGGTCCTGATGGCGGTTGCCATACCCTCTCATTCTTCTAATCCGGTTAGCTCTGCTTCTGGTGACTGCTACTCTTGTTGCTATGATCCTCTTCTAGGGCCATCTCTATGTGAACTAGGCTACTCCATGGTATCTATGGTCCGAAGGCCCTGGGGCCCAAAGGCCCTATAGCCTGAAGGAATTTGATGGCCCGGAGAACCAAATCAGGTGAATAGTTCTGGCTGCTACAGTACCGAACAATACCGGATATAGTACTAACACAATACCACTACAAAACTGCTACAGTACTACTACAGTACTACTATAGTGCCCAGAAATTCTCCTCCACTTGGTTTTGAACCCGGGTCTCTTGGATTCCAAGCAGGATCCCTTACCATTCGGGTACGGGCTCATTGGAAACTGAATGCGATAGGCAATGCAATGATTGTCCTCTTGAACGACCAAATGTTATAGGAGCTAGAATGTAAAATATTTTAGCTATGATCACGAAAATTTCTCAAGCTATGAATCATCCATGACTTCCAAATGAGAAAAGGATGGTACAACATTCAATTGATTCCTTTATGAGGCACCTTACACCTTATTTTAGCAAGTCTTCTGATCTATTAGTGGCTAAAAAATGGATCGATACCACTGAAAAGATATTTTTAGTTCTCCAATGTTTAGACCATGATAAATTCATCTTAATAGTCTATCATTTGGATGGTTAATATGATAAATGGTGGAAACCTATCAAGAATACAAGGCAAAGAGATGAAATTGAATCCATGGAATGAGATGAGTTCAAGAACTTATTTTTCAATAAGTACTTTCCTCACATTATTTGAAAAAAGATAGAGAAGAAGTTCCTTGAACTTAAGAAAAAGGATGATGAATCAGTTGGTACCTATGAAGAAAATTTTACAAGACTTGCAGGGTACAGTTCTGGAATTATTATCCAACCTAAGAGTAAAATTGATCAATTCTTTAGTGGCTTAAAACCAAGTATTCGAATGGAATTATCCATAAGTGACTTCAATAGCTATGAATAAATCATTTGCTGTGATCTCAAGGTTGAGATTGATATTGGAGTAACCCATAGGTCCTATGGTTTTGATAAGAAGAGAAAAATGGAATTCAAGGGAAAATATAAAGACCAAATTGAGAAGAAGATGAGTTTTACCTTATGCTCAAATTGTGGAAAGAAACATGGAGGGAATTGTCTTAAGAGGACTAGTAAATGTTTCAAATATGGAAAAAAGGTCATCTAGTAGTTGAATACCAAAGTTATGGAAAAATATGTTTATTGATGTGAATAGAGAGAAGGCTACACAAAATGCACCTCCTACACTTCAATGTTACAAGTGTAAGGAAATGAGGAATTATTCCAATCAATGCCCCAATCCAATGGTTATTGATGATGACCAATGTTAAAAGACTCTTAAGAACAAATATAAAGGAAAGTCACATATGATCACTATCGGTGATGTGGATTATGATAATGAAGTGGTTAAAGGTATATTTACCATCCACTATAAAGTAAAAAATGTTTTATTTTATTATGGATCCACCCACTCTTTTATTTTTGAAGAATTTTCTAAGGGTATCTCCATATTAACTCCAAAATTATATGTTGAGTTAGCTATGACAACTTCTAATGGAACAATGGCCACATCAAAAGTTTATAATTCTTATCTGGTTGAAGTTTGTGCGAAAGTGCTTCCTGCAAATCTTGTGATCCTTCCTATAGTGGAATTTGATGCAATTCTTGGCTTGGATTGACTTTATCTATATGTAGCTCATATCAATTTACAATTAAGGGAAGTCACATTTCATATTATGGATCAATCTATGATAATCTATCGATACAATGACAAATATAACCTTCCAGTATAAATTTATTCCATATTATGGGTCTAGATTCTTATAAATTAAGGTTATTTATCTCAAATGGTCAGGGAGAAACTCACAATTAAGAATACACCCATTGTATGAGATTTTGAGGATGTCTTTATAGAATAATTTCTAGGCCTTCCACCAAATTCTGAGGTTGAGTTTTGAATAGAACTCATACGAGGTTCTATACTTATTTCAAAGAAACCATATAGAATGGCCCTGATTGAGTTGCAGGAATTGAATAATCAACTCCAAGAGAATCTTGATAAAGGATTCATATGCCCTAGTGTGTCATCTTGAGGAGCACCTATTCTATTTTTTAAGAATAAATATGGATCAATGAGACTCTACATTGATTATAAAAAACTTAAAAATATCACTATCAAGAACAAATATCCTCTTCCCCGCATTGATGACTTATTTGACCAACTACGTGGAGCTCAATACTTTTCTAAGATACATCTTTGTTCAGGATATCATTAATTAAGGGTCAAGAAAGAGGATATACCAAAGAAAACATTCCGTACAAGGTATGGACACTATGAATTTATAGTGATGCCTTTTGGTCTTACTAATTCCCTCACTATCTTCATGTATCTAATGAATAGAGTCTTTAGAGACTATCTTGATTAGTTTTGATAATATTTATAGATGATATTCTTGTCTATTCAATGATCAAGGAAGAGCATGAAGATCACTTGAGAATTGTATTGAATACCCTGGGAAAGGATAATATTTATAAAAAATTTAGCATGCGTGAATTTTGGCTTCAAAAAGTTTCATTTTTGGGTCACATAATCTCAAAAGAGGGGATATATGTAGATCTAGAAAAAACCAAAGTTATTGAAAGTCGACCATGACCAAAAATGCTAACTGATATCTAATTTTTTCTTGGTTTGGATGGATATTATTTCTATTTTGTGAAATATTTTTCATTATTATCTAATCCACTCACCGAGTTGACTTGGAAAGGAGTTAAGTTCATGTGGATAGAGGAATGTGAAGAGAATTTCAGAGGTCTCAAAAGAAGGTTATCCAGTGTATCTGTGCTCACACTACCTTGTAGTGGAGAAGGTTTTGTGATCTACAATGATTCATCCAAATAGGGGCTAGATTGTGTCATCCTGAAAAATGATATAGTGATGGATTATGCCTCACGATAGTTGAAAATCCATGAAAAATATTACCCAACTCATGATTTGGAGTTAGCTATGGTAATCTTTTCATTAAAGATTTGGAGGAATTATATTTATTGTGAAAGGTGTGATATTTATATTGATCATAAATGTTTAAAGTATATTTTCACACAGAAGTACTTTAATATGTGTCAAAGAAGATGGTTGGAGTTAATTAAAGATTATGACTGCTCAATACATTACCACCTTGGGAAAGAGAACAAGGCGAGAGATGATTTGAGTCAAAAGGACCATGGTAGTCTATCCATGATGAAGATCACAAAAGATCCAATATTTTTGGATTTTAAAAGGATGGATCTTGACATTTTAAAGGAAGGGGAGAAATATTAATTTTATCAAATGAATGCTCAACCATCTATACAAGTGAAGATTAATGAGATGTAGAAGGAAGATGCAGGGATACAATAGAAGGTGAGAAATGTTCCTGAATTCAACCTTGATTATGATAGAATAATAAGGTTTAGGAATCAAGTTTTTATTCCCCGCCATACTAGAATTAAAAGAGTTATTGGATGAGGCTCATATTTCTTCATTCTCTATTCAACTTGGAGGCACAAAGATGTACAGGGACATGAAAGAGTATTTATAGTGGGATGGAATGAAAAGAGATATTTTCAAATATGTCTCTCGATTCTTGGTTATTCATCAATTTAAGGTCGAGAGAAATAATTTTAAGGGTATATTATAACCATTACCCATACCAGAATGGAAATGGGAAAACATCACTATGGACTTTGTCATCGTACTAATCAAAACATCCAAGGGACGTAATTCTATATGGGTTATAGTCGATCACCTAACTAATTCTACACACTTCATCTCTATTAGAGACGATTTATCTCTTGATAAACTTGTTAAGATATATGTAAAGGAATTGGTAATAATTCATGGAGTTCCACTTTACATTACATCTGACCGGGATCCGAGGTTTATCTCGATGTATTGGAGAAGTCTTCAGCAGGCTCTAGATACATAGTTAAGTTTCAAAACCGCTTATCATCCTTAGATAGATGATTAGTCTAAGAGGACAATTTAAACTCAAGAAGGCATGTTGACTGCTTTCTCTAAATATTTCAATGGTGGTTGATATCAACAACTACCTTTGGTGTAATTTTCTTACAATAATAGCTTTCAATCCAGTATTACGATGGCTCCTTATGAAGCCCTATATGAAAATAAGTGCATAAATTCAACTTGTTGGGATGAAGTTGGGGAAAGAAAGCTATTAAGACCTGATATTTTCAATGAAATGATAGAAAAGGTCAGATCTATTCAACAACACATAAGAGCAGCTCAAATTCGAAAAAACGTTATACTGACAACTGAAGAAAATACATAGAGTTTAAAGTAGGTGACAAGATGTTTCTATGAAAATATTCTTAGAAGTGAGTAATGATATTTGGAAATAATGGAAATCTAATCCCTAGGTATATCAGTCCATTTGAAATTCTGAATCATGTTGGGAAGGTAGCTTACCGATTGATGCTTCCACCGAATCTCTCTAAAGTTCATGATGTGTTCCATCTATATCTCCTAAGAAATTAAATACCCAATCCTTCACATGTACTAAACTCAGAATTTGAACCTTTGGATAAATATCTTTCTTATGAAGTACAACTGATAGAGATTCGGGATCGTAGCGAAAAATTTATACGAAACAAGACCACTCGCTTGGTTAAAGTTTTGTGTTGCAACCACTAATTTGAGGAAGCTACATGGGAACTTAAGGATTTTATGAGGGAGAGATATCCTCATATATTCGTATCCAAGTGAAGAATTTCTAGGGAGAAATTCATTTTAAGGGGGGTCGAATGTAACACCTAGTTGTTTTTATGAAATATTTCTCTAAATAATTTTAATTATTAAATAGATTGCATTATATGAAATCAAGAGTTTAAATGAATAAAGAGTCTACCTTAGTATAAAATGACCATTTTAACCTATCTGTTAAGTTAGTGAGAATAAATATAACTAACTTATGAAAATGTATGGTGAAGTCATTTGCTACCAATTATTTATGAAAAAAATATATAAATCAACTATATATTTGTATTTTTGTATAAATAAATTGAGTGAATTACTATTAATAAATGAAATTAATGAAAATATTTGTTATGAATAAAATATTTTTTATATTCATACAATTTTTTTTCATAGGGTATGAATAAACTCTATTTGATGTATAAAAACCTAGATTTTTCAAAAGGGTAATTTTCGACTTTTTAATGGAGAACCCCTTTTAAATTAAGATTTTGACACATTAATAATTTTTATATAACAAAATAAACATTTTTTTTTGAAAGTGGGATATAAAAATTTACTTTCTATGAACTTTTAATATTTTTCTAATAACTTTCAAATTCGGAAAAATAGTAAAAAAACACTAAATATTAATTAAAAAAAACTTTTTTCATAGAAATAATTTGTATGGTTAAATTATAATATTGAATGGTTTTAAAATATAAATAGAACATGTTTTTATCATTAAATATGATTTATATTATTAGCAATAATTTAACATTCAATTTAGATGTAAAAATATTTTAATCTTTTGCAATGTTTTAAATTTTAAAATATGTCCCGTCTTTCTGAAAAAAAGATTAATTTTAATTAATTACTTAAAATTATATATTTTTAATTTTAAAAAATGGATTTCATATTTGGAATCATTGGGTCCAAATTATGTAAACATCTTTGTTTTATTTTTTGTCATTATGAATAGTAACATCAGTAATTTTTATTAATATGGTAAAAGGGTAACACTACTAGAATTCTTGGTAATTGCAATGGGCTATTTGCGACGGGATCCCGTCACAAATAGGCTTTAGCGATGGGGCCCCGTCGCAAATAGCCCGTTGCAGAAAATGCTGTCGCAAATACAAGTATTTGTGATGGGTTTGTCGCAAAAAAAGTTATTTGCGACGGGAAACATCGCCATCGCGAATAAGCTTCTGATTATATGTATTATATATACGTAAACGTTTTCACGACGGGCCCATCACAAAAACTGTTTGCGACGGGCTCTCATCCCATTGCAAATATATATATATATATATATATATATATATATATATATATATAACACTTTCTACGACGGGACCGTCGCAACAAATTATTTGCGACGGTCAAGTAGTACCGTCGCAACCTTGTTTTAAAAAAATATTTAGTTGGACTATTTGCGACGGGGTCCCGTCGCAAAAGTTCCCGTCGTAAATAATAAATTAATTTTTTAAAAACTAAAATTTAATAAAATTACGTTTAATGAAAAAATAATATTACTATTATTAAAAAAATAAAAAATAAAAAATATTAAAATTCTCAATATTCACAAAAAATAATAATAAAATATTAAAAATTAAATTATGTAATATTTGTACTGATATAAAAGACAGAAAATGTAAATAATTCATATTACAATGTTAAATTGAAATGTTTGTAACATAAAAAAATCACTGGGGGGTCGTCTTCTGGAGGAGGTGGAGGAGCTGAAGGAGGTAGTGGAGGAAACTGCATCCCTAAACTATGAGTCAAATGACGCAGGATATAATGCATCCTCAGCAGACCTCAACAACTCATAAAATTCTGATTGTGTCAACTCAGGAGTTAAATCAATATCATCGTGAGTTTCAATTTGTTGCACAGATGGACCTACAACATCATGTATTAAATTTTGAAATCGTGATAGATCCAGAATCAAGTTATTAGGATCTTCTCTAAAAATGTGTTCACCGTGTTGATACCAAAAAACATAATCTGGTTGAAAACCAAACCGCAAGAGATGTCCCCCAACCTTGTTAAATGTGTCAAACATTCTCAAAGAACATTTTTTACAAGGACACTTAATTGTGCCTTCTGAAACATATTCTGGTTTTGATGATGCAAGTACTAAGAAGGCTTCAACACCCTCAATATATACAGGATTTAAACTAGAACCATTGGGATTTCTACACTGATTTATCCAAGATCGATCATCTAATAATGACTGATGTTGACTTCCTTATTCCATATTTTTCTACATAAAATATAAAATCATAACTGTTTTTGAATAGTTTGAAATTATAAAAATACTATCTGAAAAAGAAGATGAATAATTAAAACTACTTAATAATTATCATTAATTAAGGACGACACAATTTCCAGTGGATTGACGACTACTCTTTTGGCCGATAGCTCATTTAATTGCATCTTTCTCACACTTATTAATGTTAATTATTCCTAATTATTTCTAATTATTACAAATTATTACAATTTATTACTAATTATTACAATTTATTACTAATTATTACAATTTATTACTAATTATTACAATTTATTACTAATTATTACTATTTATTACTAATTTAGCAATACTTAACAATACTTAGCAAAAGGAAAACAGCTTGAATAATGAAAGGAAATTTGGTAATCATCGTTGTGGAGATGATTACAAATTTTCCCTTCATTATCCAAGAAGATTTCATTTACTAATTATTAGTAATAAAAACTATTATATTATCAATATTTATGAAAAAACAATATTAATATTATTAAAATAATAAAAAATTTATAAAATATTAAAATTATCAATACTCAAATCAGAATTTGTTCTATTCTTAAAATGTTCAAATCTCAAAGGGTTGTTAATTGTGAAGTCATGTGCAATAAAAAGTTTGCGTTAGTCATGTCTAATGTAAACTCTATAATTGTATTTTCATGGTTGATCACCTTGCAAGTAGTGTTTCAATAGGATGACCAAATTAAGGACGTTCTCATCTCTAAGAATCATCTCACATGAAACATTACATAGATCATTCTTCCTTAAAAATTTGAGGGGATATCATCATTTTTCTCTTAAATTTTCAAGGAAGAATGGTTTATGTAAAGGTTCATGTAAGATAATTCTTATAGATAAGAAGAGCATGATGTGGTTTGTCTGATTGCAACATTACTTGCGAGGTGATCAACCATGCAAGGACAATTATAGAGTTTACATTGGACATGGCTGACACAAACTTTTTATTGCGCATGACCTGATAATTGGAGACCCTTTAAGATTTAAACATGTTAAGAATAGAGAAAAGCCTGTTGTAAATATTGATAATTTTAATATTTTATAATTTTTTTTTATTATTTTAATAATATTAATATTTTTTTTTGTAAATATTGATAATATAATTTTTTATTGCTAATTATTGCTAATTATTTCTAATTATTGCTAATTATTTCTAATTATTGCTAATTATTGCTAATTATTTCTAATTATTGCTAATTATTGCTAATTAATGCTGATTATTGCTAATTAATGCTCATTATTCCTAATTATTTCTAATTATTCCTAATTATTTCTAATTATTCCTAATTATTGCTAATTATTGCTAATTATTGCTAATTATTGCTAATTATTGCTAATTATTGCTAATTAATACTAATTATTGCTAATTATTGCTAATTATTCCTAATTATTGCTAATTATTGCTAATTATTCCTAATTATTTATAATTATTCCTAATTATTTATAATTATTCCTAATTATTCCTAATTATTCCTAAGTATTCCTAATTATTGCTAATTATTGCTAATTATTGCTAATTATTGATAATTATTGCTAATTATTGCTAATTATTGCTAGTTATTGCTACTTATTGCTAATTATTGCAAATTATTGCAAATTATTACTAATTATTACTAATTATTACTAATATTTACTAATGTTTACTAATTATTACTCATTGTTACTAATTATTACTAATTGTTACTAATTGTTACTAATTATTACTAATTATTACTAATTATTACTAATTATTACTAATTATTACTAATTATTACTAATTATTACTAATTATTACTAATTATTACTAATTATTACCAATTATTACTAATTATTACTAATTATTCCTAATTATTCCTAATTATTTCTAATTATTCCTAATTATTCCTAATTATCCCTAATTAATACTAATTATACCTAATTAATACTAAATATACCTAATTTATACTATTTATTCCTAATTATATCTAATTATTCCTAATTATTACTAATTATACCTAATTATTACTAATTATTCCAAATTATTACCAATTATTCATAATTATTACTAATTATACATAATTATTACTAATTATTCCAAATTATTCCAAATTATTACTATTTATTCCTAATTAAAACTAATTATACCTAATTAATACTATTTATTCCTAATTAATACTAATTATACTTAATTATTACTAACTATACCTAATTATTACTAATTATACCTAATTATTACTAATTATTCCTAATTAATACTAATTATTCCTAATTAATACTAATTATTCCTAATTAATACTAATTATTCCTAATTACAAATAATTATTCCTAATTAATACTAATTATTCCTAATTAATACTATTTATTTCTAATTAATACTATTTATTCCTAATTAATACTATTTATACCTAATTATATCTAAAAGTATATCTAATTATTCCTAAAATATCTAATTATTCCTAATTATATCTAATTATTCCTAATTATTACTAATTATGCCTAATTCTTACTAATTATTCCTAATTATTACTAATTATACCTAATTATTACTAATTATTCCTAATTATTACTATTTATTCCTAATTATTACTATTTATTCCTAATTATTACTATTTATTCCTAATTATTACTAATTATACATAATTATTACTAATTATACATAATTATTACTAATTATACCTAATTATTACTAATTATACATAATGTTTACTAATTATTCGTAATTATATCTAATTATTCCTAATTAATACTAATTATTCCTAATTATTACTAATTATACCTAATTATTACTAATTATTCCTAATTATTACTATTTATTCCTAATTATTACTATTTATTCCTAATTATTACTATTTACTCTTAATTATTACTATTTATTCCTAATTATTACTAATTATACCTAATTATTACTAATTATACCTAATTATTACTAATTATACCTAATTATTACTAATTATACCTAATTATTACTAATTATTCCTAATTAATACTAATTATTCCTAATTAATACTAATTATTCCTAATTAATACTATTTATTCCTAATTATATCTATTTATTCCTAATTATGTCTAATTAATATTAATTATAAATAATTATTTATAATTATAACTAACAATATCAAAGTCTTAGTAAAACTAAATATAAATAACAATCAATAAAAATCTAATTAAATTCGAACTAATAAACAACAATTAAAATTAACATAAAAAAATAAAATAAACATAAAAAAATTAAAATATAAAGACCTTAAACTTTGATATTCTAAAGATATTGACGCCCTCCGATTGATCTCGTATAAAAAACTTCAACTAAAAAAAATTCTCTTTAAAACTGAAGAATAAAGAGAGAGAGAAATCAAGATCTGAATGATTTGTGGAAAAAACAGATGGGTGTATATATAGGTTAGATTAGTTGCGACGAGCTTCCCGTTGCAACTGGTACTATTTGCGACAGGGCCCGTCGCAATTGCCCTCGCCCGCATTAATTACAGTCGGTGGTAAAACGGTTATTTGCGACGAGGCTCGTCGCAAATAGTACCTGCCGACAGTCTTTTTGCGAAAGGACGACATCCCATCGCAAAAGGGTATTGACCGCCGCCAGGTATTTGCGACGGGTCCCGTCGCAAATACACCTGCGCGGTTTGGCGCGCAAGCCGCACCAAACTATTTGCGACGGGAGGCGAAATCCCGTCGCAAATACTTGGTTATTTGTGACAGGCTACATTCCCCGTCACAAATAGATTCTTGGACGGGTTATTTACGACGGGAAGAGATCCCGTTGCAAATAACCCATTGCAAATACTGATTTTCCCGTAGGGTAAAACGAGTAATTTAGGGCAATAATACAATTTTAAAATTACCCTAAAACTTGTATTAATATCATTAGATGAGTGTTTTTAGACCTAAATAATACTTGGGTCGAAATGGGGTCCTTTGGAATCCACTTGGATGAGATTATGACATTTCATTTATTTTATTTAAAGAAAAGTTAAATATGTCTCTCTCAAATTTTAATATATAAATCGCTTTTTATATAAGGTTATACAAAAGATAAATTTGATTATAAATACTCATTTAAAAGATAAAATGTTTTTATTTATCATGGTAATTTATTTTTAATTTTTAGAAAATAAATAATGACCTTAAAGACTTATACTTTGATGATGTAAAAATTAATTAATTGATGAGAAATCAATAAAACAATTTTTATTAAAATAATAATAACCATCAAAGGAACCAAAAACCTGACCAAATATTATTTTTCAAGTATATATTGACTATAAACATCATAGGGTTGAGTTAATGACCATTTAGAGCCTTATATAAGAGACTGTGACACTTATGTTATTTTATTTAATGTGATGTTAAATTTGTCACATTCATAATTTAATAAGTATAACATTTTAAATGTAGGATTATCCAGAAGATAAATTTTACTATTTATATTCTTCTGAAATCTAGTAGATTTATCTTCATCATATTATTTTATTTTAAATTTCTATAAAATAAATAAGTATACTAAATAATTACATAAAATTGATGTAGTAATAATTTTATTAATGGAGATATCAAATAAATATTATTAAAAATATTAAAATAAATATAATTTTGGTTAATTAATATGTAAAATTAATTTTATATATTACCTTGAAAAATTATGAATATAAAAAAATAGTTTTTTCTAAGTTAAATTTTTATCTTAATATTTTTAAAAATCAATGAATTGAATAGTTTCAAAATTGGCACTATTGATTGTTTATTAAAATAATGTTTTATTAAATTATTTAAAAAACATAAAACATTTTTAAAAAACATATATTAATTAATATATGGTCTAAAATTTTATAAGTTACTTATTTATGGTATAATTAACATCAAATATGTAAATATTGAACCCTTTTAATGTTGAAATATTTTTTTATCTTAATTAAAATTAAATAGAATAACTAAGTGTTAATTAAAATGGTAATGTTTAAATTGACATAAAAACTTGTCTAAATTTTATTTTTTATTGATATTACAACCCTATCACATATTAACTTATAAATTGGGTTATTTTTGAGGTTTTTTGTAAAGGGTTTGATTTTTTTATAAATTAATATTTTTAGAGATCTCAAAAGTGCCCCTCACCTCAATTATAAAGGGGAACCTCCTCTGTCACCTCTTCACTTAAATTTGGGACTTCAAGCTCAGAAATCTCCTAAAATTTTCCCTTATCAATTTACCTAGTTACATTCTAGAGGTTCTGGATCTTTTTAAAGACCAACTCTAGTGCTCTAAGAGGATATTTAGAGGAAGCATGTTGAAGAAGAGGTAATCTCCTCTTCCAATTCATTCAAAATAATTTCTTCTTCTAATTACCATTAATGAGTTGTTTAATTATAAAGTAATAACTCCAATATCACTTATATACTTATATTTTATTATAATTTTGAAACAACCATATTCCACCTTCTATCCATCCTATGAAAAATGAAATCACTATGCGTGCGTACGTATGACTTACCATCTCCACGCTGTGGTGTAATCTATTTTTTACCACCGCCTTACTTGGATGGGTATAATGATGGAAATAATAACTATATATGATTATTATAAAATTATATTGATTCTGAAATATTATATAACATCCACTTCAATACTATTCAACAATTATAGGAATGATATCATCGCTCGTGCATACGTACGACTTATCGTCTCCACGATGCGATGTGATTCATTCTACGTTATATTAATTAAATCATGATTATATAAATGTGTAGAATGAATAAATATGATATATATTATGTTAATATTATTTTGAAATGGTATAACTATGACCTATAAAGGATACACATGAATTATTCGACAAAACATGCATAAGAAAATGAAGCATTTAATACCCAAATAATAAGTAATAATGAAATGTTATTTACAAATGGATGATAATATGATAAAATATGATATTATAAAAATGACTATGACTCTATAATAGTTAAATAAAATTATTTAAATCATTATACATGAGGTTTGGATATATACAAAGGATATCATACCTAAGGTAAGGGGTAATTTTGCAATCTCATTATTATCCCAGATTGTTTATTCATAAGTATTTACTAGGGTATATTTATCATCCCCATCCATGTTACATAAATGTTTAATACTATTTATATTATTCTATAATTTCTTAAATGAAAATTTACACATTGGTTAATTTTAACTAAATGGTATGAAAGGAATCTTTTTTCATTATTTGATACAAGACACTTTTTGAATTTTTCGAAAAAAGTATGAGGAGAATGTTTTTTAACTTATATGGAATGAATGAATTTTTATGTCTTCTTAATTAATTATTTCCATGAATATTCCTCTAAATTATTTCAATTTTATTTTCAAATAAATTAGTTTCTTTTTAAATTGTGTGACATTTTGTGAAAAGAAAATGTTTTTGAAGAAGAAAGGATATTTTCCTCATTAATTAATATCAAATGTTTTATCAAAATTATTTTCCATCTAAGATAACATTATTTAATAGGGTTATGTTTCTATATATATTATTAATATGGTTTTATTGTGTTTATTATGGAATTATTTTTATGAAATCTATTTTTTTATATGGATTATGATAGAATGATGTTTAAGAAACCCATTTTATTCCTTAGGTTATGTTATGATGGATGATTTATGTTTTTGTGGAACATGTAGGAATTATTTAATTATGAGATGGGTGGGACATATATATCCATCCAATTTATTGGTTAAATATTTATATCTCATGAGATATACAAGGATGGAACATGAAATGATCTTGGTTTAGTAATACAGGGATGAAATGAGGAGCGAACTCAGTTCAGTAGTGGACTTTGTCTTCTATGATGGTGTTCGAAATGAGCCTTGACTAATATGAAATTATTTTATATGCTTATGTGTATTCTCAAAAACTTCATGTCTTATGTTATGACTTTTGGGATTACGTTCATTGATTCTTACGAACTTTTATGATTTATCCCATGGCATGATATCACGATCTTTCATATACATGATAATATTTTCAATTGTTATGTTCTTATGTCTTATGTTTATGATATTATTGATATTTACATTGTTTAACTTTACTGAGAACCTGATCTTACCCTTTTATATGTTTCTTTTCCCTAGGTCATGAAGAAGGTTATTAAGTAAGATATGTCAAAAAGGGGTTTAGTTATGATGAAATAAGTGGGAGACAATGAATATATATTATGAAATAGTTGTTTATGTTTCCCAATTTATAAATAAACTATACCTATATGGTACTTTTTTGGATTTTTTATATTTTTAATGAATATTATTCAACTTTGAAGTAATATCAATTTATGTAAAGTATGGGTCATTATAATAACCACTCTCCATGCCCAAGCCAAAGACACACTGAACCTTCCTCAAAATCCTAGTTTGATTCTGGAAACACATATGTCACATCCAAGATGACCCAATGAATGTGATTTAAAACTGACTACATCTAAATTCACACCAAAGCACTAACCGGACCTTCCCTAGATGACCCTTCTAAAAAACACTCATCTCCACCTACCGATGCTTTGTTAACCTACCTGATCACACCTGAAGGAATCCTGTGACCACCTAAACACAATCACTAGATTCTATAATCATCCCCTAGTTAGATTCCATGGTTATATCCTATTGTGACCCAAATGTTTCATACATACATATCACATCTTATTAGACTAATGTACATTTCATAACATAATGATCTATTCCAGAATTGTATAGATCTATTGCCTTTGGTAACTTGGATATAACATGTTCATAATTAAACTAAATCATATCCCAATAAGTTAATAAAAACTATCACCCTTCTTAGAAATATCATATATAATACCTTTCTTTATAACACAGGGAAAGGAAACATAAGGAATGGTGATCTTTGATGATCAGTAAGGGTAAAAAAATGAGATATGAATGATAAAATAAGTATAAAATGATCATAATGGTATGTGAACATGATCATAACATTTGAAATATGTACTCTACATATCAAAGATCATAATCTTGTGTCATGGAAAAAAGATTCACACTTCATAATAAATTAATCACAAAGGAATCAAATAACATGAGACATGCGAATATAACATTGGCCTAAAACATATATTTTTGGTATAAACATAAGTATAGAAAATCATTTCCTTAGTATTCAAGTATCATTTAAGTGGCTATCATAGTGGAATGAGTTCACTCCAAAACCGTCGTAATAGTCATGGTTCACTCCCAAGACTATCATAGTGGACAATGTATGTTACTGAACTGGGTTCACTACCCATTCTAGTCTTATTTATCTAATGAGATATCATTATTTTACTAATTCATTAGAGGGATATATTTTTCCCACAAGTGACATAATGAAAATCATATATATATGTGTGATACAAGATCATAAAACATTCATCATATCATAACCCATGAAAAGAAATTGGTTTCATAAGAATTTAATCATGGTATAACCCATGTAAAATAAATAGGTCTCATAAACATTTCATCATAGCATAACCCATTAAAAAGATATGGGTTTCATAACCATGCATCTTGACATAACCCATGGAAAAGAAAATGGTTTCATAAACATCTTATCATCATAAACATAAACCATCTAGATAAATAATAAATATGGTTTCTTTGGATTATATACCAATTAAAGCTTAAGTCACATCAAAATATGTCATCTTATATGGAAAATGATTATTAGATATCACATGGAATATTTCTTTTGGAAAATATCCTTTCCACTTTGAAATAACTTATTTAAAATCTAAAAAATTCTTAAATATTAACAAAACAAATTATTTAAAAATAAAATTTTATACTTGTAAATGAATCTTTAAATCATTTAGTGGTTATGATGATGATAAATACAATTCATTTCTTACATGTTAAAACAAATATTTCTTTCAATTTTTTGGTAAAAAGTAAAAAATTCCTTGTATGGAAAGAGAAAATAAGATTTATTTTAAAACATTATGTAAAAATGTAAAATATTGGGTAATTTTTGTTTTTAAATAAATCATTTTATATTATTAAATATATTTTTTAAAAACATTTTTAGAAAATATATACATAGAAGAGAATGGATTTTTGACCAAAGAGAGAAATAAAATAAAATTTCTTAAAAAAATTATTTTGGTATATTTAGTTCTTAAAGAAATTAAAATGAAAGGAAAACATGTATTATATAGAAATAACCATAGTAGAATAAAATTATTGTTTTTATTTAGATATATATCATAATATTTCATTATCGTAAACTTAATCATAAACAACCTTGATAAACAATGGAATTGTAACATAAAACCTTCACCACCTTGGTAACTTTTAAATCATAATCCTAATGAAATAAATAAATTTATATGGATAAATTTATAAAATAATTTTCATGATAAAAATCATAAAATACATTCAAGGGTAGTATGTACACCACACAAAAGAAACAAGTGGCGAATATGGCATGAGTCCCACAGAAATAAAAGTGAGATGAAAATCCTTTACCTTAAGTATCAAATTACTTCATACATGTCAAAAAATATTTAATAATAATTATAGTTTTATTTTAAATATATTAAATAACCATAATAATATATATCATACCATATAGTATTTACTTATAACCTTTCACCACTCGTTTATTAACAATTCTTTATTAAAATCATCGTTTCAAGTGATAATTGCTTCATTTTCATGTACATTTTGGTTTAGTAGTTTTAGTCCTTGTAATTTGATTATAATTAAATCATATCTAGAATATTAATAATTATATTAATATCATATAAATTAATTATATAAATATTTATATTGTTCCATAAAATTTAGATATAGAAAAAAGAATTACACCATTTATGGAGACGGTATGTCGCATGTACGCATGAACATTATTTTCATTTTTCAACGGATGGAATGGAAAAAGGTAAACATTAATTAACCATAAAATAATAATAATAATTTCATATATATCATATATATTTATTAAATCTATCCTTATTATCACATATTTCAAAATAAAATGAAAAACTTATCACATCACTTTGTGGAGGTAGTGGTCCACATGAACACATGAGAAATGATACAATTTCCCAATGGATTGGAAGGTAATAAGGTAGATGTGATATTATAATTTCAGATGTATAATTATTTCATAAATATAATATAATTATTTTAAATACATTATAATATCCAACTATGATATGTGGTGATAGAAAACGAATCACATCGGTTCGCATGGCGGTAGTCCACTGTACACATGATCAACAGTTACATTTCCCATTTGATAGATGAGGAGATGGATATAGGTCACTACATTAACATAATAAAATATTATTATATGGGATAAATTTATGTTATTATATCAGTATAGTTGAATAATATTTGAAGGAGTTATAAGATAAAATGAAATGAAAATGCATGGTTAAGGACTACACAACTTCTTCAGAGAACCCCTTTCGGTTTACACCTAAAGCCTTCTTAGGTGGGTTTCCTAATAAAACTAAGTCCTATAGGATTTGGTTAGGGAATTAAGTAAGGGTTTTGGGTAGTTATTGGATGAACCAAAATTATCTTGAAGTGTGGAGAGGATAGGAGTAGGGTGTCCTTTTATAAGTGGGGGAGGAGACCTACTTGGAAATTACTTGGAAATTTCATAAAAGAATACAAAATGATAAATTAATTCCAAAGAAAAATGCTTCCAAATGAGCTTATATTAAAATTTAGGTTAATATAATTTCTAAATAAGTCCAAAAAATTAAATTTTTACAAATTTAATTTGTAAAATTACCCATATTTGTTTGGTTTAACCCCCTCTGTAAACCCATTTTAATCTTAACCACCATAATTAAATTTTACTATTCATTATGACCAAAAAACTAGTTAAACTTATTATATAATGTTAATTATTATTATTAAAAATATATAATCCATTTTTATGAATTAAATTTATAAAACTGGTAGAATTTAATTTAAAATTAAACCCATAAATGCGATAAAAAAGAGGCTTTCTAAAGAAAAAGTTTTCATAAGTATAAGAAGTTTTTATATCAAAATTCAACATAAAATTTTTTACAATGACATAAATTGGATTAATAATACTACAATTGAACTAATTTTACTTCTAAACCATGTAAAAAAATATAAAACCTTCTAAATTATATAAATGAAAAAGATAATTTTTAATAAAAATCAGTATTTTTCATTATTCACCAAAAAATTAATATTTTCTAAAAATTATCAAAAATTCACCCTAAGATAATTTTAACATGTTAATTTAAAAAATTAATTTAACCTTTTAAGGTAAAATTTCTAAAAGTGTAGAAAATAATTTAATTATTTATTCGCAAAAAGAAATTAAAATCATTTTTTAAGAAAAATATATTTTCAAAGCATATAAATTATTTACCAAAAATTAAGAACTTATTGATAAACATATTTTATTTGACTAAATGCTTCATAATTAATTTTCAGAATTTTTTTATTCATATTAATACCACCAAATTTAATAGCTCGGTTATAATTGTCTCATTAATTAATAATATTTGAATAGTATATTGTAGTTTGATTAAACTTGGTGTTGCGTGTAATGCAAGATATCATTGAAATTAGATTGATTTGGAAAAATTTCATAAAATCTCAAGGAGTTAAATTATACACCCTTAAAATTAATTTCTCCCTCAATATTCCATCACTTTGATACAAACAACCGAGGATGCTTCTTCCTCACCATATCCTCATGTTCCCATATAGCTTATTCATATTTGTTTTCTCACCATAAAACTTTGACCAGGTGAGTGGTATTGTTTCATAACACTTTTTATATATGATCCTGAATCTCCATAGGTTGTTCTTAATAGGAAAGATCATGATCTAGAAGTAAAAATTCTGAGTTCAGTACATATGAAGGATGAGGTATGTACTTCCTTAGGAGAGATACACGGAACACATCATGGACTTGAGAGAGGTTCAATAGAAGAAAAAAGAGATAAAAAACCATACCTAATAAATGAATAATCTAAAAATGTATAATATAACTATGGAAAAAATTAATTTCTTCTCAAATATTTTAACCATATTCTATGGATAAATTTTCTCAAAAACCTTCTCTCTAATTTCAAATTCCATATCACATCGATGATTATTAACATAACTTCTCTATAGAAATTGTTCTATCCTTATGTGATGTTAAAATGATTTAACCTTATCAAACATTTCTTAGAATAGATCTAGTCCCATTAGATTTCATTCTCCACCTTCATCCCAACACATTATAGTTTTACACTTATTTCAATAGAGGGATTCATAAGGATCCATCTAAATTCTTGAGTGAAAGATATTGTTGTATGAAAAATTGAATAAAGTAAGGTGTTGATACCAAAAACCTTTGAAATACATATAATAAGATCATATTATATCCTATAGGTTTTTAATGGATCTCTTATAATGACCATATTTCTGAGAATGATATGAAGTGCTAAAACTCAACTCTATATCTGGATCTAACTAAAGAATTTTCCATAACTTTAAAGTAAACCTCGAATCCCAATCAAATAAAATAGAATGTGGTACCCCATGAAAACTTACTACTTCCTTAATGTAAGTAATAACAAGATAATCCATAGATAAATATTATCTGATAGTGATTAATTGTAATTATTTTATAAGGTTATCAATTACAACCCATATAACATTATACCTTTTAGATTTTTTGGGGAGTCAGATGACAAAATCCATGGAGATGTTTTCCCATTTATATTTTGGTATGGGTAACATTTATAACATCACCTTATACTTTTTTATATCATACTTAACTTGTTAAAATACCATGAATCAAGTTATAAAATTTTCAATGTCTCTCTTTAGGACCTCTCACTAGAAATACTCTTTGAAATATGTATACATTTTTTTACTTTAAGGATTAATTGAGAATGAAAAACCCTGAAATTCCTCTAAAATATCCTTCTTAAAATTTGGTATGAATGTAACACATACATGGTTCCTAATCCTTATCAATCCATCATAATCAAGGTTAAAATTATTAACATTTATATCTATATTCTATAGCTTTATATCATCCTTATGTGTCTCTTTAATATTCATTTGGATAGATGGTTGAACACTCATTTAAGAAAGATAATATTTCTCCCTATCCTCTTATATTTCCATATCCATCCTTTGAAAATAAAAAAATATTAGATCTTTTTTATCCCTGTCATAGATAATCTAGCACAATCTCTTCGTCTCAAAGCATTGACCACCTTGTTCTCTTTCCTAGGATGGTAATGTATTGAGCAATCATAATTTTTAATCATATCCAACCATATTATTTGGCACATATTCAACTATTTGTATGTGAATATATACTTTAAAATTTTATGATAAGTATATATGTCACACTTTTCTCTATAAATATAATACCTTTATATATTTAATACAAAAATTACCACAGCTAACTCTAAATCATGAGTTGGGTAATTTTTCACATGAAACTTAAATTATCATGAGGAATAAGCTATCACCATATCATTATGCAAGATGAATCATCTCAATCCCTTATTTTATGATTCACTATCGATTACAAAACCTTCTCCACTATAGGTTACTGTAAGAACACATGCACTGAATAACCTTCCCTTCAGTTTCATGAAATTTTCCTCACATTCATGTATACATAAAAACTTGGATATCTTTTGAGTTAACTTCGTTAGTGGATTATATAGTCATGAGAAATTGACCAATAACCATTGATATATCTATCTAAACTAATAATACTTTGGATCTAAATCATAGTGGTTGGTCTGGACCAACATTCAATAAATTTATTATTTTATGGATCTATAAATATACCCTCTCTAGAGATTATATGACCTAAAAAATAAAACCTTTTGTAGTGAAAATTCACACTTGGTAAATTTTACATACAACTTCTCCTTTCCCAAGGTATTTAGAACAATTCTCTAGTGATATTCATGCTCTTCCTTATTATTTGAATATATAAGTATATCATCTATAAATACTACAAAAAATGATCAATTTAATTTATAAAGAATCTATTCATTAAATCCATGAAGATAGAGGGGTAATTAGTAAGGCTAAATGGAATCACTATATATTCAGTGTCCATACCATATAAAAAATTATATATTTCCTTCCCCACTTTGAGTATTAAAGAAATATCATCTTCTTCTACCCATGGTTTTTAGATTTTTATTTGAATTCTATCTTCATTTTCTTATTAAAACCATGAGATTGATGGGTAAATCCTATCTCCATTTCCACCTTAATAGAAAATATAATTATTTATTCATAACTACTGAAGTCCCTTATAGGTAATTACCTTCAGAGACTTGGTTTTAATCCACTGAATAATCAATAAACCTTAATTTTATGTTGGATGATAATACTAGAAGCATACCTCACAAGTATTGTAAAATTCCCCTCATAGGTACCAATAGATTCATCATCATTCTGCTTTATCTCAAGTAATTCATTCTCTATTTTAATATGAAGAACATGATGTAAATACTTACTGAAAAATAATATTTTAAACTTATCCCACTCTATGTAGTTTATATTTTTATGTTTACACATATTCTAGATAAGATTCCACCATTGATTTTCTTTTCCTTCCAAACGATAGATATCCAAAATGACTTTTTCATAATCCAAACATTTGAAGATGAAAAATATTTTTTCAATGGTACTAATATATTTTTTAGAAACTAGTAGATCACTGAAACCACTGAAATAAGGTGGAAATTTCCTATTAAATGACTCAATAGAAATTGTTTCCCTCCTTTGACTGTTTGGAAGTTTAACATGATTCATAGATTGAGAAAGTTGTGTGGTCATAGAAATGATATTTTTCATTCCATATCCCATAACATTTAGTTGCTTAGGAGGAAAATCATTGAATTTTTCATCATATTCAACATTAACATGATTCATTAGAGTTCAAACCATTGACTAAAACCAAAAATCATCATGTGAGAAATAATAATCATAGTGTAAAACCACATAATCAAGAAATTTTTTTATAGATTGTCTAAATAATGTAACCTTCTTTTCAATATATGAAACCTTATGTTTAACCTAGTTCATTCATGGTCATTATTAAAATTATTCATGATGGTTCATAAATAGTTTTTTAATTTCCAAAAAATATCCCCTAGGAGTATCAAACAAGGTGTGAAGTAAGGCCCATTATCATGCACTGGGTTATGATCAATTCAAACTCCAATGCACCTTTTTTGGAGTTATTACCACTAGGTACAAATTTTCCATATCCACATCTACTTGTAGTATCCATCCAATGGCCTAAAGTCCTTAATTTTTTTATTTTTTGATAATCCACCTTTCAAGGGGTGAGGTGGAACCCTTAAAAGGTCCATAGGCGTAAGTATTACAAGGCCCTTAGGAATTAGAGGAATTCATTGCCTGTTGGCTTCAAATATTACATACAACCCAGAATAACTACTTAGAACTACTCTTCCCCAACATCTTCATCATGAAATTAGCTCTCCACCTTCGCATGGCTATTCGGCTAGGCATTCCCGTCCATGCACAGGCTTGTCTCGATGGCAGGTTCCATACCCTCTCATTCTTGCAATCTGTTTAGCTTCTACTATGGCGAAATCTCCTTTTCTCATCATCCTTGTGGAGATTGTTCCTTGTAAGTGGTCTGGTTTTCATCTGCACTTAAGGTGGCCTAAAGGCCTTGAGGTGGCCCAAAGGCCTTACTGACCCGAAGGCCTGGGTGGACCGAAGGCCTTAAAGGACTCAGGGACCAAATCGGTGACCTGAAGGCCCAAATAGGGGCATATTTCCCAGCAGCTACAGTTTCAAATAGTACCTGCTATAGTTCCCGCTACAGTACTTCATAGTTCCCACTATAGTACTGCTACAGTACCTACTACAACACTTCTACAGTACCTGGAAATTATGCCTCCACCTGGATTTGATCTTGGGTCGCTTGGATGCACTTACGGAGTCCTTACCAACTGGGCTAAGGCTCATGTGCAACATCCACTTATAGTATCCAGATAAGGATATAGTTTCTTAAAAACCACTTAATCTATCCTTCACTAAAATTATAGGATATTTTCCTATACTTAGACTTATCCTTATGATAATCGCTATTTTTTTCTCATCCTAATTTCCAAAGGTTAACAAAAACTTTCTATGATACCAACTATAGAGACCCACACTTTTAATACATAGATATCACATCTTATTAGATGAGTATTCTTTTCATAACATAATGATCCACATAAGAATCATATAGTTCTAGTGAATTTGAAAACATAGATACAAAGAAAACTAGTTCATAAGTGAACTAAGTTATCTCCTACTATTTTCTTCATAAATATAACCCTTCCCATACATATCATACATAATAAATTTCTTCATCACCTGGGGAAAGGAAATGTAAGAAAGGGTGATATCAGAAGCCCAGTAAGTGTAAACAAGGAGATATCAATGATCACATAAGCATAACATGATAATAAGGGTATAAGAACATGATCTTAAAATTTGAAAAACATACACTATGAATCAAAGATCATAATCTTGAGTCATGGAATAAATCTTGGTAGTTTATAAGACATTAATCATAAATGAATAAAAGAACATGATCGATGGGAACATAACATTGGCATAAGACATAGATTTGTGGCATATAAAAAAGTATATAAAATCATTTCCTTAATAATCAAGGATAATTTACAAGGCTATCAAAGTGGAATGAGTTCACTCCTCAAACCATTTTAGTAGTCATGGTTTACTTCTAAGAATATCATAGTGGACATTGTCCCTTACTAAACTAGATAAACTCCCCATTCCATTCATTTTTATATTATTATATATTAATATTTACCTAATTCATTGGAGGTATATATAGGTCCCACCCATCAAAAAATTAAACTCATACATATCTATGCCACTAGGTTATAAAATATTCATCATATCATAACCCATAAAAAGAAACAATTTTCATAAGTATTTTATCATGGAATAACCTATGTAAAAGAAATGGGTTTTATAAATATTTCTCCATATCACAACCTGTGGAAAATAAATGGGTTTCATAAGTATTTCATCATGGTATAACCTGTGTAAAATAAATCGGTTTCATAAACATCTTATCATCATAAACATAAATCATCCAAATAAATAATAAAGATGGTTTTAATTAGACCATATTCCTATTAAATATTATGTAACATCAAAAAATGTCATCTTATATGGAAAATTATTTTTAAATATAACTTGGAACATGTATTAAGGAAAATATCATTTCTATATTATAATTACTTATTTAAAATCTAATTTTTTTCAAAATATTAAATAAAAAATTTTATTTAAAATAACCTTGTAAACTAATAAATAAATATTTAAATCACTTATTGGTCATGATGATGAGAATAATTCATTATATACACATTAAAACAAATATTACTTTCACATTTTTCGATAAAAAATCAAAAGTGCCTCATTTGAAACATTAAAGGAAGATTCCTTTTAAAACATTTAAAAAAAGTTAAAAATGGGTCAAAATGACTTTATTTAATCATTTTATATTTTTAAAAAAATTTAATTTTTTTAATAAAAAATGGAAATGGAAGAGAGCGTATTTTCAACCAAAGATAGAAATAAATCTTTTTTTATTAAAAAAATTATTTTGGTCTCTTTATTTTCTAAGGAGAGGAAAATGAAATGAAAACATGCATTCTACAGAAATAACTAGATTATAAGGAAATTAATGATTTTATTGAGATATATATCATAATATTTCATCATCAAAAGCATAATCATTAATAACCTCGATAAATAATGGGATTGTAAGATAAAACCCTTACCACCTTGGTAACTTTTAAATCATAAGTCCCATGAAAGAAATAAATTTATATGGATATGTATATCGAATAATTTTCATGATTAAAATCATAAAATACATTCATGGGTGTTATATACAACCTATAGAAGAAATAATTGGTGAATATGGCATGAGTCCCACAAAAATAAAAGTGAGATGAAAATTCTTTACCTTAAGTCACAAATTCCTTCATACACATTTGAACCTCATATATAAATAATATAGCTTTATTATAAATATATTTTATAAAAATACTCATATATAACATACCATATAAAATTTACTTATAACCTCTTATCACCTATTTACTAACAATTCTTAATTAAATATATTTTTGAACAAGGTTAGGAACTATAGCTCTTCTTTGGATAACACTATTAGGTTTACTCCTAAATACTTATTAGGAGGGGTTCCTAATAAAAATAAAGACTCTAGGAAATGGGGTGGAAATTAAAGAAGGTTTTTGGGTAGTTATTTTCACACCAAAAAGATATTGAATTTTGTATTGGAGAGGAGTTGGGCCTTTTATAAGTGCGGGAGGTGTCCTTCTTGAAAATTACTTGAAAATTTCCCAAAAGAATAAAAAATGATAAATTAATTCCCATAAAAAATTATTCCAAATTAAATTATATTAAATTTTTGGATAGTATAAGGTCTAAATATTTTTATAAAATAGTATTTTGGCTAGTTTTATTGGTAAACTTACCCTTATCTTTTGGTTTAACCTCCTGGTAAACCCATTTAAACCTTAATTTCAATAATTAATTTTTACTATTTTAAATATTAATTATGAAAAAAATATATATTTAACTTTATTATATAATATTAATTATACTAATTTAAAATATATAATCCATTTTTTTAAATTAAATTCACATAAGTGGTATAATTTAATTCAAAATTAAACACGCAGATGTTATAAAAAATTGGTTTTCGAAAGAATAAGTTTATGTAAGTATAAGAAGATTTCATATAAAAATTCAACATGAAATTGATTATAATGAAAAAAATGGATTAATAATAATATAATTGAAATTTTTTTACTTTTAAAACATTTTAAAACAATATTTAACTTTTTAAATTCTTTAAACAAAAAGACAATTTTTAATAAAAATCAATAATTTTCACTATTCATTGAAAAAATAATATTTTCTAGAAATTTGAAAAAAATACACTCTAAGATAATTTTGACATGTTGATTTAAAAAATTAAGTTAATTGTTTAAATAAAATTTCTTAAAGTGGCAATTTTTATTATTATTTGTTCACTAAATTGAATAAAAAACATTTCTTCAGAAAAATGTATTTTCAAAGAATATAAAGAGTACCAAAAATTAATTACTTACTTATCAACATATTTTATTTATCTAAAACCTTAATATTTAATTTTTAGAATGTGGGTTTTCCTATTCATACCAAAAAATTTAATGTCTAGGTTATAACTATCACATTAAATAATAATATTTTAATAGTATATCACAGTTCTTTTAAACTCAATGTTGCGTGTAACAAAACCTTTCAAAGAAATTGATTTTTTTTGATTTTTTTATAAAATATTTTTGCATTATAGATACTTAAAAACCCAAACCATAATCATGATTTGGTGCGCACAATGCACCTCCAATCCAAGTAACCTTGGATCACTTTAAAAACACCCAGGCCTAGAGGTAATGCTCGACCTTGATCCACCACCGCATCTGATTTCACATTAGAATCCCATACTAAAATCAAAGTATGCACCTCATAATATCATAATTTTCATTCCAAGGCTACTAAAATTTCTCCATAGTCCATTCCACACTCCTGCGACCCTTCCAGTATAGGGGTCACACACCTGCGACCGACATGTCACTCCCCAACTTAGGAGTGTCATTATTATCACTTCTCTTGAGAAACTGACAACTACCATGACCTAAATTACATTCATTAAAAACTAAATATTGGACATGTCCATACTACTCTCACATGAGTGGTTTCATAACTATCACCTACAACCTATCCCAAATTCTTGATAATGACACCCCTGAAATTCACCGACACCTGGTCCATAATGAGGGAATCACCCTATAATGGATGACATTTCACTCCCCACCATATTAATTTACATAAACCACTCTATGAGTTTAATATATAAGATTTTAGTTGAAAACAATTCAATCAATTTTTTAAAGCTATACTTTATGCATCTATGAACTTTGAAAATGTCTGGTTAAAACCTAAGCGCCTATACCACCACACCATTATTCACTCATGATTTCAACTCTTATAGTAGGGACATACTAACTCAAACAAGATATATAATACTATCTACCCATAAGAATCACATCATCATTTGGTTACCATTCACTAATAGAGACTCATGAAATGAGACTCACCATGACCCGATGACTCCCTGTCGAGTAGTTGCAAGTTAATGCTCAGGTGGTGATACTGCCACCACACCGCTTGAGTTATTTAACTAAGACCCAAACAATTTTAAACAAAAAATATATAGTATATTTTACAGGTCCAAAACTCAATAGTCCTCTCATTTATCCAATGCACATCACCTAGATCTCACTGAAAATTAATAGGTGCTAGCTCCTGAGCTACCCAATTTCATTACCCAACTACACTGCGCATCAATCACATGTGATTTACACCTCGATCTCATCAAAACCTCAAATCACATGCTCCCCCATGACCATTTCCAAACCCAAATCATGATCATATGAGTCATGTGTTTTAAAAACCATCATTTAGTTCCCACTCAAATATCTGACCATGCGTCACAACCCGTCAGTCCCATAATACTTGAGGCATCCTTTATGATTACATCAAATAATTATATCATCCCTCATGAGTCAAGACTAACCAAATGACCACCAATTATCCAAAGTGTAATTCCTAGACTAGAAGCATCTACCCATGCTCCATCAACTCCAGACCTATCCACCTAGGGTCGACACCAATCAATGCATCGAAATAATGATAGAACGATAGGGTCATATTCCCAAACGATCATTCCCTTCAAACTATCTTAAAAAAAATAAGAACTTAGGGTGTTTCCCTTAGAATTAAGATCCAAGTAATATCCATGCCTTTACCCAACATCGATAGCTTCTCCTATGAATTTATCCACATGGTGTATCATTTAGCCATACCTCACACATCCAAAACACCCACAACACTTGGGTATCCCTCTTTATATTTCCCTTAACCACCAAACATGAAAAATAAATACTAAAACCCAAGTCATGTCAAAATATCACTAGGATTTCAAACCTGTCCCCTTAGTTTAGGTATCTCACGACCACTACCCATAGGTGACACTCCTACCCCCATTCCATAATACACAATATTTAATACACCAAAAAAAAACTTAATCTAGGTCCCACACCCATAGATACACACCCATTAACACCAACACTATGATCCAAGACACCCAATATAAGGTATAACACAACTTTAAAGGGTCACAAAACAAAAGGGTCATAAGAAACCATGATACAGACAATACCTAACATTCCTAAGGTCAGAACCCAACTGAAGGCACAACACGAGACATCCCATTATCTGGTATACCAAAACCCATCAAGGTCTCATAACACTTTAACAATGGTCAAAGCACATGAACTCTCTATATCCAAAAATTACCCATACAAAGGGTTCAGTCATAACCATATGGGATACTTTACACTATGGTCCTTAAAGGTTCCATCATTTCTTATTTTACTTTTTTTTAATTTATGATTTTTTAAAACCCAAAGATTAAAAATTTCAAAAATATTATTGAATTTAAAATTCCATGGTTTTAGATAAATATAATTTCATTCACAAATTAAATATGAAAACAATTTATAAGTTCTTAATGGAACATTATTTAATAAAAAACATGTCCTTATAACAACTCATTTATACCTTACTATTAAATAGAAGTAAATTGAGGAGAGTTCCACCATATACTTATATATAAACCATATAAATAGTTGTGAACACTTCAAATATCTACCCCTATAAATATTATAATATCATAGTTAAGTATAAATGACTAATAGATCTAAACCATAAACGGTAAGTAAAACACTAGCATATGTGAATTCCAAAAAACTATCAATCATAGCCAACGTGTTGATTTCATATCAATTCTATGTAACTAGAGTGATACATGAATAAAAAAATCCACTCTTTATATACCATTCCAAGAGTTAAAATTTTATAAACCAATAAAGTCACACCCAAGTGCACCACCCAAGCTTGAAATCAATTAACAGTAATAATATAAGCAATCATAATAATTATCATCACTGGAAACTCAGATTTCCCAATATAGAAGGGGCCAAAATCACCCATACACGAGCTTATTACCAATCCCCAAAACATAATAGTATTATATATACCAAGACTAAATTGGAAAACAAAAGAAAAACATGATCTGATACCACTTTGTAACACCCCACCACCCCAGACCATTGACTGATGCCCAGACTGGTGGAACACTTCCCAACCTTCAGGCATGACTCCCTATATTCTAGAGGCTACCAAATTGAAGAGAGGGTCTAAGAGGTAAACATTGGGAAAATATTCCCTCATGATCATAGTATAATAATAGAATAATTAAACTGAAACTGATAACATCTATATATAACATCAAAACTATGGGAAGTGGTAATAAATAACCCAACATCACATGAAATAACAATATATGAGTCACACATACTAGATCCACCATTGGTGGATCATACAAAATCAGGACTAAAAGAATAAAATAAAATAGTGTCTCAAAACCTATCCCCTAACCAGTCTCAAGTCCTACCCAGTCCCATCATTAAACTCCAAACTAGACAACCAAACAACAAGAATAGGTTGGACAACACCAACACTGTCCCTAAATATAACCTTCACCAGGTCTTACCTGAAACCTTCACCAGGTCTTACCTGAATGAACATCAGGTCTTACCTGAAACCTTCACCAGTATAAAATAATAATATTTCCCCCAGTACCAAAGTTCTATGGTGTCTTGAGAAGGGTGTGAGTAAAAATTAGTTGGACAACACCAACACTGTCCCTAAATATAACCTATATGATAAGTCATGCATGCATAGGTTCTCAAAGTAAACATTTACTATGACCCTTTTAAAAAATATAATAATAATACTATGAAAAAACTAAACAAAGGTTATAGGTTCACCTAGAGAATAGCATATTCTTACTTCAGCTAGTGATGGAGTGTCTATGAGCACATCATAAAGACCATTCCAACCATCTCTATACCATGGGTAATATACCGATTCCTGGTCCAAACTGACATCTGGGGGGGAATATACCTATCCCTAGAGCCATGTATCCCCTAAGGTTGTGGTAACCCATGGTTAATAATAATCACTACATCCCTTGGTGTTATTTCCATAATAAGTTAACCATAATCACCACATTCCATGAGGTCATTTCCACCTTGGGTTAACCATAACCACAACATCTCCCAGGGTTGTGGTCACCCTGAGTTAACCCTAATCACTGTGTCCCTTGGGGTCTTGGTCACCCCGGTTTAACCATAATCACTCCATTACATTGGGGAATGGTTACCCCAGGTTAACCATAATCACTAAATCCCCTAAGTTCATGGTCACTTTGGGTTAACTATAATCACTACATCCCTTGGGGTCATGGTCACCCCTAGTTAACCATAATCACTACATCCCCTAGGGTCATGTCCATACTAGGTTAAACATAATCACTATGTCCCTCAGGTTTGTTCCCACCCTGGGTTAACCATAATAAGTACATCTTCCAAGGTCCTATCCATCCCAGTTAAACCATAATCACTATGTCCCCTAGGTTTTTGGTCACCCTGGGTTAACCATAAAGCTCATCCAAGATAACCCACACATATCAACAAACCATAATATAAAATAAACAGGATAATTTATCAAGGGGAATTTCACATTTCCATTCTGAAAAAACCAATTTCTATTAACCAAAAACCACTCTAGAATCAATTTCCAACACCAAGGCCATTTTTACCATTTAGAATACCATTTCAAAAAATACTATGTTAAATAACCAAAACATGTCATCAATACCATTTCACATTCTATACTAAAAGCTAAATCATTTAACCATTTTAAAACCAAATTCCATTACTCTTTCAAATACCATTTTCAAAACAATATTTTAAATACCATTTACAAATAAATAAATAAAACACATTCCTTAATTCCTTTTGAAAACCAAACAAAATACAAATTTTTACTTCAAATCCATTTTCACAAAAATACCATTTCCATTTTAACATCATTTAATTAGCCAATTTACAAGGTCAAAATACTGCCAAGTAATTCCCCTAGGAACTTCATTCCCATTAGTCCAACATATAAAGGGTGATCACTAAGGATGATTTTAAATTAAATACATTTAATTAATTTCCAAGTTCATTATTTTTCAAACTTGTGAGACAACTTCTATATTCACTAAAAGGATGAACAAGACTATGGGTAAATTTAGGGACTATCTACCTCATGAGACACTTTCACACTTTTATTCCAAGGACCGAAAACTCACCAAAGACCATCTCAAGATCTCATCATCAACTAGGTACCTATCTAAAGACACAAAATATCAAATAATTAATTATAATTAACAATTATAATTAATTAAAAAATTAACCTAATGGTAATAGTGGTGAAACACTTACCATAATCTTTCACTGCACCATAACCATGACCAAACATGCACCAATTTATCTTGAAATACCTACGATAACATTCTAAGATAAATTCCTGAAAAAAAATCCCAAAAAATTACCCAAAAAAACTAAATTTAATGAATAAACATTATAAAATTAAGGACGCAACTTACCTCTACTGAAAAGGTGCACAACAATGTATTATAGTCGTATGGGGATAACCTCTTTGAATGAAAAACAAAAACCCCAATAGAAACGAGTGATTCAACCATGATATAGTGGAATCACCAAGAAAAAATTAACCATAGAACTTAGAAATTATATATGATGAATGAGGGGAAAGGAAACCACTGGTGGAAGAAGACTCACTTAAAATTCTAAATAAATGAGCTAAAACCACTAATAATTAAAGGTGGTTTAAGGGAATAAGAGGAAATTAGCTGGATAGAGGGGACATGTTTGCGGGAAAAGGAAAAGTGAGATATGAAGATTAAAATATTAGAGGAAAAAATTATTCATTTCACTCTTTTAAGTTGGTTTGAGTTTTGGCCACACATTTGGTGAAATCGTGCCCCAACTATACATCCATCAATATCCAAGGCTATCTACCTCGTACTATTAAGAAATACAAATAATTAAACTATACACCATACTTGTGTAAGGATCTATAATTTATTGAATAACTTTGATGATTATCGAAAACCCTTTTTGTATTTTAAACAAACCATACCCCTTTAGAAATCTAGTAGCATAGTTAAGGTGAATGTATAGTACTTACTGTTATCTAACTGTGCACCCTAGGCTGCAACTCCAAAACCCTAGGTTCGAAGCCCTAAACCCATGGGACACTCTTGATACCCCTAAAACCTACAAGTAACTTCATTAAAAGTTAAAATTGGTTCATTTATGGCTTCAAACCCTTGTAATATTTTTCTGTTGCCCGGTTCAAAATTTGTCCCGTCCATAAAACCAAAAAATTCAAACTCCTTTTGAATTTAAACTACCCATACAGATATAGGATGTTACACTTGATCTTTTTCATAAAATCTCTATCCATGGGAAAACTTATTACTAATAATTTCATTGAACATGAGATACATATCAAAAATAGATTCATCAGGTTTTATTTTGAATGCATCATACTTCATCATATAGGTATTTAATCTCATTTCTTTAAAATTTCAAGTTCTTTTAGGAGATATAGAAAGAATATCCTAGATTTAAAAATTAGTATCATAAGAATATATTTAGTTAAATTCATCATATCCTAATATATAATATAAAACCTTCATATCTCTATAGTTACAATCATAATTATCCTTAATGGAATCACTCCAATCATCTCTGGGAGATTTTGGTTTTTCATGTTGATATTGAATTAAAATCCATATATCAAAACCCACACTTTCAAGATTATTTTTCATTTTAATTTTCCATTAAGCATAATTTTGGCCATTAAAATAATGTGGTCTATTTGTAGTATCACATTCATATCTAAAGTTATCCTTAAGTATATAAATCTAATAATAATATAAAATTGTGATATTGTTTAGGTAACTTGATCAATGTATGATTCAAAAAAATTACAAAAAATAAATAGCCTTTGACACTAGATGTTGGTCCAAGTTGAGTGATTAATATGGAGGGTTAATTGAGTATCCAATAAAATTTTATGTTAAAAACTTATTTATAAATATATCCCCAAATTTTGAAAATGCCAAGTTAACCAATTAAGTAGGTATTTATAAGTTAATGTTTTGAAATAACCGCTCAATATATTAATAAAAAATCAATTAAAATAACTTGATATTATCCTAATATTTAAATGTTACTCTACTCACATTAAAGGGTAGATATATCACTAGTAAAATATATCTATTAAATTACATTTTTTCAAAAGTGATTTGAAAAATATTTTTTTAAACATAGTAATAGAAAATTAAAACACAAAAAAGAAATAAAAAACAAGAGTATTAGTCTCAAGATGAGATCGAGTACACTAAAATTAAAATTATCCCACTATCAGACATATTTATTAGAGTTAAAAATATGATCCACAACCTAGATAAGGTATAAGTTACAATAGCACACTGAGCTATCCTGGATATAACACAACCTCTTACACATTTATTATGGGAGTAAAAATACGAAGTAAATAAAGGAAAGAGTATCTGAATTCTATTTTATGAAGCACAAGAGATTTTTTTAACAAATATACAAATAAATTCAATTACAACTCAAAATTAATATAAAATAGAGAGAGAGAAATAAGTTAAAGTTCAATGTAGTGTAAGATAAAATTATGGTTTTTTATAGTATAATCTTCTCTTCTTGATGTCTTCCTTTGGTTCTAAGAGAATATATGAAAATTAAAAAGAGTTATTAGATCCTTTGGTGAAGTATTGATGAAAACAAAGTGTTGTAAGTTTCTAAAAATAGAGTACTTGTTCCTTAAAAAAGGCTTATTGGATAATGGTCATGAAAAATCCTCTCCCTTGACATGAAACTTGGGAGAATTAAATCATTCTACCTTTTTAATTAAATTCTTTATATAATGTGTTTGTAATATATAATATTTAAATATAATTATACATTATACATGGTTAATTTAAGTGTTCTATTCCATATTATCAATGGTCACTCCAACACTTAGAAAAAACTTGGATCAAATCCCTTCATAGGTCATGTTGTTGATCCATAAAACATGTGGTTGCTTCATCTTAATGTATAGTTTCTTGAATTATATAAAGTCACTTAAAAACTTTTCCAAAGTACTAACTATTCCATATGGTCACTTGACTTAATCATTTGGTCAGTCGAAAATGATGTACAGTCACTCTAATACATAGTGATTTGGTTGACAAAACAAATACAACATGAAATCGCTTCACTTGGACTTACAGTCACTCTGTTACACTTGTGGTCAGTTGAGAAGTTTGTAAGAAATCCATCATGGTCGATTGAATAGGAATTTAGTTGATCCACTTGGATGTGAAGTCTCTTAAACTCTTAGAATAATTATAAATATATCCAAGTTACTTTATGCATTTAATCAACTTATTCTTAAGATCAATCAATTTCTCTTATAGCCACTTGAGTACTTTTAATCTTCTAAATCATAGTCACTTTTCTGGATTCATGGCCAGTCTAACACTTATGAATATTTTCATATAAACTAAAAAATACATGTTGTTTACATAAAACAAAAAATTAATTAATAACTAAATAAACATGATTTGAGATCATTAAAACAAGTAATTTATAAAATAAGAAAACAAGTAGTTTAGGGATGACATGAATTTATTATTTTTAAAAGATGAAGAGGAACCCAAATGATTAGAAGAAGTGATGACACCACCACAGTAGTTGTTTCCATGTTTTTCATTTCTAATGAAAACCATTAGTGATTTAGTGTCTTAAATTAATTTTTAAATGTTATTCTCATCCTTATAATACTCATGGATAGTTCATTGTGGTGTTTCCTTGTTGATATAAATTGATAAAAATGGATTTCCAAGGGTTTATTTTATTATGCCTATAAATATATGCACACAAGGTGTTAGATAAAAGGATTATATTTTTTATAAACATGAAATTGATCCATCATTTTATTATTTGGACTTTGTTTTACATATTATCTTGTTTTAAATAATAAATGGAGCTTGATATGTGATTTATATGACTCGTTATGGATTTATTATTTTTGGTGTTGTGTTTTGGAAAGGTTCCTTAGGTTTTAGATGATTATTAGTATTGTCACAATTATGTTGGTTTAAAAAGGGAAGTAGTGTTTTTGGATTTTTATTTGGCGTTCTTATTGATTTTCAAAGTGTTTCATTGTATATTTTCACATCCATGGGTGTACTAGGTGCACAAATGGATGGGTATTCAAGTGAAAATGATACTTAAAAATGATATTATCTATGAAACTTGGTTTCTAAAATGATTTCACTACTCCATCCTATTATCTTCCTTCTAAAATGGTACTTCAATTTATAAATAGTGTGTTGTAATTTCGTGTGGATTTAATGTGATTTTAAATGTGTTCTTTAAAACTTGAACCATTAGTTATTTTGGAAAATGGTTGGTTTCTAAATAGTTTAAAGGTCCATTTGGCATTGTATACTTGAAAATGGTATTTGATAGTATTTCAAAAATGGTTTGGATATGTTTCATGAATAAATTTGAATTTGAAATGACGTAAGGCCCAGTTGGTATTATAAAATATTTGTGAAATGTTTATGTTTTTGGGGAATATGAAAGCTTGATTCGAAACTTGGAATGTTTTAAGAAACGGTTTGAAATCTTGTGTTACATGACGGCTCAACTGGAACCTTGACGATGTGAAATTTTTGGGTATATGTATATATATGTTTATGGGAAACCTCTATAGGAGGGATTTCCCTTTTTAGGTAATCATATATTTGTGTTTGTGTTTGGGGTAGGAAAGTATAGTAACTACAAGTAAGATGACTCACATGTGCATTGGAATCCTACTTTCACAATTTCACTACCACTATGGGTTATTTGGAATCTTTTAGATGATTGAGATATGGTTTCTTTCCAGCCCTAATTAGATGTGTTGGTACCCTCCTAGATTTTTTTACAAGCTAGTAGGGTTGTTCCACTAGTGAGGCTAGGTTATGTAAGCTAGTTAGTTATTGACATAGAGGATTCACCATACGTCGGTAGGTGGTTCTGAACCAGTACGTCCAGGGGTCTTCTAAGGATGTTAAGGAAATACCATTGTTACTTTCTATATATTCTTATTTTCATAATTATACACTATGTTTTATGTTTACTCTCCTTATTTATTTTCAGTACAACCCTAGAGTTGTTTGGTTTGGGTTTTGGTTATAAAATGGGCATTTGTTTTGAAAATGGAAGGTGGTGTGTTGGACTTTAAAACAAAAATAATATGTTTGTTTAATAAAATGTGAAAAACCTATTTTTATAATTGTATTTCAAACTAGCGTTGATTGACTTTTTTTTGGAAAGGAAACCCATGGATTCTCTTGTGATTTCCTATTGAGCTGTCTAGCTCATACCCTACTGGTACCAGTCTGTGTCGGTAGGCCTGTGATATTTTACAAGTTTAGTTTCTTGTTTAGGTTATCTAGTTTGAGATGGATCTTGAAATGGCTCATCCTTGGGATAGTGGTGAACATGACTTCACATAGATTTGGTTGACAACAGTTTAGTTTTGTTTCATTCAGTTTCAGTTTTTTATTTATTTTTCTTACCATGTTTATTGGTTGTGACTAAATCTGTTTATTTATATTCATTTGAGGTTTAGTTATTGGTTACTTCTACATGCTCAGTTAATTTAGTTTATTTATTTGATTCTGGTTTTTATTTTGACTAAAATCATTCCCACTTGGATTTCATGTGATGCCCAACACTAGTTTCCAACCTATGGGGATTTGAAACGCCCTTCGGGTAATGCCACGACCGAACCAGGTGTCAGGTTGGATAAAAATCCAGGATGGTTCATGACATAAATCATATATGGTATGAAATATATATATAACTATGGTTATGTAATATATTTATAATAAACATATATTTACTATACAGGAGGTTCAAATGTGTATGAAGGAAGTCGAGACATGAGGTATGGGATTTTCATCTCACTTTTTACTTATGTGAGGCACATGCCATATTCACCACCTATTTCTTCTATGTGGTGTACATAATTCCAATGAATTTGTTTTATGAATCTTCTCCTAAAAATTATGTGGATATAAAAATCCATTTTGGGATCTCTCTTTTATGTAGAAGTAAGGTATTTTTGTATCAGTTTTCCTTCTTTGAGACATATGTTATGTTATGCACCTATCTTTTTTTAAGAGGTATATACACTACCACTTTGAAATTTTATATCATGAATACCATTATCTTCATGATATTTAAATATTCATTTTCTTTTTGGATTTAATGGGTCTTATGATTCAAAATTTACCATCGTTAAGGGTTTGATGTTATAATCTCATTATTTATTGAGATTGTTTATGATTATTATTTTGATGAATAAATATTATTATCTATTTATTGATAACTTCAGGAATTTTATTATCCTATGGTTATGACTTTAGAATAAAAACTTCCCTTCATTTTCATCTCTTTATGTACTCAAGATTCCAAAAAATGTTTTAAAATAAAACTGAATTTATTTCTCTCTTCAGTTGAAAAAACTTTTTATTTCATATCAATGTTTTTAAAAATGTTTTAATGTTACTTTATGATTGTTTAAAGTTAATTTTACCCTTTTGTGGATTTAAAAAAAAATAAAAGGAATATTCATGTCATTTTAAAAAATATGGCCCATTTGTCTTTTATAGAATATGTGAAAGGAATATTTGTTTTAATATGTATGACATTTCCCATTTTCACGACCACTCAATGTTTTAAAGCTTGTTTTATAATTTTCAATGTTTATTTTCAAAGAAAAGGATTTTTAAAATGATATATTTTTTATGATTTTTTTTCAAATTAGAAATGATATTTTTCTCAAGAAATGTTTTAAATGATTTTTAAATCTTCCTTTATAAGTTTGAAATTTTATTTTATATTAATTTTAAAAATGTTTTATATTTTAGAAAGTTTTTTTAACTTGTAAAGGCTATTTTATTACAAAAATGTTCCAAATGATCTTTTGAAATCATTTTACATATAATATTTTATCCTTTGATGTTACTTATTCTTTACTGGGGATATGATCCAATGATAACATTATTATCCTTTATCTAAATGGTTAATGTTTATTATGATAAGATTTTTATGAAACCCATTTTTATTCCATAGGTTATACCATGAAAAAAATACTTAATAAACATGCTTCTTTTTCCATGGGTTATTCTTTAAAGAAATTTTGAAATGATTATAAAAATTGTTTATTTTCCATATGTTATGTTATGATGAAATGTTTGGGGAACCCATTTTCATTCTTGGGTTGTGATATAATTAGTGTTTTATGATATTATGGCACACATATGTAATATTTTTATTATTTGATGGGTGTGACCTATATCTCCCTCCAATGTATTGGGTAACGATTAATATATCATGTGATAAAAATTATTGGAATGGGGATTAAACCCAATTTAATATGCGATTTTTTCTTCTATGATAGTCTTGGGAGTGAACCTTGACTACTATGATAGTTTGGGGAGTGAACCCATTTCAATATGGTAGTTTTATAAATGATCTTTAACTATTAAGGAAATTATTTTTTATGATTATGTGTATGTCAAAAATCTATGTATAATGACAATGTTGTGTTCTCATGATTCATGTCATTTAATTAAATTATGATTCATGTCTTATGAACTACCAATATTTATGATATGACTCAAGTTTATGATATATGATATATAGGGTATTATTTTCAAATGTTATTATCATCTTCTCATACCCTCGTGATTAGGATTTTTTAATATCTCCCTAGTTTACCCTTATTGAGAATCTGAACCCACCCTTTCTTATGTTTAATTTACCTAGGTTATTATGAAAGGTATTATGTATGATATGTCTAATAAGGGTTATAGTTATGAAGAACATAGTGGGAGATGATGTATCTCACTTATGGACCAATTTTTTATGTGTCTAAGTTTCCAAAGGAACTATACCATTACAATCCCCATGCATGTGTTTGTCTAATATAATGAATATTCATATAAAATATGTAATATCTATGTATGAGAATCTTGGATATATACACGGTATAAAACAATTCAATTATTGATCCCTTCGTTTGTGATATCATTCAAATCATTCTATTTATGAATGTGGTTTTTATTTATGTCAATATCCTTATAAGTTTCCCTTTTCACACTAAGGATTTGTTCTTTTAAAACCACCCACCTTCATTCTATGGATTGATTATGATCATGTAATTATATTATTGAATTAATATTATAATAATTACCCAATAAATTATGAATATATTATTTTAAAAAACTTATATTGGAGGGCGTTCACTTAAAAATAAAGATTATTTATTGGCTAGGGAAGTGATGAAAATTTTAATGATTATTGGATAATAATTCATGATTATTATGAATTGGCATTCTGTATTTTTCAATATTTATATAGCCATGTTTTTATTCAGCTAGAGGTTCTTTAGGGAATTGTATGAAATGTATTATAAACTCTTATGGTGAATACATTGGACTTAATTAAGAGATAAGTGGGGCTTGGAATTATATATCCCCTCAATGAATCAACATGTCTCATGACAGAAAAAAACTTGGGTTTTGGTGTATACCTATCCATGTATTAGTATAATGTCTTGGAACAGGGACTTGACAATACGTTTTTGATGTTTGATACCAAGAATTCCATCAGTATGAGATCATTATTATTGATATCCATGTTTTAATTTCTTTCCATGGATATGGTATTCTCTTAGTTTTAGTTGAATATGGAATTATTTAGATTATTTATTCCTATCATATTATTTATGTCATGCTAACATTTTTAACAACATTAGTTATATGATTTCCTTAAAAAGTGTTTGAGCTCACCCTTTTCTTATATTTCTATTCCCTAGGTTATGAATTAAAATAGTTCACATGATATTTCAAGAGTGTGGAAGAATTTGGGGGAGAAGTTGAGGAATTATTATGGATTAAGTTGTTTCTTATTTAGTGGAAAATTAAAATAAAATAAAATGTCTATTAATTGAGAAATACAAGGGATTTATTAGTTTACTATTTAATATAATTCTCTAAATATAAAAACCTAAAAGGTCTTGGGAGTTTATTTAATGAAATATTTTATTTAATTCATGAAATTATGAGATAATTATGTCTAGGAATATTTAGTTGGTATCAATGCTAGTATGTAAAGTATGTGTTTATTGTACCAAATCCACAAGTTTAGGTCTTTGGAATCACAATACTCCTAGTTACCCTCTCATACTAGGTGTTTCAAGATAAATAATTACTTTTTTTTACTTTATGATTTCAGGTGGACTAATAAGTATGTTTACACTTACCCCTAGATAGGTGTTTTCCCATACATGTTGTGTCTGTGAAAACGATGTATGGTCTAGAGGTGATCTTAGTGGATAAGGAGTTGATGATGATTATTCAGAGATGATGATTTGGAGATGCATAATGGTATCATGGTGGATTTTGATGGTGGTATTGACTGTTGGGGCTAGAGATCAATCCATAAGTACACGCATCATGAATGATCTTTCTGGTGTCTTATTTCTGTTAGATTCAAAGGCTTATCAGATGTATAATTACTTTAGTAATTTAATTTGGGGTATTATTCTTATAATTTATGTCACATTCATTTATTTTATGAATTTTAGTTGTTTATATATATATATAATTTTGGTGATTATGGTTATTTTATTCATTGGATATATGTGTCTGTTGCAGGTTGATATAGGCTAAGGACTCCCATATTGTGTGATATGCCTACTTGGTGCTATTCACTAGTTCCTAGAATATTGTGGGTTGTATCAATGTATTAAACATATATTACTATCATCCCAGGTGGTACCCTAGTTATTTGGGATATGTTAGAGTGGTATTGGAGTGGTGTTTTCCTTGGGATGATATTTGGAGTTAACAATCTAGTGAGGACCAGTTTGAGAGCTTAGGGAAATGATGTTATGGGGGACTTGAGTGCAGCGATCACACATGGGAGACCAGCATAGGTGCAGTTTCCAATGTATCATTTTACCAGGACATTGATATCTTATTATTTGATCCATAGATTTGAGACATCATTTTAGGGAACAAGAAAGTTGGTACATGCATCATATTGTATTTAATTATGATCTTTCATGTCCTTCCCATGTTAGGTCATCCAAATATACTCTAACCATTGAATTTTCATCCTATAAATTGTAGGGTGATACCTATTGATAGTGAAGTTGTATGTAAAGGAATGTTCATGATGATCCCGTGACCTTTTTGGGCTTCTCATCATTAGTTAGTGAGTGAATATGTTTTATTTATGAGACTCGTTTGAGAGGCATTCTTTCTCCATAATATGAGGAAGTTCATAACCTATTTGTGCTAAGTGTGGATATTTATTGTAGAGTGGGTGGTTGTTTCCACTATGTTGGATGATATTACCTATAGGATGAGAATGATGCATGAATTTGACATCATAAACAACATGATTTTACAAGGATATAATGTTCCTTTGGAAAAATAGGTTTAGATGGAGTTTGAGACTCATGTTCCCATATAGTTTGGACTCCTAATGAGAAAATGATAATTCATTCATTGAGTTACCTATATAGAATAGTGAGTAGATAGTGGATAATTTTTATCTTGAACTCATGATGGGACTACTCTACTATGGCTGGAATTTGATCCCTTGTTCAGGATTGAGTTTTATTCAATGATGTTAGTCCCTCTATAAGAAAACATGACCATGTATGAGTATGGGTTGAGTCCCACAGACCTCATGAGTTGTTTCCTAGACATGTTTCATAATGTAATTTTTTATATTAGTAATTATAATAGAATATTAAGAGGAAGAGTTATAAATCCATGGTTTTGTTTTAATGAAACACTACCTATATTAGAGATCCCTAAGAAAGCATTAGAATATTGACGATTTTTTGTAGGGAAGAACCCAAGATTTGGGATCAGATTAGAATGTTTCTTGAATAAATCATGAGTGGTACTATGGATAATAATACATGTTAAGGATAACACTGAAATAATGGATTTTATTTCCAAATATAGTGTTTTATAAGGGAATAATTTTAGTTGGGAAGTGGACGGTAGAAGAGTACATGGAGATAGACAATGATATGATCCTCTCCCATAATCACTACCCTTGGTTGGTTTATGTCAGGAATGGAGTAATGATAGTTAGAGATATAGGGAGCTTCACTTAGTTTAAGTATATGTTTAGTAATCAATGAATTTATTAAAGAGTATGATCGATTTCCTCTCTTCATAGTTCCTCATACTAAATATAATATGCTTAAGTTATTCTTTCTGTATCAGATTCTTGGGATCTAGAGTTTCTTATAGAACCCTTATCCATACCCTTTTTAGCTTGTGATTTTTCAGTAATAGAAGCCATATTTCACTCACTCCTTATGGTTAAGTGAGTTTATCCTTAGTGGATAAGGATGCCTTTCTTGAGAGTCCTTTATGGAGGAGATGAAATCCAGTTTTACCTATATTAGTATGGATAAGAAAGTAGCATGTGTACTTCATGATGAGACACAATTGAGTAAATGAGGTGATGTCCACACTCAATAGTTAGTTAGACCCTATCAAGTGTAGAAATAATATCCAACTCTTAAGAGTTATAGTTAGATAACCATCATATAGTAATAATGGATTCATGAACTATGTCCTTAGATTAAGGTTCAATTTATATGTGCAAGGTGGAATTAATAGATAATTATAAAGGGATACCTATGGTTTTCCCTTGATGAGAGACTAATGAGTGAATTGGGTCACATTATGGAGATGAAATTTAAGTGTTTCTAGGTGGAGTAATGAACACCCTTTAAATATTGATATAGCATATGGGATGAATCCCTGTGTCTATTCAAGGAGGATTCTATTAGGAATTCAATGTATTTCCATAGTCTTTCCTCAAGAGTATTAGTTGTGTAGTAACCTATCATGGCATGAGTTTAATATTCCTGGAGTAGTAATTTATTTTCATGAAGTTAAGGTCATGGTATTTGATTAGAATTTTAGTGACATAATAAAAACCTGTTACTTTATAGTTTTAGTAAAGTATTCCATGTTTGGATGATGAACCAGGTATATAAGAAGCTAGCTTCATAGTAGTGATTCTTACATAGAGAGAGAGAGAGAGATATGTTTCTTACCTTTTATTAATGGCGGTATCCCCACACTATTCCATTGGGTGAGAGTGACCCATGTTGGTGATATTGACTTTGTGGTCCTAAGTGATCAAATGTTATTTTTTTTATAAACTCTTAGATTTTTACCCCTTCCCCAAGTAGATAGTGGTTTCTCTTGAACTTTTTTTAAGCATCAGGATGGTCATACTAAGTGGGTAATTCCATAGTGAATTAGAACCCTCAGTATGTTATATAAATTATATCTTTTTGGATGTACCCATCACATGGAAAATATTTTTTTTAGTGGAAGGAGAAGTTTTACTAGGAGGTCGTGTATTTTTAATTATCTTGTTTTAAAGGTTTTATCCTAGCATCTAGAGATGAAAGAGTAGGTTCATCTGAATATTCAACGCTATCTACTTTAGACAATGGAAACTATTTCAACCTGATGACTAGCTGTGTGATGATGAACTTTTTATGGAGGTTGGTATTGTTTCCTATTGTGATCATCAGTATATTTTAAGAAAGAGTGATGAAAACACAATAGGTACATCTATAATAGTGGATGAAAACCTATTGGATATTATGATACAGATGAAGGACTCAATGGATTTTTAAATTGAGAAAAAGGACCATGTCACCTTGTTGTTGTGAATTAGTGACATTGATGCTTGTTATTTTTGGATAAGAGATGAGAAAGAAATCGAGGTAATATCGAGGGATCATTCTACCATGAAATTACCATGGTGTTAGTGAAGAATAATTAAGAAACACTTGATGTTATAGTGTAGTGTGGATGAGTTTTTCTCATATAACAGCCATTTAGAATTATATTTAAAAAAGAGGAGAAAAATATCCCCACTAAAGGTAACCTTGGATTTTTTTTTCATATGGATGTTAGTGGTTAGTGGATTCATTTTATCCCTTGTTGTAGAAAAACCATTAGACGATTAAAGTATTTTTAGGTGTAGAGGATTGAAAATACTTTCATAGAGTAAATATTTTTTATACTTAAGTAATTATTTGATATGGGTTAGAGGAAATATATTTTTAGATGAAAGGGGTTCTTTCATTCCAATATGGTTGTGTACCATTTTTTTAGAGCTTAGACCTCTGAGATGAATGGAGGTCATGTGATGATGTATTGTTTTCCACCAAAGTTTTTTCAATATCTTTATTGTTGGGTTGCTTTAGTTAATCCATTTTAGGGGATGGAAAGGCTTAAATTTAGGGGTATGTCGTGACATGGATTTTTATCATTCAATATTTCAAACCAATTTCATGTTTTAAAGCTTTGAGACCTCTCTAGGGGTATTAGATAACCTCAAAAAAATTTCTAATGGTTCTGTTGATCTCAAAATGAGGCATTTACCCCTATAATGAGTTTTGGTTAATTTTTGAGTATATTGAGTTTTATGGGTTTTTTAAAATTTATTACTTAAAAAAATATTTATCCCATAGCTTGAATAGGGATTTAGTAACCCTGGGTTTTTTATGTGAACTTTAGGATATTTTTAAGTTATATTTTAGGATGAATTTTTGATCTAACATGAAATTATAGGCATTGTAGAGTATCAATAATATTTTTTATTATAATATTTTATTTTTATCTAACATGATTTTTTGTTATGAAATGATTATATCTCTTAAAATGACCATTGGATGGGAAAAAAATGAAATTTTGGTTGTATCCAAAATGGAGAGTTTACCCTAAAGATGGTGTAAGTTTCGTTCACACCCGAGGTTTTTCATATGGGCCATCTTAGGTGCTGTTTATTTTTATTTTTTATTCTGATGTGATTTTTTGGTGGTACGAATAAAAAATTCACCTATAAATACCTCCTTATTGATTCTATCTAGTATAAGGTTATATTATCATAAACATAACCCTAGAGATATAGAGATAGTGGAGTGAGGAAAAATCATTGTGGAATCAATAGAAGATTGTGATACGTGATGAGATTCATATTTGTGAAAACATTGAGGAATATATCCTGTGATGATGAAAAACCTAACCTTAGCATCATAAATGGATGAAATCAATGATGATTTTTCCTCAAGGAATGGATTTTAGATTATTGTTTACTTATTCTTCATGAATTACACATTGCATATATGAATTGAACCCCTATCCTTTATGGTCTAATTGAGGTAGATTATTTATAAATTTTCTATAACCCTTTTGTGGCAGTCTAATCCCTATTCTTGAACCCAAATCGCCATGCCATGAAATTTAAAGTGTTTATTTGTTTAACCATGACTATGTTATTGATTTTCGGAAATGATCCTTATAGAGAATTATGAATAATGTGAAAACCCCATTTCTAATATCCTCCTTATATCTTAATATTATCAATCCCTATCCCTCTATCTTCCTTTCTTGTGTGGATGATACTTAAGTGGGATGAATCAGATAAAGGGAGTAGGCATGTGAGGGGAGGATCGGTCAAGGGGAGTCCATGGGAAAGGTGGTATACCAACAATAGTTATATAGGATGGAATATGGAATGATGATTAGGAGGAAACCTAGGTGGTGAGATTGGTGAAGGATAACGGTTCATAAGGGGAGGGGACTATTATGGCTAACCTCTCTAGTGGGGTTTAACCCACCAGTGAGAGTGGGATAGCCTGAACCTCCAGGTGAGGTAGTGCATGATCTAGGTGTATGAGGAACCAACATACTAGATCCAGTTGGATAGCCTAGTGGGTTATGACCTACAAGACTAGGTGTATTGGAGGTTCGAGTTCAACCCGATTTGACCCTATTGGGTGATGCACCACATCACACGTGAGCTCCATATGACCATGTTTTAATAAATTCATGGGGTTCAAACTTGCTACGGACACACATAAAAGAGATATTCCCTAAATCCATTATGTATATATACATATAATCTATATCATATGGTATGATATCATTAGAAATAGAGTATGAATAACATTAAAATTATGATTTTAATGAATAAAAGGTTTTTATTATTTTATACAATATATATGATATTATATGACTTGATAAAAGGTTATATTCAATCATATAATTGTTGAACAATCATAAATGAATATGCTTGGGTTGTATGGGGTTTGTTGCAGAGTATGATAAGATCTATTTGTAGTTCCAAGTACTGATGGAATTAATATTCTCAGTATTTTTATAATCCTTTCAACTTACCCAATGTTAAAGGAAAAAATTTAATGAATCCCATGAATTATCATTAAATATAGAAAATTAAGTCCATTAGTTACATTATTCCTATGTTTATGAAATGTATAAGTAGTGGAATGATGTGATGCTTCAATTAGAGAGTGTGTATATTGTCTATTTAAAGGTAACTAATCCTCTAGGAATTGGGTGAATTCCCTTTACATACTCATAGTTGAGATTCTATCCTCTATTTACCTCTCTTTTATCTCCTTCTCTTTTTACCTGCATACTAGAATGCCCCATGTAAGAAACTAAGTTCCTATACAAAAAACTTTTGATGATTTGTAGAAACCCATAAATACAAATTAGCAGGAAGAATCATACAATCATTCTTAGGTGATTGTCATAAAACATAGAAGTAGAAGTAGTAATCAAGGATGAAAAGGTACAAATGATCTACTTTCCAATTTATGTTTTTTAGTTTCAAATGAAAATAGTTTATTTAAATTTATGATTTATGTGTGTTTACTCCATTAGATTAATTATTAATCTATTAATAGATATCCAACAATGGAATTAGAGCTATCCCATACTATTTGATTCATGAAAATTAATGGTAAATGAATTTCATTATAATTTTATTACAAATAATTTTTGAAATCATTAAATATGATACACTATTGGATCTATTTCATGGAATATTATATATTATATCAGAATTCATGATGTGTTTTAAAATTATTATTTTTCACTAGTTGTACATTATGATTCTTTTATATCATATAATATAATTAAAGAACCATTTTTAGAAAAATAGAGAGTCATAATGCTCTTAAGATATCACTTTTATTCTTATAAATGACATGGATATCATAAAAGGTATGGTTTTTTGACATAACATACTAATGTATTTAGTATTAAATGATTAAACAATTTATCATAAAATATAACTGATAGCATGTAATAAGATCACATGAAGAGAAGCATCAATCACAGCCTATGATGAAAATATTTAGGAGAAGTTTGATGAAGTGTTATCTATTATCTGTAGGAAAATGAGAAGAGGGAAAAGAAATTACATGGTAAAACTTCCCTTAAAACGTTTCATGTGGGATACTATTGTTCATTTCATAGAAAACTACCCATAATATATAGCTAAAAATGACAATAATGAGGAAGAATAAAAGTCTCAAATATTTTATATGAAGAAATCCACTAAGTCAAAGGTTAATTCACAAGAAAAGGGTAAGGAGTTATCTAAATATAAAAATAGAAACTTCTTGTTGAAATAAAGTGAAGGAAATTAAGATAAAGAGGAATTCGATATTGTTAGTGATAAAGATGGTAAAAAAATTATCATTGAAAAAGTGAATGTTGGAAATGTTATAAGTGATTAAATCAGTTCTAAAATTGAATAAAAATAGACCGAGATAAAGTTTTTTATCAAGAAATAATTCAAATATTATCTCTCAAAGTTCTCAAAATTAGAAAAATAGATAAAAAATTTAGGAAGGAAGATAATTCATCAAATAATAAGGAATCTATTTATATGGAAGAAATAAATAAATTTATAATGGTGAATTATGATCTTAAGAAGATTCTTAATGATGATAATATTATTAATATCAATGTAAAAGAATCAAAACTAAATAAGACTTGAGAATATTCTTATGTAACTTACAAAATTATATTTTAAAAGATTAAGAATGATCAAATAGGTGTGAAACTTGTGAATAAAAAAAATATTTCATAAGGAGAGAATGATACTATTTTTTTGGTGAAGAGTCAAAGAAAAAGAATCAATCCATGGAGTCTAAATTTGTATCATAATCTGATGATACACAAAAATATATAAAATCTAAGAACACTAAATTGAAGTTAAATACTACTAAAACTGGGGAAAATAAAAAGGTTGAGAAAAAGTGAAATATAAATAATAAGATGTCAAGAGTTCATGAATTTTTTTCAGAAAAGGGGAAAATATTGGAGACACTAAGTTATAAGTAAGTAGGGTAGCATATCCTGGACAACATGTTGTATACAAAAGAATATATGATTTATATGGATTCTTCTAGTATGTTGGATAATTTGGGTATATGATTAAGATGTTTTTATTTAACTAAAAATATTAATACATTCCCAAGAGTCTTGGGAGGAAAAAGTTTGAGGGGGAGAAGCCTATTGAAAGGAGGAAATAGTATAATTAGATTGCAAGTTCTGGATAGATTTCTCAGAATAGGTTTGAAGTACTTTAAGATATCTATGGTATATGTGACCATATAGATCACCATTAAAATCAATGAATCATAATTCTACCATACCAAAAAAATATTTTTTTCAATAAAAAAAATCTAAGGAGAAGAAGAAAAAATGGAAGAAGAAAGAGTTTTTATATAAGTTACTCTCAAATCATCAGAAAGAGAAAGTCCATGGATTTTGTATAGTGGTTGTTCCTCTCACATGATAAGATATTTAAAACAATTAAAAGATGTTAAAATTTTCAATATAGTCTTAGTAAAATTTAAAAATTATACATCACTAAAGGTTAAGGGAGTTGGTTTAACTATGATTATGAAAGAAGAGATGAAATAAAAAATCAATTTATTTATTTATTGATTGAAAAAAAACTCTGTTAAGTGATTCTTAGATTTGTGAAAAAAGAAATTATTATGACCAATGAAGATAATTTTGAAAAAAATTTCAATACCAGCAAACAATTCCTCGTGTCAACATGTGAAACAATCTCTCTTTATTCTCCCACTTATTGACAATAAATTCAAATGTCCATTTTGGGGTACACACGTCAATATCAAATTTAAACAACTTCAAAAGATCTGTTTATTATTTATCTAATATCAAGGAATGTAATTACACTTTACAAAAACATTTAATTTATTGATAAATTTAAACACACTATATTAAGTGTTTTATATCTTTTTCACAAAAGAAATTATTAAGAACAATGAAGTTGAGATTGAATTTTCTATCAATACCACTAAACAATTCATCATCTGAATAAGTTATGACAACTTGATGATTTAAGAAGGATTTAAATATGTTTTTTCTACTTATTATTAAATATATCTAATTTTTAACGATTGATGTGATTTTATTTAATGCCAAATACTTGTGTCAATGATGGAAAATTGTGTACAATAAGATGATGTAAAGTAATTGAATGTGGCCATGAAAAATTTCATTACTGCATGAGTAATAAGGGCATGAAAAATATATTTTTTTCATTTAGTATATTTGAATGCTATTTAGTTTTCTTTTGTAAATTTTATTTAAATTCTATCATTTTTCACATATAAAAATATCGATGTGATTAGAAAATAATTTTCCAAGCATCCAAGATGAGGAGCCATCTCAATCTAACACATGTGGGATGTGGCCTCAAATATATAGGAGATCCGTCCCATTAAAATTGGTAGTGTTTGATTGGACTTGAGGATAAAACCTTGTACATAAGTATAATGTTTTCAAATCTCACAAAAATATGTGTATGACATGCGTAGAGTAAGCATAGAGGTGAATTGGTGGACCATGTAGGTGTGGCATGAATCTATTATTTGTGTGGGTTCATAGTGTATCCATGTGTTGACCCTGGTTCTACATAAAGGGTGAAATTGAACTATATTGCTTATAAAGGACTGCTCAACTAATCATGAGACCGATGTGGGACATGGGAAGCATGAAAGTACTATTCCTCCACTAAAAATTTTATTGAAAGAATCGAGGCCATTCAATGAAGGTGATATGATATATCTGATTACCATGGGATATCATCTTATACCTTAGTACCACCCTCACTCTACTTCATAAGAAGTTTTTCATGTAAACAATCTTTTATTTCCATGTTTGAAGACATGCATTATTATATTATTAGTATTATCATGGTATTCATGAAAGAGGCTATTCGATGAGCATGAAATATTTAATTTGGAACATTATATTTCTAGATGAAAAAAATAATTTTAGGAGGATATTCATGCATCTGATATGCATGGATGAGTTTGAGGAAAATATGGGAGTATGTGGAGAATTTGATAATAGCATGAATGTTATTCAAGTATCATAGAATAAGCTAGTATCATGAATAATCCATGTTTTTAGCATAAGATTATTTTAGTAACACTGAATGATTTAGGTTATATGAAAGATATTAAATAAAATAATTTACAGTAGGATTGATACATATAATTTATTAGAGTCTATGGTGGTGAAAAGTCATGATTATTTACTTATGAATACCAAGTCACCCAAATATGAGGGTTGCTTCTTCCACTTGAGAGAGATCTTGTTTTTCTTGAAATAAATAGAATCCCTAAAAACATATTTCATGTGGAGTAGTTCTATAAAGCAATAACTTCCTATGATATGGAGAAAGGTTTTGAAGAGCCGGTTAATGAGTAATATACCCCCACTATGATATGTTAAGAAGATATGATAGATTTTTCTGAAGCCATTCTAGTTTCAAAAAACTTATTGAGATATCATGTACCTATTTTGGTGTGAGTTATGAAGAATACAATGCATACATAATAACTTGATACCTTCTACAAATCACTTCGGTGTTCATGAAGGATTATTTCACAAAGCCTTGTCATCTTTCACGATCAACTTGCATGAAGTAGGAGTCTGAACAAGGTAGGGAGAATGGTGCATTCATACTTGGATCCATACATGAATATATAATAACTTGAGAAGAATAAATACATTTTGGAAGATATATAACCCAATAAAATAACATAAAATAATATTATACATAAATTAGGTGTGTTAAGTTTTACAATATACACTATGCATTACATCATGCATGCATGAAGTGAAATTTTTGAGATTGGATTGAGAAGTTAAGAAGAATGTGAATTGAGGTGTGAATGTTTAATCTTATATAAGATATTATTAAAAAATTTGTGTGTATCTCGTTCAAACATATTAGTGAGTTTGGGACTTAAAAAATAGAAGAAATAATTACCTAATAATTATTACACTGATGAAACTGATCATACACAAGTGATTAAAACTATTTGAGCAAGACCATTAACTTTAATTATTTAGTGTAAAAGGATCTTCAAGTGTACACAATGAAGTAATATAATTAAATATCATATAGGAAGATCAAGATATCATCTTATAATAGATCATGTTTTGAATAATAGAAGACTGTGTGATGTAGTATAATGAACCTCCTTCAAGGATTCAGGATTAGAAAGCCAATGTGGATTCTAGTAACACCCTGTGTGGTAGTATAAAGACCCTCACATGTGGGTTCAGGAGTAGAAGAACATTGTAGATTCTAGTAACACTATGTGAAGTATTATAAAAATCCTCATATATGGATTCAAGTTTTAAGATACAGTGGGATTCTGTATTGACCATTATAATTAATAAAAATATTATAGTGTAGAATTCATATTAGGGGTATAACCAACATGGAAAAAAGTATTTATTTATACAAAACCTTGTAAATCCTTGTTTTTGTGCCTTTTATTTAAAACATCATCCAAGTAATGGCTGATAGACATAAGAAGAGTGGATCTTGGGTTTAACCGACCACTAAATTTGAATTGAAAATGAATAATTTTTAAAAATAAAAGAGATCAATGATTCACCCTCTCCCCCTATTAGGAATCTCACACTAATCCAAGATCTACAATTGGTATCAGAGGAAAGTTATCCTCTAAAAAATCTAGAAGAATTCCGAGGATAGAGAAAATGAATTTAGTAAACAATAGGGGTGTTCCCACTTTCAATGGTGAGAACTATATTTTCTATAGAAATATGCTGATATTGTATCGCATATCACTTAGGGTAGAAGAAAGAGATGTAGTTAAAATGAGATTTCCACATTTTAATTATAATGTTGATATGATTTTTTAAGAAAATATAAATTTGTAAATAGATGTAAAAGAAAATAATTCCATCTTGATTCGACTATCTTAGAATGTATTCAGTAAATTTTAGGGACATCTGACTACTCAAGTTATTTGAGAAAAATTAAGGAACCATTATGAGGGAAATATACTTGTTAAGGATGCAAAAATACAAGTATAGAGAATAATACTTTAAGATATAAAAAATTATAATGATGAGAGTATTAATTATTACTTTATAAGAGTAAATGAGATTATTTGTAGTATTAGAGGTTTTGTAGAAAAGACTGATAACTCAACCATTGCGGAGAACATGATGAGAAACTTTCAAGATTTATTTGATCCAAATGTTTCTGTACTGGAAGACTAAGAATATTTATCATTGTATTAATTTCACAATATTTTCATAGCATATGAAATAAGAAAAATACTATAATTTAAGAATAATTAAAGAGATGAGATATAATTTGATTCCATGATAAAAGGTAAATCTAGATTTGAATAATAACTAAATTTAGGTGATTTAAAGATAAAGAATATAGAAGGATTTTAGTTTAAAAATGGTCTTATTTACAAATATGTATATAAAAGGTAGAATAATAAAAGGAATGAATCCAATAATTTTCTTCAACTATAAGGGGATTGTAAATTTTTCATATGACTTCCCAAATAAGAAAGCTAATGTCACAAGGTTTGATGAGAAAGAAGACCACTTCCAGAGAAAATCCAAGAATCATAAAAAAGGTGACTATGAGAAGAAAAGGAATAATTTGTATGAAAAAATAGAATAAATATGATTATAAAATATGTTGATGAATATTTATCATCAAGAAGTGGGATATAAGATTAACAATAATATAGAAATTAGGTGTGTTTAATGGGAAAATCCAAAATATCTAAAGGCACATTTTATGGTGAAAAAGGTGAAGAGATAACTAAACTAGAATGGATCTTAAAAGATAATCTAGAATTTAATATTGATAAAGACATGAAACATGGGAATGATACATGAAAACTAATAAATGATAATGAAGAAAGTGTAAAGAAAGAAGATACACATCTTAATGATATAAGGGAATATATAAATAAAGTAGCCGAGGAAGAAAGGAAACTAAAATTTCTTCAAGAAAAATAACATGGTAGAGAAGATATTAACAAGAATAAAATTTAATTTATTAAGTAAAAAACGAAAAATAAGTTAATGATAGATAAACTTGAAAATATGGTGAATTATCTTGAATAAAGACTTGTTGAGAGAGAGGAAGAATTATTTGAGCTGCAATCTATGTGTCTTTCAGCTCAAAGTAAATTGAATAAGATGAAAGAATAATTCACCAAAGCTATTGATATTAATGGTTAATATTTTAAAGCTGTTGAGAATAAGGGTTTGTAGATAAATGTTTATTATACACCTAATTAAACTCAATGTACATTTTTTATTTATAATAGTGTTGGCCTTAAAAACAATATTAAATCTAGTTAAACCAAAATAAAAAAAGAGAAAACATCTTCCAAAAAGGAATAGTAGACTAATTCATCCTAAAAGATTAATCCAAATAAGAAAAACCCGTAGTCTTTGGAAAGAAAACAACTAAAATCTTTAGAGCATAATTACAATCAATCTGGTAGATCAAGTTTCATAGGATACTTGTGGTGTTATGGAGTGTTTGTTCATAAATATTATTCATGATATTATGACATGTTTCTACGAGGAAAGATGCATGAATCGAGGGGGAAAAATTATAAATAGATAAGTTTAGATTATTAATGACAGAATTTTATGACCATGAAATAATCTAAACTATCAATACAAAAAAAATTATTTCTTGAATGAAGTTTGTGGTTGATGTGTTCAAGATTGTCAAAAAGATTACAGATAAAGAGTTATCTCACAAAGTGAGATTACTCACAATTTAAATGATAGGAGAAGTCAGAAATTTATGAATACTAATTTCACTAATGAATTAGATAAGGGTAAATAAATATAAAAAGTTAATAATATTGATAAGAAAAAGGAAATAAAGTGATAGAAGTTTAATAAGTTAATGTTAAATGAGAAACCATCTACAAATTATTAATTGAAAATTATGAGGATTGAACAAACATGGCATGGAACAAAAGCATTGCATGAAAATTCTACCATCCTAATAAGAGAACATATAGAAGATATGGAAAGAAAAAATAAATTATTATAGTAATAAAGAAGAAAATACATCCACTTCAGAAGTTTTAAATGATGATGAAAAATTAATAAAAAATTATTAGAGAACCGAGAAATAAGGATCATTCAAATCTAAGTCTAAGAAGAAAAATATTAAATAAATATTGAGATGAGACTCACAAACTCAATATGTCCTTTAAAATATTTGAGATCCATAATTATTCCCTTATTATTGTTTAACTAAATTAATATGCAGAGAATTGTAGGAGAAGTGATGCTCATCATGGAGTTTATAAATTTCCATGATGATGAATGGAGTGTACCCCTTAATGGGGAGAAACACTGATGTTAAGGTATGAATATCACAATTAAATGTCTTCCTTGACTTTGTCAAACTATTTCTCAAAGGGGAGTGAGAGAACATGAGAAAAATGAGATATAGAGAGAGTGATATTTTATTAACTTGAATTGTTTTGATGCATTTACTAAGATGTTTGCAAGATATATCTTGAAAAAATTGATCATATAACCCCTAAAATGAATAATTTTAATAATTTTGAAAATGGAATCACATTACTGAATAATTTCTGGATAGATTTGATGCTTTGGTTAAATCACTCTTGTTTTCTACACTGGGTTATCCCACAAAGACATAAAGTTGATTAACTAAAATTTCATTGATTTTTTAGAATCATGATTCCTTTACTTGAGTTGAGATAAATTATAAATAGAGATTTTTAAGTTTTTTGAAGTTGAATTTTATGTGAGTATCCCAAAATACACCTTTGAATTTATTTTCAATAAGGGGTAGAAGAAATATGAAGAGGTTCAAATATTGATATGTTGAATTCTTTGGTGGTATTGACAAAAAATGAAAAGTGGGATATTATTGAGACCAATGAAGTTGAGATTGCATTTGTTATCAATAAGGTATGACATTTTGGTGATTGAATAAGGATGTCAGTATGTGTTTTTTATACTTGGTATTAATTAGATCTAATTTATAATGATTAATTTTCTGTTATTTAATGCCAAATAATTGTTTCAAATATAAAAAATTGTGTATAAAAAGATGAATAAGAGGAATTGAATATGGATATGAAAAATTATATTATTGAATGAGTTAAAATGCCAAGAAAAATAAATATTTTTTTTTCATACAATATATTTAAAGAAGCTTGAGTTTTGTTTTGGAATTATTCTTTAAATGGTGTCATTTTTTACTTAGAAAAATATATAAGTGATTGGAAAAAAATTGGTCAACCATCTAATATGAGTAACATGATCAATACCACACATATGGGAGGTGGCCTCAACCATATAAGAGATCCAAAACACATAGCTTGGTTGCGACAGAGTAGAGTGGAGTATAATCCCATCCACAAATGCATAATGTTTGAAGATTAGTCATTGGATGTACATGGTATGTGTAGAGAATGCATGGAGATTCCAGTATTGACCAAATAGGTGTGGAATGGCCTGATGATAGGAGTGGGTGCATAGTGTATTTGGGTTTTGACCCTGGTACTAGTTTTATGGTAAAGCCACACATCATTGTTTATAAAGGAGTTCTCAACCAATCATGAGACCAATGTGGGACACGGTAAGTGCATTGTCATTATCCCTCTCCTAAAAATGTTATGGATAGAAGAAGGGATATTAAATGAAGATTAACTGAGCCATATGATTGCCCTGGGATATCATCTTCTACCTAGGGCTCTCTCTCTCTTGATTGTGCATGAATTTTTTCATGACAAAAAGTCACGATCTCTATGTTTGAATTCACACATCATTATGTGATTGATATGATCATGGTCTTCATGAAAGATGTTGTTTGAAGTGTATGAAATATTTTTTCATAACATGATACTACTAAATGAAAAATTCAGTTGTAGCAGGTTATTCATGCATTCAATTATAATGGATGAGTTTGAGGAAATTATTGTATTATTAAGAGAATGCAATAATAGCATTCACATTATTCTAGTATCACATAATTAGACAATATCATGAAGATGCCATGTTTTTAGGCATAATATTATTAGAGTAACACTGAATGATTGAGGAGATATAAAATCTATGAAATGAAATATTTTATGGGAGACTTTACATGGTTGATTTATAAGAGTCTATTACGGTGAAATGGCATGATGATTTTATTATAAATATTGAATTACCCAAGGCTAAGGGTTGATTCTTATTATTGAGAGACTAATCATTTTTTTAGAAAAATAGAGAATCTGTGAAAAATTATTTCATGAGGAAGAGTTTTGTGAAGCACTCTCTACATATGTGAAGGAGAAATATTTCTGTGAGCCAATGCTTGAGTAATATACTCCCACTGTGCTACATGAAGAAATAGTGACTGAGCTTCATGAATCTATACTGATTTTTGAGAACTCATTGAGATACCGTGTACCAATTTTGGTGTGTGTGAAGAGGAAGAAAATTAATACATAATAACTTCACACATTCCATGAAGAACTTTTGTTCTCACAAAGGATTGTTTCATGAATCCTTCATAGTTTTCATGATCAAATTCTATGAAGGAGGAGAGTGCATGAGGTAGGGATAAAAACTCATACATTCTTGAATGCATATGTGAATATAAAATCACTTGAGTAGAATAAATACATTTTGGAAGACAAGGAACCCAATAAAATACCATAAAATAATAATATACATAAATTAGGATTGCTAAGGTTTACAATATTCACCATGCATTACATAATTCACACATTAAGTGCACCTATTCAGATTAGATTGAGAATTCAAGAAAAAGTGAATTGGGGTGTGCATATTTAATATTTCATATGATAACATTGAAGAATTTGTGTGTGTATATTACACATATAGTAGTGTTTTTGAGACTCCAATAACATAAGAATGAATCTATCAAGCATTTTTTCACTGAGGAAACTAATCATACATAGGTGATCAAAACTATTTGAGTAATACCAACATCTATGATTCTTCATGTGTAGAGGATCTTGAATGTAAATGAGAAATTCAAATCTTGCATGGTCATGGAGGAAGATCAAGTGATCCTTATATAGTGTATAAATATTTTAAGATTAGTAGACTGTGTGATTCCTTATAAAGATCCTCTAGTGAGGATTCAGGAGTAGAAGGCCAATGTGTATTCGGGTAACATTCTATGAGGAAGTACAAGGACCATCCTATGTGGATTTGGGAGTAGAAGGCTAGTGTGGATTTTGGTAACACTGGGTAAAGTAGTCTAATGATCCTATCATGTGGATTCATGAGTTAATATATTGTGGGAGTCTCTATCAACCATTGTAATTGATAAAATACTATAGTGGAGAATCCATGTTGGGGTGTATAACCAATATAGAAAAGATTAGGTCTTTGTACCAAACCTTGTAAATCAGTTTGTTATGTGCCTTTTATTTAAAAAATCATTTGAGGTGAGGTTGAGAGGAACCAAAAGACTCGATTGAGGATTTATTTGGATATTGAGATAATTTAAAAAAAAAATTAAAAAGAAAAGGGATAACCAATTCACCCCTTCTTAGTGATCTAACATTGATTTTATCTCTACAAAAATGAAGTGGTTTCTAGGAAGGATGGGTTCTTGGTCAAGAACCTTGAATATGGAAGAGTAGTTACTATTTGAAAATGGAATAGTGGTATTTTTTTTCAAGTGGATGATATTGAAAAACTAGTCTATATAAGTTTAAAATAAGATAACCAATTGTGTCATTGAAGTATTGGATATCTAGGATAAAATAATATGAACATAAAAACATAAGTACAAAATGTTCACAAAGTACCTTTGATTAAAATTGAAATATATTGGATGTGATCAACATTCCAAAAGCGTAACATTGTAAACTCTTCACATAAGAAGTTGTAGATTCAATCAGATTAACTTTTAGATATTATTCATTTAGATGTTCATAGATCGATGAGAAAATAATAAATCAATGTAGATAAGTACATATAATACTTTTTTTGATGAATTAACTTGCATTATATGTGTTATGTTTATGAAATATAATTATAAGGCCTTACAAATGTTTAAAAGTTTTTAAAGAAGTATATAAAAATAGTGTAGTTTTTCTCTCAATAATATTTGGACAAAAAAATGAATTGAGTTTGTAAATGGGAATTCTGAATCCTATCTATATAATTATGTCATCCGATATAAAATAAATTCACTATAAACCCCTCATAAAAATGGTTTGTCTGAATGGAATAACATGTATTTAGTATATGTGGCTCAGAAAATGTTGGTTTAGTATGATTCATATTGATACTTTTAGAGGAATGATATTGGTACAATGGTTCACATTAAAAATTATTGTTTATATAGGAAAAATTTGGATATATACCCTTATGAGATGTATTAATAACAATCTCCATATTTAAAGTATCTTTATTTGTTTAGAATCCTTTATATAGTCATGGTTAAATGTGAAAGCCTTGGGAAGTTTGAAAACTAAGAATTTGATGAGATCATCCTAGGATTACCTCAAAATGGAATAGGTTACCACTATTACAATAAATAATGTGGAAGGATTATTTATTTTGTATATTTTCATGGAACATTCTAATAAGGAAGTTGTATATGATGAATAAATTTCTAGAAGTGATTGTGATGTTGTTTTTATTAAACAACCTAAATTACCTTCAAAAAAGAGTGAGAATATTAATGATGAAAAAGTTATAGAATAGGGTTCAACCATTTCAAGTGATGAGGAACAATCTCATTAATCTCATACAAGGCTCATAAGGCAAACCCAAGTTCAAGATATCATTGGATATCAAATACAACTACTACAAACTCAGATACTTTTGGGGAAAAAAACTCATATTTAATTTTTCTATCAAGTTATACCTAGAGACATTGAAAAAGTATTGGAATCAAGATTGTTTTGAAGCTATGAATGAATAATTAGAGCATATTGAGAAAAATGAGACTCGGGATCTTATACCCAAACCTAAAATAAGACTGTTATCTGGATAAAATGTGTTTTCCAAAATAAGTCAAATAAAATTGGTGAAGTTTTAAGTGGTATAAAAAGATTTGTGTGTAAAGGATATTCATAGGTTGAATGAGTGGACTTTGATGAGACATTTGAACCAGTTTCAAGGATTGAAACAATTATGAAATTTCTTTTTATTAAAAAAAGGGAATATAGATATTCCAAATTGAAATCAATTATTCCTTCCTCAATAGAGAGTTATAAGAGGATGTTTACATTGAAAGAACTTGTGGTTAAATACTGGGAGAATATGGGAATCATGTATATAGATTAAAGAAGGATTTATATGGGATAAATAAAACCCCTAGATATTGGTATTATAAGTTGCAGACATGTTTGAAGAAGGTGAATTTTAGGAAGGGAAGAGTGGAAAACAATCTCCACATAAAATATAACAAAGTGGTATCTCTAATTTTCATTGTTTATATAGATGATATTATATATATTTTTTAAATTATGAATAATTTTCTGAAAATTTTTCCATGGAGTTGAAGAATTTATTTGAAAAGTCCATGCTGGAAGAGTTGATATACTTTCTTAGCCTATAATTTTCTCAAGATAAAGATCACATTTTTATTTATCAAGAGAAGTATGTTGTGGAGATATTGAAAATGTTCAACATGAAGGATTCAAATCCTATTTCAACACAAATTTCATTGGGAACAAATCTTTATAAATATGAATAAGTAAAACAAGTTGATCCAATGGTGTTTGGAAAGATTATTGGAATTTTTCTATACCAAAAAACATTAATTTTAGTTTTAGTATATGTTGTTACACTTTTTATTGGTATCGAAGTTATCCAAAAGAGTCCAATTTCAGTTTTAGGAAGAGGATTATTAGATATTAGAAAGTTATAATTGGTTTTTGATTGAAATATGATAGTAAAGTGAAACTAGGTCTATACAGTGACATAGATTCATACTGGTAAGGTTGTATTGGTGATAAAAGGTCCCTATATGATGGAATGTTCTTAAATGGAGAAATGTGTGTTTATTAGTACACAAAGAAGATAAATTATATCACTTTTATCACTTTTGAGGAAGAATATGTGGTTTCCACTCATTCCACAACACAAATAATGTTGATTAAGACCCAGTTGGAAGATGTCAATGTTGAAATGATGTTACCACTTATATTGAGATGTAATAATAGAAGTTCTATAAATTTATCAAATAATCATGTCCAACATTCAAGAAGCAAGAAAATTGGTATAAAAAATCAAGGATCTTGTGAAGATAAATGAGTTAAAGATATAATGTGTTCTAATAAAAGAGAAATTAGTCGGTTTGGTCACCAACACATTACTAAAAGATAAATTTCATAATTTGAGGTTGATGTTGCGAGTTAATCATCACCCTTTTAATGGTTGAGGTATAAAGTTTATATCCCCTCTATCATATTTTATTTGAATATTATTGTCAAATGGTGATAAACAAAAAGACAATATAAATCATTTTTTTATATTTCTATGTTTTAAAGGGGGATAATTCTCATCGGGGGTGTATCCATTGATATTTTTGTCCCTTTAGAGAAGAATGTATTAAGATAGATTTTTTAAAATAGGTAATCTATGACTTCTATATTTTAAATATTTGAATGTTTTTAATAGTTTTATTGAAGTGAATGAAAGAATTTTTTTCTTTAACGAGTTTTTGGATAGATCTACCAAGTTGATGTCAAAAAATCTATGATGATTATGTATTTCATGAATATATATTAACCCTAAGATTATTCTCTAGTGGTATTATTTCATTAAGGAGAATCAAGAAATTTAGGTTTGAAAAGTTTGAACATTTACCACTATTTTTATAGAAAACATGTTATCATTGATTAATATTACAGTTTCCTAACCTGAGTTCAATAATATAATTTCATAATTATTTAATGATGATTCATTTCTAAGATTATTTAGTTTGATATAGATTTATGTTTATTCATTGAAAAAAATTAAAAGTGGGAAATATTTTAGACCAAGTCTCAAGTAGAAGTAAGTTTGAGAAGAATATGATCTTTTGGGTAATTTCTTGAATACCTAAGATAATGATTCTATTATTTGAGATTGAGTGATTTCCTTTATAATTTGGTATTCATCTATAGAATAAAGGTTTGAATAAGTTTATTTGTATGTGTTTAATGGGTTTGATTTTTCTTTCAATACATAAATGATGTTAAAAATCACATGAATTAAATAATTATACATTATTTGAAGTGTTTATAAAAGTTTTTAAGGGTTTGGAAATCATTTAGAGAAGTTTTAATGTGATTCTATTATTTTAAATAGTTTTTTTTGGAATTTCGAGTTTAGTTAAATATTGATAAAGTCTGGAGGTGTGTATGAGTCAACTGATCTGTATATGAGTAATTTAATTTATTATCAATTTAATTTTTTATATGAGTCATTTGATTATATGAATGATTATTTTGATCCAACTTATGATTCATTGGGTTCTTTGTACGAATCATTTGATTTTATGTATGAGTCTGTCGATCCTGTGTATATGCCATTCTTCTCTGCTATAACGTATCATGGGTCTATTCATATGTGTCATTTTCTTTATTATATGAGTGTTTTGGATTTTTGTATGATTATAAAACTTAGATAAATTTTTAAGTGTTGCAGATTTAGAAATATGATATTTTCATAACATCTACTCTAAAGATTTAACCCTATAGATGCTAGTTAATTTGAACTTAAAGGGGAAAAAATAATCACAATTAATTTCATCATGATTTATATATAATTAATATAAATAGAGGAAGAATTATTTTTTAGGATCATACTATTCCACAAATAGATATTCCATGATCATAAAAGATGAATGTATGTATGTATTCACTAGAAGGTAAAAATAAGGCAAAAATCATGGATAAAAAGAAAAATAATTCCAATATTTGTAAAGGAAGAAAAAGTTCGTGATACTTAATACAAGTTTCATTTAGTTACAAATAATTATGAGAGAAACTATTCGTATTGAAATTTAATGGAGATATGTGTCTTCAGAATAATTAAAATTCAAATTTTTAACTATTTTTATTATAGGTTGATGTTTGAAAAAGATGTAATTTTAGGAGGGAATATTTTTCAAGTATATCTATGAATATATATTCATTAAATATGAAATAAAAAAATATTTTTGAGAAAGAAAATGAGGTGTAAGAAACTATGAAAGGATCAAATAGACATTATTGATATTTTTCTGAAGTATATTAAGTGAGTTGGCTATGAAATTCATATAAGAGAGAAGAGAAAGTGGTGTTTCAACCATATACTTTGAATAACTATTCTCACGATGAAATTACAGACAACGGTGCTTGTATGAAATGTCAAGAAAGAAAATTGAGGAGGGGTCTTAATGTTATGAAAGATTATAAGAATAAAAATAATTTAGTACAATCAATAACTTAATATCGATCTATAGGAGGAATAACTATCAATTGTTTCCCAAAATATTGATCATTGAAAAGTTAGGGATGCCCTTGTGTGTGGGATTCACCTATGAATAACTGGGAGACTTTCAAACATGATTTTTAGGTCTATACCATTATATATTGTACCCACATGATGATTCTAGTAGGAAGTGTGATCATGGAAGAATCTATATCACACTAAGGACTATCCTTATCACCTTGATAGGTTAACCTTATAAATATATTGTGTTCCTTTGGGTTGGTGTGCATTTGGGTGCATGGAGATAAAACTGTTGGGATACTAATTTTTTTCTAACATATCCCATGTACATTATATTTTTTTGATCTAAAAATCACTTTATATGGTACTAATTATTTTATTTTTAAGTGTGTTTATTAGTTTTTAACTTCATTTAAGTATATTATTCTATTCTTTTTCAATTATGGAAGTTTTTTATGAAATTTTCCTAAGTATAGAAAATTGGATACATGGGGAAATCAGATGCATGGAAAATATACTATGTCAATTGGTATTTCAAGGAAACACCTTAGTGAATAAACTATTTCATGAAATATGCTATTTTTAAATAACCACCATTGAATCACCTATGTGAGAAAATGGCTACATTGATCAAATATCTATATGAATAACCTACGTGGAGTAATCAAATATGTGAATTAGACATGTGATGAATTCAGCAACGTGGTTCTAAATGGATAGAAGATTCCTTCAACCATTTCAAATTCAACTACACGAGTGACAATACTATGTGAATAATTTAGCTATATAAAGATCACTTAAATAATTTGGGAAGTAAAAAAAAAGTGTCCATGCAGGTTTTAGCGCCTTCGAGTGAGCAGGGAAGAAACCCCAGTGATTCCTACTCCTTTGCAGATCTAGCCACAAGCGAACAGAAGAGAGATCCTATGCCTAACCCCAATCCTTTAAAGATGTCGTCATGGGTTGAGTGGATTTGGCTGATTCGAAGACCTTGGAGTGCATTAATCTGAAGAAATACCAACATAGAGGTCTATCAATGATTTCTTTCTCAAATGAAGTGGTACAATTTCTCTCCTTAGATATTCACTTTTTATTGGTTGGAAAATTTAAAAAATGAAGACCCTCATTTTTCTTTCTCTGTAAGACCCTAGAAAACATCGGGTTCTTGAATTTCCACATTATTTTTATGAACTCATCACATATCCTCTTTCGTTTTTCATTAAAGAATGATTAATAAAGGCTTTGGATGAGAGGTTCATGGTTTTTTGGAGGCTATTACATAAAGGGTTTGAAATGGTCACAAGACTATTGTGTTGATTCAGAGACCCCAATTGTACCCATCTAGATGGGTTTCCCTAGACATCCACCACATCTATTTAAGTGGAAAGATATATTTTCCATTTCTATCCTTTTTGGTCATCCCCTTAAACATGATTATGCTACCCTAAATCTGTATTGACCCTCAGTCACAAAAAATTTATATTGAAATTGACATTTCACATGCATTTCCTTCATTCTTTTGGATTTATAATGGAGATATTGGATTTATTCAGGGAGTTTTTTTGAGAATATTCAAGCATAATACAAAAGATTATTGAGGATTGGACATTTTTTAGGATAATGTGAGAATCAAGGGCTTGTTTCATGCCCCCACTCTCATTTCAAATCAATATGGGTTGAAAAGAAAGATACAAAAGGGTTTTCTGTTACTCATACATGAGACCCTATTAATAATAATACCAACATGAATTCTTCGGGTTCTCCTAATATTCAACTTCCCTTTACCATCCTTTCCGATTAAGTAGAGGAAATGAAAGATGCTCAAATTTCTAAAGAAGATAAGGAACTACTTCTTAAAACTGAACCTCTAGATATGGAGACCAATAAAATTGATCATGAAGAGAAGGAAAATGATCAATCTGAATATGCAGAATCTATTCAAGATAATTTTGAAAATTCATTCCAGCATGAGGAATATTTTTTTTGAAATTAAGTGCTAAAAAAGAAAAAAAAACTAATGATTGGTTATGTGGTTCTGTAACTTTCTCATTTATTAACATTGGTGTACATTTAGTGGAATTTAATCATTTTTTAGATGAATTAAATATTGGATTGCATTTTAAGTAAAATTGATTATACAATGGTTTCAAGTACTAAGTGAAGAAAGATGTACCAGAATAATTTAATGCTCAATCCTATTACTGAGGTATTTTCAAGAAAAGGAAATTTTTTAATTATATTTTAAAACCAAATTTTATGGATATCATGTTGTAAAATTAAGAGATAAGTTTTAAATAATAATTAAAATTCGGAAACTAAAAATATATAGAATATACACTTGAACATAATAAATCTCACTATCAACTCTCTCAAAGATTTCATGTTGAAAATATTTTCTTGAGCTAAAGAATAAAAATATTCAAGTTTTATCTAGCTATGATATCAACATAATTAATTTTATGTTATATAATACTATCCTAGAGTTTCTCTTCATTATTATATTCTCTTCTGGAGAGATCTTCTCTTTTGTCAGCTATATCTTATAACTATGTGATTCATTTTTAATCAATCCTTTATTCTCTCTCTTTGAAGGTTCCTAGTAAAAGAACCTTGAAGGTTTGTGTTTGTAAAATAATTGTGGGATTCCATTAAAATATCTTAGTATTTTAACTAGTTTCTAATGATTTAACTCAATTGTGAAGTCCCTGGGAAAAGGATTGGAAGTCCCCAAAAAAAGGACTAGTCTGGTGAAAATTACTAAGCTCTAGGAGTTGAGCATTATTAGAGTGGACTAAGGTATTTCTATTACACAAACCACTATAAATATCTTACGTTTGATCCTTTTTTATTCTTTTATTTTCACTTATTTCATGTGTTAATAAAATATCATAAGTTATCATACCTTAAAGAGGGTGGTTTTATAAGATAATAAAATTTCAAGAACTCAATTCACCCCCTCTTGAGTCTTAGCGCATATGGTCTTTAAAGAACAATTGGTATCAAAGGTTGTGACTATTTATTTGTAAACTTTAAAGAATTAAAGTCTTATTACCATCATCAATTTGGATTATGTTATTGATAACAGGGAAGGTTTGTCTATGGAAATATCACCCTACTTACATAGTTAAAACTATAGTAGTTTTAAGGAATAAATGATAATTTATTTAAACAACCTTAGTCTGAAGCTTTATCTAAAATCTGTGAAGCCTTATGAAATTCCTAATACGAAACCTAAAAAATGGAATGAAAACACTAAATATATATTTGAATTAAACTCAAAATCCATGAATTCTATCATATGTTTACTAGGTCTTTATGAGTTCAACTAAGTTTCAGTGTGCAACAATATATGAGACATGGACAACCATATAAATTTCTTATGAAGGAATTATACCTAGATTAATTTTGATACTTTTCAAATGATGGAATGAGAAAGAATCACCCAACTAAATATAAGAGTTATTATGGTTGTAAATAATGTTTTTGCTTTAGGAGCACCCATTCCTGAACCATATCATGCTCTAAAAAAATCTCATAATTCTACCACCCAAATAGAGTGGAATCTCTGATTCCATTAGAAATTCTACAAATATAAAATATTACTAAATAAAAATCTTATTTGTAAAATTATGATCTATGAAGATGAAATAGAATATGATTCAGGTGACCATGAGCTTGTTGAAAAGGAAAATTTTATATTTAAGGTCTTAGATTCTAAATATTACAAGAATAATAAGAGTATAGAAATTTCTAAATATTATCAAGATGAAGATACCTCAAGAAATTCAAGATCAAATGATGAACTTTCTCAATTTTCTAGAAATTTCAAAAATTTCTATAACAAAATAAGAGGTTTCATATCACCCATAAATAAGTATAAGAAAAATGATATAAAATATAAAGAAGTCAGTTTCTATGAGTGTGAGAAGACTAATCAAATCAAGAAAAAATTCCATCAATTACAAGAAAACAATAATTCTGATAAAAAGAATTCCAAGAAGGTTATCTAAAAGGATAAAGACAATAAATCCATGAAAAAAGCATGAAGCACTTTTAAAGACTCTAATAGTGATTCCAGATCATATTTTGAAGCTAAAATATCTAATCAAAAGGCTAATATGTACTTTATAGAAAATTATGATGAGGTATATTATTTTTGTTCTAATGATCATGATTCTGATTTAGAAAATGAAAACTGCTCTTCTTAATAATTAAATTAATACCATACCATGCTTGAAAAGGATATGAAATATTGAAAAAGAAATAAAAAGCCCTAAAAATTCATATAATGTTTTTGTTAATGAAAATGAGGGATTAAATAAGTAAATTATAGATTTTAGATACAAAATGAAAAAACACTCTTATTTCCTATGCTAAAAAAGATAAAAAAATTAAAAGATTTCAAAAAGAAGTCCAAGACTCTATAGACGGTACTAGTATATTCAGAAAAGGTGAAAATTTCATGAATCAAATTATTTTAAAAATAAGGTCTAAATAATAAATTTGGAATGGGAAGTAAAGGTGAAAAAAAATGTTTTATAAAAACTATTTTATTCCTAGTTCTAAGAATAAAAACCTCTCTAATGTTATTTGTTTTCACTGTGGAAAATCAAGGAATAAGGATAATGGATAAAAATTAATAAATCCTGAATTTTCTAGTGTAAAAAATTATTTTATTATAAATCATTTCTCAAAATTAATTGATTAAATTTCTAGATAGAATAAACATATTTGGGTTCCCAAATATTTAGTTGATAAGATTACTGAACCCAAGAGAATATGGGTACCAAAAAATTTCTTGTTTTATTTGTCTTTATAGGGAAGGAGGTCCAAGAAAATCAATGATAAATGGCATATGGATAATAGATGATCAAGAAATATGAATGGATATTTCTCTAATTTACACTCATTATAAAAAGTTAATGGAGTATTTTTCATATTTGGTGGTAATTACAAGGTAAATATTATGGGAGTAAGATCAATTAGTTATATATGCTTAGTACTCATAAATTAAGTTCTTTATGTGCAAGTATGGAAGAACAATATAATATTTATTTCTCTAATTTTTTTATCAAGGTTATTTTGTTTATTTTTCAAATAACATATTTTCTATTTTTAGATTTAAAATTATTAAATATAAGGAACCAATAATGGAGAATGTATATACTATAGATCTTAATTATTTATATAAATAAAAATTGAACTATTTAAATTATGAAACAAATGAATCTTGGATTTATTAGAGAATACTAGGACATTATCATGTCTATTCTCAAAGAATTTTTTTAAAAAGGAATTTAGTTTCAAAATTTCCTCAACTTAAATTGAATAAATAGAAACTATGTGATGCATCACAAATGGGAATGAAACATAAGTACCTATTCTATCAATTAAGGTGGATTATACATCTATTCCTCTAGAAGTTATCCACATAGTTTAATGGGACATGTAGAGAATCAAGTTTAAGAGGAAAGTATTTTTTTATGTTTTAGTTGATGATTTCTATAGCTATACTTCGAGTTTATTTTTGATTATTAAGAGTGAATCTTGTTATGTTTTTATATGTTTTGTAAATTAGTTCAAAAAGATAAAGATGCCAAAATTATTAATTTGAGAGGTTACCATGATCAGAAATTTGAAAACCATGAGTTGAATAATTATAATTCAAAACATAGAATCGAACATATTTTTTATACCCCCAAGTCACCTCAATAGAATGATATTGTTGAATGGAGAAATATGAACTTGTAAGAAATTTTTAGGACTATGTTATGTGAATATAACCAGCCTACTCATTTTTGGGATGAAGTTATCATTATATATATTTATGTCATAAAAGGGTCTTAATTAGGCCTATGTTGAAGAAAACACCATATAATATATGGAATAATAGAAATACAAAAGCTATGTAATTTAATGTTTTTTAATGCAAATTTTACATTCTAAACACCAAGGATAATCTTGGTAAATATTTTCTAAAGGCTGATAAAGGAATATTCTTAGATATTATACTACTTCCAAATCCTATAGAGATTTCAAAAAAATTACATATATTGTTGAATAATAAATACATGTTAAATATGATGAAAGTGATAATTTTGATCACAAAATGACTCATCTTTATGAGATAATAGATTCCTTTGAAAACATGTGACCCAAAACTCCTTTTGAAAATAAAAATAATGATTTGGAACTGTTTGGACCAAGTTGGTTGGAAGTTGATTCTTGGATGCTTGAAGAAGTTTTAGACGTTTGTTTTTTATTTTCTTTTCATTATTAAAAATCATTTCACTTTGTATTTTTTGGTGATTAGATGGAAGGAGTATCAGAATTAGATGATTGGACACAAAATTCTTAAGAAATTCCATCATATTCAGTTTTTTTTCTAGATATAGTTTCGAGATGAAGTTGTTGTTTGGACTCATATTATGTCTGAAATGAAATTATCAGTCAGAGTGAAGAGTTGTATCAGTTTATAAATATATTTCAATATGTTTGATACAAATCAGATGATAATTTGATGTTTTTTAAGTTCTCAACATTGTATGTTGTCAGTAAACTAGTGGTCTAAGGGTTGTGAAATAAGGGAGGAGAAAAGGTTTGGTAATTCAGACAATACTCTGTAAGTCCTAATGTTTTATAATTAATGAATAAATCCTGATATAACAAAGTGTTTGTAGAATAAAAGAGAATTCAAATTCAAAGTCTTCCGGTCATAGTTCATCGGTGTGATTTGTATTGAACATTGAGGTTATTTGGTGACTGGGAAGATTGAAGTTGCTGTTATAAAAAGTTTTTTAGATGTACTAATCGACAGATCCATCAGACTATCTAATCCACAAAATTAACTAATATAGGTGTTCAATCATCAGTTTTAGTATTTATAAAAGAAATAATCAGTTATAGAAACTGATCCATCTAATGTAATGTGAAACTGATCCATTATAGGAGTTTTGACATTGATCCATCAGACACATTATTAATATCAACAAGACATAAGATGAAAAGTTCTATCAGTGGAATAATATAACTATTTTTTGAGGATAATTAGAGATGTTTTTTGACATAGATGATTAATTTGGAGTTATTGGGACCAATGAATTAGATGAGCTATAGAGATCGATCCATTATATGGGATTAGAGACTAATCAATTTGATGGAGCTCAACAATATAGTCAACCATTTTAAAAAATCTTTGAATTTTGTTATGTGGGTCAAGATTTATAAGAAAAAATCATAACACTGATACACTAGGGGGAATAAAATATCAATCCATCAGACACATACTAATATCAATACGTCATTAGATGATGGACTTCATCAAATGTAATATTTCCATCCTTCTGAGAATTTATTGAACAAATAAAGAAAAGGTGAATTGTTTCGAAGCTATTTTTGGAGTTTTTTCAAAGGGGGTTTCAGATTATTTAGAAGTTTAAATGATATTTATGGAATAAAATGTTCATTTGGAGCATCAGAATGGAAATTCATCAGTTTTACATATTCTAAAGGGGTTTAATAAAATACCAATAAAAAATATATCAAAATGAAAATATATATCAGACTATAGAATATTTTGTAATTTTGAAGTGGGATAATGTTGTGAAAAGATTCGAGAATTTTCATGAAGAATTCACAAGAGTTGATAAGTGGTGAAAAGGTCAAATATTAAGTCATAATGAATGTGAAATTTGAGTTTCTAAAAATTTGGTTGAGTGGGAAAATGAAATTTGTTTCCCTCATTTTTCATCCAAGTTTCACCTATAAATAGAGGTCAAAGTATAATGTACTTAGACACTATTCATATATGGGAGAGAGAGAGATCACTGAAGGGTTTTTGGTAGAATAAAAGTTTCTGAATAGTTTAATATTGAGAATGATTTCTGTACAGAAGAAGTGTGAGGAAGAGATTGTGATCAATGTTTTCTAGATAGGACTGAGTCGTCATACTGAAATTTTTGAGGAATAAATGAAGAGGATCTAAATTTTTTCTAGATTATCTTTTCAAACATTTTTTGGACTAAATAATGAGACTAAGGAATCAGACATATCGATCAGACTGAGTTTTCATTGAAAGTCCAAAGAAGTTGTTTCTACCTACTACTAGGCAGGAAAGTGATGAATCGAGTTTTAAAGAATTACAAAATTGGAAGTTTTTGAAGTAGCAAAGTAACTTTTTTAGAACCAACTGGTGAATGTTTCTTGACCTTTTACAAATATTAGTTTTAGTAATTCATTCTAGAATAATCACATTCACTATTTTATTGATCACAGTGACACAAAAATATAAGGGTATTTACTACTTTTTTTATCCCTACAAAGGATTGTTTTCTAGTGGACTATGTGGTATTATATTATTTTTAAAGCATGCCCAGGAATAGATACTCTTATTGAGTAGTGAACCTTGTAAATATTTATGTTCTTATGGATGTGTGAATGTTTTTTTAGAAAAGTGATAATTCTTTAACAAGAGGTGAATGTTGTTATACAAGAAAAATAACATAAAAGAAAATGATATCACTGATTTACCCCCTCCCCCTCTCAACGATACATTGATCCTGGTTGGGCCTTTTTAGGAACTTTATATTTGTGAACCAAATCCTAAAATGATAGATACTAGATAACTAGAAAGTGTGCTGCCTAGACAACCTACAACATTGAAGAACCATCCCTTAGAAACTATAATATGAAGCATAGATAAATATATTTGGAATATAATAAGTATAAGAATAATTTTATACAATTCTACCTTTATATCTCAACTAGAACCTAAGATTATAGAAGAACCCATTTGTTGATGAGAGTTGGGCTTTAGAAATACAGGAAGAGTTAAACTAGTTCAAGAGGAACAAGGTATTAGAATTAGTTAATAGACCCTTTGAGAATCATTTTATAGGGAAAAATGATTTTTTAGGAATAAAAATGATGATCATGGTGTGATCCCTAAGAATAAGGAAATATTAGAAGATAGAGGGCCTAATCAATAGGAATTTATAGATTATGAAGAGACCTTTTCACTTGTAGATAGATTAGAATCCATAAGGATTCTCCAAACCTATGAATCACACATGAATTTAAAATTATATCTTATGGATTTAAAATATATATTTTTAAATAGTTTTCTAATGGTCAATTTTTATGTTGAAAAACCTCTTCATTTTGAAAAACCCCATTTTCTAAATTTATTTTTTAAACTTACAAAAGATCTTTATGGCCTTAAACAAGAACCTAGAGCATGGTATGAGAATTTAAGTTATTTTTATTTATCAATTGGATTTTAAATTGTAGTATAAGATCCTACGATTTTCAATAAAACCTAGTATTTAGATATTTTGTTAGGTTAGATTTATGTTGATCATGTGTTTTTTGGTTCTATAAATAAAAAAGTTTGTGATGATTTTTCAAAACAAACGTAAAAAGAATTTGAAATGATCATTATGGGTGAGTTAAAATATTTTATGGGTTTTTAGATTTATTAAAAAGAAATTGGGATTTATTGAATAAAAGTAAATACATACTTGACCAACTTAATAGGTTTGGATTTGATAATGGTAAAATACATGAAAATCCCATGAGTTCTAATGAAAATATTGATTTAGATGAAGCTAAGAAACAAGTTGAAAATAATCTATATAGAATAATAATTGGGTATCTAGTCTATTTGACTGCTATTAAAATTGACATTATGTTTGTAGTATTCCTATGTTCTAGATTCCATGATAATCCCAAGGAATGTCATTTGAAGCTTGGAAAATGATTTTAATATATTTAAAAGGAACAATTTCCCTTTCATTACTTTTTCCAAAAAAACTTTTAATTTTAAATTAAATTGATATTTTGATGCCAAATTTGGTGGTTGTATAAAAGATATAAAGATTACCCCAAGAACCTTTCGCTTTTTAGGAAGATTCCTCATATCATAGTCTAGTAAGAAAAAACACTAAATTTCTCTATCTAGTACTGATGTAGAATACATTTATATGAGTATTTTTTGTGGACATCTGTTATAGAGGAAAACCTTAATGGATTTCGGATTCAATTACAATCCAGTAGCAGTTAAATGTGATAACACTAGTGCTATCAAAATTTAAAATAATTCTATAAAATATTCAAGAATAAGTCATATATATTTAAGACATAATTTCTTGATAGATCGTTATCAAAAAAGGTGATATCGATCTTGAATTTATCACTATTGGGAATCAGTTAACATATATTTTTACTAATCCCTCTACATGGGAATATTTCTATTTGATTAAAAGAGAGTTTGGGTTGTTTGAATTTAAATGAGTTTAATTAATTATATTTATTTATGTTTTAATTTTTTCAATTAATATTGATGTATTTATATTTTAATTAATTATAGAAATTAAATTATTTTTTTATAATTTATTTGAAAAGTTTATTCAACATATATGATTAATTAGGAATAATTTGATTTTATAAAATAAATTGAATTTATTTTATTTATTGTTAAAATCAACCATAATTCCTAAACTGGGTACATATCCCTCTTAAAAATTGGATATGTGACCTAAATAACCAAATTGACCCTCGGCCTCCTTACCTTTCACCTACACATCTTCTTCTTGAAGATGAAATGTCACATTTTTTTCTTTCTATCTTCTCTTGACCACCAAGCAGCCCATTTGTAATATGGAAGTCCAATCTATAAGATGATGGTAGTTTCAGTTCTTCTATGAAATAAAAGGAAGTAAGATTCTGTGTAGTGTGTTATTTGGGAAGGCCATATATATGGATTATCTAAGAGGAACTAAAATGTTACTGAATAAAGACTTTTAATTCCAAGGATGGGAGTTTTTCTTTGATGAGAATATATTTGGGTCCTTGTTTGACAAGGATGTAAATGAGTTTATGTGAAATTAAAAGTTTCAATATAGTGAAGAAGAGGATGTGTTTTCATCCAATGTTAATGGAAAATCCATGCTTGTTTTTTCTATGAAAATAATTGAATTATTTAACTATAGTTAAAATGGTGAGTTCAATTTTAGCTAGACTCTAATTGGTTTGAGTATAGTGGGGCTAACTGAAGTATTCATGTTTCTTTTTGGAACCTATGCTTTAAAAAAGATGGTTGTGAAGGATCTATAAACTTAATGGAAGGTACTTTATAAATCATTCACGATGGTATTTTTGAGAGAGATGGCGAGATAAAGAAAGTGTTGTTTTAGGAAATGTATCTCTTATATATCCTAATAAAAAACTTAAAACTGAACCTTCCTCATTATATGATGTGTTTTATGTATCGCTGATACCAAGGGAAAGTAAAGTTGAACTATTACCCATATGGATTACTTATCTCCTTGTTGTTAAATAATAATGGAGTTAATATCAATGAGGGATAAATAATGAATTGTCACGTGAAGTTTTAATGAAAACGTTTGGTTAAACTATGATGGAGCCTCAAAATCTCTAAAACATGTTGGACAAGAAGTTGAAAAAACTCTAGCACCAACTCTGGGGGAGCCATACATTACCTTACCACCTAGGGATATAACAAATGTTTAGAGGGTTCCTACTGGGTAGGTGGATGAGTTAGTTTCTACTAGACAAGATCCTCATGTTCCAGAGATCAAACCTATTGTGGAAGAGGTAGTTCAGAGGCTATTGGATAATGTTGTTAGATATACCAAATCAATTTAGTATGTTGAGAAAACTGTTGAGTCAAAATATGTAACTCATGTGGAAAATCTAGTTGAAAAAATGAAAATTATTCTAGGTGGTGAAAAAATATTATAATCTAAAGTTGAGAATCAACTAGATGATCTAATCCCACTTAGATCACCTATTGTTAGAGATGGACCTAAAGATATGAATTTTTAAGAAAATGGAATTCTTTCCCATACTACAAAGGTTGTTCTATCACCTCAACCAGTATATGAGGATGAATAATCTATAAGAAAGAGTTCTGAAATTCATGGTGTATAAAATCACATGCATACCTTTGATTCAACTGTTATATTAGTGTTTGATAATATTAAAGGAGAATATGTTGTGTTGAAGAATGGGCTAATCTATTATAAGGATGAGATCAGGAATCTCAAGTAGAATTTTATTTATAGAGATTATTTAAAAATCTATTTGGGATGATGGAAACCCAAATAGAATTTATTAAAAAGATTGAACAAGTACAAACTATGAAACCAATTACCTATAAGGAGAATTCAAATGACCCAGAGTATATGAGAACCCAAGAAAGTGGGCCGAAAAATGTTTGTGTTACCAAGTTATAGATGAATAAGATTAGTTTTCTTATTTCATATAAAAGGAACATGATTCAGAATATTGTAATGGTTCAATAAGATGTTTCCTAGGAATATTTTTATGAGATTCAATCTTTTAGGAAAAAATAAAGGAGACCTTATACACTTTAAAAAGTGTATTTTTGAATCGGTTTTAGTTTCTTAAGAGGTTTCAACCAATTTCTTCATCTACCCCTACACCTTATATGGCTCCATATCTCAAGGATAAGTTTGATTATGTGTTTTTAGATATAAATTCAGTATATTTTTATATCCAATATTTTTAGCATGACATGTTCACACTTGTTTTGATGCAATAATTCAAAAATGATCTATATACTGAATTCCATGAAACCAAAGAAACCATCAAGATACTTGGTGTTGAAATTGATGTATCTCTGAATTATATAGTTATTCATCATTAGTAAACCATCAGTGGTCATGTGGAAGATAACCTATTTATGAATAATTGATTTAGGAATATGGTTACATGTTATAATGTTCCATTAAATAGGAACTATCAACAGTTTTCTGATATGCTGGTCAAGATTGATGAAGGTGTTGAAGACCTTCTTAAAGACTCTCCAGAAGAGGAATATGGTCCTCAGAGTCATAGGAAATTCATAATATTCGTAATAATCCTATAAGAAGAGAACTTTTTGTCCAAAATGACATCATTAGATGGTGGAATGATCAAATTGAAAGTATTACTAGACCGTATTAAGGACAAGATGCATTCAGAGCCTTCAGTTGTTCCCTTAGTCCTCATCCAACAAAAATTTTGGCTCAATATTTTTAGTGATTCTATTATATCCAATTCTAAATGTTCAAATGGATTCTCAATAATGGTCTTTCGTCCATTTCTTAGATTCACAAACAATATTGAACTACCATATTTGAGTTCTGAAAATCAGATGTCACTAAAAGTATTGATCTATTCATGGATTCTCTATTTACTCTCAGAGAACAAAAATATCTCACACCAGCACCTCCAAATACTTTTAGAAGATCTATTAAATGATAAGATGCTATGTTTGATATATACCACATATGTAATAAAGATAACTAAAAATTTTATGCCTCTCTTTCCATTGAATTCTCTGACAAAGAAGCTATATCATTGGGACCTCCAAAGAAATTAGACATTTTCCCTATAGGTTCTTATAATTTTAGAATTTCCTTTAGTAATAATGAGAAAGAGATCATCAAAGCTACCCAAATACCCATATACATATCAGTATTTTTATTTGAATAGAGCGATAGTATAGAGATTGAGAGAGTGGTACCGCCTCTAGTGGTTGACCCTCCAACTAACTCTCATTATTATCTAACTTTTTAGAATCCTATACCCAAATCTCCTTCTAACTTTAATCCCATCCATAAGAAAGGGTTTTTAAACTAAGTCCTATATGTGTAATATTTTTGTGTGGGTGTTGAATTGTTGCATTATTTTACCAATTCTGATCATTAATACAATTATTATTTATTAATTTCTTGTTCCTTTATTAGAAACTATTTTAATTTAATGTATTTATCTTCTTTCTGTTCTTAATATACTACTTTCATTTAATGTGATTCAAAGTGATTATTTTCATTTAATGTTTTTTATATGTGTGAAAGTTTTTCTAAAATTTAGTATTTCCAAAATTCTAATTTAGTTTTGACACTATACTTAACCAATTAATCACTCTAAGTGCTAAATTAAATTTTTTTCCCTCTTTTTACCATTCCATTTTAATGACACAAAATGTGGAGAAGTTTAACTAAGGGGGAGAAGTACCCTAGTGAGGATAAGTCCAATAAACTAAAGGGATGTGGAATTCTAATTAAGCGAGAGAAGAAAGGACAAACAAAACATTTTAAAAGTAACATCTATATTATATAGTTTTTTAAAATCCTTTAAATCTATTAAAATTTCACGTTTATTGTTTAATGGGTTTTATGATCACAAAAAAGAAAAATATTTTTGGACTAATAATGCTGTTACAATATATCCCATGTACTTTATGTTTTTATGATCATAAAAACCCTTCGTATGTTACTAATCATTTTTTTTATGTTTTTTATTAAGCTTCATCTTTATTTAACTATATTCTAAAATTAGTATGTAATTATAGATGTTTTTTCTAAAATTTTCTTAAGTATAGAAAATCAGCTACATGACGAAATTGACTACATGGATATTTAGCTACATCGATCCATTGACTATTTCAATTAGTTATGTGATGAAAATTCCTACATAAATAGGCAATGTCATGAAATCACCTATGTGGAAATCACCTGTTTCAATGAATTTCCTACATGAGAAAATGGATATGTCAATCAAATTGATACACGAATCACCCACATGGAGTAAAAAACTGTGTTAATTAGATATGTGATGAATTTGACTATGTGGTTCCAAATGGATTCATGATTAATTCGGCCACATAAAATTTGGATGCATTTTTAAGAAGGTTAAGCAAATAATTCTTCCACATAAAGAATTCCTATGAAATTTTTCTATAAGAATAAATCAACTATGTGAAAAAAATTATGTGGATCAATTCAGCTATATGAATTCAAATCAATGGAATTAGGATATTTAGTGATCAAGAGTTGGCTACATGGTTTTTCAACCTCATCATTTATTACCGTTGGTGAAATTTTAGTGGAATTTAATTCCATAAAAGATGCATTTATTATTGGATTACCTATTTTATGTAAAATTGATTATAAAAGGTTATAATTAGTGAGAGAAGAAACAAGTACTAGTATAATTTAAATCTCAGTTCTATTGCAAAGATATTTTTAAGAAAATGAAATTTTGAAAATTAATTCTAGGACTAGATTTTATGTATATCATGTTGTGAAATTAAGAGATAAATTTTACATGGGTATTAAAATGTGAAAAATAAAAAGATAGAATATATGAAAGAACATGATCAATATCTTTCACTATCAAATCTCTCGAATAATTCATTATACTATATTATTTTCGAGCTAAAGAAGAAAATGATTCAAGTTATCTTTTGACGTACTAAAAAGATCATCATATCTGTGATTTATAAGGCTCTCCTCAAGATGTTATTCATTCTTGAACTCTATCCTAGAGAAATATTCTCTTCTGTCATTTGTATCTTACAACTATGAGATTCATTTAAAATATCTCTTTTATTCTCTCTCTGTAAAGGTTATTAGTAATATAACCTTGAAGGATGTTTTTTGTAAAAGACTTTTTGGAACCTGAAAAAATATCATTGTATTGTACAAAGTGTTGACTACTTGAACTCAGTCATGCAGTCCCTAGGAAAAGGACTAAAAATTCCTAGTAAAAGGATCAGTCTAGTGAAAACCAAAAATCTCTAGGAGTTGAGAATTAGTGGAGTGGTATAAGGAATATCTGTTCCCTGAACCACTATAAATCTCTTATTCCTAATCCTTTTCTTTGTTCTTTTATTTCTACTACTTTTGTGTGTTAAGAGAAGATCATAAGGTATCATATGTTAAAGAGGGATGATTTATAATCAAAGAAAATTTCAAGAACTCAATTCACCTATCTTGAGTCTTAGTTGAGTTAGTCTCTGATAAACACAAATATCACTGAGATTTAATTGGTGATAAAGGTTGTTTAGAAACTTAAAAACAACACAGATTGATTATTCACCCCCTTAGTGATGTTATATATATTGTACAAGAGGTTTTTCAGAATCTAAATCCACAAAAATTAAATCATGAATAAAAACATGATATCCATGTGATTTTAATCTCATTAAATTCAAATCAATTATTAAAATGATATTCTTGATATTTGATGAATACCCCTATAGAACCTTTAAACCATTAAGAAACTAAAAAACTAGAATCTATCTTGCATCGAAAGTGTGTAAGATTCTAGAGAAAGATAATTACTTCTTTCACTAGAGCCAAAACATCCTTTATCCCTATAACAACCTTGTCCAGCCTATCCTTAATGTAAATTTTTTTTGATTTTATTTTGTATTCTTCTAGTGAAATTTATGACATCTACATTTTTTACATGGATTACATCAAGAAAATTTTTGATGCACAAATAATTCCAATGTGGTAATTTAAAAAAAAAAAAATCTTTTTAAACCTTATTTTAATATGGTTTTTTGAAAAGTGATTACAAGAAAATGGTGAAAATATATTTTACTTTCTCAAGGTTATGATCACTTGTTAATAGAGAAGGTGTTGTACCTTATTCTGAATTCCTATTCAATGATGTTTTCCAAGATTGATATTTATTTCTTTAGGGTAAAAATTTATGATTTCCTAGAAACACTATCTTAAATGAATTTTTCAACTTAACTAAATTTGTACATTCTTCACAAATGATACACCTTAAAGTTAAATTAATGATATATTCTAACAAATTTCCATAAGTAGGAAAGTCATTTATCATCCTGAACTATATTACTATTAACATGATCTCTTAATTTCTATGAGAATAATTCAACGCAAAAATTGAATCCCAAATCAATTTCATAACTTCTATTAATGGATCCAAATAAACATCTATAACACCCCAAGCTTCCACGGTATGATTCCCTTTGAATAATACAGTAGCGTGTGTTGTACAAAACTTCGAGTTCTAACACACACCACAACCAATCAAACTAGCCGTTATGAATAGTAATACCCACTTTTTAAAATTTTATAAATTTTATCTTTCAAAATGGACATAATTTTTGGATTTGGAATATTGAAAGTATCCTAGGGTTAATTTTTGGTATTTTTTAGAAAACCTTCAAATTTTGATGAATAGTAAAAAATACGAAAAATTAATTAAAAACAAATTTTTAAATCCAAATAATTTATAGTGATAAATTATACTATTAAAATGTTTTAGAGTATAATTAGAATAAATTTTTACAATTTAATCCAATATTGGTCATTGGATGTAATTTCACATTTAAACTAGACATAAACAAGCGTCAATCATTTGATAGTTATTATTTCTTAAAAAACACGCTCTCTGTTTTGACAACAAGAATTAATTTTAAATTAATTTTGGCCACTTATGTGTTTTGAATTTAGAAAAATGGATTAAATATTTAGAATCAGGAGGTATAAATTGTGTAAATAGGTGAATTTTATTTTTAGAAATTTTGAATAATTACTTCGGTAAATATTTTATTTACCATGGTTAAAGGGTAAATCCGGTAAATAAGGGTAAAACAATAATACTATAATAATATTAAATTACCCTGAAATGTGTCCTAACCCTATTGGTTGAAACATGTACGACCATGGGAATCTTTGGGTCGATTTTGGGACCCCATGGAGCCACTTGTAAGTGATAATGACACTTTATATTAATTAAGTTAATGTAAATACAAAAATGACATAAGCATATATATTTTAGAAAAACATTTTTTAAATAGGGTTATTCATGTTATATTTTAGACTATAAATGTTCATTTGGAAGATAAAAATATTTACTATATAATGGTATTTTATTTATAATTTTAGACATTGAATAACTAAATTTATTTATGACACAATAATGAGGTAGTGTTTTCCTTATTAATGAAAGAATCAAATAATTGGTATTATAAATGTTAAAATAAATATAATTTGAATGTTTTGATGACATCCAAAAAATTTATTGGTTAATATGAAATATTATAATTTCTTAAATGATTTTCTTTCTAATTAATAAATTTTTTAAGACTTTAACAAAAATCAATTATTAAATAGTGTCAAAATTGACATAAATGAGTTTTTAAAACAAATATTATATTATTAATTGATATTTTATTCATAAAAATCTAAGTTTCGGCCATAGGAATTATATAATTATAGGTGTATCATTAATGGACCACTTTGGGGTCTCTTTAAAGTATATAGTATGTTTATTAACTATATAATATAAAAATACAAAGAGACATTGTAAATGTCAAACTATTTAACTAAGAGTTAAATAAAAAAGATAAAGTTAATATAGTGACCCAAACCTGTCTAAAACCTAGGTTTTGATTACTTTTCGACCTATAACCACATTAACCTTTAAATAATCTACTTTTTATCCATTATAAACCTAATATTAATTTATTATAAAATAATATTTCTAAATTTTTCTAAGGTTCCCCCCACCCCTCTTATAAAAGGGAAATCCCCATACTCACTAATTCACACCTTCAAAGCCTTTAGTATCAATAAAAACCTGACCAAATATCCTCTAAACTTCCTTAAATTTATCCTAGAGTCCCTCCTTTTGTCAGAAATCCAACTTAAGGAGACCTTTTGATCAAATCAAAAGGAAGAACCCGAAGAAGAGGTAATAATTTCACCACCATCTTTCAAGTTCTTTTCTTCTTCCACTTCTTCTTTTTTGTTATTTCCATTATAAAATAATAGATACAGTATCATCTATATACTGTGAAGTTATAATAAATATGGTACAACCATATTCATTATTCTATCCATCCTTTGAATGACATGTCACCATACGTGCGTACTTACAGATTACCATCTCCACACCGTGGGGTAATTATCATTCAATACTTTATTATTTGTATGGGTATAATAATGATGTGTAATTCATGTAAATAATAAATATAACATGATAATGATTCTTTATATATGATATGCCATCCAATTATATATTATTTTAATATCAAAAGAGTGATATTGGCGCTTGTGCGTACGTACGGATTACCGTCTCCACGAACGCGATGAGATTCATTGCCCATCGTATCCATTGAAGACTAAATTTCATTTCATGATTAAAAATAATGTTTAGAGACATGATATAATTCTAGATATGAATAAGATACATTCCATCCATAAAAAATATGGCTCACATAACAAATAATATAAAGGAAAATGAATCCACTAACACCCGAAACGACGATAATACTAAGATATTATTTACAAATCAATGTTAAAAGATCATATATGATATCATATTAATGTATATAATTATTTTATAGTTAAATAAAAATTATTTCACCATTATACAGGAGTTTAACCTACCCTCAACCAAGGAACAAGTACAAAGAAAGGGGTTTCTTATCTCACTTTTAATTCCGTGATATTTCCATTGTTCACCACTTATTTATTGCATGTGGTGTGTGTACTGCCCATGATTATATTCATTGTGTAATATAATTTAATTTGTGGATATTTAAATCATCATTTTATGATCCATATTTCATGTGATTTATGTTTCGTAAGTTACCAAATTGGTAAGGTAATTACAAATTTCAATTTCCACTCATTCAGATTTACGCATACTTCATTTATTATTTTATTTCAAGATTATGTGTGGAATCACTATTAATTTTGTTATGTCATAATTCCCACTCCCCTTTATATGGATATAATTTTTATACACATAATCACTCCATTGATAAATTCTCAATTCATTGATATGAACTTGATAAGAGTAATTTTAACTCAATCTCCATTTTTTGAGTTAAATATCCAATTCATTGGTGTTGTTTTTACAAGAATGTGTGTGAATGTCCTCTGATTGATTTACATTGAATATCCAATAATATTGAGTGTATTTATATTTTTCACACATAATTATGTTTTTTATTTATCCTTAAACTAAGGATACGGTCTTTATAAGATATTTCATCTCAATTTACATTCCATTGATACTTCTTTGTTGTTATACACCAAATCAATTTTATATGGTGTATATAATGTTATTTGAAATAGTATATCATGAATACCTTTATTCACATGATATTATAATGTTTTTATTACCTAAATTATTTGTATTCATGTGTCTCTCTTTTAGCTGGTTGTTTCTATTGATTGGTTGTGGATTGATTGCTGCTACGGATCATCCTGTTTTACTGCTTACTGTTTACTTCCTACTGCTTTACTGTTGCTATTTACTACTTAGTGTGCTTTTACCTGCCATATACTCACTGACTGTTAGGCACAAATCTTCATGTGGTTGCCTACTGGGATTTTATCTCACACCCTGTTTGGGCCATGATTTTGGGCCCAAGCAGACTATGTTGTTGCAGGTATAGACAAGGGAAAGCGCCCTTCAACTTCTGGAACTTGATTTATTGGAGTAGGAGAGCATGGGACCAAGCTTTGGCTTGCGATGATGAGGAGCTATTTAATTTTATTTTTTACTTGTTTTGTCATTGTAGTGTTTTCTATCATTGTGACTTGTTTGGATTCTTTCCTAGTTATGTATCATGCATCATTTCATACATACATATGCGCTCCAGTTTTTGAATTAGTCTTCTGCTGTTATATTGTTGGTTATTACTGCTTCTGTTATTGCATGTTTACTTTTCTTCTGCTGTGTACTCTGCTGATGAGGGAATAGTTTCCTCACTATCACAACCAAGGCCCTCACTGCTAGTCGGCAGCCTCTGGCATTTGGGGAAATGCGCTTGAGGCCATGTGACCAACCTGGTACGGGGCGCCTCTGGGTGGATTCTTGAACTGGGATGTTACAAGATGCATTAAGTATAAATTAATTTGCTTAAGTGGTGAAACATGCATCAGATCAATGGAAGTTGATTCCAGTTATAACCGACATGAGGTTGGAATGTGAAGACATGGGTGATGTATCCATTTTATTTCTAGTCTTGTTGGTTCCTGACTTGGTTGATTTTGTTAAAGAAGCGTAGATGTACAATTCAGAGTGTGGGGCTGTGAGGTCAAAACTCAATGGTGGGGAGACCATTTAGGGTTGGAAACTAGATGGAAATTTAGTATTGTTCTTTCATAATTGTATGGTTGTTCTGGTGTCTTTTCATGAACAAATCCTCAGTTCTTATCGTCATTCCAAATGGGATTTCCATCCTAAAATTCATAAAATGTACAAGGCGTTAAAAGCATAGTTTTGACAGGATGGTATGAAAAGGAATATGGTCGAGTTTGCATTGAGATGATTTAATTGTCAGAAAGTCATGCTGAAGCATCAAAGAACAACTGGTATGTTGAAATCTTCACCTATCCCAGTGTGAAAATGGGAGAAAATAGTGATGGATTTTGTTACAGGTCTACCAAGAATGATCAGGAAGCACAATACCATATGGGTGATAGTGGATCGACTCGCAAATTCTGCCTATTTAATCCCTATTCTTGAATCTCATACGATAGAGGATCTGTCCAAAATCTACAACCGATATGTGGTAAAGAGGCATGGCGCACCAGTTTCGATTGTATCAGATAGATATATGTTGTTTACATGTCATTTATATAAATCCTTATAACAATACCTTGGGTATCAGTTGACGATGAGCATGGTTTATCATACCTAGACAGTATCTCAATCTGAGAGGATGATATGAACATTAGAAGATATTTTGTAGGCTTGTGTGACAACTTTTTTAGGATCATGGGAGGAGAAATTTCCATTTGTGGGGTTCTCCTACAATCAAAATTATCAGAACTCTATACATATGGCTATGTTTGAAGCATTTTATGGGCATCAGTGTCATTCTCCACTATGTTGGGTGGAAATAGGTGAGACTTTAATAGTTGGTCTGAGCCTTGTATAGGAGGTGACATAGAATATTAAGTTGACTAGGAAGAGAAAACTTAGAGTCATAAAAAATCGTATTCAGACCATATTTAATGGTAGTTTTTGTTTGAGATGGGTAATCATGTGTTATTGATAATATCATAAAGGTTGGGACTTCGTTAGTTTGGGAAAAAGTGTAAGTTATCTCTAAGGTATATTTGGCCTTTTGAGATACATGAGCGGGTTGTATAGGTGGATTATTGGGTGGAATTACTACCATGGTTTAGTGCGGTATAAAATATGTTTCATGTGTTTCAATTGAAAAAGTATCAACTAGATTGTGACCATGTGATTTTTTGGGATCATGTTGAGCTAGAGATAGATGATTCCTTGGTACATGTTCTAGTGAAAATTTTGGATAGTCAAGAGAATGTATTTCATGGTAAAATCATCCATCTAGTTAAGGTTTTGTGGCAACATGGTCAAATTCAGGAGGAGAATTAGGAGCGGGAGAAAGAGATGGTCGTGCAATGGCCTGAGTTCTTTCGGAAAATTTATTGTTCTTTACTTTCTAAGGATGAAAATTCCAATGGTGGGGAGAATTTAGTACCCCCATTTGGAGTTATGTAACCTTTTTTATGCCTTTTTATGTGTTTAATATGATTGGGTAATGTTTGGGAGTGTTTGTAAGGGTTTTGAAAAGGTTTGGAGGATTTTTTATGGGTGTAGAGTTTGAGAATGGCTAGTGGAAACTGTGAAAAAAACCTAGGTAACCATGCACAGTGTGCAAGAGGAAATGGGGTGGGTGCATGGTTAAGGCACACGATTTCCAAACCTTGTGGTCAGCCTAGGTAAACCGTTATACTTGTGATAGTGGGATTATACATGGTTGGCATACATTTTGTCTAACCATGCGATGAAATAGTGCGGGGCACTCTTAGGGATAGTAGTAGTCACACGGTTATCACACGGTTTTTCTAACCATGCTAGCTAACTATGAATGACATAAAAAATTGGGTTTTTAAAAATAGAATCACTCGAGATTTACCCTAAAGCACCCATTTACTCTCCCACTCGAACCCCACTTGGGATTTGATCTTTTCATGGGTTAGGGCACCTCTTCCACTCATCTTAGAGGCTTTTTGAAGGGATTTTATGGTGTATTAAAGATGATACTCCTCTATTAAGTCTCCTCTCCTATTTTTTCTTGGTTTTCCTTAGATATAGTTTAATCTCTCTCTCTCTCTCTCAGTTTTCTAGATCGATATCCATAGCATGTAGACCTTGGGAGTTTGTTTCCTAAAATGGTGATATTTGGCCTCTTTGTTGTTAGGAAAATAGATCTAAGGTGATTTTATGGAAGTTTCACCTATATCTGTGGTGTGGTTGTGCATTGGTCGATTTTTCCAAAAACCCTAAGGTAGGTGGATTTACTCTCATCTCCATTTTGATATAACTAGAAGGCTTAAATTTCAAATTAATGATTGTTGCTTGAAATTGATGATGTTTGTGATGTGTGAATCTTGTTTGACACCCATTTTGTGATGTTTTGTGGATTTTGGAAAAAAATGGGCTATTATTGTGTAATGTGTATGATGTTGGATTTTAAAATGATAATTTTAAAATCATTAGAATGGTGGGTTTTTGGGAAATGGTTTGAAAACAATAGTTTTCAATAGAAGGGTTGTTTTATTGAAATGATATTTGGCATGAATTTGGTTTAAGGTAATTTTCATTAATGTTGGTTTTATTGAAATGTTTATTGATTTTTTTGGAATTGTTGAGTATCTTAAGGGATTGTTTGGTTTGGAAATTGTGTATTGATATGGTTTTGGTAAATGATTATTGTTATGATTGTTGGATTATGTGATATAAGCATGGGTTGGATGGGATGGATAGTGGGTGTGAAGGACCACCATCAAGGGTTGGAATGTGGGTGTGAAGTACAACTATAAAAAGGGGATGGGGTTGGATGTGAAGTTCCATTATCAATGGAAACACTGAGATCAGGAATGTGGTAAATGATGTTTATGGTTGAAATGTGAGTGCAAACATGCAAGGTGAATCGGGTTATACAATATGGAATGGGGAAAATGGATAAAGACTTGTTTGGTTATTTCTTTAGAATTGTTTTGATTTGGGTGAATTGATTTGGGTAAGGATGTGTTTGGCTATTTGTTAATTATTGAACTGTTTTAATGGCTTGTATAAATTGTTTAATATAATTGAGCTAACTTTTTTCTCCTAGTGGTGTGAGTAGGGAAGTCATTAGGGAAAACCTACTGAGTATTGTACTAACCCCCTACTTTGAAACTTTTGTGTTTTTTTAGATGTTGTATTCTAAGAAATAGGAAAAGGTAAGGCATATCATTCCATTAGTGGTGCATTATGTTGATTGGGCGGTATTGTGGTGATTGGAGCATGGATCGTGGTAGGGAGCTGTGGAGTTGTGTCATAGCTTCTATAGGTTTTATTGTTTATTCTTCTGCTTGGTACTTTAATTATGTATTATTGTGGTTTGGTTGTACTGGTCCTTTGGTATTATTGAATTGTGAAACATGGTTGACATGAATCATGTAGTTGTTTTGTTATTGGAATGTTTGGTTGGGTGTTTTTTATTCAAATTGGGAAAATCACCCCCCCCACCATTCATGAATCCCTCAACATTAATTTCCCACCTTTAACACCTTGGGGATGTCGCCTAAGGTTGAGTATCACCTCTTCCTCAACTCAAGACAATGAGGTGGGACGAGATGTGATAAACTTTAGGTGACATGTACTTAGACTATCCTAGCTATATAAATGTGTTAAGTGTTTGGGTCTATCCATTAATAAGGATGCATCAGTTTTTTTATTGATTTTCTACTAACATGATGTAGAAGCAGGTATGTTTCACCCAATACGGTGCCAAAGAAAGTAGAGAGGGTCCTCAAAGACCTGAAATATGTGTTGTATTTATGTGATATATTATTTGTTATATTTATACCCTGTTTATGATCCTAGAATGAACTTTTATATTTAATACACTCATGTTAAGGTTCGTTGGTGTTTTCATACTAAGTCTTGTACTCTCAACCTACCCAATAATTTTGGTACAGCTATAGATTTCATGACTAGAGATATAGTGAAGGTAAAGGGACCTATAGTATATGGTTGAGAATATGTATTAGGAGGATGTAATAATTACTATAGGGAGTTTGATTTGGACGTTTACTGCTACTTTTGTTTACTATCATTACATATACCATAGATTCTTATGGTGTTTTAGTATTTTATCATGTATGTCATATTTTAGTTTCTTTATGTACTCTGATTATTTATTATATTTTTTATTTAATAATTTAGCTATGACTTGATACATAGGTTATAATCTACCCATTCATGGACTTAGACCCTCACTGCTAATTGGAAACCTCTTGAATATGGGGAGATGCACATGAGGCCATGTGGCAACCCAGCTCAGAAGAAGTTGTTTGGGTAGGGATATTACAAAAATGGTATCAAAGGTCTAGGATTAACTAAGTTGGTTTTTCTCTTTTATATTATTTTTTTACAGGGTATATAAGAGTTAGGATGGTTGGGACTCAGGTAGGTGAACTATGATAGTTACCGATCAACATTGTATAGTTGATCTATGAGTTTCCATAAAGTGGGTAATTTATGTTTTTTTTGATGTTATAGTTGATTAAATTCACCTTCAGTGATGAAAATTATATCGATATATGATTTATGGGATTTAGTGTGCATTCAGGCATCATGACTATGAACATAGGTTCACATGCCATGTATATACATGCTATTGTCCTGCATATTAGATCTTTAATTAAATTCCTTATATTTTCTATATATTCTAGAAAGATGCTCAACTCTACTATATATCTATATTTCAATGTTGCTTATATATATATATTCATTAATTAGTTGAGATGAGTATGTTTTTTTTATTACAATATATATGGTGATTGTGACTAAAAGGTCAAGATAGAGACCATTGTTGGTTCTAAGAGGGTATACTTTGAGTTATTGGTAAACTCATAGGAGAACCTTGTGTCATCCCTTAAATTGGTTAGAACTTTTTATGTTCCTAATGATCTTTGTGTTGAAGATATGCCCCAAAAAATATGTCTTATGGGACCACTAACTATGGTATCCTAGGATACCCCCATGCCACTACTTGTGGTGTAGAAGGATGTGCCCCAATGTGATCCCATACTGGCATAGGTGACTCTAGTGATAGAAAAAATTCATCCAAGAATTTTTTACATTCTACCTGTCCAATGTGGGGGAGTCATTAGGCCTATAGTCAAGTATGATAAGGACTTCTATCTCTATAATCCTCCATATTTCTAGGGTACTGGAGGCCCTCAATATGTGGAGGACCGGATAAACATCATTGAGTGAATCTTAGACCTAGTAGACACCCATAATAATGACAAGTTAATATCGATACCTTTATTCTTTAAGGTGTAGCTGGATGATAGTGGTATGTCATGCTGTAGGCTGGTATATGGGAATTACTAACTTGGTAAACCTTTTTGGATCTATTTTTTGAGGAGTTCTTTCTGGATAAATTAAAACCAGATCATGAATAGGAGTTCATGGAGCTCTGGAAAAGGATGATAACTATGTTAGACTATTCATCATTCTTATCAATAGAATTTACTTTTCTCCTCTAATGGAGAGGAATGATGCTCAAAAAGAAAGTAAGTTTGATATTAACCTATTCCAAAATATTAGGTGATAAGTAAGGAATTTTTTTCTTACAACCTATACTAGTGTTCTTTGTAAAGAACAAAAAATATAGAAGGGAATTTATGAATACTTAGATATTGTTCTCCTTCTAGTTGTTAGTGGACTAACATGCGCCTTCCCTAATGCATTCCCAACTAATTATTCTGAGAATGAGAAGATAAATTTGGAGGATGGATGTAAGAGTGTTCGTCATCAGATAGATCATATTAGGGGTTCCTAAACTCCCTATGAGGGAGATGTTTTTCCTAGATTTTATAACTATGGAAGGAGAATCCACTCCTCCAATGATTTTACACTTTCAATTAAAAATTTTCACTAGTGTGGGAAGAAAGGGAACTTGAAGTTGTTCTGTGATTGGGCCTCAGGGATGTGTATGGGAGGAACAATGTTGGAACCCTGACAATATGTATAGACCCCATGGATATCTATAAACCAGGTGACTCATAAGCCCCAAGGTCATCATAAAGTAGTGAATGCTCAATATTATTAAATTTATCCCACTCTAGTGGATGATAGAGGGGGACCCTCCACAGTCCAAGGTTGTTAGAGAAATACTTCTAGAGATACTTCTTGGGGATGAGAAACCATTATAGGGGTGTAATTGTAAAACCTATTACTTTGGTTTCTGTAATAAGAGTCATATTTCCCCTTTATAATCCTTAATTTTTTGTTGGGCTATGGTTGGGTGAAGTCTCATGGGCCTTAGGAATATTTTTTGTATGTTTTTGTGATGTTTTGTCCAAAATAGGGGTGGATTCACCATAACACATTTGATCACACCATAGGGGAGGTGGATATTTCATGTAAGAAGTGGCTAGGTTGTAGCACTACTATGGGTTTTGTCCATGATATAGAGGAAATGAGATGAATTGTGGAGGTGTTGGTTAACATGAATTGTGTCGTAGTCATCACTATAGAAGGCTATTTAGAAAGAATGCACTATGAAGGATTATACCACACCTCAATGGAATTTCCACACCAGTCACAGATGTATGGTCCAATGCTCAGTCATCAAAAGTTAAAGACATTAATTTTCTATTACAAATTGTATACAAGGATTTAGTTTTTAATTTAATGGAGGACTTCAGTTATAAATTTAATCGGTTTAAATGAGGAGTTTCAATATAGATTGAACCCCTATTTATACACCTTTCCCATTCAGACTTGGTGAGGAATCCAATAATCCCAAAGGGCTACAAATGAATCTACATCATAGTCCTCACTCTATGCTCCAAAGGTTCAATTTCTAGCACATTCCTACATCCAAGTGCAGAGTATTGTGCCAAGGTGGCTTTTCCAAGGAACCACTATTCCATAGTTTTTTTACCTAGGATGTGGTGGTTTTTTCTAGTACACCTCCACACCATAGTAACTTGCCACTGTAGATCCATCTTTAATATTCAAATATCCTTCTTCATATCCTTTACAAGAGAGCTTGGATTTTTCCAATTTTAAGGTCCAAAAGGGTCCTAATACCCTAAGAAGGGGGGTGAATTAGGGTATGAATATTCTTTTTTAAATTCTTCCTTACCCAATAGATCTTGAACTCTTTATTATAAGGGTAATTTTTTCACTTAAGTGTTAATAATGATCTTATTCTATCATTCTTTATCTGATGATGATGCTTTGAATGTAATGTAGGAAAGAAATCACAAGGACACAATATTTTTACTTGGTTCACCCTCAATAGGCTACATCCAAGGAGCATACAATGAAAATGTTTTGATTATACAAAATTCATTAAGGATCAATACCAATAATGATTGTTTAGTCTAGATAAATTCTATTCCTAGGATCAATACCTTTACAAGATTTTGGGTTTGGTCACTGTATTCCCAAGGGTCACTCCCTATGTCTCTTTCTCTAGATGAATGATGGTGTAAAGGATTATCGTCTTCCTCTTCCTTCACTCACTACTCTTAGAAGGGATTTAAACACAGTTTATGGAATTGTATGTCCCTTAATTATCTCTAATGAATTCATCCTCCAATGTATGTGGATGCTCTGTTGAAGTCCCACTTTCATCCAAGTGATGAATACCACTTTACCACAGATTTACTGTTAAATCCCTTTAAAAAACTTTTCACGATGCTCACTACCTTCATGAAATTTCCAGTTTTGAAAAGATTCTTTATGAAGATTATATTTCACAAGGTTAAAATATCCTTAATAAAGATCCTCTACTACCTTTTTGAAAAGGTTACTTAGACTTCATGAAGCACACCTCTTTTGTGATGCTTAACTAGACTTCATGAAGTTCCTTCCTTTTGCAAAGCTTACTTAGCCTACATGAATTCTCTTACTTTCACAATGCTTATAGAATTAGGTTGGCTATCATAGACTTCATGAAATTCTTCACATATCACCTTCACAAACCACCATTCACAAACCACCTTTTTCTAACCTCCTTCAGGTTTACAGTGCCTTAAGATTTTTGTTAAGTATCAGTACCTTTTATGAAGGGGGTAGATGAATATCTCTAGGTTTTCCACTAATTCCATAACCTTCTAGAACACATCACCACCCTTTCAAAAATCTCCCCAATTTCATTCACGATGATCTATGGAAATTTTCTATTCACTTGCTCTTTATAATCATAGATCCTCCTGATACTACTTCATGCCACTGCAATTCTCTACTCGTGATGCTCCTTACCTTCCCCATTTGCAAAGCTCATCGTACTTGAATATCTCACGATAAAAATCTTCACACCTTTGTGAAACACACTTCACAAATACCATATTCATGAAACTACTGAATTTTCTATATTTTAATAATCCCTTTAAGGAAATCCACTTTTCACAATGATATCCAAAATCTAAATTTTGGACCCCAAAAATTTGGAAGACACTGGGAAATGGAATAACCTTTTGTAAGAAATTTTCTGTATCACTTCCATGGAACCCATTCCTCTAACTTGGATATTTTTCAACATACCTTGTCAATAATCTCTCTAGACTCTATAGATTACCTTGGAAATCCTCTTTTTTAACAAACATAATCAACCCAAAAATAATGCAATGATACCTTGAGGGATTTTCCCACCAATCTCCTCCTTTGGGTTTGTTGACAACTCTTTCACAATTTGATACTTCATTGAAGATTATTAAATTTTATACCTCCATTTTCTTCATGAAGATTTGAATAAAAATAAATTATTTACTAAACATACACTCTAAGACCACATGATCCATGCTATTTGTGAGAAACAAGATTAAAATGAAAAGTTCATTCATGAGCCATTTTATTCTTGAAACCAATAAACTTATTTCATCATGAACTCCATATATCTTGATATATATCCTTTGATATATCAATTGAAGAATCATTAGATTTAAAACTCCCCCTATCTTGCTACCCCACCTATCTCACTGGTCCACCTGTTAGATTCTTCCCATGTATTGGCTAAGACATTTTCTACCTTTTAATTGCCCAAATTTCTCCCCCTTTTCCAACGAACCCTAAGTCCATTACATTTAGGTCTATAAAAGGGTAAAGAAAACATATTATCACATTTGGGGAAAATAAACCATACCTTGGGGAGAGGGGTTGTCCCACACACACACACTTTTTCAAATGTAGGGAGTTGATTGAACTATTAGAGCCATTCAATTCCTCTGTAATGCTTCATTGGGTAATTCCATTTTCAAAATTTCTGCAACCTATAAAACTATAGGCACACACTCAACCTTCATAAGACCTTGCTCCACATTCTACTGGATAAAATGATACTTTATTTCAAAGTGAATTTTCCATGAGTGATGTAATGGATTTTTCTAAGATTTATAGCACTTGAATTATCATAATGAATTTTGATTAGAGACTTCACTTCAAATCCCATATAATCAGGCTACTACTTCATACATAATAGTTGTGTGCAAGCTTGAGTAGCTATAATATACTCAGATTTTTTGGTTCTTAATGAAATAAAATCATGTTTCTTGCTTAGAAACTAAATAAACAATCCAACAAGAAAGAAATCACCTCCTGGCATTGATTTCCTATTATATAATGATCAGGCCCAACCCACATTTGTATATCCCAATCACTTTGGCTTAGATTTTTTATTATAAATCAAAAAAAATCCACTGTTCCCTTGATATACCAAAGTATTATTTTTACTATAAGAATGTATATTTCCTTGGGATTGCTTTTATACCATGCTACTTGACATGTTGAAGAAACAATATCTGTTTGTGTCATTATCAAGTATAATAAGCTTCTAATTATATTCCTATATTCAGTGACATTAACCACATTTCCTTCATCAACCTATGTCAGTTTCATCTGGGTATCCACCAGATTCTTCAACTCCTTGGAATTATCCATTCAAAATATTCTCAAAACCTCCACAAAATATTTATATTGAGAAATAAATTTCCCATTATTTCCTCGTGTTACCTGTAAACCAAGGAAAAACATTAGTTCCCCAATAATTGATATTTTGAACTCACTTTTCATGAATTCAGAAAACATTCTGCAATAAGCATTATCTAATCCACTGATGATTATGTCATCAACATTCACCAGAACTATCATCCTTTTATTACTGTCATTGTTGAAACAGAGATTGTAATAAACATTACCAAGTTAAAAACTAAGATTGTTCAAAAACTGATCGAGCCATGAATACCATACTCTTGGTGCTTGGTTCAACCCATACAATTCCCTCTTCAGCCAACATGCTATGTTCTCATATTGATGAATGAGAAAACCATATGGTTGCTCAATATAGACTTCTTATTCTAGAACCCCATTCAAAAATGCTAACTTGACATCCATTTGGAATACATTGAAATTTCTTTTCACTGAAATGACCAAGAATAATCTGATTGTATCTAGCTTTTCAATGGGTGTAAATGTCACATCAACTTCGATACCCTCTATTTGGAAGTCACATAAACTTCAATACCCTCTATATTAGAGTACCCTTTTCACACTAGTCATGATTTTTTTTGAATCACTATTCCAACATCATTCATATTGTCACACAATACCCATTTGGTCCTGATTCCATTTCTATCTACCAGTATTGAAACAATATCTCATGTTTGATTCTTCTCAATTTGATCAATCAATTCATTCATGTCCTGAACCCAGTTATTATATCCAAATACATCATCAATTTCATCTCTCTTATTATGTATTTATGTAGATACAGATTTATCTTCCTCCTTCTCATCATTAGTATCTTCTTCTGAATTAACATCTTCCACTTCTACTCCCCCTTTATTTCTTAACTCTTCATAACTTTCATCAGTAAACTCTTCACTGTGTTGTTGAATATTTTATTTATCTTCCACTATAGTGACATCATTACTTTAAACTACTTTCCCAGCCTTTTGTGGAACTATTTACAATATTATATTTCATCTTATTGATATCCTAAAAACATTCAAATAATACCATATTGTTAGGGAGAAATAGATAATCATAAAATACACGAGTTTTACCACTTCTCCCCAAATCAGTCTTCTTGATGTCATAAAATATAAAAATTCCATATTTATATCCCATTGAGATCTTGCATCTGAATAGGAGATAGAATTACCCCCATATGATTTAAAACTCTTCCTATTTTTGGGCCCAATGTTTATACCCACAAACATTCTTCTTCTCCTACTTCATTTATTTTCATGTGGAACATTTAAATGAGCCATCAACAAAACCTATAAGCTTACTGAGTCATAACTTGGTATAGGAAACAAGAAGTAATGTTAATAACATAATCATTATCCATTGTGCTCAATTACTTCCATCATATCTCCCCTTGAACCTGAAACACTTGAACATAAGTTAATAGAATTTATACACATTGGGAGAGGGGACTCTCTTGAATCGTCAAGAAGAGGATTGTGGTCGATCCTGATTGATCAAACCTTTTATAATTTCATGAAAATAATTGTACTATTTTTGTTCTTGATTCAACTACCTAGCCAACTTCAACTGTTCTTTCCATATGACTAAGCATTATTTAATCACATGATAAGTATTATTCTAATATGTAGATTTTGGAGGATTTTCCTTTCTCATAATTTTGGGTATAAAACCACCAGTTCACATTTCATTCTTTGATGTTCCACTAAAATTCCATTTATCATGATTCTTTATCTGAGTAAAAATATCTCCATTGGTCATATTTTCTTTCTTCTTCCTCCATTAGAGGTATCTTTCCTCTACCTTCACTTCTCTCCTTATGGCATGACATGTGAATTTTTTGAGACCTTATTTATTAATTTTTCTTTTATCAGTTAACTGAGCCTCCACACTATTTCGCTCTAGTGTTGGGTCCTCCACTGAACATACATTCTTCTTACTCACAAATGGAGTTCTTACTCTCTTTTTATTCATGGTTCATTCACATTATTTACAAGAGAACGATTGTGACTATAACAGAGGAGGTTATTGAAACTCCTTTAATTGAGTATCTTGTGTTTACCTTAAGGATATAAACCTATTTTTCAACTTACCACATTTTCTTCCAGTATAGGATTTATCATTATACACCACTGGAGTTGGGGATCTCCTTTCAAGTTCATTTTCCATTCCTTCTTTCTTCATTCTGCAATATCTCTCCAAATTCCCATAATTATAACATATAAAACATATCTCATTAAAAACATACCTCATGTCAAAATTTCTCAGTTGAGATGTTGATACAGATTGAGTTTTTCTTCTAACATTAAGCTTCTTAGCTTCTAGACACATACTCATTCTGTGTCTCATTCTTCCATAGTAGAAGCATTTCATGGATACCTTCTTCTATGAGACTATTCCTTTATATTTCTTATCTTGATTCTTATTATTCTCAGATTTAGAAATATTTATATCTTAAAAACATGAAATATATTCCAACACCTCAAAAAAAGATTGATGTATGAACATGCATTCCCAAAAAATATTACATTCTATCATTACTTCCCTTAAAATTCTTTATTAGGTATTTCTCCATCACCTATAAGATTTTTCTTATCTCTATAAATTTTCATCGATCTCTTCCTATCATGCATGGAATGGGTATCATCATATTGTATATAATATTTTCCCAAACTTTATAGCCTTTGAGATGAGAAAATATGTTCTTGTTACTCTTTCTAAATAAAATATTTTATTTTCACTTCATCATCACCTGAAAAAGGATAATAAAATAGTAAGTGCAAGGCATCCTTAATTTCAGGCATTCCTTTAGAATTGGATTTCTCCAATTCTTTATTCACTGATTCAATCTATTCTCCAAATTTTTGAATCTTCATATCCCTTGATTCAAGTTGAGCATTAAGTTATCTCTTGAGATTCTTCCCTATACTCATATCATCTTCCATTTCATGTGTGAGATTTTCCACCATGTCACTTTTCTCTATTATTTTAATTTTTTATTGAGAAATAAAATCAAAATAACATGCATTCAATTATTTTAGCCTTTGTTTATTATTAAATAGTTCAGATAGTTGTGCAGCAAAATCCTTATTTCTAGCCTTCAGATTCTGAATTTCATCTGAGTTCATATTCTTCCCCCTATAATAATGTTTATGTTTTACTATCTTTATAGAAATATTTTTTATTTATTAATCATGGGAATAATTCTTATCCATAAGATAAGTAACCACATCAATAAGCCTTTGATTTAAACCTCTTATATTATTGACCTCAATTTCTAGTTCTTGTATACTGATATCTTTAAATTTAATTTCTTCATCTAATTTATGATCCAATTACTTTATTTCATGGAAAACTTCTACTTTTGGCCTTCTTGGAGTCTCATCATCATCATTAGTTTCAACATCACATTGAATATCATGTTCTTTAATAATTATTACAATATCATTGAGTGAGTCTATCTTTTCCCTGTCTGAGTCATCCAAACCTTCCTTCAGTAAACGATTGGAATCCTTAAACTGAATCACATTTTTTCTATAAACACCTCTACACTAAGGAATATCACTTAACTTATTCTTATTATTTGAGGTTATTACCTTTCCCATGTCACAAAAAGATAATAGCAGAATGGATATTTAACTTAAATAATCTACTAAACCAAGTCAGATAAAAAATGATAAAATAAGTATGCCGTTTATTCCAATTTTTATGTCCAAAAGGGGGATAGATACCCTGAGTGGGGGGTGAATTAGGGTATGGGTATTTTTTAAAATTATTCTTTTGCCAATAGATCTCGACCTCTTTTTTATAAGGGTCACTTTATTTTCACATAAGTTTTAATGATGATATTATTCTATCCTTATTTATCTTATGATTATACTTTGAATGTAATTCAGGAAAGCAAGAAGAAGGACACAACAATTTTTACTTGGTTCACCCTCACTGAGCTACAACCAAGGAGCATACAACGAAAATGTGTCGATTGTACTAAATTAACTAAGGATCACTGCCAATAATAATTGTTTAGGATAGATCACTTCTATGACCAGACTCAATATCTTTATAAGATTTAGGGTTTTCTCACTACATTCCCAACGGTCAGTCCCTATGTCTCTTTCTCTAGATCACTTCTAGTGTAAAGGATCATTGTCTTCCTCTTCCTTCTCTCACAACTCTTGGAAGAGATTCAAACAAATTTTATGGACTTGTAGGTTCCTTCATTATCTATAATGAATGAATCCTCCACTATATGTAGATTCTATATTGAAGTTCCACTTTTATCCAATTGATGAATACCACTTTACCACAGATTTACTGGACAATCCCTTTAAAACACTTTTCACGATTCTCACTATTATCACAAAATTCCCAGTTTTGTAAAGATCATTTGTGATGTATCTCTTTAACGAAGCTCAAATGGCCTCCACGAAGCTTCTCTTCTTCCTTTCCACAAATCTCACTTAGCCTTAACGAATCACACCTATTTTTTGAAGCTTAAATAGCCTTTCTGAAGCTCCTTCCTTTCACAAATCTTACTTATCCTTCATGAATTACCTTACTTTTTCAATGCTAAGAACATTCATTTGGCTATCATAGCCTTTACAAACATCTTATCATATCACCTTCATGAACCACCCTTCACAAAACTACTTCACAATTTCAAAGCCTTATGAATTTTGTTAAGTATTGGTACTTATTTTGAAGGGGGTAGATGCCTATTTATTGACATTCCACTGATTCCAGAACCATACAGGACACATCATCACAATTTCAAAAAGCTCCATAATTTCATTCATGATTAGCCCTTTTTTGAAGCTCTATAGAAATTTCCCATTCACAATGTTCTTCATAATCGTATATCCTCCCTTCAAAACTTCATGCCACTATGATGCTCCACTTGTGATGCTCATCACCTTCACCGTTCGCAAATCTCGTTGTACTCATGGAGCTCACTGTTAGAATCTTCACAACTTCTAAAAAATCACATTGCAAAGACAATATTTTGGATTCTCATGAATTTTCCATATTTTAATAATCCCTTAAAGGAAATAAACTTTTTTACTATGATGTCCAAACTCTAAATTTTGGACCCAAAAAATTTGGCCAACACTAGGAACCAATGTCACCTTGTGTACAAAATTTTCTATACTGCTTCTATGGAATCCATTCTTATATCTTGGATCTTTGTTAACATACCGTGTCAAAATCATATTTGGACAACATAAATTACCTTGGAAACCCTATATGTCAATAAAATAAATCAACCCAAAAATAATACAATGATACCATGAAGGATTTTTTCCCAACACCATAAAACAACCTTTGGATTCTTTAGTGTGGGATCATGTTCCAATTGTTGTGAAAACATAGTGTAGGTAAAGACACCATTTAAAAGTCATGGCATCAACACTGATAACTTGGTGTGGAAATCCCTTGAATTTAGTGCATATTTTATTATGGGTTAGTAGAATGTTTTTTTGGGATGCATGTGTAGCCTGTGAGACCTATGTTTTTTACTTGATCACATGAGGTGTGTGTATATCCTTGACCCATTCTTGTGTTTCTTGAATATGGATTGTGTTGATTCTAATACTTTCTAATTTGAAATGATGTTTGATATAACCTTTGTATTTGTATCATATGTATTGTCTTCTTATCTTTTATAGTGGAGCATGAAATATTGGCCTAATTGGTCGACATGTGAGATATGACACATGTTTGGGACTATCCACTTGAGAGGGATATGATAGACATCAAGTTGACATGTACTTAGACAATTATAGCCGATAGGATGTGTCACATGATTTTGGATATCTATTCAGTATGGATGTTCTAGGATTTGGATGACATGTTAGATTTTATGTATGCCTGGGGCTATCCACTCGAGAGGGAAGTGCTAGAATTTGGGTCAACATGCACTTGGACTATCCCATCTAGTAGAATGTGTAACATATTTGGGGATATCCATCAAGGAGTATGTGTTAGTATGGTCACCAATGTTCTAACGACAAGATGCCTAAGTAGGTATGTTTCTCCTATCATGATTCCAAAGTTGGTAGATCCAATCCCTAAGGATATGACATATGTATTTTATTTATGTGTTATTTTTTTATATCATTAAATTTTTTATGATCATGACATGAAATTTTATATTTTATGAACTAATTTTAAGGTCCATTGGTAGTTTTATACTAAGTATTTTAATCATGCCATACTCGTTAATTTTGGTGCACTTGTAGATTTCATGACTAGGGATCCTGTGAAGGGTAAGGGCCTTGTAGTAGAGAGTTGATCCAGTGGAGTATGAGGATATAGTCATTTCTGAACAAAGTTCAGGCATGACGTTTTATGATACTTTTATTTACTATTTTTATATAAACCTTGGATTCTTATTTTCATTGAGTTATTATATCATGTATGCCATATTTCGGTTTTCGCATGTACTTTGATTATTTATTATATTATAAATTTATTGTTTTATCTTTGACATGACATCAAGGGTATAGTCTCTCCACTAATAGAATTATACCCTCATTTCTAGTTAGTAGCCTCTTGCATATAGGAAAGAATGTAATAGGTCATGTGTCACCCCGGACCAGACCCGGTGGTTTGGGATAGGGTGTTAAACTTATTATTGTACTATCGTTACTATAATTTCACCACCTCTATAGTACTACTACATTACCCTACACCTAATGGGTTTTGAACCCCCAACCTTGGATGTAGTATTACATGGTTCTTACCACTAAGCCAAACCCCAACTAGGTATCATTTTTAATATATATATATATATATTAATAATATAATATTTTTTTTATCAATTACATGAAATATATAAATATATAATTTTTTTTGAAAGTGTATTTTTATTAAAAAATTAAAAATTAATAGTAATAATATTAATAACTATATTCAAATGGATTTAAAATTAATAATATATAAATATATTTTTATTACTAATTGTGTATGTATATATTTTATTAATTTTATGAAAATATAAAAAATATTAATTATAATTTAAAATATTTTTAATTATAAAATGAATAAATATTTTTAAAAATATTTCATTAATATAAATTTATAATTATATTCATAAATAATTACTTGTATACATACATAAAGATTTAAAATACACATTACTTAAATATACATATTAATTAACAATTTTAGTATTATAAATAAAAAAAATTAATTATAAAGTTACTTAAATTCAAAATATAATATTATTTTTCAATTTATTTAAATATTTAAAATACATTTTTCCATCTAATCATTTACATATATGACCACTTTTATTCACATATAAATATTTGTGTGTGTATGTGCATGTGTTTAAAGAACCAAAAGGCATGTGTGTGTGAGAGTGAACTCAACACATACGTGTGCATATCCGACTATATAAAATGAATATAATATTTATTTTATTTTATGTTTTGTATAAAATAAAATAAAATTAATTACTAATATATAAATGTTTATATTAATTACTATTTTTATATAAATATTAATGAATATGAATTAGATAATTTTATATAATATTAACTGTATTACACATAAAAATTATTCATATATAAATATATGCGTGTGTGTTCTTATTTGAAGAACTCAAGGACATATGTTTGTGTGTAATAGGTGGATTCAAAAAATACATGTTTATATCTAACTATATAAAATGCATAAAATATTAATTTTATTATAATTTCTATATGAAATAAATAAAAATTGATTACTAATATATGTATTTTTTATATTAATTAATATTTTTATTTAAATATTAACAATAAATAATTATCTAATTGAATATAATATTAGTATTATACATAATAAAAAATATTAATAATATAACTTGTATTTAAATATAATTAGTTTTATTTTTTAAAATATGTTTTTTTGATAGGAATGAGAACTTTTATAGAAGGTAAAGTATCTTTTTTTAAATAGAACAAGGTTACAAGTGTCTACAGAAATTCTTTTTACAAAAATATCTTTGAAAGAGTGAAAAAAACTCTTCTGCAAAATCATTAATCCAGATCATTTCAATATATGCCACCCCTTTGTTTGTAAGACCGTCATCTAGAAAATTGGATATTTGATATGTATGTGTGATGATGTAGCTCATGGATGAATTAATTTACATGCATATGATCCATTAATAAGTTTACTTACAAGAGAGATTATTTGTACCATTTTTAATAACTTTCATGACAGTTGTAAAATCACATTCAAACCATAAGATACACCAAAATATTTGCCTTTCTATTTATACTATGTTGATCATTCCAATCAATTCATAATCTAGAGATGTAAAAATTACACATGGACCATAAATACATCCCATTATGTTACTATTGTGATTTCTGAAAATAGATCCAAATATAGAAGGTCCAAGATTCCATCTTGATTCCCCATCCATGTTTCATTTAATCCATCTTGAGAGTTGATGATTCCACCTAGCTTCAAAAGTTCTATAAAGATGCCAATAATTACCTAAAATACTAAGATTCTTAAGGACTATAAGATCATGAATAGAGTTATTTCAATGTCCATTTTGAATAGGATTTAAATTTTTTCACAACAACTATTATCTAAAAAAGTGATGTTTGAAGATTGAATGGAGAACACTCATGAATCAATTTGTTATGGCTTTTCCATAGGACATGAACCACCTATGCACTTTCTATAAGGAGAATATTGTAAAGATGTTGAGATATCTAGATCCTGGGGTAGACTTTTAGATATTCTTTGGCATTGTCTCTCCTAGGAATCTATGCTTCAAAGAGATCATAAATAACATACCATAACACTCATCAGTGTGGAAACTCAAGAAAAAATGGATGATATATTCCTTATGTTTGTTGGAAAGAACACATTTTGAACATTGAGAGATTATAACATATTAAAGTCTTATTTATATTGGTAATTGGAGTACACTTGTCATGACCCGTCCTCGGGTCCCGTGTCGTGACTACCCCAAGCCTGCCTTCCATAGGCCAGAGGCTAGTGACTAGCACCAAGGCGTAAATCCCAACAAAAGGGAAGGAATTGCCTTTGAAAAGTAAACAAGCACCACAGAGTAAGCAAGTGGGAAGGTAAACACTAATTAAAAACTGTAACAAGCTGTGCTGAAAGTAAAACGGGCCGGAAATACAAGCCCAACTGTAAAGTACAACTGAAAAGAAAAACAGCAACTGAAAAGTAAAAGCCGCAGCATCGAGCCATCCTCTTGAAGTACCACCTGAAGGGTGGGTACAGATAGCCTCCACAGCTCCTCGGTCCAGCCGTCCGCTCCGAGTGCATCCCGCCCAGTGGTCCACCTCCAGGTACCGTCCTGCTCCGCACACCTCCACCGTGATCAGCATTGTCCGTCGTCTACAACCAACACAACGATGTGCGGGAAAAGCCCGTGCAGGGGTGAGTATAAGCTACTCAGTAGGGACCCCGAGACCCCCGAAGGTCTCCCGAAATCCACAAAGGATAATCCACAAGGAAAGATACAATCACGAAGTAACATCTGACACGACTTAGGTATATGCCCATACATATACCCAAGTCATCAATTCCCGTTCGGCTCCAACGTCCGAGCCCAAGCACAACCCATTCCACACAGGAAAGCAAACGTATACCCACACAGGATAGCACAACACAATCCACAAAGGAGAGTAAATAGTAAATTCACACAGGATAGCTCAACACAATCCAAAAAGGAGAGTAAACAGTAAATCCACACAGGATAGATCAACACAATCCACAAAGGAGAGTAACACATGATTCAGCTCACACAGGTATACTTCTTCGGATGACGATAAAGATGATCACTGATCCATCTAAGTTGTCGGACCCACAAAGGATCGATAGGTAACTAACCCCCACAATGACACACACAGGATCGGGCCCACACAGGACCTGTAGGCGCTGGCTCACACAGAACTGCTGAGCGCTGACCCACACAGGATCGGACCGACACAGGATCGGGCCCACACAGGACCGGGCCCACACAGGACCTGTAGAACTGATCCACGCAGGATCGCTGAGTGCAGTAGTCGCCGCAGTCCACTGAGGATCTCTGCACAGTCGTCGCCGCATTCCACTGAGGATCTCTGCACGGTCGTCGTCGGATTCCACAGAGGATCTCTGCACAGTCTTCGCTGCCGAAGAAGCAGTTGCAGCCAACTCTAGGGTTCCGCACATAGCAAGCTCGTTCGGGAGGTTCTGCTCCCCGATCCGAGAGGCCGATACATCAACTGTCACAAAAGTCCGAAGTTGATGTATCCAAAAGTTCTGTATCGCCAATAGGAACTCAACGTCGCAGACGGCGCGTCGATCAGACGCCCGGTCTGAGAGTTATTGGCTTTTTCGTCCCAGGGGCCCGATTGGTTTTTAAGGCAAAACCAACCCGACCGTACTCCACCTGCGTCTAAACCTCGGGCGGAGTATGCCAAAAGATCCTTCTCACTTAGAGGAAAACAACAAAGCTGACGGCGCATCAATCAGACGTCTATAGCTCAAGATATGAGCGTTTCCGCTCCGAGGGCCCGGTTGGTTTCGTGTACGAACCAACCTGGCTGAAGTCAAATTATTCTGAAACCCTAAGTGAGATAAACCGAAACGACCGTCTCGATCCAAGGATCGTGTTGCCGTTGACGGCGAGTCGTTTGGAGGCCCGTAGCTCAAGTTACGGGCATTTGAACGAAAACCGTCCAAAGACGGGGGGTCTGGGCCCGGGCCGACCCGGCCCGACCCCCCCTGGGTCGGTCGAACCCAGTCCAACCCGGACCGACCCGGTCTGACCCGGTACGACCCGGTCCGACCGTTCTGGCTCGGCCAGCCCGGCCCGGCTCGGCCGAGCGGCCGACGCGGGGGGAGCCGCCGCCCCGCGTGACACCCCCGCGGCACCCGCGGGGTGTCGGCCAGACAGCCGGACGCGGCTGAAGCCGCGTCCCGAGTGACGCGGGGGGGAGCCGCCGCCCCCGCGTGACACCCCCGCGACACCCGCGGGGTATCTTCCTGGTGACCGGACTCGGCTTCAGCCGCGTCCCGCGCGCGCCGGACCCGCACGGCCGCGGGTCCGTGAGTGCCGCCGCCGGCTTCCGCGGGCCGCCGGAATCGCTCCGGTGGCCCGATTTTCTTCCCGTCTGCGCCGTTGCTCCTCCCGGGTTCCGTTCTACACTGCGGGATCGTCAGATTGCCCTTGCGTCACGATTGTCATCACCCGCCAAATCTGCACAACCACGAAGAACGGCGGAGGGTTGTCGGGCCGTGTTCGTTTGGCCCGCACCCTCCGCGTTAGAGATAAACAACGGGATGAATAAAGTTCAACACATGAACGCATATCCGAAAACAATTTTTAATGAAATAAAATTGTTTTATTAAATGGGTTCCTCAATTTGAATGGAAACGACATGGGAAAAAGAGGCATTTCCAAGAAATAAAACCCCTACCTCGTAGTCATCGCGCGTGAGCGTTCTTCACGGAATTGCTCGCCGCGGAAGGTGGAGATCGTCGCGTCATCGCAGAAGGGCGTCGCGTCGTCGCGGAAACCGACGTTGAGTCGGTGAACTCAACGGACCATGAAACAACAGATTTAATTTAATTAATTAAATCCGTGTTTTGGTAAAGAACCACAAAGGAGATTAAAAAGAATGTCCGAGACTCTTACCTCAAGCAGCCGATCGAAGATCCGTCGCGGAGGAAGAGACGCCACAGAAGAACGTTGCAGGAAGGGAACGTCGGCGTCGCGGATCACGGCGTCGCGTCGTCGATTTGCGGGTTCGGCGTTCTTTGCGTTCTTCACATTCTTCGCGTTCTTCGCGAAGGAGGATGAAGGTTCAAGGATCCTCTCTCAACGAGTAATCCTCCAAAAGATAGGTTGGTCTTATTTTATTATTATGCCAACAAACGAAAACGGGTAAGTAACGACCCATCAATTTGTTGAATTAATTCAACGAAAGAAACAGCTCATTTAATTTACGAAATAAACCACCCAATTAAATGGTCTGTTAAGAATTTAAGAAAACGCGTCAGTTGACTTTCATAATGACGGGTTTTCGCGTGTGCGTTACTTAGCGGAAAGAAACGGCGGGGCTCGTGCGGGCCCCACCTCACAAATATCCCACCAAGAGGGTAGGATATTTCTCGATAGTATCCTATCCGGTTCAACTCAGTTTAAGCCTCTTTTAAGTGGCTTCCAAGTGGCTTAAGTGAAATTAAATAAAGTTATCGTAAAATTATTTTATTTCTTAACTTTAAGCCCGAAAATTAAAAACCACACCCGAGCAAATGCAACTCCGGAAGAGGCATTTCTAAGCGAATACCAGCGCTGCGATTTCATCAGTGCCCTCAGAATTCGATTCCGGGCACCGTTTCAAAAGTTAGAAAAACCCGCTCGTCCGTTCACTAAACGTACCCGAGCCAAACTTCGGAAAATGATTCCGGGCACACCGGGCCTCGGAATCAGGTGCCGTCAGAAACTGCGCTCTTGTAAAATTCCAAAGAAAATTAAGAGAAAAATTTCCTTGAAATTTACGGGTCTTTACATTACTCCCACCTCAGGGCTTTACGTCCCCGTAAAGATACATCATAAACTAGGGAAACAAATGTGGGTACTGAGCACGCATTTGAGCCTCCCGCTCCCATGTGCTCTCCTGGAGGTTCCCGTCCTGCCATCTGATGCGCACAAGAAGAATCGATCATCCACGTAGGACCCGATCCTGTTGGTCCTCTATCTCCACTAGGACCTCCGCAAAAGTCGCCCCATCATCCACGTCTAGCTCCCCATGGTCAATGATGTGCGTCGGGTCGTGCACGTATCTCCTCAGCTGAGATACGTGGAAGACTCCGTGCACCCAGTGCAACTGAGGTGGCAGATCCAAGCGATAAGCCACCTCGCCAACCCTGCTGAGGACCTGGAAGGGTCCAATGAAGCATGGAGACAACTTGCCGCCTCGGCCAAATCTCTGCAAACCACGTCAAGGTGAGACCCGCAAGAAGACGTGGTTGCCATCCTCGAACTCTAGTGGCCTCCGTCTCCTGTCAGCATATGACTTCTGTCGGCTCTGTGCTGTCCTCATCCGCTCCTGGATGACCTGGACCTTCTCTGTCGTGGCCCAGACCATCTCTGGCTCCACAAGTGCTGACTCCCCAGGGTCTGTCCAGCACAAAGGAGATCTGCAAGGCCTGCCATACAACGCCTCGTATGGTGCCATCTCGATGGTGGAGTGGTAGCTGTTGTTGTACGTGAACTCCACTAAGGGTAGGTGGTCCTCCCAGTTGCGACCAAAGTCGAGGACACATGCACAGAGCATGTCCTCGAGAGTCTGAATGGTCCTCTCCGTCTGACCATCCATCTGAGGGTGAAAGGCGGTGCTCAGACGTAGCCGCGTCCCGAAATCCTCCTACAACCCCTTCTAAAGCCGGGAAGTAAAACGAGCGTCCCGATCGGAGACGATAGTCGATGGCACACCGTGAAGCCGTACAATCTCCTGAATGTAACGACGCCCCAAGCTCTCCACTAAGCCCTGCTCTCGGATGGGTAAGAAGTGTGCCGACTTGGTGAGTCGGTCAACAATCACCCAAATGGAGTCGTGACCTCTGGAAGTGTGTGGAAGTCCAGTCACGAAGTCCATAGATATCCCGTCCCACTTCCACTCTAGGACCTCCAAGGGCTGTACCAAGCCTACTGGTACCTGATGCTCTGCCTTCACCTGCTGGAAGGTGAGGCACCGTGAAACGAACTCTGCCACAACCTTCTTCATGCCCGGCCACCAGTGCTGTCTTCTGAGATCCTGGTACATCTTCGCCACTCCAGGATGTACCGCCAAAGGAGAAGTGTGAAACTCTCTCATCACCTCCTCTCGTAAAGCAACTGGTACCAGGGTACGTCCTCTGAAAAGGACGTCGTGATCCGCTCCAAGGGAGAAACCATCAGGTGCTTGTCCCAAGGATATCTGTGCACGCCGTGTCTCACAGTCAGCGTCCCCACGCTGAGCCTCTCTGACCCGCTGTAGAAGTGGAGGAGAGATGGTGAGAGACTGAAGGAAGGATGCTCCGTCTCTATCCATGAAGGATATCTGCAAAGCGGCTAGCTGCTCTGTCGCCTCCTCAAGTAGCTGGATGCACTTCCTCCTGATGAGGGCATCGGCTACCACGTTCCCCTTCCCAGGAGTATAGACTATCTCAAAGTCATAGTCCTGGAGTAACTCGATCCATCACCGCTGTCTCAGGTTCAGGTCCTTCTGATAGAAGATGTACCTGAGACTCTGGTGGTCGGAAAAGACTGTAAAGCGCTCGCCCATCAGATAGTGCCGCCATGTCTTCAGGGCGAAGACCACTGCTGCTAACTCCAGGTCATGGGTAGTGTAGTTCTGCTCATGAGGCCTCAACTGACGTGATCCATAGGCAATCACGACCCGCTCCTGCATCAGGAAACACCCATGTCCTGTCCCTGACGCATTGCAGTAGACTATGTATCCGACTCCCTCCTCAGGCAACCTCAAGATAGGTGCGCTGGTCAATCTCTGCCTCAGCTCCTAGAAGCTCTGATGACATCTGTCTGACCACACAAAGGGTTTCCCCTTCTTCGTAAATGCTGAGAGTGGCGCCGAAACTCTGGAAAAGTTCGGCACGAATCTCCGATAGTATCCGACTAGGCCCAAGAAACTCCGCACCTCCGTCACACTCCTGGGTGGCTCCCAAGCTAGCACTGCCTCGATCTTCGCGGGATCCACTGCAACTCCCACCTCAGAAATGACATGCCCCAAGAAGTGGACCCCACATAACCAGAACTGGCACTTCGAGAGCTTTCCATAAAGCTGGTGCTCTCGGAGTGTGTCTAGTACTACCCGCAGGTGGTAGGCGTGCTCCTCCTCCGTCATCGAGTACATCAAAATGTTGTCGATGAAGACCACGACAAATCGATCAAGGTATGGCTAGAAGATCCTATTCATGAGGCTCATGAACACTGCTAGAGCATTGGTTACGCCGAAAGGCATAACCAAGAACTCATAGTGGCCATACCGACACCTGAAGGCCGTCTTCTGTACATCCTCGTCTCGAACTCTGAGCTGATGATAGCCTGATCTGAGGTCTATCTTCGAGAACCATCGTGCTCCCTTGAGCTGATCGAAGAGGTAATCAATCCTCGGTAGCGGATACTTGTTCCTCACTGTCACCTGGTTCAGGCAACGATTGTCGACACACAGTCGCAAGCTCCCGTCTGCCTTCTTGGCAAACAAAATCGGGGAATCCCAGGGTGAAACACTGGGTCGGATGAACCCCTTGCCCTGCAAGTCCTCCAACTGCACCCGTAGCTCTCGAAGCTCAGCGTGGGCCATCCGATACACTGGAGTGGATATCGGGGCTGTCCCGGGGTATAGGTCAATATAAAAGTCAACCTCTCTACGAGGAGGTAGCCCTGGAACGTCGTCGGGGAAGACGTCCGCATACTGATCCACCACTGCAGGAAAACCGGGACTCCGCACGTCAACTGCTCCAAGGATGAGGGTAGCCAACTGATGAGTGATGGGTTGTCCTCTCCTCTGCGTGAGTCCATCTTGTGCTGCTAAGGCTCCCTTCTCGCTGGTGAAGGTGAACCTGCTCCCATCGGTGCACACACATCACACCTTGCGCCTAAAACAGTCAATCTGAGCATGGACTGTAGATAACCAATCCATGCCCAAGATGACGTCGTAAGGCCTCGACGCTGCTACAAGAAGATCCCAGTCGAAGCTCTCACCCCCTAGAGTAAGCTCACACTGCCATCACAAGTGCGTTATCGTCGAGTCTGCTCCCGTAGGGGTCTCTAGCCGTAAGGATCGAGCCAACGGCTCTGTCGTAATCTCAGAACTCCGAACAAGGGCAGCGGCTATGAAAGAGTGACTCGCTCCTGTGTCTATAAGAAGTACCGCAAGGGTGGAATAGACAAAGATCATACCTCGAATCATCTATGGTGTGCCGTGGTCGTAGGCCTCCACTGCCTGGAGCTGTTCCTGTCTCTGCCCGCCAGCTCCCTGTGGTCGGGGCGGACCTCCTGGTGGTGGTGGTGGCAGAGCCTCAAAGCGTCGCCCACCACCTGCTGCTCGGCCTGCTCCTCTGCCTCATCCGCCTCCTCCCTGCGGACCACCACGGTTGACCCTCTGCCTCTGCCTGGGTGGTCCCTACACCGTCTGCTGCCCCTCGGTACGACGGGTTGGGCAGTCACGAGCCATGTGGCCCTGCCCTCCGCACTCGTAGCACTGCCTGCCTCTCGGAAGACTGGCTGCACGCTGTGTGCCCCGCACTACTGAGCCAGTGTCCCAAGGTCGTCTTCTGGAAGGTATGGTCTGCCTGGAACCCTGAGTCATCCGTCGGCTACCCGCTGCCGAAGACTCTGCCACATGCCGCCCTGCGGTAGGTCTCGCTGTAGACTCAGCCAGAAAGCTCTCGATCAGAAGGGCTTGCTCTAGCACTCCTTCCTGGGTCAGGATGCTGAGGGAGATCAGTGATGCCCTGATCTCGTGTCTCAAACCCTGCTCGAAGGTCCGGGCCCAGAAGAAGGGGTCCCGTACCATGTCTGTCGAGTAGCGAGAAAGGTCGGTAAACCTCGCCGCGTACTGGGCGACCGTCAAGCTGCCCTGCCGCAGCTGAAGAAGCTCCTGAATGCGCACCGCACGGAGGGTGTACGGGACGAACTCTGAGTGGAAGAGGCTCTCGAAGTCCGTCCAGATGAGGGAGGCCTCATCGTGTACCTGGAGAATCAAGCTCCACCATCGCCCTGCTTCTGCGTGCAGTAGGCTCGCCGCAAGGATCACCATGAGGTCTGCTGGTGTCCTCACTAGCCTGAAAATTCAGACGACCGCCTCCAGCCAATCCTCGGCTGCCTGGGGGTCCGTCTCCCCACGGAACCTGGGAGGTCGATGGAGCTGGAACTCGTGCAGAGCTCCGAGGCGTCATGTATCGTTAGCAATCGGCGCTGGAAGCATCGGGGGATCGGCGGGTAAAGGTACCGCCGATGCCTCTGCTGTCAACGGGCCCTGCACCGAGGCCTCGTCGCTCGGCGGGCTGTCGTCGTGCTCTACTCTCGGAACCCTAGATGGCTGCCGTCGTGGGGCCATCCTGAAAAGGAAACAAGTGCGCCACGGTCAGAACAGTATACCTAGTGAGCTGACACAAGTAATCACAAAGAAAACTTGAAACACACATGAAATCAATGTTTTCGTGCATTAAGTCGGAAATCAGAAGTCAGGATCCTGGTGTACGGATACGTCGGCCGCTGCACCAACACTGGACTCCCTGGACTGATAACCACACTGAATACACTAAACACTATTGCTTCACATAGAATAAATATCAGAGTCTGCGGTAGAACCGACCGCCTCTGATACCAATTTGTCACGACCCGTCCTCGGGGCCCGTGCCGTGACTACCCCAAGCCCGCCTTCCATAGGCCAGGGGCTGGCGACTAGCACCAAGGCGTAAATCCCAAGAAAAGGGAAGACATTGCCTTTGAAAAGTAAACAAGCACCACAGATTAAGCAAGCAGAAAGGTAAACACTAAGTAAAAACTGTAACAAGATGTGCTGAAAGTAAAAGGGGCCGGAAATACAAGCCCAACTGTAAAGTACAACTGAAAAGAAAAACAACAACTGAAAAGTAAATGCCACAGCGTCGAGCTGTCCTCTTGAAGTCACACCTGAAGGGTGGGTACAGATAGCCTCCACAGCTCCTCGGTCCAGCCGTCCGCTCCGAGTGCGTCCCGCCCAGTGGTCCACCTCCAGGTACCGCCTTGCTCCGCACACCTCCACCACGATCAGCGCTGTCCGTCGTCTGCAACCAACACAACGATGTGCGGGCAAAGCCTGTGCAGGGGTGAGTATAAGCTACTCAGTAGGGACCCCGAGACCCCCGAAGGTCTCCCGAAATCCACAAAGGATAATCCACAAAGAAATATACAATCACGAAGTAACATCTGAAATAGCTTAGGTATATTCCCATACATATACCGAAGTCATCAATTCTTGTTCGGCTCCAACTTCCAAGCCCAAGCACAACCCATTCCACACAGGAAAGCAAACGTATACCCACACAGGATAGCACAACACAATCCACAAAGGAGAGTAAATAGTAAATCCACACAGGATAGCTCAACACAATCCACAAAGGAGAGTAAACAGTAAATCCACACAGGATAGCTCAACACAATCCGCAAAGGAGAGTAACACATGATTCAGCTCACACTGGTATACTTCTTCGGATGACGATAAAGATGATCACTGATCCATCTAAGTTGTCGGACCCACAAAGGATCGATAGGTAACTAACCCCCGCAATGAACCACACAGGATCGGGCCCACACAGGACCTATAAGCGCTGGCTCACACAGAACCGCTGAGCGCTGACCCACACAGGATCGGGCCCACAGAGGACCGGGCCCACACGGGACCTGTAGCACTGATCCACGCAGGATCGCTGAGTGCAGTAGTCATCGCAGTCCACTGAGGATCTCTGCAAAGTCGTCGCCGCAGTCCACTGAGGATCTCTTCACGGTCGTCGTCGGAGTCCACAGAGGATCTCTGCATAGTCATCGCTGTCGAAGAAGTAGTCGTAGCCAGCTCTAGGGTTCCGCACACAGCAAGCTCGTTCGGGAGGGTCTGCTCCCCGAGACGAGAGTCCGATACATCAGCTGTCACAAAGTCCAAATTTGATGTATCCAAAAGTTCCGTATCGCCAATAGGAACTCAACGTCGCAGACAGCGCGTCGATCGGACGCCCGGTCTGAGAGTTATTGGCTTTTTCGTCCCAGGGGCCTGGTTGGTTTTTAAGGCAAAACCAACCCGACCGTACTCCACCTGCGTCCAAACCTCAGGTGGAGTATTCCAAAAGATCCATCTCACTTAGAGGAAAACAACAAAGCTGACGGCGCGTCAATCAGACGTCTGTAGCTCAAGATATGAGCGTTTCCGCTCCGAGGGCCCGGTTGGTTTCGTGTACGAACCAACCCGGCCAAACTCAAATTATTCTGAAACCTTGAGTGCGATAAACCGAAACGACCATATCGATCCAAGGATCGCGTTGCCGCTGACGGCGAGTCGTTTGGAGGCCCGTAGCTCAAGTTAGGGTCATTTGAACGAAAGCCGTCCAAAGACGGGGGGTCCGGGCCCGGGCCGACCCGGCCCGACCCCCCCTAGGTCGGCCGAACCCAGTCCGACCCGGTCCGACCCGGTCCGACCCGGTCGGACTGGTCTGGCTCGGCCAGCCCGGCCCGGCTCAGCCGAGCGGCCGACGCGGGGGGAGCCGCCGCCCCGCGTGACACCCCCGCGGCACCCGCGGGGTGTCGGCCAGACAGCCGGACGCGGCTGAAGCCGCGTCCCGAGTGATGCGGGGGGGAGCCGCCGCCCCCGCGTGACACCCCCGCGACACCCGCGGGGTGTCTTCCTGGTGACCGGAGGCGGCTTCAGCCGCGTCCCGCGCGCACCGGACCCGCACGGCCGCGGGTCCGTGAGTGCCGCCCCCGCGGCCGGTGCCGCGGCGGTCTCGTCCAGCGGCGCGCCGGGCGCCGCCGCCGGCTTCCGCGGGCTGCCGGAATCGCTCCGGTGGCCAGATTTTCTTCCCGTCTGCGCCGTTTCTCCTCTCGGGTTCCGTTCTTCACTACGGGATTGTCAGATTTCCCTTGCGTCACGATTGTCGTCGCCCGCCAAATCTGCACAACCACGAAGAACGGCGGAGGGTTGTCGGGCCGTGTTCGTTTGGCCTGCACCCTCCGTGTTAGAGATAAACAACGGGAGGAATAAAGTTCAACACATGAATGCATATCCGAAAACAATTTTTAATGAAATAAAATTGTTTTATTAAACGGGTTCCTCAATTTGAATGGAAACGACATGGGAAAAAGAGGCATTTCCAAGAAATAAAACCCCTACCTCGTAGTCGTCGCGCGTGAGCGTTCTTCGCGGAATTGCTCGTCGCGGAAGGTGGAGATCGTCGCGTCGTCGCAGAAGGGCATCGCGTCATCGCGGAAACCGACGTTGAGTCGGCGAACTCAACAGACCATGAAACAACAGATTTAATTTAATTAATTAAATCCGTGTTTTGGTAAAGAACCACAAAGGAGATTAAAAAGAAAGTCCGAGACTCTTACCTCAAGCAGCTGATCGAAGATCCGTCGCGGAGGAAGAGACGTCGCAGAAGAACATTGCAGGAAGGGAATGTCAGCGTCGCGGATCACGGCGTCGCGTCGTCGATTTCCGGGTTCGGCGTTCTTCGCATTCTTCGCGAAGGAGGATGAAGGTTCAAGGATCCTCTCTCAACGAGTAATCCTCCAAAAGATGGGTTGGTCTTATTTTATTATTATGCCAACAAACGAAAACGGGTAAGTAACGACCCATCAATTCATTGAACGAAATAAACCGCCCAATTAAATGGTCTGTTAAGAATTTAAGAAAAAGCGTCAGTTGACTTTCATAATGACGGGTTTTTTCGGGTGCGTTACTTAGAGGAAAGAAACGGTGGGGCTCGTGCGGGCCCCACCTCACAAATATCCTACCAAGAGGGTAGGATATTTCTGGATAGTATCCTATCCGATTCAACTCAATTTAAGCCGCTTTTAAGTGGCTTCAAGTGGCTTCCAAGTGGCTTAAGTGGAATAAAATAAAGTTGTCGTAAAATTATTTTATTTCTTAACTTTAAGCCCGAAAATTAAAAACCACACCCGAGCAAACGCAACTCCAGAAGAGGCATTTCTAAGAGAATATCGGCGCTGTGATTTCATCGGTGCCCTCAGAATTCGATTCCGGGCACCGGTTCAAAAGTTAGAAAAACCCGCTCGTCCGTTCACTGAACGTACCCGAGCCAAACTTCGGAAAATGATTCCAGGTACACCGGGCCTCAGAATCAGGTGCCGTCAGAAACTGCGCTCTTGTAAAATTCCAAAGAAAATTAAGAAAAAAGTTTCCTTGAAATTTACGGGTCTTTACAACACTAACCCCACATGAGGTTGAATCTGGAAGGAAGAAGCTAACTCCTATTTATCATTCTAGTCAAAGTGCTCAGATGGCCAGCTGAAGCTTCAATATAGTGTAGTTTTAGGGTGATCTATCGATTGAAATAAGGTTCCCATATTAGCATGTCATATTTAGTTATGAAGTTAAATTTAGAAACTAATAACTTGATCTGAATATGAATCACATATATATAAGTTTCTATTTGTTTCTCAATCAAATCATCCATATCCAATAAAGTATCAATAGATTTTAATAGATTAATGAGACGAGTACCTGTCCAATTGTCCTACCAAAAAATGGGGGACAATTTCAGGTTAACCAACCAATGTAAATTATTTGAAATATTATAAAAGGATTACCTATGAGAAGGCCATATATATGAATACATATAATTTAAATTTCAAAATTTAAGTCTGTATAAAAATATAAATATGATAAATATAAGCATCTATAATTTCTCATTGATAATCCTTCACATAAAACGTTCCTACAAATAATGATTAAAATTGAATAGATTTTTAATACTAATACCCCCATGATCAAATGGTTAAAAACATTTCTTCTAAAGGAAAATGATTATATTTTTTGTAAGGTTATCATACTCTAGAAATTTTTTTATAGACATATTGATATTATTAATAAGTGAATCTAGTCTTTTGTAATCCATAAAATAATAAAAAAAATTAGAAACAATGACTACTTTCACAAGAAAAACCACATCTACCATTGATAAAGATTTTCCTTCTCAATAATCCAGTTGATTTATAATATGACCTAAAATATGAGTAAAGTGATAAGAAATAGTTCTTCTACAAAACATAGGGACACCATGGAAGGTGAATAGGTACATTCCATCTCTAATTCCATGATCATTAATGTTTTCCATTTTTCTAGCTGTAGGAATTATCTTTCCAAAGTATAAGAATGATTTTTTACAACTAATCTATTATATTGAAAACTTTTTCATAATGATAGAGATTATATTTAATATTCTTTCAATTTTTTATATCTCCTTGGGTGGAAATAATGATTTCATTAGCATACAATAGGTTAGTGGAGTCAACTAATCCTATGAAATATATGTTAGGCTTAATCTTGTGATTATCCACTATATTGAGAAGAATTGTGCTTATATTTTCATTTAAAATGGAGAAAATGATGGTCAATAGAGGATAAACTTTCCTAAATCCTCTAGATCATGTAAAGTATCCCTTAGGATAACCATTAATAAGCACTGAAAATGGGCTAAAACTAGAAGAATTTTGACCCATTTGATGAAAGTTTCATCAAAACCAAATTAGTTGAGGTCCTTAATAATAAATCTCTAGTCCATCAAATCATAATATTTTTTCACATCACAATTAAAATCTATATTTCCTCCACTATTTTTTTTCATAATAAGGTTGAAACAATAAGAATTAGTGATGAGGTAGTCTTTTATAGTTCTCCCCTTAATGAAACCAAACTAATTTGAGGAAAAAATATTGTTAGAAATGTTATAAATCAAATTAGAAATATTTTTTCCAATGAATTTATAGATTGTGTTAACAATATTAATAGGTCCAAATAGATGAATTGTATTTTCATTATCTACTTTAGGAATAAGGTAAAGGAATTGATCATTGATGCCCTGAGTGATATTCCCTCCTTAAAAAATGAATTAAAAGTCTACGAACATATTATTGGATGACTTACCAAAAGGTCTAGAAGACAAAATTATTGAATCCATTAAGACTAGAGGATATATTATTATTTAAACCTAATAAAAATTCCTTGATCTCAAAATCACAAGGAAAAAAATTAATCTTTTTATTAACCTCATGACTGATAAGATTGGGAATGATATCTTCCAATACATCGGAGCAAGTTGTAGGTCCATTAAAGAGAATCCTATAGAAAGAGACAACATGATGAATACGATCTTTTCTTTTTTAAAACCCTTTCCCATCATCATTAAGAATTTCCAATGATATGATAAATTTATTAGATCCTTGAAGATAATAAAAAAACATGGAATTTATATCACTATCCTCAATCCATTTAACTTTAAAAGTTTCTCTCTACATGCACTATTTAAGGTTAAAAAGGCTACTAAGATCTTGAGAGATCAAAGTTTCCTATTCAGTACCTATATAAAAATAACTGAAAGTGTCATTAATTTGATTTTTTTCAATATAGGATTCAATATATGGAATATTCTTATCAAGAAACTAAAAAAATAAATTCTACATTATTTATAATTTATCTTGAGAAATTTAATATTTGAAACACAATCCAAGGAATCATCTTTATAATTGAAAGAGATCTATATATCCAAAAATAGTTTTTTTCATTCAGGATGTAAAACCAAAGAATTGTTAAATGTGAATGGAAAATGAGGTTTCAAATCTCTTGTAATGAGAATTTACCAAATTAGATGATGATATGAATTTAATCTTTCATAGGTGGTACATAAAATGGAGGCCCAAACATCAATGGATGTTTCATTGAGAAATTCCCTATCTAGTTTTCTAGCCACCATTTTATTGAAGGTTTTTCTATTCAAAGTATATTTATCACCCACCAAATCCACTTAAAATAGGTTATTATCTTCAATGAAATCCTTGAATTATATAGTTGAGTAAAAATCATTCACAAATACTATATTATCATCTAGATTGAGGATATCATTGAAATCCCTAAGAAGAGTCTAGGTACCATTGATTGTTCCACATAAAGATTGTATGTTGGGATATAAATCCATATTGACTTGATATACATTGTAGGTATAAATTAATGAAATAAGTATTTCATTCCCATACATTTATAATCAAGTGTTATAAACAGAACAATTGAGTTAATAGAAGAGATACATTTAAAATATGAATGAAAAAGAACCAAAAGTCTTTTAATCTCTCTGGAAGAATAATTTATGTTAAGGAAGTAGTAACCACTATTTTCAAGAGAATAAATCCTCGAGAAGAATATACTTTTGGTATTAGATAAACCCAACAAACTAGTATGGTGTTTTTTGAAGAAAAAGAATAATAGAGATGGATATTTTAGGGTTGTGTAGGCCCTGATAGTTCCAAAGGAGTATCTTAATTTATATTTTTGTTTGGGGTTGGAACCAAATTTTTTCTTTCCCCCCAATGTTCTTATTCTTATACTATTTAAAGATATCACCAACCTTTTTTCCATCGATTGAAAATATATAATCACTTTCCCTATGCACAATTTATAAGATATTATAGTTCACTACTAACATTAAGGGTGAAAAACTACTAATAGAAGTACATTTCACATATTGAGGAGGATTCTTTGGACTTCCATAAGACTCCAAATACCCATGTACATATGTGTGATCCATAGTGATATCATTGTGGTTGTCCATCATAGTGGGTTCTGTATAAGTGAACACAAATTTATCACTACTTCAATGCCTAGCCTACTTTTAAGGTTGGGTTTTTAATATCAGTTAGCAGGATATTAGTAGAATAAGTTTTCTTCTTTTAATTTCCATCCACCTAAAAGTATCCTGAGTCATTTGTGTGATCTAGTATGAAAGCAGTTTGGGTTCTGTTCACATACTATTCTATAGGTTCATTGAGAAAAGTTCTAACATAATCCAAATATTTTTTATGTGATACTAAAATACGTTTTGTAAGGTTGTATTCCTAAGGAGAAGTATGCACTTTAATCCTGTTAGGCTGAGTAGGTGTGATAAAATTGTTATGATTAGTGATTTCAGTATCAATCCCATTTTAAAGAGATTCCACAAGATTACTGATGTCCTTAGAATTTTCATGTAAAAAGTTGTCATCTTCATAGATAATTATTTAATTTTCTCCCACACCATTTAAAAAATGGAAATTTTCATTATTCAAATATATAGTTGGAACAAAGAGATTATTCTCTTTTTTCTATTCATCAATAAGTTTAGACCATGTTCTTCTGGTTGGATCCTTTTATAACATATATATATAATTTTAAATATATATAATTTTAAATAAGCATGAGATAATAAATAGAAGTATAATTGAATAAAATTATAAATAAATATACATATTTATTATTATATAAATCATATTTCGGAATATATAAATATTTTTGGATTCTTATATCCTCTTATAATAATGAATTAAGTGTATTAAAAGAAGAAACACTAGTTGATCATTTGGTCTCCTGAATAAAACAACATTAGGACTTTAGTAGGTTGAAAGTGATGTGTTCAAAATTTTTGAATTTCTGATGGGTGAAAATGCATGGTGAGAAAGCCACGAGATGCTCATCTATTTCATGGTGTAGTCAGATCACCAAAAGATGTATTCATTTTCCATTTGGGTCAATCTTAGCATGTATTTTCAGAAAATTAATGAATTAATGGTGAACTTTTTTCTACCTATGATTGGTGGCCAGACCATGGATATTTTATAAGGAATCAATAGTTATGGGAGTTCTGTGAAACTGGTTGATAGGTTGTGACCCACTATATAAGCTAGGTAGGACCACATAATGGGGTTTCATACAATCATTTGAGTTAGTGATCTATGTATTTTCCAGGTCATAATGATTGTAAAATATTTTAAAATTTTGATGAAATGAAAAGTTGGGATGATTCTCTTAGTGGATTAGGAAGACAGTAGGAACCATGTAAAAACTTTTGTGTGTTTTACTTAATTTATTTTCTGTTGAACACCTAAGGGTGTTTGTTGAATTTTTTTTTAATATGTGTTTTTTTATTATGGAGTGTTTTACCATATCAAAAGATTGGATTTGTTAAAATGGTGATGATTGGAGGATTTTTAGAATAATCATTGTATGTCACACTTGGAGAGTTATTTTGGATTCATTAATGTATTAAATTTTAGTTATCATCCAGAAATAAATAAAAATTAAAATATGAAGGTGTTGGATCAGGATGATAAGTATTGAAGATGGTTTATACAACCTCTGGAGTTGATTTTAAGAATACTGAAACTATGTAAAGGTAGAGGAGAATATTCTTGAGCTGCATAAAGGTATTGAGGAAAAATCACTTTATATGTATAGGTAAGAAATGTCTCATGTAAAGGTAAAAAATGAGTTCTTTATGCTCCATAAAGGAAACTCGTTGGGAAATTCCCAACATAAAGGTACTCTAAATAAGCTACGAATGGGTGATGTATAAATATCCACTTATGCGTTAAGGTAATTGAAAAGGATGTGTAAAGGTAGAAATAGGTGTGGGGAGGCTACATAAAGGTTATTGGTAGCTCATAAAGTTCTCTTAAGGGTCCTTGAAAAAAATTCATAATGGTCATCTCTATGAACTGGGTAAGGGTCATTGATGAAGGTTGAAAGATGGTTAATTGGTCACAACTATATAATGGTAAATAGGTAGAGGCTTTATATTAAGGTATTTCAATTCATACATAAATTAATCTTAAAAATACCTGATCTATGTAAAGGTTAGTTCCTTTGAAAATGTAATTTCCACACCATGGTTTCAAAAGTGCAAGATGTTTCACTGGGCATTTTACTTAGAGAAGATCTGCATATAAGTGAGGGATTATAAAATTTTATTCATAATATGCATATAAATTTGTTTAACAATTCAAATATCATGATAAATGTGACTATCATAATTCAAGAGGGTTTAAGGAGGAGTTTTTACAACATTATGTAATTATTTGAAATGAAATATTTTATGATACTTTTTTTATAAACATCATATGATTAGAAACAATGGAAGACAAACCAAACCACATGAGCTATATATTCAAGAATAATGCATGAAAAAATACTATAAAATCAGAGTACCTAGGATTATTTTATTGTAACAATTTCCATATTTTTTTGAGGTTAATGTTTCAAGAAGATAATGAGGTGTAGTGAACATAATCTCCCTTCCTATAAGGGAATAAAATGATAACTTGGTTTCTTGATTTTATTGTGAGGATACCCACATGCTGAAGGGGTGACAGAGCCTTTATTTTTGGAATGATAAATAACACTATAAGAAGAAGAGAGCTATAAATATCCACCACCACCAAAATAAGAGGAACTTATCCTCATTTATACCCAAAGCTTGAGGCTCCTCACATCAAATTCATTTTAGACTATTAGGGATAATTAATTGAATAGTTTCAATAAATTAAAGAAAATACTTTAATCCACACATAAATGGATTATAACTGATGAAACAATTCATGATAAATAATATATATATATATATATATTATTAATTTCATGTTGAAATGAGTTGTTGTGGGTGCTCTCAAATGATGTGTTATTTTTGGGTACTTAGATGCAATAGAGTGGATGGTCAAAGCCGTTCTCTGAGGAGAAAGTACTTAAAACAAATTATTAAATTTATTTTAAAAATAAAATAAAATCAACCCACTACTTAAAAGGATATGGGTGTTTTTATAACAATTATAAAAATAGAATAATTATATTTGATAAAGATTTTTTTTTGAAATTTGATTGATAAAACACAACAAGAATATATTTTTTAGAATTTTTTTAAAAGTCATAATTAATATAACTATGGATATTCACTTAATTATTAATCATTATCATTTAAATTAACATACACTTAATTATGATATCCTTATTTTCTAACCCATAAACCTTATAATAATTTACCTCAAACACAAATAAAAAATGAATTAAACCCTAGGCTAGCTTCGGAACATGAAATTATAGCAACCAAATTTAAAGACCATTCCAAGACTATATTATGGTTAGTGGTGAATTAAGGCTCATATCCATAATTTAAGTGATAATGATTTGAGATTATGGCTTATATTTTAACTCTATAAATTGAACCTATATTGTTTTTTTTACCAATTAAGTTTTTACTCTCCTAAATCACACATTACTCGATATCACATGTTTTTTATTAATTCAATTTCTTGCATATTTTCCATTAAGTTATAAAATAAATTCATAGATCATATTATTTGAACCACATTATCTCATTGATTAAAAATAGATAATTGAATAAGTCTAGGGGTAGATCAATTACTAAGAAAAACTATTCTTCCATGGGTATTGTAGTAATCGTAGAAACATTTTACATGTTAAAAGATTTAAAAATGGTATAACCCAATCACATTTATATTCTTGACTTACGGAAAAAATAGGAAAATTACAGAACTAATAAATTTAAAATAATAAAATAAATAAAAAGATAAATGGAGAGTATTACAAAAACTCAAACATTACAATGTGAATAAGAAGAAGAAGGCTTCAATGAAGGGATCCTTGCTTTAAGAGACACCCCTCTAGAAATTCTTGTATAATTGGAGTGTAACAACATCTATTCTGCACTAAATTCCTAATAAATTTAAAAAACTATTGAAATGATAAAAAAAATTATATAGTTAATGAGAGTCTATGGTTGTAAGACATTACAAGTGTGAATGGGAAATTCATCCAAATATTTTAATCCAAAATTCACTGACTTTTTTAGCAGAAAAACTTATGAACCATATTTTATTCCAGAAGTATTATTTATGAATAATTTGGTAATATGTATACATTCCAAATTTTATCCCAATACAAGTGATTATGTATAAGATATGGACCAAATGGTGAAGTGGTGTCTAATCTGATTTTTCCAATCCATCATTGAATTTATGGCCAATTTACTCCAATAAAATGAGAGATCTAGCTCATATGATCTAAGTGAAAGTTGTATCCCATAAAGTGAGTAATTATTTCACCAAATTTGAATTTCAAATAATACACATAATAATATTTATGACTAAAAAATTGTAGTTAAATTTATTGGCTCAAAACTAGAATTTTCATCAAATTTGAAAACCAATGATATAATCATAAATATTCTATAAATAAAAAAATTAACACAATGTAAGAAAATTATTTTATTTATTATCAAAAAAATATCCAATAAAAATGTGTTTTATCAATTTCCCCACACTTACCCTTTCGAAATCTTGGGAAAAGTCACATGTCGGGTATTCTAGAAAATTGTGAAAAGATATGCATGTGCATATTCCATAACCCACAGTGGAAATATATAAAAAGTAAGAATATCATCATGATTCAATATCAATAAATCTGAGATTCATTATTACATAAATTTTATCAAAAAAATACATTGATATTAATGACATGAATCATAGAGAAACGTGGTATGGGTATAATATGCCTCTAATTCCCCACGTGTGTGTGTACCAGCCATTTGAAGCTCATATCTCCTCCCTTTATTCATTATAATCAGGTCAAGTAAAACAATTCTTCTTACCTGATTTAATTCCACTAAACCAATTATATATTTATTTTCAATCAAATTTCAAGGCGTACTCACTTAAGAATTCCTGAAAGTCAAACCATATGCTTCTGACCTATATATCCCCACATTTTATACATTTCATCACTCCATTATTTATTAAGATAATAAACACGAACACACATATATATTTCTATTTATCTTTTATTTTATTGGTCTTTATGTCATAAATTTTTGGATATTAGGTACAAAATCATAGGTCAATTCAATATAGTAATAAAACTAATCAAAAGAGTAACAAACATGTGTATCTACTATTGATACAAGATGAAAAAAATATTACCTAACTTGGATATACGTTCAATTGAGTAGTCATTATTGTCCAAAAATTTTATGGATAAATTAATGGCACAATTTCCCATGAAAAAATATAACAAATAATAGTGTCATACTCTAAATGGTTTTATAATGACACAACCAATAATATCATCGATGAATTTCATTTTTATAAAAATCAACCCTTAATGATGAAGTCTTTCTCATTATTATAACTGTACCAATTAATCTTGAAAACATCCATTTTTCATATGTTTCACATGTAAATGATCATGCTACATGATGTATTTCTTTATTATTATTATTTTCCCTCTCTTTTTTTTTTGTTTTTTTAAATTAAAAGAAGTAACACACAAAATACACAAATTAAAATCCTAAATAAGACACCCTAAAATGTTTTCCTCTCCCCCACACTTAATTTATTTCATTATAATCAATGTGAATCTATGAAATAATATATGAAAATAGAATATAGATGTCACAAGCCGACCCTACCCGGGATCGAGATGCAACTACCCTAAACCTGCCTCCATATCCCAGGGGATAGAGACCAGCACCAAAAGCACAACAACTCAGGGAGGCCTTTTCCTAAGTACCTTTATACACACACATAGCCCACTCAATGAAAAAGTGAAGAGTAAAAGGAAAAGTAAAGTACCAACAGCTATAAATAAACCACAAAGTGCATCGACCTCTAACCAGTACAAAGTAAATGCTGAAGGTAAACTGAAAAGAAAAAGGGCACAACATGAGTCCAACAAGAAAAGTGCCACAACCTGACAACAGTTAAACAAAAGTAAACAGTTGGGAGAGTACCAAACCTGGAACCCGACTACAAAAACCATACACGTTCCAAACTCTCGAACTCCAAGGCTCCGCTGAAGTCACGACCAAACTGTCCATCTTCTGCAAGGGCACACCAAGTGCGGGAAAAGCCCAAGCAGGGGTGAGTATAAAAATACTCAGTATGATGCCCCGAAGGCTCGAGGGAGAAACAAAGGAGGTACTGAAGAGGTGAGTAGTAGATCAAATAGGGAAAATTAAAGGAGTACAACTAAGAGTGCACTAAAGAGTAAAGCTCAACCCAACAAGAGGAAGGAAGTAGACTCGTCCAAACACAAGGAGCTAGAAACTATGATAAGATAAACTTCTCGTCGAGTCTTCGCTACCTATATTAGTAGAGTAGAATCGTCCAACCATGAGAAGCTAGACACGGAAAGCACGTGGCATACCCCACGTGTTTTCACCTCTCCTAGAAGGAGAGTAACCAAAACCTAAGAAGTGGGTACTGGAACAAGGTATATACGTATCCATATGATAAAAATAGAAACCCGAACAAGTTCTTAAGGGGATATCCATATCATAGCTCAACCCAAGATAGTGAGTAGCCAATAGTCCCAGAAGTAAACACCATCGATGCCCAGCATCCTACAGGTCTGCCCCGAACTGCAAGTCAAGAGGCTCAAATCACCGCACCTCGACACTATCCGCTTTAGACGGCACCGACTCACCTACACGGTTTTAGGTGGCAACACAAGGACGCATCTTGGTGGGGAAAGTACCCCTCATACTTCAGAGTTCTGGGGAAAGTCAAACCACACCTCTTCACTGTCTCACAGTCGAGATGTCTACTCAAAGCCAAAGCTGTCACATCACTGACCCGTACAAATAAGGATCCCACTCAAGTAGTCACAGAGAAGAGCCACAAACTAGTCTAGTAGAAAGGAATGAGTCTTAAAGAAGTCATCAGGTAACCCACCGCCCAACCCTACTAGAGGGTAAACCCTAAGAGGTCATCGGGTAACCCACTGCCCAGTCTCTGCTGGAGGGTAAACCCTAAGAGGTCGTCGGGTAACCCACTGCCCAGTATCTGCTGGTGGGTAAACCCTAAGAAGTCATCAGGTAACCCACTACCCAGCCCCGCTGGAGGGTAAACCCTAAGAATTCATTGAGAAACCCACTGCCCAGCCCTGCTGGAGGGTAAACCCGAAGAAGTCAATGAGAAACCCACTTCCCAGCCCTACTGGAGGGTAAACCTGAAGAATTCAATGAGAAAGCCACTGCACAACCCCGCTGGAGGGTAAACGTGGAACTGCTCTGGCCATCCCTACTGGATGGTACAACACTGGCCAACAGAACACAGAGTGGGTATCACGCAACCACCCAACTCCATAACAATTCACCTAGTAGAGGTTATGCACCCGAGTAGTTTGGGTCATGATGATACTTGGAGCACTGCCTAGGGAAACACGTCACGGTAGGTCACAAAAGGAGGATATGATCTCAATACTCCGCTAGGGAATATGCTCCCAGGCTCACTGGGGCACCGTACCATACTGGAAACAACCTCTTGGGTAGAGGATCGGTGCCTGCTTAATGTGTTGGTCACACCGAATCCACAAAGACCCAACCGAGGAACATGAAGGGACGTGATACTGAAATCCCTCACAGTTGAAGGAACAGGGAAACCCAAACAACTCTTTCGATCAAACCATCGAGAACAGAGTGACCCTCTACGTCGTGATAGGTCAAAGATACATAAAGTAGAACATGAAACGTACATGGGGCCCACACGGCATTTGACCCTAACCCATCTCCAAACCAAACACAAACATTCTCAGATACAAACTATAATAATTACCTCCAAGCATTCCTGTATACTCCCAGAGTATAAAACATTTCTAGACAAAAGGCTATCATGCACACGATGTCTAAAATCAATGGAAAAAGGGTCAAAACGTAAGTTCCCAACTTGCTTCCACCACAGCCCTAACACGACCAAACATACCTCTTCAAACAGTTACTTCACTCTCACAGGAGTGAACACGATCACACGCCAAGGGTTACCTACAGACATCGCCGAAAGAACCTCCACTGGTACACCTTTCATGCTTCCACAAATGAGATTTCAAATGAGACTCTGCACATCCAAACAGATTGTACCGTTGTAATCCTCGTGGAAAAAAAACACGTGATCAACTATTTAATCGCCTCAAAAGGATATACGACAGAAAATTTTCCAACACCGCTTTACGCCCAAAGGACGTCCCATGGTCTTGAACCTCAGTACCAAAAATAGACGGGTGCATCGCACCGTTGTGATCTCCTCGGAAAGACACGTAAAATTGACTGATTACTTGCAACGAATGGATATCCGGAGAAAACAATGCATTTCGTCATACCGCACACGAGCGGTGCTACGTGGGACCCGAAACACGGTCCCGAAGCACTACTAACAGATCACACTGTTGTGATCCTCTTGAAAAAGTACACAAGATTGACTAATCACTTGTCCGAAACGAACACCTGGTGAAGAAGTTAGAAATTCACCGTCAACGCCCAAAACGACCCTTGGGGGGCCCACACCACAATACATAATTAAAGCGGGAATATTGCACCATTGTAATTCCCTTGGAAAAACACTCAGAATCTACTACTCGCACGCCCCGAACGGACGTTTGATGGAAAAGTTACAAAAATCTGCATGCAGCTCAAAAGACGGCCCATGGGGCCCACATTTCAACTCCAGTTTCAATGCCTGAAAACACACTGGAAAACTTTATCTCAATTCTAGGGTCTCAATGCCGCTGACGGCGCTCAAAACGGACTCCGGATGTGTCCGCGCCGCCCAGAACAAGAACCTCAGGAAAAGCGCTAAACCACTTAACGTATGTGTCGCGCCACCGAGCCACTTGTCTCAGGAATTAAAAAAAATCTCCGAGACCATCTCAAAAACTCAGTCTCGATTCAAGGATTTTTTGGCTGCAGACGGTGCCAAAATCGGACGCCCATAGGATGATTTATTATTTATAAATCATAATAATAATAATAATAATAATAATAATATTATTATTATTATAAACTTATTATTTCTTTTATTTTATTTTTACCTTTTTTTTATTGCGGCACCCATATTTTTTTAATCCTTTTTTTTAAACTAGATCGGCCAACTGGCCGGTCTCCGCCGCGTCGCCCAGCAGGACCCGCACTTCGTGGGTCCTCGTCTCCCTGCAGACCGGCCGCTTGGCGGGTCTTCTTCAGCTCCAACAGGACCCACAATGCGTGGGTCCTGGCTTCCTCCGCACGCCCGAGGCTAGGCCTCAGGCTCCCCTTCAACCAGGACAGCTGGCACCCCCGTGCAGCACACCTCGCCGCAGCCCGCGCCGCCTCTTCACACCGGCACCGCCCAGCTTCTCCGCTGGGCTTCACCGACCTGCTCGGCTCCCCCCCGGGTGCCCCCTGCTCGTGCCGTCGTGCTGCCCCGGCTACCCACCGGCCGCACCACCTTCGGCCAGCCATTTCTGCTACACCCGAAGCCTCCACACACCCAACGATGCTCTTCCGTGCGACGCACCGCGACCACCGGCCGCTCCTACCCCGGGTTGTCGTCGCCCGGATGGCCGAAACCTCACCGGAAAACACCCAAAAACCCACTGATCTTCGTCGGACGACTGAGGTCACCTCGGAACTTGGATTTTGAATCCGGAAAGTGCAGTGCAAATCTCAGGATATATAATATGGAAATACGAGATTTTATCGAATATAAAACATCATTTTGATGCTATAATTGAACTCAAAAGAAGGGTTCATAAATTAAAATGTAAAATGTAATTTCCTACCTCTTTGGGCTTAGCCAGAAGCTTCGTGAGCAATCCTCCTTTACTGGATCCGCAATCGCCTTGGAGGAAGAGGGGATCTTGGGGCTTGAGTTTGAGAGCTCCTTGGTTGGGAGCTCCTTCCGCCAGAGGAATAACAAGGGGAGGAGGGGAGGTGGTTAAGTGTTTCAATAAAAAAAATTAATTAACATTTAATTAATTTTTAATACCCACCAGAAGACCTGCGCCCGAACCTCCTGACGAGGTCAAGGTTAAGCCTCCCCTAGGGTAAAAACCACGTCCCAAGAAAAACGGCGGTCTCATAATTTTAATCTGGGGCCCCGTTTAAAAGTTATAAAACTTAACGCCCGAGGCTGCTAAATTAAGAAAATTCCCCTGGGGCTATTTTCCACAGAAGGGTCGCACCCGTGAAAGTTACACCCCTCCTAGGGTAAACATCACGTTTTGGACTCAATGTTGCCCTAACTTTTCCAATACGAGCTACCGTTTAGGAGTTATTTCATTTAATTGGTGTTCCCAATGCGAACACACTGAAAATTAAATTCTGGCCACACCGGGGCTCAGAATCGTACGCCGTCTAAAGGCGCTGCTCTGGAATAACATCAAGAATATTTCAAAGTCTTTTATAGAAAAACCGGGTTCTTACATAATTCCCTCCTTCAATATTTTCATCCTCTAAAAGAAAAACCAGGGAACAACTCAGGGTACTAAGCCCACGCCTGGCTCTCCTGTACCCAGGAAAACTCTTGGACAGTTCTACGTCCCCGCGCATGAACCAAGGCATTTGATCCATTCATGTGAGTTCTTCCCATGCCAATAATGTGCATAAGAGCTCACACACTTCTTCTTAGCCAAGTCACGTGGGAGACCCTATGCAACCAAACCAGCTTTTGGGTTTAGGGTAAGGCGGTAGACAACCTCTCCATCCCTTCACATAATCTCAAATGGCCCAAAGGCCCTAGGGGGTTACTCACCTCCCCGATCGAACCCCTATGTCACATGTCGTGACTGTAATCACTATTTGGACTTGGGATAAAGCTCAGTGATTACCTCCTTTAGAATATCTATATGGTGAAACACCCAAGGATATCTGTTCATGCAAGATTTCACAGTTGATGTCCCACGACCAAGAATCCCTTACACGCTCGAAAGGTGATGGAGTCGCCACCATCGACTAAAGAGAAAGGTTACACGCCTTCTATTCTACTAACACTGGGTTACATTGATGCCCCGCATCACCTTGGTAACAAATCAAGCAAGGAGCAGGGAGAAAAATCATTTCACACACAGAGTCTAAAAATTCTACTACAAAAAGTAGAAGAGTCATAAAGCGTACCTCTTATCACATCATGCTCTGCAGGATCGTAGACATCCAAATCTCGCGGTTGTCCGCAGTCCCAACTGTCAGCTCCCAGAGCCTAACATGGACCGCCTAGTGGTGATGGGAAGACCTCGTAATGTTGTTCCCTGCTTCTAGTTGCTCTCGTTCTTATGCTAGTACCTTCTCTCTAGGTACCACTCCGATCAAAGCGTTGCCTCTGCCGCGGTGGTGCACCTGCTGCTTGCCCGATATTCTCAACGTGACTGGTCGGGCAGTCCCGTGTCAAGTGACCTCGCTCATCGCAAGCATAATACCGACTCTCTCTGGGCTACACTGGTTCCCTCTGGCGCCACTGTGGTGTGCGACCACGCCCCTGAGTCTGGTTATCGGAAAGCCACCTGCATCGAGGTTCTGTCTGCCGATGCCCGCTAGCTGCAACAGACGTCTCGGCTCCATCGTGCCTGCTTCCACCACCAACTGTAGATTGTGATAAAAATCTCTCTGTCAGAAGTGCCTTCTCTAGCACCTAGACATAAGTGGAAATACAGAAGGGTACTATGATGGAACGAATCTCTCTATGGAGACCCTGCCCGAACTTTTACGCTCGGAAGTTTCCATCAAGGACCATGTCCGGGTAAAAGCATGCACGGTCTGCAAAACTAGTCGCATAATCAGTCACTATCATCCCACCCTGCCAAAACAGTAGGAGCTACTGGATCTAAACAGAGTGTAAGCAGGAGGGGAAAAACTCCTCACGAAACAACAACTGAAAGTCGCCCCACGAAAGAGACGACTCATCGAGAAACTGAGTCACCAGACTCCACCAACGCCCAACTGCTTCATGGAAAAGGCTGGCAGCCAAAGACACCATAAGATTTTTCGGTGCCTATGAAAGCCTGAAGAGGAAAACCACTATCTTGAGCCAAACCTCTACTACATGAGGGTCTTTTTCACCACTGAACCTCATCGGTCTCTGTCGCTGGAACTCACAGAACATGCTCAACCTGTGCTCAAGCTCCGTCTACTCTGATGGAGCTGTCTGCTGCTCACTAGGTGGGGGTGCTTCTATCGGCCCACCCGGAGAAAGGGACTCACATGATGGGTCCTGGACTGAGGCCTCATCACTCACAGGGTCGTCGTCATGAACCAAAGCTGGTATCCTAGCTGGCAGTCTTCACAGAAACATCCTGAATGTTATCAAGGAATGTCACGATCAGATGAGCATATATGTATATAACTGTAACAACAATGGGGAGCTGTCTCAATAAGGACAGTCAAGACTCAATCCTATGTGATGCACAAACCAATTTCTCTGAAATGAGGGTCCCATCATGCCGAGTCGACAAGCGGGTTATCAGGGTCCGGGTGAACGGATATGTCGGTCACTGCACCGTCACTGGACTCCCTGGCTTGAGAGCCGCTCTCGGGACACGTTGACACTGTTTCCCTAGATCCCAACCAATTCATTTTTAGGGATGTTCGAACAACGTCCCAAGGAACAAACCACCTCTGATACCACTTTTTCATGACCCGACCCTACCCAGGCTTGATCCGCAACTAACCCAAGTCTGCCTCCATAGGCCAGGGGCTGGTGACCAGTGCCGAAGGCACAAAAACTCAGGGAGGCCTTTGCCTAAGTACCTTTACACACACATGCAACCCACTCAATGCAGAAGTGTAGAGTAAAAGGAAAAGTTAAGTACCAACTGCTATAAATAAACCAAAAAGTGCATCGACCACTAAACAGTACAAAGTAAATGGTGAAGGTAAACTGAAAAGAAAAAGGGCACAAAACGCGCCCAACTAGAAAAGTTCCACAACCCAGCAACAGTTAAACAAAAGTAAACAGTTGGGAGAGTCCCACACCTGGAACTTGACTACAACCACCGTACATGGTCGAAGCTCCCGAACTCTAAAGATCTGTTGAAGTCATGACCAACCAGTTCGTCATCTGCAAGGGCACACCAAGTGCGGGCAAAGACCAAGCAAGGGTGAGTATAAAAATACTCAGTAGGATTACCCTAAGGCTCAAGGGAGAAACAAAGGAGGTACTGATTAGGTGCGCAGTAGATCGAATAGGGAAAATTAAAGGAGTACAACCGAGAGTGCAGTAAAGAGTACAACTCAACCCAACAAGAAGAAGGAAGTAGACTCTTACAAACAGAAGGATCTAGAAACGGTGAGAAGATAAACTTATCGTTGAGTCTTTTCTACATATAGATGGAGAGTATACTCATCCAAACACAAGAAGCTAGACATAGAAAGCATGTGGCATACCCCACGCGTCTTCACCTCTCCTGGAAGGAGAGTAACCAAAACCCAAGAAGTGGGTACTAGAACATGGTATATGCATATCCATATTCTCAAACTAGAAACTCAAAAAAGATCGTAAGGGGATCTCCATCTCATAACTCAGCCCATGATAGTGAGTAGCTAACAGTCCTAGAAGTAATCACCATCGATGCCCAGCATCCTACATGTCTGCCCCGAACTGAAAGGCAAGGGTTTCAAATCACCGCACCTCGACACTATCCGCTTTGGGTGGCACTGACTCGCCCACACAGTTTTAGGTCGTGTCACAAGGACACGTCTTGGTGGGGAAAGCACCCCTTGTACTTGAGAGTTCTGGGGGAAGTCAAACCACACCTCGTTAGTATCCCACAGTCGAGAGGTCTGCTCAAAGCCAAATCTGTCACATCACTGACCCGTATAACCAAGGATCCCACTCCGGTAGTCACAGAGAAAAGCCACAGACTAGCCTAGTAGAAAGGACTAAGTCTAAAAGAAGTCGTCTGGTAACCCACTACCCAGCCCCACTGGAGGGTAAACCCTAAGAGGTCATCGGGTAACACACTGCCTAGCCCCGCTAGAGGGTAAAACCTAAGAGGTCGTTGGGTAACCCACCGCCTGTCTCTGCTAGAGGGTAAACCATAAGATGTCATTGGGTAACCCACTGCCTAGTCTCTGCTAGAGGGTAAACCCTAAGACGTCGCCGGGTAACCCACTGCCCAGCCCCACTGGAGGTTAAACCCGAAGAAGTCAATGAGAAACCCACTTCCCAACCCCGCTAGAGGGTAAACCCAAAGAAGTCAATGAGAAACCCACTGCCCAGCCCTATTGGAGGGTAAACCCGAAGAAGTCGATGAGCAACCCACTACCCAGCCCCGTTGGAGGGTAATCCCGGAACTGCTCTGGCCATCCCTATTGGATAGTACAACACTGTCCAATAGAGCACGGAGTGGGTATCGCGTAACAACCCAACTCTAGAAAAATTCACCTAGTAGAGGTTCAGTGCCCAAGTAGTGTGGGTCACGTCGATACCTGGAGCTCTGCCTAGGGAAACACGTCACGGTAGGTCACAGAAGGAGGATTTGATCTCGATACTCCACTAGGGAATCTGCACCCAGGCTCACTGGGGCTCCGTACCCTACTGGAAACAACCACCTGGGTAGAGGATCGGTACCCGCGTAATGTGTTGGTCACACCGAATCCAAAAAGACCCTAGTAGGGAACACAAAGGGACGTGATACAGAAATCCCTCATAGCTGAAGGAACAGGGGAACCCAAACAACTCTACCGATCAAACCATCGAGAATAGAGTGACCCTCTACGTCGCGAGAGGTCAAAGATACAAAAATTAGAACACAACATGTACATGGGGCCCACACGACGTGTGGCCCTAACCCATCTCCAAACCAATCACAAACATTCTCACGTAAAACTATAACAAGTACCTCCAAGAATTCTTGTATACTCACAGAGTATACCACATTTCCAAACCAAAGGCTATCGTGCACATGATGTCCAACGTCAATGAACAAAGGGCGAAAACGTAAGTTCCCAAATTGCTTCCACCACGACCCTAGCACGGCTAACCACACCTCTTAAAACATTTACTTCACTCTCATAGGAGTGAATACGATCACATTCCAAGGGTTCCCTACAAACATTGTAGGAAGAAACTCCACCAGTACACCTTTCATGCTTCCAAAAATGAGATCTCGAATGAGACTCCGCACATCCAAACGGATTGAACCGTTATAATCCTAGCGAAAAAAATGCGAGATCGACTATTTACTCGCCTCAAACGGATATCTGACAGAAAAGTTTCCAACACCGCTTTATGCCCAAACGACGTCCCGTGGTCCCGAACCTCAGTCCCAGAAACAGTCGGGCACATCACACCATTGCGATCTCCTCAGAAAGTCATTTCAAATTGACTGCTTAATTGCGTGGAATGGATATCCGGAGAAAAAGATGCATTTCATCACACCACACACGAGCGATGCTACATGGGACCAGCAACATGGTCCTAAAGTGCTGCCAACAGATTGCACCATTGTGATCCTCTCAAAAATGTACACAGGATTGACTAATCACTTGTCTGAAATGGACACCCGGTGAAGAAGTTAGAAATTCACCATCAACGCCCAAAACGACCCTCGTGGGGACCGCACCACCATGCAAAATTAAAGTGGGCAGATTACACCATTGCAATGCCCTCATAAAACCACTCAGAATTGACTACTCGTACACCCTGAATGGATGTCCGATGGAAAAGTTACAAATTTATCCGTGTATCTCGAAAGACGGCCCGTGGGGCCAACGTCTCAACTCCGGTTTCAACTCCCGAAAACACACTGGAAAACATCATCTCAATGCCAAGGTCTCAACTGCATTGATGGTGATCAAAATGGACTCTGGATGTGTTCGCACTGCCCAAAACAAGAACCTCGAGAAAAGCGCTAAACCACTTAATGTACGTGTTGCGCCACCAAGCCCCTCGTCTCAGGAATTAAAAAAAAATCTCCGAGACCATCTCAAAAACTCAGTCTCGATTCAAGGATTTCGTGGCTAAAAACGGTCCCAAATTTGATGCCATGAAGATGATTTATTATTTATAAATAATAATAATAATAATAATAATAATATTATTATAAACATATTATTTCTTTTATTTTATTTTTACCCCTTTTTTTCTTGTCGTGCCCCTCTTTTTTTATCCCTTTGTTTTTTTAAACTAGACCGGCCAATTGGTCGGTCTCCGCCATGTCTCCCAGTAGGACCCTCACTTCGTGGGTCCTCGTCTCCCAGCAGACCGACCGCTTGGACGGTCTTCCTCAATGCCAGCAGGACCCGCAATGCGCATGTCCTGGCTTCCTCCGCACGCTCGAGGCCAGGCCTCGGGCTCCCCTTTGACCATGACAGTCGGTGCCCCCCTACAGTGCACCGACACACCTCTCTACGGCCCGCGTCGCCTCTCTGCACCAGCACCGCCCAGCTCTGCCACTGGGCTCTTCCGACCTGCTCGGCTCCCCCCCCTGGGTGCCCACTGCTCGCGCCACCATGCTACCCCATCTACCCACGAGCCGCACCGCCTTTGGCCATACATTTCCCCTAAACCCGACATTGCCACACACCTGACGACGCTCCATCACGTGATGCACCACGACCGTCGCGTGCAGCCACCGTCAGCTCCTATCCCATACCTCCATCGCCCGGATGGCCGGTACCTCGCCAGAAATCACCCAAAAACCCACTGATCTTCGTCGGACGACTGAGGTCACCTCAGAACTTGGATTTCGAATCCAGAAAGTGAAGCGGAAAGCTCAGGATATATACTACGCAAATACGGGATTTTCTCGAAGATCAAGCATCATTTTGACACTATAATTGGACTTGAAAGAAGGGTTCAGAAATTAAAACGCAAAACAAAATTTCCTACCTCTTTGGGCTCAGCCAAAAGCTTCGCGAGCGATCCACCTTCACTGGATCCGTAATCGCCTTGGAGGAATAGGGGATCTTGGGGCTTGATGTTGAGAGATCCTTGTTTGGGAGCTCCCTCCACCAGAGGAAGAACAATGGGATGAGGGGAGGTGGTTAAGTGTTTAAATAAAGAAAATTAATTAACATTTAATTAATTTTTAAAACCCACCAGAAGACCTGCTTCTGAACCTCCCGACAGGGTCAAGGTTAACCTCCCCCAGGGTAAAAACCACCTACCGAACACAACCGCAGTCTCAGAATTTTAATTCGAGGCCCCATTCAAAATTTATAAAACTTAACACCTGAGGCCGCTAAATTACGAAAACACCCCTGGGGCTATTTTCCACAGAAGGGTTGCGCCTGCGAAAATTACACCCCTCCTAGGGTAAAAAACATGTTCCAGACTCAACGGTGCCCTCAGTTTTCCAATATGAGCTACCCTTTAGGATTTATTTTATTTAATTTTCGTTCCCAGTGCGAACTCACTAAAGATTTAATTCCGACCACACCAGGGCTCAGAATCGTACACTGTCTGATGGTGCTGCTCTGATATAACATCAAGAATATTCCAAAGTCATTTATAGAAAAACCAGGTTCTTACAATAGAATTAAAATTTGGGCAAATAAAATATGAGTGAGAGGGTAAGGGAAAACATAATAATTTAAATTAATGATGGGATCATGCAGTGTGATGACATCAACTTCATGTGTGGGTAATCCCTCAATGTACTACTTCAATTGATACCCAATTACTGTAAATATCTTTCCTATATCTTCTTGAGAGACCTCCATTTCACCATAAGGATGTTGGAACCAAGGCTTTTTATCACTATAAATGGATTATAGTTTGTGTTTATTGTCAATCCACATTGGTTTGATTAGGAATTTTTCTAGGAAAGTGATCTTACAATATAAGTTGACTACAATGTTAAAGGTGGAATTATTTCCTAGTGTTTATCAATTTTTTGGGCTCAAAAATCAAGATGAAGGGTGGAGAATCATGAAAGGTTGTTTTCTAGGATTTAATATTCCTAAATATGGTAAATGAATAGGTTTTTTAAATATTGGGTTTCTCAAAGACTGAGATTCATGAAGATAGGGAGAAACAAGAACAAGAATCGAAAATGACATAATGGGTTGATGGTAATCTCCTCAACTATGAGAATCTTCATTAGAATGTTGAATTTCAATGGATCTTCGTGAGTGATGGAGCTTCATGAATAGGGTTTCTGAGTTTTATGAAAAATCCTCTAGAGGCATGGTATCATCATAATAGGATAGGACTATAAATATAAGTCTACCCTCACTTCATTAGATATGAAAATAATTGGAGAAAATGATGAATCAATCTGAATTCATGAAGGCCAAGAGCTTAGTGAATCAAGTATTCAAAGTGATCTTGAGTAGCCCAAAAAGACTATATTAGTCTTGAATAATGCTTAGGTAACTAGAAAATGGTAGTTTCGTGATGATGATGTATTCCATGATCAATTAGTGAGCTTCATGAAGGTAGTTTTTACTTCAAAGGAAGTTTGCTTTGTGAAGGTAGTGAGATTCATAAAGGAGATTCACGAATGGAAGTATTGAAAATATAGTTTAAGTGAATAGTTATTTGAAGTGAATCAACTCAGGACTATGGTGAAAGAAGAGTCTTGTGCTAGTTAGGGACAAAGAATTAAATTCCAATATACTGAATTAACTTTCATATCGTTAAACTGAGTAAGAATTCACCCAAAATAGTGAGCTAGGGGGAGTCAATAGAAGTGTTATGAGGGAGGTAGTGTTATATCCTTAAAATCATGTAAAGGTGGTGTTCATAAAATAGATTAATTTTTCTAAAATTATGTATTCCACAACTAGTTTATTTTATTGATTTAGGTATGACCAACACACTATTAGCATATGCTCCTTGGACTAGCCCTTAGTGGTGAACCAAGTAAAAATGTGGTGTTTTCACTCTGTATATGAATGCTTAAATTACTACAAATTACTAAAAGATAGGTTTAATTAGTTTCTACTAATGTGGGAACAAGATCAATCACTTTAGAAGAAAAAGTTTACATCCTGATTCACCTCTCCCATCTTAGGGTGTTTTGGGGTTCTTTAAAGTAAAAACATGAGACACAATATAAGGCCCCAGCCATCTAGAATGAAACTTACCAAGAACCATCTTCAATAATGAACTGTAGATACAAACTTTGTCTCCTACATGAAACTCCCTTTTTTGGATTATTATATCATGATATTCTTCTGATCATTCCATATAGACCCTTTATTTTATCATATGATGATAATGAAATCTCCTTAAGCTCTTGAATTTGTATATTCATTTGATCTCCATCTTCAGCCAAATCCATGTTGCATTTCTTTATAGCCCAATATGACCATTGATCGACCTCCATAGGAAGATGACATGATTTCCAAAAAAACTATCTGGATGGGGGATATACCAAGGGGAGTGTTTAATGTCATCTTATAATTCCATTGCGCATTATCCAAGAGATTTATCCAATCCTTTCTATTTAGTTGTACCATTTTATAAAAAATCTTCTTCAACTCATGAATTGATTATTTAAGTTGACCAATATTTTGGGGTTTATATGGTGTTTATGTTTTTTGTGTAACCCCATACTTTTGAAGGAGGTAATCATAATTTCTGTTGAAAAACTATGTACCTTGTTCATTGATGGTAGCCTTTGGTACTCAAAAAGTATAGAAAATTTGATCCTTGAAAATATCCACAATAATATTTGAATCATTAATCATGTTGGACTTGGAATCCACCCATTTACTAATATAATAAACAGTGAAAATAATGTACAAGAAACCAAATGATATTGTAAATAGACCCATAAAATTAATTCCCCATACTTCAAAAATCTCAGAAAATAATATGGACTATTGGGGTATCTCGTGTCTCCTTGAAATGTTTCCAGTGTGTTGGAAATGAGAGCATGACTTACAAAACACATGGGAATAATGAAATAATGAATTAAAATATAATATATAGTATAAGACCTTCCTATCCATTCTTTAGGGTCTAAAGTGTAAAACATAATAAAGTGTATGTGAAAAATGAAAAAAAGATTGAAACTCGTGATTGGGTACACATCTCCAAAGGACTTGTCACTAAAAATACATCAAAGGTAAGGATAATCCCACACATAAAACCTAGATTCAATATTCAATTTTTCAACATTTTGTTTTTTAGGTTTTCTATAATTTCAAAAGAAACCAATTAATTCACTAAATTTGTATACCAAGGATGTGTACCTGAGATGAAATAGATATTATCATCAAGGAAAGTGTCTGAAAGTGGTACCTATTTGGGGTATCATGCTTCAACATGTGAGTGATCCTTCTCATGTGATTAGACACCAGTTCTTTGAACCCTTATTATCCATTTTATAGATATCAAACTCTTTAAAAAGGATAATCCAATGAATAAGTTATGTATTTTCATTTTTCTTCTTTAGGAGGTACCTCAAAGCTATATGTTTAGATAAAATAACCAATTTAGATCCCAAGAAAATAAGATTGAAATTTTTATAAATAAAATATGATAGAAAGAAACACGTTTTCTGTTATGGTGTAATTTTCTAAGGAGGAATAAAAATTCCTTGATACATAAGTAATAACATGGGACTACCCTTTAACCATCTAAGATAAGAATGCTCCAAGTATAATGTTTGAAGAATCACACATAAGATCAAATGGGAGGTCCCACCATGGGGGATATATGATTAGGGGTGTGATGAGGCCCTTATTTTGATCATAAAATGATACCCTACATGATTCATCAAAAACTAAGTCAGTATCTTATTGATGTAATTGAGAATAAGGTTGAGCGATCTTATTGAAATATCTAATGAAGTGTCGATAAAAACCAACATGTCCAAGGAATGATCAAACATCACACAAACATATATGACATGCAAATTGTGGAATAATATCTACCTTAGATCTATCAATATCTATTACATATTGTGACACTACATGACCTAGTATAATTATATTATGTACAATGAAATTTCATTGTTCAAAGTTCAAAACCAGATTGTTCTTAATGAAATGATGAAAAACATTAACCAAACTCAAGATAAACTCATAAAATGAGGAACTTTACATAATACAATCATATTAAATGACTATATTCATGTACCAAGTAAATCATAAAATATACTCACCATGCATCTCTAGAAGGTACCTAGGGAATTAAAAAATCCAAATAGAATCCATTGGAAATAAAATTTAGTGAATATACAATTGAAAGTAATCTTCTCATGATATTCTACTACAATGGTAACCTAAAAATAAACAGAGAAACTATCCAATAAGTAATTGAATGTCCTAAGTACAAGTATCTTAAGAATATAATCAATGAATAGAAGGGGAAATGGTCCTTATGAGTGGATTTATTTAGTTTCATATAATCGATTTACACTCCCCAACTATTTTGTACTCTCATAGGAACTAACACAACCTTTTCATTCTTTACAACAGTGATCCAGATTTTCTTTTGTACAACCTGGATAGGTTTAACCCCCTAAGAGTCAGAAATAGGGTAAATGATACCCAACTTAAGCAATTTTTCCACCTCTTTACAACTTCTAATAATATGGGGTTAAGACTCCTTTGTGGATATCTAACCATTTTATCCCCATACTCTAAGATAAATCCATGTATGAAAATGTAGGGGATAATACCTAGTATTTATACTAAGTTCAACCCAATTTTCATAATATTATACCTTAAAATATTTAATTTTTTTTTATTTTTTAGAAAGGAGATTATTAAATTTTATTATAGGTAAATTTTCATCACTCAACAGGTATGAAAACCTCAAATTTGGGGTCAATGGTTTATGTTCTAGTTTGGGTGGATTTTGTTTTGATGTAAATGATATGGGAACTAATCTATATGAAAAATAAATATTTTGGTATCAATATACATCACCAAGATTATTGAATAATGTATAAAATCCATATAAAAAATCAACAACTATGTCATAATTAGAAATTATATCCTTATAATTAGAAAAATAATCCACAAAAGAATAAAAAATGAATCTGGGTTGATCATGATAAATAGGGATGGAAGTATTTTGTAACATCAAACAAGAAAAAATTATCTTGATATATCTAGGAATGGAATGATATCCATTTGAAAAATATTGAAACTAATTATTTGGAGAGCCATTACAATATGGGTTAGAATGGGAGGTGAAGAGAGTACTGTGGTCTTCTAAGTGTTAAATCATAAAATCTGATCTTCAAATTCCATAGTAAATGTACCCTAATGAACATTTATGGCTGTATTAGTATTTTTGAGGAAGGTTCTATGAAGAATTATGGGATCATGAGAACTTACATGATCATCCTCCATATTCACCACATAGAAATAAGCAAGAAATATAATGTCTCTTACCTAAACAAGTACATCTTCAAGGATTCCTACCGAATATTCCATAACTCTATTTTACAACTACACCAACAATCCTGTCAAATTAAACTCCCCAATCTAAAAAGAAGATAGAATGGAACGATTCATCACATTTATTAAGGATACCAAATGTAACACCCTGAGATTTTATGAAAAATATTCTTTTAATTTCATTAATGTCTTGTGTTGTATTCTACACCAAGATTACCTTGCGCTATACGCAACACCGTATTTGCTTGCAGTATACGCAACACTATTCTTGGATCGTGTTACACACAATTTTGATTTCAAAAAATGCAGTTTTGCCGCCTTTTGATGGCAAACCCACTTTAAATATAGTTTTTGACATGTTTATATGTTCAATTTGACAAAATAAAATTCTTCTTTTGAATCAGGATATAAAAATTTACATTAGATAAAGTTTTGATATTTTTCCGATAACTTTCATATTTTAATGAATAGTAAAAACACGCTATATTTTAATTAAAAACAACTTTTTTCATCGTAATATCTTTTGTGGATAAATTATAATATTGAATGGTTTTAAATTATAAATAGAATATATTTTTACCATTTAATATAATGAATGTCATTAGCATTGATTTTACCTTGAATTCGTAGGTTAAATCAATTCAATCTTTTGCAATGTTTTAAACAAAAACCCGTTTTTATTCGACAACGGGATTAATTTTAATTTAATTTCTGCAATTTCTGTGTATTGAATTTTAAAAAATGGATTCCATATTTGGAATCAGTAGGTACAAATTATGTTAATAGGCTACTTTTTATTTTTGAGAATTATGAATAGTAACTACGGTAAATTTTATTTACCATAGTTAAAGGTAAATCTGGTAATTAAGGGTAAATATAATATTATAAAATTACCCTAACACATGCCAAAATTCTATTTGATGGCTAAAAGTAAACCCATATCAACTAAGGGTCAGATTAGATTCATTTTATGGACTTTTGACCATTAAAATAATTTAATTATTATTAAAACCAAAGAAAGTGACAACATGTCACTTTCTTAAATCTTATAAGTATAATAATTTTAAATTAGTGATAAAAATCATAAAACATCGAACATGAATAGTATCCAGAAATCTAACAAAATTATCTACATCATGAGAATTTATCTAGAATTTATTTCAGATTAAATAATTATCATTAATTGTGACACAATAGTGATGTAGAAATTATTTATCTAGTGAAAAATTAATAATATAGTTTTTATTAAACTAATAGTGACCATAAAAGGCACAAAACCCTGAAAAAAACTTATTGGTCATGTAAATTTAAACTATAATCATCCAATGGTCGAATATTTGACCATTTGGAGTCTAATACAAGCAATTATGACACTTACATTATTTTATTTTAAATGATTCCAAAGTTGTCACCTTCATAATTTAATAAATATAACAATTTAAATATTGTGATTTTAAGATGATAAATTCTAGTAAAAGTATTATTGTGAAAGTTAATATATTTATATTCATCATAGGAGTTTATTTTAAATTGTTATGTGACAAATAAGTATATTAAATAATTATACAAAAATGATGTAGTAATTATTTTATTAAGAGATAAACAAAATAAATGGTTTTAAAAATAACAAAATAAATATTATATGAACTATTTAATGTGATAAACTAATTTTATAGATACATATGACCTTTTATTAATATATTAAAGCTTTTAGTTCCAACATATCTTCTGTATATATTTTATTTAAATTCAAATAAATGAAAAGTGTCACAATTGACACTATTGTTATTTTATAAAAATAACATATTATAAAATTGTTTAAAAATCACAAAAATGTTTAAAAATTATAAATTTAAATTTATATGGTCTATAATGTTATAAATTAAACAATTATTGAAAATTCACAACAAATAAGTAATTATTTGTTATAATTTAAAATTTAGAATTTTATTACCACAAATAAACTTAAATAGATAAAATAAGGATAAATCAAAATGATAAGGTTTAAAATAAGATCCAAATATGTATAAATTTGATTTGTTGATGATATTACAACCCTATATCATCTAATAATCGAATATGAGTCATTTTTGGAGGTTTTTAACTGTGGTTAGATTTATTATAAATTAATATTTTTAAGAATTCTAAAGGTGCCCCTCTCCTCCCTTATAAAAGGGCACCTCCTCCCTCTCTTCATCACAAAACATTGAGCCTTAAAGCTCGTCCAAACCCTGACAAATTCTCCTCTCCACTTCCCTAGAAACATTATAGAGGTTCTTTTCTTCCTCAAAGACCAATTTTAGTGCCCTAAGAGGAGGTCTCAAAGAGGTGCTTCAAAGAAGAGGTAATTTCCGTTACCGATTCTTTCAACTTTATTTCTTATTCCACTTCTTCTTATTAGGTTGTTTCATTATGACGTAATAACATCAGTATCACTCATATACTGATATGTTATTATAAGTATGAAACAACCCTATTTCACCATCTATCCATCCTACGGAAAATAAAATCACCGCGCATGCGTACGTACGGAATATCGTCTCCACGCCGTGGTGTAATCTGTTTTTCCACCAACACCTTACATGGATGGGTATTATGGTGTAAAGAATAACTATACATAGTTATTATACCATCATAATGATTCTGATATATTGTATCATCCACTCCAATTCAATTCAATAATTATGGAAATGATATCATCGCTCGTGCGTACGTACGGACTACCGTCTCCACGACGCGATGAGATTCATTCTCCATGTTAACCATTTAAGAATGATTATAAAGTATATATAAGCAATAATAATGAAATATATGAAATTATAAAGCTACTGTATTTATGTGTATATATATGTATTTCATCTACTTAATTCCACTCAATTCAATAAGGAAACGAAAACAGCGTTCATGCGTACGTACGGCCTACCATCTCCATGAACAGTGTATTTCTTTCCATTTATCGATCCACTATATATATGTATATTCTGAATATATATTATATATAAATCATGTTTTATAATCTATAATTATGTAATAATGATCTAAGTAATCATATGAATAATTACAAGTTAAAACACGAACGACAAATGAGACGATTTTACCCAAAACGCTACTTTAACATGAATTTACAAAAGAACGGGTAGTAAAAAGTCATAAGTGAACCATATATGATATGATAACAATTAATATGATTCTGTAATAAGTCAATGACATTATTTAAATCATTATATAGGAGGTTCGGACACTTACGAAGCAAATCAGACCTAAGGTAAGGGAAATATCACAATCTCATTTTTATCCGAGATTGTTTATACTTTGACATTTACTGGGGTGAATTTTATCATCCACATTCTTGTTTCCTCGATATGACATATTATTTACATCCACCTACAATGTTTTAAATCCAATTTTACCCTTCGGTGTGTTTTTAGTAAAAGATATGAAATGAATCTTTTGTCGTTTTTCGTACGAGGTACTTTTTTGACTTTTCCGACAAAAGTACGAGAAGAATGTTTTTTTAACTTATACGGCATGAATGGATTTTTAAAACATTATTTACAAGAATCTTCCTTTACAAGTTTTCAAGTTTATTTTTAATCGACTTCTTTTAGTTTAAAGTTTTATGACATGTTAAGAAAGGAAAAATATTTTTAAAGAAGAAAGGATATTTTCCTCAAGAATTCATTTCAAGTGTTTTTTTTAAAATATTTTCCATCTAAGATGACGTTATTTGATATGTATGTTTCAATTAAAATGTCTCTATGATTTAAATGGTTTCAATTTTCTTATGATGAAATGAGATCAATTGTTTATGGATTATGATGGCATGATGTTTAAGAATCCCATTTTATTACATGGGTTATGCAATGATGTATGATTTATGATTTTGTGGCACACATAAGAATGGTATCATTATGAGATGGGTGAGACCTATATCTCCCTCCAATGCATTGGGTAAAGATTTTATATCTCATGAGATAGACATGGCTGGAATGGTAGGTTATACCGGTTTAGTGAAACAGGACTGAAACGAGGGTGACTCGGTTCAGAAAGGGACTTTGTCCACTAAGATAGTCTTGGCAATGAGTCTTCACTAATAAGATATGATTCTATATGATTATGTGTGTATTCCAAAAAGTTTCATGTTTTAAGTTATGATTATTGTGACTACATTTCACTGCCATGATCTATCCCATGTTATGAAATTATGATCGCTTTTGCAGGTTAAGATTTCCCAAAGTTATGTGCTTATGTATATGATGTGATTGATATTTATTTTGTTTACCCTTACTGAGCATTTGAGCTCACCCTTTTATGTTTTCTTTTCCCCAGGATATAAAGAAAGGTTTTAGGTAAAAAAAAGGAAGATCTTTATGAGAGATTTTGAAGATCTTTCACCACGATTAGAAGATTATATTCTGAGTTTCCAAAGACACTAAACTATTACGGTCCTTGTGTGTGTGTTTTTGTTATGTAATAAGTATTCCGAAAAATTAATGTAATATCCTTGTACGTTAAGCTTCGGGTCTCTACAGTTGGTATCAGAGGAAATGTTTAGTCAACCTTTGGAAACTAGGATGCGAAAACGTTAGTGAGATCCCTAGAGATATTTCTAAGGTATGTCTAGGGATGTATCTAAGGTTAAGTATACGTATAGGTTATAGTCTTAGAATTGCGCTAAAGATATTAGAATTTAACCTAAGATGTTATATATTAAGGTTACTCCCTCTTTTATTATGTTGTTTTCCCTAGCATGATTTTTGCATCTCACACTATTCTTTTGGGTTTTAGAAAATGGCTGGAAACAAGATGATTCACGATAATGGAGGATATGATGGACAATGGAATGATATTCTTCATGAGCAATCAAATGAAATGGGATTTGGAAGTCCAAACATAATTATTATGCCGAATCAGCAATCTCATAATATGATCAATAAAGTAAAATTTGGTAAGTTTCCTGACTCGGCTAATAAGAGAAAGATGGAGTTTCATGGTGATCATAGAGGAAAGAAAGTTCAATTTCCCCTATGTAAATCATGTTGGAAGAGGCATCAAGGAGAATTTTTCAAAGGAATTGGAAGATGCTTTGGGTGTGGAAAAGAAGGACACAAAGCCAGTAAGTGCGAAGGAAAAGGTTCAGTTAACACCAGGGATGAGGATAATGGTATTGCTACGACATCAACAATGGTTAAATGTTTTAAATGTGGAATGTACGAGAATTATGCAAACCAATGCCCTAAGGAAAAGTCTCATGAAGAGAATCAGTATGGTCGTATGGGTAGTATTTATGTTGATGATGACGAAGAGACTACAAATGATATTTGAGATGAAAGAATTGTTGAAGCTCGGTCAATGGTTTAAGAATGTAGTGGAATGATTACATGTTTATCATGTGTAATGTTGTATAAGTAATCTCATGGTACTATGGAATAAAGAGACATATAAGGATTGTTACAATGTTGCCTTTCCTTGAGTTTTGAAAGTGTATGATTAATGTTACCAGTATCCATGAAAGGTTATTCAGATATTTTTGGAATGTAGATGATATGCGCATAATGAAGGGATAAGGAGAAAATTAAATGTTTGATAGTATTCATGAGCTCATGACTGATATAAGGAGAAGGTTATATCATGGTTTGAGTATATAGAATTTTGAGGATTTTGGTATGTGGAAAGAGTTAACTTTTAACAGCACTCATGTTTTCAACAAGGTTCAATGGGTATTCAAGAGAGTACAAGATTAAGGCCTTTGAATGTTTGGAATGTGACCAACAAGATATATCTTATGATATATGGGGATAAACGATGGTATTAAATCTCTGAGAGTGGACTGCAGTATTATGGATAAGCCTAAAGATTGGAATGGATTATGTTGGACATAAGTTAGTATTGTTTGTTTTTCGATATTATTGATGGGATGTTATAGTAATATAGTTTTAGAAAAAGGACAACCTGCAGGACGGGCGGCATCCCATCACGTCAGACAAGGCTGTAGGAATCGAACCCACAACCGAATTGCGACTGGCCTTTATCGCCTACCACTGGCCTACAGGAAGTCCCTGGTTAGTATAAACTAGTTTTATTTTATTAAGCGGTATGATATATGAAGTATAAGTTCATTTTTGGAACCATATATGATTAATCTAACCATAAGATGGACTTATAACTTTTGCTAACATTTTGTTTGAATGAGATGGAATGACCCATCATTCTATCACATGATCTGCTAACAAATCACGAATAACAAATTCAACTTCATTTCTTTAAGGGATGAAGTGGAAATTGTTCAATTCACGAACAATAGTGAGATTGTACCAAAATCAAGTATGTATTTCTTCTAATTCAAAATTTTCAACTTTAGGGAAATGATATTGAAAACCAAAAATGTTGTCCTAGTGATCTTATATCTGATGAATCGGATGGTACCCTAGATCATCACAAATCAATATCTTTGTGATTGTTGGCTTTTTCATAGCCATGTTCTCTACCACTCTCCATCAGAACTTGATGATTAGATTTTTCTTCCATATCCATATTTTCACCTATGTTCTCCTATGTGGAAACCCAGTGATGAGTTAATTTGGGTAACCGTTACATTTCATACTTTAGTTTATAAAGCCATGTTTTGGTATTCCTTTTTATGATGTGGGTTTCTATTAAACAAACTTTCGAGTAGTAAACCATTTATAACCCCGACGAATTTCGAGGGCGAAATTCATTTTATGGGGGGTAGAATATAACACCCCGAGATTTTATGAAAAATATTCTTTTAATTTCATTAATTTCTTGTGTTGTATTCTACACCAAGATTACCTTGCGCTATACGCAACACCGTATTAGCTTGCAGTATACGCAACACTATTCTTGGATCGTGTTACACACAATTTTGATAATAGTTATTCTACGCAACATTGAGTATATATATATATATATTCAATGTATAAATGAAATATGGTTGGATTATGTTATACGAAACAACGAAGGATTCTTTCACAACACACAACCCTAACTTGGCTTGCATTACACGCAATCACGACCTTCCTCGATAGCGTGTGTTGTACGCAATACCAGGTTTTAATAAACAACGATATAGTATTATAATATTTTCATGAACTAGACGTTATGAATAGTATTAACTAAAATTTTAATTTTATAACATTATTATTCATCTTACACATTTTCTAGAACATGGTATAAGAACAAAATAAATTTTTCGGGTAAAATAAGTATTTTTCAAAAAATGCAGTTTTGCCGCCTTTTGATGGCACACCCACTTTAAATCTAGTTTTTGACATGTTTATATGTTCAATTTGACAAAATAAAATTCTTATTTTGAATCAGGATATAAAAATTTACATTAGATAAAGTTTTGATATTTTTCCGATAACTTTCATATTTTAATGAATAGTAAAAACACGCTATATTTTAATTAAAAACAACTTTTTTCATCGTAATATCTTATGTGGTTAAATTATAATATTGAATGGTTTTAAAGTATAAATAGAATATATTTTTACCATTTAATATAATTAATGTCATTAGCATTGATTTTACCTTGAATTCGTAGGTTAAATCAATTTAATCTTTTGCAATGTTTTAAACAAAAACCCGTTTTTATTCGACAACGGGATTAATTTTAATTTAATTTCTGCAACTTCTGTGTATTGAATTTTAAAAAATGGATTCCATATTTGGAATAAGTGGGTCCAAATTATGTTAATAGGCTAATTTTTATTTTTGGGAATTATGAATAGTAACTACGGTAAATTTTATTTACCATAGTTAAAGGTAAATCGGGTAATTAAGGGTAAATATAATATTATAAAATTACCCTAACACATGCCAAAATTCTATTTTACGGCTAAAAGTAAACCCATATCAACTAAGGGTCGGATTAGATTCATTTTATGGACTTTTGACCATGAAAATAATTTAATTATTATTAAAACCAAAGAAAGTGACAACATGTCACTTTCTTAAATCTTATAAGTATAATAATTTTAACTTAGTGATAAACATCATAAAAATTCAAACATGAATAGTCTCCAGAAATCTAACAAAATTATCTACATCATGAGAATTTATCTAGAATTTTTTTCGGATTAAATAATTATCATTAATTGTGACACAATAGTGATGCAGAAATTATTTATCTAGTGAAAAATTAAGAATATAGTTTTTATTAAACTAATAGTGACCATAAAAGGAACGAAACCCTGAACAAAACTTATTGGTCATGTAAATTTAAACTATAATCATCCAATGGTCGAATATTTGACCATTTGGAGTCTTATAAAAGAAATTATGACACTTATATTATTTTATTTTAAATGATGCCAAAGTTGTCACCTTCATAATTTAATAAATATAACAATTTAAATATTATTATTTTAAGATTATAAATTAGAGTAAAAGTATTATTTTGAAAGGTAATATATTTATATTCATCATAGGATTTTATTATAAATTTTTACGCAACAAATAAGTATATTAAATAATTATACAAAAATGATGTAGTAATTATTTTATTAAGAGATAAACCAAATAAATGGTTTTAAAAATAATAAAATAAATATTATATGAACTATTTAATGTGATCCACTAATTTAATAGATACATATGACCTTTTATTAATATATTAAAGCTTTTATTTCCAACATATCTTCTGTATATATTTTATTTAAATTCAAAAAAATGAATAGTGTTAAAATTGACACTATTGTTATTTTATAAAAATAACATATTATAAAATTGTTTAAAAATAACAAAAATATTTAAAAATTATAAATTTATATTTATATGGTCTATAATGTTATAAATTAAACAATTATGGAAAATTCACAACAAATAAGTAATTATTTGTTATAATTTAAAATTTAGAATATTATTACCACAAATAAACTTAAATAGATTAAATAAGGATAAATCAAAATGATAAGGTTTAAAATAAGATCCAAACATGTCTAGATTTTATTGGATGATGAGATTACAACCCTATCTCATATAATCTTCGAATATGAGTCATTTTTTGGAGGTTTTTAAGTGGGGTTAGATTTATTATAAATTAATATTTTTAAGAATTCCAAAGGTGCCCCTCTCCTCACTTATAAAAGGGAACCTCCTCCCTCTCTTCCTCACACAACTTTGAGTCTTCAAGCTCGGAAAAACCCTGCCCAATTATCCTCTAAACTTCCCTAGAAACATCCTAGAGGTTCTGGTCTTCCTCAAAGACCAATTTTAGTGCCCTAAGAGGAGGTCTCAAAGAGGTGCTTCGAAGAAGAGGTAATTTCCGTTACCGATTCTTTCAACTTTATTTCTTCTTCCACTTCTTCTTCTTAGGTTGTTTCATTATGAAGTAATAACACAAGTATCAATAATATAATGATATGTTATTATAATTATTAAACAACCCTATTTCACTATCTACCCATCCTACGGAAAAAAATCACCGCGCGTGCGTACGTACGGAATACCGTCTCCACGCCGTGGTGTAATCTGTTTTTCCACCAACACCTTACATGGATGGGTATTATGGTGTAAAGAATAACTATACATAGTTATTATAACATCATAATGATTCTGATATATTTTATCATCCACTCCAATTCAATTCAGTAATTATGGAAATGATATCATCGCTCGTGCGTACGTACGGACTACCGTCTCCACGACGCGATGAGATTCATTCTCCATGTTAACCATTTAAGAATGATTATAAAGTATATATAAGCAATAATAATGAAATATATGACATTATAAAGCTACTGGATTTATGTGTATATATATGTATGTCATCTACTTAATTCCATTCAATTCAATAAGGAAACGAAAACAGCGTTCATGCGTACGTACGACCTACCGTCTCCATGAACGGTGTATTTCTTTCCATTTATCGATCCATTATATATACGTATATTCTGAATATATATTATATATAAATCATGTTTTATATTCTATAATTAAGTAATAATGATCTAAGTAATCATATGAATAATTACAAGTTAAAACACGAATGACAAATGAGACGATTTTACCCAAAACGCTACTTTAACATGAATTTACAAAAGAACGGGTAGTATAAAGTCATAAGTGAACCATATATGATATAATAACAATGAATATGATTCTGTAATAAGTCAATGACATTATTTAAATCATTATACAGGAGGTTCGGACACTTACGAAGCAAATCGGACCTAATGTAAGGGAAATATCACAATCTCATTTTTATCTGAGATTGTTTATACTTTGGAATTTACTAGGGTGCATTTTATCATCCACATTCATGTTTCCTAGATATGACATATTATTTAAATCCAACTAAAATGGTTTAAATCCAATTTTACCCTTCGGTGTGTTTTTAGTAAAAGATATGAAAGGAATCTTTTTTCGTTTTTCGTACGAGGTACTTTTTTGACTTTTCCGACAAAAGTACGAGAAGAATGTTTTTTTAACTTATACGGCATGAATGGATTTTTAAAACATTATTTACAAGAAGCTTCCTTTACATGTTTTCAAGTTTATTTTTAATCGAGTTATTTTATTTTAATGTTTTATTACATGTTAAGAAAGGAAAAATGTTTTTAAAGAAGAAAGGATATTTTCCTCAAGAATTCATTTCAAGTGTTTTTTTTTAAAACTATTTTCCATCTAAGATGACGTTATTTGATATGTATGTTTCAAGTAAAATGTCTCTATGATTTAAATGGTTTCAATTTTCTTATGATTAAATGAGATCAATTGTTTATGGATTATGATGGCATGATGTTTAAGAATCCCATTTTATTACATGGGTTATGCAATGATGTATGATTTATGATTTTGTGGCACACATAAGAATGGTATCATTATGATATGGGTGGGACCTATATCTCCCTCCAATGCATTGGGTAATGATTTTATATCTCATGAGATAGAAATGGCTGGAATGGTAGGTTATACCGGTTCAGTGAAACAGGACTGAAACGAGGGTGACTCGGTTCAGAAAGGGTCTTTGTCCACTAAGATAGTCTTGGAAATGAGTCTTGACTAATAAGATATGATTCTCTATGATTATGTGTGTATGAAAAAAAGTTTCATGTTTTAAGTTATGATTATTGTGACTACATTTCACTTCCATGATTTATCCCATGTTATGAAATTATGATCTCTTTTGTAGGTTAAGATTTCCAAAAGTTATGTGCTTATGTATATGATGTGATTGATATTTCTTTTTTTTACCCTTACTGAGCATTTGAGCTCACCCTTTTATGTTTTCTTTTCCCCAGGATATAAAGAAAGGTTTTAGGTAAAAAAAGGAAGATCTTTATAGGAGATTTTGAAGATCTTTCACCACGATTAGAAGATTATATTCCGAGTTTCCAAAGACACTAAACTATTATGGTCCTTGTGTGTGTGTTTTTGTTATATAATAAGTATTCCACAAAATTAATGTAATATCCTTGTACGTCAAGCTTTGGGTCTCTACACCAAATCACATAAAGCATAAAAAATTGAAACTCCCCTATAACACAGAAAATGGTGAATGTACTAGGGTCCTTACACTTTTTCTGCATCGTCTATGTTCATGTGATGAGCACATATACATTCCTCCCAAGGTTAATATTCCCATTTCTATTTATACCTCTTCTATTTGTATATAATTCACTCAAAAACATGGAAAACCTTGTAATTTTTTTATTGCTTTGAGTAGAAGGATGTTGATCTCAACATGCTTAAATATATCCAAAAACATATTTTTTTGAATTTCCTCTTAAACCATATTATTAATTTGTAAAAATATATTTTTAAGTGGAAGGGGTTTAGGAGGAACATTATAATATTTTTCTTAGCTTTTTTATTCTCCTTGGGGTGATCATCAGTTAGTCTTGAATGGGGATTCTCCCAAGTTATGGTGAATCATGATGGAATGATATGTGCATATGTATCAGTATTTTTCTTCCCAATTATCAATGTGATTGAATTGAAATTCCCTATAGTATTTGGAGTAGTTTGGGATGGAATATTTCTGATGTTCTTACTTACCATTTCATGGAGGGTAGTGGAAGTCTAGTTCATTCCATATTCAACTCCATTAACTCCAAACCTTGATTCTTTAGTACATTCTGTTATTTATGATTTTTGTAAAAGGTCAGCGATATTAGAATCTAATTTTGGTTGATAATTCCTTTATTTTTTATGAATTGTTCATGAATGGGATTCAAATATCCTTTGGGGTTGTTGAAAACCTTGTTGGTAAGGTGGAGGCTACTAGATGTTTTTTTGAAAAGGGGGCCTTTTGTTATTATCCAAAGCCATACATCTTGTCTGATTAATATTTCAACCCTTGGTTTTATGTTGGTGAAAATAAATCATACTTAGTTTGGGGATTTAGTTGTTTTTGTTTTTGATATGGTCTCCTAGGGAATATGGTTGTGCAACCCTCTATCTCTTGTAATTGGGAGAAATAGTTGGTTAGGTGGTCTGTTTTAGTGAAAATTCCACAAGGCCTTGAAGGTGTGGTTTGGGATGCCTTTTGATCCAAAAAAAATTGTCTCACCATAACGGTTAATTCATACCATTTGGTTTCAATTAAATTATTCTCAAGTGAAGATGGACTTACCTAATTCACTCATCTAACATGTGGTTTACCACGATTGCAAAATTGTTGAGAGTTTTATTTCATGTTGTTAATCAACACACATAAAACTACTAGTGTTTTGTTGAATAATTCACCTCTAACCAGAACATCCACCATACTCCTCCCCAAAAGCATGCGGTCTTAATAGAATTATTTCATGAGGAGTTTCTCACCGATTTGGTGATGTGGGTATCATGAACACAACTTTTCGAATTTCTCCCAATACTAAAACATTATTTCCCCTTGGGTTTTCTTAATTTATAAGATATATTTTTAAATTATAGTGGTCCTTGATGTTATAAAAAATCTTTGCATGAAAAGACACATCAAATAATTCCAATATGTTATGTATTCAATTTGTAAATAATACATCCAAACTTTTGTATTTATATAAAGTGAGAATATGATTATTATTAGTTTTATTTGATATTAAGATACATTTCTTGGTTCCAGGGATGATAAAACCAAATTGAATTATTTTATAATTTTATTGGGATCCTCTCTATAGAGGCCATGAAATTTTGGAAGAATGTGTTTCAATCCAAATATTAATTCAAATTATGATTTAAGGATTGGGTATGCAATACAATTTTGATAATAGTTAATGTATGGTGAAACCAATTCTAGAATTGTTGTATTATGTTATTTTTTATTATTTTTATCCATTGGTTATAGTTTTAATTTTTATTCATAAGCGATTCCAGTTTCAATGTCCCTAGAATTGAGGAATTCCCTAACTAGGTTAATACTAAAACATCCTATAGATAGATACTTTCTGATTCATTCCCTAAGGCTATGTTCAATCTTAGGTCCAAGTTCATAGAGATACTCATGATGATATCATGTCATAAATTAGATAAAAGGGATAATTTATGTATAGTAGACTATAATATCATGAGAATAATTTTCAATTGATGGTCTAAAAGGGAAGAAAAGAGAGAAAAATTTGATAAATGGAAAAGAAGAAAGAAAAAAAGAAGAGAAAATAAAAGTAAAAAATAAAAAATAAAAAATAAAAAAATACCTTTAATTAATTTAAGAAAACACCATCCTCACCTAAAATGGTTCCAATTTTAATGGAGTTATTGTGGGTGCTCTAAAATAATGTGTGATTTTTGGGTACTTATATATAGCAGAGTGGTTGAAAAAGGACATTATCTATGAAGGAATTAAATAAAAAAATTAAAGGTATTTTTAAAATAAAATAAAATAAATTCTCTAATTGAAAGTGTTTGGGTTTTTTTAACATTTATAAAAATATAATAAGTATAGTGGAATATGATTTTATTTTTTTAAATTTGATTGATAAAACAGAATGAGAATATTTTTTTAGAAAATATTTTTAGAAGGAATAATTGATCTAACTATACATACTCACTTAATTATTAAATATTATCATTTAAATAAAAATATAATTAATTATTATCCCCTAATTTTTTAACACGAAAAATCCTATGATATTTTATCTCAACCAAAAATATGAAATGAATTAAACCTTAGGCTATATTTGGAACATGAAATTGTAGAACCCTACTTCGATTTTCATTCAAAGGATATATTATGGTCAATGGTGAATTATGGATCATATCCATACTAGAAGTTATTATTAATTGAGATAAGGTATTATATTTGAACTCTATAAATTTATCATGTGTTTTGTTTTATAAATTAAGATCACACTCTCACAATTCACACATTACTCGAGCTCATGTGTTTTGTGTTGATTATAAAATTACTTACATAGTTTATTTTAATTTAAAACTCTAATTCATATATAATTTTCTATGAATTAAATTAGATAATTTATTAAAAAAATAAGAGAATAAGTTTATATGTTGATCAATTACTAAGAAAATATACTCTTCCATTGGTGGTGAAGTCACCATAAAAAAAAAATTCATATACAAAGGTTTATAAATGGTATAACCCAATAAAATTTATACAGATGATTTTAACCCCAAAAAGGAAAATTAGTAAGTATATAAATTTAAAATTATAAAATAAATGAAATAGAAATGGGGATTATTATAAAAACACCAATATTACAACACAAAGAAGAAGAATAAGGATTTAAGGAAGGGATACTTCAAGAGATACCCCTTTTGAAATGCTTGAATAATTGGAGTTTAACCACTTATTTTTCACCCTAAAATTCATAATTCATGTAAAAATCTCTCAAAATTATAAAAGAACATTTATATAGTGGAGGGGAGTCCAAGGTTTTAAGACTTTACAAGTGTGATTTATAAATTTGGCCAAATATTTTAATACAAATTACACTAACTTGTTGACCTCATAAACTTATAAATAAAATTCCCTTTAATAATGATTAATTGTGAAGAACTAGGTCCCATATATACTGTAAAATTTTTATCCTAATATAATAATGGATATAGAATATATAGTTCAAATTGTGAAGTATTATTCGATCTGATGAGTCTAATGTATCTTTGGCTTCATGGTATATTTACTCCAATAAAATACAAGATCAATCTTATATGATCAAAATTAAAGTTGTATCACATTAAGTTAGGAATTATATTATAAAATTTCAAGTTCAAATAATTTATCTAAAAATATTTATGACTAAAATACTAAAGTGCACTTTAAAGGGTGAACACTGGAATATTAATCAAAATTGAAAATGAATGATCTAATCCCAAATATTATATAAATAAACAAATTTAACATAGTGTGAGGAAATAATTTCATTTATTTTCAATAAAATATTCAATAAAAATGTGTTTTATCATATTAATATATATATATATATATATTTATATATTTCATGCATCACATGCTTGAAATAATACATTCACAATATGTATATTTTAAATGTACACACATATATATAATATAATATATATATATATATATATATATATATATATATATATTTCTCATGCATAATTCATGCATGTGTACATGCATCTTATGCATGTACATTTTAGTGCACATCTAAAAATCTACCACTTGAATTAAAATCCCATAAAAACCTTATACATATTTTCACACATATTTATGAAGCCATCCAAACACTTTTGGATATAGTTTTTTCATTAAAATATATTAATTTTGAACAACAATTTATTCCAAAATTTTTCCCTTATCCAAGGGCCTAACTGTGTGACCCTAAGAACCATAGAAGCATTGAAAAAAACTATAAAATCCCTATTTTATATATGTAATAAAAGAGAGGCCTATTGAAAAATATCAATTCTACTCAATCTACTAAGGGGTTTGGTGTGATCTTCATCAAACATACTTATATATCTATATTAATATGTTCACCAAAATATGAATCATATACATCATATGTATCTTATATAATCCCTTTTCTATGACATTGAGTGACCAATAGATATGGAACATGTCAATCTAATATTGGTCTCTCATCATTTCTTGATTATTCTAAAAAGACTTACCTAGTGTATGAATACATCACATGTCATTAATATATCTGATAATAACATCACATGTCACCTATCCAAGTAGTTGAACATATCATATGTGAAAAAACTAAGCATGGCCATGAATTTCCTTAGTCTAATTCAATCAAGATCCAAATGTCTTTTCTTATCATACAAGTGAAAAAATCCCATCTTTGTTTCAACAAAACCGATGACATGAGTAATAATATACCCAAATACCCTATTATTATCTAAGTTTATATGATTACTTGTATAAGCAGGGTATCACAGTATGACGGTTCTCATGATAGGTATCTCACCATCCTCAGGTAATAAGTATTGATAATAAGTATACACCCCGAAGTATATCTATAATTGTATAACATTACATTAGATATGCTTTATCTAGTCAATCCAAGTAACAAGTCTCTACTTATTACCTAATGAAACTATTATTCATATCTCATATAAAACCTATTGAAATTAATTAATTATTGAATTAATTCTAGCCATATCATATCATTACAACTCATAATAATTTGTAATGAATATCTATTAAGGAAAACTCAAAGATATACTTTGAGGGGATATTATTATTTGAATGTTCATGTAAAATTAAATATCAGCACACATGAATGAATAATAATTGGATATTTAATTTTATAATGAAATGATATATTTTTAACCATTACAACCAATCTCTCTTGTGTTTAATACCCAAATATTCTACATGACCTTATTTTTGATAATGTGGTAATGGTTTTATCAACATATATACTACATTCCGCTATATAGCCACATGATTGATCTTTACATCACCCCTATCAATGATCTCCCATATGAGATGATAGTTGTGAAGGATGTGTTTGGTCCTTTGATGAGATCAGGGTTCCTTATCCCAAGAAACAACACCATTTTTGTCACAATATAGCTTGATTTCTCCCCCAATGATTGGAACAACTCCACATTCCGAAATGAACTTCTTAATCCAAACAACTTCTTTCATAGCATATGATGTAGTGATGTATCTCACCTCTTTTATTAATTTTTCTATGATGGATTATTTGGAACACTTTCAAGTAACTGCCCCACTATTCGGAAAAAAACAAATCAAAATTTATATTTCATATCATCTTTATCAGACTGTATACTAGTGTATGTGTTACCATTTACACATAGTTGATCCTATCCTTTAAATAATAATAACATATCCTTATACATTCTCAAGTACTTAAGGATGATATTTAGAATATTCCAATGAATGTATCCACGATTGGATTGGTATATTCTAATTATGTTAAAAGAATATGAGACATTGGGTCATGTACACAACATTTCATACATGATAGATCCTATGGTGGACACATAAGGAATCCTATCCTTAATATCTACCTCTTTATAAGGATCTTTAATCTTCCTAATATTTGTGTTATGAAACACTAGTAAAGACCCATTATTGTAGTTCTCTATTCCAAACCACTTTATTACATTACCAATATCCATTCTATGACTCAGTATAAGAAAATTATTAGATATATTTCTATATATCCTCATTTTGAGTATGTAAGATGATTAAACCATTAATTTCATTGAGAAAAATTTACCCAGACACATCTTCATAGAGTGAAGTGTTATGAAATCATTTTCAATAAGTAATATGTCGTCTATATTCAAAATAAGAAATAATAACATCCTCCCACTAATACACTTGTATACAAAGTAATAATCCATGATCTTGATGAAACCAAACTCCTTGATTAAATCATCAAACCATATATTCCAACTCCAAGAATCTTTCTTTTATCCATAAATGTACCGTTCCAACTTGAAAACCTTAGCAATATCATTTGGAACTGCAAAACCCTCAGGCTGTATCATATAAACAGCCTCAGAAAAATTTATTTTAAGAAATGTGGTTTTAAAATCCATTTGATATATCTTATAATCATAATTATCTTCTATGGATAGTAAAATAAAAATATACTTTATTACCCTAATAGGTGAAAATGTCTCTTTATATTAAAAACCACAAACTTATTTGTAACTCTTTTCCGCTAGGTTTGATTTATAAGAAGATACTCTACCATACATGTTACTTTTATTATATAAAACCCACTTTTATAGTATGGGTCTCACCCATTTAGATGCATTCACCAAGTTCCAATAGTGTACATAGAGTCTATCTCAGATTTTTTGGATTTTAACCAATTCGAAAAATTAAATCTCTCAATAGACACTTGGTTTAAAGACGGTTCATCTTATATGAATGTTACTTCATTATTGTTATTTATTATAAATACACATCTCATGTGATATTGATGAGTCTTATAATACGTTTGAGGCTCTTGTGTAGTATTAATTGATTATTCTTCCATAACTCTTTGAAGAACTAACCCAAATTCCATCTTAGGAACACTTCCCATTTTTTGGTCTTAAACTTCTCTAAGTTTAACTTTATTCTCACTAACTGATAAAATTATATATTCCTTATTAATAAATGTTCCATTTCAATCCACAAACACTTTGGGTTTAGTGGAGTGGTAGAAGCAATATCCCTATGTTCCCTTGGGATCACCAAAAAATAAACATTTGTTGATTTTGGGTCAAGTTTTTCTAAATCCAATCATCATACAAATTCTTTACAACCCCAAATCCTCATAAAATACTTTATGGGATGTTTCCTAGTCCACATCAATATAGTGTCTTTATAACTTCTTTATATGAAATTCGGTTAAGTAATAATGTATTAGTCTATAGATCCTAACCCCAAAATGATATTGGAAGGTCACATAAAATTGTTATTTATATCTCCATGTATAACAAGGTATAATTCCTCTTTCTAGATACACCATTACATTATGGTGTTCTGGGAGGAGTGAGTTGTGAAAAAAATTTATAATCTCTCAAATGAGCTATGAATTCCTAGATCAAGTATTCATCATCCAGATATAATAACAGGACTTTAATACTTTTTCTTAGTTGATTATATACTTCATTATGATTTTTTTTTCAATTTTCAAAAAAATTATACTTGTGTTTCATCAAAAACACAAACCCATGCTAATTGAAGTCATCAGTAAAAGTTAAAAAGTACCTAAAACCAACATTTTCTTGAGTACTCATTGGTTTAAATATATCACTATATATAAGATCCCATAGTCCACTAACCATATCACCTTTTAACTAAAAAGTAGTATTTAATTTTCCCAATAAATAATATTTTCATGTATCAAATGATTCATAATAAAATTAGTCCAAAAATATATCTCTATAGAGTCTTTGAATGTGTTTATCATTTATTTATCCAAGGGGACAATTCCAAAGGTAGGTGGGATTAAAATCATCCCTAACCTTAATATTATGAATCTTATAAACATGATTATCAATATAAAGAATATATAAACCATTCATTATTTTCCCAATTTTATAAAAACAATTCATTCTTATATAAAAATCAGCTCTTATTCTTAAAAATGAATGAAGATACCATCTTTTCCAAAAAAGATACAAAAATAAAATTCATGTTTATAGTGGTAACATAATAATAATTTTTCAATAATAGGATCAATCCACTTGTTAAAATCATATCATAAGTTCCAACCTCTAATGCATCAAATTTTTCTCAATTACCGATATGAAGATATACTTCACCTTTCATCAATTACTTCTTATCTATTAGTTTGCATTTGTCAGTATAAATGTGTGATGCACACCTAATATCTAATACCCATGATTCAGAGTAAGAGAAATTTATTTCTATAACATTCACAGTTGGATACTCTGAATGTTTCTCCTTGAGAACACTTATCAATCCAAGATAAAAATATTTAATTGTTTTATAGGGCTTATGTATTAATGATCTCAACATGATTAGTGTGAAGTATTCCAAAATCTAAAAAAAAGAAATATTTGTAAGTGAGTATGATGTATTATATCTTTTAATTAAGGTCTTTAAATGAAATTTATACTAGTAAAAATGATAAACCCATAAATCATATCCATTTAGTGATCCAAGAACCATATTTCACTAAGAAATGAGTCTATTTTGGAGTTTCTATCACAACTTAGTTATTTAGATTGGGATTCATCCCAACCATAATATTTGTGACTCTTGGATAGTTGATTAGATAACCAATTATCCAAAACCATAATATAAATTCATTAAAATCTATTCTTATGGTAACTTAATCTTATCAGGGTCTCCCAGCAAGTGTAACTCAAAATAATCATCAGGAAAAAACTAACCAAGGATAATCTAGTGAAATCATCTTTAGCATGACCCACCCAAGGATGTTCTAGTTTTACATATCCTTTCCTTCCATACATAAGATAATCCAAGGGCACCTAACTTTGGAATTTCCTACCCCATTGTATGATCTAGGTCTTGACAAGTGCCACTTTGGATGGAATCTCGCACTTAGTATTTTAGGGTTTTTAGCCTCACCAATTTAATAAACACTAGATGACTATTAAATTCACAACTATTTTATTTTATGTAATATTTATAATTTCATGTTTGGTTTCCTTTTTTGTATGAATGATTCTAATGATTTAGTTTTGGAATCCCTATTCCAATGAGTAAATTAATGTGTTCAAACCATATTAATGTTTAACTCTTTACACAACCCACAAGTCTATGTTAATCACCCAAAAATAATGGTGAAGTATATTTATACATATCCATATTCATCATATGAATAAGGTACAAGAAAAATTCATGTAAATTCATAAATTTATATGAGATTGAAAAAATACACCTGAGTAAGCCTAGAGTGATATATAGCCAACCCCATTCATTTTCCTAGCCAAGGAAAGTATCCTAGGAGGTAAGTGGTTTGATCACCAGTCCCTCTACCTAGGGAGACTTGTAGTACCCCCAGTTTCAAGTAAGTTACATTTTATTTATGTTTTTTAAGTATGTAAAGTATATGGGTTAGGTTTTGGAAGCTTTAATGACATTTTTGAATGTTTTAGGGATTTTCTACTGGTGCACGTTTGAGCACGGTTTGGGTAAACCATACAACTCCAACAGGAAACCATGCATGGTGAGACATAGGAAAAGGGGAAGGCGCACATGCTATGATCTGTTTTTCCAAAACATACAACATCATAGGAGAAAACGTGCTACTCAACACAATGGTATTTGGAATGGTTGGCACATGGTTTGGAAACCATGTTATCCAACTATGTGAGGTTAATCCCTGAGGTAGTAGTATGCACACAGTTGGCCCATAGTTTCCCTAACCATGCACGAGATAAAAGTGAGATCCAAAAATTGGGGATCTCACTTGTTTTCCCCTATAACTCCCTTGTTTTTTTCCAAAAATGGCCCAGACTTGGGATTTTGATCTATCAAAGGTTGGATAATATCTCCCAATCAAATTGGAAGTAATTTGGATCCATTCCTTAGTGCGTTGAAGTTGGATTCTCACATTAATTCGTCATTCTTGGTGGGTTTGGGTAGTTTTCCTTGGATCTACTTCTCCCTATCTCTCCGGTCTTAGATATATTCCCTCTATGAGTATATCAATGGTTTTTGATGCCAAATATGTTCAGATATAGTCTTTTTGATGATAGGGGAAGAGATATAATGCAGGTTCATGGAGATTTAACCATGTTTCATCAGATTTTAAGTGATGTTCTTCATTTTCATCATAAAACCCAAGGTAGTTGGATTCACACTCGAATCCTCTATTTAGAACTTAAAGTATTAGTTTAAAATTATTAAAATGATTGAAATTTTTTGTGAAATATGTGTTCAAATCATGGTAAAAACCTTCTTTAGTGATGGTTTGTGGATTTTTGTGAAATCATGGAGTTATTGTGCAAAGTGATTTGATAACTGATTTTAAAATGATAATTTTAAAATATTTTCTTTATTTGGTTTATGGGGAAAGGTTTTTCAATAAAAAGGTTGTTTTATTGAAATGGTTTTGGCATGATTATATTTGAATTTTTGTTGGTTATACTTGGTGTGTGTGTTCATATTGCATTACGAGGCTTGGTTGAAATATAACTTTGTGCTCGGTGCTAAAGGTATAATGGAACATGGGATTTAATTACCTTGTGATGACTTTATAGATAGATGAGAAACCACACATGAGTATGAAAATTTCATAATTAACCATTCATGTGTAGATGTGTGGATGTGTGGATTGGAATGGGGTATGCCAAAGTGGAATTAATGAAATGATTTTGGAATATTGTTTGGTTGCTTTCCTTGGAAATCAATGTTGTTTGAGAAAACTATTTTACATTAGAACTTGTTTATATTTTGATATAAATTGTTCTATAAATTGTTTTATATAAACAATTTTATATAATTGGGCTTACATGTTCTATCCTGGTGGCGTGAGTGTGGAAGTCATTGGGGGGAAATCTACTGAGTTTCATTACTCACCCCAACTTTGGAACTTTGGTGCTTTGCTAGATGTTGTTTTATAATCCATGGGAAAATGTAGAGTATCACACATCTTTATCAGTACTATATGACATGTGGGATAATTTGGAGTTGGATGATGGATAATGATAGAGCTTGGAGTTTTAATTGGTGTCTTTGAGTTTTTTCTTTCATTTTTTCCTTTGATATTGCAGTCTTGCACTGTGGTACTTGGTTTTAGTTTGATTTTGATAAATGAAATATTGAGTTGTCTTTCATTTTTATCATGCATCATATAGTGTTTGTTTAGTTATGTATTTTTTGGTTAGTTTTTTATTATAAAAAGGAAAATGATCCCCCACAAGTATTGAACCCCTTCAGAATTTATTTACATCCTTTGGCATCTTGGGAATGTTGATTAAGTCAAAGTAACATTCCTCCTCCTTTTCAAGATAATGAGGATAAAGAGGTATGTTACAAGTGGTATCAATTTTGTTCGATCCAAAATCTATTAAAAACAAGTGGTGTTGGATTTTTACTTCCTTTGTGGAACAAGTGGTCTAAGTCTTGGTTGGTATTTGACTTGGTATCGGTTATCGATCATAGATTTGAATTCATTTTGGTCTATTATTTGAGTTGGAATCACAGAAAGGAGTAGGATTGTCAGAACGTGAAATGTAGAGCATAAAAATACATAGCTAACCTTTTTATTCTGAACTTCAAGTTACTAGGGGATTGGATACATAAGTATTTTAGATAATCTCAAAGGAATATAAATCTCATTTTCATGGATTTATCCAATGGGATGAGAATGACATGCTTCAGAAAAATAACTTCCCACTAGGAATGAATATTTAATTTTTTTTAATGATATATGATTTGGTACAATGTGTTGATTTTTGAAAAATGTTTAATTTGTTAAAAAATGAATGATTTTAAAAATAGCATGGCTGAGGTATTTTAAAAATGGATTGAAATTCAAAAGAAAGTAGAGATTTTTCAAAAATGGTTAATTAAGGAAATAATTGTTGTGATAGTAGGATGTAATAGAATTTGAAATTGTCAAGCCTTCAGTTAATAGAGACCGAGACTTATGATGTTACAGTTTTTCTAGAAAATAAAACCCTATAGAATCCCTTCTTTTTCTTACATTACTATAACATCATTTTGAAGAGAAAAAACATAAAATAATTACACAAAGAGGATCAAAAAGGTTTAGTGTCTTGGGAAAATTAGGACCATATATAACATTTAAAAAATAAAACATAAAAATTTATTTAATTCCTTCTTCTCTATATTTCTATTGGACCTTGAATTTTCTTTAGTACATGTAATCACATGAGCATATACATCAATGAAAATGGGTGAGCTAAAATCCATGTAATAGGATATATAAGAACATGAAAAAATATTACATGGGGTGATTATTAACATAAACTCATCATCATATCATAATCATGGGATCATAATCATGAGAGGAAGTCATTAAGATAAGGCTTGGAATATGACAATTCATAAAAATGAAACATCATGTCTTTGTGGTCAACTACCACTCATAGTTTTGAAAAAATATAGCATCATGTTAATCCATATTTCACTTTTTCTCATGAGATAAATCACATTACCCAATGAATTAGAGTTATATATAATTTAGGGTGCACCTGTCACGTCATAACATTTATATTGCGCTATATAATTTTGGGCGCACCCATCACATCATAACATTTACATTATCCTGCATGCCACATAGAACATATAACAATATTAAACATAAAATAACCCATGGAAAGTAATGGGTTTCATATCATAAATCATAAATTCATAAAATTTGGGTTACAAAATGAAATATGGAATAACATACATGATATAAGAATCATTAACATTGAAGAAGAAATAATCTCAAGAAGTAAAAGGTGTGTTTTTTTGAAAGAAGGGTTCTTTTGGAAAACATTGTGTTTGTCATAAACTCAAGTAGAAAATATTTATATCCCATAAAAATTAATATAATTATTAATAAATGATATTTATGTAATATCCATACTGAAAATGGGGTGAAATAGGGAAAAACTAAAGAAAGAGAGTTGGGTTCAAGAATTCCCCTTACCTTGTGTCTGAACACTTTATTCACTTTAATATCCTATATAATCACATTATATTAATTAATTAACAATTAAATAACCTTTTATACCGGAATATTATTCATTATTGTTTTATTAAGTTCATTTATGGGCCTTTCGATGAGTTATGTAGTTTAATTTCACTATTCTGGAGCCTTCGTTTTCATGGTTTTCATGATCGATTCACTTGTATACATGAATGGAAGTTCGTGTAAAATAAGGATAAATAAGCAGAATTTATATTATATGTTATTAATTATATTACATAAGTTTAAATTATTTTATAAATAATTCGGTTATATACCATTAGGAAGTATCATTACAAAAAATTTAATGATGATCATTTTAGGTTAATTTTGGAAGGTTTTCGATCACAATGAATTCGTTTTGTTTTATCATTTAGTATTATGTGTATAAATTAGTACCATAACACAAAGAGGGTTGTAAAATAAACATTAAAATATGTTTTAAACCATTTAATGGTTTCATTAACAGCCTTGAAGGTGTTTAAAGAAAATGAAAGTGCATCACCCTTGATGTCGGTAAATTGAGACATTACGAGCGATGATTTCATTTTTAGTATAAAAGAGAGAGAGAGAGAGAGAGAGAGAGAAAGGAGTTTCATGATGTATATTCCATTTATATGATATCATTACATTATATCAAAAATTATGGATTTATCATTCCATTTGGATAAGAGAAGGCGAGGAGAAGAGAATAAAAGAAATGAAATTGAAACGAAATTAAAAGAAAACGGGAAGAAGATTTTACCTCTTGGATTTATAATCCTTGAGTACCTCCTTAGTAAATGGTTTTTGTATTTTTATGAGAAAAATATCTCCTAGAAGTGGGGGAAGGGATTTGGAAGATTTATAGGTATAATTTGGTCAAGACCCAAAGCTCAGGAGGTGTGATGAGAAGCGGGTGTGAGGGGTGATATTTATAGTGGAAGAGAGGGGTGTTTTCTCATTATTTAATTCACTAGTTTATTATTTTGATCAGGACAAGAAATAGTGTTGATTATTGAGTATAAATAAAGTAATTAGATCATGAGTTAAAACAAATGGGTTTTACATCATTAATGACTCTATTAATAGTGTATTTAACTTATAAAGTATATATACCATAAATTAGCGTATTTTACTATTCACCAAAAAATCAAGTATTTCAGAAAAATCCAAAAAATTCAACCTAACCATTTTATGAAACATATAATTTAAAAATGGAATCCATTTTATGAAAATAATTTTCTAAAAATTATTAATTTAATTTTTAATTAAAATCATCATTTTCTTGGAAAATATAGATTTTAAAATCATAACTGATTTTTAACACTTTAAAAAACTACCTAAGGTTTCATAAAATTATATCAAAATCATAATACATAAAAATATTAATTTTTTAATACATTTTATATAAATAAATTTTATTTTAAATTATTAAATTAATCATAAAATTGTAATAAAAAATTCATGAGTTATAAAAATACCAAAAATTGATTAATAATTTTTTAAATATTTACTTACTTATACTATGATATAATTATATCATATTTTAACTTATAAGATGAAAAAAAATTATTTATAATTTCATGGGTGAGGCTAAAATTCATTTGGATGGTTTACTATTCATAAGGTTCATATTACTATTCCTAAGTTCAAGTTACTATTTCATCAGTATTGGTTCCTTAACTTCTAAAAATACTTCCTATTTCATTAATTATTCATTTATAAAGTTTATATTGTGGTAAATTAGTGATTATATGTGATTCAAACTATATGAAATTACTATAAGAAGGTACAAATTTCATTAACAAAAGTTTGGGTCATTACATTCTTCCCCCTTTTGAAATTTCTCCCTCAAAATTTCATTTTACATAAACAGGTGAGGGTACTTCTCCTTCATCTCCTCCTCTAGTTTCAAAGTTTCTTATTCATACTTATAGTTCCTCAAAAACACATTGACAAGGTTTTTTTTCTTGTTTTGTAGAACCTTATCACTCCGATCTAGAATCTTTCCATACTTCAACTCATAAGAGAGACCATCTTCCAACTATACCACCTCTGAGTTCAGTAAAAGTGAGAGATCTGGTATGTACTTCTTGAGGAGTGATATGTGGAACATGTCATAAACTTATGCCATATTCTATTGAAGTGAAAAATGATGATCCACAGATTCTATGTGATTAAGGATATCGGCAGGTCCAATATTCGTTAGGCTTAGCTTCCTTTTCATTCCAAACTATATGACTCTATTCTATGGTGGTATTTGAAGGAATAATTTATCTCCAACGTCAAAATAAAAGTCCCTTCGATGGTTTTCAGTATATCCCTTTTTCTAAATTTGAGAAAATTTGATATGTTTCTATATGGATTGAACCTTCTCTATCGTCTCTTGCACAAGATCAGATCCAAGTAGCTTTCTTTCACCAAATTCAACCAAACAAGTTGGAGTTCTACATCGCTTTCCATACAGATCTTCATATAGAGCCATCTGAATACTCAAGTGCAAGATATTATTGTATGAGAACTCAACCAATGGGATATGCTAATCCTATATACATTTTAATTCCATAGAGTAGGATCTTAAGATATCATTGAGCATCTAAATAGTCATTTCAGATTGGCCATAATTTTGCGGGTGATAGATCGTGATAAAATTTAATTCAGTACTCAAAGCATGTTAAAGACTCCTCCAAAATTTAGATGTGAACCTAGGATCATGATCAGAGACAATTGAGAGTGGAACTCCATGTAGTCTCACTAATTCCTTCACATATATCTTATAAAGTTTTTCAAGTGAGAGATCTTCCCGAATAGCGATAAAGTGGGCATCCTTGGTGAGTCATTCCACCATAATCCATATAACATCATTTCCTTTGGATGTCTTCAGGAGACCCATGAAAAAATCCATAGAGACATTTTTCCATTTCTAAATGGGTATAGGAAATGGTTTCATCATCCCTTTAGACTTCTCTGACTCTGCTTTAACTTTCTAACATATCAAGCACCTTGAGATATACTCTGAAATCTCCTTCTTCATGGTATCCCACCAGAAGTGTTCATAGAGATCATGATACATCTTGGTACTCCCATGATGGATAAAGAATGTTGAGATATGTGCTTTGTCCAATGGATCCTTCTTTATCATTTGGGATAAAGGCACAAGAAGCCTTGCCCCAAACTGAATCAAACCATCATCATCAATATGGAACTCTTATAGCTTCCCTTCCTTTACTATATTCAACTTCTTTTGTAACTTCAAATCATCCCTTTGTTCCTATTTAATATTCTCTTGGCTAGATTGTTGGGAAATCATTTGGGAAAGTCAGGATGTATTCCCTACCATTAGGATTTTCAAATTCATCCTTTGCACATCCAAAAAGATAGGGCCTTTTTCAATCTAAAACATGGATAGAGTAGCAGTTCCTTTTCTACTTAGAGAATTAGCTACCTTATTTTCCTTTCTAGGATGATAGTGAATAGAGAAATCATACACTTGTATTAACTCTAACCATCTCCTTTGACTTGTGTTGACCTCCTTTTGTGTGAATATATATTTTAGGTTGTTATTATTAGAATATATGTCAGACTTCTCACTATATAGGTATTGTCGCTAGATCTTCAAGGAAAAAAGCATAGTTTCTAGCTCTATATCAAGCGTTAGGTAGTTCTGCTCAAGGATCTTCAACTGCTGTGAGGCATAGGCTATCACATTATCATTTTCCAATAGTACACAACCCAAGACTTTCTTTTAATCATCACCTTATATCACAAAACTTTCTCCACATTTTAGTAATGTGAGTACAGGTGTATTGATCCGCTTTGACTTTAGCTCCTTGAATCTTTTTGAACAATCTTATATCTAGACATACTTTACCCCTTTCCTTGTTAACTTAGTTATAGGGATTTAAAACTATGATAAATTTCTCAAAAAAATTCTATAGAACCCTTCTAATACAAGAAAACTTCATATATCTATGACATTAGAGGTTCTGGACCATTCCCTAATTGCCTTTGTCTTTTTAGGGTCCGTAGAAATTCCCTCACTTATGATCACATGTCCCAAAAATGTGACTTTCTTTATCCAAAAGCTACACTTGCTGAACTTGGTGTACAACTTATCCTTCTTTAATGTCACCAACACAAGACTTATATGTTCTTCATGTTCCTACTTTATCTTGGAGTAGATGATAATATCATTGATAAACACTACCAAAAATTTATTAATGTAATGTATAAAGACTCTATTCATTATATCCATAAAGATTTAAATGGAATTAGTATGTCTGAAGGGAGTTATTAGAAACTCGTAGTTCCCATACATTGTATGGAAGGAAGTCTTTTGAATATATTCCTTCTTAACCTTTAGCTAATGATATCTAGAACAAAGATCCACCTTTGATAAGTACTGAGCTCTTCATATCTGATCGAACAAGTCATTAATCCTTAGAAGAGGATACTTGTTCTTTATAGTGATCTTGTTGAGTTCTCGATAATTGATACAAAACCGAATTGTTCCATCCTTCTTATTAACGAATATCGTTGGCATACCCAAATGTGATGCACTAGGGCATATGGACCCATTGTATGAATTCCCTTTCAGCTACTTCTTTAACTCCTCCAATTTGATAGGGGCCATCCTATTGGGAAATCTTGATATAGGAGTAGCTCTGGGTATGAGTGTTATTGATAACTATACCTCATGATCCGGGGTAAGTCCAGGTAACTCTTTAGGAAACACATCACTATATTCCATCCCAATGGGAATTTTCCCTAGGTTGATACCTTCCTTTAACTCAACTATTTGAGAAAGGTATAATTATTCATAGGGAATCAACACCCACATCATTGATGGATTTTCAAAAGTAGATTCATGATATTCCATGTATTTGTAGAGAATCATGGGAAGGTTCATAATGTGAAAAGATACTTTCCTTTCCTAACATTTTATATGTGATCTATATAACAAGAGCCAATCCATTCCCATTATAGCATCTAATTCCACCAAGAGAAGTATCAGGAGATTTTATGGGAGAATATTCCCACATATTCCAATATGAGAAGAGTCCAACACTTGGGTTGAAATGATTTCACCACTAGGTGTTTTTATGGATATATTTACTTCATGTTTTTGGGAATTTGATTCAATAGTTCTAGAAAACTTGCAAGATATAATGGAATGCGTAGAACCAGAATCAAATAAGACCTTTTACATTCATGAGTGAATACGAAGTTTACCTTTCCTGACTTAATTTTTTTCTCCACTTCTATAGTTGTGATGGCATAAACCTTCCCTTTATCCTTTGTTTTTGGTGGATGAAAATGTTGATTACCCTTGAGGATTTAAAGTTTAGTGCACTGACTTTCATAGTGCCCTTGCCCCCAATAGATGTAGCATTGTACCATGGGTGGTTCTCTCCTTTCCACCACCACATTTTCTTGATTTATCATGTCTTTTTGACATTCATGAGATTTGTGACCTTCTCACCCACACTTTAAGCTTTTCCCTTTCCCATTGAGGTAGTTCCCATGATGCTTCTTCCCCTATTTGGGACATGTGGGTGGTTGAGTTTTCTTTCCACCTTTCTCATTAGATCCTTCCTCTTGAAACCCCATATTTCATTTCTTATCCCCATATCCATGTTATCATTCTCAAAACTCCATATCCACTTTGAGAGCACATCAAACAACTTCTTTATAACTCCCAAAGTCCCGAATTTCATGATCCTTTTGAAGGTGTGGTATCAATCCACTAAAGTATATATCAATTTTTCTATCATTATTTATAAAAAAACCCAAAGTGTACATTGAAAGTCTTGAGAGAAATTTTATTCATAGTCCATGATATATTATCCTTCATTTTTCTTTAACTCTATGAATTCTATCTCCATCTTTGTTCAAAGATTTCTAGGGAAATACTTGTTAAGAAACATTATCTTAAAGTCTTACCACTCGATCTCTTTAATTTTGTCCTTATTATTGGTGTTCTTAATCAAATACCTACATTGATCGGTCTCTCCATATAGTTGATAAATGACAAGAGTCGCTTTATATATCTCAAAATAGTGAATTATAGAAAATATACTCTCTATTGAGTTAACCCGCTATTCCATGACTAATGGATCGGAGGATCCACTAAACTTGGGTAGTCATTGTCACATAAAACACTTGATAGAAAGCTTCTCCCTCTTAGGTAAAGTAAGGTGTTCAAAATTATTTAGGTTATTATTCATAACTTTAGACAACTGGGTAATATTTTCAATGAAATTTTTTACTCCACCTCTAAAATAATTGGGGATGTTGTTCGAGAAATCAATGCATTGTCCCTTGTATGGGTTGTTGGCCTGATTTCTTTGGGTTCCCAATATTTTCTAAAATAAAAAAGGTTATAACATAACATATGTCCCAAATTCATGAATAAATAATTTAATCCTTTGGGAAAATTAGTATAAATTCATATCTCATGGGATCCTTATGTTTAGAGTTTTCTAAAAAAAAATCTTGGGTGCTTACCTATACTTAGTCTTATACTAATGGTTTTCACTAATGTTCATTAATCCTAATTCCCAAATTAACTAAATCATCCTCTAATACCAAGTATAGTGACCCTTCTTTTTCTTACATTTTTATAACATCATTTTAAAGACAAAAAACATAAAATAGTTATACAAAGAGGATCCAAAAGGTTTAGTTTCTTAGGAAAATTCGGACCATTCATAAAATTATCAAAATAAAACATAAACATTTATTCAATTCCTTCTTTTATAGATTCTTATTATCCCTTGAATTCTCCTTAGTACATGTAATCACATGAGGATATACATCAAAGAAAATGGGTGATCTAAAAGCCAAGTAAGAGGATAGATAAGAACATGAAACAATATAACATGGGGTGAGTATTAACATAAAATCATCATCATAACATAATAATGAGATCATAATCATGAGACGAAGTTATAAAGATAAGGCTTGTAATGTGGTAATGCATAAAAATGAAACATCATGTCATAGTGGTCAACTACAACACATAGTTGTGAACAAATATAGAATCATGTTCATGAATACTTCAATTTTTCTCATGATATACATCACATTACCCAATTAATTAGAGCACTATAAAATTCTAGGTTCACCCACCATGTCATAGAATTTATATTTCATAATATAATTCTGGATGCACTCGTCATATTATAACATTTAGATTATCTTGCATGCCAAATAGAACATATAAAAATCATGGAAATAAAATAACCCATGGAAAGGAATGGGTTTCATTTAATAAATCATACATTCATAAACATTAGGTTAACAAATTAAATAGGTAATATCATACTTGATATAATAATCATCAAACTTGAATAATAAATAATATCAAGAAGTAAAAGGTGTTTTTTTAAAAGAATAGTTCTTTTGGAAAAATTGTGTTTTTCATAAACTAAAGTATAAGTTTTTTATATATTATAAAAGGTATAATAATGATGAATAAATTATATTTAATGAATATCCATACTGAAAATGGGGTGAAAGAGGGAAAACCCAAAGAAAGAGAGTTGGGTTCGAGAATTCCCCTTACCTTGTGTCTGAACAATTTCATCACTTTAATATCCTCTATAATCAAAATATATTAATTAATTAACAATTAAATAGCCTTTTATACTTGAATATGATTCATTATGTTTTTATTAAGTTCATTTATGGTCTTTTCTATGAGTTTTTTAGTTTAATTTAAGCGTTCGAGAACATTCATTTTCATGGTTTTCATGATTGGTTCACTTGTATACATGAATGGAAGTTCATGTAAAATGTGAATAAATATCGAGAATTATTACTACATGTTATTAATGATATTATATAATATAAATGATATTATATATAATTTGGTTACATACCATGAGAATGAATCATTAGATAAAATTTAATGATGATTTTTAGGTTAATTTTGGCATTTTCAGTCACAATGAACTCGTTTTGTTTTACCATTTAGTATTATGTTTATAAGTTACTTAAAAAACAAAAAGAGGGTTTTAAATTATACATTAAAATATGTTTAAACCATTTAATTTCTTTATTAACATCCTTTAAAGAATTTAAGGAAAATTAAAGTGCATCACCCATGATATCGGTAAATTGACACATTATGAGCGACGAATTAATTTTTAGTATAAAAGAGAGAGGGAGAAATGGGTTTCCTGATTTATAATCCATTAACATTATATCATTCCAATTTATCAAACATACTATAGTTATCATTAAATTTGTATAATATAAGTTTAGTAGAAGATAATAAAAGGAATTAAATTGAAATGAAATTAAAAGAAAAAGGGAAGAGGATTTTACCTCTTGGATTTATCCTCCTTGAGAACATCCTTAGGGAACTTTTTTGGTCTTTTGATGAGACCAAGAGATATTGGAAGTGGGGGAGGGGCTTGGAAATATTGTTGTGAATAATTTGGGTAAGGCTAAAATCATGAGAGGTGTGAGGAGAAAAGGGTTCGAGGAGTGGTATTTATAGTGGAGGAGAAGGGTGTTTTCTCATTATTTAATTCATTTGTTTATTATTGTTCACAATACAAGAAATAATCTAATTTATTGAGAAACAATACAGTAATTAGATCATGTGAGTTTAATACAAGGGTGATTACATCTGTGATGACTCAACGAATAGTGTATTTAAATTATAATTTATATATACCGTAAATTTCTGTATATCACTATTCACCAAAAAATAATGAATTTTAGAAAAATCCAAAAAATTTACCCTAACCCTTTTATGATGATTAGAATTAAAAAATTAATTGTATATTATGAAAATAAATTTCTAAATATGAGTAATTTAATTTTTATTTAAAATCATCATTTAGTTGGAAAATAAAATTTTTAAAATTATAACTAATTTTATAACACTTTGAAAAATTACATAAGGTCTCATAAAATTATATTAAAATCATAATACATATAAATATTAATTTCTTAATACATTTTATCAAAATAAAATTACTTTTAAATTGTTAATTTAATCATAAAATTGTAATTAAATATTTATGACTTATAAAAATACCAACACTTAATTAATAATTTTTAAAATATAAACTTACTTATAATATGATATAATTATACCATATTTTCACTTATAAGATTCCAAAATTTTATTCATAATTTCATGGGTGAGTCTACTATTCATTTGGATAGTTTACTATTCATAAGGGTCATATTATTATTTCTAAGGCCAAGTTACTATTTCATCAGTATTGGTTCCTTAACTTCTATAAATACTTATTATTTCATTAATTCTTCATTTATAAAGTTTTTATTATGGTACATAAGTGATTATATGTGATTCATACTATAGTTAATTAATATAATAAAGGATTAATCCTATTGATAACATTTTGGTTCGTTACACACCCGGTAGGAATCCTAGAAACCAAGAGGAAGAAGCCGTGGAGAATGTGGTTTCACCTAGGACAAAGGTGAACTAATAACTTGTTAAAAGTATTGTCCAAGTGTTTTAGACTGTGGATAGATGGAATAGGAGGGGTGATCCAATGCAGGTGGATCAATTCATCCAATTCTAGAAATAAAATCCACCCATCTTTCAGGGTGATTATGAACAAGAAAAGTCAGAGGTGTGGATGAAGACGATGAATCAAATATTCAATTTCATTAACACACTAGAATATTTAAAATTCAAGTTGAAAACTTATATGCTAGAATATATTTCACATTAGTGGTGGGATTTAGAAGTATAGGCTATATCAGATCAAAGATTTACATGGGAGAATTTTGAAGAATTATTCAAAAAACAATTCTATCGTCACACATTCAGAATTAAAAGAACGATAAAATTCTTCAGCTTGAAGCAGGAAAATATTTATATCATAGAGTATGAAGATAAATTCACGAATTTAGTATGATTTGTGTCAAAGGTTGCTACTAGTATGTCCTTGAAGGCATGCATTTTGGAATTGGGGATGAGATAGAAAATTATCTCAAAGATTATTGTGATCTATATTACATATTATAAAGAGATAGTCAATAGAGAGATGCTAGATAAAAGTAACATCTTAGAAGATATGGGAGGAAGAATTATGTTGATACCCATAGGAAATGGTGGAAGTTCTAATTCTAAGAGTAAGAAGAAGAGGGAAGCCTATCTCCAAGGTGGGAGTAAGAATCAAAATCAGAAGACTATATTGGTGAATCTTCCTCTGAGACCCACAAATAATGATAGATATTTCTAGTGGGGTTTTCTCGACCACATGAAGTGAAAATGTACAACAACACTGAGGGAATTCCAAAATTTCAACAAGATGGAGAATCTTCAGCACTATAGTCATAGTGCTCCAAGGTCTGGTGTTAGAGACACATCTCAGGTGTCGCAAGCATCATATTCTTCGACAGGGAAAAGACAATAGAATCGGTCTTATCGGTAGAACAAAGCTCTCCATGGTGATTCTAGGAATTCCTTGACTCCTCAACCAGTGAAATCTCAATTGGGAAATAATGAGAAAAGTGTTTCAATAAAGAAATTATATGGATCAAAACAAGTTATTGTGGATGATTATCGAAGACCATATATAGTGAGAGGTATGATTATTTTGAATTATTCCCTTATAAAAGTTTTTTTATACGATTTCATCCCATTAATTTATTTCTTCTCACACTATTGATTTACTGAGATTAAAACATGAGATGATGAATTCTATGATAAAACTTCTAACTCCTCTTGGTCAAAGAGAGTGTCAAGCCGTTTTGTGTAGAGCATGTTCTATAACTGTTGATGGAGAAGAGCATAAATGATATTTCTCTATGATTGAGATGGATGTATTTGATATAATCTTGGGTATGGATTGGTTGATAATGTTCAAGGCTCATATCGATTTTTATACTAAAAATATTAGTTTCACAACTAAATATGGCATCGAGCATCTCTTTTGAGGAGACCAGAATATAAAGGCAGGTGTAACAAGATTTTTGTAAATAGAAATTATAATTTTCTCTTACTAGTTTTAAGTGTTGTCTTTGGAATCGATGGATGACATCGAGAAGAATAGTTTTCCAGCAGTGGTAGATTAGTTTCCCAATGTGTTTCTTGATAATTTATCAAGGTTACCACTAATAAGAGAAGTGGGGTTTAAAATTGATCTCCTTCCATAGACTAGTATTATTTCCCTTTTGTCTTATCGGATGGAACCAACAGAGTTAAGGAATTGAATTTATAGTTATAAGAGTGAGAAAGAATAGGGTTCATTCAACCTATCACATCCATATGGGAAACACTGGTCTTGTTCATGGAAAATGTGGATGAAACTCTAAGGCTGTATGTGGATTATCAAAAAATTAACCAAGTTATGACAAAGAATAGTTATCCACTACCATGCATTGATGATTTGTTTGATCCATTTAAGGGAGATTTATTCTTCTTTAATATTTACTTTTGATCATGATATCACCAATTACAATTTTAGAAGGAGGATATTCCTAATCCATTTTTTAGAAGTAGATATAAACATTATGAATATGTGGTAATGCATTTTGGTCTTACAAATTCATCAATGGTCTTTATAGAGTTAATGAATTTAAAATTTCATCGATATCTAGATTCTTTTGTGGTGGTGATTGTGGATGACATATTGGTGTATTAAAGTACAATTTATGAGCATGACAAACACTTACCGAAAATGTTGGGAATTGTGAGTGATCATCATTTGTATGCCAAATTATCAATGTGTGATTTTTGGATATAAGAGGTATGCTTTCTTGGCCATTTAATTTTTGAAGAAGGTTTTTTTATAGATCCAGAGATGATATAGGACATTATCTCTTGGAAAACACTTAAGAACATCTTTTAGATATGGAGCTTCCATGGTCTAGCTGGTTATTATAGATTCTTTGTACGTGACTTCTCATAACTATATTCAACTATTAAAGCTTTGATAAATAATAATGTTCCATTCCAATGGAAAAAATAATTCTAAAATTCTTTCTAAGAGCTTAAGCTTCATATTACATCATCACCTATCTTCATATTTATCGAATCAAGAAAAGGGTACATGGTGTGTTATGATGCTTTAGGATCAAGTTTGGGATGTGTTTTCATGCAAGAAGATCATTTTGTTTCTTATGGATCAAGGAAATTATAAGTTCATAAAAAGAACTACCCAACACAAAATTTGGAGTTAACTGCTATAGTTTGTGCTTAAAAAACATGGCTTTATTGTCTCTTCAGTGAGAAATTAAGAGTTTTCACTAATCATAAGATTCTAAATCATATCTTCTCACAATGAGATTTAAATTTGAAGTAATAGATATGGATGGATTACCTCAAATTTTTTTTATTTGAGTTGATGTATACATCGGGTAAAGAAAATTCGGTAGATGATGAAATAAGCATATAGTCATATGATTAGTTAAGAAAAGAGACTTCATATTAGTGGTAGTTTATGTCAGTTATAGAATACATGATCATGTAATGTGATGACTGAGGTGATTTTGTTGTTTTATTTTTAGTTTATTTGTTTCTCAATCTAGCAAAGATAGTGAAATAGGCAGAGACGTCTAATGAATAATGTGTGGCGATGAGTTCGAAACTCAATTTTGGGGAGTCCGTTAAGGGATGGAAACTAGATAGGAGTTCATTTTTTTGGTTCAGGAATCAGATAGTCATATATATGGGGTTTTAGGTACAACTTTTTCATAAATACCACCATTCTAGATGGGTTGTTCATCCTAGAATATAGAATATGTATAAAGTGTTGAAAGCACTATTTTGTTGGGTCAATATGAAAAGAAAGTTTTAGGAGTTTATTTCAAGATGATTAAATTATCATGAAGTTAAGGAAGAGCATCGGTGACCATCATGTATATTTCAGTATTTACCTATCCCTATTTGGAAGTGGGAGTAGATAGCATGGATTTTGTAATAGGTCTCCCAATAATGGTTCAAAAACATGATTCCATATGGGTGATAGTGTATCTGAACACAAAGTTAACTCATTTCATTCCAATTCATGAATATCATACAGTTTAGGAATTTTAAAAAATCTATATCCGAGAATTTCTAAAGATGCATAATGTACTAGTTTTGATTGTGTCAGATTGAGATATGAGTTTTACCTCTCATTTCTAGAAATCCTTATAGAAATACCTTGGGAATTAGTTGGATATTCATATGGTGTATCATCCTCAGATGGATGGGCAATCTAAAATGATGATATATACTTTAGAAGACATGTTGTGGGCTTGTGTAATGGATTTTGGTGGCTCATGGGAAGAACATGTGCCCTTAGGGGAGTTCTCGTATAACAATAGTTATCAACCCTGGATTAAAATGGATCCATTTGAATAATTGTATGGGTGTCCTTATCATTATACACTATATTGGGTGGAAATATGTGAGACTTCACTAGTGGCTCGAGCATTTTCCAAGAGACAACATACAAGATTCAATTGATTAGGAAATGGATGGAGATGACACCGAGTTGTCAAAAATCATATGTAGATCATCATAGATAACCATTTTCTTTTGAAGTGAGTGATGATTTATTCTTTAGGATCTCTTCAAGTCTTGGACATCAAAATTTTGGGAATTAGCTAAATTTATATCTTAGATACATAATCCCTTTTGAGATACTCAAATGGGTTGGGGAGGTGGAAAATCAGTTTTCATGAACACCATAGTTTATAATGGTGCATAATGTGATCCATATATCATAATTGAAAAAGTATCATCCTGATCCTAACCATGTGATTTAATAGGATCATATTGACCTAGAGCCAGGTGCTTCATTGGTACATATCCTAGCGCAGATTGTGTATAAGAATAGGAAATTCTTGCATAGAAAAAGTATTGGTGCAATGAAGATTTTGTGGTAACATGGCTAGCTTTAAGAAGAGACTTGGGAACATAAGAAAGAAATGAGATTGTAATGTATAAAACTATTTCATGGAAATTATAATTTTATACAAGGACTGAAAGGAAAATATTGGGGAGAATTTAACACCCCTGGTTTCAAGTAAGTAACCCTTTATTTATTTATTTTAATTATGTAAGGTATATGGGTTAGGTTTGGGAAGGTTTGAGGACATTTTGGGTATTTTTTATAGGTGAATTTTTGATCATGATTTGGGTAAACCATAAAACTCAAATAAGAAACCATGCAGAATGAGACGTAGTAAAAGGGGAAGGGGCACAGGTCGCACATGGTTTGTCCAAACTGTGAGACAGCATAAAAGAAACCATGCTATCTGAGACACTGGGATTTGGCATGGTTTTCACATGGTTTGGAAACCGTGTGATCCAATGGGGTGTGGTTCAACCCTTGAGGCAATAGCTTTCTCATGGTTAGTGCATAGTTTTCCAAACCATGTGACTAAGAATGCATGAGATAAAAGTGAGATACTAAAATTGTGGATCTCACTCATTTTCCCCTTTAACTCCCACATTTTACCCCAAAATGATCCTAACTCAAGTTTTCTCTCTCTCATCGTTGGATAACCTCTCCCCATAGAATTATAAGTGATCTGGAGCCATTTCTTGGTGAGTTGAATCTCAATTCTCATGGTAAGTAATCATTCATGGTGATTTTTGGTAGTTTTCTTTAGATCTACTTCTCCCACTCTCTTAGTTTCTTATATATACACCCTTTGTGGGTATATCTAATATTTTGGATGTAAAATATGTTTAGATTTGGTATTTTTGTTTATAGGTGAAGATATCTAATGTGGGTTCATGGGGATTTAACCCGATTTCATGGGATTTTAAGTGTCATTCTTCGTTTTCTTCATAAAACCCAAGGTAGGTGGCTTCACTCTTGAATCTTCTATTTAGAACTTAAAGGGTTAGTTTAAAATTGATCAAATTGATTGAAATTTATTATGAAATTTGTATAAAAATCATGGTAAAAACCTTCTTTAGTGATGGTTTGTGGATTTGTGTGAAATCATGGAGTTATTGTTCAAAGTGATTTAAAAATGATTTTAAAATGATGATTTTAAAGTATTTTCTTGATTCAGTTTATAGAAAAAAGGATTTCCATAAAATGGTTGTTTTATTAAAATGGTTTTCATATGATTATATTGGCATGGTTGTTGGGAATACTTTGTGTGTGTTTTCATATTTTATTATGAGGCTTGGTTGAAATATGAACTTTTGCTTGGTGCCAAAGGTGTAATGGCACGTGGAATTTAATTACCTTATGATTTCTTGGTAGATCGATGAGAAACCATTAATGACTACGAAACTATTATAAAAATTATGCTTTTGTATATGTGTGGATGTATTTATTGGAATGGGGTATGCTAAAGTGGAATGAATGAAATGGTTTTGGAATGTTGTTTGGTTCTTTCCTTGGAAATTGGTGTTGTTTGAGAAAACTATTTTATATTGGCACTGGTTTATATTTTGATATAAAATATTTCAGAAATTGTTTTATATAAACTCTTTTATATAATTGATCTAACATGGTCTATCCTAGTGGCATGAGTAGGGAATTCAATGGGAACAACCTACTGCGTTTCATTACTCACCCCTGCTTTAGAACTTTTCTTCCTTTGTAAATGTTGTTTATCGGGACATGGGTAAAGGTATAGTATCACACATCATTAGTAATACATCATGATACTTGGACTGTTGTGGAGTTGGAACATGGAGCATTTTGGAGTTTTTATTGGAGTTTAAGTTGTCTTTCATTATTATCATGCATCATATGGTGGTTTTTTGGCATTGATTGTTTGGTTATTTATTTTATTTTAAAAGTAAAAAATCATCCCCACATATATTGAATCCCTTCGACATTTATTTCCAGCATTTATCATATTGGGGATGTCGCTTAAGGCCAAGTAACATTCCTCTCCCTTCTCAAGACAATGAAGAAAATGAGGGACTTTACAAGACTTTACTCAAGAGAGAATACAATTAATGAAAACTATAAAACATAATATAAAAAATCTATTCCAAATAACTATTATCAATCTCATAACTAAAATTATAAAACGAGGTCAAGGTATATGAAAGCTAAATTTTATGATATCAACCCTAGAATGAATTGCAAGGATCTATCCTAGAATCAATGTATCACATAAAAGAAAATACAAAATATTCATATTACATAAATAATTTACTAAACATGAATATTATGGAAATTTAACAAATAAATAAAAAATTTATTTATTTTCAAAACATGAGACATTTATGAAATATTCCTAAAAAATGTTAATTATAAACATTTTATAATTTATAAGGAATATAAACATTTTATATTCATTTCAATACGAACCCTTTCATATTTTTATTAAATTAAATTTATATGATATTCCAGGAATTATAAAAAATTTATAATTTAATATATATCATATAAAATTTTTATATAATCTAAATATCATATGTATTATAATTTATAAAAATATTACAAATCAAATCTTATGATTTCTAAATAAACTATTTATTTATATATCTTAAGGTATGAAATTTAATTTTTTAAATGGTATTTTAAAATAATATACTTTAATATTTGGAAAAAAATGTTTTATAAAAATTTATTTCATTAATTTTAAAAAATATATAGTTAATTAATCAATTTATAAAATAGATATAAATTAAATATTCCAAAAATATAGTTTAATAAGTTTTTATAAATTTTATAAACCATAAAAAACATTAAATATGTCAAAAAACAAATTTCAACACTTTTCTATTTACCCATATGTATCACCCCAACTTTGCATAAGGGTACCCCATTATTACCCTTACACAAAAGCTATACATAAGGGTAACCAATAAATTTTAATAGTCTGTGTAAAGGTAAATTTTATCATTATGCATCTCAATACTACTTTGTAAAGGTATTACCTTTACAAAACTTATTTGCCTAAGGGTATTTTGTATTTTTTATATTCGGTTTAAAGGTAAACATTGAGGACCTTTATGCATATCAATAACCTTTACATGTAAGGGTAAAAGCACTAATTACCCTTATATAAACCCGTTGCATAAGGGTACTACCATTATGAAGTAAACTTGTATAAAGTTAATCAATGAGGCTACCCATACATAGATCATCTGTATAAGGGTATCATGTAAGGGTAAAGGTAAAACTACCATTACGCAACCCACTACACTACTGCGTAAGGGTAATGCCTTTACACAACTTATTTGTATAAAGGTACCAAAAAGGTTACCCTAATATAGAACATCTACATAAGGGTATTACCATTTCATATCCAACCTACATATGGGTAAATCAAATTTACCTTTATGAAAATCACATAAGGTTATATAACACTACTCTAGATTTATGAAAATGACGTATTCCATTTTTCTTTGAAAACTAGTGAATCAAACATGTTAAAATATTGAATAAACTCTCTCTAATACCACTTATGGGTTTTTTATGAGCATCATATGATCATAAAAAATGGAAAATAAGCCAAAACCATATGATATCTATCTGTAAGAATAATTAATGAAATAATACTATAAAATCAAAGTATCTGTAATGTGTTTACAACATCGGTTTCCATCTTCTTCAGTAGAGAATGTTTAAATAAGATCATGAGGAGATGTAAATTTAAGCACCATACTTATGAGGGAATACACAAAAAACTTTTAGCATTGATCATATCACGAGGATACCCAAATGATGAAGGGGTGATAGTGCCATCATTTGTGAAATGATAAAAAATAGTATGGGTGTAAGAGAGATAGAAATATCCACCACCCATAATAGAATAGGATCTCGTCCTATTTTATAGACAAGTCTTGAGGTTCTTAACATCAAATTAATTTTAGATTGTTGGGGATAATTCATTGAACAGTTTCAATGTATTAAATAAAAGTCTATAATCCACTCATAAATGGATTGTATCTAATGAAACCATTCTTAAAAAATGATAATAAATATATATATCAAATATATATATATTTATTATTCTTATGAATCACGTGAATAATAAATATATATCTTATATTTATAAATATTTATATTTAATGCATCACACACATGAAATAATACATGAATCATATGAACTTATTAAATGTACACATATATCATATCATTTCATATATATATATATATATATATCTCATGTATCTTTCATGAATGTGTACATGAATATCATGAACACAAATTTTAGTGAATATCCAACATTTTTTCACACTAAAAATGATAAAAAAGTGCCATATATACATGATGAAGTTATTGTGTGGAATTGAGAAAGTTATTATCACAATAGATCAATGCAGTCAGACTCAAATGAGGTGTGAGATTTGTGGAGTCCACAATAATCATGGTTATCATGGAAGTAAATTAAGATATTTCCATAATTCATATTATATAAATTATAATTCCATATTATCAGGCATTGATATTTTCAAACATGAATGATTCATCATGCAAGTGCTGGTTTATCAGTGGTTTCCTATTTTCAAATATTAAAGTTTTATCATATAGTGGTTTTCATGAAATGGATATGACCACGTTTAAAGGAGGTTTCCATAATTTATATTATTTAAATATATTTGGCTATAAAAAATTGGGGTAGTTCCATATTTGAATGTATGGAACGATTGAATGCGATATTGATATGTTCTTATAATAAGAAAAAAAGAACCCAATAGAGAAAAGGAGAGTTTCAAAAAACACAAAAAATAAATACATAAGAAAATATTGCTCTATTTAGATTTATACATATAGGAGAGAGAGGATAAGTTCAACCATGTAATACACTGAAATAACCTATATGTTGAAGGTGAGTTTTAATACCTTGCTGTAAGGCATGGATTCACGGTTACATTTGAGACAATGAGGAAGGGAGGTTGTTGTATCCCACAAAGTGATGTCATTCAAATATTATTCCATAAATATGATGTCTTATAATTTTTTAAAGATATTTAAAAAGGGGAAGGATGTTTCATAACCTATAATTGAAAGCTGATTTTCAAGGTGATGTTCCTTGTGAATCTATAATGGAGTAAGTAGAGATTAAAAGGGAACCAAACAAAACTCAGTAAAAACTAGTCAACAATAGGTGATATTATTCTTTTTCCTATGTACCAATTATATATCCCTTTTAAATGATGATTAAAATGGGAACGGTGAGGGAAGTGATCCTTGAGTTAGAGTATCTATGCCAAAAGTTTGTAAAGGCTATGAGCCTAGGTATAAGTGACCTAGACTAAACCCCAAGTAATGAATTAGTAGTTCTAAAGCACCAACATTTTGTTGGTTTCATGCTCTTCAGGTGAGACCATAGTGATGAAAAAAGTAAAAACCCATGTTTCATTATTCTTTCTTTGATTTAAATTTTGATCATCATCATCAGATAATGTTGATAAGATAATCATAATACAAGTTAATATAAAAGGATGTTCAAGTTATTGGATCAAAAATATAACTAAAGGGAAGAAAGTGGAGAACCTGATAAATATGAGGTCAATATATTTTTAAAAAGTGTTAGAATAAGGAAAAGGGATAAATTTTAGATAAATTTTCATACCCTGATTCACCCCCCCTCTTAGGGTAAATCTCACTTAAGCCAATATAGAACTCAAAAATTTGAATCTGATATGATTTTCTTTTATTAGATTTTTTTTCTCTAAGTTGGTTCATTTGATTAATGGATTTAATGTTTCAGTTTAATCTTATATTTTGGTGTTCCCTAGAAAATGGTAGAACTTCAAAGAAGATGTACAAGTCTTGTGGAAATACACACCATGGAACTATTTATGAGAAAAGTGAAATCCTATTGAAAGAGACCAACAAATTGCAAAATAAATATATGGATAAATCATGTTATGAAACTATTTATTCATTTAATAGTGATATTAAAATGAGTGAGGAACCTAAAATGAAAAGTGATGTTGGAGCTACTAAGGATAGATATTCCAAGGAATCCAAAATTTTATGTTTTAGACATATAAAAGGAGATGGATTTGTAATTAAGAGAAGAGAATATAATTCTATAAGAAGAGAACAGTTCTATTTATATTTGGATTCATGTGTTGGGAATTGAAGAGGAAAAATTGAAAGTCTTAAATAATATTGTTATTTATGTGGAAACTATCCTCATGAAAAAAATGATTCCCAAACCAAATAGTTGGATATGATTTCCACAAAGGTGGATAAACTCCAAGATAATTCCAAGGGGAAGGATTTTAACTCAAAAAAGGTTTAAAACTTGAAATTAAAAAAGGATTAGCTTTCCAAATATCTTTCAAAATTTCTTCAAGGGAAAAAATTTCCACAATAAGACAAGGTATTCCTTAAATATTCTATTACTAATATTAATTTTAAATTAAAGGAGAAAAGTGACATGCTGGAAAAAAATATCATTGGAATTAGAAGATGAGATGTCTAGTGAAATACTCTCAAAGAAGAACTCAATTATAAACATGATTCAAGGGGAAAAAGATTCAATAACTAGAATAAATTTTATAATCAGTCAAGAAATAATAGAATCAATATAGCTCCAATGATTAAGAAAAATTATAGGATGCTATAAATTTATTATTTTACTATCCTTTGGAAGGTTATATTAAATTTAAAGTAAAATATTCATCATCTAAGGAAACTCAAGAGAAAATATTGATGTTTGAAATTCCATGAAATATGGTATTGGATATAATGATACGTATATGAGGAAAGTGAAAAAGATATCCATGTAAATTCCTAAAAAGCGTGAAAGTCATGATGATTCTAGAAAAGTAAAGTAAGAAAATTCCTACAAGAGGTAATTGAAACCTGATAAGAACCTAAAAAAGATATGGGGACATTTTTTATTTTTGTTTGATTCACGGGAATACATCATGTTTTTTGAGGATTTGGAATATATTTCATTCTATTAAGATAAAAAATAATGAATTTAAACACAACATCCAAGGTATGGTTATCATTTTAATTATTCTTACCATACTAACCATACTTCAAGTGAAAGTTTTAGAATATTTTCAATAGGTATTGAAATTGGAAATCTTCATGAACCCAATGATAAATTAGTCCCATAAAGAATAAAATTTCATAATTTATACATGGAAGACTCATATATTGAAACTGGTGAGAAGAGAAGCTCAAAAAATATTCCAAAACCATAAACCTCATGGAGAGATAATAATCATAAAAAGTTTGGTTGGATAAATAAAGGTCCACATGTTATGTAAATTGAAATCCTTGAGAATAAATCTTTTCAAGGTAAAACAATTTGTGACATGAGTTTTAAAGAAGAGAAAAAAACCAAAGAAGTGGAAAATATATTGAATCCCATTGAATATAATTGATATCCAGATTCTAAAATTAATGGAAAAAAGTAAAATAGTGGTCCAAAGTGACTCACCATCCTCCTCCACTTGAGGATAATGGAAGGTACCCATCTTAACTTATTCTTTATGTGATTGGAACTTTTTTTAAGAGGTTCATGACTCAAGGTGATATAAAATCCATGGGGTAAGTGTGCTCTAAATCATATGAAATGAAGTTGAAATAATAATTAAAATATGATATAAATTACATGTTACAAGTATAGTTTGAAATATTTTAGGTTCAGTTTTTTTAAATCCTAAAGGTTTATGTTATATTGTAGTTTCTTACTATATTTGATATTGAAAAAGTACTTATTTAGATGAAATATAGTTCATAATATATATATGTAATAATGTGCTATTTCATTCTAAATATGAATTGAAAAAAAATGTTTTTAGGACATATTTTTGTTGAAATCATCCAACTAAAAGGAGGAATTTAAAGAGTTATATAATCTAATTTTTTATGATATAATGACCAAAATAGTTGTAATTGGTCTTAATGTTCATAATAATAGACCCTTAATTAGAATAAATATTCAAAATATAATGATTATATATTTTTTTATAATATTTTTTAATCAGTTATATTTTTTTAGGATTCTTAATGTTGCATACCACTCAACAAGTTGTATCCCTAACATTTCATAATGTTTAAAAAACATGAATCTGAAATTAAGGGGGTGTTGGATATGGTAGTGACGATGGTTGTTCAACCTCATTCTTAGTTAAAGGAACCTGTGAGATTATGGATAACATGTGATTTAAGTGGATTTATCAATTTAATATTTATAAATTGGATCAATTGATTCTAAAATTAGTATGTCACAGACCATTTGTGCTTTAAAATTTATATAATAATCGGTCGGTGTGAATTTGGTTGGGTTTATAGGATTTATTAAGGAATTGAAAGGTAGAGTTTTCTTAAATTTATTAGACCTTGTTAGTAAAATGGAAAACCTTGTGCAAGTTAACTAATAGTCTTATGTCCTAAATCAAGCCTCAACTCAGTAGTCGTTGAATATTTGATGACACCTCATGTTCTAAGTGGTGATTTTACTCACTATATTTCTATATAAATTGATGAAAATATTGTTTAGAAAGTGATTTCAATGTTTAGAAGATATATTCTAGATTTGGAAATCCCTAAAAGAAAAGTTTTATAGTTGATATCAAAGAATGGTGAAAATAAATTTTTGAAAAATGGGGAGAATTGTTAAGCACTAAATAAAGGTATCCCTATGAAATTAAAGAATAAACATGAAGAGATATTATAGAGTTCTATCATATAGATGGATATTTATTCACGATGAACCTTTTTATTTTATTGACAATAATAGGTGAGAGATAACATAGAGTTGTATTTAATGGGATATTGTCAATTAAATATAAAGGGAGAGATTTTTTAGCACCTAAGAGTGTGTATTTTATTTTTTGACAAGAAGTGTTTGGGATTATAGATTTTTTGACCATATACTAATATTGGATTTGTTAAAATGGAGATGCTTGGAGGAGTTGTATAAGATGCATTTGATGTTATGATTAGAGAATTATTTTGGATTCTTTAATTTATTACCTTTTGAATTTTCCATTAATTAAGGAAAAATACAAATATTAAGGTGTTGTATTGAGATGATAAGTATTGAATATGATTTTTATATCCTCTATATTTTATTTTAATAAAATTGATAATTGCGTAAAGGCAGAGGAGTAGATTCGTGGAGGTAAAATAGGAGTTCTTTATACTATGTAAAGGTACTTCAATGAAAAATAAACTATGTAAATGTAATAAAAAACCTATTTATAGATCATATCTAAATATATATTGATGCATAAAGGAAATTTAAAAGGATATATAAAGGTAATCAAGTGTGGGGAGGCTATGTAATGGTCATTGGGAGATCATGGATTTCATGTAAGAGTCCTTGTAGTAGGGTATAATGGTCATATATATGTAATATATAAGGTTCATTAATGGAGGTTGATATAAGGGTAATTGGTCATAGATTCATAAAGGTAAATATATAGAGGTTATTCTTTGTAAATATACATTAAGTTATGCATAAGGGTATCTTGAGAAAAGTTGAACTATATAAAGGTCAGCGCCTTTGAAAATGGGTGGTCTAAATCATGGTGTTAGGGAGAAAGATGTTTCACCATGTGTTTTAATTAGACAATATATGTGTAAAAGTTATGGATTCAAGTTTTTTTATTTATATGATTCATGATATAAGTGTTTAATGATTCAAATATCACAATAAATATGATTATTACGATTCAAGTTGATTTAATGTGGAGTGTTTGTAGCATTATTTAAGTGGTTTAAATTAAATATTTATATCATAGTACAAATGAGAAAAATTAACCATGACTTCATGATAAAGTCATCATGGGGGAATAGGGAAAGTTATTATCATAACCAATAAATGTTGCCAGACTCAATGGTAGTGAGATATTTTTTAAGGCTATGATAACCATGGAGATTATGGAAGTTAATGTAGATGTTTAAATAATTCATATTATGGAGAGTACTTTTCCAAATCCATATAAATTCATATTTTCAAATATTAAATTTTCCTCATGTAGGGGATGGTTTCTTTGGGTTTTTCTATTTTGTAATATGAAAAATATTATCTTATAATGGTTTTCATGTGAAGGATAAAACCAAGTTTAAAGGAATCCTCTATAATTTATATCATGGAAATAAATTTTATTGTGACAAATGAAGGGAGTTAAATATTTTAAAATATTTAAATATTGATTGTGACATTGAGAGGATCCTATAATAATAATAAAAGAACCTGAGAGAGAAAATAAGAGTTCTCTAACACATGAAAATACCTATAGAATAATAGAGTTCTCTATTGAGATATCTACATACAGGGGATAGGGGAGGACTCAAACCATGAAATAACTTGATATAACCGACTCATTTAAGTGGAGTTTTACTACATTAAATTACGGTTTTCATTCACCTTTACATCTGAGATAGTGAATAAAAGTAACTTGAAACATCTATAAAAGTGAAGACATTCTGGTGTTATTATAGAAAGAGGAAGACTAAGAATCTCTTCAAGATTTTTCCAAAGTAGAAATATTTTCCATGAACTCTCATGGAAAGGATATTATCTAGGTGATATTCATAGTGAATTCATGAAGGAGAAAGTGGATATTCAAAGGGTACCAAACTACACTCGGTGAAGCCCAACATATAATAGGTGATATTGTTATTTTGAATTCATGCCAATTGTTTTTACCTGTAAATCAGTTAGTGAAAAAGGGAAAAGTGATGTAAGTGATCCTTGGGAGATTGTGAAACTACCACAAACTTTTTAAATTCATTTATCCTTTTCATGAGTGGCCTAGCCTAAACCCCAAGTAGTTAGCTTAGTAATTCTGGTCCACCAACTCTTTATTGGTTTCATACTCCTAGGACTATCCAATAGTTGTAAACCAAGTAATAATACATGATTCTTTGTGCTTGATTTTCTTTTCAATCTATGCATCATCCAAAAATAAATTTTCTCAGATAATACTAAAACATGTTGATATAAAATTATAGTCATGTAATGACATCAACACAACAACTAACTAAAAAAAGTGGTGAGCCTAATAAATATGAGCTCAAGATCTTTTAGGTAAGTGTGATAATAATGAAAAGAGATAAAATTTAGATAATGTTATATAACCTGATTCACCCCTCCCCCTCTCAGGGCATATCTCATCTAATCCCAATTTGGTTCCAATATTCAATTTTATTTCATTGAATGTTTGTATGAGTTATTAGTGACCAGAGTTGAGTGATTGGAACTTTTTGTAGTGATTTAGATGAGGTAATTCTTCCACGTTTTGGTACACTAAAGTTATTAGAGTCCTTTTAAGTGTTTACTTACAAAAATTTGAATCTAATGACCTTACTTTTTTTGGTTGACGTTTGAGGCATAATTCTTAAAAATTAGTATTGGATCCAAAGGTTCTCATAGGTTCTCATAGTATCTAAAGTTCACTGTAAAACATATCAGGTAATATTATTTCTTACTCTAATGTATTTTAATTTTAGTGGGAGTTAATTTCATCAAAAGGATGAAAATTATAGGATATAAAGGCTAATATTAACAAATTATATATAATTTTTTTTACTTTTAAAGGATATAGTTAGAGAACTAACTCATCCAAAAATACATAGACGTTCCTTTTAAATAAGATAATATGGAAAAATTGATAAAGGAGAATGGTAAAAAATTAGATAAAAATAATTATAGTTTAGGGATGGTTTTTTTGAAAAAAAGTGTGTCCTTCAAAATCTAATAGAATAATATTACAACATTGTTGAGGGAGGCATTGATAGATATGTGTGAGAATCCTAGATCACTCAATAAGTCGTTCTTTGTGTGACAAATATTAATTATGTGGATATCATAAGGAAGGTCTGCAGCAGATCATGTGAATTATTTATGAATAATCATAATCTAGATCAAGTCTTTTAAGGTGAGTTTTATGTATTATGTATGGCTCATACAGTTGTTATCATCTTTTTCAGAATCTTGTAACATAATGGTGACAATAATGAGAAAATATAGTGTAAAAATGGATTTATATTTAAGGATATATAAAACTTGATTCTTAATGAAGATATCTAGAGAATATAGATTTATAAACCTTATAATGATGTATTGAATATAGATAGAAGAGGGTACTATCCTCATACAATAATCCAAATATGATTAGAATGTAAATCATGAGAGAGGAGTTGAAGTAAATATATAGGACCCCAGTTATCCTATTGCAACTGTGGTAAAGGGGTCATCTAATTAAGGATTATTGTGAGTGCCAATGAAATTTAAAAATAAAATACACTAAAATATTAAATTCATTGAACTTAGAATCTGATCGTAGTTAAAACCTATAATTGAGAATAAAAGCATGATTGGAATCATGGATCATAGACTTTGAATCATCTTTCCACTCCACTGGTGAAAAGGGATGCTTATAAAATTATGTATTTGGAAGCTTTAGAAGAGTCCATATAACAAATTATGAAGCTATTAATATTATTGGAAAGGGGAAATTAAAATACTATTGAATAATTATAATAAATTTTAGATGAAAGGAGTTATACATATTCTAGCTCTTTGGAAGAATATAATTTTAATAGGATAGTTGGATAAATCTAGTTGTGGAATAAAATTTAGAATTGGAGAGTGGAAAATCAAAAAAGGTTTCCTTTTTTATAGAAATAGGTTTAAAGTATAACACACTTTATCTTACTGTATGATCAGAAGGAGTATCACTTTCTAGAGAATCAACCAACAAATGATCATATTTGTGGAACTTTTGACTTGGTAACCTTAGTGGGAAGAGTATGAATGGTTTAGAATAAAAAGGAATGTTGAGGTAGGAATATTCAAACATTGGAAATTTCAATAGATGTATACTAATAAAGAAAGGTAAATTTTCTTTCAATTTTCCTAGAATAACACCGAAATATAAATAGATGGATCTTGTATATATAGAAATATGATAGCCTTCCCAAATAAAATATCATGGAGGATCATAATAATTAGTGACTTTAATTAAGGAATATATGAATATAGTATGAGTTTATTTCATAAAACAAAAATTAGAAGTGGCTAGAGTGATCATGCAATGGAAAGATATAGTTTTAATGGAAATAATAAGTAAGTTGAATAGATTGAGGTCAAACAATGGTGGTAATTTTACAAGAATAAATTTTTGGAACTTATAAAAGAACATGGGTATCAAGAAAAAAAATAAGGTATCAGGTATTCTTGAATAAAATATTGCTGCTGAAAGGATGAATCTAAAATTAATAAAAATATCATAGTGCATGTAACTACACTTAATAATTCCTAATAAAATTAGGAGAGAATTAGGAAACATAATAATATAATTGATCTTCCTAAACCCATCAAAATCTATGAGACAATAGCTACCAGAAACAATATGATCCATTAAAACATCAAATTTATCTCACCTTAAGGACTTCATAAATTTATCGTATACACATATAGATGGAAATGATAGATATAATATTTAATAAAAATCTTTTACATGTTTATTATAGGATATAAAGATAAAAATCTTGTATTTCAACTTTGGGATGGCAATAAAAGGAAAATCATTAGAATTATAAATGCTCAATTTAATGAGTAGTTACTTTGGAAAGAAAATAACTTGGTGTATAAGGATTTTATAAGTAAATAAATAACTTTAATCCATGTTTAATTGAATATGGGATCCAAATGAGTTAAAATTATGAATAATTTCAATGGATCTAAATCTATCAGAATTTAGAACATTTTGGTAGAAAATTTAGAGGTCAGTACATAAAGTATTAAAATGAGACTAGAAGAATATTTACCTAAAATATTGATAAATTTGGAAGTTTGTTCTAGAGATTTAGAGGATGAAATTACAATGGCTTTCAATACCATATAGGGTAGTACTTATAGTAGAATTATTGATGTCATTAACAGTCAGGTGGATAGTATATAGGTATATAGATAATCTAAAATTCTTACTTTTAATGGATACTATAGAACTAGAGAGACCAATAGTAGAAGATAAAATTAGATATTATGACTAGTGGGAGTTTTCAATAAAGGATTAGTTGGGTTTTCTTCAAGTGAACAACACATGGGAGCTATCAGAACTACCACTCGGAATGAGGGAACATGAAAACAAGTGAGTTTTCTAGTTGAAAGAAGAAGTTGAAAGATTAAGAAGGTATAACGAGGTATTAGTTTGGATATGGTTTTAATAGAATAAGGTTATTAAATTCTATAAAATATTTTCTCTGTTAGTAAATCATACTACCATTTCAAGAGTGGTTACTTTAGTTTATTTTAGAGTTTTACATCTAGAAAAAATTGATGTGAAGATAGATTTTTATCATGGGGACCTAGTAGAAGAAATATATATTAAGAAACCTAATGGTTTCATGTATCAATATAATTATTTCTTGGTGTAAAAAATGAAGAGGGGTCACTACAGTTTGAAACAATTTCCGTGATAGTGGAATTGGAAATTATACTTATTCATGGAGGATAAATGTTTCCATTAGAAAAACTCAGACAATTACTATTATTGAAAGGTTTATAATAATGGTAAATTTATTATTTTTCATCTGGATGTGGATAGAATTCTATTGGTGGGATATTAAATTAAATATATTTACTAGTTAAAGAAGTAATTTTCTAAAAAGTTTTAAAAAAATATCTTAGTGAATCAATAAGATATTGTGCATGGTAACTGAGTGAGATAGTAAGATTATAATTTTGGTTCTATCATAAAAATACTACAATTGGAATTTTTTTGAATGGTTCAAATTGGGAGGATGTAATTCAGTCTTAACACATCTTGGTGGTCACTTAAAATTTTTAAAGGAATAAGTACCATGAATGAAGGAAGATTAAAAGAACATGATGAGAGTACTATATGCATTAATGGTAGGGATTATCATGTACGAAATAGTGTTAACTTGACTAGAAATATCTGATGTAGTGGTAGTGGTCATTCGATACATAGAGAATCTAGGAAAAGATCATTATAAATCCATGAAATGGATTATTGGTTACCTTAGAGGAATGTAAGATGTTGCTATTTAATTCAAAAAATATGATCCATTGCAGGGGTATATTGATGAAAATTTTAGGGGTGACTAAAAATCATGGAAGTTCATAATTGAATATTTTTTTTAAATTTTGTGGAACTGTGATCAGTTAGATATTGTGGTTACAATCAGTGATTGGAATCACTATAATAGAATCAAAGTATGTGGAAATAATAGAATAAATAAAGAAAATTGTATGGTTTAAGCATTTGATTCAAGATCTCATATATATAAAAAAGTGGACTATTTTACTAAAAATGTCAAAGTGAAATATTCTTGGATAAAAATATAGTGTTTCATAAAATTATAAATCACATAAAACCAAAGTAAAACTTTATCCAAAAGATATTAGAAAATATAGGGTCCGAGTTGGGAAATATTGTTAGAAGTTAAAATCTAGTGGACATGTTCACCAAGGATTTAGTCAAGGAGAGTTTTAGGAAAAACTGTGCCTTAGATAGAATTGGGTGAATGGAAGGGAAATGGAGGATTCCATGGGATTCCTTGAAGTAGTCTTCAAGTGGAAGATTTTTGGGATTCAAGAAGCCTCTTCAAGTACTATACTTAGTTTTCTATAAGGATAAACTCTATTAAACCATTTGGTATTATGAAAAAAAGTAAAATAGGACCTTTTTGGATCACTTATGATGTGGTTGGATGTTTTGAATTTATTATTGGTGTAAGTGTATGGTGATTAGGTCACCAAATTCTCATATATTTTGAAGTGCAGATAGATCACTAGAAGATGTATAAATTATTCATTTAGATCACTCCCAGCATGGATTTTTGGTAAATGAGTAAGCTTATAGTGAACTATTCATCTACTAGTTATCATAAGTTAAATCATAGATATACTATATAGAATCAACAATCATTCAGTGTAATGGATTTTTCCCATAAATATAGGAGGTCGGTTCAAATGATTGACAAGATAAGACACACTATATATGGTGAGTGGGACCACATGCTAAGGTGTCATATGATAATTTGAGTTATTTATATATAGATTCCAAGTTATAGTGAATGTAACATATTTTTAACTTTTTATGAAATGAAAATTTACGATACATATCCCAGTGGATAAAGGATGAAAGTCCAAACCATGTAAATCCTTTTGAGTCTTTTAATTTATTTATTTAATTTAATTTAATTGAATTTTTGTATGATTTGTGAGTGAGAAGAGTTGAGTGAGTTAAGATTAGTGTAGTGATATGGGGGAGTTAATTCTTCCATGTTCCACTACACTAATGTTAAGAGAGTCCTTTTCAGAATCTAATTCTTCTGACATGATTTTGATGACCTTACTTTTATTAATTGATTTTTGGGGTGGTAATGTCAAAAAAAATATGTATATATAAAATATATTGAGAAATATATCATTTATGATCACTAAAATAATACTGATAAAGGGTTCACATTTATCAGCACTTAAAAAATAACAAATAAAGGCTTATGTTTATCATATTTTTTGTTTAACACTATTAAAAGTGTTCCATTTATTAGTTGGTTTTTAGTACTGATAATGGGTAGTGCTATTTTTGTGAAAATATAGAGTAGTTCCTATAAATACACTTTCTAATCACTAGGATACCCTCTCCCCCTTCCAACTTGGAATATCAATTTGATTCAAGTGTTTGCTCAAGGTAATATTCTCCTCTCTCTTTCTCTCTTATCCCAGTCTATCCTTATAATTTCTTCCATTCTTATTACCCTAATAATCCATGGTGGATATGTCCTAAATAAGGGTTGGTATAATCAAAGTGTTCTTGATTTATTGGGTTCACTAAGGGTCTCTCTTATCTTGATATATTTCTATTTAGATAAGGTGTATGGATTCCAATAGATTGAGGTAGGTGTTTTTACATAAATCCATTTATTTTTTGAACCTTTATGCTTGAGGTTTATAAAGTTTATTTCCTAGTAAATTATTACTATTATTTGAAATAAACTAGCCCAATCCTACCCGACCCATCACCCAACCTGTTTCACCACAAGGCCTGATGCGCCTTCCCAATAACCATGGGCTAACAATGGGCACCATGATACTAATATATAACATTTGGTAATGGTTTAACCCTTGGAATATAATAACAAAAAACACATGGATTCCACCAAAAATTTGGAATTACCCACCCATAATTTGGATACCCATGTTATCAAATGAATAGTTTTAAAACATATGATAGACAAATAGAGTATAAGCAGCAAAAAATGAATTATAAATCATAAACATCACATCATAAATATTAATAAATGATAAAAAAATTCAATATAAAACAATAGAAAAACAAGTTAAAGACTATAATGGATAATAATATAAAAACTAAACACCATTGAGGATACCAAAATTCTCCATATGATATCAACCTCCTCATAAAAATCCATCACCACAAGAAACTTACCCAAGAAGGATGACATGAATCAAAAGGTTCTACCATATGGTATAACACTATTACCTTACATGTATCCTCCAAAACCATGTTTTAATATGCCCAACGGATTATGAAGGGTGTGAGGTAGTGTCTAGTAGAACACCACCATGAATCTGTATAAAACTTTTCACAATGTAAACCTTTAATTTTAATTTTAATACCATATTTAAATAAATTTATATTTTGAAATATTTTTCATAGTCCCTTTTCTTTTATAAATAAAATAACTACCTATATTTATAATCATATAGAAATAATATATGATATATGAGGTAAATAACCCATAATAAATTCATCACAAATAGTATGAGAGTGGGAATAATAAACAAACATGAACTCAAGTATAAAATAAGAAACATGGTAAGACCTCTGACCTATAGGTTACAAAGTTAACTTGGACCTTCTATTGGAACACTAACTAGTCTACAAGTCCCTAAACAAGTAAGTTAGTACGGATCCTCCATAGGAATCACTAAAAACTACCCCTAACTATTTTACACTTAAATCTAAGGAAACACCCATCTAACCACCCACCTGCTTAAGGTCTTCCGTGTTCCAACACAATCAACCCATACCAAATCAACAACTAAGATAAAAAATAACCCAAAATCAATAATTTAACTTCAAATCACATCTTCTTTCAAAAATCCACTTTAAAAAATTACTTCGAAAGTAATAATAAAAATGATTTTCAACAGAATAATGGAGAGAAACCACCAATCATGCCAATTCATGAAAATAAATCTATGAAACCACACACATCCGACCTCATTAATTAATTTAAAAAAATTTAATAAACAAAACTAAAGGAAAAATCAATAAAATTGGGTATGAAAAAGTAAAGGAAAATCTATTTAGGGAAACTTACCTAAAATTTAAAGTAATCTATTCACGTTAACTTGAAACCACTATAAATAGAAATAGAGGATCCCAAAAATTCTAGAATAATAAGAAATTTCATTAAAACCTCGACCCTAATTTTGACCCCCATGATGAACTAGGGTTCAAAAACTCCATTTAAATAGAATAAAAAGGAAATACAATAGGAGACGATGAGGAATCCATAAGAAATCATTCATTTTATTGAATAAATCAACTAAATATAGTGGAAATACACCAAGAAAGAAAGGGAGAATATGGTATATACTAGATGGGGCTAGTTTGAATGAGTGGTTGAAGAATATAGAGAAATTGGGTTAAAATTAATCAAGTTAAAATAGGTAAATTCCCAATTCTAAGGGAATTGGGTGGGTCACACTATTTGGTCACATTTTTTAGAAAACCATGTTCCAACCATGTGAGCCACTATCCCTTTACAAAATTTATTATACTATTTTCTCAGAGAGTCTAAATGGTTAGAAAAACCATATGGTAAATTTTTAAAACATATCTAGTCTATCTAAACTCCCATATCACAAGGTTAAGATAAGAATTATTCCCAACTATACACCAACCATGTAACCTAGTAAAATTTCCCCAAAAATATATATTTTGACCCCAAAATCCTAAAAAACTACAAATTAAATGAAATGAAAATAAGAACTCAAAATAAAAAATATTAGTTACTCTGTTAGCGTCACAATTGACAAAACTATGCCACTTTATTCCACTATAAAGTCCTCAAGGTTCCAAATATCAAAAAAGGTTAGGCCACTTATACCTCAACAACACTTCATGTCACTAGTGCAAAAAACGTTATTTATGTCAGTCATTTTTCATTTTTTACGTCAGTTTTTAGCCGACGTTAATACAGACGACATTATAAATAATGTTTTTTACGTCTATTATTTAAAAACCGATGTAAAAAACACAACATCGCGGTGTTTATCACGTCTGTTAATTAATAATCGACGTGTAAAAATGGGGGGGGGGTATCACGTCGGTTATATAATAACCAAAATTATAAACCCATGTGGGGGTTGTTCATCACGTCGGTTATTAAATAACTGATGTGATAAACCCCTGGGAAATGGTTTATCACGTCAGTTATATAATAACCGACGTTCTAAACCAGTCTGGGGGGGGGGTTATCACATCGGTTATTAAATAAACGACATGATAAACCATTTCCCAGGCCTTTTATCACATCAGTTATTAAATAAGTGACGTGATAAACCATTCCATAGGTGTTTATCACGTCAGTTATTAAAAAAATCGACATGATAAACCCTTCCCGATTTCTTTATCAGGTCGGTTATTTTATAACCGACGTGGAAGATTTTTTTTTTTAAAAAAATCGAATGCAGTCCTCTTCTCTCCCCTAGAAACAACCAGAAACCAAATCAAGAATTCATACCACAAAAATAGAAGTAGATCAAAACAAGAACTAAGGAAAAATTAATCATTTACATTGATAACATATAAAACTTACCCCACTAGACACCCCTCCCACCACCCCCTGAACATCACCCCCTCACCCCACTTGATAGCCCCCACCACACCCCTGGACTGCACCCGACCCCCTGGACAGCCCCAAACACCCCGGGACAACCCCCCCACCCTCCTGAATAGCACCCCCTCACCCAACTTGAAAGCCCCCACCACACCCCTGGACTGCCCCCCGACCCCCTGGACAGCCCCAAACACCCCGGTACAACCCCCCCACCCTCATGTATATCCCCCCACACCCTGGACAACCCCCCCCACCCCATTTGAGCCCCCACCACACCCCTGGACTACTCCCTCGACCCCCAGGACAGCCCTAAACACCCTTGGACAACCCCCACCCCCATGTATACCCCCACCCCCTGGACAACACTTCCACACCCCTAGACAGCCCTCCCACACCCCTGAAAGAGACCAAAAAGTTGCCGAAAACAAACCAGAACCCCCTCACCCCACTAGACTTCCCCCACCACACCCCTGAACACTCCCCCCACACCCCTGGACATCACCACCACCCCCTATACATCCCCCACCCTCCTGTAGGCCCCCACCCCCTGTAAAGCACTCCCACATCCCTGGACAACCCTCCCACACCCTTGAAACAGACCAAAAAGTTACCAAAAACAGACCAGAACCCCCTCAACCCACTAGACAGCCCCCACCACACCCCTATACTGCCCCCATCCCCATGGAAACCATAGACCCCCCCCACTGGACAACCCCCCACCCCCAGAAAACCCCCTCACCCCACAAGACACCCCCACACCCCTGGACACCCCCTGGACAGCCTCCCACTCCCCTGGACAACCCTTCCACCCTCCTAGAAATGCTCCCACCCCCTGAAATACCCCCCCACTCTCATGGACACCTAGGACCCCCCACCCCATAGGACATCCCTCTCATACCCTTGGACACCCCCACCCCACTGAACACCCCCCCACACCCTTGGAACTCCTCCCCCCAGACCAGAATCCATACCAGAAAAACCATCATAAGTAGACCAAAGTAAGAAGTAGAGAAAAATTAAACATTCACATATATAACATTAAAAACTTACACTTTAAACTTCAAAAAGAACTAAATCCAACCTAAACGACTACCAAATACAAAATTACAATGACAATATTCAAAATTATATTTTACATTACAAACAACTAAAATTCAATCAAACTAGTAAAATAATTTGACCACTCCACTTGTAAGTGTTTGATGTCTTCAGCAGTATAGGGTTGAGGGTCATCAAAAAGATACAAATTAAAAGGATATTAGTTAACGTTTATAATGAATAAATCAAATTGAAATATTATGGAAATGTTTAAGAGGAAATCTTACCCGGTAAAAATTCACAACTGTCCTAGTTGTTATTATTTCATACATAAATCTTAACATATAATATCCACATTCGATGACGCCTTGTTTTTCAAGACAATTCTATTTGAATGAGTTTAAATTCAATATATTATTTTATGTAATAAATCAAAAAGTACAAATTATAAATGGATATTTACCTTCGCATTTACATATTTGATCTTTACACTCCTTTTCATTGTGTTTTTTCGAAAGTAGACCCATGCCCTGTTAGAAAATAATACGAATGGGGTAAATTTAAAATTCATTATAATATATAAAACTATTGAGAAATTGAAACTTACTTTTCAAATATATTCTTAAAACTTTCACGCACATCATCATGGATAGAGCATATCCAATAAAGTTCTTTCTCCCTTGGGGAAAATCCCCTAAAATCCAATGATCACTGATAAAAGTAAATTTAAGGTTAGTGGTTTTTTATGTTAAAAGATAATGAACTCTTTGAGATATATGTGTTTCATACCTCTCACAAAAAGGCATCATCCAACATTGTGTGACTATATTCTTTTCAATTCTTTCAGCAATATAAAGCATTCTTTGTTCCTCATCCAATGCACATGCTTCAGGGGAAATCCATTGCGGGTCCATGAATCCATATACATCTGTCAGCTCATTCCTCTCAAAAATTTTATAAAGATGCCTAATACAAAACAGACATAAGTATACATTATTAATAAATATAACGTAGGGAAAAGGCATTAAGAATTACATGGAAAAAATTTGCACCACATTGATGCCCAACATATCTCTAGTAACAAGCTCCATGATATCAGTTTTCATAATCCCCACACATATTGCATGTCCACAAACATGATATTCCATTGGAAACTCATAATAACCCACCAACAAATTTGAATATCTTGACAATCTGTCAGGACTACTAGAATCTCTATCTGATGTCATATCCATTTGTATTTGTTGTTGTCTATACAATATTTATTTACCTTTGAAGTATTCCTATAAAAATAAATAGAAAAATATATTAGTTTTCAAACGATAAAACAAATTTATTAAATAAAATAAAATAAAAGATATAACATTCATACCTCTATGGTAATGAGTCGAAGATGTCTGAATGGCCAAATTAAAAAATGGCTGATACTATGTCCAACTGTCGTCACCTCATCTGTAGGTAATGGTACTCGAGCTGATATATCTATAATATCCTATACAGTGACCCTCTGATTCTCTACCTCTAATTGTTGATGATGAATTGTATCTCCTATACAATATACCAACCCATATGAAACTATATGATTTTGAGGATCATCAACATACAAATCGCAATAAGTAGGAAGCTGCGACGGAGGAGTAAGATATAAAATTAGGTCCGCAGGCTGAGGTGGGGGAGTGGGATCTACTGGCTGAGGTGGAGGAAAAATAATGGGGTCTGTAGGGGGAGGTGGAGGAGTGGGAGCTGCAGTCTGAAATTGTATTTGCATGTTTGTAAACATAAATTGTACTGACTCTCTAATCTTTTCCTCCATCTTCACATTAATATTATGAACTTTAGCCTCCAAGGATTCTATTTTTTTATAAACCCCCTCAACGTTATAAGTTGAAGAACGTGACAACACTTTTCTTACCGATACACCTACCAGATATCCTCTTACACGACCCGGATGTTTGGGCTTTCCCAATGCTACAGATAATATATCTTGCCTCCCAGTAGCTGTAAATGCCCCCGGTGAACTCTGCTCCTCAAGAGAGTCCTATATTAATTAATTGAACATTTCTGTAATGATTGAAATTATATGAAGAAAATAGTTAACTTAAATAAATAAAATAGATGTCTTACAATCCTCTCATCTACGATTCTCGATTCTTCCAAAAGATATTGCCCTTTTTTCCCATCCGATCTCTCTTCCATTTTTCATGTCTAGATGTAGGGGATGGAGGGGCCACCTCTCCAAAGCTTGAAGACTCAGCTCTTAGTTGTTGAAATTTCTCCGCCATCATTTGTTCTTCCAAAAATGTATACCCTCTCTGAGATAAACTATGAGGATATACATTTTTAGATTGGATCTCCTAATGATATTTCCTTGTTTGCTGTAAATTAAGAATAAGAAATCATCAAAAAAACATTAATAAGATCATTTATATAAGAAATCTTATAAAATTTTACATTGCACTTCCCAAAAATGACTCTTTTCTTCTACTTTCAAAAAACTGTCTCCATGTGTCTTTATCTATAAAAGGATATATACAACAAGGATTATCATGACTCCTATGACAATAAATTAAATCAGATGAGAGGGTTGACTTGAAATCCCTCCATCTCCTGGCAGCCAACGATAATCATTTCTTCCTGACTCCTCCAGTGTCAGGAATATCAAATGTCATCTGATAAAGAAGAGGTTAAACATATTATATATACTAGAAACATTTAAAGAATAGTCAAACAATAGCAACAGATATTACCAAAATCGTCTCCCACAACTGAGATATTATCGCTTTATCCACACTTCTCCATTCATCATAAAGAATTCTTACTTTTCTCTTAGCCTGAGTTGATACCAAACCCTTAGAATCTTTTGCATTTGGACCTCTATGAATATCATCATCATCAAACTCAATGAGTATCCTCTGATCCTATGTATGAGAAAGTGCTAATTTTGGTAAATGTGTGCACCCATGTTTACCAACCTTTGAACTCTTTATCATAATAGGAGCACATGAGGAAGATTGGGGAACATCAAGAGGAGAAAGTGAATGTTCCTCCCCATAGGTATGACCAATATTCTCATCTCCAGAATCATGTGGTTGATCAACTAAATGATCTGTCATTATCCTTCAAATCAAAAAAACAAACATTAGTTTACAAATATACAAATTCAAATATTTTAATACTATTGTAATTAGAAAATATAAAAGTGTACTAAGTTACGTAATAGTAAAAATTTTTAATATGGTAAGCATGTTAAACAATGGTCAAGATGGTCAAGATGGTCAAGATGGTAAACATGGCAAACATGGTAAACCTGGTAAACATGGTAATGTAATTGTCACTGAACAAAAATAATAGATATATAATTCATGTAATGGTAAACATGATAAAGTAAACTAAACAAACTTAAAACAAACAAAAACTTATACTTATTTCGTTTTAATACATGTTTTAATAAAGAAAAAACTTAAAATATCTAACATTTTATGGAAAAAATTAATGTAAAAAAGAAATAAACATATGTTACCTATAATTTTAAGAATGTACAAATGGATTGTTTTCCCAAATTCCTTCTTCGTGATCTTTCCTTATGGAACAAACCATGTCTTCAACATGCTCATCATTATGTACTGTTAATATTTCCATGGAAGTAGGGATCTCACATAAATCAGCATCTTCATCAAGTTCATCCTCACCAACGTATTGTTTTTTCCCTTGTAAAACAACATCCCACTACATATCTGATTGATGTACTACATAGAAAATTTGTTTTGCATGTGATGCCATTATAAAAGAATCAGTTGTGTCTTCCAATCTATTCAGATTAACAGGTGTCATTCCAAATTCATCGTGTCTGACACTGTTGTTACCGATAAACTATTTACAGTTAAAAACAAGAACTTTAATTTTAAAGTAATCAACCTCCCATATGTCTTCAATCACTCCATAATATGGACGTGATGTAGAAATTGGTTTTTTGTCCTTAGTACTAGAAAAATGCATTTCTTTTGCAAACACCAATACACCACTATTCTGAACTGCACTTCTGTTGTCCTGATCATTCGTATGAAATGTATAGCCATTAATGTCATAACCGGACCATGTTATCTCATTTAAACATGGACCACCCACTATCCATTTTAATGTCTCTGATACATCTGATCTACCAAGAAAGGCCTTTTTAAACCATGGAAAAAAAGTTTTGTTGTGCTCATTCAAAATCCACATTTCTTTCTTCTTTGGATGACATTGTTTCAACTCATTAATATGAAATGTGATATACGGTTGAGCATCAGCTATGTTATTCAAGATGTATAATTCTAACTTCTTTATCTGTTCAGCTGAAAATGATTTGACTTTCAAGCCACGAATCCCCTTTCCCTCATTATTAACTCGTTCATGGCGAGATGGAGGCAAACCTATGTGTTACGCCACAACCAAGTAGCTCGTACAAAACTCGTCTACCTCCTCAGAAATATACTTTTCAATAACAGAGGCTTCAAGTCGATATGGATTTTTAACATACCCCTTTAATATTTTCATATACCTTTAAAAAGGATACATCCAACGAAGATATACAGGTCTAGAAAGCTTTATTTCTTGAACCAGATGAATCATTAAATGCACCATTATATCAAAAAAAGTTGGAGGAAAATACATTTCCAATTGAAAAAGTATAAAAATTTCATCCTTTTACAATATGTTCAAAGCATTCACATCAATCACCTTGTTACAAATTGAATTGAAAAAATAACACAACTTCATTATAGTCTTTCTGACATGGATGGGAAATATTCCACGCAATGCAACTGGTAGAATTCGTTGCATCATAACGTGAAAATCCTGTGATTTCATACCTATCAACTTCAAGTCCTTCAATGAGACAAAATTTTTTACATTTGAAGAATAACCTTGAGGCACTTTGATATCATGAAGACACTGAAAAAGATAATTTTCTCCCTCTTCGATAATGTATGATAAGACGGGGGAAGAAATGTTCATCTTCCTTTAGGAGTGGGAGCTAACTCCAAACATATTCCCGTTGATAGTAAGTCTAATCTTGCATTCAACCCATCTTTTTTCTTTCCTTTAATATCTAACAATGTTCCAATAAAACAATCACAGATATTCTTCTCCACATGCATGAAATCGATATTATGTTTAACTTCATGATACCTCTAATATGGTAGCTCAAAAAATATTGACCTTTTCTTCCAAATATGTCTATCATTACCAGATTTCCGTGTCTTTCCCAATGTCACATCAAGGTTTTTCACCCTCTCAAAATACAAATCAGGGTATAAAGGTTTTAGAGCAGTATCAAATTCTTGTGAGCCATTGAACTCCATTTTTAGTCTTCTATAAGGGTGATCCATAGGCCAAAACTTTCGATGACCCATGTACATTGTTTTCCTCCCATGATGCAATTGACAATATGACGTCTGTTGTTTGCAAATTGGACATGCTTTATTCCCTTTAACAATGTATCCAGACAAATTTACATACATTGGGAAGTCATTTATAGTGAACATAAGCACTACATGCAGTTGAAAATATTCCATTTTATAATAATCATACACCCTAATACCATCAGCCCATAACAGTTTCAAATCATCAATCAGTGGTGAAAAGTAAATATCAATATCATTGTCGGGTTGCTTTGGACTAGAGATCATTATACTCAACATGAAATATTTGCGCTTCATACAAACTTCAGGAGATAGGTTTTAAATTACCAATAAAACAGACCAAGAACTATGTGTGCTACTGAGGGTTCAGTATGGATTCATTCCATCTGTGCACAACCCTAGTCTGAGATTTCTAATTTCATTTCCAAATGTATAATACTACGAATCAATTTTATTCCATTGTGGAAAATCAGCTGGATGACGTATTTTTCCATCACATACCCTCTCATCAGCATGCCCTCTTAACCTTTTTTCATCATGTGAATTAGCAAATAAACGTTTGAAACGATGAATTATAGAAAGATAACAAAATAACTTTGAAGGGATCTTTGTAATCTCTACATCAACCTATGATTTTTCTTTCTCCTTATACCCTGATGTCCCACATTTAGGACACTCTGACAAAAATTCATATTACTTCCTATATATAATGCAGTCATTCGGACAGGCATGTATTTTCTTGTATCCCAATCCCATCAGGAATAATATTTTCTTGGCCTTATAATGTGAATCTGGAAGATCGTTATCTTTTGGAAGAATGTCTTTCATCAATTTTAGTAGCTCTGTAAAACTTATGTCACTCCATCCATGTTTTTCCTTAAGTTTAATCAATCTTAACACCGCCGACAAAACTGTAAAATCTGTACAACCAGGATATAATGGTTTTTCAGCATCACCATATAGATGTGCAACTATCAGTTCTATCTCAATTTTTTCTGCTACAATATCGTGAATCATTTATTCAATTCCTTCATAGTTACCATCTTGCGAATCATCATCATCAGTGACATTCCATCCAGTTTCACCATGAAAAATCCAAGGGCTATAAATCGGATTAAAACCATGACAAATCAGATGATCTTTTATCTCTCTACTTTTCAACTTCTTCATATTCAAACATTTCAGGCACAGACAGAAAAAAATGTCACTACTTGGAACATTTCGTTTAGCAAATTCCAAAAAGGCATCAACACCTTCTTCATATTCATTTCTCGTTTGATGTGCTGTAATCCAACTTCGACTCATTATTACCTATAACAAATATCAAAAATATATATATATATTTAAGATAAGACAAATATATGTTTATATGAAAAAAATCATAATTTGAATGTAAAACAATTTTGAAATATGAAACAGATCTATGTGTATTTAAAAAAAATATTCTTGAATATTATTTAAAAAAATATAGTTAGATATAATTGTTTTAAATTCCATTGAATCAAAGAAAACCATGGGGCCTACAATGGTTAATAGAAAATTGGAGAAAATGGAGTAAACCTGAGAATCAAAACAAATTTAAAATAAAAATTTAGATGGAGAAAATCAAAATGTAAAGCCAATCATCATGGCACAATCATTATGTCATAATCTCAGAAACCATGATGCAGTAGTCAATCCCAACTGACACTTATCCCCCACCCCCTTGGATACCCCCTAGACACCACCACCCCCTTGTACATCCCCCACCCCTTGGACACCACCCCCACCCCTTGGACACCCCATGGACACCACCACACCCTTGGACATCCCCCAAACCCTCTAGACAACACCCCACCCCTCCTAGACACCACCCCCACCCCTACCCCCTAGGACACCCCCCTGGACAGCACCCCACCCCTCTAGACAGTACCCCCACCCCTCATGGACACCAACCCCACCCCTACCCCCTTGGACACCCCCTGGACACCCCCAACCCTTTGGATAGGCACCCACCCCCTGGACAACCCCCACCTCTCTAGACAGCACCCCCACCCCTCTTGGACACCACCCCCACCCCCTACCCCCTTGGACACCCCCAACCCTCTGGACAGCCCCCACCCCCTAGACAACCCCCCAAACCCTCTGGACAGGCCCCACCCCCTTGGACAGCCCCCCACACCCACCCACCCCCTTTGACACCCCCCTGGACAGCCCCAACCCTCTGGACAGCCCCCACCCCCCGGACAACCCCCAAACCTTCTGAACAGGCCCCTACCCCCTTGGACAGCCCCCCCCCCACCAACCCACCCCCTTAGACACCCCCTGGACACCCCCAACCCTTTGGACCCCCACCCCCTAGAGATCCCCCACCCCTCTAGACAGTACCCCCACCCCTCCTGGACACCACCCCTCCCCCCACCCCCTACCCCCTTGGACACCCCCTGGACACCCCCAACCCTCTGGACATCCCCCACCCCCTGGACTACCCCCACCCCTCTAGACAACACCCCCATGTAAGATCCTGGTTTTTGGAAAGGTATGTTTTGTTTTGTTTTGGGTTCAACCCTTTGCTTTTGGGGCTTTAAAAGATTTCTAGGAAGTGTGAGTGGCCTTGGGGGTGTTCCGGGGGCTCGGGTCATGGAAGAAGGGGAGTCTGGGAAAGACAGACCAAGGCGCACGACCTACGCACGGTCAGCCAAACCGTGCGGCCTGCCCAGACTAAGTCGTGTGACACTCCCTCCTCTGGACAGAAGTGATCGCACAGTATGCACATGGTTTTCCAAACTGTGCGGCTAAATCGTGAGACTCCCCCTCCCCCGGGCAGTGGCGTGCGCATGGTTTGCACACGGTTTTCCAAACCGTGCGGCTAAACCATGTAGCCACTTAAAGTTGGAAAAGTTACAAAATTTCCACTCTGGGCTTTATAACCCCAACTCGGGATTTTCCTCCATTTCCTCCCTCTTCACCCTAGGAACGGACCGATTCTCCCAAGAGCTCCAAGATTTCGATCTCCCTCATTTCTAAGGCATTTTTGGTGTTGTTGGTTGCGGATTGAAGCTTCGGGTAAGGCTAATCTCCTCCTTGGTTCTTTTCTTGGTTTAGGGTTTGTGTCTTCTCTACCTCTTGTTCCAGAACCCTAAAACCCTATCTTTTGGGTGAGTTCTAAGTTGAAGCTCCAAGGGTTGGTCGAATCGAGGTCTAAGGTCTTGATTGAGGGTGCGTTCAACCGCAGATTCGAGGTAGGTGGTCTACAAGTTATATCCCATGGTTATTTAGGGTTTTGTGCATGTTTATTGGTGTTCTTTCTTTCCTTCGGTTATGTTTTAAATAACCTTGATATGTTTGGTAATAATGTTGTTTAAAATGGAAAATGGGAACCCTCATGATCCCTATGGGATGTGTTGGGATAGACTTGACCTAATTGGGGCCATCCATGGTGTGTGCTATCATTTACCGGATTTAGGGATTGATATTAAACAAGTGACCTTGTTGTAATGAATTGTAGAACCCTTGATGAATATGTTGTCATGTTTGGTTGAGTGTGGAATAGAAGCTAGGTGATGCACCTAGACATGGTAATAATCAAAGGGTTATTTGAAAGGGAATGAATGGTTGATTCATGGAATGATGAATGTGTTAAATGGGTTAATGTGTAAATTGATTAAAGACCATAATGGGATAGATTATGGGTCTAGTGTTGAATTCTTAGTGGGATAGGCATAACACATGGGAATTGGGTGAATGGTTAAATGATGTGAAATGGTAATGTGTTAATGGGTTAAGGCATGATGTGGTTTCCCATGTGGGTTTTTGTGAATGATGGTTTCCGATGGGAAGTGGTTGGAAGGTTGATGGTTACTTATAGATAAGCATGTGCACATGGCTTGGTAGAGTGGGGTATGAATGAGGCTCTATGCCCATGGGTCGAGTGAAGACTGATGCTCTGAACTCTACCCTAAATGCATTAGGTAGGATAGGACTGATGCTCTGTTTCCCTATCGTTTGCATCCACCCAGACTGAGGCTTCGAGGTGAGGTTATGGTTGCTATGAGGGGTTATTCCTAGTGAGATAGGATAACATTGTGTTTACCCTCTGGAATGTGATTGTTGGCCTTAGACCCATGTAACATAATGAATGTGATTAACCCATGGAAATGTGATGAAATGGTAAGTGATGGTAATTGTTGGGAAATGAATGGTAATGAATGTGGTAATGGCTAGGGTTTGAACTAGATAATGGCACCTTAATTAATTACTTTTCATTATCGTTCATATTCCTTTTGCATGCACTACCTGTTTATACTAGATATTTTGTAGACACCGTTGGTGGTGGCCTACTGAGTTGTACTCACACCCTTCTCGGGCCGCCGTTGGGTACCCGATCAGACTTAATGTTTGTAGGTCAGGAGAAGGGAAATGGTCCTTGCTAGATAGTGAGTGGCATGGGTAGCACTTGGTGGAGGATCCGGACTTAGAGTCGGGACCATTTTGGGGATTTTGGTTGTTGTCTTTATTTGGGGTTTTCGTTCACTTTTTCACTTGTAGTATGGCATGGCATATTTGTTGTTGGGAATGGTTTTTGTACTTATTTCTTGTTTATTGATCATTTTTTCTACTATTTGGTTGTTTCTGTTGTGGCTTACTCTGATAATGAGGGGGTATAGTATCCTCACTTGACTACATAGACCCTCGCTGCTAGTCGGCAGCCTTTGGTGTACGGGGAGGCGCGCATAAGGTCATGTAACCACTCGGATCAGAGCACCGGTTTAGTGGCTTCCGGGTCAGGGATGTTACAAAATGGTATCAGAGGAGGTCTTTCTTCTCCTTCTCTGAGGTCTTGTTATTTGGGATTGATATCCAACGGTTAGGATGTGTCAGGCCTTGGCAATGAGCTCGTTCTTGGGAGTAGCTTACGCAGGTACGGGGGAAAACCCATGTCACCCTGGGTGGGAAATGTTTTTCTTGGTTGTGTGTTGTTATAGTTGATGATATTTCACCGTTGGGTGATACACATGTGGTTTTATGTGACTGTTTCATGATATTTGTCTCATGGCCCTAAAAGGCACGAGGTTTTGCATTCATGCATCATTTTTAGGCACCTAGGGAGATAGGTGACATGCATTGTGTTAGGCACATGCATGGGGTGGGTGTGTGAGGCAGGAAAGTAGGGTGCATTATGCATTTCATGAAACCAAGAAATAATGAGAAGAATGAAATTAAACAAGTGGGTAAATGATGTTTAATGAAACCTAAGGGTTTGAAACGAAGTGGAAAATGTCTTGAAAAATGTTGCGTGAGTTGGTGGTAGTGCATGATTGTTTACACCATGTGGACCATGTTCTGCTATATGGATGGTCAGGGCAGTGAATTTGAGGTGTTAACATTGTTAAAAATGGGCTGTTGTAGCTAGTAAAGATCTTTTGATGGAGTCATGAATGTTTATGGTACGCGTTCTAAATCTCGTGCTTGGAATTATAGAGAGATTCTACTACGACGTCGATTGCCAGTTGGGAAACAAGAGGATATTGCTGAGAAAACTCCTCCAGTAGAGGAGCACGAAAATGTGGTGATCAATGAAGGTAGAGAAGACCAATTCTGAGGGAACATGGCTTGACTTATGTAGATGATGGATCGGGACCCAGGGAGGGGTGCACCGAGTATGTTTGAGCTGACCAGGGAATTCCAGCTGCAGCACCCTCTGACTTTCACTGGAGAGGGTGGGCCAGAGGAAGTGGAGTTCTGGTTAGAGTCCGTCCAGATGATACTAGATCATCTAGAGACCCCTGTTGAAAAGTGAGTAAAGCTGGACGTTTATATGTTGCGGGGCCAGGCAAGGCGTTGGTGGGACATTCAGGATCAGACCAAGCAGGCTGAGGGGATATCGTGGAAGGTTTTTCAGGAGATGTTTCTGGTACATTTACACCCAGAAACTTTGAGGCAGGAGCGGGCTACAGAGTTTATGATCCTAACTCAGGGATCGCTGTCGGTGATGGACTATGCTAGTCGCTTCACTAATCTGCGATGCTTTGTCCCAGTGTTAGTTGGGGATGAGGCAGCGATAGCAAGGCGTTTCTAGGATGGGTTGAGACATAATATCAGGTCTCAAGTAAATATCTTTCGCTTGAAGAGGTTTGCAGAGGTGATTGATCAGGCACTCATCTCTGAAGTAAAACTGAAGGGAGCTTCGGGTAGTGGGCTTGTGGTGTCGGTGGGGCAGACAATTGGTGCAACTTCTGAGGTTCGGAAGCGATGCCCTGAGAGCTCACAACATGGCAGTAACATGCAAAGTGGCTGGAAGAGAGGGTCATCCTCTCAGAGTGGGAACCAGGTGTGTTGTTATTAGTGCGGTAGGTCGGGGAATGTGCATGTTCAGTTTCCTCGACCTCTGGTTGAGTGCCATTCATGCGGAAGGATGGGAGATGTGTAGAGGTTCTGCAGGAATCCTCAGCAGGAAGGGGAGCATGATGGTGGAAAAGAAGATACCGGATACGGGAAGGGGATCAGTTTCCCCGTATCAGGCAAGAAGTTGGAGCTCCACGGGCTGTACTGGAAGGGGCGGTGGGCGTGGAACTCCGGGACAAGATTGCTCACACCAACAGGGTAGTGTAGCACAGAGTACTTAGGCTGGGGCCCAGGGTAGAGGGGCAGGTCAGCTTTAGGCAGTTCAGTTTGCACCTGGTGATGGCGAGGCTGGACCATCGATTGTTCGAGGTACGATCCTTATAGATTCTACGTTTGCTAGTGTGTTGTTTGACATAGGTTCCACACACTCTTTTATCTCTTCTCAATTTGTGGTAGTGCTGGGTTTACATGTAGAGGGAGTGTGTGGAGTGATGTCAATTGACACCCCGTTGGGAGTGCGGGTTGAGGATATCAAGCAGTGCAAGGGATGTGCCTTGGAAGTTGGTGGGTATCATTTTCTATGGGACTTGTTCATTCTCGAGATGTTAGGGTTTGACCTAATCTTGGGAATGGATTGGTTGGTGTTGTATCGGGCACACATAGACTATTATCCCCGTAGAGTATCATTCAGGTCGCTTGAGTGTGACGCTTATGTCCACCGTGGTGAATGGGATGTTCGAGCAGGGCGCGTGAGGCCTTTTTATCAATGGATGAGTGGACTCATTCCTCACGTGGCATGTCTTGTGATTGATGATGGTGAGGGAGGGGAATATCCTAATTTTCCTCACATGGTGGATCAATTTTAGGATGTGTTTCCTGAGGATTTCTTGGGGTTACCACCCGAGAGGGATGTTGAGTTCGCGATCGAGTTGTTTCCGGGAGCGGAGCCAGTTTCTATTCCGCCATACTGAATGGCATTGTCAGAACTCTAGGAACTAAAGGTTCAGCTTGAGGAGTTGGAGCGTAAGGTGTTTATCCTCCCTAGTATATCTCCTTGGGTATCTCCTATTATTTTTGTAAAGAAGGCCGATGGGTCGTTGAGGCTGTGTGTTGATTATCAGAAGTTGAATCAGATGACGGTGAAAAATCGGTACCCTCTTCCTAGAATTGATGACCTGTTTGATCAGTTGAGGGGGGAATTAGTGTTTTCTAAGATCGATCTAAGGTTAGGTTATCACCAGTTAAGATTGAGGTCTTCTGACGTACCGCAGAAAGCTTTCCGGAGTCAATACGAGTTTTTTGATTTCGTGGTAATGCCTTTCGGCTTGACCAATGCACCAGCGGTGTTTATGGATTTAATAAACCGGGTATTTCATCCCTATCTAGATCGGTTTGTGGTTGTATTTTTTGATGACATCTTAGTGTACTCGAAAACTCATGAATATCATGCCCAACATCTTAACATCATCTTGGGTACGCTAAGAGAGCACCGGCTATACGCCAAGCTATCAAAGTGTCAATTCTGGATAGGTGAGGTACATTTTCTGGGCCACAACATCTCAGAGGCAGTTGTGTCAGTGGATCCGGATAAAGTACAGGAAGTTGTATCTTGGAAGCATCCCAAGAGTGTTTCAGATATTTGGAGTTTTCTGGGCTTGGCCAGGTATTACCAAAGGTTCATTCAGGATTTCTCTCGCTTAGCAGCACCACTCTTGGGCTTGACCAAGAAGGAAATCAGGTTTGAGTGGTCTGGGGCTTGTAAGGATGCCTTCCAAGAATTGAAGAAGTGGTTGACGACCACACCTATCTAGATATTACCTGAACCGGGTAAGAAATACGTCATGTTTTGTGATGCGTCCATAATTGGACTTGGGGCTGTGTTGATGCAGGATGAGAGGGTTGTGGCTTATGGGTCAAGGTAGTTGAGACCCCATGAGTGGAACTATCCCTCTTATGATCTTGATTTGGCTGCAGTGGTGTATGCCTTGAAGTGATGGAGGCACTATCTATTGGGGGAATGGTTTATCGTGTTTACGGACCATAAGAGTTTAAAGTACATATTCTCACAGCGGGATCTGAATCTTCGGCAGCAAAGATGGGTTGAATATCTCCAGTCTTTTGACTTTGAGTTGGTGTACATGCCAGGAAAGGGGAACAATGTTGCTGATTATCTGAGCAGGAAGATTCAGAATCAAGTAGTTCAGGATTCCATCACTGAGTGGAAGGTGATGGCTTTGTTTGTAGAGATGCACCTAGAGGTACAGGAGGAGAATGGCCAGGTCACTCTTGATTCTTGATGATGGAGTCGACGCTCTTGAGTCGAGTTAAGGAAGGTCATCTTGATGATCCTGAGTGTTTTTCCATGAAGTAAAATCTTAAAGGTGGGGAGATATCTTTTGGTTGGGACATCGGTGTGGATGGTCTTGTTCGTGTTCGTGATCGTGTGGTTGTGCCAAAGTGTGTGCGGGAAGAGTTGATGCGTGAGTTCCATGCGTCAAAGTGGGAAGTGCATTTTGGTTTGACCAAGATGTACCGTGATCTCCGAAGGCAGTTTTGGTGGCCTGGAATGAAGAAGGGAGTTGTGGGATTTGTGGCATGGTGCCTTACCTGTCAGTAGGTGAAGGCCGAGCATCAACGCCCAGGTGGTTTATTGCATCCATTTCCCATTCCGGAGTGGATGTGGGATGATGTAACAATGGATTTTTTCATGGGTCTTCCAAGGACACCACGGATGAACGATGCAATCTGGGTGGTCATGGATCGGTTAATGAAAGTGGCTCATTTCTTACTGATTCAAAAGACCTTTACAGTCGACCAGTTAGGTAAACTATATGTTCAGGAAGTAGTGCAGTTGCATGGGGTACTGTAGACCATAGTTTCAGACCGAGATCCGCGTTTCACATCACGCTTCTGGAAAGGGTTGCAGAAGGCGCTTGGTACGCAGGTGTTTTTGAGTACGGCTTTCCACCAGTAGATGGACGGGTAGTCAGAATGTATAATCCAAGTGTTGGAAGACTTGTTAAGAGCTTGTGTCTTGGACTTTGGTGGTTCTTGGGAGAGGCACCTATCATTGGTTGAGTTTTCCTACAAAAATAGTTTTTAGGATACAATTCAGATGGAACCATTTGAGGCGCTTTATGGGAGACCGTGTAGATCTCCGTTGTGTTGGCTAGAGGCCGGTGAATCTGAGTTGTTGGGGCCGAGTCTCGTGTAGGAGACTTCAGAGATAGTTCAGTTTATCAGGAAGCAAATGGCTACGACTCAGGGTAGGAAGAAGTCATATGCATATCAGAGGCATAGACCTCTTGAGTTTGGGGTGGGTGAAAAATTATTCCTTCGAGTGTCACCAAGGTTGGGTCACCGTTGGATTCAGAAGCAGGGTAAGTTGGCACCCAGGTATGTGGGACCTTTTGAGATTGTGTAGAGGATCAGACCAGTGGCTTACCAATTGGATCTTCCACAACGGTATGGGGGAATGCATGATGTGTTTCATGTGTCGCAGCATCAATGGTATAACCCTGACCCATCTCATGTTGTTGATGTTGAGGATGTGGAGCTTGAGGTTGATGCGTCCTTTGAGGAGCATCCGGTTCGTGTGGTGGATCGTAGTGAAAAGGTCTTGTGAGGAAAGGTTGTGCCATTAGTGCGAGTACTATGGCAGCATGGGAATGTTCAAGAAGAAACTTGGGAGTGGGAATCAGATATGTGGGCCTAGTGGCCTGAACTCTTCTCTTCGGTGGAGCAATAAGGCTTGGAAGCTCGGCTCGAGGATGATCCGTTATAAGGTGGGGAGGTTGTAAGATCCCGGTTTTTGGAAAGGTATGTTTTGTTGTGTTTTGGGTTGAAACCTTTGCCTTTGGGGCTTTAAAAGGTTTCTTGGAAGTGTGAGAGGCCTTGGGGGTGTTCCGGGGGCTCGGGGCACGAAAGAAGGGGAGTCTGGGCAAGACAGACCAAGGCACATGACCTGCGCACGGTCAGCCAAACCGTGTGGCCTGCCCAGACTAATTCATGCGACCCTCCCTCCTCTGGATAGAAGCGAGTGCACGGTTTGAGCACAGTTGTCCAAATTGTGTGGCTAAATCGTACGAATCCACCCTCCTTTGGGCAGTGGAATGCGCATGGTTTGCGCATTGTTTTCCAAACCGTGCGGCCACTTAAAGTTGGAAAATTTACAAAATTGTCACTTCAGGCTTTATAACCCCAACTCGGGATTTTCCTCCATTTCCTCCCTCTTCACCCCAGGAACGAACCGATTCTCCCAAGAGCTCCAACAGATCGATGTCCCTCGTTTCTAAGGCATTTTTGGTGCCGTTGGTTGCGGATTGAAGCTTCGGTTAAGGCTAATCGCCTCATTGGTTCTTTTCTTGGTTTAGGGTTTGTGTATTCTCTCACTCTTGTTCTGAAACCCTAAAACCCCATCTTTTGGGTGAGTTCTAGGTTGAATCTCCAAGGGTTGGTCGAATCGAGGTCTAAGGGATCGATTGAGGGTGCGTTCAACCCCAGATTCGAGGTAGGTGGTCTACAAGTTATATCCCATGTTTATTTAGGGTTTTGTTCATGTTTATTTGTGTTCTTTATTTCCTTTGGTTATGTTTTCAATAACCTTGGTTTGTTTTGTAATAATGAAATTTGAAATGGAAAATGGGAACCCTCACGATCCCCGTGGGATGTGTTGGGATAGACTTAAACTAATTGGGGTCATCCATGGGGTGTGCCGGCATTTCCCGGATTTAGGGATTGATATTAAACAAGTGAACTTGTTGTAATGAATTGTAGAACCCTTGATGAATATGTTGGCATGTTTGGTTGAGCGTGGAATAGAAGTTAGGTGATGCAACTAGAATTGATAATAATCAAAGGGTTTTTTGAAAGGGAATGAATGGTTTATTCATGGAATGATGAATGTATTAAATGAGTTAATGTGTAAATTGATTAAAGACCATAATGGGATAGATTATGGGTCTAGTGTTGAATTCTTAGTGAGATAGGCATAACACATGGGAATTGGGTGAATGGTTAAATGATGTGAAATGGTAATGTGTTAATGGGTTAAGGCAAGATGTGGTTTCCCATGTGTGTTTTTCTAAATGATGGTTGCCGATGGGAAATGGTTGGAATGTTGATGGTTACTTATATATAAGCATGTTCACATGGATTGGTAGAGTGGGGGTATGACTAAGGCTCTACACCCACGGGTCGAGTGAAGACTGATGCTCTGAACTCCACCCTAAATGCACGGGGTAGGGATATGACTAATGCTTTGTTTCCCTATCGGTTGCATCCAACCGGACTGAGGCTTAGAGGTGAGGTTATGGTTTCTATGAGGGGTTATTCCTAGTGATATAGGATGACATTGTGTTTACCCTCTTGCATGTGATTGTTGGCCCTAGAGCCATGTAACCTAATGAATGTGATTAACCCATGGAAATGTGATGAAATGGTAATTGATGGTAATTGTTGGGAAATGAACGGTAATGAATGTGGTAATGGTTGGGCTTTGAACTAGATAATGGAACCTTAATTAATTACTTGGCATTATCATTCATATTCCTTTTTCATGCACTACCTGATTATATTGGATATTTTGTAAACACCGTTGGTGGTGTCCTACTGAGTTGTACTCACACCCTGCTCGGGCCACCGTTGGGTACCCGAGCAGACTTCATGTTTGTAAGTCAGGAGAAGGGCAAGGTTCCTTGCAAGATAATTAGTTGCATGGGTAGAACTTGGTGGAGGATCCGGACTTGGAGTCGGGACCATTTTGGGGATTTTGGTTGTTGTCTTTATTTGGGGGTTTCATTCACTTTTTCACTTGTAGTATGACATGGCATATTTGTTGTTGGGAATGGTTGTTGTACTTATTTCTTTGTTATTGATCATTGTTTCCGCTATTTGGTTGTTTCTGTTGTGGCTTACTCTGATAATGATGGGGTATAGTCTCCCCACTTGACTACATAGACCCCTGCTGCTAGTCGGCAGCCTTTGGCGTATGGGGAGGCATGCTTAACGTCATGAAACCACCCAGCTCGGAGGACCGATTTAGTGGCTTTCAGGTTGGGGACGTTACACCCCACCCCTCCTGGACACCACCCCACCCCCTACCCCCTTGGACACCCCCCTGGATACCCCCAACCCTCTGAACAACCCCCACCCCCTGGACAGCCCCCACCCCCTTGGACACCCCCCCCCCACCCACCCCCTTGGACACCCCCATGGATACCACCCAACCCTCTGGACAACCCCCCACCCCTGGACATCCCCCCCACCCCTCTAGACAGCACCCCCACCCCTCCTGGACACCACCCCCACCCCAACCCCCTTGGACACCCCCCTAGACACCCTCCAACCCTCTGGACAGCCCCCACCCCCTAGACAGCCCCCGCCCCTCTAGATAGCACACCCCACCCCTCCTGGACACCACCCCCCACCCCCGACCCCCTTGGACACCCCATGGACCCCCCAACCCTCTATAACCCCCCATCCCCCAGACAACCCACCAAACCCTCTGGACAGGCCCCCACCCCCTTGGACAGCCCCCCCACCCCCTTGGACATCCCACCCACCCCCTTGGACCCCCCCCACCTCCATGGACACCCTGGACAGCCCCCAACCCCTTGGACAGCCACCAACCCTCTTGAAAGCCCCCCAAAACCATGGGATTTTAACCTCAAGCTACTAGTTTTGGCATATCTAGATATTTTAACCTCAAGCTACTAGTTTTGGTATCATGCCATTATTCAAAATGAGAACCATGATTTGTATCTCCTACTAGTCTAAAATGCTCTATTGTGCAATGAATCGGTTTTTAATAGAATATGAAGAATTATAATAGTCCACGAAAATAAGCGACGTAAATAGATTATGGAACAACAAAACGTGATACCCAAAATAGAAACAACCAAGGATCCAAAAAAAACATTCCACCATGAAAAACCATATATATACTTATAAAATAAATCACACTGGTACACGAAATGGTTGTATCACAATGGTTTACATATAAATTGCAGTAATATAGGTGAATGAGATCATTAGTTGTCAATGACAACAAAAATTACCATCAATGTCGGGCATTCGCGAAACAAAAACAAACGAAATAGAAGTAGGTGAGGCTTACGTGAATATTGCGAGTTGATATAATAGATCTGGGGATAATAAATAAAATGATGATGGAAAAATGAGGTAAGAGGGTTCGAAATCAAAGAATCTTACATAGTTTAAACAAAATAACCGCAAAACGTAAATATATACTATCCGAAAAAAAACAAACGAAATAAAGTCGTGGAAGGCTTACCTGAGTGTTGCGAGTTGAGATGATAGATCCGAGGAGAGTAAAGATTATAAACGATGATGGAAAAATGATTTTAATGCAACGAGATCGACGAGTTGATTACGGTTTACCGTGTGAGAGAGGCGAGTCACCAGACTGTCGATCGAAAAATCGTAAATGAAAATCCATGGGGCGTGTCAATTTTTTAAATGTTTTATAACGTCGGTTATTTAATAACCGACATTATAAACTGTTTTTATTACTTTTATAATGTTGGTTATTATAATAACCGACATTATAAATGTATCAGATACGGATTTTTTTTACGTTGGTTATTTTATAACCGACGTAAAAAAATCCACGTGTTGGTTTTTTACGTCGGTTATAGAATAAATGACTTCAAAAAATACATCATAAATCACAGTTTTTTACGTCGGTTATAATATAACCGATGTAAAAAATTATATGGGTTGGTTTGTTACGTCGGATATCAAATAAATGATGTCAAAAAGCCTCAAAATCTGATTTTTTACGTCGGTTAATTTATAACCGATGTAAAAAATGAACGCGCACGATTTTTAAATTCGGTTATTAAAATAACTAACGTTAAAAATTTACTCACCGCATTTTTTACGTCGGTAATAAAATAACCGACGTAAAAAACCACGTTTCACAGATTATCACGTCGGTTATATATAACCGACGTAAAAAATGGTGACATAAATAAAGTTTTCTGCACTAGTGTGTTCTCAAGTCTCATGAATATTCCAAACACACTACCATAATATAGGGACTAAAGGAATCAATTTACCATGGACCACGTTTTATGATAGCTTGAGATACAAACAGGATACTCAACAACAAATATATCAAGATACACTTCCATATACTCCAATTTTATCACATGGTATGGGTACATATAGTATTTATTTAGCATTTATACATGAAACACATCATGAATTGACCTAAACCAAGGTGGTAAGGACAACTAGTATGCCACCTTATAATGATTCTCTAGGATATTTAATGATCGTACATAACACAGTTCCAAATTTTCCTATCTCCATAGTCGATAATGTTCTAACCATGGATAAACCCTTATATTTAATTGTTCATTGATAAAAAAACTCCAATTTACCATGATGGGTGGAATAATATTTCTAACAACTCTGAGCTATCACCAATCTATTACAAATCAACCACACTTTCTATATCATCTCTTGAATGATACTTGACCCCAACAAGGAGTACTCAACCAATTATATCCAATAGAGAGGATATTGAAACAAACATTAATACAAAGTCTCAATGGGATCCATCTTGATCGAATCATGGTAACTATTTTTATAGGAAAACCAATCCAATTATATATATTTTTTCATAAGAACCTCCAAAATCAAGAACACAGGCCTGGAGCATGTCATTGAGTACCTGAATGGACCACTTAGTTTGATCATCCATTTGAAGGTGATATAATATAATCAATCTCAACTAAGATACCATCTACCCCTAAATAATTCTCTAAAACCTTGAAATGAATCAAGGGTCACAATCCAAGACAATGGATGAAGGAACACCAAGAAGTATCAAAATCTCCAATACGTAAATGTTTTTGATCTTCTCTGCCTTAATAAACTCCTTAATGGGTAGGAAATGGTTTAATTTAGTTAGTTGATCAATAAAAACCCATATAACATCCTCACTACATGGATTACAAGGAAAACTGATCATGAAATCCATTGATATTTCATCTCAATTCTATAATGACCCAATATTTTTAAATGATATTTATTTCCTTAATAAATGTGTGCTATATATTACATAATATTATACACATAAAAAATATTGAGAAACCAATAATTTTTTTCTCATTAATAAATATCATTACATTATTCAACTATGAAACCAATTAAAATACCAAACATTAAAAATAGACAAAAATATATAAAATAGAATAGCTAAAATGTGAAAATATAGACAACCCAAATCTTATAGAATCATCTCCCCCATGAACAACACTATAGAAATGAAAAAATATCAACAAACTAATCAATATCTTAAGAAAATAAAATATAACCTTAGTAATAATTATAGTGAGTTTTGAGTGAATGAATGAAGTGGTATTTATAGGTTATAAAAGGAAATGTGACCATTGGTATTTCACTGTTATATGACCTTTGGTAAAATATGACCATTGGTCAATATAACCATTGATCAATTTGACTATTGGGAACTATACCCATTGGTGATACTTTTACCATTATAATTAGTGTTTATAAGTATTAATGACAAATTATAATTGATTTATAAAGGATAAATGATGGACTCAACTAGTAGATTCATTCAAATCCAACCTTCAATAAGTGAATCTTGAAATTTTTTTTCCAATATTATAAGTTCAAGTTAGTTGATATTACCACACAGTCGATGTTAGCCGAGCCACCACATTAAACTACCACAATCACACATCTTACCCTTAGGGTGTATAAAAGTGTAATAAGGGGTTTCATGTCTAGGAATTAGTTAATTAAAGTGTAATTTCCTATGTATAAATAAAATTTTCATTACAACAATTCCTTTTAAGAAAATTTTTTCTTAATAAAATATATTCTTAAATGATATGAAGTTGATAAATTCAAATCTGGACCCAAATAAAACATAATTTTATTTTTTAGAAAAGATATACACTATTATAATAATCCAAGGTATTCTGAATAATTTTTTTTATGATATTGTAATTTAAAACACTCTTATTTAAATATAAATTATGTTAGAATTTTATATTTTCCTAGGAAAATTTTGTATAAGTTTCAAAAATTTAATTGTCTTAAAAACAGTTATTTTTCAATAAATAATTATTTTAAAATATAAATGTTAAAAATAAAAATATTATATAAATATTATGATAAAATAAAAATTATATTTTGAATCATAACATCAAAATTATGTTATGGTGAATTTATGATAATTTTCTAAAATACTTTTTCTCCATGAATAGTAAAAATGCAGTTTTGGGTTGTTGGCATGTTTTTTGACATCATATTTATATCACAGTGATTTAGTAATTAATTTAACACAATAAACAACCTAATATATGTTATTTTGTTAATAATTAAGTAATTTAATGGATTTTAATCAATTTAAGTACCTATAAGTGATATGCCAAAGTCAGAAATTGAAATTTTGTTTTAAAAAACATTACTTTGGGGAAAATTAAATTTTACATGATAAAAAAAGTATTAAAAATGGTTTTAGGTTTTGGTGGATCAAAATATCTTAAATTTTGACTCATATTTCCAAAACCAAGATAAAAAACCATGGGTAAGTCAATGTTTTTTCATTTTCCACAACATATATTTCCAAGACCTCTATTTAGAAATTATTAAATAATTATACCACTTTTGTATAAATACCCACCAATTTCACCATTACACTTCACTACCAATACAAAAATACCTTAATTTATGGTTATATGTCCTCCCAAGGACTCCCCCAAGGTTTTTTCATTCCCAAAAGGTTCCAATCCTAGAGTTTTAGGAGTAACCATTCATGGTAAGGGAATTCTCTTCACTTTCTTTTCCATTCAATAATTCTTTTTTTGTATGTATTATAAAGGTTATGTTACCTTCATTTTTTTATTATCCTCATCATACCCTTACTTTCAAAATTATACTTTATAAATTTTAAACCCTTGTTCCCCTTCATTTAACTATTTTATAAAACCATATTTTGTACCTATCATGCTACTAAAATTACTACTCAAATTTCTCCCTTTTACTTGAGAAATTATCATTTATTTTCTTATTGTGTATACCCAAACCTCTTATTTTTCCATGTGTATTCACCTATTTGTAAAAATGGTTTATTTATTTGGGTATTTACATATATTATACCCATATTTCCTTTTTTATGGTTAAAAATAATGAAATGATCATGTCTTTAATAACTATTATACGCCATGATTTTGATAAGAAAACCATTCTTTATTATCCATGTGTTATAAGTGAAATGGTTTATTAAGATATAAATGGATAATATTAATTGAGAAATAATAAGGTTTCACCAAGATATCTCTCCAATGCATTGGGTAAATAATTTTATCTCTAGAGATGACATGTTTTACAATACATTGGTGAATAACCTTGGTAATTTTTATTTATGAAACCTTGGTGGAATTCTTATGAATGCCTCATTCAAATATTTTAGACACATTTACATGTTATGATTCATGTTATTTTTATTATGATATGTCTCATGTTCTCTTGTTTATTCCAGATTTTTATTCCTCATGTGCTTATTGATATGTCTCATGATCACAAGCTATATGTTTCCATTACTTATTCATGCTCACCTTTTAGATTGATATATGTCCCTAGGATATGTGATGTAGAAAAAGTAACCTAGGGTGTAACCCTAAATATGTATTACAAGTTTATTAGAAGAGTGTTTTATTTTTTATTTTTTTTATGTCCCTAATTTCTGAGAAACTCAACTTTAAAAGATCCTCTGTTTTGTACCTGACCGCATTATAGCTGAGAATGCATCAAATTTAATTATTTTTTAAAACCTAAAAACAACTAATAAATTCATAAGTATGAGTATCATATCCATAAATAAGGTTAAAATAAATTTTTTAACTGAAAAAAAAATAAAATAAAAAATAAAATAACCAGGAACTGTGAAATTGATGATGTGATTGTGAAAAAGAAACAAGAGAGATGGGAGAGAGAGAGATACTGGTAATAGATGAAAATAAGGGAATCATACTGTTTTTAATTGATTAAAAAATTATCTATTTAATTTCAATAATCATAACCATTCTATGGAATGAGAAAAAGGTTCACAAAGAAACCTAACAGTCGTTCAGGCACTCTAAAAAATCTAGTGAACTGTCCAAAAAGATGATTGAAAATTCAAATTCAGGAAGAAAGATGCACATTGATGGAAAAGACTAACATCATCCTTTTCTAATTTTTGGTACTTAGAATTATTCTAAAAAGAAAATTATTTTCTATCATATCCCATTAGCACTAATTATAACATAAAAAAGATACTCTTCAAGAATGAAAAAAAGTTCATTGAATGAAAAAATATTTAACTTGATTTTTAAAATTAAGTCAAACAGATTGAAAAATTATCAATTCATTACAATCTAAAACCCAAAAAAGTTTATATTCTCATGATCAAAGCATAAAATATAGAAAATATATTAAATAAATTCATCACAACAACAGTAAAATGGATAAATAAATAAAGGAAGGAAGAAATATTTTTTGTCAAATTTGATTTCCCCTCCATCTTGAGCTTCTCCATCTTGTTTTCATCGTTCCACTGATCCTAGTCCACTCCAAATCTAAACTCCCATCTCTCATATCCATGTGTTTAATATATTTACATTTTCAAACCACTTATATCTCCCTTTTTATTTTCCTTCCTTGATTTCCACCATTTTCCACTAACATAATTTAATGATAGTTAATAAGTGAGTTCAGCAACCAAACCTTATGTCATTATATTATGACTTTAAGAAAGCTCTCCAATAACCTTTATCATTATAAATTCATTAATTATTCCTTTTTAAAACCCTTTATGTCATAATATCCCCATAAAAATCCTTTTATGCTCGTCCTTTTGATTCAACGTGGACTTTACATTGCACAACAAAGAGCGTCATAAAACCTAGAACAAACATGAAACAAAATAGAAACTACTGCACACAATCTTCATCTATTAACTAAAAAGTGAATCTTCAACCACAAGTGAAATAAATTCTTAGAATCAAGCTACCTCTGGACCATAAAAAATTCTTTAACAATGGAAATATTCATCTTCTCATCCTCCATTTATAGTAATCAATATTTTCCGTAAAAAAAGGTCCAAAATCCCTAACAACATAGAGATTCCTTCATTGATTTTGGGAGGAATCATTAGTGAAAATTAGAGAATTTATTTTCAATAGTGTTTTAACAATGAATTTTCTGACATATGTTGATAAAAATTTAGTGAAAGTCATATGGATCAATGACCCAATCTCAGATCCTTATCAAAACTAGATGACACTACCAATGGTACTCTGATGAAGAAAAATCTCAAAACCAAGCTTAGATTATTTTACCTAAAATCCATATGGTGCGGAGTTGGTTGAACTCAGTCACTAGAAAGTAATCCATATATCATCAAAATAAAGTCAATCTTCATCCACTCATTCATCCTCACCATTAGTCTCAAACCAAATGAATCTAATAAACTCATTGTATTTGTATTAGATTAAGTTCATCCTCATAATTTCTTAGTTTTAAACATACAATAGGTTCTGATTCCCTCTTTGCATCCCATAATCATTATTTATATTGACCAAAATTGACCGGTTCCTATTCATGAAACCATATTGCATAGGGAGGTCGGCTCGAATTCATAGGGTTCAGTCGACTATAACTATTCACACCTCATGAATGAAGAACAATCAACCCCTCTTCAAACTCAGAGTCTGAGATCATCTAAAACCATGGGCTCCTACAAATTTTACTTATGATATGGTTCAACTTCTATGGTTACAAAATCTACTGGTTCGGCGGTAGTCGTCTCCTTTATGGGTAAGAATATTATTCTTCCAACTAAATCTCATCTCAGCTTCATCGGTGGCCAGCCTTGTAACACCCGAGACTTTTATGAGAAATATTTTGTTTTTATGTTATATAAATCATCAAAGGAATCTTTCAGTACACACAACACTATCTTGGATTGCTTTACACGCAACCGCGACCTTCCACGATAGCTTGCGTCGTATGCAATACTGAATTTCACAAAACAACGATATGCTTTTAAAATATTATTAAAACTAGCCGTTATGAATAGTAATAACCACTTTTTGAAATTTTATAAATTTTATTTTTCAAAATGGACTTCATTTTTGTATTCATAATATCAAAATTATCCTAGGGTGAAATTTTGGTATTTTTCTGAAAACTTTCAATTTTGGATGAATAGTGAAAACACTGGGTTACTATTTAAAAACCGAATTTTTATTTAAATAATTATTTATTTTATTTAAATTTATTTTAGGTCAAAATTGATACATAATACCTATATAAGTTCAATGTAATTCATTGGAGTAATTTTATAATAATTTTAGATATATAAAAATTTTATTGAACTTTTCACGGTCTTTTACCCACCTCCTAGGAGAATTTGCAAATTTACATAAAACTTAATTTTACCACTTTTGTGAGTGTAATTTCAAAAATCCGAGAGACACAGTTAATTTCAGTAAGTAAAATGTGGTTCAATGAGAAGAAAATAATTTTTGGTGAATAGTAACTTTTTACTTTTATTTACCACGGTTAAAAGTAAATAAGGTAATTATGGGTAAAAATGATATTATTATTACCCTAACACATGTCCTAATTCTATTGGATAAGTTTAATTCGACCAAAAACAACCTTAGAAATAAAATATGACCATTTAGGCCCACTTGGATTAGATTAGGACATTTATTATTAATTTATTTAAGGAAGGGTTAAAATAGTTAAAATCAAAGTTTAATAAGGAAATAATTTTTAATATAGGGTTATACATATGATAAATTCGAAAATAAATATTCATTATAAAGATAAAAATATTTCCTACATAATGATATTTTATTTGTAATTTTTAGACATTAAATAATTTAATTTATATATGACACAAAGATGATGCAGTAATTATCTTATTAATGAAATATTGAAATAATTGATGTTATAAATACCCAAATAAATGTAATTTGAGACTTTTTATGAATTAAATTAATTTTCTAGGTTAATATGACATGTTAGTATTGATTTAATTAACTTTTTTTTGAACTAATAATTCTGTTATGATTTTCACAAAAATCAATTACTAAATAGTGTCAAAATTGACAAAAAATAGTTTTTAAAACAAATATTATATTATTGATTGTTATTTTATTCCTAAAAATATAAGGTTCGGCCAAGATACTTATATCATGATAGGTGTATCATTAATGGACCACTTGGGGGTCGCTTGGATGTATATGGTATGTTTATTAACTATATAATATAAAAGTACAAAGTGACATGGTAAATGTCAATCTAATTAACTAAGAGTTAAAACTAAAAGATAAGGTTAATATAATGACCTAAACTTGTCTAAATTATATTGTATGAGAGTATTCCGACCCATACCCACCTTATCTTAGAAATATATAAATTTGGAGCTATTAAAAACCGAATTTGACTTTATAATAAAATAATACTTTTAGTTATTCCAAATGTGCCCCTCTCCTCCCTTATAAAAGGGCACCTCCTCCCTCTCCTCCTCACAACAATTTGAGCCTTCAAGCTCGGCCAACCCCTACCAATTTCTCCTCTAAACTTCCCTTGAAAAATCCTAGAGGTCCTGGTCTTCTTCAAAGACCAATTTTAGTGCCCTAAAAGGAGGTCTCAAAGAAGCGCTTCAAAGAAGAGGTAATGTCTGTTACCGATTCTTTCATCTTTATTTCTTCTTCCACTTCTTCTTATTTAGTTGTTTCGTTATGAAGTAATAAAATAGGTATCACTCATATAATTATATGTTATTATAATTATGAAACAACCCTATTTCATCATCTATCCATCCTACGGAAAACAAAATCACCGCGCGTGTGTACGTACAGAATACCGTCTCCACGCCGTGGTGTAATCTATTTTCCCCCACCACCTTACTTGGATGGGTATAATGGTGTAAATAAAAACTATATATGATTATTGTAAAGTGATATTGATTCTGAAATAGTATACATACACTCCAATACAATTCCACAATCATGGGAACGATATCATCGCTCGTGCGTACGTACGGAATACCGTCTCCACGATGTGATGCGACTCGTTCTACATGATATTCATTGCATAATGATTATTTAAATGAATTTAATGAATTAATATGATATATATTACACTAATACCATACTGTAAATTAGGTATCTATAACCTAAAGGGAAGAATAATAATTTATTCGATAAAACATGCATAAGAACAAAAAGTAATAAACACCCGAATAACAAGTAGTAATGAAATATTACTAATAAGAAGCTAAGAATATGACCATATATTATATCATAACAATGATTATGATTCTGGAATAAGTCAATGACATTATTTAAATCATTATACAGGAGGTTCAGACACTTACGAATCAAATCAGACCTAAGGTAAGGGAAAATATCACAATCTCATTTTTATCCGAGATTGTTTATACTTTGGTAGTTACTGGGGTGTATTTTGTCATCCAAATCCTTGTTTCCTCAATATTTAATGTTTATATCCTTCTAAAATAGTTTATATCAAATTTTACCCTTCTGAGAGTTTTTAGTAAAATATATGAAAGGAATCTTTTGTCGTTTTTCGTACGAGGTACTTTTTGACTTTTCTGAAAAAAGTACGAGAAGAATGTTTTTTTTAACTTATAGGGAATGAATGGATTTTTAAAACATTATTTCCAAGAATCTCCCCTTACAAGTTTTAAAGTTTATTTTTAATCAAATTCTTTTATTTTAGAATTGTATGACATGTTAAGAAAGGAAAAGTGTTTTTGAAGTTGAAAAGATATTTTCCTCAAGAATTGAGTTCAAGTGTTTTATCAAAATTATTTTCCATCTAAGATAATATATGGTTCTGTTTCTATCCCTATTATTACATTTATTTGATTATGTTGTGATAGAAATATTTTTATGATTTCCTTTATCTTATATGAATTGTTTTATGATGTCATGATGTTTAAGATTCCCATTTTTATTACATGGGTTATGCTATGATGTATGGTTTATGATTTTGTGGCACACATAAGAATGGTATCATTATGAGATGGGTGGGACCTATATCTCCCTCCAATGCATTGGGTAAAGATTTTATATCTCATGATATAGACATGGATGGAATGGCAGGTTAAACCAGTTCAGTGAAACAGGACTGAAACGAGGAGTGAACTTAGTTTAGAAATGGACCTTGTCCACTAAGATAGTCTTAGAAATGGGTCTTGACTAATAAGAAATGATTATCTATGATTATGTGTGTATGCCACAAAGTTTCATGTTTTATGTTATGATTATTGGGATTACATTTAACTACTATGATTTATCCCATGTTATGAAATTATGTTCTCTTTTACAGGTTAAGATTTCCAAAAGTTACGTTCTTATGTATATGATGTGATTGATAATTCTTTTGTTTACCCTTACTGAGTATTTGAGCTCATCCTTTTGTATTTTTTCTTCCCCCCAGGTCAGGAAGAAGGTTAAGAAGTAAGATATGCCAAAAGGGACAATAGATATGATGAAATAAATGGGAGACAGTGTAGACGCTTTATGAACCGGTTGTTTATGTTTCCCAGTTTCTAAAGAAACTATACCTATACGGTCCTTCAATGGTTTTGTTATATGTTGTAGTAAGTATGCTTCAATTTTGAAGTATTAACAATTTATGTAAAGTATGGGTCATTATAGTTGGTATCAGAGGCAAAGGAGGTAGGAATGTATCCGATCCTTGGGAACTCTCACATGTGAGCGTTGGACGAAGCATGGCTCTCTGCCCAAGGTCTTCATGAGGAAATGGCTGCCACTGGGGATGGTGGTGTGTCCCGCCCAGGGGGTGTAGCTGCCCATGGAGTGCCCTGATAGGTATCAATTATAGTCCACTGGAAGTAATTCCAGACCGTTATAGTTGGTATTAGAGGAAAGGTATAGTCAACCTTTGGAAACTAGGGTGTGAAAGCCTTATTAAGAACACTATGGATAAGTCTAAGCATTGAACACAATCTTAGTGTTTTAGAAATGGCCATGAATAACCTAGGATAAGACCTTAAGTGTGAAATTTTATTCTTGATTATGTGGTTTTCCTATTATAATTAGTGTTCTCACACTATTCTTATTGGTTTAAGTCAATGGCTGGAACCCGAAGGAACCGTGTTAATGCGGTATGCGACGGGAAATGCAATGATTGTCCCCCTGAGAAACCAAATGTTATGGGAGCTGGAATGAAAAATCTTTTAACCATTCTCACACAACTTTCTAAAGCTATGAATCATGCAGGACTTCCAAACGAGAAAAGGAAGGAGAAACATTCTGTTGAATCCTTCATGAGGCAGCGTCCACCTTCATTCAGCGGGTCTACTGATCCATTAGTTTTTGAACAATGGATTAGTAATACTGAAAATATATTTTCAGTTCTTCAATGTTCTGAACATGATAAAGTCATCCTAGCAGTGTATCATTTGGAAGGTGATGCTGATCAATGGTGGAATATTATCAAGAATACGAGTCCAAGAGATGAAATTGAGTTCATGGAATGGGACGAGTTCAAGAACTTATCTTTCAATAAGTACTTCCCTCGTATTCTCCGAACAAAGATGGAGAAAGAGTTTCTTGAACTAAAGAAAAAGGATGATGAATCTATTGGTACCTATGAAGAAAATTTTACAAGACTTGCATGGTACGCTTCTGGTATTATTATCCATCCTGAGAGTAAGATCGATCGATTCCTTAGTGGCTTAAAACCATGTCTTCGAAGGGCCTTAGCCATAAGGGACTTCAATAGCTATGAGGAAATCGTTTGATGTGATCTCAAAGTTGAGATGGAGATTGGAGTAACCCATCAGTCATATGGGTTTGATAAGAAGAGGAAAATGGAATTCAAAGGAAAATCAAAAGAGCACACTGAAAAGAAGATGAGCTTTCCCTTATGCTCAAAGTGTGGATAGAAACATGGAGGGAGTTGTCTTAAAGGGACAAGTAAATGTTTCAAATGTGGAAAGGAAGGTCATCGGGCATTTGAATGCCTCAATGATGGGAAGAAGATGTCTAATGATGTAGACAAAGGAAGGGATACACAGAATGAACCTACTACACTTCAATGTTTTAAGTTCAAGGAGATGGGGCACTATGCCAATCAATGCCCAAATCCAAGGGTTGATGATGAGGATCAACGTCAACCAACTCTTAAGGCTAAAGACAAAGGAAAGTCTCATGCAATTTCTATCAGCGATGTGGAGTAAGATAACGATGTGGTGAAAGGTACACTTACCATCCACTCTAAAGTAGAAAATGTTTTATTTGATTATGGATCCACCCACTCTTTTATTTCTGAAGAATTTTCTAAGAGTATCACCGTATTACCTCAACAATTAGATGTTGAGTTAGCTATGACAACCCCTAATGGAACAACAGTCGCATCAAAAGTTTATAATTCTTCCCCGATTGAAGTTTGTGGGAAAGTGCTTCCTGCAAATCTTGTGATCCTTCCAATAGTGGAATTTGATGTGATTCTTGGTATGGATTGGATTTCTCTATATGGAGCTCATATCAATTTCCAAAGAAGGGAAGTCACATTTCATATTCCAGATCAATCTATGATCGTCTATCGATGCAAGGATGAACATAACCTTCCAGTGGAAATTTCTTCCATCTTATGGGTCTTGATTCCACTAAATGAAGGTTATTTATCTCAAATGGTTGGTGAGAAACTCACGATTAAGAATATGCCCATTGTACGGGAGTTTGACGACGTCTTTCTAGAGGAATTTCCAGGTCTTCCACCAAATAGTAAATTTGAGTTTTCAATATAACTCGTACCGGGTGCTTTACCTATTTCAAAGACACCTTATAGAATGACCCCAATTGAGTTGCAGGAATTGAAGAAGCAACTCCAAGAGAATCTTAATAAGGGGTTCATACGCCCTAGTGCGTCACCTTGGGGAGCACCTATTCTGTTTGTTAAGAAGAAAGATGGATCAATGAGACTCTTCATTCATTATCAAGAACTTAACAAGATCACTATCAAGAACAAATATCCTCTCTCGCACATTGATGACCTATTTGACCAACTATGAGGAGCTTAATACTTTTACAAGATTGATCTTCATTCAGGGTATCATCAATTAAGGTTCAAAAGGGAGGATATACCAAAGACTACTTTCCGTACAAGGTATGGACACTATGAATTTATAGTGATGCCGTTTGGTCTTACTAATGACCCTACTATCTTCATGGATCTGATGAATAGAGTCTTTAGAGACTATCTTTATCAGTTTGTGGTAGTCTTTATAGACTATATTCTTGTATATTCAAAGATCAAGGAAGAACATGAAGATCACTTGGGAATTATATTGAAGACCCTGAGAAAGGAGAAGCTTTATGCCAAATTTACCAAGTGTGAATTTTGGCTTCAAAAAATTGCATTTTTGGGTCACATAATCTCAAAAGAAGGGATATCTGTGGATCCAGCAAAAACAGAGGTTATCAAAAGATGGTCGAGACCAACAACAGTAACTAAGATCCGAAGTTTTCTTGGTTTGGTAGGATATTATTGATGTTTTTTGAATGATTTTTCACGATTATCTAATCCACTCACCAGGTTGACTCGGAAAGGGGTTAAGTTTGATTGGACGGAGGAATGTGAAGAAAATTTCAAAGAGTTGAAAAGGAGTTTATCTAGTGCACCCGTGCTCACACTGCCTTGTAGTGGAGAAAGGTTTGTGATCAACAGTGATGCATCCAAGAAGGGATTGGGGTGTGTTCTCATGCAAAATGACATGGTGATAGCTTATGCCTCACGACAGTTGAAAATCCATGAGCAAAATTACCCAACTCATGATTTGGAGTTAGCTGCGGTAATATTTTCATTAAAGATTTGGAGGCATTATCTTTATGGAGAAAGTTGTAATATTTATACTGATCATAAAAGTTTAAAGTATATTTTCACACAAAAGGAGCTGAATATGCACCAAATAATATGGTTGGAGCTGATTAAGGATTACGACTGCTCAATTCATTACCACCCTGGGAAAAAAACAAGGTGGCAGATGCATTAAGTCGACAAGACCATGCCAGTTTATCCATGATGAGGATAAAAAAAGATCAAATATTTATGGATTTACAAAGGATGGATCTTGGAATTATAATAGAAGGGGAAAAATCACATCTTTCTCAAATTAATGTTCAACCATATATACATGTGAAGATTAAAGAGGCACAGAAAGAAGATGTAGAGTTACAAAAGAAGATGAGAAATGTTCCTCAATTCAACCTTGATTGTGATGGGATAATAAAGTTCAGGAATCGGGTTTGTGTTCCTCCCATCCCCGAATTAAAGAAGGAGCTGCTAGATGAGGCTCATAGTTCTTCATTCTCTATTCATCCGGGAAGCACGAAGATGTATAGAGACCTGAAAGAGTACTTCTGGTGGGATGGCATGAAAAGAGATGTTGCTGAATATGTCTCTTGATGCTTGGTTTGTCAGCAAGTTAAAGCTGAGAGACAGAAATCTAAGGGTATGTTACAACCATTACCCATTCCTGAATGGAAATGGGAAAACATCACTATGGACTTTGTCACTGGACTTCCTAAAACATCCAAAGGCAATAATGCTATCTGGGTCATAGTTGATCGTCTTACAAAGTCTGTACACTTCATTGCTATTAGAGAGGATTTCTCTCTGGATCAGCTTTCCAGGATATATGTAAAGGAAGTGGTAAGATTGCATGGAGTACCACTTTCTATTATATCTGATCAGGATCCGAGGTTTACCTCAAGGTTCTGGCGAAGTCTTCAGCATACTCTAGTTACAGATTTGAGTTTCAGCACTTCTTATCATCCTCAGACAGATGGTCAGTCTGAGAGGACGATTCAAACTCTAGAAGATATGTTGAGAGCTTGCTCTATGGATTTAAAAGGTGGTTGGGATCAACACCTACCTTTGGTGGAATTTTCTTATAATAATAGATTTCACTCCAGTATTCAGATAGCTCCTTATGATGCTCTCTATGGAAAGAAATGCAAGACTCCAACTTTCTGGGATGAAGTTGGGGAAAGAAAGCTATTAGGACTTGATCTCGTTGATGAAATGGAAGAAAAGGTCAGATCTATTCAACAACACATAAGAGCACCTGAGAGTCGACATAAAAGTTATGAAGACAACCGAAGAAAAGACCTAGAGTTTTAAGTGGGTGATAAAGTGTTCTTACAAATATCTCCCTGGAAGAGGGTCATGAGATTTGGAAAGAAGGGGAAGTTGAGCCCTAGATATATTGGTCCATTCGAAATACTGGATCATGTTGGAAAGGTAGCTTACTGATTGGTGCTTCCAACGAATCTCTCTCAAGTTCACGATGTGTTCCATGTATCTCTCCTGAGAAAGTACATACCTGATCCTTCACATGTACTCAGCTCAGAAGTTGTACCGCTGGAGCAAGATCTTTCTTTTGAAGAACAGCCGATAGAGATTCTGGATCGTAGTGAAAAAGTCCTACAGATCAAGACCACTCGATTGGTGAAAGTTTTATGGAGAAACCACCAATTAGAAGAAGCTACATGGGAGCTTGAGGATATGATGAGGGAGAGGTATCATCATCTTTTTGTTGCAATGTGACGAATTTTGAGGGCGAAATTCATTTAAAGGGGGGTAGAATGTAACTCCCGAGACTTTTGTGAGAAATATTTTGTTTTTATGTTACATAAATCATCAAATTAATCTTTCACTACACACAACACTATCTTGGCTTTCTTTACACGCAACCGCGACCTTCCTCGATAGCTTGCGTCGCACGCAATACCGAATTTCACTAAACAACGATATGCTATTAAAATATTATTAAAACTAGTCGTTATGAATAGTAATAACCACTTTTTGAAATTTGATAAATTTTATTTTTCAAAATGGAATTCATTTTTGGATTCGTAATATCGAAATTAGCCTAGGGTGAAATTTTGGTATTTTTCTGAAAACATTCAATTTTGGATGAATAGTGAAAACAATAGGTTACTATTTAAAAAATGACTTTTTATTTAAATAATTATTTATTTTATTTAAATTTATTTTAGGTCAAAATTGATACATAATACCTATATAAGTTAAATGTAATTCATTGGAGTAATTTTATAATAATTTTAGATATATAAAAATTTTATTGAACTTTTCACCGTCTTTTACCCACCTCCTAGGAGAATTTGCAAATTTACATAAAACATAATTTTACCGCTTCTTTGAGTGGAATTTCATAAATCCGAGAGACACGGTTGATGTCAGTAAGTAAAATGTGGTTCAATGAGATGAAAATAATTTTTTGTGAATAGTAACTTTTTACTTTTATTTACCTTGGTTAAAAGTAAATAGGGTAATTAAGGGTAAAAATGATATTATTATTACCCTAAAACATGTCCTAATTCTATTGGATAAGTGTAATTCGACCAAAAACAACCTTAGAAATAAAATATGACCATTTAGGCCCACTTGGATTAGATTAGGACATTTATTATTAATTTATTTAAAGAAGGGTTAAAATAGTTAAAATCAAAGTTTAATAAGTAAATAGTTATTAATATAGGGTTATACATATGATAAATTCAACTATAAATTTTCATTAGAAAGCTAAAAAGCTTTTCTGCATAATTTTATTTTATTTTTAATTTTTAGACATTAAATAATATAATTTATATATGACACAAATATGATGTAGTAATTATATTATTAATAAAATATTAACATAATTGATGTTATAAATACCGAAATAAATGTAATTTGAGACTTTTAATGAATTACATTAATTTTATAGGTTAATATTACATGTTAGTATTAATTTAATTAACTTTTTTCGAACTAATAATTTTCTTACGATTTTCACAAAAATAAATTACTAAATAGTGTCAAAATTGACATAAAATAGTTTTTAAAACAAATATTATATTATTGATTGTTATTTTATTCCTAAAAATATAAGGTTAGGCCAGGATACTTATATCATGATAGGTTTATCATTAATGGACCACTTGGGGGTCTATTGGATGTATATGGTATGTTTATTAACTATATAATATAAAAATACAAAGTGACATGGTAAATGTCAATCTAATTAACTAAGAGTTAAAACTAAAAGATAAGGTTAATATAATGACCTAAACTTGTCTAAATTCTATTGGATGAGAGTATTTCGACCCATACCCACCTTAGCTTCTAAATATATCAATTTTGAGCTATTAAAAACCGAATTTGACTTTATAATAAAATAATACTTTTAGTCATTCCAAAGGTGCCCCTCTCCTCCCTTATAAAAGGGCACCTCCTCCCTCTCCTCCTCACACCAATTTGAGCCTTCAAGTTCGGCCAAACCCTGCCAATTTCTCCTCTCCACTTCCATATAAACATCCTAGAGGTCATGTTCTTCTTCAAAGACCAATTTCAGTGCCCTAAAAGGTGGTCTCAAAGAAGCGCTTCAAAGAAGAGGTAATGTCCGTTACCGATTATTTCATCTTTATTTCTTATTCCACTTATTCTTCTTTAGTTATTTAATTATTATGTAATAAAATCAGTATCACTCATATACCGATATGTTATAATTAGTATGAAACAACCATATTTCACCATCTTTCCATCCTACGGAAAACGAAATCACCGTGCGTGCGTACGTACGGAATACCGTCTCCACGCCGTGGTGTAATCTATTTCCCCCCACCACCTTACTTGGATGGATATAATGGTGTAAATAATAACTATATATGATTATTGTAAAGTGATATTGATTCTAAAATAGTATACATACACTCCAATACAATTCCACGATCATGGGAACGATATCATCGCTCGTGCGTACGTACGGAATACCGTCTCCACAATCTGATTCGACTCGTTATTTATGATCTTCATTGCATAATGGTTATTTAAATGAATTTAATTAATTAATATGATATATATTACAATAATACCATTCTGGAAATGAGGTATCTATAACCTAAAGAGAAGAATAATAATTTATTCGACAAAACACGCATAAGAACAAAAAGTAATAAACACCCGAATAACAAGTAGTAATGAAATATTACTAATAAGAAGCTAAGAATATGAACATATATGATATAATAACAATGAGTATGATTCTAGAATAAGTAAATGATATTATTTAAATCATTATACAGGACGTTCAGACACTTACGAAGCAAATCATACATAAGGTAAGGGAAAATATCACAATCTCATTTTTATCCGAGATTGTTTATACTTTGGTATTTAATGGGGTGTATTTTATCATCCACATGCATGTTTCCTCAATATGTAATATTTATATCCTTCTAAAATAGTTTATATCCAATTTTACCCTTCGGTTAGTTTTTAGTAAAAGATATGAAAGGAATCTTTAAGTAGTTTTTCGTACGAGGTACTTTTTGACTTTTCCAACAAAAGTACGAGAAGAATGTTTTTTTAACTTATACAGCATGGATGGATTTTCAAAATATTATTTCCAAGAAGCTTCCATTACATGTTTTCAAGTTTATTTTTAATCAACTTCTTTTAGTTTAGAATTGTATGACATGTTAAGAAAGGAAAAGTGTTTTTGAAGTAGAAAGGATATTTTCCTCAAGAATGGAGTTCAAGTGTTTTATCAAAATTATTTTCCATATAAGATAATATAGGGTTATGTTTCTATCCCTATTATTACATTGATTTGATTATGTTGTGATGGAAATATTTTTATGAATTATTTTATCTTATATGAATTGTTTTATGATGTCATGATGTTTAAGATTCCCATTTTTATTACATGGGTTATGCTATGATGTATGGTTTATGATTTTGTGGAACACATAAGAATGGTATCATTATGAGATGGGTGGGACCTATATATCCCTCCAATTAATTGGGTAAAGATTTTATATCTCATGAGATAGACATGGCTGGAACGACAGGTTAAACCGGTTCAGTGAAACAGGACTGAAACGAGGAGTGAACTCGGTTCAGAAATGGACTTTGTCCACTAAGATAGTCTTGGAAATGAGTCTTGACTAATAAGAAATGATTCTCTATGATTATGTGTGTATGCCAAAAAGTTTCATGTTTTAAGTTATGATTATTGGGATTAAATATCACTACTATTATTTATCCCATGTTATGAAATTAAGATCTCTTTTGCAGGTTAAGATTTCCAAAAGTTATGTTCTTATGTATATGATGTGATTGATAATTATTTTGTTTACCCTTACTGAGCATTTGAGCTCACCCTTTTGTATGTTTTCTTTCCCCCAAGTCAGGAAGAAGGTTATTAAGTAAGATATTCCAAAAGAAACAATAGATATGATGAAATAAATGGGAGACAATGTAGACGCTTTATGAACCAGTTGTTTATGTTTCCTAGTTTCTAAAGACACTATACCTATACGGTCCTTCCATGGTTTTGTTATATGTTGTAATAAGTATGATTCAATTTTGAAGTATTAACAATGTATGTAAAGTATGGGTCGTTATAATCCTTGGATTGAAATCATCCTAAGATCGATCTATCTATCAACAAGATTAGAATCGAATTAGTCTCAAGTTCCTGTCTTGGAATGGAATTCATGTGTCTAAAAACCTCAATGATTCTTCCTCTAAATATCAATGAAGCTTGAATTGGTCTGTGTTTTATTGGCCTTATACTTGGGCTCGACATCACATATAATAATTTATTTTATGGGAAATTTAGCATACAATGAAACTGCTCTCATCACTATACCTGAGTTAAATAATTCTCTAACGTAGGATGATATTATCTTACTCGCTGCCCAAAAAAATATTATGTGTCAAAAATTATATTCTCTTACAAGTATGACATATTTATATTATGCATGGTGCCTTGAAAATTTATCTAAAAATGATGCACTGCCACAAAAAAATATGTGCTATAGAAAATAAACACAACAAGTAAATAATTTTATAAAAACAAAATAAATTATTCGTTGATTAAAATAAATTTAAACTAATTATATTTTTTAGGAAATGCGATAAAAAAATATCTTAAAATAATAAAGTGATTAAATAATTAGCTAAATAAATGAAAGATAAAAATAATGATAGAATTGAAAATAAATAAAAGTTACAAATTATTAAATTTTTATTTAAATAAAATTAATTAAAATTTAAATAACCATTAATTATTTTATATATTAAAACTAAAAACAAAAATAGAATAAAAATTAAGTGCACAGAACATAAAATTAAATAAAGAATAAATAAATAATAAAATACAATCATTAAAACAATTAATAATTAAGAAAAAATTTATTAAATAATTCAAATAATGAATAATTTAATTTTAAAAAAATAAAATAGACATTATTACTATAATATCCATTATTTTATTACTTCCACTATAAATTTTCCATAAAGTTATTATTAACTAAATTAATGTATTTTCAACATTATATACTTATTAAATCCCCCCCAAAGGATGTGAAAAAATATAATTAATAAAGAACACATCAAATTTCACCACACTTAATACATTACTTATCCTCAAGCAACCACTTAAAAAAATTTAATAATAGAAAATAAATCTCAATATGGAAAAGCTGAAATGCCACTGAGAATTGATTTTCATAGTGATTTTCCCTCATGGATTCTATTAAGTAGTGAAAATGAATGCCCTATTGAATAAAATTGTCATAGTTCAAAATACATTAATGTTTTAAAAAAATTATTGAAATTGAAAATTTTAAAGATAATTTTACAAACATCAATTTTCAACCAAATGAATGTCCAAACTTCTCCATACCTCAAGGTGGTCCAAATAACATAATTAAAAGGCATAATAAATACACACTCTACATAGATGGACAAGTTCAATAATTGAAATCATATTTAATAACCCATCCAACATCTCAAATAATTAATGAAATAAAGAATTTATGGCCCAAATTGAATTAGGATTTTCATTTCATAATTCATTTGGGTATATATATTATTTTTTCAATTCAAATTATAAAATTCAATGTAAATAAAAATCAAATAAAATTTTCCCAAGATTCAATCAAAATATATTTCTTATGAAGGAAATATAAAATATTTATCCAATAAAATCCAAATGTAAATAGAAATTAATCTCCTCAATGTGGCATCACAACCCTCAAATTTGAGAATAATTTTCACTGAGTGAAAATTCCTAAGTGATTCTTAAAAATGTACAAGTTTGAAATTTTATAAGGGTTTTTGATAGGATCACATTTGAACTATCATGACCCCCTCCCCTAAAAGTGCACCCCTCCTAGGTTGGTAATGGTAGAAGAGAGATAGTGACACTCGATTCCCTCCTCCAGTAGGCCCTGGGTTGACAACTAGCACTGAGGGTATATTAAACACACAGATGTGAGGTATTACCCTCTAAGAGAACACATGTGAAAGAGAGAGATAAGAAAAACACCAAAGAACTAATTTTAAGTCTAAAATATAAATTAAACCCAAGTGATTGTATTTAATTTCATGCAAGAACTACTACAACTAAAAGGGAAGACTACAAGTACAAAAATAAAGTAAAACAATAGTGACCACGAAGCCCGAATAGCTCCTACAAACCCCACAAGCTAGTAGTAACCAGCCTGATATCCAAACTTCTCCAACTGATATGAAAAATAATTTATGTAAACATAGGGTGAGTATAACAGTATACTCAATAGGATCCTCCCCAGATCCACTTGTGAAAAAGTAAAGAAAGAATGCTAAAGCATAGTGAACAACAAGTGAAACTAACTCATCACCTAAACAAGTAAACTAAGTTCAAAAACTCACCACGACTACTCTCACAAGGTATCACATAAAAAAGTATATAATATAATAAATAATGTCAAGGGTACCCCACTACCACTTCCCCACTGGTTTTCTACTTTTCCCCAATGTTGCTTGTCCTGAGCATCTCTCTCCAAAAAGGATAACCTGGAGACACCTGGGAGAAGAACCAAAACATGAACCTCATTCAACACAACGACCACATTCACATCAAAAAAAGTAACTAGGTAGTTTTTGGGAGCCACCACATCCCACATAACTTGTATCAAACATCATGTACTATAACTCAAGTCATCATAGCCCATACACCAAGTAAGGAACCTCAAGACATCATAGAATATACATGTCATATCTATAGTAGCACTTAGGAAACTATATCCAGAATATATGTGTGTGAAATAACCATAGGCCATTACAACCCTCTACACACATATATAGGGAAAACTAACCACTATTCATACCAGAACAAGTAACTAACATGAGAAGAGATAGGGGATAAAGGGGCTAGTCATCCATCCATCCTCTTACCAAGAGTTGGGGAAAACACCCCCTAGGGCACAAAATCCCCAGGGTTTCATTTCCTCTAACCAACAAGGTGTATTATAATATATAAATAAATAAAGTACAAGATATAATATAGCTCAAAACCACACTATGGGAAAACCTAGTCTTAGAATCAACTATTTATAACATCACTCTGGATCCCAGATGCCACTACTAAGACTAGATATCTTATAAGCACAAAACCATTTAAAGATCTATATTAAGTCACTTTATCAATTTTTATCAGTTTCACTTTACGTTAATTAATTATTTACACATTAATTAACCCTTATCAATTCCACATTACATTTAATTATCTTTCCAACCAAGATCCATGCCCTCCAGGAATAACCCAACTGAGTCTATAACTTCTCAGAGTCACAACCTCATCATTTCATCCTAGAAAGCTTTATCCCATGGGTTAAAAATTTATTCATTTATTAAAAACATTACCACTTCCATATTTCCATATTTTCAAGTATTATAAGAAGAAATCCTAGGCTACCAAACATAAGGGGATCGACACAGTGAGTAGATAAACTACCCATCAATTCTTTGCTGCCTATAACGATAGCATAGATCCATCCATCCTTGAGAAGATAAACACGGAAAGAACGTGGCATACCCCTCACGTATTCACCTATTTTGGAAGGAGGGTAAGTAATAGAATCTTCCTCAAGTAATGGGGAGAGTAAAACTGATAAAAAATAATAGGTTTAACATGCATCTATCATTTATATCAATATGTAAGTCTAGCTTTAACCCATTCCATCATCTCTGGTTTCCTCCTGACAGACACATGAACAAACTGATGAATATCAAAACTCTAGGCATCAACTGATGCCACAAACACTGGGACTCCCTGCCCCCACATACCAAAACATCCCTCTAGGCTCATCCATCCCAGAATAACATCACATCACAAGCAACATGAAACAAAAAAACATAGGAACTCAGATCTTGGCCCTAAAAAAAGGCATTTAGCCTTCATACACAACAAGATATCATGACTCCAAAGAACAAGGAGCTTGGTCTTTACACCAAGAAGGATTATTAAGACCTAAAAAAGGAATTATATTTAACACAAAACTTGTTATTTATTCCATCTTGAGTTAACTGATTCAATTAAAAATGGTTAACTGCATCCATTTGATTACCATCGAATCACAACTATAATAACAACCAGATTCATTTAAATTGCTCTTTAATCATTTAGCCAGAAAAATTACAATTAATCCCAGCTTTACATTATTTACCAATTTCCATCATGAATGACATGCTAAACAAGAAAATCATAGATATAACACTATCTAGAAAATCAAGAGACAATAACATCGCTAAGAAAATGATACAATTTTATTAATATGGTTCAAATATTTATTATGTAAATTTTATTGTGATCCAATGAGATATATCATGATAACTCTATGATTTCACATAAATATATTGAGAATCATTGGATCCCCTACCTCAAAAAGTTTTTAACATTATTTTCACAAGAACGTCCAACACAACAGATCGTGATCAGCTTTCCTGCAATGACTGTATCCACCCAAGATGCCACGACACCACCACACCAACCAATAACTGGGAAAGATCCATTAGAAACATGGATATCACATGTAAAGGAGAATGGGAGGAAACATATCAAGGAACCCATAAGAAAAAAGGTAGAACATACCTTTTGTCGAAGACAGATCAACACTTACTGGTTGCACCAAAATAGGGGGTGCACACACAGTTCAAAAAACCACAAGGAGAACACCATCCATGTATTGAAGTTCGACCACACAACTCATGTGGTAGGAAGAACTATGAGAATTCTATACCAAGGAAAAATAAGAATTAAGAACAAAGTTAGAATGTCTCTCGGCCTTTTGAAAATCTAACAGAGCAGCAGTTTAGATATGATTTTGATTTGGCATTAAAGGTGGATCTGGTCAAGATTTCATGCTTTGACCAAGTAAAGGTACTTTTACTCCTATGAAAATTTATATAGGAGGTATTGTCTTTTAATTAGCCTTCAATTCCTTAAAATAAGGATTTGAATGTGTTTTATGTCAAAGATAATGTAAATTGGGTAAAACTATAGGAAAATGGAAACATTGTTAATGACTCACCGTTACAATGAGCTACCATTAGATGAGTCACCGATGGAAAGATGTTGTTGTGAGCTAGAGATGAGAGTAACCATTACTGAGCTACCAATGTGAGTCACTATTCTGAATCACCGCTTCAACTCACTGTTGTGACTCACCATCAGGACTCACCGTCGATACCTGTCATCAGCAACCTACCATTAGAGAAACTATAAATTTTGAAAACTCTTGAAATGAGTCACCTTGACCTCACAGAATACCTCACACAATATATTTCAATAATGGAATGGACTAGAGAGGTCTGGGCCCTTACATCAGATACTTCTGAAACTATTCTCACCCTAGCGAATCCAAAACCAAAATAGATAGGAAATAAAAAAGGGGACAAACAACCACCCTACTAGATACCTTTCAATGCTCTTTCCACAAAAATATCTAAACCACTTAAAAAAAAGGAACCGTTTGAAACCACATGATAACCACAAAAAACTTCTAAACACTCTTCTATGGGAGATACCTCTCAAAATAGAGAAACCCACAACAAGAAACAAGAGAAATCTATCTCATAAACGGAAAGGGTCTACAACCACAAAACAAACAGTGTTACAAGAGAAGAGCTAAACATCGAACAACTGGAGGTATTGAGCACATATTTTTGACTCACGTTCCCAAGTACTCTCATCCATGGTACCAAAACTAACCTCTCAAAGCTTTGTAAATATTTTAAATGCCAGTATGTACCACTAAAGGTGAACTATGGAACACTCAGAAAATCATATCACGCGAAACCAAAGGAATGAAAATTATTACCTGAAACAAAACTGGGTGTTGTTCATCCTCTGACCAACCATTAGGGGCCTCACCATAAAAAAAACTCGGTCTCTCCAGACCTCCACCTCAAGATCCCCCTACTAAGACTCTTCTACCTGCTACACCATATATGACTAAACCATCATCTGAAAAATATAACATCTACCCCCAAATTCTCCCATATTTAATTACAATGATGAAATTTATCCCATAACTCTCTAGGAATCACATAATTCACACACTGTATCACTACGTGACTTTCTACTTAGTGAATCATCTAAAATATTCCCCTATCCAGGTGTATTCATAATTTCAAAGTTGTAATCCTATAAGAACTCCATCCACCAACTCTATTGAAAATTCAAGTCACACTGGTAGAAAACATACCTCAGGATTTTATGATCGATGAAGACCACAAAACGATTTCCAATGAGGTAATTTATCCAAAACGTTAGTTAAAACACCACTGCCGCCAACTCTAGATCATGTGTGGAATAGTTAATTTTGTGGGGATGCAACTATTGAGACCCATAAGAAATGAATAATATATGTTGCATCAAAACACATCCTAACCTCAAACATGAAGCATCATATTAAACCTCAAATGGAACTCCTTTTGCTGGAAGACAATTAATTGAAGCACAGGAAAACTTCTTCTTAAGATACTCAAAATCTTCCTGATACTGATCATTCCACAAGAACACCTGATCCTTTATGGTCAACCTTGTTAGAGGAGTCACAATTTGAGAGAAATCAGTTGCAATCCTCATATAATAGCCTTTAATACCAAGGAAACATCACACCTCTTCCACTATCTTGGGGGATATCCAAGAAACAACTAATTCCATATTTGACGGATCCAAAAATACTCCCTACTGGGATACAAAATTCGCCAAGAATCAGACTTCTTGAGCCCAAAACTCATACTTCAAAAACTTCCCGAATAACTTCTCTTGATGAAAAACTCCAAAAACAGCATGAAGATTCTCTGCATGCTCCTCCTAGGATGCGTGGTAAATAAGCATGTTGTCAATTAAAACCACCATGAAGTTATACAAAAACTCATGAAACATAGCATTCATTAACCCCATGAACATAGCTGGAGAATTCATCACACTGAATAACATCAAAATGAACTCATAAGGCCCATGATGACAATAGAAAGCAGACTTCGGGATATCCTCATCCTTCACACACATCTAATGATATCCTAACCACAAATAGACCTTAAAGAACCAAATTTCACCCTTCATTTGATTGTATAAATAATAAATTCATGGAATAGGATAGTGTTTATTCACTTTCACTCGGTTCAAGAGATGATAATTGATACAAAACCACAAACTTCCATCAACCTTCTTCACGAAAAAAACTGGTTCACCCCATGGTAACATTCTTGGTTGAATGAAACCACACTATAATAGACCATAGACCTGTATACACATCTATCGCAACTCTAAAGGTTCCATCCTATACATAGAAATCAAGATAAGAGACATGGAAGGTTGTAGCTCGATCCCCAACTCGATCTCCTATCGAGGGGGTAACACTACAACCTCTTCTGGAAAGACATCAGGGTACTCTTCCACAACCCTAGGAAATGCTAACTATTGAACCTACAACTAAATCAACATCATCTTATCCATCAAGGATGACAAGGAAAAAAATTCCTTTGACCCATCTGAGGGTCTCTCTCACCAAAAAACACTACTGGATCTCCATCAGTATCGAAGAACACCACCAGCCTCTTGAAGAAATCAATAATATCCTGCACTGAATAAAAAATTATTCCAAGTATGACATCATATGGTTTTATTCATCAATATCAGAAATCTCCCCAAGAGTGGTACTTCCCCAACACTAGCTCACAGTATCTACATACATCAAACAATTTAGCTCAACCTCCAACTGGCATTGTCAACACCAAGGGCACTAGAAACCTCTCTACCTCAAGTCCCAAGGCATGGATAAGGGTTGATGATATAAAAGAGTGCGTCACTCCTGAATCAATAAAGGCATGAACCCAAGTATAAAAAAAGTAAAGGTTACATTGAATTCCATCTAGTTCAACTGGAACTGGCAACACAAATGCATGAAGCTGACCATGACATGATCTATAGCCTCTTTGACCCTACTGAAGACCACCTCCATAACCGTTATCTTCTCTCTGAGGATTGGGAGAATCCTGGGTCTATCCTATGTATTCTCTATTTTCTCTCTACTGGTTCAAAGTTGGTGAAACCTACTACTTCTGCCTCAGATGAAACTACCTCAATAGAGGAACCTAGAGTGGAAAAACTAGAATACACTAAAAGATATGAAATTTCAGGAACTCATTACACTGGTGAACTTTTCCTCCACAAGAAAATAAGTGCAAGATCCCTTTTTATAGTCCTAAGAGCTGATACCGCTAGAGAAGAAAGTCATTGAGGGATGGGACCTACCCCTGACCGAATAGAAACTCTTCTTCCCTAAAAAATGAGAACTCTGGGCCATAGTTATGATTCATAAGGAATAATGAAGACTTCCCTCTCATGACGATCATGTTCTAGCTAATTTCCTCTCTAAGACCTCTTCCCTTTCTAGCACCTCAATATATGTCATCAGCATAAATGGGGTGACCTGGATCTAGATCTCTAGACACAAATCCTCCTCAAAATTCCTCGATGGGGCCTCCCAGTTTGGTAATAGGTCTGAGTCACATTGAATAATGTTCCTGAAATGGATCTCAAACTATTACACATTGGATCTCCCCTATTGAAGGGTAAGAAGCTCTTAGAGACATGGCTCCTTCATGGTAGAAGAAATAAACTCGGCTCTGAACTAGTCTCAAAACATCTCTCATGATATGATTGCCCCCTCATAATCCACAAGGAATAAAAACCACCACTGCCTCACTCCCCACACAACAACATCACATCCAATGATACCCAATGATCCTTTCAAGCACAGATCAAACTGAAGGCTATCTCAACCCCATCCAACCAGTATTCTATAACTACATCTAAAATAGATCCCTCATACAATTGTAGACTCTGGCACTAAAACTCTCAGAGTTACCTCCTTCAAATGTCATCGTCGTCAACCACTACTCTATGGTGATCTACTAGCACAACCTGCTGAACATTTTCTGCACAAACCTGATAAGGACATTGACTTGGAGCCATACCTGCAAAATAAAAAATATTTTGAGCTCCTAAACTTGGAATATAGAAGACTTTAACATTCATTAATTTTTTTTATTCATTTTAGGTTAACCTATCCCAAGGTCTATCCATTCAAACACAGGCCCAAAGAAGAATGATTCATGATCCTTTATTAGGTCTCTACCATGCAATAAGTATCACCTCGTTTAGTAGCCATGGTAAGCTTAGAGGTCCATGAATCAAATCACAGGGGTCCCTAAATACCCATGTCTCAGACGGTCTCCCATGTTTACAGTTCTTTCGAAACATAGCTAATTTTATTTCCCTACCAACCCATGAAACCTTACCTATGCCTAACTCCAAACACCATCCTATCCCTCTAACCGGACCTCTTATACCACTCTTTCATGACCCCATACCATCAATGTGTACCCCTACTGGGCCGTCAATGAAATAAGAGAGATAGATACACCTGATTCCCACCTCCAGTAGGCCCTGAGTTGGCGACTGGCATCGAGGGTATAATAAACACACAGATGGGAGGCATTATCCTCTAAGAGAACTCATGTGAAAGAGAGAGATAATATAGACATAAATAAACTCTTGTTTAGACTATAGTATAATATAAACCCATGTACATGTATGTAATGTCACGAAAGAACTACTACAAGTCAAAGGAAAGACTATACGTACCAAAAAAAGTAAAACGATAGTGACCATGAAGCTCGAACAACTCCTACAAAACACACAAGCTAGTAGTGACCAACCTGATCTCCAACATACTCTAACTAACCTGAATATATATATATATAAACATAGGGTGAGTATAATAGTATACTTAGTAGTATCATCTTAGGAGTCTCTTGCGTAAAAGTAAATAAAGCATGCTAAAGCACAATGAAAAAAAAGTGAAACTAAATAATCACCTAAATAGGTATACTAAGTTCCCATCCTCACCAAATATACTCTCATCAAGTATCACATACAAGAGTATATAATATAATAAATAATGTTAAGGGTACCCCACTACCACTTCCACACTAGTTTTTCGCTTTGTCCCAACATTTCACGTCCTGAGAATCTCTCTCCAAAAAGGATAATCCAAAGACACCTGAGAGAAGCACCACAAAATGTATCTCGGGTAACACAACCACCACTTCCACATATCCAAAAGTGACCAGGTAGTTTATGGAAGCCACCACAGCCCACATAATGTGTATCAAACATCGGGTACTATACCTCAAGTCATCACAACCCATATGCTGAGTAAGGATCCTCAATCCATCATAGCCTATAAACATCATAGCTATAGTAGCACTTAGGAAAATATATCCAGAATATATTTGTGTGAAATAACCATAAGGCATTACAGACCTCTACACATAGATGGGGAAAATAACTTCCATGCATACCAACATAAGTAACTACCAAGATAAGATATTGGTTCTAAAGGGGTAGTCATCCATCCATCCTCCCACCATGATATTGGGGAAAACACCCCTAGGGCTCAGAATCCCCAGGGTTTTAGTTTCCCTAACTTATAAGGTGGAGTAGCATATAGAAACACAAAAAAGTACATGATATAATATATCTCACAACCACTCCATGGAAAAAACATAGTCTTAGACTCAAATAAAACTAACGTCTCTTAGACTCTCAGTTACCACTGCTAAGACTATATATCCTATAAGAACATAACCATTTAAATAGATTTATTAATTTAATTTATCGCTTTTTATTGGTTTCACTTTATGTTAATTAATTATTTGAACATTAATTAACTTTTATCAATTCCACATTACATTTAATTATTATTCTAACCAAGATCCATTCCCTCTAGGGAAAACCAAACCAAGTCCACAACTTCTCAAAGTCAAAACCTCAACATTACATCCCAGCAAGCTCCAACCCCATGTGTTAAATATTTATTCATTTATTAACAAAATCAAAATTCCATATTTCCATACTTATAGGTATTATAGTAAAACATACTAAGCTACAAAACACAAAAGGCTAAACACGATGAGTAGATGAACTACCCATTGAGTCATTTCCTCCTATAACAGGAGCATAGACTCATCCATCTTCGAGAATATAAACACGAAAAGCACATGTCATACCCCACACATCTTCACCTCTTTAGGATGGATGGTAAGCAATACCATAAACCTCAAGAAATTTAGAGAGTAAAATAGATAAACAAACAACAGGTTCAATAAGAATCCAACTTTCATATCAATGGGTAAGCCCAACTTCAACTTGTTCCATCATCTCCAGTGTCCTCCTCGACACACACATTCAAAAACTGAGGTTTCACACCACTATAGGTGTCAATTTCTACCAAAAACACTATAAATTCATAACCCCACATACCACAAAACCCCTCCAGGATCAGCAATCCTAGGATCACATCACTTCACAAGAAGTAGGAAACAAATAAACATAGAAACTAGGCTCTTGGCCATACACAAGGCATTCATACTTCACACACAATGAGCTCTCAAGGCTCCAAATCACAAGGCACTTGGCCTTTACAACAAGTGGGAAACTCATGACCTATAAAAAAATTATATTTAACACACAACTGGTTCTTTATTCCATCTTGAATTAATAAATTCAATTAAACATGCATAACTACATCCATTTGATTATCATCAAATCACAAAAATAAAAACTAGATTCATTAAAATTCCTCTTTAATACTTTATCCAATAAAATTACAATTAATCTCGGGTTTATATTCTTTACCAATTTTCATCAAGAACAACATGCTAAACAAAAAAATCATATATATCACACTATCTAGAAAATCAATAGGCAATTACATTGCTAAGAAAATTATACCATTTATTTAATATGGTTCAAATATTTATTATGTCAATTTTATTTTTATCCAATGGGATATATCATTCTAACTATACAATTGTACATAAATATATTGAGAAGTAGTGAATCCCATACCTCAAAAGGTTTCTATAATTCTTTGAATGAGAATGACCAGCACAATGGATCACGATCACCTCTCCCATAATGACTGCATCCACCCGAGGATGCTACAACACCACCGCACCAACCAACAACCGAGAAAGTTCCATTATAAAAATGGATATCACATGCCATTACATGGAAAGGATAAATAAGGGGAAATAGATAGAGGAACCTAGAATAATAGAGTTAGAACATAGCTTATTTTGATGATAGATCAACACTTCATGGTTTCACCGACATAGGGGGTGTACACGTAGTAGGAAAAACACCAGGGGGGATACAATCAAAGGATTTCAGTTTGATCACATGAATACTACGGGAGGAAGAAATTTGGGCATCCCATACCAAGGAAAAATAATAAGGAATAACAAAGGATGAATTTATCTTGGAATTTTGAGAATCTAATAGAGTAGTGGTTTAGAAATGGTTTAGATTTGGAAATAAAGGCGGATCTGGTCAAGATTAGACACTTTGACCGATTAAGGGTACCCGAATCAATAGTTAAATATATATATGAGTTATGGGATTTGAATCAGCCTTAAATTCATTAGAAAATGTTTTTGAATGTTCTTTAAATCAAAGATAATGTCAAAGGGGAGAAATTGTAGTAAGAAAGAAACATTGTTCATGAATCACTATTGGAATGAGATAACATTATATGAGTTACCATTGGGGAGTCACCATTGTGAGTTACCAGTGTGATTAATCATCCTAACTCACCATTGTGACTCACCATCACGACCTACCATCGGCGAACTACCGTTGGAGAAACTGAAAATTTTTCAAACTCTTGAAATAAGTCACCTTGACCTCCTAGAACACCTCAAACATTGGATTTCAACAAAGTAATGGAATAGAGTGGTCAAAGACATTATAGGAACACTGCTCAAGAATTGTTAAATACCACTCCCCCAAACATAAAACCCAACAATGTCCCCATTTTTGAATTCAACATAGGATAATAATTATGAAAAAATAAGTTCTAAAAGATTTGAAAATTCATAAGTTAAAGATTAATGTTTTAGGGTGACATTCAAGTTCAAAAATTATATTACAACATAAAAAAAGTAATCACAACATGCACAAGAATATTTTTGGTCATAGAAAATAAGTTCAACATAGAAAATGAAATCTAGAAATGGTTTAAGCTTTCACATTTTTAATTCAAAAATGGTTTTCAAATAAGAAGATAATATTGCATGCACATGTAAATTTTAAGAAAACACATCATTTGAAAAAATAATCTATGACCAAGAAACTTAACAATAATTTTAGCATGCAACACAAAATCTCAAAAATAATTTTCAACAAATATTAATACAAACAAGAAGGGATGAACTAATATGTTTGGAAGCATTAAAAATTAAATAATTAAAATAAGTACTCCCCTAGTACAAAGAATATTTTCTCATTGTTGTAAAAAAAATACTCCCTTGTTTTCTTTATGATCAATCAAAACTAATAGAAAGATACAATGCATGCAATATTAAAAAAATAGAACACAAGTAACTATAATTTAAATTTCATTATAGATTTTATAGAGATAAAAGGAAGGAAGATAGAAATATGTTTCTTAATTTTTTATCTCACATTAAATTGAATATCAAATAGGGATCTATTTGTGAGGATCACATTAATGGACCATTAAAAATTGATACATGGTAGAAGTAGAGCTGGATTGGGATAGAGTGAGAAACATTTATTTCCAATGAAAAGGTAAGAAAAATTTAAAAGTCATCGGTTGCCTCCCATACAACGTTGAATTTTAAGTCTTCAACCAAACTTTATCCCAAAAGGATATATACATGTCCATCAAATGGGAAGGATGAATTGATTAATGAAACTTCACATGATCATAATTCAATAACCTTTTTAAAAACCTTAAAATAATTAACTTTAATAAAAGATTTTTTAAGATCTATTAAAAACCCAGAACTAAGGTTGTTGTCCACCATTGTAAAAATGTCAATATTTTCAAAAACATGACAAGAAATTATAAGAAACACCATAGATTTTGTTCCAATAAAAAATAGTAATCTCATGGTCCCCCCCTCCCTAACACTTGTGGATTCAAAATACTCTTGAAAAGAAGAAAAAACCATTACAATCTGACCACAAAAAATAAATGTGCAAAAATCTGTTTGTGAAAATGTAAAATTCGAATTCCCCCACATAATGATTTCAAATTTAGCACATAAAATAAATTTTTCATAGTCTGTAGAATACTCAAAAGAAGTGAATTTCTCAAAAATAGGTGTGTAAGAATCAAGTATATGTTGAACAAAAAAATTGGAGTGAAACATTCCATAAAATATAATTGTTGAAGTTGAAAAACTTATTATTTTTTAGAGGGGTCAATCAAACAATTTCTCCAATTTTAGACAATGAAGAAAAAATAGCCATACTTAGGCTAAAAAATCAGGATATAATATTTTCAATTTTGACTCAATATTTGGTTCTTGGGTAAGAATTTCTTCAACAAGAGATTTCATAAAAGGTAGAAAAACTACCTAAATTTTTTTAATATGTTGGTGAATTATAATCTTTGTAACCTCAATTGGGAGGGGACCGTACTCAAATTTTACCTCAATTTTAAATAACTCATTCTTAGTAACATCAATGAAGTTACAACTGACCACATGCTTTGGATTTTCAAAAACTAGAAATTCCTCCACATAATCCATAGCCGGGAGGATAATTTTACCATTAGTTACATATATGATAGCACCTCTCGTAGCATGGAATGGTCTGCCTAAAATGGTTGGAACCTTTTCATTACACTCAATATCAATAATAAGAAAATGTGTTGGAAAATAAAGCTTCACTAAACCCAATAATTAGTCATCCACCATTCCATAAGGGAGATTGAGTGACCTATGATCAATTTTAATGAAGATATATGTTGGTTGTAAATCCTTAAGACCTAGAATTTTGTACAATGTTTAAGGAATCATACTAATACTTTCTCCTAGATCACATAAATAGTTTAGTTTCCACTTCCTCCTATACATCATTTAATAACAGAGCATCCAGGGTCCTTTAACATTGGAGAATTCCCTTCTAAATAACAACACTACATTGCTTATTGAGATTAATGGTATCTAGTTTATTCCAATCATTTTTATTTTCCACAACCCTCTTAGTGAATTTTAAATATGATGGTATTTTATCCAAGGATTCCAAAAAACTGCTTGTTGATGCTAAATGACCTTATCATTTTTAAGAATAATAAGTAGCTAGGTTCATCACATTTTTTAATCTTTCTAGTTAATGGATGAGAGGGACATAATTTTTTAAAAGTGATAGATTACTCTCCTCATCCTCAAATTTAACCTTTTTATTTCCCTCCTTATTCAACTGAAACTTTATCTTTCTTGGTTACAGAGATTTCTCATTTTAAGATTCAACATTTTGTTCATTCTGGATAGTGCTATCCATATTTCTAGATTATTATTTTTCAAGAATTTCAACCTTGAAAACAGTGTTTTCATCATTATTTACATCATTTTGTTTTTACTTAACTTTTTCATGGGTTTGTAGGCCCGATATAGTGATTAAAACCATCACATTTTCCCTTGGATTAGGTTCAGTTGTGTTGGGAAACTTTCCCTTTTCTCTCACACCTAAATCCCTAGCCATTTGACCAGTTGAACTTAAAAAATATTTATTCTAGACTGTTTAGAAACTTCCTTAGAAATGAATTTTCTATCCATCCCATCAGAATTAGAATTGGAATTTAAAGGTTTAACATTATTTTTAAATTTATTTCTTGTTTGGTTTTGGAAACCAGGAGAAATATTGAGTTTCATAACACCTTTTCCTCCAAAAAGAATGATTGGGTGATTTTTATGACCAGAGTTATACTATTTGAAGAAAGGATCACAAACCCCTAGATTCATATCTCTAAAGTCCACAAAATGAAAACTCTCCTCAGGCAAGATAGGGAGGTCAATACTGGGGAAACAACATAGAGAGTGACCAAACATCCCACATTGACATCATTATTCCCTGAGAAATCTATCATCAATAACAACGACTTGAGTATTTCTTTTAGCTCTGGGAATAAATCACTTCCTTGTGATTTAATGTTGAGACTTCCTTTTGAGTTTATTTAATTTTTTTTTTGATATCATACACTTCCAAGTACGATAATTCACCACCATAAGATTGGTCAACAAGATTTTGATTGTAAGGAGTGAAACTGTTGTAAAAAGTACCCATCAAGAGATAAGTGGAAAGTTGGTGTTTGGTATATTGGATAAGAACTACACTAAACCTATCCCATGTTTCATATAAAATTTCATTCTCATCTTGAATGAAACCAATGAATTTATGCCTTATTTCATTGGTGGAATTCCTAGGATAAAACATAGCCATAAAAGAATTGAAAAGTTTGTCCAATGCGTCAAAAATTTCCCCATCTAAATTTTGGAACCAACTTCCTTTAAAAAATGAAAAAACTACAAACCTATGATCTTACTCATTTAACCTGTGCAAAGTTATTTTTATTTATTACATTAAATTATCTAATAAACTCTAAATAATAATCTTTAGGGTGTCTATTAAAGGAGGGTGACATATAGAGGGGTGATTAGTTCATTTCATAATTCTTATACCTTTTAGATAATTGTATATAAGAAGGGTGACTTAAAATAGCTGGAAAATAGAAATACTTAAGCCTAGCACTCTCAACATTTTCATTTATTGGTTGAGGTTCAATATAATTTTGAATTTTATTTTCAGTAAATTTTAAAATTTGCATTTTGGTTTTTATTTTCCATTAAAGCCTTATCCTTATTTTTCATAAGGGAAGAAAAATATTTGTTTATTTCAATAATTAACCTTTCAAGATTATAATTATCCCTTTTCCTAGTGTGTATAAAATTTTAGGTTCAAATATTTTAAAAAAATAAAACATTAGTGAAAAAATAATAAGTCTTCAGCAAAAAAATTCTAAGAAAGTGTTTGTTTTTTATCGATTTTTTATGAAAAGATATAATGTTTTTAATTTTTTCTAGTTGAACACACCTTCCCTGAAAATGTTTCCAAAATTAGATTGCTTCATCCTTAAGAACGTGTTAAATTTAATTATTTCTTAAATCCAATGAATATCAAATAATGTGGTAAGTACAAGTATCATATCCATAGAGAAATATGAAAGAAATTGTGTAACTAAAAAAATAATATATAATATAATATAATATAACTATGGAATTGATGATGAGATTGTGAAAAAGAAGTAAGAGAGATATGAGAGAGGGAGGGAATAGGACCTGATGTAAATAAGGGAACCAGAATATTTTGAATTGATGAAAAATGATTTTCTCTATTTAATTTCAATATTCACAACAATGAAAAATATTGAGAAAAACTTGTGTCGAGTCACATAATGGTTGTTTAACTTCACAAAAAAATATAGTGAACTCTCTAAAAAGATGATCAGAAAATAAAATTTAAGAAGAGAGATGTTTGTTGATGGAAAAGAGAGATAACAAAATTTTCCAATTTTTGGTACATCAGATGATTCTCAAAGGAAAAGGAATTGTTATCATCTCTTGTTGGTACTTAAAATAGCATAAAAATGTATTCATGAAGAATGATAAGTTCACTGAATAAAACATTCTTTGATAGGATTATGAAAATTAAATCAGACAGATTGAAAAATTTTCCATTCATTAAATATAGAAACACAAAAAAGTTTAGCCACTAATGATCAAATATTTAACTAAAAAAACAATATTCATGAAATTCATCACAACAACAGTAGAATGGAGAAAGAAATAAATAAAGGAAGAAATATTCTCTATTGAAGTATATTTACCCTCTGTATCAATATTTATCATATTTTTTTCATCATTCTGCCACTCCTAGTCTGCTCTCACTCTTGAATACCTTCTCTCCCATCTGTATGTTAAATATATATCTCCTATCCAACATCCTCTATCTCCCTTTTTATTTTCCTTCCTTGATTGTCACTACTTTCCTATGGCATAATTTAATGATATCCAATAAGTGAGTGAAAACTCCTAGACCTTATTTCACTACAATGTGACTTTAACAAATCTCCGTAATAAAATATTTAACCATCAAATGCATTAATTATTACTTGTGAAAACTCATGATGTCATCATTTCCCCATCATCCTCCATTGGTGCTCTTACTTTGGATTCAATGTTGCATCAACATTTTACAATAAAGAGCCTCATCAAACCTAGACCAGAGATTTAATTAAAATAGAAACCAGGGCACCAAATATTCATCTATTAACTTTATAGAGAATATTTAACCATAAGTGAAATCAATTCTCAACACCAAGTTGTCTCTAGATGAGAAAAAAATATTCAACATTTGAAATACTCATCATTTCATCCTCTATTTCTAGTAATCAAGATTTTCCATGAAATAGGTCCTCAATACCTAAAAACAAAAAGATTCCTTATTTTATTTTTGGAGGATTCATCAGTAAAAATTAGAGAATCAGTTTTAAATTGTGATGAAACATTTTATTTTCTGACATGAGTTGATAAACATTTGGTGAATATATGATGGATCGATGACCCATGCTTGGATCATGATCAAAACTGATTGACATTTTCAAAGGTTATTTGATGGAAAAAATCTCAAAACCAAGTTCATAATATTTGATATGAAATTGATTTGGTGCGATATTGGTTGAACACAACCATATAAAATCAATTTGTCTTCATCACCCAAGGATATTTGAACTTCTTCCCCATAATCGTCATCTCCATCAGACTAGAAAGAAATTAATCTAAGAAACTCATTGGATTCGGCTTAGAATAAGGTCATACTCACAGTTTCTTAGTTTTTTTATTATAATAGGTTCTGATTTCCTCTTCACAGCCTAGAATCATTTCTGATGTCGACTGAAATTGACAAGTTCCTATTCATCACATTAGAGTGCACCAGGAGGCAGGATTGAATTCACAGGGTTCGGTCAACTACAATTCTTAACGCATCACAGATGATGAACCCACAACCCCTATTCGAGCTCAAAGTCCTAACTCATCTTTATCCTTGAGTTCTAAAATCTGTAACTTTATATCTCCTTTGGTTCGTATGGTTACAACATCTCATAGATTAGTAGTAGTCATCTCCTTCCTTAGTCTGAATCATATTCTTCCCACTTGATATCATCTTGGATTCATTGGTGGAAAACCATTGGTGGAACTCAGCCTCATACTGGCCTTTATATCAACAAGTTTCTAATTGACTTAGTCTTGCGTTATAGGCTCAGAACAACCTTTATCAGTCTCAAAAACCCAGTGATTATTCATTTAATTCTCAGTGAGGCTCAAATCAGATTGCATTCTATTAGCCTTAGTCTCGAGTTCAACATTATGTAGGATAACTTAACTTATAAAAAATTTATCATATGAAGAAAATTCTCTAATCACCATATTCAAGTAAAATAATTCTCTTATATGGGATGATATTAACTTACTCACTAGCCAAAAAAATCTTACAGGCCAAAAATTGAATTCTCTTACGAATAGGAAATATTAATTTTACATAAAATTCCTTTAAAAATTTATCTAACACAATGATGTGATACTATAAAAAAACTAAACTATATAAATTAAACAAAACAATTAAATAATTATATAAAAAATTATTCATTGATTAAAATAAATTTAAAACAATTAAATTGTTAAAATAATGCGAGATTAAAAAAAATCCCTGAAAATACTATACCGATTAATTAGGTAACTTAATAAATGAAAGATAAAAATTATGATAGACTTAAAGATAAATAAAAGTTAATAATTATTAAATTTTTTGTATGAAAATTAATTAAAATTTAAACAACCATTAATTATTTTCATCATCAAAACTAAAAACACCAAGGTAATAAAAATTAAGTACGCAAAATAGAAAATTAAATAAAACAAAAATAAATAATAAAACAAAATCATTAAAACATTTAATAATTCAAACAAACACATTAAATAATAAAAATAATGAATAATTGAAACATTAAATAATAAATAAGATATTATTATTATAATAACCCTTATTTTGTTAGTTATAATATTAATTAGAAATAAATTTATTATTAACTAATTTAATGTCATTTCAACATTATATACATATTAAATCCCCCAAAAATGATGTGGCAAAATATAATGAATAAATACCACATTAGTGCCATGTAATGAAATGTTTCTGTAACAAAATGGAAGAATTCCATAGATGGTATCAAATAATAGTTTAATTATTTCTGTAAACTGGGATTTTAAAACTTTAGTAAGAACCCTAGGGAGAAGTCTAAATATAGGAAAATATCCTAGGATTCTGGTGAGTATTAAGTATGTGGTTTTCAATAAAACACATCCTTGTATAGACACTATAAGTGGATGTGGCTCTGGTATAGATGTACTGTAAAGACCCAGAATTTTCCATTATTTTTTTAATTATATGGAATTATTACAAGTCTGATAAAATTGACGACGCGTGATTCTGAGGCTCGGTGTGCCTGGAATGAATTTTTCAACCTTTTTAGGTATGTTTAGTAAAGGCGTGAGTGGCGTTTTGTAACTTTTGATCTAGTGCTCGGAATTGAAATCTGAGTACACCGTTGAACTCATAGCACCAATATTCACTTAAGGAGACCTTCACCTCGACCACAGTAGGTCGACGATGGAAGTTTGTTTTTTAGATATTTGTGGGAGAGTTAAAAGAAAATTAATAAAATAAAACAATAACTTTTATTTTATTTATTTAAAACCACTCATTGGAATTTGGTGGTGGGGACCGCCCAACCTTGAAACCTCTTTTTTTAATGTGTGGTAACTCTTGGAATTCCCCAATTAATGAGCCAGCATTAAACTTAATTATGCTGGATCCTTAGCTCTTGTGGTTGGGGGATCGTTCGAAAAAGCTTTTTAGGGAGAACTCTTGGTGGAAGAAACATGGAAGCTCCAATGAAGGACAAACAACTCTCCAGATCAAGAAAGCTGAACTGACATTGGAGCATGGTTTGGAAGCATATTGCGGGAGCGACGAACGTCGGCGTCTTCATCATCTTCGTCTTCTTCCCCATGCCACCTCCAATGGTCAAACAAGGTAGGGAATTTGTTAACTTTGTTCTTCGTAATGAATTATTGTTTCCAATCTAGGCACCACCTACTACTCAATTAAGGTAGAGGGTATGGGCTAAATGAACACAGCCTGATCCCTTCGTTACTTCAATGTTGACATGTTCTTTGTGGGCAAATCAACGGGTTGAGCGGGTGTCAGAAGGGCGCAAGGCGGCGGCCGACACTTCGGCCGGCCACAATGGCAGCGGTGGTGCAATCACACCATCGAAGGAGGTCGTGGCCTGTCGGCCGTGGCGGTGGAGGAGGTCGGCCGACACCCGGCCGGTTGCGTGGTGGCAGGGTGGCACGCGTCCGTACCGCCGGTAGAGGAGGAGTTCGCGGCGGCGCACTCGGTGGGTGGCTGACACCCAGCCATCCGCGGGAGGATAGCGGTGACGTCGCACTGCTAGAAGGGGAGCCGGCCAGACTTCCTGTCGGTCGTGTCACGCCGAGTGGGACCGGTCCGACGGGTATCGCATGCTAGTAGGTGGCGCCACATGGCATTGTTAGGTTATCCAAGACAAACAGTCCAGTGGACCATTCAGAATTTCAGGGGGTTCCTCCCCCTAGGTAATTTCTAGGGCGGGCCCCTCCACAGCGGACCGCACCATGCTGAGCGGGTTGCGCCCAGCAGACCGCGCCAGCGGGCCCAGCTGCCCCCTTTGTGCGTCGGACCGGACCGTGGTCCAGTGGCCCGGGCCTGCCATGGCCCCAACCATCCGGGCCGGACCTGGACAGGGCTGGTCGACCTGGGCCGGGTTGGGTTGGCTCGGACCGGGTCGGGTCGGCCCGGACCGGACCCGACCCCATTTGGACCCAGATATTCCTTTTTGGCCATATCATGAGAACTAGGAATTTGTTTGGTGAACTTTCTGTGGAACCAGAATCCTTGGATTGAGATGGTCCTTTTGGTATACTCCAATTAAGTTTTGGATAAATTTGAAGTATGGTCAGTTTGGATCGAACCCGAATCCAACCGGGCCCTCGAAACGGAAATGCTAATAACTTACATATCAGGCGTCTGAATAAATCTTCGTCTATCATGATGGGTCCCATATGACGTGGCAGAACTTTGGGATACTTCTTCTTGGGACTTTGTGGTATTTGAAGTAAAGACTGATGGATTGAGGGGAGGATCCTCCCAGAATCAAGCATACTTAGTGTGAGAACCCTATGGCTGGCTATGCATGAAGCATCTACTGATCCTATGTGGGTCATCTACAGATCCTATGTGGGTCACCTTCAGATCCTGTGTGGGTCATATTTAGATCTTGTGTGGGTCAGCATCTTCAGATCCTGTGTGGGTCATCTTCAGATCCTGTGTGGGTCATCTTTGATCCTGTATGGGACAACAGCAGAGCTTCTCGACGAAGTAAGACGATCTATCAATACAGCTAATCATCTGTACTTCCTTACTAAAGTTATACTTGGTGTGAGTTGAGTCCTTACCTTTGTGGTATTTTACTATGTGTCATACCTTTGTGGAACTTACCTTTGTGGTACACTTCTGTGTGGTGTAACATTTGTTGTACTTACCTTTGTGGTACACTTCTGTGTGGTGATACCTTTGTGGTATTCTTCTGTGTGGCGTTACCTTTATTATACATACCTTTGTGGTGTTACCATCATTGTATTCATTCCTTCGTGGAACAATTGTTCTTTTGGATAAAGATATGGGCCTTGTGTTTCCTCGTGAATGAGATGGGTATAATTGGTAACTTAAGTATATGTATGGGCATATAACTAAGTAGTTTTATTTATTGTGTCATGCTTTGAGATTGAGGTCTTTATTTGTGGTTTATCATTTGTGGATTCTGAGAGACCTTCGGGGGTCTCGGGGTCCCCAATGAGTGTTGTTATACTCACCCCTGTACGGGCCGCGCCAAAACCTTGTTGTGTCTTGTGCAGACGAAAGACAACATTGATCGAGGATGAGGGTTCCAAGACTAGAGGCTGCTCAGAAGTGGACCATTAGACGAGATGTACCATAGAGACAATTGTTTGAGAGCTGTACATAACCATCAGGTAGGATCCTTGGTGGGTGTTCACATGATCTATTTTTAGTTTTACTTGTACTTTCCAATTGATCTTGTATTATGGCCCCCTTAACTTTCCGTACTCACTATATTTACTATATAATTTTCTTTTTCTTGAATCTTTCTATGTGCTTGGATTGTGTGAGTTGCAAGTTAAAAAGGCAACACCTTCCCGATTTCAGGGACATGCCTTTCTAGTGCTAGTCGCCAGCCCCTGGCTTATGGAAGGTGGGATTTGGGTAGTCATGGCACGGGCCCTAGGGGACGGGTCGTGACAAATCGGTATCAGAGGAGTCGGTTCTACTGGAGAACCTGGACTCTGGTCTTTTGATTCAGTGATAGTGATAAGTGTAGTGAGTGTGGTTTTCAGTTTGGGAACCCAGTGTTGGTGTGGCGACTGACGTATCGATACACCAGGACCCTGAATTATGATTTCCGACTCAGTGCATGAAAACACTGATTGTTTGTATTTTTTTGAAAATTCTTATTTGTAATCTTTTTGAGTCAGTTCACCAGGTATAACTTATTGACTGTGGAACACCTATTTCTTTTTAGGATGCCTCCACATAGACAGCCAGCCAGGGTTACAGGTAGAGTACGCGATGACAGCCCACTGAGCGATGAGGCTTCAGTGCAGGGCCCCCTTAAGGAAGTTTTACCATTAGGTGGTATACTAGCAGCATCATTACCTGTTGGGAAGCTGATTCTACCAGCACCAACAATAGAGGGTGCATGCCGATTGAGTACGTTTCATGAGTTCCTGCACCAGAGGCCACCGAGGTTCCGAGGAGAGAAGGATCCACAGGTAGCTAAGTACTGGATGAAGTCCATGGTTAGAGTTTTTCGAATGGTAGGGACACCAGCTGATTTCATGGGGATCCTTACTGCCAGTCTTCTTCAAGAAGTAGTGGGAAGATGGTGGATCTTGATTCTCCAGGTTTACAATGAGGTCACTCTCATCTGGGCTGACTTCGGGAGCCATTTCAGGGAAGAGTTCATCCTAGAACCTTATGCTCAATGCATATACAGGTTCTTCTCTACTTGCAACAGGGCAGCATGATCGTGTCTTAGTATTCAGCAAGGTTTTCCGACCTCTCATGCTACTCCATTTACATGGTGAGGGAACCTTTCTTCAGGGTTCAGAACTTTGATCAGGGGATCAAGCAGGAGATTAGAGCTTTTATGATTTCTCTCAGCATCCCGATGCAAGCAGGGGTATTAGAGAGATCACTCTTAGTGAATATATTCCTTGCTGAGTAGTCACCGTTAGTGAGAACCACCACCGGATGTCATGTAGCAGAGTCATCCTAACTGGTAGTAGATAGATGACGTAGAGGTCCAAGAGGACTAGACCTCCAGGTGGATGACCACACGATACAGGGTCTGTTGTGCGGGGATCTCGATATAGAGTAGGACAGGAAAGGAGAAGGAAATGTTACTCTTATAGAGGATAGGGTCACATGGATTGCGACTAACCAACCTTCCATACAGACGGACAGAAGACGGTTGAAGGACCGCCTGGGTAGAGGTGAAAATTTAATCGAGGAGGTCCGCAGGTAGCAGGCGGACGTGGAAAAGGAGTTGGACGTGCAGCAATCGGTGGGTGGCGATTCAAGGTTCTACTGCCACCATCTTCTGGTGGTCCACCCCGACCATAGAGAGTAAGTGGACAGGGGCGAGCTCAGCTCCAAGAAGCTGAGGCCTATGACCGTGGCACTCTGGAGATGATACGAGGTACGATTTGTGTCTACTCCACCTTAGCTTTAGTACATATAGACATAAGTTCCAGTCACTCATTTATTTCCATTTCCCTCGTTCGGATCTTGGAGATTCCGGTGGTGCCGTTGGCTTAATCCTTACGGCTAGAGACTCCTACAGGAGTGGATTCGATGATTACACACTAGTGACAGTAGTGTGAGATTACTCTATGAGGCGAGAGCTTCAGCTGGGATCTTCTAGTAGCGGCGTCGAGGCCTTATGACATCATCTTGGTTATGGATTGGTTATCTACATTCCATGATCAGAATGAATATATTAAGTGCAAATTGCGGTGTGTCTGCATGGATGGGATGAGGTTTTACTTCACTAGAGAGAAAGGAACCTTTGCAGCACATGATGGACTTACCCGGAGGAGAGTGTAGACAATCACACATCATTTGGATAGACTTACCCTCGGAGTAGTTGATGTTGAGAGTCTGAGCTATCCTGTAGTGGTGGACCAGTACACTGATGTTTTCCCTGACGATGTATCGGGTCTACCTCCTCGCAGAGAGGTGGAATTTTATACTGACTTATACCCTAGGACGACACTGATATCTACACCAGCATATCGAATGGCTCTCGTGGATCTTCGAGAGCTACAAGTACAGATAGATGAATTAAAGATCAAAGGGTTCATTAGGCCCAGTGTTTCCACTTGGGCAGCCCCAATTTTGTTTGCCAAGAAGGCGGATGGGATTTTGAGACTCTGTGTGGACTATCGATGCCTAAACTAAGTGACCATGAAGAACAAGTACCCAATACTGAGGATTGATGATCTCTTTGATAAGATGAAGGGAACATGGTGGTTTTCAAAGAAAGACCTCAGATTATCCTATCACCAGCTCAAGGTATGAGATGAGGATGTGAAAAAGATGGCCTTTAGATGTCGGTATGGCCATTATGAGTTCTGGGTTATGCCATTCCATGTGACCAATTCCCCAGCAGTGTTTATGGGACTCATGAACAGGATCTTCCAGACGTACCTCGATCACTTTGTGGTTGTCTTCATCGACAACATCTTGATATACTCATCTATAGAGGAGGATCATGCCTATCATCTATAGATTTTTTTGGACACACTCTGAGAGAACCAAATTTATGGTAAGCTCTCGAAGTTCCAATTATAGATCTGATATGTTCACTTCCTAGGACACGTAATCTTGGAGGCTGGAGTTGTGGTGGATTCAGCAAAGATTGAGGACGTGCTTGCTTGGGAGCCACCCGGGAGTGTGACGGAGGTGCGGAGTTTCCTGGGTCTGGCCAGTTACTACCAGAGGTTTGTGCTTTACATTTCCAAAGTTGCGTAATCCTTATTAGCATTGAAAAAGAAGGGGAAACCCTTCAGTTGGTCAAAGAAATTCTAGCAGAGTTTAAGAGAGTTTAGGCAGAAACTGACGAGTGCCCCCATTTTGAGGTTACTGGAGGAGGGAATTAGGTACATAGTCTACTGTGACGCATTAGGGGCCAGGCTTGGATTTTTCCTGATGCAGGAATGAGCAGTGATCGTGTATGGTTCTTGACAGCTGATACAACATGGGCATAACTATGCTACCCATGACCTGGAGTTAGCAGTAGTGGTCTTCGCCTTGAAGATATGGTGACATTACTTGATAGGCGAATGTTTTACACTCTACTATGATCACAAGAGTCTCAGGTATATCTTCTCTCAGAAGGACCTGAACCTGAGACACCAGTGTTGTATTGAGTTCCTCCAAGACTATGACTTTGAGATAGTCCATAATCCTGGGAAGGGGAATGTAGTAGCAGATTCTCTCAGCAGGAGATCTGGTATACGGTTGCTGAGTGAGGTGATGGAGCAGCTAGATGCTTTGTTAATATCCTATGTAGATCGAGATGGAGCATCTTATATTCAATCTCTGATAGTCACTCCCCCACTCCTTTAGAGAGTCAGGGAGGCATAGCTTGGGGACACTGACTACGAGGCACAATGTGCACAGTTATCCATAGGACAGGCACCTATTGAATTTTCTGAAGGTGGGGAGCACGTCATCCTCTTTAGAGGGCGTACTATGGTACCAGTGGTGCTACGAGAGGAAGTGTTGAGGGATTTCCATACGTCCCCTCTAGAGGTACATCCCGGAGTGGTGAAGATGTACCAGGATCTTCGGCGTCAGCACTTGTGGCCGGGAATGAAGAAAGAAGTAGAAGTGTTTGTCTCATGGTGCCTCACTTGTCAGCAAGTGAAGGCAGAGCATCAGGTTCCAGCGGGATTAGTTCAGCCACTAGAGGTGCCAGAGTGGAAGTGGGATGGAATTTCCATGGACTTCATGACAAGACTTTCACGCACATCCAAGGGACATGATTCCATCTAGGTGATCATTGACCGACTCACCAAGTTGGCCAATTCCTACCTACTAGAGAGCAGGGATCAGTAGAGGGATTGGGACACCTCAATATAAAATATATTGTGTGGATTCATGGGGTTCCATCTATGATTGTATCCGATTGTCATGCATGTTTTACTTACCAGCTATAAAAGGGGTTGTAGGAGGCGTTTGGGACTCAACTTCGATTGAGCACTGCCTTACATCCTTAGGTGAATGATCATATAGAGTGGACCATTCAGACCCTTGAGGACATGTTGTGTGCTTGTGTCCTTGATATAGGCTGCATTTGGGATGATCAATTGGCCTTGGTGGAGTTCACATACAAAAATAGCTATCACTCCACCATCGATATGGAACCATTCGAGGCATTGTAAGGTCGACCATACAGATCACCTTTGTGCTGGACTGACCTAGGGGAGTCAGTACTCATAGGACCAGAGATGGTATGGGCTACCATGGAGAAGTTTTAGATCATCCAGGAGTGGATGAAGACTACACAGAGTAGGCATAAGTCTTATGCTGATAGGAGATAGAGACCACTAGAGTTTGAGGATGGTAACCATGTCTTTCTATGGGTCACACCTTGACGAGGTTTTCATAGATTTGGTTGGGCCGACAAGTTATCTCCAAGGTTCATCGGACCCTTACAGGTCCTCAGCAGAGTTAGTGAGGTGGCATACTGCTTAGATCTTCCCCCTTAGTTGCACCATGTGCACGACGTTTTCCATGTATCCCAGCTGAGGAGATACATACATGATCATTTGAACATCATTGAATGGGGTGAGCTGTACATCGACGATGGGACAACGTTTTCAGAGGTTCCAGTAGAGATTGAAGATCGACGGGAGCGAGTCATTTATGGGTGGTCGAAACCTCTGGTTCACATTCGTTGGCAGCATAGGAACCTCCAGGAGAGGACATGGGAGCGGGAGGCTCAGATTCATGCTCAGTACCCCCACTTGTTTCCCTAGTTTGTGTTGTGGATTTCAGGGATGCAAAGCCTTATGGTGGGGAGAATGTAAGGACCCGGAATTTTCTATGTAATTTTTTTTAATTATAAAGAATTTTTAAGAATCTGGAAAAATTGACGGCGTGTGATTCTGAGGCCCAGTGTGACCGAAATGAATTTCTATACATTTTTAGCTACGTTCATTAAACGCGCGAGCAGCATTTTGTAACTTTTGAACTGATGATCAGAATTGAAATATGAGGACACTGTAGAACTCACAATGCCGATATTCGCTAAAGGAGACCTTCACCTCAACCGCAGTAGGTTAAGGGTGGACATTAGTTTTTTGGATTTTCATGGAAGAGTTAAAAGAAAAATAATAAAATAAAACAATAACTTTTATTTTATTTATTTAAAACCTCTCATTTGAATTTATTGGTGGGGACCACCCGACCTTGAAACCGATTTTTTTATTGTGATGAAGCTCTTGGAACTCCCCCAATTAATGAGCCAACATTAAACTTAATTAAGTTGGCTCCTCACCTATTATGGTTGGGGGATTGTTGGAAAAAGATTTAGGGGGAGAACTCTTGGTGAAAGAAATTTGGAAGCTCCAACGAAGAATGAATAACTCTCCAGATCAAGAATTTTGAACCAAAATTAGATCATGGTTCGGAAGCATGATTCTGGAGCGATGAACGTCGGCATCATCATCGTCTTCGTCTTCTTCCTCACGCCACCTCCAACGATCAAATGAGGTCGGGAATTTTTTAATGTTATTCTTTATAATGAATTATTGTTTCCAATATATGAACTGCCTGCTACCGACTTAATACGAAGGGTGCGAGCCAAATGAACATGGACTGATCCCTGCACTACTTTAATGTTGACATGTTATTCGTGGGAAAATCAATGGGTTGAGCAGAACCTAACCACGTCATCGATGACCAACACCAGTAGGGAACAAGGCGGAGACCGTCACTCCGGCAGGCCATGATGGCAGTGGAGGTGAAAACGCGCTGTTGATGGAGGCCGCGACCCATCGGCCATGGTGGTGGAGGAGGTCAGTCGGCCGCGTAGAGGCTGGGCGACGCGCGTCCATGCCGCCAGTATAGGAGGAGGTCATGGCTGCTTAGCCATGGGGGTGCACCAAGTGGGTGGATGGCACCCAGTCGGCCGCGGAAGGACAGTGGTGTCGTCTCATCGCTAGAAGGAGAGTCGACCAGACTTCTTGCCGGCCACATCACGCCGAGTGGGACCGCTTCGGTGGGTCCCACGTTCTAACAGGTGGTGCCACCGGGTTGGCCAAGATGAATAGTCCAGTGGATTGTTTGGAATTCTGGGGGGCACCACCCCCCTGGGTAGCGTCTAGGGTGGGCCCCACCATGGTGGGCCGCACCCAACCGAGCAAGCTGCTCCAAGTGGGCCACACCGAGCAGGCCGCGCCCAGTGGGCCACATAGATCGGGTCGTGCCCAGCGGGCCGTGCAGGGTGAGCGGTGCCAAGCGGGTTGCCCCAGCGGGCCGGGCCAACCCCATTGTGGGTCGGACAGGACCGTGGCCCAACATGCCATATCCAAATCAGGTCGGGTTGGCCCATGCTGGTTCGGGCCTGTCGGACTGGACCCGGGCCCATTTGGACCCAGATACTCCTTTTGGCCATCTCTTGAGAACCAGGCGTCTGTTTGACGAACCTTCTACCACACCAGAATCCTTGGATCGAGATGCTACTTTTGGTATACTCCACTTGAGTTTTGGATAAATTTGGAGTACGACCAGGTTGGATCAAAATCAAATTCAACCCAGCCCTCAGAACGAAAATGCTAATAACTTACAGTCCGGGCATCCGAATGATGTGTCGTCTATCACGTTGGGTCTTTTATGACATGGCAGACCTTTGGGATACTTCTTCATGGGAATTTGTGGCAGTTTAAGTATCAAATAATAGCTTGAGGGACAGATCCTCCCAGAATTAAGCGTGCTTAGTGCGATAACCCTTTGGATGGTTGTACTTGCAGCATCTACCGATCTTGTGTGGTCATACACTGATCTGATGTGGGTCACCTTCAGATCATGTGTGCGTCATCTTCAGATCCTGTGCGGGTCAGCATCTTCAAATCCTGTGTGGGTCATCCTCATATCCTATGTGGGTTATCTTCGATCCTATGTGGGTTAACAACAGAGCTTCTCGATGAAGTAAGATAATCTATCAATATAGCTAATAATATTTACTTTCATACTTAAGTCATACCTGGTGTGAGATGAGTCCTTACCTTTGTGGTATTCTTCTATGTGGTGTACCTTTGTGGTACTTACATTTATGGTACACTTCTATGTGGTTTTACCTTTGTGGTACTTACCTTTGTGGGGATACCATTATGGTATTTATTCCTTTGTGGAATAGTTGTGCTTTTGGCTAAAGAGTTGGGCCTTATGTTTCCTCATGAACGAGATGGGTATACTTGGTAACTTAGGTATATGTCTGGGAACATAACTAAGTAGAGTTGTTTGTTGTTTCATTCTTTGAGATTGAGTTCTTGCTTTTTGGTTTATCCTTTTTGGATTCTAAGAGACCTTCGAGGGTCTTGGGGTCCCTACTGAGTATTTTTATACTCGCCCTTGCACGGTCTATGCTTGTACCTTGTTGTGTCTTGTATAGAAGACAGACAAAATTGATTGAGGCTGAGGGTGCTAGGACTAAAGGCTGCTCGGAGGTGGACCATTAGACGAGACATACTGTAGAGATGATTGTTTGAGAGCTATACATACCCATCTGGTAGGATCCTTGGCGGGTGTTCACACGAGTTTTTTTCAATTTTACTTGTACTTTTCAATTGGTCTTGTATTCCGATACCCTTTACTTTATATACTCACTCTATTTAATATATAGTTTACTTTTTCTTGTATCTTTATATGTGCTTGGATTGTGTTAGTTGCATGTTAAAAAGTCAATGTCTTCCCGGTTTTAGGGATATGCCTTTCTGGTGCTAGTCGTCATCCCCTGGCCTATGGAAGGTGGGATTGGGGTAGTCACGACATTGGCCCTAGGGGATAGGTCATGACATGTACCTAGGGGTAATACCTGAAAACAAAACATTGAGCTATACATAATGGGGGAATGGTGCATGACAACATTAATTACTATACAACTATTTTCACAGTCCTAGGGGATATGTTTGGTTAATCATAAGATTTTTATGAACCTTTATGAAGAATATATATATAATATAATTGTTATTTTTAGAGATTAATTACATAATATTTTTAAGACATAAAATCTATTTAGAATTATAATATCCCTAAAAGTAACATGTTTCTAACTAAGGTTTTCTTCTTTTAGCAAAATGGTGGGGAAAAGGAGGAACCATGTAAATGACGAGTGCAACAGACAATGCACTGATGACATTTTGATGTAATATGGAATGGAAAACTTCATGAGGATGATGAATCAACTATCTTGAGTTATAAATAATAATATGAATCAATTTGAGTGACCACATTTATTTTGAAGGGAAAAACTTGTCATTGAGTGGTTCATGCACCAATGACTACATTATTTTAGTGGATCTATCAACCCATTTATTAATGAACAATTGATTAGATCTATAGAAAATATATTTTCTATACTCTTTTTTTGGAGATAGAGAATGTTTCCCTAGCAGTATACCACTTAGAAGAAGAATCTGATCAGTAGTGTAAAATGATTAAAAACATGAATCTAAGAAGGTAGATTGATTCTATGGAGTGGGAAGAGTTTTGGGGAATATTTTTCAACAAATATTTCCCCTATTCAAATTAGAAAAAATGGATAAGGAATTCATAGAGATAATTTATAAGTAAAATGAATTGGTGGGAATCTATGAAATGAACATTAAAGACTTTCTTGATACACCTCTAGCTTTGTTGTGGATTCTAAGGGAAATTTTGATAGATTTTTCAGTGTAATAAGACCCCATATATAGAGAAATTAGGAAAATCATGACTATGAAAGATATGAGAAGGTAGTACACAGTGCTATGAATGTTGAATTGATGTTTTTAGATATTTAATGGTCACATAGGTCGAATTAAAATAGGAGAGTAATGGAGACAAACTTAGGGAAGAGCATTGGTCATGGAAGAGGAGGAAAGAAAGTGAAATTTACCAAGTGAAACAAATATGGGAAGAATAATTTAGGTAAATAATTGCATGTTAGTTGAAATTTCAAAAATTTTAGAAGAGATGAGCATAGATAATGGAACTATCATGGTGAGGTGAAGCCTAAATTTTTCAACATTAATGAAAAAGGGAAGATGGTGCAGACCCAACTGGAAGTTAAATGATTCAAGTGTGGACAACTTGGGAAATTTTATAATAAATCTCCAAAAAAGAAGATAATTTATGGAAAACACCATCAACCTTATCATAGGCCATGGGATCAAGGTTATGAATTTTCTATCATGACTATTAAAGTAGAGGCTGCAATTGATGTGGTGGAAGGTAGAATCATTGTGCTCACAAAGCTTTTAAGTACTTTGTTTGATAATAGTTCTACTCATTCAATTATTTCATCCAAGATTGCAAAAAATATAGAATCAATACTTAAACTACTAAAAGTAGAGTTATCAATCAAGACTTATAGAGGGATTTTCCTAGCATCAACAATGTATAGAGACTATATTATTAACTTTTGAAAAGAAAATCTCATCACAAATCTAGCGATCATTCCCATGGTAAAATTTGACACTATAATAGGGAGGGGATGTCTCTGAAAGTATAATTATAAGATCAACTACCGATGAAAGGAAATTTTAGTAGTCTTTAATGAAAAATAGATAGTTATTTTCAAAGGATAGATATCTTGGCCCACACTTTTTCTGGAATCACCTCCCATAACCTTATTTATGGAGATTATCAGTGAAGAGGGAGAATGAAATGAAAGTATAAAGATAGAAAATGTTCCCATTATTTAGGAATACATGGATGTAACGTGGGACTACCCCAAAATGAGAGGTGTATTTCTCCATTTAACTCATACTTGGATCAAAAATGATATAAAAGACCCTATATAGAATAGAAAATATGGAGTTAGATGAATTAAAGAAACAACTTCAAGATCTTTTAGAGAAGGGATTTATCTAACCATGTGTGTCTCTATAGGGAGAAAATGTTCTATTTATAAATAAGAAGGATGTATTAATGCAGTTATTCAATGATTATAAAGAACATAATGGGATAATTTTGAAGAAAAAGTACCATCTTCTAAGGATTGATGATTTATTTGATCAGCTTCATGGCGATCAATTATTCTCTAAGATGTTCCACTAATCTTGGTTTCATTAATTGAGGGTGAATAAATGAGATATTACAAATACTTCCTTCCAAACAGGATATGATAATTATAATTTTTCCCCTTTAGCCTGACTAATACTCTAACTATAATTATATATTTGATTAAAAGAGTCTTTAAGGACTACCTTGATACATTTTTGGTAGATTTTATTGATTATATAATGATATGTTACAAAAGTCTTGAGGAGAATGAGGATCATATAAGGTTTATATTAAAAAATATAAGGAAGGAGAAGATATTTGGAACATTCTAAAAATGTGACTTCTGGTTACAAAAAGTTTCATTCTTGGGGAACATTGTGACCAATAAAGGAATCTCTGTGAACCAAGTCAAGAAAAAGGGTGTAGAGGAGTGTCCTCATCCTACAACAACAACTGAAATTCATAGATTCTCTAGTTTTTCTGGATATTATTGGAGGTATTTGATTTTTTTTCACAACTTTCTAATCTACTAACCAACTTAACTAAAAAGTAGATAAGTTCATCTAGAAAAAGGAGTGTGAAGAAAGTATCCATGAACTGAATAAGACAATGGTTATTGTACTTGTGTTAACTTTACCTTCTATTGGAGAAGTTTTTTTATTTATAGTGATGCATATCTGAAAGGGATTGGGTGTGTCCTGATAAAAAATGACAAGGTGATCTCTTAAGAATATCTATAGTTAAATCCACACAAGAAGAATTATCCTATGAATGACCTAGAGTTAGATACAATTAATTTTTCTCTAATGATATGGTGGAACTATCCTTATGGGTAAAAATATGATATATAAATAGAAAACCAATGTTTTAATTATATATTAACACAAAAGGAATATTACATGATACAAAGGAGATGGTCAGAAATTTTTAAAGACTATGACTATTCAATTTTTTATTACCATAGAAGATCAAACAAAGCCAGTATTGCATTACGTAGGGGAGACCCTATTGTGCTGGAAATGATGAGGATTTAATGAGATCCATTGATCAAGCACCTAGTAAAGTTGGACATGGGAATCATAATTGATGGGAAATCATCAATCCTATCCAAAAGGATTTATCAACCATTATTACTAGAGAATATCAATAGAGTTCAAAGAGAATTTCATTTGACATAAAATAATCACTACTACAAATCTGTTTTTAAAATTCAAGTAAAAGGTTTTTATCAATGCTTAAAAAACACTAATATTGTGAGCGATGTTAAATTCCAACCTATATTAGCACTAAAAAAAGGTAATAATAAAATATTCCTTTTAAAATTATAATAAAATCATTGTTAAAGTCACCCTTTATCAGTTCTTTTTTAGTGCTGATAAATCACGGATTTAAGAGATTTGTTTTTAGTGATGTTAAAAAATGATTTTTTTTATTTGAACGCACCCACAACCCCTTTCTCAATGATTACAGGCCCACTTTTTAATCTCTTTCCACTCCCCAATATCCATTATGTGCCCCCACCATCTTTCCTTATCACTAGAAAGCTCCCCCAAATACCTATGCCTACCAAGATTTGATCCTAGGACCTTTGTTATGCGACTAGATTCCTTTAATACTTTTCCATGCATATTTTTATATTTTATGAAATTTCTATTTATTTTTATATATTTATAAATGTGTGATATATATATAAAATTATAATTATTTACATATATTATATATTAATATTAATTTATACATATTTGAATAAAAATAAAAAAATATATGTTTATTAATACACACATAAGTATATATAAACATTATATATTACTATTAATGCAATTTTATAAAGTAAATAAAATGGTTAATTTGTTACTTTATATAAAATGAATAATAAATATTTATTTCCGTTTGGTTTATATATTTAAAAATATATTTTTATTTTAATATGTTGAAATTTGTATTTATACAATTGATTTGTTATAAGTGAATATAATAAAATATTCATATATCTAATTATAAATAAAATTACATTATGAAATTTTTTAAAAATTAAATACCATAATATCAATATTAGTGTAATCCCTTTGAATAAATTCATTATCCACCAAAAAATACAACAAAACCCCCTTAAACGAGGCTGAAATTATATCGAATGTTAAACAATTGGGATACCTTGAATAAAAACAAGGTTTTGGAGGACTTATGGGACTTTTTGGACTAAAGAAATGTGAAAATTGATTTCCCTAAAGATTCAAAATGTGTATTTCATCGCAAGATTTGATTTGATATGTGTTAGAGCCCAAACAGACACTTGGATTAAAAGGTATGGCGATTTTAAGCTCAATTCATATTTTCAACTTATCTTAGACATTCATTAATTCATTTAATTTTTTATGTCATCCAATTGTTATTAAATTACTACTACTCAATAATAATTATCAAATTATTAATTAATCTTCTTTTTTAATTATTTTATAATCCTTTTTTTCAATAAATATCATATATATTAAATGTAAATTCATATTTAGATTTATCTAAATCATATTTTAAAAAATATATTATATTTATAACAATATAAATATAATTATATATAAATATAATTTTTTAATATTTTTTTGTTAAATATACCCTTTATCAGTGCTAGGAAAAAGAAATAATAATGGGGGCCTTTATCAGCACTTTTTTAGTGTTGTTAAAGACCCCCCTTTATCAGCACTTTTAGCTAGCACTGATAAGGCCAAGAAATATTAGAGGACGAATCTATAGTAGTGAAGATAGTGGTTGTGAATAATGGGACATTTCACGAGTTCAATATTTATCTAGAAGGTGTACTGAAATTTTGTAAAAATATATATATCTAATCTATCCCAGATATAAAGAAGGAGTTGATGGATGAATATTACAACTCTACTTTCTCTATACATACAAGAAGCACTAAAATGTATAGGGACCTTCATGGTCATTGTTAGTGGGATAATATGAATAGGGATATTTTCAAATACACTATAAGGTTCTTGGTGTATCAATAAGTGAAGGTGAAATGACTAATTCCTAAAGGGGTATTGAAACCACTACCCATACCAATGTGGAAGTGGGACAATATCACTATGTACTTCATCACTAGTCTCCCAATAAACTCCAACTAAAACAATGTGATATGGGTTATAGTGGATCAACTAACCAAGACTTACCATTTCATCACTATTTGGGAATATTTCTCTCATAACCAACATTCCATGATATACGTAAAGGAAGTGGTGAGGCTGCATGGGGTGACACTTTCTATAGTTTCTAATCATGATCGAAAGTTCACATATAAAATCTTGAGAAGTCCTCAACATGCTATGAATACTAAATTGAATTTCAGTATGGCATATCACCCTCACAATGGGGGCTAATATAAAAGCACTATTCACACACTTGAGGAAATTCTTTGAACATGATCAATAGAATTTAAAAGTGGATGGTATTAACACCTACAATTAGTTGAGTTCTCATACAACAATAGATTCCACTCAAGTATTCAAATGGCACCCTATGAAGCTATATATATGAAGCAATGTAGAACTGGTAATTTTTGGGATGAAATTAGTGAGAGAAAGCTAATTGGGACTGATCTTGTGAAAGAGATGACATACAAGGTTCATGCCATCCAATGTCATATAAAATCTGCTCCAATTTGATAGAATATTTAAGATGAAAATTTTTTAAGGGACATGGATTTTTATATTGGATAAATTTTTCCCTTTGGATATTACCATGGAAGAAAGTTGTGTGATTTTCAAATAAAGGTAAGCTTAGCCCTAGGTAAATTGACCCCTTTGAAATCCTTGATCACATAAGAGCAGTGGCATTTAGACTAGAACTTCCACCAAATATAGCTCATGTACATGATGTATTCCATGTATCTCTCTTGAGGAAGTACATACCTATTCCCTCACATGTACGGAATCTGAAGGTGGTATAATTGGAAAATGATCTCTCTTATGAGGACTAACTAATAGAGATATTGGAACATAAATACAAAGTTCTACGCAACAATACTACTCAACTTATAAGAGTGTTTTAGAGGAACCATAATTACAAAGTAGTGATGTGGGATCCAAAGGATATAATGATACATAAGAGACCTCATCTTTTCTCAACTGAGATAATTAGTTGAAATTTTATGGATGAAATTTATTAAGGGGGGAAGAAGTTAATGACCCGGGATTTTTAAATGATATTTTTTTCCTGAATAAATGTGTGTTTTATATTATATAATATTATAAATGTAAAAAAATTAAGAAACTGACAAAATTTTATCACATTAATAAATATCATTACTTTAGTTAGCTATGAAACCAATTAAAATTCCAAATATTAAAACTCGATAAAAATATAAAACAGAATAGCTAAAATGGCAATATATAGATTTCCCCAATCTGATAGAATCATCGCCCCCACAACCCAAGCTATTGAAATGAAACAAAATATTACTAAAACTATAAAAATATTAAGAAATGAACATATAACCTTAGGAGGAATTGTAGTGAATTTTATGTTAATGAATGACGTTTTATTTATAGGATATAAATAGAAATGAGACCATTGGGATTTGACCCTAATATGACTGTTGTCCAAATATGAACATCTGTAAATAAAACTATTCTCTAATTTGAAAATTATGAACTATACCCATTGGTGATAATTTTAACATTATAATTATTTTGTATTTGTAGTAATGAAAAAAGGATAATTGATGTAGAAAGGAGAAATTATGACGTAAACCAGTAGAGTCATTCCATTTGAAGATCATTTGCTAGAACTTGTGTGGGAGGTAGAATCACTGGGGTTCACCCTTGACAATGACCAATATGAGATTCAACAAGTGAATATTGAAAAAAAATCTACACGATAAGTTCAAGTTAGTGTATATTACCACTCAATTGATGTTAGTTGGGCCAAACCATGAAATGACCACCACCACACACCTTACCCTTAGGGTGTATGCATTTGTAATAAGGGGTTACACTTCTAGTAATTAGTTACTTAAAGTTTAATTTAATTTTTATAATTTGTTTATTCCATAAATTCCTTCAAGAATTTTTTTTTGATAAAATATATGTTTAATTGAGACAAGTTCGATAAATTAAATTCTAGACAAAAATAAAACATAATTGTATTTCCTAAAAAAGATATACATTTTAATAATAAACCAAGGTATTCTGAATAATATTTATTTTAATTAAATATTCTTTTTAAAACATTATTATTTTAATATAAATGGTAGAATAATTTTATAATTGGCTAGGAAAAGTTTTATAAGTGTCAGAAATTTAACTTTCTTAAAAACTATTATTTTTCAATAAATATGGTTTTTATATTTAAAATTTAAAATTATCATATTTAGATAATTATTATGATAAAATAAACATTATACTTCAAATCAACATGTTTAAATTGGCTAGTCTGAATTTATGTGAATTTTCAAAAATACTTTATTTTATCATAAATATAAAAAATATATTTTTTGGTATTCAATATGTTTTATGAAATAATATTTATTTCATAATGATATAATAATTAATAAAACACAATAAATGAACAAAAATATTTAATTTTATTATTATACTGTATTTTAATTATTTTATTCAATTTCCAAACCTATAAGTGAATTTCCAAGATGAAAAATGGAAATGTTGTTTCCAAAACACGTTAATTTGTTGAAAATGTAATTTTCCATTTGATAAGAAGTGTTAAAAATTGTTTTCGTTTCTAGTGAACTGAAATATCATAAAATATGACTCAAATATCAAAAAACATGAGAAAAATCATATGTAAGCCAATGGTTTGTCAATATTGACAACCTGGATTTCTAAGACCAATATTTGGAAATTATCAAACAATTCCTCCACTTTTTCTATAAACACCCGCCTATTTAACCATCCCCCTTCACTCCCAATCCATGATACACAATTTTATAGAGATATTTCATCCCATGGAGTCCCCCAAGGTGTCTTGAATCCCCCAAGGGTTTTATCCTCAAGTTTTAGGAGTAACTATTCAAGGTAAGGGGACTATCTTCACCTTCTTTTCCATTAAATAATTATTTTTTGTGTATGTATTATAAAGGTTATATTACCTTAATTTATTATTTTTTTGACCATAATATTAATTAAAAAATAATCTTTTATCAATGGAAAATCCTTGTTCTCCCTCATTTTACACTTTTCTAAAACCACATTTTATAATCATCCTACTACCAAATTTACTTCCCAAATTTTTCTCATTTACTTGATAAAATTTTCATTTATTTTCTTTTTATGAATACAAAAACCTCTTACATTTCCAGGTTTAATCACCTAGTTTTAAAATTTATTTATTTATTTAGGTATTTATATATATGATACTCACACTTCCTTTTATTAGGTTAAAAATAACGTAATGGTAATGTCATTAAGAACTTTTTATACGCCGTGATTTTGATAAGAATATCATTATTTATTATTGATGATTTATTAATGAAATGATTTATTATGATATATGTGGTTCAAATTAATTAAGACATATGAAGGGTTAACCCTAATATTTCTCTAATGCATTAGTTAATGATTTTATCTCTAGAGATTATATGTTTTATGATACCTTGGTGAATAAGTTTGGTAATTTTAAATTATGACACCATGGTCACAAACCTAGGTGATGTTATTATGAATGTCTTATTTAAATGTTGAAGCTTCATTCTCATGTTACGATTAATGTTCTTTTTATTATTATATTTCACATGTTCCCTTGTTCATTCCATATTTTTATGCCTCATGTTCTTATTAATATGTCTCATGATTAGAAGTTATATGTCTCCCTTTCTTATTACTTTACTAGGATTCATGCTCATACCTTTCCATTGATGTATGTCCCTAGAATATAAGATGGTGTAAAAGAAACCTAGGATGAACCCATAAAGATATCCTAAAAGTGGATTAAATGAATATTTTATGTTTTCTTTTATTATGTTCCTAATTTCCAAAAAACTAAACTTTAAAAGATATTTCATTTTGTACCATGTAATGTAATGTTATGTAATAAAATGTGGGATTCCATAAATTCTATATTGGGATTGGAAAGGTTTTCAATAAAACAATTGGTTTCTAATGCTTGGATTTTATCATTTGATAGGAGAGACACCAATATACAAAATCAACCATCTACCATCTCATCCCAGGACACTAATATTGACATCTCAAATCATATAACATTTTGGCCTCCTCGAGGTGAATGGACTAACTAGAATGGTTTCCACCCTCCATCAATTCATAACTCAAATACATGTTAATGATAATACTCTTTTTGAAAAAAATGAACTTTTAGGAGACCATTACCAAAAAAACTTATTCTCTCCACCAATTTTAATGAATCTAGTATGTTAGAAAAAAGAATCATATACCCAATTGGGTTGAATCCAATCATCTAAATAAGGAATGTCTTACTCATAAGTTAAAATAACCTACTCAACCTCCCATTCCATATATAACTATATCTTAAAAAAGCAACCCCATTAGGTTCAATTCCTCTATGGATCCCCTTACTTTCTGGGTTGGTAGTTTCCCATTCAAGTGGTTGACTACCATATTCCCCTTTCTAGGGGTATAAGCTATATCGAAGTAAAAAATATGGAGATACTCCACCAAATGTCTCAACCTAAGGTTAAAATACCTCTAGGTGAAAATAAAATTTAGACTCTTTTGGTATGAATATACCCTAAAATCTTCCCTAAAAAGATAATGGAACCATGTATTTACGACATGTATCATAGCTACTAACTTTAGGTCACGAGTAGAGTAATTATTATCATGAGGGAAGAACTAGAGATAGACATACACCAACAAATTATCAAGCTACACCAACATACATTGCTATCCTAAACCCAAAGAATAAAAATACATAGTATAACTCTTAACCAATTTAGGGAGAATCTAAATTGGAGTTGAATTAAATCTCACTTTCAGATCCTTAAAATAACTTTGATACTTCTCAGACCATTTTAACTTAACCACCTCTTGGTTTAAAGTTGTCAAGGGAAAATTCAACCTAAAAAATTATTGGATGAAATGCTTGTAATATTTAGCTAGACCTGGGAATCTCTTGATCTCAAACCTATTCCTGGGATTCATTAAAGACATAAATTCTTGGATTTTCTTACGATCCACTGAGATTTATTTTTTAGATAGCATGTTTCCTAATGATCTTAATTCATGAATCTATAACTATAATTTTAATAGAATAACATATAATATATTTTCCATCAAGGTTTTCAAGCCACAACTAGATAGTCCTCATGTTACTCCCTAAAATTAGCGTACACCAAGATTTCATCCACAAACACCACCATCAAGGAATGTAAATAGTTATTAAAAATAAAATTCATCAAACCCATGAAAATAATTGGAGAGTTGGTAAGGTTTAATGGTACAACTAAATACACATAATTCATATAAATTCTCCTGAAAGTGGTCTTAAGAACACTATCTTACTAAACCCTCAACAGATGGTACCCCAATCTTAGATCAATCTATAAAAACACCTGGTCTCCACTAAACTAGTCAAAGAGATTATCAATCATGGGAAATTAGTACATATTAAATATGGTAACTTGTTTTAGATTCTGATAACTTGTTAAAAGTTAGAGACATCCATCCACACTCATTACAAATAGAATCGATTATATGCATGGTGAAACACTCGGTCGAATAAATCAATTTCCATCAAGATCCTATAATTTTACCTTTAACTCCTTTGTATCATAAGGAAAAATTTGATTATTTTGAAAATATATTGGTATTACCTCAATAAGTATGTTTATAGTGATCTCCAAATCCAACTGTGGTGGAAACCCAAAAAAATATCAGTAAAAACCTCAAGATATCTGTTTACCCCCACCAGAAGCTAACCAATTGAGCCCTGATGGATCACAAAGAAAAGGAAAATAAAAACTAGTATGTGATCACATAAAAACCCATTAAAATTGGTCCTTAATTATTTTACCTAGGATCCTACTCACCCTAAAATATGTGAGTGTTTCCATCAAGAGATAAAAACTGCAATCTATAATGATAGCGATCAATATATTCCTTGAAACTGATCATCTAGTCCAAAATAATAACGAGATATAAAATTTCCAGGTCAAGGGTAAATAAATACTATATAATATCAAAATAAATAATTACAACTCAACAATCTATAAACTTGAATCATTACTCCTTTATCTTTCCCAACCGAGTGGAAATATCGATCATACACAACATAAACTCTGCTCACATCCTTAGAGAATACATAAATTTGAATGAAATGAAAGAAGTATATAATCCTATGTCAAAAAATATGAAATCATTGATGAATAAATAAATACCATACCTCAAACAGTTGCTGACCTGACCTCTGAATCCTCAATCACTTTCTCTTCCATGTACAAGCACTCAAATTTAGGCCCGACCTAAGACTTCTTAGCTAAATGGGAGCCTCTTTTCACCTGAGGGAAAGAATATACTCTTTTTTATCTGTTTGAATACATATTTTATCCCCTATATTGATAATAACCCACCATACTACCCTAAAGATAGAATATAAAGTAACAATGAAGATTCATTAGGCCTCCACACTGATAGAAATTCCTTCGAACCTCATGACAGTCTTTCATAGTATGTTCTATCCTCCCACAAAAATAATGTGCCACTAACTTATGCCCAAACTATTACCTAGAACTAGTGTTATAATGATTTATGACACAATTTATTTCACATAGTCTCCTCATATTTCCTATGTTGAACTAAGAATGATCTCTGATTACTCCTACAGAAATAAGGCCACCACTCATACTAGTCATGCTTGTAATGTAATCCATGACCATCACTACCTTTTCCACCACTTCTATATAGGATGGTAGATGAAGAAGGATGATACTCAAATTTATCTTTGATTATAAACCCATTTAAAAGTGGTGAGACTTTAGATAACTATTAGCGATAAGAAAAGGTGAAAGATAAACCAACTTGTCAAATCAAGTGGTGTATTCCATGACAGAACATTCTTTCTACCCAAGAACCACGAACACCCTTTATTTATCCACTATCAAGGTCTCAAAATAAAATCAAAGTTTAATTTTTTTCTTAAACTTAGTCCAAGAAATACATTCATAGATCTTAGACAATACAATCAAGTCCCACCACCTCTAACTAGGTCCTTCTAGTATACTGGTGTAAAAAAATCCTTGGACAACTTAGGAGTCTAGAGTAATAGAAGTATATAATAAATATTTTCTATATATTTTTATAGTTCCTAAGGCCCTTGATAAACATGAAATAATGGTGGATTATACTTTGTAAACTATTAGGTGTGATCCACCATTTTTGCATTTCCAAGATTTTAATTAAATAAGAGACTAAATGGTTCAGATACTGATTCAATGAGATGGGATTATATGGAATTATTGACCAAAAATATATTATTTGAGGCTTACTATATCCAATTATTATTAGTTATTTTTGGAGGCATATTATATAAAACATAATATAATATACATAGTAAATACCAAATTTCAATTCTAAAAACATCAATTTAACCATTAAAAATAATTCAATTATTCCGAAACAACTAATAACAAAAATATCAATAATCACAAATACCAAATGATTTAACACAATAAAAATATGATAAATTTTACCATGTTTGAAATTTGGATGCACAATTTGTAAAAATTTTCAACAAATGTGTGAAATGGAACCAAAAGGATTTCAAACATGGTCGTATAAGTTCTATACAATTTTTACTAATAGGGCACCTCTATTATCCTTCCTTGTTTCACCTCAAAACTAAAAATTTCTCAAAATGATGAATAATTTATTTTTAAAACTGATAAACAATAATAAATAACTTTAAATATCTTAAAAACCCTAAAATGGGTTTAAATTGAAGAAAAATATCCAAAAAACCCACTGTAATATAAGGTTCAACATGTAAGAGAGTTTTACAAGAACCCCCCCACTTCTTCCACTTAGGTGCTAACAATCCTATATTTATACTACCTTTACTCACATAATAACAAGAGGTAATTGATATAATTTTGTAAAAAATTGACTTGTTTATCTCAATATTTTACAAAACCCATCTCGACATATGTACTAAAGCACATTCCTGATCACCACGAGCTAGAAACAAGAACCAGGGTATCAATATGTAACCTTTTAGAAAGATTTCATCCTCATAATTAAATAAACACAACTCCTGAATTTTATAAATAATTCAGAATAACCCATATATATGTTAGAAACACACTCCATAAAATAAATAATGTCAAAAACTAAGATAAATAGATATATTATAAGCAACAAAAAAATGAACTATAAATCATATAGATCATAACATCAATATAAAAAAAAACCAAAATTTGTATAAAATAAAACCAAAATGAGTTCAAGGCTAGAGATACTGCTAAAATATAAACCAAACACCACCAAGGATCCCAAAACACCCCACATTAGAATAACATCCTCATGGAAATTGATTACTTCCAAAAACATACCTTATAAAGATGATGTGAATTAGGAGGGCCACCATACTATATGACATACTTACCTTTACCAATATCCTATAAAACCAATTTTTCATACTCCTAGTGGAATATGAATGGAGTGAGTTAAATACCAGTAGTATACCACCATGAATATACATAACACTTTTCATAATTGAAACCTTTGATACTAGTTTGAAAACAATTTTCCAATACATTCCTATTTTGAATTTTTTTCATAATTCTCTGGTTTTAGAGAAAATAACTCCTAACATTTATAAGTATATGATAACTATTTAGTATGAATGAGGAAAATAATCCATAATTAATTCATCATAAATAGTATGAGAGTGGGAATAATAAATAAGCATGAACTCATGAAAAATATTAGTAACATGGTAATAAGTTCAACTTATAGGATCCAAATGTAACTATGATTTTCTCAAAGAACACCGGTTGATATATATGGTACTAAAAATTAATTTAGCTTTGGACCTCTAAATTACTCATTAGAAATGACCCATATCTAGTTCACACTTATAGATAAGGAAATACTTTTCCAGTTACCCACCAACCTAAGGTATTCTATTCCCTAACACAATAAACCCATGACAAATCAATATCTAAGATTTATAATAATGACCCACATTAAATAATTTTTATAATTTTGACAATACCTTAAAGGATTAAAACCAATTTTAAATTGAATAATTAAGAGAAACCATTGTTCATGCCAAAACATGATAATTTAGAAATGAAACCGCATACATCTTCCATGAATAATTAAGTTCTAAAAAGTTCATCAAAAAACCAAAGGAAATATTAGAAATATTGGAAATGCCTAATGAAAATTCATGTTATGTAGAGACACCTACCTTAAATGAAAAGGAATATCATCACCTTTACATGAAACCACTATGAATAGAAAGAAGGGAACCCCATAATCCTAGGAAAATAATAAATTTCATTAATACCACAACCATAACCCTATGTTTCCCCCCATGTATAACTAGGGTTTAGAAACTATATAGAAATAGAAGAACAAGGAAATAAAAGAGGAAAAGAGGAGGAAATCAAAATAAATCACACAATACCATGAAGAATTCGACTAAGGATGGAGTAAATCCACCAATAAAGTAGGGTAGTAGAGGCACTCGCCTAGAGGGGTATAGTTCAAACGAGTGGGATAAAGAAGTGGGGAAAGTGTGTTAAAAATAATCAATGTAAAATAGGTAAATTCATAATATCAAGTGAACATGTTGGGTCGCATGGTTTGGAAATCCATGATCCAATCGTTAGATCTAGTTCCCCTTTTTAAAACAGGCTACATAGTTTTTTTGGAGAGTATGGATGGTTAGAAAAAACAAGCGGGAACATGGAAAATGGATCTAGTATCTCTAAACCCCATCCCATATGGTTAGGTTCATACATAGTGATAATTGTGAACCAACCATGAAACCAAGAATTATTTCACAAAAAACAATAATTTTGACCCCTAATTACCCGAAAATACAATGTAAATGAAATGAATAAAAGAATTAAAAATAAAACATACCAGTGACTCAATGAGTTTCAGATACTTAGAGAGGGTGTTTGAGTGGAGACTTGAGGATTTTTTGGCAATTGTTTTCTAACTTCTATTATATGTATTTTTATAGTTTTATATGGAAAATTTGTGTAGTGATATGATTAATTAGGATAAGTACCCTATTAAATTAGGATATTGTACTGGATACTATCCCCTTATGTAGTTTATTCCCTAACTAGGGGGTTATAGCTTGAAAACCCCATGAGGGTAAGGGGGAGTCCATGACTATTAGGATCAAATCTTAGGCCAATAGGTAGATCCAAATTTTGTTAGGGCTTAGATTATCCCATTAGACTTAAGGTTGACATCTCATGTTGAATTATGTTCTTGGTATGATTCACTAATTACCTTTATTTAAACTAAAATGTATTTTAATACATTTCTATGGATTTTAATAACATAATTCTTTCTTATACCTATTTCTAAAGTAGTTTGTTTTAAAAATCACTTCATTATAATCCCATGTGGTATTTACTTTATTTTTTAAATTTACTTATATTTTGATATTCTATGTTAAGCTTGATTTGGTTTATGAATTTATATATAATATGAACCTTGTTATGACTTATGATTTATGTTTATTATGAGACTACACTAAATTACCTTTATTAACATTCTTACTCAAATAGAATGGTTTTTAAAATAGGGAAATAATATGTGTTTGAGTTTTCTTACTAAATCTATCTTGAAAATTTTATTTGTTAATTATAGTTCAAACAATCATTAAAGGCATGAATTATAAAAAGGAGTTTCATTGATTCATTTTGGTATACGAAAATGAATTCAATTACACCATATACACACACCTTAGTCTATATATAGTCTTTATCTCTCAATATAAGTTTTTAGTTTTTTGATTCCCTAATAGCTTGTAGGAATTTGGGGTATGGTGATGAAATTATGATATGAAAAGATGGGTTATGTGTACCTTTTGTGATTATTTAGTTTATCTTGGTATGTTCATGTATTTTCACCACTAACCAACTTTATTTTTTAGATGTATTTAAATTATACACATCATTTATTACTTCATAATTTTTTATATAGGCTTTTTAGTTACTTATTTCAACTTGTTACTTTTTATACGTTGTTTGGATGATAGATTATTGTAAACTATTTATATATTTTTCATCATTGTCTGATGTATGGGTAACTAATATCTAATTACTAGTTATATTCCTTAGTTTTGTTTATTATTGGGGGGGGGGGTTGAAATCATTCCGAATTGGTATGTTTAAAACCCTTGAAACTTTTTTCTATCCCATTATGACTAGGAACTTGCTTTGGGCCTTATGGAAAGTTGACTTGGATATCATGGGAGGATAAATCAAGGAAATTAATTTAAAAATGGTATCAAATCCATATTTTTATATTGGTAATAAATTTATAAAATATATAGAACCATCAAGGATTAAGATGTAGCTACGAATAAGTGTCTAAATAACTATTTCTAATGATGAACCTTGAGTTTTCATGGGTGGTTGAGATTCATGCCTTTGAATCAGGTTTTTTTAATTTATAGAGAGATATTTTAATCTTGTTTACTAATATGGTTTGTTTCATATGAGAATATTATGAGTAATTTTTGGAAACTCTAAGACTTGGAGGGAATATGGGAATAAATACATTGGTTCTTGATTACAATGCATGGTTTAGAAATCCATGCACAGACCATGAAACCTGTTCTAGACACTCTTTAGTGGAATTTTCATTATTAGTGCATGGTCTACCAAACCATATGACCAAGCCGTTCGCAATTTTAATTATTTCAATTTATTTTGTTCAAATCCTTAGGATTTCAGGTTGTGTACATTATCATCATATCTTATTAAAGGTAATTTGAAGTTTATTTTATAAGGTATCATAATTTCTTGATTAAAATATGATAAATATGTTGTGTTATGGTTTAGGGAATATAAAGTGTTTTTAGAAAATTACATTTTTAGGGTGAAATTCCTAAAACTACAATTATGGTTTTGATACATTATTGATTTATAATGTTTATCTTTGATTCATTTCAATTGGTAAGAATTATTTTAAAAATATTCAATGTAATTTTCAGTGGTATTAAAGGGTTAGATTTTAAAAGTAATAGTATAAAATAGTTTTGAATAAAATGAAATTTCAGTGAGTTTTGGGGTGCACATTTCATTTTTTAGAATCATGATTTATTTACAAAGTGATTGGATGCCTCTCGTGAGCATTAAATGTGTTCCCAACTGGTTAAAAATGATAAATCTAGTTGATTAAAATATCTCATGATTTCTTTATATTTTTTTTGTTAATTTTTATATTGTCCATGATATATTATAATTTCATTGTCTATGAATTATTTTATTTGGAGTTATTTTACCTATTTCATAAGGATAGGGACTCTTTGGTAATAACTAAAACATCTAAAATTTTAAAATAAATGGGAATTATTAATGGTGTTTCTAAATTTCATGGTAAAATAAATGTGTTTAACGTTTTTTTATAACTATTTTCTAATGAACCTATATGTTTTTATCATCCATTTCATAATAGAATTGTTATTTTAAAGTGTATTGAAATTATTATTGTTTTTTTTTCAAATTAATTTGGGTTGTTTTTTGTTAACCAGCAATTTCATTATATGAGTGTAATTTTATGAAAAAGGTTTTTATTTTATGAGATGTATTTTGGTTCATACATGTATTGTTATGTGTATAATTAATCAAAAGATATTTTCTTCATTTAAATTAGGATTCCATAAAGTGAAACTAAATCTACATTAATTTGACTATCATTACATATTTTTCCTTACTAATGCTAAATGAATTATTTTAGTAGTGACCTAATTAGAAGGGGAGTCTATTTCACTTTATGGGTTACAATGTTTTTTTACTTAATTAATATGAAATTTTTGTAGATTATGAATAAAACATTTATAGAATTTTATTCGAATATTGTATTATGGTATCTCGTATAATTTTATAAAATATATTTATTATAAATAATATACATTTTTATTCTAAAATGAAACTTTAAAAAAAATAATTTAAATAATGATTTTATTGGGTTGTGTTATGTCCCTAAATAGAATTTTGACTAACTCAAATATATGGGTACTTATATGTAGTTATGAGTTCAAATAACCTAGTTTTCTAAAATCAATGAATATTTTGGAATGAAAATGGTGCTCTTATTAGGTCATATTTTAAAAAAAAATTGGAAAAATTTAATATAATATGTGATATAATTATAAGGGTAATAAGTAATTAATGGGTACTTACATTCAATTGGATATGCATATATATTTAAAATTAAGTCTTTTATAAGAATTTTTTTGACTTAGTTTCATATATTACATTAAAATTATTTTATGATAATATAAATAGAGTTTAATATAATATTGGATATCTATCTTTTGAATGTTCAGGTATTATTTTCCAAGAATGTATCTGGAGTTTTAGCGAAATCACCTAAAGTTTCATACTTATATATATATAATTTCAAAGCAACTTAAACTATATATTGTAAATTATTCTCATGATTAATTATTTATATAAATCTAAATATATGGATTTAGGTTCTCGGAAGATGGTATTGGATTTTATTTGTAACGGCCTGGACCTCCTGGGGACCATTAGTGACTCATTAAGGAGTTTTATAAAAGCCTGGTTCCACTAAACGGTTCCACCTAAATGGTGGCACTGCTTATGGTGTCCCACCAAATTGGTGGCACCGATACGGTGGCACCATTACAGTGTCTCACTGAACGGTGTCCCACCCTTTGCCAATTTTTTCCAATTTCCTAAGTTTTTCTTGTTCTCCCCTATAACGTATCTTTTGATGTAAAAGTGTCTTAATACACTTTTCAAATCCATTGAAAGATAGTAAAATATGTTTTAAACCTTCAAGGGTCGGGAAACCCTTCAGTTACCAAAACATTTTGCTTTTTCCTCAGCGTCACACCTTTCCCCGTACTTTCCAGCTTCACCCCAGTTATGTGGTTTTTCTCTATTTAGAAGATATTTATTAACTCACAGCTGTTATCTCCACCATCTCCAAGGATAATTATTAAATAACAATTAATCCTAGCATGTGAAACTTCCAAACTGTGTGGTCAATCCATGATCCGACTTCAAGTACTTTTAAATCATCTCTCTAATTTTTGGATCTAGCTTTTTCTAAGTCGGTATCCTCTCTTACTTTTTCTCTCTGGTTTCTCTATGTACGCCTAAAGGCTGACTCCGGAGACAAATCTTAAACCCGTGCTACAGCTCTTACCACTCATCCTTGAAGCCTTCGAGTTTTCTTTTCCTACAAATCAGGCATCATTAGTTCTTAACGCGAGGATAAAATTTTGATCCTTGATCATCTAAGTAGGGTTTTACTTCGTCTCTCTTTACTGTGTGTCATGAGGGGTGGGTATGATAATGTTTCCCTCATGGTGAAGATGAAACAAAACCTTAAAAAAGATAATAAACGAAATTTTAAAAAATGAAGGGGTGTGAATGATGATGATGTTGCTATATTATTTTATCTTAACTTTTATGTTGTGAATTATATGGACTTATTCCCACTGAAAATAGTGGCCATTGGTGGTCCTTTACTCCACACTAATGAACCTCTTTTTCTAGATAATATTGTGATTTAATGGTTGTAACATGGAAACTCATTAATCATGTAAACTTGGTTGATTAAATGGATTCCAAATGAATAATAATCCCTGTGGGATCACCCTGGTTAACTAAATAGAAAGAAGGTAGTTAATAAATGGTGTGGTTAAATTTGAAAAACATCCTTGCTCTGTTCTGCCAATAAGCATGGTTGTTCTTCTTGATGCTTGTGGGGTGACATGGATGGGGATGGGATCCCCTATTGTTCAATTGTCGGTTTGTGGATATGAGGCCACATGGGGAAATATGTTGGGTCTTGGTTTGATTACAGTACTTCTAGGGATCCCACAGATACCTTTTATTATTGTGACTTTGCAAGAGAACTAGGTGTGAATTCTAAAATTGATGCTAGTCTGTTTTCCTTCAGTTGTTGTCTTAGCTTGTGGCAATGCCTATTAGTTTCCTAGTAGTGAAGGGATATTTTTAAATGGAATCACTTGAACATGATAATATGAATGGGTATATTGGGGGATTGTTTTCTAGAAATTGGTTGTTCTCTGGTTGTGGTTTTTGTGTGTTCGCCCATGTAAGGATAGTAATGAGGGTGGTTGTGCATGGTCTGGTCGTCTATTTCAGAACCCTTAGGTTGGGATGAGTGTTTTTTTAGTTATATGTAAAACTTTAGTTCTTGTGTTTCTTATTCGAACCCCACCCATGTTGATCACTCTGTGCTAAACACCCCTTTTCCATGGGGGAGGGTGTTTTTCCAACATTATTATGAGTGGCTGCTTATTATATCCTTTCTTCTCCCTCTCATAGGTAGCCCAAGACTCTTCAGGAAGGTTGTGATGGACTAAGGTTTTTTATGGCCCATGAATCATCATCATATATGGTGTGTTATGGTGGTTGTCCCATGTGTGTGTAGGTAGGATCATTTCCCAATCATCTTCAGGATGAGGCCCAGGTGTCTTCGGGAGTGGCAGTGGTTGTTTTGGCCTAGGTGTCTTTGGGTGTGGCAGTGGTTATTTGGACTAGGTGTCTGCAGGTGGGGGTGTGTTTGGTTGAGGTGGCCCAGGTGTCTGCGGGTGGGATGCGTGGTTGTGATAGCCCATAATGTTATTGTTGGGGTAGCATTGGGACTACAGTGGAACTTTTGGGGGAGGTTTGATGTGTAAGATGTCTCAAATAATCAGTGGGAATGTAGTGTCGGTTACCAAAATATAGATGTTCTATTAATATTACTTTACTTGACTTGCATTATTTGGGGAGTGTTCCTTGGTGAGGCTGGGTGGGTAGTTTCCTTACTAGGTTCTTTAGTTATCTTTATTTTCTTACAGGGCATTAGAATGCCTCCCCAATTGTGCATGATAGATTTTAGTTTTTTCATACTAAGTATACCTGTATACTCACCCTACGTATATAAAACTACTTTCAGGTTTCTAAGAGGACTTTGAGGACTATCTCAGACCTTACTAGCTCGGACATTAGGATAGTCCTCGTTGCTATTTTTCTTTTCTTTTGGTACTTCATTTCAAAGTTTTCTTGTAATTTGTATCAGTTTATATTGAACATGCATATGGGAATGGATTTTTGGATTTACTTTTACTTTCAGTCTTAGAGTTGTTTGGGTTTACCATCTTATCTCCCAATATTGTTCATTAAAAAAGGTAATTCCATCCATTTTTCATGAGATTCTATACCCTTGGTTCTATTCACCACTCTGGGGCCTATTAAAGGTGGGACTTGGGGGGTCATTATCTCTTCTTCAACTTTAAGAAGGAAGGGTTTGATAGTTTTATGTCCCTACTTTCATCTTGGTGAAGGAGGGTCACGATATAATGGTATCAGAGGATTTTTGTTGAGAGATAGGATGGATTTCAGGGTTAGGAACAGTGAGGATTTCATGGGAAATTAGGGAAATAGTGTTTGTAAATCTTGATGTGTGAAATAGGCCTGAGAAGACTGGCTAGGACACAAGATTTTTGGGCCCCCTGTGATCTGATGCAAGAACTCTAAGCCTACCAAAAGACCAAGTGAGGCTACACTGATTGCAGGGTTGAGACCCTAGGAAAGGTACATTCATCATAATTAATTTTTTTCTTGTGTGTATTGGGTGATTTGGTTAATTTAAAAAGAATAACAAGTTTAATCAAAATTTAAAATAAATCTTTTACACTACTCGGGATTAGGCATTCCTTGTTTACTTTGTACCTATAGAACCCGGATGTCATCCACAAGTAGTGCAGGAGATTGAGGCCCATGAGGCTGATTTGGCTGATCAACAGAGGGCTGATCGAGAGGAGGAGGACAAACAGTGACAGAAGAAGCTTTGGGCCTTTTAGTGGAAGACCCTCAGGAAGTACGGGGGAAGTGTCTCAGACACGGAGATAGAGAGATAGCTCGAGGAGCTGGTAATAGAATTCATCTTGATCTAGGCTCTGATAGAGTACTGGGTTCCTCTGTCTATGATCCAGATGCGGGTAGTGGTGCATTAGTGGTGGATGATCCATCTTGGAGAGAATAAGGAAGCTGAGATTTCATAGACCGATTTCAAGAGGGAGTTCCAGGAAAAATTCTTTATTCTACAATGAAGGCTGAGAAGAGGTAGGAGTTACTATCCCTTCAATAGGGGATTATATCAATAAGGGAGTTTGGGATCAATTTGAAGTATCTCCTTCATTTTTCTCTAGACCTCTTCCCAAACAAGGAATCGCGGGCAAGGCTCTTAAAGGAGGCACTCTGACCTTCCATGCAGTACGTTGCTACTCCCTTCACTCTACTAACATAGCTAGAGGTTTAGAATAAGTATGGAGTGGTGTAGAGGAGGCACACCAAGGGAGGTGTTACATGAGAGGGGAGCCATTTGTGCTCATCAAAGGGGAAGGTCGTTAGCAGCAGGCCTACAACCTCAGGTCTATCTAGGTTTCAGATGATGGGGATCAGGCCCCAGCAGTTCCAGTTTCGATCTCTAGATTCTATATCTTTTCTTATGGGCCTAGGAATGAGGTTATTTATCTGTGGAACCCATGGGTACCTTCAGAATTAGTTCCTGGACTAGGTGTAGTATAGTAGAGGTGGGCAGGTTCAACGCGCACCACAGCAGCAGCAGTTTGCAACCAGGCCTTTTCAGCAGCTGCAGTAGAGACAGCGAGCTCCCGCTCCTTCGAAAGTAGATGTTACAGGAGGAGGTTGAAATCAGGGTTCTCCTCAGGGACCTCTACTAGGGTGTGGTTGGGGAGGTAGCTGATATACAAGGGGTAGAGGAGCTGGGCATGGATAGTTACACGCTGCGGAGGCAACAGTTCTAGCAGGGTTAGAGGTCATTCGTGGTATGATAAACTTGTTTAGTACTCTTTCTTCTTCCTTGTTTGATTCAAGAGATTTCCACTCCTTTGTTACACCCATTATATCCCATGATCTAGATCTATATGCAGAGAGACTTCCCATGACCCTGGATTTGAGTATGCCAGTCGGGGGGTCAGACCTATTGTCTTATGTTTTCTAGGGATGAATACTGATTTTGGGGCCACATCAGTCTAGTGGGGACCTTCTTTTGCTACAGATGCATCCATATGATGTCATTTTAGGCATTGACTGGTTTTTCTCTATGTATTAAATTATCTACTACTTCTGGATAAGGCTTATGTTTTCAAATATGGGTGGCCAGCATGTAAATTTCATTGGCGAGCAGGGTTTCCAGGAGGGCAGCTGATGAGTGGAGCCCCTTCTTTCATTGTTAGGTGAGTTGTTAGTGGGGTCAGAAGACACAGAGATGGTGGAAGTCCTGGGGATCTCCAGTGAGTTCCTGGATGTCTTCCTGGGAGAGGTGGTGAATCTACCCTCTCGACATGATGTTGAGTTCAAGATAGACATGCAACCCCATGCCTATCCGATTTCGATGGCTCCCTATCGAATGACGCCTTTTGAGTTGAGAGAGTTATGGATCTAGGTTTATGAATTGATGAAGAAGGTTTTTATCCGACCGTGTGCGCCAGCATGGGTTTCTCCAGTATTTTTCACAAAGAATAAAGAAAATGGTCTCATGTTGTGTATATATTACAAAATTCTTAATCAGGTGATGGTCAAGAATTGTTACCTACTCCTGAGGATCGACGACCTTTTTGACCAGTTTGAGGGAGAAGGTTGGTTTTCTAAGATCTACTTGCAGTCAGGATATCACCAGTTGAGGGTGAAGGAGGCTGGTATCTCGAAGACTTCTTTCAGGTGTAGATATGGGTAGTTTGAGATCATGGTCATGTCGTTCATTGTTAAGAATGAATCATCCATGTTCATGGGGCTCATGAACTCCATCTTCCATGAATATCTAGACTAGTTTGTAGTCATGTTTATCGATGACATCCTGATCAACTCAAGATCATAGGAGGATCACGCTAAGCATCTGATGGTTATAGAGGTCCTCTGACACCACAAACTCTACAAGAAGTTGTCCAAGTGCAACTTATGGACATGGGAGGTGCACTTCCTTGGACACTCGGTGTCCCAGTAGGGAATATTGGTGGTCCCTTCGAAGGTCTAAGTAGTTTTTTCTTGGGAAGAAACCAAGAATGTGGTAGAGGTTCATAGTTTCATGGGACTGATAGGTTACTATCAGAGATTCTTTCCTAACTTCTCTTGAGTTATAGTGTCTTTGAAAGCTTTGAGCAGAAAGGACCAGTCCTTCATGTGGAGTGAGCAGTTCAAAGCATCTTTCAGCTATCGAATGGAAAGGTTGGTCAGTGCTCTAGTGCTTAGGATTCCAGAGGAAGGGGTGTTTTTTGAGGTGTTTTGTGATGCTTCTGGTCTTGGATTGGGGTGTTTGTTGATGCAGCATTTGGGATAGATCTCTTATTGTTCTAGGAAGTTACATCCTCATGTGCGTAACTATACCACCCATGACCTAGATCTTGAAGTAGTAGTGTTTTCATTAAATTTTTGATGGAATTACCTCATTGGGGAACACTTTTTGGTCTTCACGGATCAAAAGAGCTTGAGGTGTGTCTTCTCCCAGTGAGAAATAAACTTGTAGAAATAGATGTTGATGGAGTTTCTCCAGGACTACATCTTCGAGATCTCCTACACTTCAGGAAAGGGGAATTTTGTGGCTGATTCCTTGAGAAAGAAGTCGTATAGGGAAGTTGTTTGGGAGTTTGTGGATTCTTGGAAAGAAATGGAGTAGTAAGATGCTTTACAGCTAAGCATGATAGTGGAGGATGGTAGAGTATGTTTGTTCCAAATGATGGTGCAGTATTCCTTGGCACAATAAGTGGAAGAGTCTCAGTGGGGGGACATAGAGTCTTAAGTGATGCATGATCTTGTAAGAGAGGGAAATGCTCCAGAAGGATGGTCAGAAGATGGTCATAATTGGATGCAGTTTCATGGAAAGCTGTTTTTTCTAGTGTAAATGTGCGAGATAGTTCTCAGTGTGTTCTATAACTCACCCCTGGTGATACAACCATGAGTTTACAAGATATACCAGGGCTTGAGGGGTCAGTTTTCGTGGCCTGGGGTAAATCATGTGTTGATGTTTGTGGAAAAGTGCCTCGGGTTTCGGAAAGTAAAGGATGAGCACCACGCCCTAGGGGGTTTATTGTAGCCTTTAGATGTCCCATAGTGGATGTGATATCACATATCGATGGATTTCATCATGAGACTACCAAGGGTTCAAGGAGGTTGTGATGCTATCTGAGTAGTGGTATACCGACTGACGAAATCAGCTCACTTCCTAGAAATCAAGGAGTTGAGTGCAGTGGATTCTTTAGCACAAAGGTGCATGGATGAGGTGGTGTGGTTTCATGGAGTTACAAGGTCCATAGTCTTGAATCAAGATGCATGGTTTACCTCATGAGTCTGTAAAGGATTGCAACATGCTTTTAGAACCCATCTATAACGCAACACTACTTTCCACCCCTAGATAGATGGGCATACAGAAAGGACCATATGGACATTATAAGATATGGTACGGGCATGTGTTTTGTACTTAAAGGGATTGTGGGTATGACACTTTCCTCTGGTAGAGTTTTCTTATGACAATAGATATCACTCTACCATTGGAATGGATCTGTTTGAAGCCCTGTATGGAAGACCATGTCATTCACCCGTGTGTTGTACATGGGTTGGGGAACCAGGTGTTCTTGGCCTGGAGGTGGTGCATAGCATGATGGAGATGGTTTAGCTTGTACAGAAGATGATGAAGGTGGATTAGGACAAAAAGAATTCATATGTCGATCATAGGAGGGGTACCTTGGAGTTCGAGGTTGGGGACCATGTGTTCTCAAAGGTCTCCCTTTAGCATGAAAAATAGAGGTTCTCTAGGGGGAGTAAGATTTCTCCCAGGTACGTTGGACCCTTTGAGGTGTTACGGAGAGTTAGAAAAGTGGCTTATTAGCTGGCAGTACCACCGCTGCTACTGAGGGTTCATGATGTCATCCATGTGTCTCAGCTCCGTCGGTATATACACGATGATTCACACACCCTCAACTGGGGATAGTTGGATATTGAGGATGATGTTATGTTCGTAGAGCAACCAGTGTGGATCGAGGATCCTGAGGAGAAGGTTCTTCACAGACGAACCATTCCCTTGGTATGTGTGTTATGGAGGCATGGTGACCTCGAGAAGAGTACCTAGGAATGGGAAGCACAAATGAGTTCCTAGTACCCAGAGTTGTTTTGAGATTTGTTTTGTGTTTGTTTTGTACTTGGCTGTTATGTAATTCTTGACCTTATTAACTATGAGATGGTTTGTTTTCCTTATTATATAAATGTGTGTAAAGTCCTCACTATGGGGAGGGGAGGAACTAATCCCTAATCAAGATGCATTAAGGTGGATGCAATTAAACCCATGTGGGTGAGTCAATGCCACCCAAAGTAGATAGTATCTTGACATTAATGAAGGGACTCCCTAACCCATATGTTTGTACGGTGTGACCTCTATATGTTTGTGTGGTTACTTGGGGGGGAAAAGTAGTGGTGTGTCTATGGTTTTTCGAGAGATAGATGTGGGAGAGGTGTTCCTAGATATCGAGGTTTGTTCTGGATTTTGAACTACTCTAGGGTGGTTTTGTCCCTAAGAGGTATCTTACGGGGTGGTTGTTTAGACCCCTCTCTTTTCTTTGGGTTTACTCTTGAATTCTTGAGGATGAGAATAGTTTGAGCAGTATCAGATGTAATGGCTCAGACCTTCTGGTCCATTACTTCTCCAAATTTTTGGTCTTTGGGGTATCCTGGGGACCATTAATTACTGATTAAGGAGTTTTCCAAAAACATGGTTCCACCAAATGGTTCCATCGAAACGGTGGCACTGTTACGGTGTCTCACCAAATGATGTCCCACCCTTTTCCATTTTTTTCCAGTTTCTTGAGATTTTCCAATTCCTCCCATGTAATGTGTCTTTTGACGTAAAAGTGTTTTAATACCCTTTTCAAAGCCATTAAAATCCAGTAAACGATGTTTTAAACCCCCAAGAGTCGGGTGAACCTTCAGTTACCAAGATGTGTTTCCTTTTTCCTCGGTGTCACACCCTTCCCCGTGCTTTCTAGATTCACCACTATTACATGGTTTTTCTCTTTTGAGAAGATATCTATTAACTCACAGCTGTTATCTCCACCATCTATAAGGATAATTATTAAATAAAAATTAATCCTGATGTATGAAAATTCCCACCCTTGTGGTCAACCCACAATTCAACGTCAAGTACTTCGTAATAGTCTCCCTGATTTTAGGAGCTTGCCTTTTCTTAAGTTGAGATCCTCTCTTGATTTTCTATTTGGTTTCTCTATGTATTCCTAGAGAGTTACTCTGGAGATGAATCGTATGCCCGTTCTAGAGCTCTTTACACTCAACCTTAAAGCCATCAAGTTTTCTTTTCCTACAATTCGGGAATCCTCAGTTCTTAACATGAGGATAAAACCTCTATCCTTGATTATCCCATTAGGATTTTCCTTTTTATCTCTTTACTTTGTATTATGTTGGGTGGTTATGATAATGTTTCCCTCAGAACGTAGATGAAACTAAACCTTAATGAAGATAATAAATGGACTTTTAAAGAATTAAGGGGTGTAATTGATGATAATGTTGTTGTATTATTTTATCTACAGTTTTATGTTGTGAATTGTATGGGCATATGCCCACTGAAAATATTGGTTGGTGGTGGTCATTTTTTGTGCACTAATACACCTGTTTTTCTGGATAATCTTGTGATTTAATGGATGTAACATGAAAAATCTTTAATCACATAAACTCGATTGATTAAATGGATTCCCAATGAATAAGAATCCTTGTGTGATCACCATGGTTAACCAAATGGAAAGAATGAACTTAATAAATAGTGTGGATAAATCTGAAAAACTCTCTTTCTCTGTTCTTCCAATAAGTACAGTTGTTCTTCTTGATGCTTACGGGGTGATGTGGATGGGGATGGGATCTCGTGTTGTTTAGATGTTGGTTTCTAGATCTGAGGCCATGTGGGGCCATATTTTGGGGTTTGGTTTAGTTCCAGTACTTTGAGGGATCCCATATTTCCTTTTTTTGTTGTGACTTTACAGGAGAACCGAGTGTGAATGCTTAAATTATTACTTGACTATTTTCCTTTATTTTTTGTCTTGTCTTGTGGATATTATTGTTAGTTTCCAAGTATTGAAGGAATATTTTAAAATGGAATCACTTGAACATGATAATGGGAATGGATAAACTGGGGGATTTTTTTTTCAGAAATGGGTTGTACTCTCATTGTGGTTGTTGTGTGTTTTTCCATATAGGGATAGTAACAAGGGTGGTTGTGTATGGTCTGGTTTTCTATTTTGGAACCCTTAGGTTGGGATGAGTGTTTAATTATATGTATAAATTTATTTCTTGTGTTTCTTATTCACACCCTGCCCATGTTGAGAACTCCATACCGAACACCCCCATTTCATGGGGGAGGGTGTTTTTCCAACATTCTTATGAGTGGCTAGTTATTAGCTCCTTTCTTCTCACTCTCCCGGGTAGCCCAAGACTCTTCGGGTAGGTTGTGATGGCCTAAGGTTCATTATGTCAAAATACTCTTTAGGAATGGTGTGTTGTGGTGGTTTGACTAGGTGTGTGCGGGAAGGATCATTTCCAAAGCGTCTTCGAGATGAGGCCTAGGTGTCTTTAGGCATGGAAATGGTTGTTCTGGCCCAAGTGTCTTTGAGCCTGGCAGTGGTTGTTGTGTCCTAGGTGTTTTCAAGTGGGGATGTGTGTGGTTGTGATGGCCCAGGTGTCTGTGGGCGGTATGCGTGGTTTTGATAGCCCATAAGGTTGTTTTTAGGGCGGAAGTGGGACTGTAGTGGAACTTTTGGGGGAGTTTTGATGCATAGGATATCCTAAATAACCAGTGGGAAAGAAGTGTGGGGTACCCAAATATCAATGTTCAATTACTATTACTTTACTTGACTTGCATTATTTGGGGATGTGCCTTGGTGATACTGTGTGGGTAGTTTCCTTGTTAGGTGCTTTGGTTATCTATATTTTCTCAAAGGGCATTAGAATTCCTCCACACTTGTTCACGATAGCTTTTTTTCCCTACTGAGTATACTTGTATACTCACCCTATGTATATAAAACTGCTTTCAGGTTTCTAGGAGGACTCTGAGAACTATTTGGAACCTTAATATCTCAGACTTTGGGATAATCTTCATTGTTATTTTTTTGGTACTTCCTTTTAGATTTTTGTTGTACTTTGTTTTAGTTTATATTGAACATGCCTATTGGAATGGATTTTTGGATTTAATTTTACTTTCAGTGTTGGAGTTGTTTGGGTTTTCCATATTATCTTCCGATCATGTTCTTTAAAAAGGGTAATGACTTCCATTTTTCATGAGATTCTATACCCTTGGTGCTAGCTGCCACTCCAGGGCCTATTAAAGGTGATACATAGGGGGTCATTATCCCTCCTTCAACTTGAATAAGGAAGGGTCTGGATATTTTTTGTCCCTTTCATCATCTTGGTGAAGGCGGTTCGTAACATTATTATTTCTTTTTTAGTGTTTGAAAGGTTTATTTATAGGTAAAATGTTTTCAAAAGTTGGTGAAAATTTGTGACTACATTATCTTTTAAATGTTTTTTAAATTAAAATTAATTTGATTTCAAAATCTGAGAATACTTAATTAATTTACATAATGTTTTGTGTAGATAACATTTGGTCATATTTGGACAATATGAGGAATAAAATTTTGTTTGGGTGAAGTAATTTTTTCGAAAAGGTTTTTTCATGGTTTTCAAAATATATTCTCTTTGAGAGAGTATAATATGTTTTCCATACATTTTTATTTATTTTATGACATATTCAGTGATTGGTTCCCTAAAATCATTTCTTTATATAAATATAAGTCATTCATATTATCCATATAATATTTTTAAAATTTATTTTATTATTTCCATTATTTTTTATAGAAAAAATGTGAAATTTATAAAACCATGTATGATTCCATTATTAATAACTTGAAATGCATGCTATATATTTGATAAAATGTGCTTGAATCTTGTTTTGATTTAAATGAATTTAAAAAATATGTTTTAGTGTCTTTTTTATTTATAAAAATTATCTTTTCATTGTTTTGAATCATCACTCATATATAAAAGTGTGTTTTAATTATGAAATGGAATTTATGATTCAATTTACCACCATTAAGTCTGAATTTATGTTATTGAAACAATTATTGAAATTGGTGTTGTTTATAAGTGACCTTACATTATTTTTTTTTTCTTATATGTTTTTTTCTATCCCACCCTTAGAAGTATAATTTTAAATAATGGGGAAACTAATAGAAGGCCCTAGTTTTCAAATAATATATAATCATATGGATTCATCACTCAAGTAAATTTATTCACGCGTATTCATACAATATGTAATGATTATTAGATATTATAATTAATGAAATGGGATGATCTTGGAGTGTCTAGTGTTTGATATGTTGTCTCATTTCACTTAAGGAAATAAAGTCATAATGAATTTATGGCATTGGTTCAACCCCCTTATTAGAATCCCATCAGAAATCTATCTTCCCTAAGTTATTTCTTCTATAATTACAATAATAAAAGGAAAATTAGGGATGAAACAAATGATGTATCTTATAATAAACAAGTTGGTTCTATAAAAAATAGATTATATTGGATGAATGGATGTTTATAGCGGGAAATAGTTATTTTTATATGGTTTTCCTAAGGTTCCTTGTATATAACTAACTGGTCAATGTGGAATTTAAAAGGAAGTATTTCTTCCCAAGAGGTTTATTCATATTATATATTTTCAGAAGAAGTTTTAAAAATGGAAATCCCATATAAATATAGCATGGTATTGACTTAATATAATTTTAAGGTTTTATAATTAATTTTGGGGGAATAAAGTGTGTGCTGGAGAGAATTGTAACACCCAAAATGTGATTGGGTTTTACTTATTTTTTCTACTTATTTATTTCCTAAAAATATTACAAATTGGATTTTGAAAACTTGAAATTTTGGGAGGTAGTATAATATATAATGTTAGTGCTAAAAATTTTTATCAATAGTTTATAGATTATGCTTAATTCAATGAAAATTGCATGGTTTTTTGAAATTTGAAACAATAATAGGTAAGGTGTGCACATTAATTCCATAATTTATCACATGGTTGGTGCTTGGTTTCCCAAACCATGTAGCCAAACCATGAAATATACTCAGAATTTAATTTATAAACTTATAATTCTATGCTCATTTGGGAATTTCCATATTATATTTCCCTTTTTAACTCAAACCCTCTAAGGCCATTATCTAGAAATATATCTCCCCTACCCCCTTTTAAACTTTGTTACTCCCTTTTATGCAAGTGGTTATTCAAGGTAACCTTTGACTCACTCTTACTATATTATCCTCCCCTCTTTTTATAATTATATGTTATTCCTTTATTCTTATCCTAGTTGAAAATGGTGGAAAATTACTAAACATGGTTTGGGATAATTAATGATCTCTTTATTTCAAGATTTCACTAAAGGTACTCCATATCCTACTATCTTTATATTTGAAGAAGTTTGATTGATTATAGTGGATTGATGTAGGTGTTTTAGTGTAACTCAATTTATTTGAGAATCATTTGGTGCTTGAGGTTTTTAAAAATGACATATTTGTAAATTAGTACTATTATTGGAGTCTATGAAATATTCAAAAATGTATTCAAAGTGATTCACGATTTTCAAATTGACCTAAAGGAGGGTTTTCCATGATTTATAGAGGTAATATTTTTAAATTGAATTAAAATTCCAATAAGGTGTTTATTGAATTTTTTCAAATAATTATTGAAGTTAAATTGATAATTATAAAATTATTTTAGTGAATATTTGATTTTTCATAGAATTTGTTTCTTTTTTTTTCTTGATATTATATTTCTTGGAAGGTTATTATTTTATTATTATTGATATCATTAATTATAGGTGACCACTTATACATATTTCCTTTTTGTTTTTTATGAATGTAAAATTTTTCTTGATGATAATTGATTATGGAATTATTAAAATGTGTATATAGTGTATAAGTATTTGATTTTATACTTAAGTATTTTTGGGTATTATTTTTTGACTTCCTTGATTCGGATTTATCTAATTTTTTATGGTAATATTGGGTCGTGATATGGATAATTGGGTTGGGTTATCCACTTGATAAGATTACTTCTCTCTAGTATCCTCTAGAGTAGTTCAGTCCCTGACTAGGGGATTTACACCTAACTAGGACAAGAGGGTAAGTAAGGTTTTATGACCATTTAAATCAAATAATAACTTGATCGGTGTATCCACATTTAGGGGGGAATTATATTTTCCTATTATACTTTAGTTTTACATCCCATTTTATGTTTTTTTCTTATTATGATTCACTTATTACCTTAATTTACATTTATATATATCCATATATGTATCTATTTAATTTAAGGACACATTCCTTACTTCTATATATTTCCAAAGTAGTTGTTTTTATAAATTACCTCATTGGTATCCCATGTGGGATTTAATTTTAGTTTATCAATTGAATTTTATTTGGATATGCTTTGATACACTCTATTTAGTTTATGTATTTTTTTATAATATGATCCTCTTTATTCCTTACGATTTAAAATTATTATGAGACCATGCTTACTTACCATTATTTGCATACTTACTGAAATAAAATAGTTTTTTATAAAGGGAAATAATATGTATTTTTATTTTCTTACTAAATAAAACTTGAAAAATGTAAATTCTAATTTTATTTTAAACTATAATATATGGAATGAAATGTAAAATGATGTTAGATTATGTTATGGTGGTATCCTATGAGGAATTGGCTCACACCCTACATATACACCTTGGTGTGTATGAAATATGTATGTCTTGATGTTGGTTTACATGTTATATATTCCATTACTGATTATGGGAATCTAGGATATGTATGTGACTATGAGTCATGAAGATATATTTTTCTTGATACCTTTTGGGATTATTTAATTTTTTCTGATATTTTTATATATTGGACTCTCCCACCTACTGTCTTTTTAGATGTATTTGGAATATAAAATTCTTATATTAATTTATATATTTTCAATGGTTTCTTATTGATTTATTATTTTGAATTTCTTCTTTTTATGACCCATTTGGAAGATGGATTATTGTAAACTATTCATTTTTTCATGACTATCCATTGTATGGATATCTGATGATGGATTACTGGTTGGAGTCTATAGTTTTGTTTATAGAAATCATACCCAGTTAATAAGTTTGATACCATTGATACTTTTAGCAAACCCACAATGATCAAGAATTATCTCTTATTATTGTAGAAATATGACTTAGATTACACAATAGGTTTACTTGTGGTGGTTCATTACATGTGTTTCATAAGATACATGTACCCATACCTACTAAAGTCCTTAGTAAAGGTAATTAAGTACTAAAATCCACCTTGACCTACTTTACATATTGGACCACATGAATCAGTATGTATAAGTTATAATAATTAATTAGTTCATTTGTTGTTACCCTTAAAAGGATATTTGGTTATTCTTTAATAAAAAATATTCATATACATCAAATAATTTATAATAATTTTAATCTAATAATCCATCACTATAGTGTAATTGGATATGATTCTTATTTATATGTCCTTGCTGAAGCTTATAATAATAATTATAATTAAAATAATTTACTTTAACCTTATTATTATTTAAATTATATATTAGCGTGTCAAGATTCAACATATATAATCCCTTAAACATGATTAGATAACCATAAAACATTTCATTCATGTTAATATAAAAAATTGTTCTTTATTATAAATGAAATACTAGCCTATCTTGGTAAGATACATAAATAAAATTTATATTTAGTGTCGGTACATGATAATAATCATTTAGAAATAATGAAAATAATCTATGAGGAATTAAATTCACTATACCCATAGATTATGATATAACTCTTTCTCCTTTCCCAAGTCATAGTTACACTTCTCCCTTAATCAATTACCTTAATTCTTTGAGTTATTTTTCATTTATAGAAATATGGAATACACATATAGTATCTAATACCCCTGATTTAGAGTTATATAAATTTATATCTATTACATATAGTTCCTCACACAAATGAATCTTTGATTTATTTTTAATCAAATCAATCCCATTGAATTATTACATTTCTTAATATAGATTATGAATCTTAGAAATAATTGTTAATAAGAAAATATATCTCATGTCATATGTATCCTTCAAATACTTATCATAAGAAATTTCCCCCACTTATAAGGAAAAAAAAATTTCTCATAAACTGTGGGTTACTCTAGAATGTAAAACTTCTCCTCTTGTTTTAGAACATTTCCAAAATTATGATACTAGTAAATGAAATTTGTTTCATTATTTTTTTTCTTATATACCGTTCTCATTGGTAAATTTGAGTTTATGTTATATACTATAAATATATATAGAAAAATATGTGTCCTTATTGGTATCATGTATGATATTATTTAAAATAATCTTTTATTCAATATATTCCCACCAAAAAAATAACTTCAACTATTATAATTTTATTGGTTGAAGATCCATATTTCTTGATGTATTAAATTAACTAAGATAGTATCTTAATCCATTTATATTTAAGTAAAAACCATTGTTAAATATATAAAATATAATACTTCAATTACTGAGTGAAAACATCTTTCTCAATTTATTCCATGAATATTCTCAAGACAATGACTTTAGGTGCTAATTGTATTTGGTTACCCAATCATGTCTTACCAAATATTTATAATATTATAACCATTACCCTTTTCACATTATAGAATATATATTATTTAGTATAGGTTAAGAATGACCCATATCTTTGATTGATCGAGGTTTTTAATAATGTGGTTCATATTAGAACACATATAACACTTAGTTATTTAATGAATGGTTATATATAAAGTCTCATTATTAACATTATATTCATCACATACATATCATACATGAATATGTTCATAGTAATTTAATAGTATGTATCTTATACATATTTGATTCATCATATTCCTATTAATGACTTAATATATTTTCCTTTATATCTTAAATAATAGTAATGACATTAATCACATCATATATAATAATTATATATCTCAACATTGATTTTAGTAAGATGTAAATATGTAAAATTCTTAAAGTTTATAGTGGACTGGAGAATTGGGCATGTGATATTTCATATAGGGGTTGACTGGAAATCCACTAGTCTAAATTACTCTTTAGAAAAGTGATAAAAATATCATACTTTCAATTAATGTCTAGTGTGAGTCTTAAATGAATTTTACAAATTGTGAGTATATCATAACACGATATAATAATTTAATATTTAGTTTATATATAAATGTTTTCATTTATTAAATGTGGAATTGTTTCCATTGTAGAATTTAATGAATATTTATTACACTCATTAAATAATAAAAGAAATAATAAAATATACTCAAGATCATAATATGTAAATTAAAAGCATAATAATAAAATAATGAAATAAAAATTCTTTTCTAAAACATTATAAATTTTTTTATCAAACTTTAATTTATGAATTCAATAATCCTAAATTAATCATTAAATAATTAAATAAAAATACCTTTTAAAAAAAGTGTATACTATTTAGATCAAACATGAATTGAAAAATTCATGCCTCTTTCAAAATCTATGGATAACTCTAATTATAAATAGCTTAGTGGGATTTTTGTATTCTCTATCTAATTTCATTCACTACTCTAATGTAACGTATGGAAGAAGGAAAGATATATACACTATATAACCTTTTAGATGAATAAAACAAGGAAACTCTCTCAAATGAGGAACATTAAAGAAAAATAAGAACCTCCTTTTTTTCTATCCACCTAATGAATACTACACCCCCTAATTATATTTATGGTAAGATGGTTGTTCAATGGCCTCTAAATAAGTTAAATTAGTATCAAATCAGAAGAGGTGTAACAAATAGCCTCCAATAGTCATTTGGAGCATTAAATTGCCTATAAAATAATCTTATGTCATAAACCACCTTGTGAGGTGAAATAATGTGCCTTAAAATAGGTTAAAACTTGAAAATAATATTATTAAATGATATATGCTGGTGGTATTATGAATTTTACACATGTAATGGGCCTCAAAATCGCATTACTTCAATCCCAAGAAAATAATCCCAATTGGATATTTTCATTGCCTCATGCTTATGTTTTAATAATATAAATAACTCATTAATTATATTATAATTATATATTAAATATTTAATTAAATAAAAAAATTTAATTAAATATTTAAAATTCCTGAAACAAAGATCCTATTTATGTTCATAATAAACATATACATATTTACACAAGAACTAATCAAAATAGTCCTAAAAATGTAATTAGCATTATATTATGTGTGACCCTAAGGGATATATATAAAATTATAAACAATTATCAATGTAAATTATAAACACAAATTAATATAATATCTAAATAAATGTCATAAATATCCAAATTACAAATGGGTTTGGTGTACTAATTTTTACCAGATCACCCAAACGACACCAGGATGGGTCACATTAAGACCTCAGGCACACCTTACAGTCACCAGAGGCTGGCATAAATTCTGGGGATTTATGAAACTAATGTGGGAGGTGGTTTTACATTGGAATAATAGATAAATAAATTAAACAGTTATCTGAAATTATATTATGACCCTTAGGTTCGTCATACATACTATCCTAGAAAAGCTGATACTCACTGAGTATACCTTCTAAACAAACAATGAGGATAAATAGAAGCATGCATACATCTCATTATAGTAAAAAAATCATATAAATTATATAATAGAGGAAAAATTAACCAAAATATTATAAGTATTAATAATTCCAATGAAACGCAGCCTTAAGGTCCAAAGAGGGAAGTTCTGCTAGAAGAAAACTCTAAGGTAAAGCTCATTGAAAACTCCAACACATTTATTATACACTCCCAAAAATAAATCCAATGAACTATACCAAAGAACTAAAATATAATCATACCCAATACGAAGGATTCATGAACACTTTGTAGCTAACATGGTACTTGAAATTCAATAGATGAAGTTGAATGTCCACCATGGTGTCCATGTTGGTTGTGAGAATGTACAGACTTAGTAGGGAAACAAAAAATTTCCTTGACTTATCAATGAAAAATCAATAATATTAATGAAAATGTTTACTCATTTACATACATATAGAGTAAAAAATTTCATCACTCCAACACATGATATAAAAATAAACTACATTAGTGTGACTCAAGAATCAAGAGTGAGTTGTAAGTAACAACTCCCTATACTGATGGGAGTGTCTATAACCAACATAGATTATTTAGGTCAATGCATGATTTCTAAACACCAACTAACTCAGTTCTATACCAGGTATCTGAATTGAGTAGGTCAAGATGTTACATTGGCACATTCCATATATGGCTAGACTATGGCACGTAAACCATGGTAGCTAGGGGAAACCTGTATTCTATAGAAAGAGATAGGGAAATCTTCCAGACTATCCATTTGGGATTACATGAATCATAATAATAAATTTAGAGAACTATGATAACATCCCATAGAGTTTTATATGAGATAGTTGGAGGATTTTGAGCACATCCCATACTCTAATCACCCCACTCCGACCTTGTATACCTAATATAATAGTTCATAATAATATGAATAAATATATACATATCATATTGTTGAATAATCACAAAAAATAAGTAAGTATCATATTACATGTATAAATCAAGTATAATAATCATCATACTTATCAACGTTGAAAGGTATACATTCTAATCTATGTTATATTAGTTACCAAATCACCATGATATGATTCCAAAGTAAATGTAAACATGGAATAAATATATACTTTTCCAAAATGATACATCATGAATTAAAATAGGTTTACATGTCACAAACCAAAAAAAATCAAGTACTCAGCATGGTAAAAAATCCCAAAACAATTACACTACTATGGTTTAATCAACACTTTATGCTTTTATTATCATCGTTGTTAAATATAACACTAGTTAGAGTACATAAAAATCTTAAGAAAATATTAGGGTTAAACAAGTAAGAAGTTTTCTATGAAAATATAAATAATTAAATCTTACCATAAATAGGTTCAATAAGGTGTAAAACATGTAATTAAAGTGATGATAAAACATTTATTTGAATGAAAGTTCTTTATAAACATAAGATTTTGATAATTTATTTTTTTAAGAGTCACTCATTTTTAAAAACAGTCTTAAATACAGTTTCAATGTTTTAGACCTAATACTTACATAATAAAATGGAGTGAATTATTTAAATAAATGTATTAAAAAACAGAACAAAAATCATACATTTTACCTTTATTTAATAAAAGGTGATACACTTTATTAAAAATGGAGGTGGTACTTTATTCAATGTAGGAAAGAGTTTATGTTCTTAAAAGTAGATTGTAGTTTTTTAAAAAAAAATTCACTAGATAATGAGTTATAAATTTAAATTGTATAAATCTTATCACTTTTAAATAAACATGTTATTTTTAATTATTTAAATTATTATGTTCTTATTTAAAATATAACCAGGTTTTGGAAACCAATAATGTTTATGGGTTGGTTACTTCCTTCCTCATAACTAGTACAACTGTTACCTTGGCACTGATAAATTTTTTAACCAAGTTGTGTTGAGTTGGTTACTTATAACCCATTTAGAAAATGATGAATTAATGTGACCATTTTATGCCAACATTTTGTAGGAACAAAAGAATACCCTCAAGTAATACAAGATTGACCTACTCAAGATTAAGTATCAAGGTCATAATATATTGAAAATTGGGAACTTATGATAGTGTGACATGGTTAACTGTAGTCATATAATACTAACCATATTGTATCCTATAACAATTGATGACATGAAAATTTTTGGAAGAGATCCCAAAAAATCTAGAAAAGCATGGAAGGAACCTAAATAGATGAAACATTTGATTTAAATCAATTAAAAATTCTTATAAACTTTTTTAATGAAATAAAGTATAACACTTAATGTAAACAAGGTATAATTTTATAACTAACACTTTATAAATTAAATTTAATTATAAACCCATATATAAAAATATCAAATAATGGTTTTAAAATATTTTGATAAATATATTGAAATTCAAATTGTTAACCACCGCACTATATAGAAAAATAAATTGAGCATAAATCACTTCATATTTTTAAAATAATGCTTAATAATTATTCAAAATCATTATAAAAAGTGGTGGTCGACATATTCTAAACATTGCATAAAAGTTCACTCGGTGAATTGTGACCTCCCTACCTTAGACATTAGAGAGATTTAACATATAATGGTCACTGAATAATACATTAAGGATTACCAAATAGATCATAGGAATCATTAGAAAATATTCCATAAATAATAAATTCCTATATAATAATCTTGTATAAATGAAAAACAAGTAATACTAATAATTTCCTTCAAAGACAGCTCTAGAAATACATTCAAAATAATGTAAGTCCAAAGCCCCAATTAGTGTCACTAAAAAAATATAATAATTCTAACTCCAAATCAAAAAATCCTTGATTTCCTCACATATTAATTTATTTCAAACTAAAAATTTATCATCAAAATGGAAACTAAACATAAGTCCTCATTTAAGTAAAAGAATAATAATCTCCTTGATTTGATGTGATTTCATCATGTTGTGGAGAAATCATAATCAAGACACCCAACCTATAAATAGAAGAAAAATAAGGTAAGAGGAGAGATGATATAGGAGGGAAGGTATTACCAGGATTCAGAGGAAGTGATCACCTTGAATCATCCATGAATCATTGGATAAAAGGAAGGGAAGAAGAGTAAATAGAGGATCATAAGGAGGAGATCATGAATAGGAAAGAGTATATAGAGTCTAAGGATCCCATTTAGTGGATTAAATAAATAGGATTGAATGGAAAAAAATCCCATTTAAAATTCGGAAAAATGACTTGGGCCTACTGGTGACCCACTGGAGGGACACTAAATACCCAATGGAACTACCTGGGGACCTTTGCCTCTACCAAGTTCACCAGTTACTCTATGTCATTTTCAACAATTTCATGTAGGTGAAACCCCATAACATACTTCCCAAACCCCCAAACCACCTCTAAATCCTCAAATACCATATAAAAACATCTAATAATTCAACTGAAAAAATAAAAAACCTAATCCAAATCCCTAAAATAAAAAATGATCCCTTGAAAAGAATCACAAATTCAAAAGTTAACACACATTAACGAGATTAAAAAAAGGCACAAAAATCATTATAATTCTAACACATATCACCAACTATCATCACTTCTTTAAAGTATAAGTTATAATATAAAAAGTAGTAGTCACTATAAACATAAAAACACATTCCAAATGATTACATAAAATCCCAACATGAATTCTCCAATGTAAAAAATCCCATTATATACCACTAGATTTTAAACTCTAATGGATTTATAGAATTTGAAAATCATTAAAAAATGAATAACCAATTATTACTATAATGATCTTCCCTCTATAAGGAATACATTAGTTTTACCCATGCTCAATCTAGTTATACTTTAAAAAAAGTTATTTTTTTAAAACCCTTTGTTTTCCAAAAATTATATGATTTATGAGATTAATTTAATATAAAAAAATTCCACTTATTTTATAAAAAATATCCCTTTCTATAAAATCATCCTTAAAAAACCATTCTCATTTAAAACATGATATTTTTAAGGCATTTCTTACCTAATGTTTAAGAATTAGAAAAATCCATATATGACTTATACATACAAATTTATGGCATGAAATGGAAGAAATGTAACTAGTATTCCTTGTATAAAAAATTAAATATTTCTTTTAACATCCCTCTAAATAAAAAGAGAGTATCATGATTAATTAAAAGATACTAAGAAAAGGACAATTAGCATGTTCAAATACCAATCCTAAAAAAATTAATTTCTATATCACTAAACAAGAACATGTATTATTCTTGAGAATAAAGTATAAGCATGTAATAGGTATCATTTTTTGAAAAATCACTAATCTGAGGGAAAAAAATATGGTCATAAGAAAATCTTAGACAAGTAAACAATCAATATTCTCAATAGTGATATATTAATAAAGACTAAATATCATTATTAAATATCAAAACTACCATAATAAAGAATTATCTCTTGATCTACATTAATATAGTTTTTGATAATAGATATAGATATATATATAGGAAAATACTATATATGTATATGTATTACTATTTTTTTTGTTAATTCCATCCTTTAATTGATTCCATTAATAAGGTAAACAATCATAGGGAATAACACAAGATGAAATAACACCCTAGAAGTGCCTATTTTTTTATACCTAACATGATGTATATATCCACAATAGAGGTTGAATCCCAGTTGGTTCCTACATGAGCATCTCATATTTAACACCATATTTCATATCAAAAGTAAGAAAAAACCTCACTCTAACTTATAGTGCCTAGGGTACATACCCAAACAACCCTGGTTACTTAGGTTTACACTAAAACCATGTTGGAAGGAAACACACTCTGTGTACCCTTTTTATTCTTAACATCCTATCTTATATCTAAACCAAAAAATCCAAAATTATTATATAATTATAAAACATTAATCTGATACCATTTATTAATGACTATGACTTGATCACCTGAATGAAAATAATGCAGCCCTATACAAGACCTCATAAACACCTCCTAGTCACTAAAGGATAGTGTTAAAATCAACGATTTACTAAAAATTAGGTGAGAGTTTTGGTTTATATTGTAATATTATATTAATAAGGTAAGAGTTTAGAAAAAAATATGTTGTGACCCTTGAGGTTGTTATACATATGGTCCTAGAATTTCTTCTACCCAAAGTAGGTATACCTACTAGAAAAACCATGTGAAAATATAGAAAACAAAAACCATATGAAACATGCATACATATCATACCAATCCAAAAATCACATCAATTATATAAGAGAGGGAAAATAAAATGAAACCTACTAAGTACAAATAATTCCAACTAAACATAGAATTAAGGACCAAAGAGGGAGGTTCCATAAGAAGAAAAGGTAAAGCTCGTGAAAAATGGCATCCCCCAACCCAAGCTTCCTGAATAGTGATTATAAAGGGATGAAAGAAAACCTCAGGTGAACCTACTCATATGATATAGGTTTTAAACTAGTGTAAGAGACCAAATATAGTCACGGGGTGGCTATTTTGTCTAATATAATGCATGCAGATTACGCCCAAATCTATCAAAAATTTGAAAAGACCTGTTTATATATTGGATATCCCAAAACCTATAAACATAAAAAAAGACCCCACTAGGCCCTCGTAGTCAAAAATAGAAATAAGTAAACTAGTATATATGATAAATCAACCACAATAGATAATCAAAAAATAATAATAAATAAAAAAAATCATATATAACCAATAAAACATTATCCAGTACAAGATGATCAATAACTAAATTAAAACTGAAAAGTAAATTGGCCTCTAGACCAACTCACTATAAACTATCATGTCAAGCACTTGACCTCAAAAACTCTATATATTTTTACCAAGAATATAACTCTAAGAAGTACCTATGTACTTAGAGAAAATAGGAATATCTACCATTGTACACTAAAACCCATGTTATGTACATAGGTAGGGGTGAGTCTAATAACCTAGTAGGAACCTCCAATGCCTTGAAAGTACTAAGTGATGTTGTGATCAAATAGATGTGCATTAAATATGTATATATATATATAAAGAGTGAATTAGTTCTCATGAAACATACCCAACTAGAAACATAATCCACAAGAACATTAAATATAAATTTTAGGTCGTCAAGTGTTAGATGGGCCACCCCAAACCCCAACCATGCATACCCCAACTAGTTCCAAATATATTTTTCTATTAATAACCACTCATGGAGACTAGGTACCACCCCAAAACTAGTACCAAATACCTCATTAACTTTGAACGGTTATAAAGTGTCTTTGAGCACATTATAGAACCATAAAAACTAGTGGAATCACCCAGGGGATGACTCACCCTGGTATATAGAGATAAATTGCTAAGGGATAACCCACAAACTATATAGAGATAACAATTAGGGGTTTATACTCTAATTATAAAAATATAAACACCCAGGACATTTCCCAGAAGAAATATATAGATAAAAACTTAGTGTCCATTTAACATGGTATATAGAAGATAATCACTAGGTGAAACCCCACTTGGTATATAAATAATAAACCCCCTATCATCCCACCATGTATATAGAAGATAAACATATGGGGGTTTCCCACATAGTATATATAAGTTAAACACCTGGGGGTTGTCCCTCCTAGTATATGAAAGAAAAAAACCAGAGGGATATTTCCCATGGTATGCAAAAGAAAAACACCCAAGGGATATCCAACCCAGTATAAAAAATATGAACACCTGGAGAATGTACCACCTAGAATATATATAATAAACACATGGGGTTATAAATCACCTTGTTATATAGGATCAATGGATGAATCCTAATCGGGTTATAGTCTATAATATCCAAATTTATATGGGGGGTCACATCCCATACCCAGTGATCCAAGGATAATTCCTAAGGTGTCCCAAGTATGTAAATATATCTCGGTAGTAGTGAATCCCACCCAAAAACTCATATAACACATATTATATAGTTTTACCATCTACCAGAATTTGTCTCATAGGTATAAGGTTGGATTACCAAGTGCACAATCCATTATCATTTAAATGGATATGTAAGTCTCACTTTACCAATTTAGGTTTTAAAGTTCCACTTGCAATCATCACTACCCATACCTTGCATGTACCCTTTATAGGGCCAACCTATTATCGAGGAACTCACCATGGTTCCCTTAAAAAAACCCTATCTTATACACCCTACTTGTATTTCTTGATCATATTCCCATATATTAACCCAAACCCATCATTCAAGTCATAATGTCCCTCAATCCTCTCTAGGGTCCTTCACATCCATCTCTACCCTCTAAGGGGTATGTCATATCTATATGGATCATCCTTAAACTATGATACCACAATAAAGGTTCTCATAGGGTTATACACAAGACACACATCAACATGTAATACAAAATCCATAATAAACAACAAATAGTAAGAAAACAAATGAAAAAAGCTTCTAAAAATTGGGCATCACCCTCACGAGATCAAACAAACCAAAACATATCAAGGAAATCCAATTCAAATATACCTTTAAAACCAATTAAATACCATATTTTTGAATAATTTTATCTTAAAATGCATCACCCATAATTTTACTCATGCTAGGAACTTGGCCAAAATCCAATCAACCATTCTTTAGAAAAAAAAATTCATTTCAAAAACCATTTATTAAATCACCCATTTCTTTTAAATTCCATTTCAATCAATTATTATTTTAAAAAATATATATTTAAAATTATTCCACTTGTTCTTTAAATCTACATATAAGACCAAGAAAATCCATAAGGAGGGCCACCAATACTCATTTAACCAGGGTTCTACAATCCAACCATTTAACTAGCTATGTATTCCATGTTCACTGTTAGGCATATGCGAGACCATCCCAACATTATGGAATAATTTACTAAGTGAATTCAATATGTAGGCTATATAATAATGAATTAAAATTAATATAAAATTAAAAATGAACCAATAGAACAAGATAAGTTAATTCCACACACCTCAAACAAGGAGTTACCTCCCTTTAAAACAAACTTTCATTATCACACACCAATCTCATCCAAGCTTCAACATAAAAATGGAATCATATCACAATCCCCAAATTATAAATAAGTAATTATAACATTTTATAATTAATTATTAACTTCAAATAAGTTAATTTTATAAATTAAAAATTAATTCACAATTTAAATAAATTAGGAATAATTTTTGAATTACTCACTAGGAAATCTCATCGCACCAAAATGTTGACCAAGCACATGTTGGAGGTCCAAAAAACACTCCTAACATCAAGTTAACTAGAACCACTAACAACCAAAAGTGATAAAACACCAATATAATTTATTTTTAAGACAAATAAATAAATAACTCAAAGTTGCAACATACCTCAAGCATAATGATGAATGATAACCGTATCACAACCTCTCATGGACTCCTCTACAAGCCTTAAATAAAAACCCCAATATGATGGATTATTTCCACCATGATTTGGTTGAAATGATCTTGAACCATTACTTTTAGAATCCTAAATCCATAAGTATCACAACGGCTGAATAATGAAAAAAGAGGAGAAGACATGGCACCTTAAGAAACTAAAATATCACACTTTGAACTACCCAGATATGAGAAACATTGAAGGGATTAAGTGTAGGAGGGTTGTATGGGAGTGTGTGCGTTAGGGGGAGGGGTAAAATAGGTGATTTGGGTTAAAAGGTTAGGGGTGTATAAAATCATAAATAACAACTTTTAATGAGACACACAATTTTACACATGGTTTTCCAAACCATGCATTCATAGTGTGATAAGAACTATCCTTGTACACCTTCTTTACATGGTTGAGCTTAAAATTTTACAAAACCATACACTAAATATGAAAACTAGAACAACCTTAGTCTACAAATTTTTTCATGGGTTTTCTACAACCCTGTGTAAACCATGCACTAAACACTAGATCCAAAAAATATCACATAGTATTTTATGAGATCTAAATAGATTTTAATTGAATATTTTCTACCCATGCATGATAACCATGTTCTATATAGTTTTAACTTGAACCCTCCTCAATCTCATGTGCTTCAAAATTTCCCCTAAACCATGCACACTAAACCATACACTAAGGTTTGAAATCTCCAAAAACTAAAAAAATCATCTTTAAACCCATATTACATTCCTAATAAACTGAGTGACTTGTTGATCCTCAAACCATATCTAAAAATATCCTCTTAAAATGATCCAAATCTAATAATTAAAATCAAAATCTCCATTTGAAAATGATCTATACTCCAAAATTCTCAAGAATTCAAAATTGTATTGAAATTTAGAACTCCTCTTGGACAATGTTTTTAAAAAATCCACACTATAATATTTATTTACCTTGATAATGCTCAATAAATTTAAAATAATAATCTATTCCCTATCCTAATCATAATTTCACTATAAATACATTTCATCCCATCACCAAACACCCATCATACTTCTATATTTTAACCCCAAGTACAATGCCCGAACACACTATATTTTACTATAAACATATGGTTTGACCATGGGAAAAACTAAAAAAAATCCTAAACTATTCTACCAATATTGTTTTCTAATAATCACTTGTAACTCTACATAAAACACTGGTTAGTACACTACTACCAGAACCTCCCTAAAATTCTCGTCTATACTGCTGACGCATCACCACCCAACCATAACACCCAATCACATTGACTTAATATCCAAATTCATCACTGAATCATCCAAAACCCCACACTAGAGTCCTTGAATAATTTTTAGTGTAAATTCCATGAATTGAATCCTTGAGTAACCCATCCAATTTCCACACTCTACTGATGATCATTGATGCATATTTGATATGACTCACACTTGGATCCCATCAACAACATGAAAATCTATTACCATCACGCAGATCCCATATGAACTCACACCTGAATCCTTAAATTGGTTCTATCCTCTCATCAAAAATATTCTACCATTTAAATGGTATATTATTTGATATAATGATCCTCACCATAATATTTCTCTCATCATCACCTCACTGAACTGAATCACCGATAACCAACTATAAGATAGGGCTCAACCAAAATCATTGATCCTAACACCTAAGAATCAGCCATTGATTCATAGAAGTATTATGGTGATCCCCACAATAATAATCATCTAGCAAACTAAAAAATAAACTAGTACCATTGATGGAACCTATAAAAACACAACTAGCTACTTGATCTGAACATCACATGTCCATCCCAAGAGGCACTAGAGATGTCTCTCTGAAAACCAACCTGAAATAGCTATTGAACACACACAATTACAACTTGGGCCACTCTCAGACCACCATGTGAAATATAGAAAATAGATTTAAACATGAATCTATTTCTCTCAATACACCACATTAATAAAGTCAAACATACCCATCCTGGGATCCCATATAAATATCACTGATATAGCTTGAAAAAGAACTGACCTACCATGGATCTATTCCTCATCTAGAATCTATATATGAGAATACCCCCTCAAGGACTAATATATCATCCAACACGCTTATATTTAATGAAATCCTTTTAATAAATTTTTTGGAAAAAGTACTATAGAAACACTGTCAGATTATGTTGAATCCCACCATGAAGCTATATAAGAAAACACCATATTGATTGTTGTTGAAACATTATGTTACTGAACCTGTAGCCTCATATATAACCCATATCATACTCACTTGATTTTTCAAAATCACCCCATGGAATCCAAGGGTTTTCCAATCAAAATTGAAATCACTCAAAATCTTGGTCCTGTGAGGCTGTTTCCAAAATATGATCCCATTTTTCAAAACCACTTTGAAATGAAATTTCAAAAACAATTTACCTTAGATTAAAAAAACCATAAAATTCCAATTTTTTTAAAAATAATCAACTCCATGAGCCATTTCATGTGAATCTGAATTATAAAACTATTTTCCATCGTATGAGCTTTCTTTTTCAAAACTAGGTTTTTTCTTTAAAAATCAAATATCCCAAAAATCATTTACCTATGGAGTATAAAAAATAATATCATAATCAATAAACCAATCCCATCATATTTATATTAATCTAATCACCCCAAATAATATAATTTGAAAAAATAAAATTATATTATAAGTTTCTTTAGTTAATATGGATTCTGAAGAGGCGTCATGTCATCCAACACCACCAATAGGTGCATGTATCACCACCTACACATACACTATCATGATGAATAAAAAATTAATTGGATCCTATATGATCCCTATGAATCATCTAGAGTCTCATCCATCCCATATTAGGATTCCTGTTCTAAACCAACACCCTACTCATCCCATAGTTCCTAGTCCTGAAACTGGAAATTATCTGGACTGTTGGGTTTCAACTGATTCCATACAGGTTAGGAATGCGCTCAGTCTATCTCCCAAGTCCTAAAATTATGTCTTCATTTGTATCTGACACTATCTCAATCCAAAAAACTCTTATGATACCACTTTGAAATTCCCTGAACTGGGCTGCAAAAACAGTGCCAATGCAGGGACACCATGTGACCTTAGGTGCGCCTCCCTGTACAAATGTGGTTGACAACTAGCGATGTGGGGATAATATAGTAATGGTGATACTATTTCCTCTAATATAAGGGTTGAGGGGCAATATGATTCTATCAAAAATTCAAAATCACCTAGTCATATCTTGGTCATCCCAAAAACATTAAGTTAAAAAACAGGGTGCTGAATAAGCCCATATAGAATAGAATAGAAAGAAGTAAAATAGTCTATTTGATGAATTAACCACAATAGTGAAACTAAAAATAATAATAAATTAAACATGCATCATATATAACTAATGACACACAAGATAATATTGGATTACTAATAACTAAATTAAAGCTGAAAAGAAAAATAGCCACTGGTCTATCCCACTATAAACCATATTGATAACCACAAGGCCTCCACAACTCAATAGACATTTACTAAGAATATAGTTCCAAGAATTACCTCTATCCTGAGAGAAAATAGGATGACCTACCCTTGTATATCGAAACCCATACCATGTATGCAGGTAGGAATGAGTTCAATGACCTAGTAGGAACCCCCAATGCCTCATCAATGTTAATTAATACTATGATCAAATGGATGTTCATGAAATACCTATAATTTCTGTGACCATGATCGTGCAATACACCCACTCAGAAACATAACATGAAAGAACATCAAATATAAATTTAAGGTCATTAGGTGTTATATGGACCACCCCTAACCCCAACTATACCCTGTTCAACCACGTCCATATGTCTCTTTCCATAAGTATGAACTTAGGGGGACTAGATCCCATCTCTAAACTAGTACCTAATTCCATACTTACTTTTATTAGTTTTGAAGTGTCTCTAAGAACATGATGGAACCATACCAAACAGTATAATCACCCGTGGACTAACTCACATCAGTATTTTGAGATAAAAACCCAAGGGATTACCCAAATAGTATATATAGATAACACCCAGTGGTTGATCCACCTGATATATCAAGATAAACACCCTAGGTTTGTCACACTCGGTACACATAGATAAACACTCAGGGATTTCCCTACCTGGTATATAGAAGATAAAAAACCAGGGGCAATCCCACATGGTATAAAAAAGATAATTAGATGGGGTTTTCCACCTAGTATATTAATGAAAAACATCCAAGGATGTGACACCTGGTATATAGAAGATAAAATTTAGGGGTTGTTCCATCTGTTATATAAAAGATAAACACCTCGATAATTTTCCACCCAATATAAAAAATATAAAAACCTTGGGGTTGTACCATACATTATACAAAATATGAACACCTAGGGGATGTCCCACCCAATATACAGATTATAAATGCCCCGGGGTCTTACTCACCTATGTGTATAGGCTCAACAATTGACTTCGAATCCGGGCAGTCCATAATATCTAAATTTTTATAGGGGATTGAATCACATATCCATGGATCCAAGGAGCATGTATGAGGGTTCCCATGTACAAAAATATATATCAGTGGTAGTGAATCCCACCCTTAAAAACTTATATAATGTATATCATAAGGTTCAACAATCTTCCAGAACCCATCTCATAGGTATGAGGTTAACCACCCAAGTGCATAACCCATTATTATCAAAATGTCTATATGAAGATCACACCACAAATTCAGGTTCTAAGGTGAGACCAAAAATCATCACAACCCATACCTCACATGTACCCTCTCTAGGTTCATTATATTACTGGGGAACTCATTGTGGATTCCTTAGGACAAACCATATCTTATACATCCTACTTGGGTTCCTAAATCATATTCCCATCTCTCGACTAAAACCCATAATTATAGTCACAATTTCCCTTAATCATCATAAAGTTACTTCATGCCCAAATATACCCTAAAAGGGTTATTTCAGATCTATCTAGTATTAACCAACCATTTTGATACCAAATCATAATTCTAATAGGGTTATGCACATGACATGAATTAATATTAAATAAAAAAACTCACAAGAGAACACAAATTTTATAAACAACAAGAATACATGATTTTAAAAATTGGTCATCACACTTATGAGTTCAATCCAAACAAACCATATCAAGCTAATACCTTCTATATTTACCTTTAAAACTAGGCCAAAACCCATATTTTGAACTTTTTTCTTTTAAAAGGTATCACCCTAAAATTTACTCACACACGGACCTTGTCCAAAACCTAGTCAAGAAATATTTTGAAAACCAAAATCTCATTTTAAAATGTCATTTGAAAATAAAATCACTCATTTCCTTTAAATTCTATTTCAATCCATTCCACTTTTTTAAATAATATTTTAAAAATTTATACTTTGTTTCTTTAAAACCATTCATGCAACCATGAAAATATATTTGGAGGCCCACTAGAACTTGTTCGGCTAGGGAATCACCGTAAAACAATTTATGCAGCCCATGTTGACGATTAGGCTAACACGAGCCCATCCTAACTCTAGGGAGGAATAATATAATACAATATGATTTGAAAGAAACATAATAATGAAGGCATGCACATATAAAATTACCAATCAGCCAAGAGACTTATCAAAGTCAATTCCACCCACCTAAAACATGGAGTTATTGTCTTTTATATAAAATCCAAACTATCATTACCCATGATAATCCAATATCCAACACCAACCTAGGATCTAATCCCAATCCCCACATAGTAAATAATTAATTATAACATTTTATAATTAATTATTCAGTTCAATTCAATGAATTATAAAAATTGAAAATCAATTCACAATTTAAACCAATTAGAAATAATTAATGAATTACTCACCAGGAAACCTTGTTTCACCAAAATTATGAAAAACCACATGACAAGGGTCCACAAAAAACTCCTAACATCAACTCATCTAAAATCCCTAACAACCAATATTGATTCAAAAAATAATTTAATTTAATTTTAATACAATCCTTTGAATAAATCTATGAAAAAATTTACCTCAAGAATAATGGTGAATGATAACCTAATCATGTCCGATCAGGTCATCCTCTATGAGATATATAATATACCCCAAAATGTGGGATGAATTCCACCATGATCTTTTGGAAATCATCAAGAACCCTAACATTGAGAATCCCAAAATCAAAAGAAACATAAGGGATGAACAAAGAAGGAATAAGAGATGATATTTCACCTTAAAACACCAAAATATTGCACCATGAACAAAAAAATCTGAGGTAAATTGGAGATACCAAGGGGAGGGGAGTCATTTGGGAATTCACATTTGAGATATGAGAAAATGGGGTTTTGGGGTTAAAAGGTCGGGGGGTTAAATTGTAAATAGAAACTTTTCATAAGATGAACAGTTTGGTTTCTTAGTTTTCCAAACCATGCACAAACCATGTGGTAAGAAGTATCCATGAAAATACCATTTAAATGGTTGATATGAATAGTTTACCATGTTGTATGCCAACCATGAACACTAGCACTACCTTAGTCTATGAAAAATTTCACCATTCGTCTGCAACCTTGTGCACACCATGTTCCAAGCCATAGGTTCAACCAATATCACACAGTTTGCTCTGAGATATGAATTGTTTCTCCTTGAATTTTCACTAAACATGTGTTCTACACATATACTACAAATTTTTAACTAGAACTCTCCTCATGGTCAAGGTGCCAAATGTTTTCCCTTAAATTGTTCACATTAAACCAAGAACCCATGACAAAAATCTCAAAAAAACTCCCAAAATTCTATTCAAATCCCCTAAGACTGATCAAGCACCTAAGGAACTTACTAATAATCAAAAAACATAAAAATATCCTTTTAAGATGATAAAACTATCAGAATTCAAATATGAATCTTAGTTCAAAAAATGAACCCTGCTCCAAAATCCTAAAAAATCAAATTTTCATTGAAATTTAAAAATCATCAAGGAAAAGGTTCTTACAACCTCCACATCATAAAAATTACTATATGTGAAAATGCTCAATAAATTTCAAATCATAATCCATGAAAAATATTAGTCATCAGTTCACTATCAAAATGTCTTGTTCTATCACCAAACACACATTGGATTTCCACTGCGAATCCCCAAGTAAAAGACCTAAACACAAAAAAAATTCCTCCAAACATATGGTTATAACTTTGAACCACCTCTAAAACATCCTATAATATACTCCCAATGTGGCTTCCAAAATTATCACATTCAAATCCACACAAAAAAATAGTTGGAACACCACTAGTTATCCTTCCCCAAAATGCTTAGTTGCACCACTAACGCATCACCACACCTCCATAACACTCGATCATGATTACTTAATATTTTAAAGAATCTCTAAACAATTAAAAACCCCATAGATAAGTTTGAGAATGAATACCAATGTAAATTACATGAATTGATTCTTTAGCTGACCCATCCAACTGCAATTCCCTACTCATAAGAATTGACACATATCTGATCCAATCTATTATTAGATCCCATTAAAACCATGAATAGTCAATCACTATCACACATAACCCATCCAATTTCACACTAAAATACTCAAAATTGGTCAATACACTCACAAACAATCCACTATCATTTTAATGGTCCATTATATGATATAAATCACCCCGCCATTGGAGTGTTCTCATTGTATCATCACTAAACTAAAACACTGATGACCCACTCCAAGACAGTTCTCAACCTCACTCATTGATCCCAACACTAAAACATAAACCATCAGTTCATCAAAGGTTTATGATTATCACCACTATAAGAATTTACTTCCAAAACATATAATCAACTAGTACAAACCATGGACCCAATTAAACATGAAATTGGATAGTTGATATCAACATCACAAGTCCATATCATGAGACTGATACACATGACTCTTTGAAAACCAGCATGCATTAACTATAAAACAAAAAAACCACAACTAGGGTCACTCTTGGTTGAGCATATGGAAAAAAACTATTTTACATAGACATTGATTTCTCTCCACACACCACATAAATCAATTCAAGCATGCCCGTATAGGGATCCCATATACACATCATTGATATTGCATGCAAAACCATCATCCTACTAGGGAATTATTCATCATTGGGAATCTATACATGATAGTCCACCCTAGATGATCACATTATTAACCAACACACACACACACACACATATATATAATGACATCATTTTATGATGATCTATGGAAAAGTACTATATACACATAGTTCAGTTAAGCATAATTTCACCAAGAATATATATAGGAAATCAATGTATTGGTTGTTATTGAAAATTTAAGTAAATAAGCCTATACTCGCCTATGAATCCCAAACTATACATACCTGAGTTTTAAAAAAACACACCTTTACATAAAAATGATTTTCCATACAAAATGATGTCACCAAAAATCTCATTCCATTCTCGTCCATTTCTAAAATTTGATCCCATTTTCCAAAAGAACTTTGAAATAAAATTTCAAAAAATGTTTTCCTTAGAATTTTTTAAAACCTAAAAATTAAAATGTTTTCAAAAAACATGGCTTTGTGATCCATTTCATGTGAATCCAACTTATAAAACCATTTTACACAATATGAGTTTTCTTTCTAAAAACCATTTTTTATTAAAAATAATCGATCCTAAAAATCATTTCCCTATATTGGCCAAACAGGAAAATCATAATCAATTTACCAAGAACCTCATATCCATATTAATATAATCACCACATATAATATACATAGTAAAATTCTAATTATATTATAAGTTACTTAAATTAATATGGATTCTGATGAGGAAACACATCAACTAACACTATCCATAGGCATATATATGAGGCCCTAAGCATGCCACTATCATATTGCATGAAAAACTCACTATCTCCCATCCAATCTCTATGAATCATTCTAAATTTCATCTATCACACATTGGGATTCTAGCTCCAAAACAACACCTCACTCATCCCATACTTCCTAGTCAAGAAACTATAAATCCTTTGGAGTAACTTGTTTCGACCAATTTCATGTTGGACATGCATGCACTCAGTCCACCTCTTGAGTCCAAATATTCTATCACCGTTTCTAACTTACACAGTCCCATTCCAAAACAATCTTATAATACAACTTTGTAAGACCCCGGATTCGGATGAATGAATGGATTGTAATGAATCGTATTTTCTTTGATTTTATTTTTATAAATTAATTAGGAAAATTCCATGACTAGGTAATGAGATAAATTGAAATTTCGAAACCCGATGTGCCTAGAAAGATACAGTGAAAAGTGATAAGTTTTTAATAAAGTGAGTAGATATTTTCTCCTTTAAATGGAAATAGAAACTAAATAGGTGTTTAGATCATAAATCTGAGAGCATAATTGCATTCAAAGAAGTGTCTTTACCTTAGGTAGGGCCTAACATCGACCGGAGCGGGTCGACTGTAAAAGTTAGAAATTGGACGTAACCATAATTAAAATATTTTAAAGAAAATATTTTATTTTACATTGCATTGGTTTATTTTAATTAAGGAATATTTTCAGAAATCCAGGGTTATCACCAAAACCCTAGAAATTTCTCTAAGGAAAGGAGATAGTAACCTCTCCGATGAACATCAGCAGATCGAGGATCGACGATGACATGGAATGCCATTCTTCATCAAAAACTGATCCAAACTCAAGGTAGGATGTTGATCTCTTTATGATTTACTTTATCCTCTTATATTCAAACAATGATCATAGACCGACCCACGAATAGGTTGATACATGGTTCAATTGTTCTTGAGGGATAGATTTTATTATGGGGATTAAAGGGATTATAAATCATTGTGAATTTTGGTTGATTGTTCTTCGTTAAACCTTAGAACATGAATGAATCTAGGATGATAAGAACAATTCCAAGATCCTTCCTTTGGTATGTCCATGTGATTTTTCTCTTTCCCCCAAATCTCTTACATTCCTTGTTCCTTGCGAATTATGGTCAAAGGATCATTGTGCCTTTGATCCATGGCGCAATGGTCTTAGACTGGGGATCTAATCTAATAGCGGCATAAGACAGTGAAAATGTAAGGAGGAAACCATAGGTGGTGGATTTGGCTTGTTCAGGAAGAGCATAGAAGGGAAAGGTTGTCGGTAGTGGAGGAATAATTGGCTTGGCATTGGTGGTCGGGCCAGGTGGGTGTGACAGGAATGGTCCATCGGTAGTGATAAGCAGTCCAGGTAGGAACATGTCGGAGGAGGCCCACAACATCAGAGGTCACGGGAGGAAACCAGGGTCTATGGAAGGAGGTTGTGAAAGTGACAACATGATGCAGCTCATAGCCACATTAGATAGAACCCAGGTTGGAAGAGGGGCCAAGAGACTAGGTGGATGAGGTGGGTCGTCCATGCTGTCCAACGCTGCATTGACTGAGGGAGCCAGCTAGCCAAATGGTCAGGCGATCGCATGGACTAGAGGGATGCGGATAGGACATGCCATGTCTAGAAGAGTAGAATCATCCTGTGTGATGTGGACTGAACTAGAGAATAGGGCCGCTCGGGCGGCCTAGCGGCCCAATGGGCCGGGCTGGTTTGGGCCAGCCCTGACCGACTAGGTCAGGTTGGGTCAGCTGAACCAGGCTGGGTCGGGTCGGTTAAACTGGGTTAGACCTGGACCTGACCAGACCCCTTTTACTAAATTGACTATATCATCCAATTGGTAGGTTATTTTGATGATCCATTTATCGTTTTAGGACCCCTGAGACGAGAAGTTACATTTTATATATTCTAAGTGAGTTTTTATGGAATTTTGAATATGGCCTAATGGCTTGAGGTGTATGTGCTTCCGAAATAAGAGCACTACGAGTGGAATCATGCGGTTGGTTATGACTATGTGATTTTGGTGACTATGTGATCTTAGTGACTATATAGTCTTGGTGACTATGTGATATGGGTGATTACATGACTTGGGGGTTGCATGAACCATCGATGATCCATGCGCCATCAACACTCTGTGCACCATTGATGCTCTATGCACCATCAAAGCTTCGTTCTCTATAGACGCCCCTGGTGCCATCACTACTTCGAGTTTCATTGATGCTTCATACGACATCGACGTTCCATTCTCCATTGATGTTTTATGTTCCATCAATTATTATAGTGTCCTAGAGAGTGAGATAACCATGGACTACAAATGGAAATCCTTCTCTTCGTGCTTTAAACTTATACCTATGTGATCTGATCATATTGACTGTAATTTGTGTGTTTCCTTTTTGGTGTACTTCGTTTGTTTCCTTTTTGGTATACTTAATGTATTTCCTAGTGGTATTTTCCTTTTTGGTTTCGAGTTTTCCTAATGAGTATTTTTTTACTCACCCCTGTAGAGGATTTTCTCACACATGTCTTATCTTGTGAAGATGACCAACACTTTAACAGAGCTCTAGGTGGACCTTGAATAGGTGCTACTTAAAGGGATCATACAGACGTGTTGGGACCCTATAACTTCATATAGATTCCCTACACTTACCCTTCATGTAGGTTTTTCTACGGACGAGTTTCAGGAACTTGTGTATTCCCTTGGAAGAATATTTATTTTGTTGGGATTGTATTCTAACCCTATTTTCTTTCTAGTTTTAATACTATCATACTTAGTGGTTGGTATATTAGTGTATGAATTCATTTTTTTTCTTAGTGTTTTACATTTCAACATTTTGGGCTCAGTGATGTGTGTGTGTGTGTACATGTACCTAGTAAAATGCCTCCCATTTGTGGGATATGCCTACTCAGTTCTAGTCACCAGCCCTTGGCCTATCGAAGGTGGGCTTGGGGTAGTCACATCAAGAGCCCCACAAGGATGGGTTTTGATTGAGTGGTATTAGAGCTAGTCAGTTCTACCTAAAGAACCAAGAGTCCAAGTGATTGGTTTGGGGTGATGATGTTAACTATTTTGAGTCCATATTTTAGAGTAGGGACTCCAGTGTTGGTACAACAGCCGACATATCCATACAGTTGGACTCTAAATTCTACTTTTTGACTAGGTACATGAAAATACTATTTGTAGGAGAAATAAATGGTACATGCATCATATAGGATTGATTGTTTTCTAATGAACTTCTTGAGTCAGTTTCAGCTCACTAGGTATACTCTATTGATTGTGGTACATCTTGATCTATTTCAAGATGCCCCCACATAGACATCCATCTAGGATTCTGATGTGTGATCATGAGGATTATCCTCTTAATAATGAGGCATCAATACAAGGACCATTACCAGACATATCACCCCCAGGTGGTGTACCTGTGATACCACCACCTAGAGAGCAGTAGTTACTACCAGTGCTAGTAGTATAGGATGTTGGTAGGATGAGAGCATTGCATTAGTTCTAGAGGAAGTAAACTCCTAGGTTCAGGGGTGAGCCAGACCCCCATGTAGCATAGGATTGGATGGAGTAGAGATTAGTGATCCAGACACATGAGGAGATGACCCACACTTGGACAGAAATTGAGAATCTCTTCTGGGAGGAGTTCTTTCCAGTGACGTTATGCTCCATGTGTATACATGATCTATTGCATCTACAGTATGGAAGCCATATAGTGGTATATTACTCAGAAAGATTTATGCATATTTCTCGCTACTCCATGGATATGGTGTGGGACCCATTCTTTAGGGCCCAAACCTTCGAGTAGGGCTACGCTGGGAAATCAAGGAATCCATGATATCCCTTAGCATCCCTACATATGATGGAGTACTAGAGCGAGCTCTGATAGTGGAGAGATTTCTAGTAGAGAAAAACTAGCAGTGGGAGATACTAGTAAGTACTAGGTAGATGAGTCTTTGGTGGTGGGTATCTGACAGTAGATTTAGGGACCCACGAGGGTCAAACAACCTATGTGATTACCCTAGGATATAGGATCAAACGTGCGGGGCTCCTAGGGAAGAGAGATTCATTTGAAAGACATGCTATGTTACACATACAGTGGTCAAAGACACGTGGCTAGATATTGACTAACTCTCCATATGGATAATCAGTAGGTTGGGTAGCAGGAGGTGGTTGGACATTCGAGGTACGACCACCAACACCCCTAGGTGGTCCACCATGGTATTAGGGAGCTGGTGGATAAGGATGAGGCTGACTTTAGGAGATGGAGGCTTATGAACCTAGTGCTCCAAAGATGATTGGAGGTACAATTTTCATCTTTTCCACCCCTATATATAGTTATGATTGACATAGGTTTTAGTCACCCTTTTCTCACCAAAACTATTTTTTGAGACTCAGAGAATCCAGTTGAACTATTTACTCGATCCCTTAACATAGATACTCCTACAGGTAGAGATTATATGATTAAAAACAAGTACCAATAGTGTATCATTACTCTAGGGGGATAGAGTTTTTGTTGGGATCTCTTGGTGGTAGCATCGAGGCCTTACGACATAATTCTCGGTATGGATTGGTTATCCACATTTCATGCCCAGATTGACTGATTTAGGCATAGAGTGTGGTGTGTCTGCGGAGATGGGACCAGTTTTTCCTTTTTCAGTGAAAAGGAAACCCAAGCAGTGCAAGATGGATTCAAACCTAGGAGGGTTTATCCAATCACATTCTAGTTGTTTATCATGACCCTCGGTACAGTGGATGAGACGATTCCTCAGTTTTCTATAGTGGTGGATGTGTATGGGGATGTCTTTCTGGAAGATGTTCCATGATTACCTCCTCACAAGGAGGTGGATTTACTGTATTGATCTGTACCCTAGGATGACATTGATATCTACACTTGCATATCAGATATCAGCTGTAGAGCTTTGTGAGTTGAGGGTGAAACTGGAGTAATTGCAGAGGAAGGGCTTTGTGAGACCTAGTATTTCACCTTGGGCAGCCCCAATTTTGTTTTCCAAGATGGAATATGGGAGCTTGATATTATATGTAGACTTATTGTACCTGAACCAGATGACTGCGAAGAATAAGTATCCACTATCGAGGATTAATGACCTATTCAATTAGAATAAAGGAGAGAGATGGTTCCCAAATATAGACGTCATATCTAGATATCATCAGCTTTGTTTATGGGATGAGGATGTATCAATGTCAAATTTCATATGTCTTTACGACCACTACGAGTACTTTGTGATGCCATTTTTCAAGAATAATTCCCCAAAAGTGTTCATGGGACTCATGGAAAGAATATTCCATGCTTACTTACACTGGTTTGTCATGGTCTTCATTGATGAAAATCTATTGTACTCGACATATGAGGAGGAGCAAGCAATACACTTGAATATTGTCCTAGACACACTACGATAGAAATAGATTTATGGGAATCTCTCGATGTTTCAATTTGGAATTTGTGAGGTCCACTTTCTAGGACACGCCATTTCAGAGGCTAGAGTTACAGTAGATCTGACAAATATTGAAGCAGTTCTTTCTTGGGAGCCACCTAGGATTGTTATCGAGTTTTGAAACATCCTTGGCTTGGATGGCTACTATCAGAGGTTTTTACTCGACCTTTACTGAGTGAAAAAACCTTTGATGGACTTGACATATAAGGGGTAGCCTTTTGTGTGGATAGAGAAGTGCTAGTAATGCTTTCTAGAGCTAAGGTAGAGATTGATGAGTGCCCCCATCTTGAGATTAATGAAGGAGGGTGTTGAGTATGTGGTGTTCTATGAGTCATTAGGGACCAGGATTTATTGTGTCTTGATTTAGGGGAAAGTTATGATTGCCTATGGTTCATCCCAGTTGAGGAATCATGAGCAGAACTATACAACCCATGATCTTAAGCTAGCATCAGTAGTCTTCACATTAAAGATGTGGAGACACTACCTGATGGGTGAGTGGTTTACCATATACTCTAACCACAAAAGTATCAAGTATATATTCTCTAAGAAGAATATGGACTTGAGATAGATACGGTGGTTAAAGTTCCTCTAGGAATATGACATTTATTTTTTCTATACTCTTGGGAATGAGAATGTAATGGCAGACTCTCTCAGCAAGAGATCCAGTTGTCAATTACCGAGTGAGTCACCAGACCAATTAGCCACATTAGAAATATCCTTTGTGGATGGAGATAGAGTAGCTTACCTCCATTCTATGGTTTTCACTACTATAATCCTACAACAAGTTAGGGAGGCACATCTCGAAGACACTAACTATGAGACTTTATGTGCTCAGATTTCAATAGGGTAGCCCCAGATGGATATTCGAAAGGTGGGGATCACATCATTCTCTTTAGAGGACGCACAGTAGTTCCCGTGACACTGCAGGAGGAGGTCTTGAGGGAGTTCCATACATACCATTTTTTGGTACATCCAGGAGTGGAAAAAATGTATCAAGACCTCTGATGTCATCTCTAGTGGCTAGGGATGAACAAGATGGTGGCAGAGTTTGTTTATCAATGTCTCACTTTCCAGTAAGTGAAGGCTGATCAACAGGTTCCAGTGGGCCTGACCCAACCAATTGAGGTTCCAGAGTGTAAGTGGGATGGAAAATCAATATACTTTGTGATTGGTTTACCACGCATGTCTAGGGGGAACAATACCATATGGGTGATCATTTACCGACTCACCAAGTCAGTCCACTTCCTACTGATCTATGATCGGAGCTCAGTAGAGAGCTTGGGATTCCTCTACTTATAGGAGATAGTTCGACTTCATGGAGTTTCATCAACGATCATCTCATATTGTGATGATCATTTCACATCTAGGTTATGGTAGGTATTACAAGAGGGGTTTGGTACTTAGTTGCGCTTGATCATGATATTTCATCTGCAAACAGATGGTCAGATGAAGTGGAGCATCCAAGTTCTTGAGTACATGCTATGTGCTTGTATCCTAGACTTTGTCTGTAGTTGGGAGGATCACCTACCTCTAGTTTGTATATAATAACAGCTACCACTCCCCCATTGGTATGATACCATTTAAGGCCTTGTACAAGCGACTATGCAGGTCACCACTATATTGGAAAGCCCCCGGAGAGCCAGCACTCATGGGTCCAGAGTTTGTACAGGCTACCACCAAGAAGATGTAGATCATCCTAGAGAATATGAAGATAGGCCAGAGCTGGTAGAAGTCATATACTTGTTGAATATGGAGGCCTTTGTATTTTGATTAGGGATACCATGTGTTCCTTTGGGTATCATCTCAATGGGGATTGTAGAGATTTGGCTGGGGTGGCAAGTTATCTCTGATATACATCAGCCCTTTCAGATTATGATTAGAGTTGACGAGGTGGTGTACCACCTAGATCTACACCTACAGTTTCATCAAGTGAATGATTTATTCCATGTATTGTAGCTGAGGAGGTACATGAATGATCCATCACACGTCATCGACTAGGGAAAGTTGTATATTGACGATGGGGTGAATTTTGTAGAGTACCCAGTGGATATCGAGGATTGATAGAATCAGATACTTTATGGGCAGTTGATTCCTCTAGTGTGTGTTCTATGGAAGCATGAGAATCTCTAGAAGTTCACTTCGAAGAGGGAGTCCCATATTCATGTTCAATACCCTCGTTTTTCGTTGATTATCCCTTTTTTTGGATTTTGGGGATGTAAATCCCTAAGGTGGTGAGAAATCAATGACTTATATTTTATCTAGTTTTATTTTTAATAATTAATTGGGAAAATTCTGAGACCAAGAATATAGAGGAAGTGAGATTCCAAGGCCCAGTGTGTCTGGAATGATATGGTGAAAAGTGTTGAGTTTTTAATATATCACGCAGACAATTTATTATTTAAATGGGAATAACTTCTAAATAGGTGCACAAATCATAAATCAAATGGCATCGTTGCGTTCAGAGCAGCAGATTTACCTTATGTGGGTCCTCACATTGATCGACGTGAGTCTACAATGAATGTTATAAATTAAAAGTAACCATCATTAAAATATTTTAATGAAAATATTTTATTTGATTATGCATTTGTTTATTTTAATTAATACCTATTTTTAGGAATGTAGTTTTATCACAAAAACCCTAAAAGTTCCTATGATTCAAGGAGAAGGAATCCTCTCAGACGAACGACATTGAATACTGGAGGATTGTGGATCAATGATGGCACGAAACCCCATTCTTCATCAATGAATGATCCAACCTTGAGGTAGGATGTTGATCTCTTTATGATTTTCTTTTTCCCTATTATATTCAAATGACAAACACAGACCAATCCATGAATAGGTTGATCTATGGTTCATTCATTCTTGAGGGATGGTTTTTATTACGACGATTAAAGAAATGATAAATCTTTCTTAATATTGGTTGATTTGTCATTATTAAACCTTCTAACATGAACATGTCAGGGCCAAAATGAACAAGGACATGATCAATCCTCTGGGGAATTCATGTGATTTTTATCTTTCCTATAATCTCATACGTTATGCATTAATCAATACTCATTTATTGAAAATTATGATCAGAGGATCGTTAAACCTTCGATCTGTGGTGCAATGTTCCGAGATTGGGGAACTGATCTCATGGCGGTGTAAGGTGGTGATAGTGCAAGGAGGCAGTAGTGGTAGCGCAAGGCTGCGGCATCACAAGTTGGTGTCAGATCAAGTAAGCATCTAGAGGTGGTGGTTCTAGCCAGTTTTGGTGGAGCGCAGTAGGGAAAGGCTGCTGGAAGTGAAGGTAGCACCGGCCCGATAGAGGTGCCTGTGCCATGTGAGGCATAATAGGAATGGGCAGCTGGTAGGGTGGCTAGTGGCAGTGGATAGGCGTGGCCCAAGTGTGACCATGTCGGACGAGGCCCGTAGCGACAGAGGCCGCGGGCGGTGACTAGGGCCCACAGTACGAGGTAGCAGGACGCGGGTCGGAGCTGCATCAGATGGAACCCACAGTGGAAGCGGGGCCATGAGAACAGGTGGATAATGTGGGATGACTGGGAGAAATGTGATCCAGTGCTGCATTAAATGGGGGAGATGGCTGGCAACATAGTTGGGCGACTGTGTGGACCATAGAGACACAACCAAGGTGGGTCGTGTCTGGTGGAGCAGAATCGAACCACACAATGAGGTTCAGGTTAGAGAACTGGGATACTCTGATGGACCATCTTCGCAATGGGTTGGCCCAAATTGACCGGGTTGGGTTTGGTTAACTGAACTGAGTCGGGTTGGGTTGGCCCTGGACCAGACCCCTTTTACTAAATTGCCCATATCTTACAAATGGGAGGGCCGCCTGATGAGTCATTTGCAGCGTTAGGACCCTTGGAATGATATGATCCTTTTTATGTAATCTAGGTGATTCTTTGTGGAAGTTGGAATATGGCCTAATGGCTCAAGTTGTAGGTTCTCCTGGAACGAGCGCACTATAAGAGGAATCCTACGACTGGTTGTGACTATGTGATCTTGGTGACTATGTGATCTTTGTGACTATGTGATCTTGGTGAGTATGTGATCATGGGGACTATGTGATATTTTTTACAATGTGATATTGATAAAAATGTGATCTTCTTGACTACATGACTTGGGGGATTCATGAAGCATCGACGCTCCATGCGCCATCGACGCTTCATGTGGAATCGACGCTCCATGTGCTATTGATGCCCTGGGCATCATCGTCTCTCTAGGACCCATGATGCTCCATGTTCCATTGATGCTCCAAGATCCATCAATTATCCATGTTCCATCGATGATCTGTACGCCGTTGACACTTCTAGTGCCATAGAGACTGAGAGACCTGTGAACTACAACTAGAAATCCTTATCTTCGTGATTTAGACATATTCCTGCCTAATCTGACTGTATTGACTGTACTTTATGTGTTTCCTTTGTGTTGAACTTCATGTGTTTCCTTTGTGTTATAATTCATGTATTTCTTATTAGTATTTTACTTTGTGGTTTCAGGGTATCCCACTGAGTATTGTTTTACTCACCCCTACATTGGCTTTGCCTGCACGTGTTGTGTCTTGTGAAAACGACTGATGCTTTGATGGAGCTCTAGGTGGACTTGAACCAGGTGGTTCTTAGAGTTATTAGAAAGACATGTTGTGCTACTAAAACTTTAGACAACTTCCCTACACTTTCCCTCCAGGTAGTATTTTCTACATACGAGTTTTGGGAACTTGTGTTTTCACTTGGCAGACTGTTTCTTTTAGTGGGCTTGTATTCTAGCCCTGTTTACTTTTTAGTTTTTCTACTATCATAATTTTTTGTTAGTATCTTATTGTATGCATGCATTTTCAACTTATTGCTTTTAAATTTCATCATTTTGGGATAGGAGATGCGTGCTTGTGTACAGGTACTTAGGAAAATTACTCTCATTTGGGGGATATGCCTACTCAGTGCTAGTCTGTAGCCCTCGTCCTACCATAGGTGGACCTAGGATAGTCATGGAACAACCCCCTCTGTGATGGGTTGTGACATGAACTCATAAGGGGATTCCACATGAACTCAGGCCTACCTCCTTATAAGAAAGATGATGTTGAATAGTGGTGAGGGACTAATATAGATATGGGGAGAATATTCCATCTAATTTATTCCCAAGGGTCCCATGTAATTTGATCAAAAATTTATCATGACCTATATATATATCAAACATCCAAAATACTTGTAGGCATAAAATAGGGATCCAACTAGGCCCCCACAATCCAAAATAGAAAGCAGTAAAAAAATATATATAATGAATTAAACAGAAAAGAGTAGTAGAAATAAATAATTAATAAAACATGAATCATATATAACCAGTTACACATTGTAAAATACATGTTGATCAATAACTAAGTTAATATTTAAAATTAGAATGGCCTCTAGCTCAAATCACTATAAACAATTATATTGATCACTCAGCCTACAAAATTAGTAGTCCTATACTAAGAGTCTAGTTCAAATCATTACCTATGTCCTGAGAGAAAATAGGAAGATCTACCAACATAATTTGAAACTTATATAGTGTACATAGGAAGGGGATGAGTCTAAAAATTTATTAGGAACCCCTAATTACTCATTCTCGATGAGTGGAGCTACGATCAAATGGATGTGATTGAAATACATATACAAAGAGTGAATTAATTATCATGAAATATACCCACTCATAAATATAACATGAAAGCACATCAGATATAAATTCCAAGTTGTTAGGTGTCAGAAATCCATCCCAAACTCCAACCATACCTTCACTTCAAACAGTTTTGATTTTTTTTGTTCATAAGTAACTACTAAGGGGGACCAAGTCCCACCCCAAAACTAGTACCTAATACCATAGATGATTTAAATAGTGTTGGAGTATCTATAATCATGTCACAAAACTATTCCTACAAGTGTAATCACCCAAGGGGTGACTCACCCTAGATACTAAGATAAACACACGGGGGATGACTCACCTAGTATACAGAGATAACACCCAGGATATGACCCACGTAGTATATAGAGATAAACAATTAGGGGGTGTCCCACCCAGTATACAAAGATATACACTCAGGGGCTATCCCACTTAATATGTAGGAGATAAAAACTTGAAGGCTATCGCACTTTGTATATATAAGATAAAGACCTAGGGGCTGTACCACCTAGTATATAGACGATAAAAAAAATTGAGTTATACCACCTAGTATACAGAAGATAAACATCTAAGGATGTATTACCCAGTATATAGATGATAAACACTGAGGGTTTATCCCACATGATATACAAAATATAAACACCTGTGATCTTTTTCTACCTAGTTTACAAAAGATAAAAACCCGGTGGTTGTCCCACCTGGTATACAAAATATGAACACCCAGGGTCTATACCACCTATTATATAGATTATGAACACCCATGTGTATGAATCACTTGGGTATATAGGATCAATGACTGAATGTTAACCTAGTAAGTCCATAATATACAAATCTATAGGGGGGGTCACATCCCCAACCAATGATTCTAAGGAGCATGTCCAAGGAATCCAAATTATGTCAATACATCTCAGGGGAAGTGTTTCCCACCTAAAGTATCATATAACACATATCATAAGGTTCAACTATATATCAAAACCTATCTCATAGGTATGAGGTTTTCATCCCAAGTGAACAACCCATTATCATGAAAATGGATATATAAAGCTCACATCACCATTTAGAGTTCTAAAGTGACACTAAAAATCATCACTACCCATACCACCCAATAAACCTATATTAGGTCAACATATTACTGGGGAAATTTCCATGGGTCCCTTAGGATAAATAATATCCTGGACACCCTACATGGTTTTCACAATCATATTCCAATCCCTCAACCCAAGCACATTATTTTTTCACAACATTCTTCAATCATCACTAGGGTCCTTCACACCTATCACTAACCTCTAATGGGTGTGTCACATCTATCTAGATGAACCGACAACTTTTATACCATAAGAATAGTTCTCATAGGGCTATGTACATGACACACATCAACATGAAATACATAATCCCGAAGAAATAAAAATTTGTAAGAAGAAATATTATAGAATCTTTTGAAAATAGGGTATCTCCCTAATGAGGTCAAATAACACAAACCATATCAAGCCAATCCCTGCTGGATTTCCCTTGAAAACCAATTAAAAACACTCTTTTCAAACTCTTTTATTTTAAAATTAATATCCCATCATTTTACTCATGCTAGGAATATAAAAAAATATCATTCAATTATTCTTTAGAAAACATAAATATAATTTTAAATTTTTTTTTCAAAACCCATTTATCATATCACCAATTTAATTAAAATTATAGTTCAATCTATTCCTCTTTTCAAAATGTAATTTTTAAAATTAACAAAATTATTCTTAAAAAAACGTTTTCCACAAGTTAATTCCATATGTAGGGACAACATCAATCATTTAATTAGTGTACCACCATTGATCTGTTTTGTATTCTATGTGGTCTATGTTAACTATTAGGCCAACAAGAGACCATAACAACCTTATGGAAGAATCTCCCAAGTTAATAAAATATCTAGTAGGTATAATAATGAGGAAACATTAATATAAAAATCAAAAATCAACCAAGAGACTTAGTAAATTCAATGTCTCCAAACAAAAACAAGGAGTTACTATCCTTTGAAACAAAGCTCAACCATCACAAACCAAGCTTTTACAAGATCCAACATTAACCTGAGATCCTATCCCAATCCCCGCATCATAAATAATTAATGATAAAATCTTATAATTACTTTTTAAATTAAATTCAACCAATTATAAAAAATTAATAATTAATTTTGAATTTAAACCAATTAGGAATAATTTTTGAATTACTCACTAGGAAACCTCGTCACACAGATTTAGTGACCAACCACACATAGAGGGTCCACAATTCATTACCAATATTAACCAAACTATAATACCTAATAACCATTATTTATTCACAAAACCAAATTAATTTAAATTTAATCCAAAAATATAAATAATATTTTTTGTGTGACATACCTCGATAATTATGATGAAATATAGCCTAATCACATCCTCTTGGGGCCTCCTCTATGAGTCTTATGAAAAAACACAAAATTTCATGATTATTTACACCATGATTTGGTGTAAATCATCCTGAAACATAACTTGTAGAAGACTAAAATCCAAATAAAAACAAGGGAGTGACTAAATAAGGAAGAGGAAAGGAGATTTCACCTTAAAACCTCGAAATATTGCACCAAGAAACACCAAAATTGAGGGAAATCAATGGGAGAAATGGGTGGAGGGTCAACTATTATTGTTTACACCAGAGGGAGGATTAAATAGGCGATTATGGTTAAACAATTAAGGGGTTAATATCATAAATAAATACTATTAATGATCTAAATTGTGTACCAAACCATGTTCCAACCATTTTGTAGGAACTATCCATGTACATCCCCTTCACATGATTAATCCAAAAAGTTTACCAAACATTATGATAACAATGTAAATTGGAACTACCTAAATCTATAACATTAAATATAACAAATTATTTATTTAGAAGTGGTTTTTAGTGTCAGTTTCTTAAATCACCACAAAAAAACAAAAAACAAACAATTAGTGGTGGTTTCTAAAAAAATACCCTTAAATATTTTTCATTTATTAAAAAATCCACTTCTCTTATCCTCTCAAGCCCTTCCCACCCTTCTCCCTCAAGACATTAACACTATACCCCCTTCTCCCCTGATCCATCACCTCTAGAACCCTTTATTACCTAATCCCAACCCTAAAATATATCCCACCTTCTCACCCCGAGCCCACTGAGCCTGAGCCCGAGTCACCAAATCCCTTTCCCCTGAACCATCACTGTTTCCCCTTCCACCCCATAGCTCCACCACTACTCACCGTTTCTGTCGCCCCTTAACCATTAAATTGGTCCCTACCTCTACTCCCACCCTCTCACACTCAACAAAAATCACTAAAGACCCCAATAATTTTATGGTATCAATTTTTAAGGTGTGGAATATCCTATCAAGACCCTCATCTATGAAAATTTAAGGTTTTCATATCATGTTCTTAGTTCGTGGTAGGTGTTTCCATGATTTTTATTTTATTTAGAATACCTAAAATGAATGGGTTATATAAATTGGGTTTTATTCTAATTATTCATGTTAATGAGTTTAATTAATTTAAATATATTCATTGAAAAAGTTTTTTAACAAATTATAGTTTATTACTAAGTGGGGTTTTATAGATTTTCTCCTATTGTGTTTCTAAACAAAAAGAATAACTATATTTTTTCCTATAAAATATTTTTGTTGGATTATATATGGAGGGAAAGAATTTTAATATTATTTGAAATTATTTGTGTGGTTATATGTATTAGTATATAAGCTTAAGAGGTTTATTTAGTTGGGTTTTCCTTATTTGAGCTATTTTATTGAGTTTACTTATTTTATACTTTTATTATTCACTTGTGATTGATGTGTGAGTGTTTCATGTTTTGTTTGGGTTTATCCACATATGTACTAGTGTGTATATATTTATAAGTATCTATGTGTATATTCACATGAGAATATGTGAATAAGTGAATTGGGAGATATATTTAAATATATATATAATTATGTGTATAATTATAAAGGGAATATTTAAGATTAAACTTGATGTTGGAATTTTTTTTCCCAATAAAAATTCGAATATACTTTTAAAATGAATTATAAAGACAAATTTAGTAGATTATAAAGGGACTTACACATTATTTTATTTTTAAAATATTTTTAATAGAGTTTTATAGAAAGTGTAATTTTCAAGTCAATGTTTTTTTAAAAAGAAAGTGTTTATCATAAAATTATTTGAGTTCGATAGTGGAAATGATCTTAAAGGCGTTTTTGAAAGGGAATTTTTCATTTAATTCTCAATGAAATATTTTCTGCTGTTAGTTGTTCTTATTTGTTAAACCTTATGAGAAAACTAGGGTTATTGGGTAGGATAACCTAGAAAAGATGAGGTCCTCTACCACTATAAATTATAGTGATGTATTATTTGACACCCCTATAGCTATAAATGTGTTATAAATCTAAATCCACTGATAGGGTGACATAGAATTACAAGGTACACCTAGAAATAGTGGCATTAGGGTGTTTCTACCATGAAACCCATTTTAAATTAATGATTTTATGGTTTTATCTTTCTGTTATTTTATGTTATACAATCAATGATTGATTTCCATTTTTTAATTTTACCTTTTTAGTAATTATATGAATCTTCTTATAACAACATGGGTTGTGTTTTTTCACTTACATTAACCTCTTTTCATACTTAGTAATACTTATTTTTTTGTTTTATGTAATTAAGTGTAAGAACATTGTAATATATACGGATAAAATTTGGATCACAATAATGAGGAATACACCGTAGTATGGTAAGGGTTTGGAGGAATTTTTAGATTTTCCAATTTCAAAATCGATCCATTCATGGGACAATATTATGTCCATTTTAACATCCCAGCCTTTCAGAGAGGTATATAGTTTTAAGTTACCATTCAAAACCTATATTTTATCATATTAATGAACTCTAATTCTATGGAGTGGTACAAGAGAGTCTGGGACTCATTTAAGCGTTGAGCTATGGGAATTTAGAAGGAATACTAAGCCACATGGTTAGCGTATGATTAGTGGTATCTATGTGACTCAACCGTGTGGGTCACCCAGTGCACAGGGGAGGATTTACGGGTTTTCAACAATCATGCGAGCTTGGAAGTATATCCATTTTAGAGAGTATAAATCCTTAAAAGTGGATTTTTACATGGGATATGAACAGTTATAAAAACCATACTCTTAGCTAGTGTGAGGGGTGTTCTTTGACTGGGGATGGTTCATGGTTGGTGAACATCTTTCCCAACTATGTTTCCATACTATGTAACCCCAATTTTAGAGGGGAATTTACATTTTCCCCTAAAATGTTGTAAAACACAATTTCTTTCTTCTTTTTTCATTTATTCTGTAGTAGTAACAGGAAGCTCTCCTTCTCCTCCAAGGAAGGTATTTTGATAACTCCCTTGTATCCATTTTCATATTTGTCAGGTGCATTGGATTCCGCTTAGTAATATCTCCACTCATCTTCCTTTTTTCTTATTTTCTCTTCTCCCCTACTGTGCTATTTTGGTGTGAGTTCCTTTAAGCTATTTTTAGGGAATTTTATGATTCTACTAATATCTCACATCCTAGCTCGATTCAAGGGTTCACGTTGGATGATGAGAGTGATATAAACCAAAGGTAGGTGGTCTATTTTATTTATCTCATGTTTAGTTTCTTCTATATTATGTTTCATAGTTCTATGTACCAAAATTCTCCAAAAATGCATTCCAAATGATTATAAAAATCAATTTAAATGATTATTTAGGTTTAATATGATCCTAAACAATGAAAAATTACAACCTAGGTTGTTCTCCTAGACATGGGCCACCCCTATGGGTGTACCCCTCATTTATAGCATTTCTTACAACTACTTTAAATTGTAAAAACATACATAAGTGGTGTTTTAACATGTAATAAATTTTTTTAAAGTATGAATTTAAATATGTTATATAGTAGTCCATGAGTGAGGGCCATATAAATTTTGATCCGTAATTGAATTGGTTAACTAAATAACTTGGATAATTTTTCTAAAGTAACTTAAATTACATTAATAGTTGAATTGTGATAGATATTACATAAATCATATCCAATATGAGAGTGATACTTATATCCTTATGGGATTATTAGGATGAGATAATTGATATTTATAATTAGATTTTATAAATGGTTTGTATATACACTCTGGGAGATATTAGGTATTCCTAGCACATGATCATTGTGCATTTTACTTACCTCCATGTGAGCGATACCAGTTCCCTAGGGGAGAAACCATGGATGGGATTATTGGCTAGATGGTTAGACTAGGTCATAAGTGATACTCGACACCCTATGTGAGATACTAGGTATGGACTCAGAGGGATTATTTCACCCATGTCGGGTGTGATACTTGTGGTTCAATTTACGGATTGAATTGGACAAACTCCTATGGCCTTGAGTATTTATTGCACCCCTAGTGAGATACTTGGGTTCCTCATTATGGTTCACCTTGGATGGGATTGAGATTATTCTTAGTTAAATTCAAGATACTGCCTTTTATTTATAACCATTAAAGAGAATTTATCCAACTAAGGGATGTATTTTCTAAGAAAATCCCATAATTGGGAACAATCCATTTTTTTATAATTTATTTATGACATACCATTATATTATATATCTCACTTGTATAAGTTACCCTTGGTTTATATACACATATAATAATTCATAATAGTCATAATCAGTTGGGAATCCCATGAGGAACACATTCTAATGTTTGAATTTTTTTATTGCCTTTCATTTACTATTATAGGAACACTACTCATTTTATAAGCATTGACTGGATTGATTTAGACATTGTTAGTTGTGGCCTACTGAGTATATCTCACACCTTGGTTGGTCCACCCTTGGTACCCAAGTAGACTTCATGTTTTCTGGTGTATATAGTGGGAAGTGTTCATATTTAGATGTTTGATTCATAGTACTAGGATGGAGTACAAGATAGGAAGACCAAGACTATTCTCATGATGATGATAATGGTATCTTTTTGGAATTTTGTATTTCTTTCAAAGCATGTGATATATGCCTTCTCCCATGTATCTCGTGTACCATATTTTTTATAACAACATGTCATGATGATCATCATCATTTTTTATCTATTATCATCCAACTTCTTCCTATTATTTATTTTCTATATGTTTATTTATTATTTCACAACTTACTTATTATTACTAATTCCCTTGTTATCACTTACTATATACTGTAGTACTACACTCTGACTCATGATAGAATAATCACTCCATAGACACATATTGGGCCCTCATGGCTAGTTGGGAGCCTCTAGTGTATAGGGATCCACACTTGAGGTCACATGGCTAACTATATCGGGGCACCACATAGTGGATTCCAGGGAGATACACTACAAATTGGTACTAGATATTATTTTACTTTTGTCTTACTGTTTGGGTATTAGATAGGAGACTAGGATGTAACAAAATTTGTTAATGAGTCTGTGTTTGGGAGTAACTAACCCACGTACAGAGGAAACCCAAATTACCTATGATTTTTTTTCTACTTATTGGATTATTCCTGTTATAGTTTATTTGATTTCACTATATGATGTCACACATGTTTTGTGATGTTGTTACTATTGTTATTATTATTATAGGTTTATTTAACATGGCTCGATTAAATGATGGTGTATCATCTCATGCATCATAATAGGCACCCTAGGACTTAAATATCATGCATTATTCCATGCCATATCAATATTTCCTTGTGCATTGCCTATATTTCATGTTCTTGTAGGGTAACATAATTTGATTAATTAATGTTTCTACAAAAATATAATTGATTTTTTACTGTATATATTGATTATGATACTTTAATTATCCTATTATGCCACTTTTGATCCATTGACCACTAGTTCTACGAGCTAGAAAACATAATGGATTTTATTTATGAATGATAATTTTAATTTATGAAGCAAGTACTTACATAATTTAAGAATGGTAGTTCATTATGTGAAATCACTATACGCAACCTATTATATCATTATACTGGATGTAAAGGTCAGATCGTTTGTTACTTGATGTGCCAATTCCAATTTTTTAATAGATTTTGCCTTCATAAAATTGGGAATGGCGATGATTTTAACTATATTGAGATATCTATATCCATACAAATAATAATGAACTTGATTAAATTAAAGTTTTAAAATGAAATGGTTACTACTAAATGGGATTCCAATTTCTATGTAAAGGGAATTTTCCTCTATAACTTAAAAGTATCACTCCATATAATGGAACCTATACGTTTTTATGAGACCTTAAACCAAAACCAACCATAGTAGTGGAATCTAGGTTGTTTTTATTATGGTCTGTCATGATATCTTACTTATCACTTAGACCTGGCCTTAGGATCATGATGAAAGGTGTGACTCATTGTAAGAAGGATTTGTACTTAAACTTTACTGCATTCCCTATTTCCTATAAGATATTAAATATTATCTGAGGCATGCTCTTGAAAATTGTTGACCTATTCCACCTCGACATCCTCACGTATTGTTCTAGGAGAGTGGTAAATACCATGATCCAAAGGTGGTGGGACCTAATCCACCGATATTACCTTCTATAGTGCCACATAAGGGTCCTCCTATAGATATTTCACTGGGCTTTAATGATCAATTATGAGATTGTTTCTTCCGCTTTATGAAGACCGTACATGGTTCTCCCTAACCTTCCCCTACTATGGAAGAGATGACCTAGGAATTCTAGCAGTAGCATCCTCCCTCCATCTCGGGGTATGGAAGATATCAAGATACTGAATCTTGGTTGGATTATATGTTTTCATTATTTAAGAATTTGAATATGAATCTAGAGAAGATGGTAAAACTCAGTACCAACATGCTCTGAAATTATGCTAAACATTGGTGGTATGCCATTACCCAGGATGGATATCATTAGGGTATGGTCTAAGTAGGCTTCCAAAAAACCTTATATGACTAATTATTCACCCATAAGTTTTGATCAGACCGGTCATAAGAGTTTATGAACATTTAGAAGGGTTCCCTGTCAATGATGGAGTGTTCAGATCATTTCACCAAGCTCCATAATTTTGCAATGACTCTGACTGGTGATGAGATAACCACTACAAGATATTTTTAGGATGATCTTCCATATTCTATCCAATTGTTGGAGAAAATTTTCTAGTTAACCACTATTTTAGATATAGTAAAATAATCCCTCATCATAGAGTTAAACATGAGGGAAGGTGGAAGTGTGAGCCCGGGTGGTTCAGCTTCTAGGTAGGGTGGCAATTTATCTAATGACAAGAAGAAACATTTCAAGGGTGTATGTGAAGGAAGTCCCTAATAGATGACATGTACCAAAAATTATGTGGTTTTTCACCAGTGTAGTAAAATATCCCATAGGAATCCCCAGTGTTCTAGGATCCTAATAGAGTTCCAATCTCACGGTAGGATATGTCACCTACAATGATTCCATCAAATGTTTCCTCTTGTGCCTAGAAAAAAGGGATCTATGTCGACACCACTTTCAGATACAAGATCATTAGCTCCACATCAGGATAAGAACTGGTCTTCTACTAACTGATAAGGCTGATGGGGTTGTTTTGGATGAGGTATTTAGACCTCATAAGTTCAATTCAAGCGTAGCGAACCCACCCAAGTAAGTCAGGTTTCATATGAGGGACACAATTCAGGCCATATTTATAAATTAATGACTATAACTAAGGATAAGAGTTTAGGGACTTATATATTATGGGGTACTATTCTGGTATTCACAAATTTAGTTTATTCTCTATTTGATACAGGTTAATCACACTCTTCTATATCTGCTGGAATTATAGAATGTTTGGGCCGAACAATAGAGTATTTCAGTTGACTTATGATTCCTAACACACCATTAGGGGTTTATATCAGAGGGTATACACTAATTCATGTAGTTCCCCCTTGATATATGTAGTTACCACTTCTTGTGGAATTTATTATTCCTTGGTATTACAAGTTTTGATGTCATTATTTGTATGGAATGGGTAGTGCCTTACCAAGACCATGTTGATTGTTATCGCTAGAGGGTGTCTTTCACATCACCATGGGGTAATTATTATATTTGTAAGGGTGAATGGGATATCAAGTTGAGTCGAGATGGAAATGAGCATACTAGGCTAGGCATATTGATATCTTGGATAGATAGTCTCTTCATCAGAGATAAAGGAATATAGCTTGTAGAATTCCCTCTTATAGAGGATCATTTTAGGGATGCTTTCCCTAAGGATTTATTAGGTTTACCTACCATGAGAGAGGCAGAGTTCACCATTGATCTAGTTTCAGGTGTGACACAAGTGTCCATTCCACCCTAGTGGATGGAACCTACCAAGGTCTAGAACATAAGAATCAGTTAGAAAACATAAAGGAAAAGGGTTTTATTTGACTTAGCACTTTTCCAAGTGGTTCATATGTCCTTTTTTCTAAGAAGGTGGTTGATAAACATAGGTTGTAGATGGATTATAGATGGTTGAACCACCATATAGGGAAAAATTGGTATCCACTACCTATATAGATGACCTCTTTTTCTAAATGTGAGGAGCAAAAATATTTCTCTAAGATTTACTTGAGGTCTAGATACCATCAGGTATGTGAGGTAATCAGACATACCATGTACAATATTTTGATGTAGGTATAGATTTATGAGTAATAGGTTATGTCAATAAAAACTACAATCAAAATGATAGTATTTATGGCTCTAATGAATCAAGTTTTCCATCCATACATAAATTCATTTGTGGTAATCTTCGTTGATAAAATCTGGGTGTATTCTTTCACTAGTCTCGAAGTTTCCAACCATATTTGGATCATGATGAATGCACTAAGAGAGCACCAGATTTATTTCAATCTCAAAAAATTCCACTTTTAGATAAATGAGGTCCACTTCTTGGGTCATATCATTTCAGAGGTCAGTAAGATTTTTGTCCCAGAGAAGGTGAGCAGCGTAGTTTCTTGAGAGTATCCAAATATTGTGTATGACATATGTATTTTTCTTGGGTCTAAATAGATATTTTAGGTGATTCATTCAAGAATAATCATTCCTAGAATCACCTTTTATTAGCTTCATTAATAGGGTATGAGGTTCTTTTGATCTAAATCTTGTGAGATAACCTTTTAAAACTTGAAGGCGAGATAGTATTTAGCACTGATCCTGATTCTTACTGAGTTGGGTAGAAGCTATACAATTTATTTTGATTCCTCATAAATTTTTCTAGGAGTTTTTCTAATGAAGGGTGATCGGGTTGTAGAATACTGGTCCCACTAGATGAGACATCATTAGCGGAACTTCCATACACATGACCTTGAGATAGAATCCAAGGGTCATGATTTACGCTGTTGGAGGAACTATATGTGGTGAGATCAGTTTTTTATTTACTGGGATTATAGAGGTATAAAATATATCTCCACACAGTGATACTTGAATATGAGGTAGCACATGTGGGTAGAATACTTGTAGTCATTCAAGTTAAATATTTTTTATACACCCTAAAATGGTAATGCAGTAGCTAAAACTATGATCTAGAAGACTCAACATGATGTACAGGAGGCTAGCAGTGAGTGGAATTTGATGGATATATTTTTTGATATGTATCTAGAGGTTCAGGAATATCATAGGAATCCTATTTTAGCATCTCATGTAGTGACATCCTCCATGAGGCAGCAATCAGATCCTGAGGTGTTTATCATGTGGGAGAGTATCTTAGGTGATAACTCACTTCCTGATTATGTTGTTGATGATAATGAGATCCATCTCTATCATAGACATGTTTGGATTCCTGTTGATATATGAGAAGAGTTGATATGAGAATATCACTCCACTATTTGGGTAGTTCACATTAGGATAACAAATATTTACTGATATATACATCACTAGTATTGGTGGCCAGGTATGAAGGTGAAGATTGCAAGATTAATCATAAGGTATTCCACTTATTATCTGGTGAAGGTGGAGAACCACCTACCTAGTGGAATTCTATAGCCTCTATCCATTACTGAGGTTAAATGGAATTCCATCACTATGGAATCCATGATGGGATTTCTGAGATCCCCTTGAGGCTATGATGTAGTATGGATGATTATCAATAGATTAAAAAAATTTGAACACTTTCTACCTATTTGGGAGACCTTCTATGTTTTTGATCATGGAAAGATTTATAATCAGAATATTTTGCGCATTTATGGTGTCCCCAATTCAATCTTATTATACCAGGATTCTAGTTTTATATCATGATTCTAGCAGGTTTTGAAGAAGGAATTGGGTTCAATGGTTCTCTTTAGCAAAAATAAACCTCAGACCAATGGATAGTCCATGTGAAAAATATAGGTGTTAGAGGACATGCTCTGGTCATTGTCCTTGATTTATGAGGTTTATGGGAAAATCTAATACATATAATTGTTTTTTCCTAGAAAATTAATTTTTAGGAAATGGTTCATATGGATCTATATGAGGTCCTTTATGGTGGTCTATTATGTTCAAATCTATACTATTTAGAGGTGGATGAGGTAGCACTACTAGTTAATTGCCTCATTCAGAAGACTTTAGTGATATTATAGATAATTTAGAAACAAATTGCTATGGTTCAGTCAAGGAAGACATCTTATACCAATCATCACTACTGACCTTTGGAGTTTGAGGTGGGACATCAGGTATTTCTACAGGTATCTCCTTGATTGGGTCATAAATGGATTCAGAGATAGTGAAAGCAATCACCCCATTATATCAGGACTTTTGAGATTGTGGATAATGTTAGGTCGATAGCCTATCAGTTGTTGTTACCTAAAAGTTACTAGGAAATTCACGATGTATTCCATGTACCATCGATATTTATGGTATCATGCTAACCCATATCATTTGTATAGCCCCAAGGATATTGAAATGGAGAATTATGTGTCCTTTTAGGTGCTTCTGATATGAATCATTTCTTAGAGCATGAATCCCCTTCGAGGTAGGCTAGTTCCACTAGTCTAAGTGATATAGAATAATGATAATGTATAAGAAAAGTCCTAAGAGTTTGAGGCTGATGTACATTCTTAGTGGACAAAACTCTTATCATAAAATTACTTACCAACCTTGGAAGGGAAACATGTGGGTACGTTTTTTATAATGAGGAGAGGTTATAATGTCCTAACTTTTTAAAGAGGTGCATACTTTTAATTCACTATTCAAAACCTCTAATTTTATGTTATTGATGAACTCTAAAGTATATAGAGTGGTCAAAGAGATTCTGAGGATTATTTGGTTATTGGGTCTCCAGTAATTTGGAAGACATACTTAATTACACGGTTAGCACATGGTTAGTGATAATTATGATACTCAATTGTGTGGCTCACCCAATTTACAGGGTACAGTACATGGTTTTTCTACAACAATGAGAGATAGAACACATTCCCATGTGAGATTGAGAAAACCCTTAATAGTGTAATTTTTCAAGGGCAATGAATGGTTATCCAGACCATGCAACCATCATGTGCGAGGGCTGTTCTTGGATAGGGGCTGGGGAAAAATTGGCACATGGTTTTTCCAATTGTGAGACCAAACCATGTGACCCTAATTTTAGAGATGAATTTACATTTTTTCCCCTAAAATATTTTAATACCCCATCTCCTTATTCCTCTTTGATTTCATCTCCAACAACCACCTGAAACTCTCCTTCTACTCCAAGGTAGGGATTTTGATAATTCCCTCATATAAGATCCATTTTCATCACTGATGGGTTTATTGGATCAAAATAAGTAATTTATCCACTCCCCTAACTTATTTTCTAGGTTTATATTATCCTCTACTTTTCTATTTTGGGGTGAGATCATTTTCACCATTTTCACGGAATTTGATGAATCTCACAATATATCATGTTCTAGCTCAATTCAAGGGTCAAAACTGGATGAGGAGAGCACTACAGACCTAAGAAGGTGGTCTAGTTTCATTTCATCAATGTTTAGTTTCTTTTATATTATGATTCATAGTGCCTCACACCAAAATTATCTAGTGACACTTCTAAAATTATTAGTAAATCAATTTTAATGGTTTCTCAAGTTTAATATGACCCTAACTAATGGTGAATCACTTCCTAAGTTGTCTTCCTTGAAAGGTGACACCCCTATGGGTATTCCTTTCTTTGATATCATTTCTTACAATTGCCTTAAATTTATAAACCATACTAGAGGGTTGTTTTTTCATGTAATAAATGTTTTTAGAGTATGAATTTAATTAAGTGAAATTTTAGGCCATGAGTTTGTCCTCTAAAATTCATGCCATAATGGAATTTATTGACTAAATAACGTGGATAATTTGATTAAAGTATCTTAAGTTACATGCCTTACTAAATGGTTGAAATGTGATAGATAAGATATACCTCATATAAATTCCAAGAGTGATACTTGGATCCTTATAGGATTCTTGGGATGGGATCATCAAGCTTTATAATTATATTTTTTTAAATGGTTTGTATATACATCAGGGGTTATACTAGGTATTCCTAGGATGGGATCACTTTGTGTTTTCATTACCTCTATTTGAGAGATATCAGTTCCATAGGGGAGAAACCATGGATGGGATTGATGGATAGATGGTTAGACCTAGTCCCAAGTGATATGTGGTCCCCTACATGAGATACTAAGGATGTGATAAGAAGGATGATTTAACCCATACTATGAGTGATACTTGAGATTCCATTTATCGATTTCCCTGGATGGAATCCTACAACTTTGAGTATTTGTTGTGATCTTAGTGAGATACTTGGGTTACTAATTATGGTTTGCCTTGGATGGGACCATGATTCCATTTAGTTAAATTCAAGAGACAAACTTTTATATTAAACAAAGAATTCCACTTTATTTGACTAAGGTACATGTCTTCCAAGACAAATCACATGCTTTGGCATAGTCCATATATTTTTTAATTATTTATAAAAACCCATTATATTATATATGTATCACTTGCACAGGTTTAACTTTGTTCAAATACATCAATGCTAGGCCAAAGAGGGTAGAATCAATCAGGTATCCCATGAGGAACTTGGTCATATGTTTTTATTTATTTATTTCAATGAATTTACTATTATTGTCTCACTTCTCATTTTACAATCAGTGACCAGATTGATCTAGACACCATTGTTGGTGGCCTACTAGGTATATCTCACACACTTCTTGGTCCACCCTTGGTACCCAAGTAGACATCATGGTTGCATGTGTAGATAACGGGAAGTGTCCAACTTTTGATGTTTGATTTTGAGTACTGGGATGGAGTATGGGAGTAGAGGACCGAGCCTATACTCATGATGATAGTAGTGGAAACCTTTTTTCCTATCATGTGATATATTCCTTCTCCCCTATATACCATGTACCTTATTTTATATAGATACATGTCATGACCATCATCATCATTTTTTATCTATTATGATCCAGCTTCCACCTGTTATTAATTTACTGGATTTTTATTTATTATTATTATTCTTACTTGTTATTACTTATTTTGTTGGTATCATTTATTATTGTTACAACTATGCTACAATTTGACACATGAGGGAATTGTATCCACATAGACACACCCTGGGCCCTTTCTATCGGATGGAAACCTCTGGTATATAGGGAGGCATGCTTGAGGTTATGTGGCCAAACATCTTGGGGTACTACTCATGTATTCCAGGATTGGACACAACATTTATGACCTAAGAAAATTAGAATATGGTTGAAGTGACATGGATTTTATGAAAAATTGATATTGAAGCAACTCCATACTCCATATTTGTTTTGGATTTGGAGTTGAGAATAAAAACTAAAAAATGTTTGAGAACTAATGTTAGTCAATAGAATGAGCTCCCAAATTCATCAATAATTGACGATGAAATGAAAAAATTTATACATTATATTTTCCACATTACAAGAAAAAATAATCAACATAAAAACATATCAAAACAACCAATTGGGGGTGATACAAATAGTATCTTAATAAATGATGCTTTGGGACTATAACACATCCCGATAAATATCATAACATATCATTGGATCCTCCTCTTGATTTTGTGGTGACTAATGTAAGAGAGAACTTCACTTAGTAGAAAATTGAATTTCAAGATTTAGTTGAATATGGAAATCAAGAGTTATGTGGTGGATGTTGGAAATATTCAAATCTTTTTTTCTTATGAACTTGTACCATATAAAATGCCTATATAGAATTTAAAAAAGGTGATGTCCATGATATTGGAATTTTTTCATGTAATATTTCATAAATCTAATATCCCTAAGTCTTTTTATGATATTGAAAAAGTTATTAATAAGAGTGTTCTCAATTATAAAAAAGTACATGTTTTTTCCAATGATTTTTTACTTTATTAGGGAGAGGATCCAAGAATACATGATTAAAAGAAATGTCCATATTCTAGATGGAATTCAATGGGTTATGTTGGAAGTATGAATAAAAAAACTACTATAAAGAAGAAGAAAAATAACACACCCAAAAAGGTTTTTAATTACTTCAATTTAAGAACTATATTGAAAGGATTATTCATGCCATTAAAAACCACCGAGAACATGAATTGGAATTCTATATATAATAACAATTATTGGTTAATGTGACATAAAATAGATACAAAATCACAGAATTAATTTGATTTTCTACATCCAAATTTATCATCTGATCCTAGTAATGTTTGATTTGGATTGGAAAATGATGGATTAAACCTTTTGGGGCATTGAGTACCGATTATAACATTTGTATACTTGTTTTGATCCATTACAATATACCACTGTGGACATGTATGAAACAAATGTCTTATTTCATTTTGATGATTATTAATAGAAATAAAATTCCAAGAAATGATATTGATGTATACTTACAGCACCTAATTGAATAATTATAGGAGTTATGGAGTGTCAGTGTTGTGAAATATAATTCATCTTCCTGAAAGTGTACAAAATGAACACTGCTCTAATGTGGACCATTAGTGACTTCCAAGGACTTGGGAACATATCTTGTTAGAACACTTACACTGGTTTGGATTCTATTATTTGTAAATTTGATTTTGAGCCTGAACAACTACCTTATAATAAAAAATGGTTCTTCTGCTTTCATAAAATATTTTATGATGCATATCATACATTTCAGTTGAACAAGTTAAAATTCAATGGGTATATTGATCATAGAGCACCTCTAGAGTTATTGATAGGTTTTAAAATATTTTCACTACTAGTAAATGTTGAATATTTTTTGGAAAGGTGAATAAATTGAATGATAGTGGGAAACAAGTTTGAGGTGGATCATCAATTGAAATCAGAATGCATTAATGGAAGGAAAAAGTATATTCTTAAAAAGTCCATATTGGGAATTTAATTTGTTGTGTCATAATCTTGAAGCTATGAATATCAAGAAGAATATTTGTGACAAGTTTATCTTCAAATTACTTTATGAGCATAGAAAATTAAAGGATCATCTCAATTCTTAGAAGGAATTACAAACAATGAATACAAAGCATGATCTATGGAGAAATGAGAATGGAATGTATGCTATGAAAATTCCTAAAATGAGAAATAAGATAAACATACATTCCTTAAAATTTTAAAACATATGAAAGTATCTGATGGGTATTCAAGTAACATCTTAATGTGTGTTGACTTAGATCATCATAGGTTACATGGATTGAAAATTCTTGATTCAAATGTTTTTTTAATGGGGTTACTACCATTAGCATTGAATATACTGTTACCTAAAATGTTTAATATATTTGTACTCAAAATTTTACCATTATCCAGAAAACTATGTGAAAAAACAATACAAGCATCTGATCTTGAAAACCTTCAAGATGGATTTTTACTAACACATTGTGTAATAGAGATGATCTTTCCTCTATTATTTTTTGTTTTCATGATGCATATAACTGTTTATTTGGTTGTGAAAACTAAATTATGCAGTACCGAAAATTATTGATGGATGTATCCAATCCAGAGGTACTTTATTTATATGTTTTTTATATTAAGAAAAAACTTATTGGAACTTAATTAAATACATAATTATGTTTTTTTTCACAGATACCTTATTCATTTTGAAAGCCTACATGAAAATTAAAGCTCAACCTGAAGGATTTTTTTTGAAGTCTATTTAGAAGAGGAGTGTCTTACCTTTTGTTCTAGATACATGGATTTTATTTAGACACGATTTAATTGATTTATATGTGTTAATGACATAGAAACTCAATATAAACTATATGGTATATCAAAAAACATTCCTATTATTGGCTGATCAATTAGGAAGATCTGAAATATTACAATGATAGAAATGGAATCAATATAGGCACATGGATCTTTTCAATTAAATAGTGAAATTATAGATCATTTTATTGAATATCTCAAGATACAAACAAAGATATGACTAATAAGACAAACATAAAATGAGAAATATATAATAAAAAGATGTTAATAAAGATCTTGTAGAATGGTTAAGACTCCGTTTATGTTCATAAATATTAAAATCAATATGGATATTGGGTTAAAAAACATATTTTGAAAATATAATAATGTATGTTACATTTTACAAATCATGAATGCTGATACTCAGGATGAGTTTTCAGAAGATTTAATGTTTCTGGATCAAGGTCCTCTAAAATAGTCTAGAAAGATTGATGAATATAGTGTGAATGGATTCAAATTTTGTATTGTCAACCAGGAAGAGGTTTTAAAAACATAGAATAGTGGTATATTTATAGTTTCCAAATTGGGATACTATGGAAAGTTGATTGATATTATCGAATTAAACTACCATGTTCATTTTTCACTTATTTTATTCAAATACAAGTGGATCGATATTAAAAGGGGAATTAAAATATATTCCTTGAAATTTATTTTTATATCTCTTGATGGATGTTGGTGACCGTAAATTACATGACCCATATATCTACTCATAGCAAGAGAAAATGGAATATTATGTGGATGATTCCATGGATGAAGGGTGGAGTGTAGTATTCAAATAAAAAATAATAATTTTATGATATGGGTGATGAAGTGGAATATTTGACCTTCGACATTGAATCCCATCAATAATAGGAAACTAACTTAATTTTCTATCATGATATTGAAAATATTAGTTTTTCAAGGATGGATGAAGTATATGGAGTAACAATGGATTAGGATAACAACATGATTGAATGAAAAAATGATTGTATGTGTAGTCATCCATTGACTCTTCAACCACTTGTATATTATGTTATCCATTTCTAGTACTATTGATATTTTATCATATTTAAATTTATTTTTATGAATGATTTGTTTAATTTTGAAAAAGAAAATGTTATATTTTATTGTATGTGTAGTGATTCATTATCATACCTATGTATATTATATTTTTTCAGTATTGTGCATCTCTTATCATTTTTAAATTTCTTTTTATTCATGATTTTTTCCAAATATCTGTTCTGATTTTTTTATTTGTTTAAATGAAATGAATGATAAGGAATATAGTTGCCTAAATTGATTATTATGTGGTCCCCACATATTATGCTATGGGATTATTTGGCTAGATTCTAGACCAGTTAGTGACTGAGCTGATTACCCATCTAAGTATATATTATGATAGGAGAAATATGCCTCAATAATAGAAGACTGAAGTATTTTATTCCTAGATAAAGGTAATTTTAATGCATTATGGTTCAATTATATTCCATTAGTTAATTAAATTATAATATTTTAAAAATTAATCTCTTTGTATAGATGTAGGATATGAAGTTCACATCTCTACAGAAATAATTAGTTGATTTATATTATAATTCAACTAGATGTGTCCCCAGTGATAATGTGTTTATGTATGGTTTTAGTGAGAAGGTAAATCAGACAACTTTGTAATCATTTATTACACAAACATTCATTGGTTTTAACATTAATGTTAAATATAAAACACTACTTATTTTTCAAGAAAATTGTCATATATGTGATGGTAGTAAGGATAATAGATAGAGACATAGATGGTGTTGATCTTAGTTCGTCAGGTAGTGAGGTGGGTGGACTTTGGATTCGGTGATGGGGATGTATAACTAATCTAATGACTAACTAACATAATGATTTGGTGATTAAGAAACCTTATTATGGATTGAGGTAGGGGATATCTGTATTTCTCCTCACTTCAAATTTTTTATGATGGTTAGTGATTCATTTTATTTTTTAGTATGATTTATTCATGATTATCTTATGTTTCCAACTTTTCTATGTTTTGAATTTTATTGTTAATTGTGTAGTTTTATATTTGGAAAGGTGTTTTTTAAAATTTTAAATAATGGGTTTAAAAATAATTAAAAAGTAATTTTAATATATAGTTTGGCTGAAATTTTCAAATTTTGATCTTCATTTTTGTTTTAATTAGAACACTGAATTAAGGATTTATCAATTTTATAATATTGATTTATTTAGTAGTTTTTTTTATTTTGATCATGTTTTAATTAAAAATCCATTTATAGTTGGTATGCTATGGTCCATTTACAGGTAGTTTTCCATTATATTACTTTCTCTTGGTCTTATATTGTTTTTATATTCAAGAGAATTAAATATTATTGTTGAGTATATATTTATTGTCTTGTGTGAGTTTCCCTATTAATATTGGAATGTGATCATGTTGGACTAATAGTAAACATAGGTCACATAGCTTATTAAATAGTTTTATGGTGGTTCCATGGTTGAATTAGTTTCAATGTCTCTTTTTATGACTGAAAAATAATTTTTTCTTTCAAAATAATTTTTGAGGAAAAATTGGGAAACCCAAAATAAAATCATACAAAAATTAACCCAGATCAAGACTACAAGGAACTGTCCGCCCCTCCCAAACAACTACATCGTTATGTCAAGCCTCCACCTCTCATGACCGCTCGACAAGTTGTCACATGCAGGGTTGCATGAGCCTGATACTGATGGTATAATCATACCCTCTCATTCATCTAAATCCAAATGGATATGCTCAGATAAATGGGTCATGCTCTGTATCCTCATTTGGTGCTGATCCTTGTAGAGTGTTGGTTACCATCAATAATCAAAATAAAACCAAAAAAAAAAACTACCTCAAATCCCGCACATTTCAAATTTCAAAAACCTCCACCAGAAAACACTAAATAAAAATGCCCAAAAGTCACCAAAAAGACATCAAACAAATAATTGATGTTGATATCCTTGAACTGGTTGCTTGAACTCATGCCCCAAAGGACCAAGAAGACCACCACCCTGATTTGCCTTGAAGAGAATGGAAGAATCCATGAACCTAAGTAGAGAACCGAACAAATAGATACCGGATGAAAATCAGACGATGAGATGGTCTGAATGCCTATCAACTCCAAGAACACCCTCAATCAGCATACTGATAGGAACACTAGGAGGAAAACACTGAAAGGGAGAGGAAAATGGCATTTAAGTAGTCATAAGATCATCACATAGGGAACTTGTGCAACTGAAATGAACATCAAAGATGTAACTAAAGTAACTGCAAAGAGAATCACATAAGTAACTAGAGAAACCAGAGACACATCACAGAGGCCTCTAGAGCAACAAGAATGTGTATCACAAAGCCAAGAACCACAAGCAACACTGGATCAGAGATGAAACACCAAGAGGGAGAGGCATAAGGAACCAGAGCAACCCAAAGTGCATCATATAAACAACTAGAGCAACTGAAACACGCATCATAGAGGAAACTGGACTAGATGAAAAGTGCGTCATAGAGGTGACTTGAGAAAATAGAGACGTAAATCACAGAGGCCTCAGGAGGAATGTAAGATTTCATCATAGGACTAAGAACCTCAACCACTGTGTCCAGACCCCCACTACAGCCTGAAAAACTGAAAATTACACAAAAAGTCAGGATAGAAGCAAACCAAACATGAATCCTAGAAGACACAAAATTCATCGATTAATTCAGGATTAAAAGGATACAGGCAAAGGAATGCATAGAATCAGAGAAGAATATGAATGAAAACTGCCTCAACCATACCCAGATCTTGAACTGAAAGTCATCAAAGGACTCAAAGACCCGACACATCGAATATGAAATAATCACCAACATTGATTGAAGCTGAGGTCATCCATTCGAGCCTTAGTCCACATCGAAGACCATTGTTGGATCAGATCCAAATCAAAGATAGCTAGATCTTCACCAACCATAGAGAAGAAGAAGAAAAGCGAGTTGGATTCCAGGACAACCGACACCAAGTCCACCCTCACCGCCACTAAAATCTAAAAGCCGAGCCGAGATCCATTGCCCAAAGACCCATGACAAGCCGAGAAACAGGATACCGCTGCTCGTAAAATAGATCCGTAGCCGAAGACCGAAGCCACTGAAACCAAATCCCAGAAACACTTACCACCATGGACCTTCCATCATCGCCGCCAAAGAAATCTGATCACCGAGAACCTATGTCGTCCCCATCAACTCACATCACCAGGGAACCTGCCTTTTGAAACCCTTGGGAACTCCCAGGTGTAGATCTCCCGAGATAACCTTGTGATCATAATGTCTCTTTTTATGGACTTTTTGGTGGCATAAATCTGACCTTAAATGTAAAATATTTTTTATTTTAAAATTTTGATTTTTAAATGGTTAATTGGTTATAAATGGAATTTAAAGGGAAAATATTTATCTATAAAATGGATTTTGAAATGGTACATCCAAATAGAAAATGGATTTCTAGAGAATTTTTTATAGGATTTTACTAAGGGTCTAACATGAGTAAGATGACACGTGGTACATTTTTGAAATGACTTGTAAAATAGTTTTTACTTGTTTCCCAAATTAAATCCAACGAGCCTTGACTATTCTAGTTTTGTAATGTTTGACCTTTTATGGG